>JAVMKO010000018.1:15725219-16925219 GCA_032164245.1 Sternotherus odoratus | reverse complement strand
TGTCCCAGCTGCTCCTTGAGCCCGGCAGCGTGGGGGGGGAGGGGTTCACCTGGGCTCCAGCACAAGGGCTCCCTGTGCACCCAGGAGGCCCCCAGCGGCTCTGCTCCCCTCCCCCCCTTACACTCCACAGACACGGCGTAGCTCTGCCCACGCCCCAGCCCCCACTCTGCCCTTGGCACCCTGCGGAGAGCAAAGGGGGAGCGGGGGCCAGGGCTGCAGGCCAGGTGGGGCTGTGAATGGCTGTGGGGAGCAGGGGGGGCAGTGCCGTCAGACTGGGGTCTGAGAGAGCTCGGCTGCCCAGCTCTGGGGTGGAATCGGAGCGTGTGTGACCCCAGGCCTGGGCAAGCGCCTGGCGACCTTGGAGTCTTTTATCCCCCGGCGATCTCCCGGGGGACCGGCCAGCGGCCAGGCCGCGCCCACGGAGCCCAGGGGCACAAGGGAGGGTCGACAGCCTGGGGCGGGAAAAGCCAACTCGGTTTTGGGGGATTTTTTAAAAAAATCGTTTTTTCCCCAAACTGCTTCCTGTATATTTTTGGTTTTTGTTTTTGAGGGAAAAGCGACCCCGCCCCCGCCCCCCGAATGGTGAGTTTCCACAAACACTCAACCCTCCAACCGCCAATGTGTTGTGAAAATATTAGAACCCAGCCGTGGGCCGTGTCTGGCTCTTCATTGACGGACTGGACCAGTTTGGTTAACGTGACACGGGGGTGCCGGGAGCCCCTGAGCCCAAAACTGGGCGGGGGGGTGGGGTGGAATTTGACCAAAATAAAAAAATTCCACTAAAAAAAATCATTTAGCTGAAAAATACCTCTTTTGGTGGAAAAAACATTTTGGGGGCAAGTCTGTCAGGTGTGACATTAACCTCTTCTGTGCCACTGCTCAGGGTTTCGGGCAGACACAAAACGCACGCGATGCACTACAAACAGCAGACCTGCGCTGCTCTCCGGCTTCCTGGCCTCCCCAGGGGTCACCAGCCACTCCGAGTCCATTAGCTTCTGAAGCAGGGTGACTTTGGTGTGTAGCCATGGGGGGCGGGGGGGTCTGTTTTCATGTGGGGGGACGCACTGCACATTGTAAAAAAAGAAAAGGCTTCCTCTGTGGGCGGGAAGGTGCAGCTCCGTGACGTGTGTGTATTTCATTTGAAACTGCCCACGGGCCGTGTGATAGAACGACGCTGTGAACACCAGGGGTATTTTATGTCCGTGTTGTATTCATTTTTTTAAAGCAACATAAAATGCATTGGATCCAATTCTAAATTAATGTTCAGAAACTAATTTTTTAAAGCTCCGCGATTGTGTTTGTGTTTCTGGTGACGTATAAAATAAAGTTCTATTTATCGCTAGTGCACGACGACACTTTTTGCAAAAATGATTTTTAAGATCCACAGGCTGGAAAATAAAGCTACGACTAACCACCCTGAACACGCCCGATCCCGTCTGATCTCGGAAGCTAAGCAGGGTCGGGCCTGGCTAGTATTTGGATGGGAGACCTCCTGGGAATACCAGGTGCTGTAGGCTTAACACCTGGTAGTAGGTATAAAATGCCTCCAACGACAGACGCACCGGTTGGAGTATACCCCGGTCGTATCACTGGTTGTGTCCAGTCTAAGCGGACCCTGCCAGGAAACACACACAGGCTGGAAAATAAAATGACCCCCCTGTGCAGCACCAAGGGGGTTTGGGGTGCAGGGGGCTGAGGGCCAAGGCATCTGGCCAGTTCAGACAGGGACGATCTTTGCATCACGCAGGGATTTGGTAGACCAGGATCTCGGTGGTGCTGGGGTAAGTCCCGCTCCACGGCAGGGCCACGCCTCACGCCCCTGTTCTCAGCTGGTGACACCAATGCGCCCAGAGCCATGGAGTATGGAGGCTAATTCCATTGAAACCAATGGCCGTTGGGAGACGTAATACGTTTGAGGCTCCAGGCCCTTGAGTCTCCTTTCTGAAAGGGCCCGTCCGTCCCCCCCCCCCCCCCATTCCCATTGAACTCAGTGAGCTCGCACCTCTGCAGAACAAGCCCCGGGCATCTCAACCCCCACCTCCCCCGCTCTCCTGCCCACCAGGGCTTTGTGCTGCAGCCGCTAGACAAGGCTACCTCGCAGGGTGCCCCCCCAGAGCCCTCAGCGGTGCAAAGGGGATGGAGGCGGGGTCGGCAAGGTCCCCACCCCCAGGTTCAGCCACTGCAAGGCAAAGGGTGCGGGGGCAGCTGCAAGCCAGTGCCCATGACACCAGGCTGCGACCCAGTGACTCCGGTGCCAAGCCAAGCCCAGCAGCCATGTGCCCGGGCGCCCCTCCCCAGGGGTCTCCGGGTTGGGGGTCCCGCCAGCTGGGCGCCACTGGGCTCCTCCCTGCTCTCCCCCCCCCCCCCCCCGAGAAACAGCTGTCCCTGTGCCCATTCCCTGCCGGCCTGGGCTCCCGGCCAGTGTCAGCTGAGGCGCAGGATCAGGCCTCACTGGGGACCCTCTGGCTGCTTTGGGGCCCCGGCCTGGGCCCTGGGGTAAGGCTGGTGCCATGCTCCCGAGAGCCACTAGAAGGTGCTGTGACCCTGTTGCTGCAGGTTCCAGTGGGTCTGTCCCTGCCAGGGGGACAGGTGGTGGGACCAGCCCGTGGAGCTCCCCGCTGAGCCAGACACCTGCAGCGGGCTCGTCAGGAGGGTGGTGAGCGCCTGCCTCTCACCCCCACGCAGGCGCTAGGGAGAGGTGCTGGGGCGCTGATCAGGAGCGTGGCCAACAACTGAGCAGCCTCTCGGAGACAGATCAGAGCAGCCCACCGCTGCACTGGGCTTCACTGCAAAACTCTCCAAAAGCTCCAGTCTCTACCCCACTGCTGGGGCCTTGGCTGCCTCTGGGCTGGCTGGGGGTTTGCAAGGCAGGCAAACCTCCCTTTGCAATCCCACCCCAGTGCGGGTGACCCCCCACTCCTGTCTGGAAGGATTTCAAACAGCCCAGGGAGGGGTTGTGGCTGGGAGCAAGTTCCCAGGCTGGTTGGGAGAACAGGCCCCGCTGCGTGGCCACGCCCCAGGCAGGCCCTTATAAAAGAGCTGAGAGGCAGGGGCCTGAGAGATGATTTCCTCTGGCTACAGAGGCAGACTGGCCTGGCTGCTGGGGAAGCTTAAGGTACCTGACATAGAGCAGGGCTGGGGGGAGGTAAGAGGAGCTGGGGGAGCTCTGGCCTGGAAACCCCCAGGCTGCAGGGCCTAGGGGAAGGCCCAACAAAGGGTACTGGGGTTGCAGGGGGCAGCCCATGGCTCTAGAGACAGAGGCAGCAGCCAAACCCCCTTGCCGGTGATTGGCAATGACACTGCAGTCTGCCCCAGTGAACGGGGGCAAGTGGGGACTGGCAGTTAGCTAGACTGAGGCAAGGTGGGGATGGGGGTGGGGAGACCCTGAGCCTGTGGGGGACTGCAGGGGTGCAGCACCCCAGGGAAGAGGGCACCGGGGTCCAGGGAGGGACACGGGCCAGTGCAAGTGGGACCCCAGGCTGCAAGAGGGGGCTCTGGACGCCGGACAGAGCTAAGTCCCTGGATGGACCAGCAGGCAGCCACTACCTCTGCTAGTGAGCCATGGGTGCCCCTCGCTGGGCAGGCGCCCAAGTCATGTGGCAGGACTGAGTCAGCCGTCTGCCTCTGCCTGTGAGGGAAAAGGGGCTTGACTGGGGTTCTCCTGTTGTCCGTACCCACAAATTCTGGTTTGGCCTGTGCTCCCGTCATCTACTGACCCTTCGGTTTCACAGGCTGGCTGAGAGTCACGGGGCCTTGCGGGGAGGGGCGGGGCGCAGGGCCCGGACTCCCCAACTCTTTGTGGCAGCTCGTCAGAAGGGCAGCAGCTCTGCCCACTCACTGGGCGCCTCAGGAGCTCGGGCCCAGGGGAGTTTCTGGTCTCAGGTTCCGTGCCCAGGCCAGCCGGGGAGGCGCAGCTGCCAGCCGTGCAGCGAGGGGATTCCTGTGCCAGGCTGGGACCCAGAGGTGGCTGCCCTGGGCAAGGAGCAGCTGTGAGGGGACTGCAAAGGAGACTATTGGAATAGGTGCTGGGGGGGGGGGCTGCTGCACCCCCCTGGCTTGAAGTGGTTTCCATCTGTAGAGAGGTTTTGGTTTGATCCAGTGTTCCAGCACCCCCCCCCCCCAGTGTTCCAGCACCCCCCCCCCCGCCCCCCAGTGTTCCAGCACCCTGGCCTTTGGGTTCCTCTACCCAAGCACCAGGGGCCAACATTCATCTTCAGGTGTCAGACGTCCAGGGAGGTTCTCCAGAGGCCCAGGGTCCGAAGAGTTCATTGGGAGGGTCGTTGTCTAGTCAGCAGGGCCCCTGCTCAGCTCTTCCCAGGCACCAGGGTGGCTGCCCCGGGTTCTCGGCTGTGACAAACAGCCGTGACCCGTCCATCTTGGCGCTGGCTTTGATGCCCTCAGGCTGGGGCCCACGTGGGACAATGGGGACGCCAGACGGGCAGCAGGCCTGGCCAGCGCCCTGCCCCGCCCCACAGCCCGTATCCCCGCTCCAGCCCAGGCTCTCCCTGGCAGGGCCCCTGCCCCACCTCCGGGCCCCGTTACTTACACTCTCCTCCCTCCCCTCTGGTAGGTCTGAGCAGGCGCGGGGAGCCCAGCAATAGGACCCTGTTTTACAGGTGGCCCAGAGAGACCGAGTGACGCACTTGCCATCACCCAGGAAGCATGTGGCAGAGCAGGGAAGTAAATGGGGATTTCCAGAGGATTTCATTTCCTCTGATGTTCCAGTTAGGATCCTGTGTTAGCCCAGCCCTGCTCTCCCCACCCACAGCTCTCCATGTTGACAGTAGCACCCCTGGCATATCAGCCCTGCCTCTCCCACACCAGAGCTCTGATATTTCATAGAATCTCAGGGTTGGAAGGGACCTCAGGAGGTCATTCAACCCCCTGCTCAAAGCAGGACCAACCCCAACTAAATCATCCCAGCCAGGGCTTTGTTAAGCCTGATCTTAAAAACCTCCAAGGAAGTGCACTGGCATGACCACATTTGCAGCACCATTGGGAGTGATGCATCATGGGCAGCTATCCCACAGAGCATCTCTTCCCATTCTGACCCTGTGGCTTGTGGGAAGGAGGTAGGGAGGCGGGGTTCAGGGCATTCTGGGTCCTGTCCCAATGCCCCATGATGCATCGGTGCACATCCCAGAAATCCCTGTGCTTCCATCCACATTTGGTGCCATCTTTCAACAGTTTCTGTGCAGCGCGCCCTGTCTTCCCTTTCGGTCTGTGGGAATAGAGCCTGAACTGCTGAGGAACATGCTGACGAATCTCGCCAGCACGGCACAAATTGCTGCTGAGTTACTCCTTAAGATATATAAAAATATATATAAATGGAGATATGCAAGTTTGCAGATGACACTAAACTGGGAGGAGTGGTAGATACACTGGAGGGTAGGGATAGGATACAGAGGGATCTAGACAAATTAGAGGATTTGGCCAAAAGAAATTTGAGGTTCAACAAGGAGAAGTGCAGAGTCCTGCACTTAGGACGGAAGAATCCCATGCACTGCTACAGACTAGGGACCGAATGGCTAGGCAGCAGTTCTGCAGAAAAGGACCTAGGGGTTACAGTGGATGAGAAGCTGGATATGAGTCAACAGTGTGCCCTTGTTGCGAAGAAGGCTAACGGCATTTTGGGTTGTATAAGTAGGGGTGTTGCCAGCAGATCTTAGTACTATCTTAGTTCTATCCCCCTTATAGTCCATTCATCCAGCCCATACTTCTTTAACTTTCTGGTACGAATACTGTGGGAGACGGTATCAAAAGCTTTGCTGAAGTCAAGGAATAACACATCCACTGTCCTTAGCTGTGAGCAGAGGGTCAGTCACCTCCGATTTTATGCAAAGCAGTTCATTCAGCCCTGCCTGCCAGCAGGCTCCCTGTGTTTGTCTAGAGCTGCTCACTGGTTTGTTCCTGCAACCGCAATAAGGATTCTTTAAAATACAGCCAGCTCTCCTGGGCTCCTTTCCCCCTCAGGTTATTCTCCCAGGGGATCCTGCCCATCAGTGATGAGGGCTTTGGGCAGGGACTGTGTCGTTGCATGGATCAGTGCAGTGCCCACTCCCGATCGGAGTTTGGGGCTCTGGGTGCTGACGATTTAGAGACCCGACCAGGGAGTTCTCTCTCCTCTGCTCATTGTGCTCTGCCAGCTCTTTTGTGTGAGACTGAGAACGATTTGCTGGTGTAGCGTTCGAACGCCGGCCCCTTTGGGGCATGGCACCAGCACCTCCCTCTTTGTAAGCCCAGCATGGGCCCCTTCATTTGCTTCATCTGCTCTCTGCCCTGGAGGCCCCTCCCCCGAGGTGCCCTCTGATCCCTGGGACACCCCGTCCAATACATTCTTGATCTACTTACCCACTGTGCCGCAGGTGGTGCCAGGCTGACGGCTATTGGCTGAGCAGAATGGGGTCAGGCGGCACATATCTCAGCCCGTGGCGACAGAGGGCTAATCCATCACCAGCTGGACAAGCACAGACGGGGATTGTTCTCCTCAGAGCATTTTGCCCCCACTCTGCTGCCAAGAAACTATGACATGGAAACTGGGGTTTGGAGCCTGGGAGGTTTGTTGGGCTCCTGCAGACTCAGCCCTCCAGCCAGCAGAGGGAGCACGGGACCCACTCCTCATATTCATTACTAGACAGGGGAAGAGAAAAGTAATTAAATCTCATGCTTCAGGGTTGATCATCACAAGGGTCAGGAGGTCATCAACTCCAGGTGCAGGATTGGCCTGTTGATCAGGTGAATTGTGGGTTTGCTGTTTGTTTTGTGTTCCTCTGAATTATCAGATAGTGACCAGTGCCGGAGGGAGGATACAGGTCTCATGGACCAGTATGGCAGTGGATCAGAAAGAACAGTACTCTGAGTCAGTGTGGCAAATCGGGCGCAGAACTCTCTTGATATGGGGGAACCAGGCAGTGAAGCTCTTCTTGTGCTTGTTAAATCACAGCTGCATGATGCCTGCTTCAGGCTTTGGCATGAGGCCCTTCCGGTCCTGGATTCAACCTGGACCCCACTTTCTGCAAGACGGCCTTCAGCTCCAGAAAACTGCTGCTTTCAATTAATAGCTTGATTTTTCAATCTGTTTAGAAGCTCACGTGTGGCATAGGATCGGATCAAGGCACTGAGGGAACACATCAAAAGATGCTTTCAATTTGGATATCCTTGAAATTAGACAATGTGGCCCCAACTGAATCTTATCATTAAATCCAAGAAATGAACAGAGACACTTTCAGAGAGGATTAGCTCGTCAGTAAGACACACACCAGGAGTGAAACCAGAGCAAGTGGGTGTTCAACAACAAATGTGCATTTAACACGGGGAGCTGGATTTGCAGCTTTTCAGAAGATGTGCAATGATCATACTGCAGCCAGGATTAGAGACGGGCCAAGTCTCACCATGGAGGTTTAGAAATTCCCTTTCACTCCGCTGGACAATGAGATCGTTTGAAATTTAACACAAAAAAACCACAAGGGAGGGAGTGACTTGCCCTGTTCTAGCCAGTAGCCTGGTGATGGGGGTCTGAGAGGCAGGGGACTGCCTGACTCAGAGCAGTGCCTTCAGTCTGGGTTTCCCACATGTCCCTCCTTGACAGAACAAGGAGTAATGGTCTCAAGTTGCAGTGGGGGAGGTTTAGGTTGGATATTAGGAAAAACTTTTTCACTAGGAGGGTGGTGAAGCATTGGAATGGGTTCCCTAGGGAGGTGGTGAAATCTCTTCCCTTAGAGGTTTTTAAGGTCAGGCTTGACAAAGCCCTGGGTGGGATGATTTAGTTGGGGATTGGTCCTGCTTTGAGCAGGGGGTTGGACTAGATACCTCCTGAGGTCCCTTCCAACCCTGATTTTCTGTGATTCTAAGGTTGTGAGGTCTCTAAAGAGAGCTACGGCACTTGACCCCAGGTTTAAAAATCTGAAGTGCCTTCCAAAATCTGAGAGCGACGAGGTGAGGACAATACTGTCAGGTCTTAAAAAGAGCAACACTGATGTGGAATCTACAAAACCTGAGCCACCAGAAAAGACAATCAACCTTCTTAATCAACTTTCTGTTGGTGGCATGTCTCAGATGATAATCAATGTCCTTTATTCCATGCTGCTTTGGATCATTATCAAGCAGAACACATCATCAGCATGGAAGAATGTCCTCTGGAATAGAGGTCAAAGTATAAAAGGGCATACAAATATTTAGCATATCTAGCACATTAATACTTTGCAACAACAGTGCCATGCAAACTTCTATTCTCACTTTCAGGTGACACTGTGAATAAGAAGTGGGCAGCATTATGGCCCATAAATGTAAACAAAGTTTTTTGTCTGAGCGATTGGCTGAACAAGAAGTAGGACTGAGTGGACTTGTAGGTTCTAAAGTTTTACATTGTTTTATTTTTAAGATCAGTTGTTGTATAAAAAATGTAATAATTCTACATTTTTAAGTTGCACCTTCATGATAAAGTGATTGCACTACAGTACTTGTCTGAGGTGAATTGAAAAATTTGATTTCCTTTGTTTATCTTTTTACAGTGAAAACATTTGTAATAAAAATAATAATATAAAGTGAGGTCCGTGCTCTTTGTATTCCATTTTGTAATTGAAACCCACATATTTGAAAATGTAGAAATATCCAAAAATATTTTAAAAATCATGTTCTAGTCTTAACATTGTGATTAAAACTGCATTTGACAGCCCTAGCTCAGCCCTATCTATACTGTGGGAGCACATCTGTGTTTGCTGTCTGGTGACGCGCATTGTTACAGAACTGCCAGTAAGAGACAGGATTTTCCAGGTGGATCAGAGGCCCAGTTTGCTGCTCTCACTCCAGATAGGGCCTTATTATCGAGACGCAAGACCTGCAATCCCCGGTTTGCTGGGAAGATCTTTGCAGAGCTGCCATACAGTGCAGCAAGCTAGAACTGCAACTGTAAAGGTAAAAGTGATCCTGTGGGGCCAGGAAGGGCTGGTTTCCCTCTTTTCCCCAGGAAGGAGGGGACCAAGGCTACTACAGGGTATGTCTGCCTGGCCCGCCAAATGCCTGAGGAATCATGTTAGTCAGTGTAAGGTTACCCCTAGAGAGGACATTACCCTGTTCCCTCAACTGCCACTGAAGAGTTAAATCTTCATTCTTTCACATAACATTTTCTCTTTTTCCTACTGTGTGATTTGGCAGGGATGCCATCAGCTGCAGTCCGGAGTTTTTCCTCTAAACCTTTCAAGATGTTTTTCCTCTAACCCTTTCAAGAACAAGGAGTGATGGTTTCAAGTTGCAATGGGGAAGGTTTAGGTTGGATATTAGGAAAAACTTTTTCACTAGGAGGGTGGTGAAGCACTGGAATGGGTTCCTTAGGGAGGTGGTAGAATCTCCTTCCTTAGAGGTTTTTAAGGTCAGGCTTGACAAAGCCCTGGCTGGGATGATTTAGTTGGGGTTGGTCCTGCTTTGAGCAGGGGGTTGGACTAGATGACCTCCAGAGGTCCCTTCCAACCCTCATATTCTATGTGGATGAGACTGTGTGTGTGTGTGAGAATGTGTACGTACAAATGCATGTACGTTCACACATACGGGCATATGTTTGTGTGCATTTATTTCAACAAAATAGCACATGCATATCTAAATGAAAGTAAATCCTATCCTAAGTGCTTTGGCATTGCCCTGGGCTGTACATGTGAACTCTGCCCCCCAAGGGAAAGGATGGGTTGCTAATCAGTCTCTATCCCCAGTAGACATAAATTAGCTGGGAAGAGTCCACTGTAGACATCACTTGAAGGAATCAGAGTACTGCTCCACAGGGCTGAGAAGAAGACTGCACCTCCTTAGATTTCTGGGGAGCGTATTGTCCCGGAGTCCCCGGGCGATGCTCTGGAACTGCTCCCCATGAAGCCAGTCAGGACACTGGGGGAGCCTCCTCTCGCGGAGCAGACTGTCTTCCATCTTCCTGGGGCTGACCATGGAGCATTCAGCATCTTCTGCCCCACCATGCGTTTCCCACAGTGAGTCCACCCAGGCGTGCTCCTAGGGTAGCCAGAGGGCCCTGCCCCCCAACTCCACAGTCAGACGTGACTCCCAGCCAGCTGGGAAAACAGAAGGTTTATTAGACGACAAAAACACACCCAAACCAGAGCATGTAAACAGACCCCCTCAGTCAGGTCCATCTTGGGGGGGCAGGGAGGCCACAGCCCCATCTGGGCCTCCCTCCATTTCCCCAGCCAGCTCCAAACTGAGACCCCCTCCCCAGCCATCTCACCCACCCTCCTTCTGGCTCCTCCTCCAGCCTTTGTCCCGTTTCCCGGGCAGAAGGTGTCACCTGGCCCCAATCCCCCTCCTAGGCTCAGGTATCGTCTCTCAAGTGATGTCACCCCCTGCTATTCCATCACCAATGCAGACAGTCCCAGTAAAATGCCCCTTTAACATCCCCAGATCGAGCCTCCCCACTCCCTGCTCCATCACAAGTATGTACAGATCAGGTGTGGTAGTAATGCCCTGATCTAAGTCTTGATTGGGTTCATCCAATGATCTGCTCAGTCGTGGATGTTATTCCACATTATTGCCAACTTAATGATTTTTAACTCAATTCCAATTGTAAGCTTGATTTGAGACTTGTGCTGTTCAACTCTTAGTTTAGTAAATGTTACAATTTGTTTTAACATGAAGTTTGTTTAATTTTTGTTGGCTTTTTTATTAATTTGTAATAAAATTCATTAAAAATCACAGAGTAGGTTTTTCTTTCAGAATCATACGGGTCACGATGCTCTCCGGCAGGGCAAGGGTATCGAAGAGCTATTCGACTCTGCTCCTAAATTAATACCTGTCTCCCTCACCCCATTCTCTCTGCAGCATATGGTCAGTTCAGAGTCAGAGCTGGTTTCCTAGACCAGGAGCAGAGGGAAGCAGGTGACAATACACATTTTCATAGGTTCCTAGATTCCAAGGCCAGCAGGAATCACTGTGATCATCTAGTCTGACCCCCTGGATAGCACAGGCCAGAGACCTGCCCCCAGAATAATGCCTAGGGCAGAGCTTTTAGAAAAACATCTAAAAATTGTCAGGGATGGAGCGTCCACCGTGACCTAAGTTCCCTTTAAGCTGCGTGGTCATGCAGCCACCAAGCAGGCTATCCAGGGCCGGGCACTTCAGGGGCCCCTCTCCCCACTGCCGTGCTGCTCCTGCCCTTTGCCTTTGAGCCCCTCGCCAGCTGCTCCCGGGAGCCTCCTGCTTGCTATGCAGAGTTGGGGGGATAAAGGAGGGCTCTGATGTCAGGGTATCCCCCTTTCTCCACCCCTGTACCCCATTTCCGTAGAGGAGGGGAGGACACAACTCGCCTCAGGAGTGCGATGGAGGGAGCTTGCTGGTGGCTGCTGCTGTGTCGATCTACTTAAAAGGTCAACATACTTAAAGGGGCAACATGTGTGTTTCTCTCTCTCTCTCTTACACACACACACACACACACACACACACACACACACACACACACACACACACACACACACACACACACACACACACACACACACACACACACACACACACACACACACTGTGTCTCACTGTAACAGGGTCCCTGATCCACCCCTCTTCCTGGGGCCCGCTTGCTGCCCCCAATAAGGCTCAGAGAGGCTTTGGGGCTGTACAAAACCTGTGTCTTTAATTAAGGTTATCCCCCCACCAGTGCCTATCAATATACAAGTGTGACAGGATTAGTCACCTCCTTTACAGGCAGAGTCAGCCTTCAGCTAGGAGGTCTCCACTCCCCTCCCTCCCTGACTGACTGGCTTCTTCCTGGCTCCCTCCCAGCCTTTATAGCCCCCCGCTTGTCAGGCCAGCAGCTGTTGCCAATCCTCAGGCCGGCCTCAGGCCTTTTCCATCCACCCCAATCTATGTCCCCTGATTGGAGATGACTGGGCAGGGGCTAATTAGGTGCTTTTGCAGCAGCACCCTGCTATACTTACACACTCACATACTCTCTCTCTCTCTCTCTGTCTCACACACACACACACACACACACTGTGTCTCTCTCTGTCACACGCACACACTCTTTCACACTCACCTCCCAGCACATACTGTTATTACTGCTTGATACTTCCTGCAATGCACATATATTCGCTGTAATTTTATTCTTTCAAGTGCTGTTGTTCGAGGTTTTTGACTCGTCTAGGCATTTCATAATTTTTATTTCTCTCGTATGCTTAAATTTAGTTCTTTGAGTAGTGAGTTCTGAAATGCCTAACCTGTCCTGGCTGGAGTAATGGATGGAAAAAAATTAGAGGGAACATTGACCACGAGCCTTGGTAGATTGTCCCAATGGTTAATTTTTCTCACTGTTGAAAATGTACACCTTATTGCCGGTCTGAATTTGTCTAGTTTCAGCTTCCAGTCATTGGAGTGAGTTAGACCTTCCTTTGCGAGACTGAGGAGCCAAGTATCAAATATTTGTTCCCATGTAGGTTCTTACAGACTGTGATCACCCCAACCCTTCTCTTTGTTAAACTAAACAGACCGCTCTGGGTGCGTCTCTCACTATCCGGCAGGATTTCTAAACCTTTCATCATTCTCGTGGTTATTCTCTGACCCCTCTCCAATTTAGGAACATCCTTCTGGAATTGGGGCACCAGGACCAGACCCAGGATTCCAGCAGTGGCCACACAAGTGCCAAGTAGAGGTAAAATAATCTCTTTACTCCCAAGCGAGACAAGGGGGGGGGTGAAGTAATATTGAACCAACTTCTGTTGGTGAGAGAGACAAGTTTCGATCGGACACACAGAAGAGGAGCTCAAAAGTTGGTCTCGCTCACCAACCGAAGTTGGTCCAATAGATGATATTACCTCACCCACCTTGTCTCTCTAATATCCTGGGACCAACATCACTCGTTACTCGTGCTCAAGATTCCTCTCCTCCTGTGTCCCAGGATCGCATTAGCTCTTCTGGCCACAGCGCTACACTGGGAGTATATGTTCAGCTGCTCATTCATGCAGACTGGGCCTGCAGGGTACAGCATCTCTCAGTGTGGCGCCCCAATGAGTCTAGATGAGTCCAGATTCTGTCAGAGACTTTCTCCCTGCAGGGAGCAACGTAGCTAGTAAGCATCTGCAGTGATGAAGCAGCTGTTCTAAAGAAATGCCAGCATTCATTAGTCACCTGGAGTAGAGCTCTGAGAGTCCTTAGGTTGGTATGAAAAGCTGGGCCGAAGGCTTATCTACACTACAGAACGCTTCTGTCTGCAGAGCTGTGTCTACACCAGGGTGGGCTTTTCACACCCCTGACTGATCTGCATACGCCAGCAAAGCTTGGCTTATCGAGCAGTGTTTCCCAGCCGGCAGGCCATGGCACCATGCTGTGCCGTCCACTCCGAACAGGTGTGCAGCCTAAATTTTTGAAAAACGATATGTGAGAACAGGAAAAACCATTTCCTTGTATTTTAATTCCTGTCGGCGATGGATTGCATTCTGTACTTTTGCTCTCCAGGACAAGGGCCCTTGCAAATATTACGCAATGCATCCAACACATTCCTTTCCCAAAGCCAGGTTGAAATAGCAAATCTGAGTCCTGCAGCGTGGGAGCGGGAAAAAGGAGCGGAAGTTGCCTTCTGATTGACTATCTGCTTCATTGTCTTGCATCCTCCACAGGCAGAACAGACCATCAGAGCTCAATTTCTCTCTCTTCCCCCCTCCTCTCCTGTGAGCAATGGGTCAGCTCCTCTGCCCCTGCTCCTCACTACTGCAGCTGCCGGCCAGGGTAGGGGAACGGGGACACCACTGTAACCCCCTTGGGTTGGAAGGTCGGGGGGAAGAACTCCAGGAGTAGCATAGGTGAGGCAGAGGGGCTGAACAGGGGAGTGTGGACAGGGCAGAATTGGGATGAGGTGAAGCTGGACTTGTGGAGAATAAGGACAAACGTGATGGGGGCTGGTGGGGTGTAGACTGATTTGGAGAATAGGAACACAGGACTCATTTGGAGGTTAGAGGGCACAATTTATTGCTGGGCAGAGGACAGGCAGATGTGGGGGTGAGAACTCCTTCAGTAGGGGCCAAAGTCCTCATACCCAATCCATTTGGGAGCATGGGCAACACTAACACATTCTCTCTCTCTCTCTGGGGATGGGCATGAGCGGGTCAGCAATCGTAGACAGACTGAAAAAAACAATATAACTGCTTTGTAAATAACCACATTTGGGGAGCCAGTCTCCTGATTTCCTGGGTGTATTGTGACCGATTTATATTACCAACCCGTGCCCCCTGCTGCAGAGGAAGGCGAAAAACCCCAGGGCCTCTGCCAATCTGCCTTGGAGGAAAATTCTTCCTGATGCCAAATATGGCGATCAGCTGAACTCTGAGCATGTGGGCAAGACTCACCAGCCAGATACTCTGTAGAAACTCAGATCCCATCCCCTCCAACATCCCATCACAGGCCATTGGGCATCTTTCCCATTAATAGTCCAAGATCAATTAATTGCCAAAATTAGGCTATTCCATCATACCAGCCCCTCCAGAAATTTATCAAGCTTAGTCTTGAAGCCAGATAGGTCTTTTGCCCCCACTGCTCCCTTTGAAGCCTGTTCCAGAACTTCACTTCTCTGATGGTTAGATCGCCGACTTGCTCTTGGAAGGGTTTTAAACCTTGTGTTTTTGGGGGGCATCTTAGCCAGGGGAGCCCCCCCCCCATCTCCCATGTTCCCTGCTCTCTTCACCAGTCCGAACGGGCTTTTTAAACTTTTTTACTATAGAATGACTTCAAGGTCGCGAAACAGCCTGTTGATTTTTACCGGGCCAATCTTCGCAATTTTGTAGTTTTGCAACTTCCGTTCTGTGTGTTTTAATTTTTATTTTTTATGGCCAGCTGGGGGTGGGAATGCAGAGTCTGGCTGGGTGGCACGCAGAGCGAGTGTGGCTGTGGAAGCTGACCTTGGGCGGCTGGTAGGTTTTTATTTTTGGGCCTGGATGAATTCTTGAATTAACCCGTTCCTTGCTCCCTCCCATCCCCTTTGGCCTCTCGCAACCTGCAAAGGAATCTATCTATCTTCCACTCTATACTCACACCTTTAACCCTTCCCAACCTACAGTCCAATACATATAATGGCGTTAGCAATGTACACTGCTGGTGCTTACCCAGGGAACCCCAAGGGGTGTGTATGTCAATTTTTACTGTGCAAGTGTCTCGTTTATGTTTTGATCTCTTGAGGTTGGCAATCCTCTGAGTGGGACTTAATTAGACTGCACTTAAAAACAGCTGACAAAATTACAAACCATTGGAAAGACTATTTTGGGAATGAGAAGAAACAATTAATTATTAATTGATGAGATAACTGGCTCTGTGGATGAGGGGAAAGTGATGGACGTGATAGATCTTTGACTTTAACAAAGCTTTTGATACGGTCTCCCACAGTATTCTTGCCAGCAAATTAAAGTATTATGGGCTGGATAAATGGACTATAAGGTGGATAGAAAGCTGGCTGGATCATGGGGCTCAACACCTTGCTATCTAGCTGGCAACCAGCATCAAGCGGATCCCCGGGGGTCGGTCCTGGGGCTGGTTTTGTTCAATATCTTTATCAGTGATCTGAAGAATGGGATTAATTGCACCCTCAACAAGTTTGCAGATGACACTAAAATGAGGGGAGCGGTCAGGGCCGGCGACAGAAATTTGGGGCCCCCTACTCTGATCGTTTGGGGTCCCCCCAGCCCAGCTGGCACTTCCCCTCTCCCCAGCTGACAGTGGCTGGCAACAGTGCGGGGTCCTGTGGGAGCGCGAGCCTGGGAGTGGCGCGAGCCGCCCTTGCTGCTCTCCCCCACCTCCCGCGCGCCCTTCCCCCCCCCCACCCGGACTGCGCCGCTGCCGCCGGCCGGGCTCACTGCTCCTGCCGGGGACACGCGCGCTCGTCCGCTCCGGAGGAGAGCCCCGCCGCCTCCCCGCCCCTTCCCCGCTCTCCAGGCCCGGCAACAAGGGGGGATGACTATGGGTACTGCTGTGTACTGGGGCCCCCCTAAAGTCCGGGGCCTGGTACAGCTCTACCCTTAGTACCCCCAGGGCCGGCGACAGGGGGGTACAACGGGTACAGCTGTACCGGGCCCCGGACTTCATGGGGGGCCCCCTGAAGTTTAGGGCGGGTACGCAGCTGTACCCCCTTGTCGCCACGGCTGTGAGCAAGGTGCAGCTCCGGGCAGCCACTGCAGCGCTCACCAGCCCCCTCCCCCGGCACCCAGCAGCCTCCCCCGCCCCCCCTTTGCTTCTCTCGGCCGGGCCACGTGGCCGCAGCGCATGCGGGGGTTGGGGCCCGCGGGAGGTAGGAGACCGGCGGGGGGGGGGAACCCCGTGGGCGGCGGGAGACCGGCGGGGGGGGGCGCGGGCGGCGGGAGACTGGCGGGGTGGGAACCCCGTGGATGGCGGGAGACTGGCGGGGGGGGGTGGACCGCGGGCGGCGGGAGACTGGTGAGGGGGCCCCGCGGGCGGCGGGAGACGGGGGGGCGTGGGCGGCAGGAGACTGGGGGGGGGGGCCCTGCGGGCGGCGGGAGACCGGGGGGGGGGCCCCGTACGATCTGCCATACGGGGCCCCAAAATTCCTGTCGCCGGCCCTGAGTACCCCCCTGTCGCCGGCCCTGGGAGCAGTAGATGAGCTGGAGGGTGGGGCTAAGGTGAAGAGTGACAAACAAGTGCAGAGTCCTGCCCGTAAGCGGGAAGAATCCCATGCACTGCTACAGGCTGGGGACTGACTGTCTTTTCTGCAGGGATTACAATGGACAAGAAGTTGGACATGAGTCAGCAGTGAGTCCTTGTTGCCAAGAAGGCTAACGGCATTTTGGTCTGTATTAGTAGGAGCGTTGCCAGCAGATCGAGGGACGTGATTATTCTCCTCTTTCAGCACTGGTGAGGCCACACTCACAGCTGCTTCTGGCTTCCTGCCTCCAACCAATCCCTTCGCCCTTTTGTGTGCAACCAGGGAAACCCCTCCACCCTCAAAACTTAGCTGTGACCTCCATGTGGCCTATTGCCTTGGGCGGTCGTCCCCACTGTCTGCAGCTGATTTTACCACATAAAGGGGCTTAGCTGCTCCTTCTGTTGAGCCTGGACGAAAAGGCTTGGTACCCATTGGCTTTAAGAGGGCCTTTGATTGTCTCTGGATCCAAGACTCTCCTGCTGGCAGCCATTGGCAGCGTGCTGCGTATTGTTGAGTTTGAACTTTCGGCCCTGGCTCTGACCTGAACAGCAGCCTCTGACCCTTTTGCAACCCCGGCAGCCATGTATCTATTGTCTCTCTTACTAGCATTCCTCGAGCAGTTGTAACACTGGTTTTAACTGGATACAACCAGGGATGACTTGGTTGATCACGTGCGCATATCATGAACAGCTACGTACTTTGTTTACCCCTTCCTATAAATAACTACTGTATATCACTAATAAAGCTGCCACATGCTTCTGAAGCTAGAGTCAGAGGAGGATGTGCACCCTTTGATCAAATAATTGTGTGTTGGTGTGTTTATTAATTGGTCTCTGACAGATATGAGCCCTAATCCAACTCCGCACTACTCGGGTGTGGAATGGCTATTTTTACCTAACAGTATCATCATTCACTGTTATGTCTTTTTGCAGTACGGCCTTGCTGCTCCAGTCAGAGCCCCAATGCACTAGGGGCTGTACAGACCTGAAGGAAAAGTTCCTGCACAGAGAGCATTTCTCTTTAATGGCAAGATGTCAGGTGGGAGAAGCAAAGCAGTGTCCTTCTTATTACACTGCATGGTACTGTCACCCCGTGCTGTTAGCCAAAAGTTCAGGCTCTAGTATGTTGTTCCAGTTGTGAGGAGAAATTGCTGCCAGATGGTTGGTTCTTTGCTACAGGTTTGTTTATTTACACAGAACATACAAAGGCCCTGGAGACAGCAGGAAACAGCTTCTTTTTGCTCACAGCACCAGGAACACTCTGCAACCGGCACCCCCAAAACCTCTCCCCAGGTTTCTTCCAGGGTCAGCCACCCTGCTTTCGCTGCACCTTCCTGCGCGCTCCTTCTCTGTCAACCCCACTTTCATCTGTTCTGCATCCCCCTCCCACACACTTCTACCCAAAGCAATACACAGCAAAAGCCCTCTCCCCACGCAGTCCAAAACTCCCGGGGCAGGTTTGACAAGGGTTCTGTCTCTTAGCTAATGTTCATTGAAGGGTGAGTTCTTACCATTAATCTCAGCAAGACTAAACCTCAATCCCTAACGAGGTTTCATCCAGCTGAGTACCTTGGAACAACATTCCAGAGAGAAGCTCAGCTGTTTCTCTGAACCTTTTGGGTCCTCAGAACTGTGGGCTCTCTGATGCCATGAGCGTCATGTGACTAGTGCAGACAGGATTGGGGCCAGAGAACAAAGGTGCACAGAGCCTTACAGTGGGGTAGGTAGGTATTAGCCTGCTTTTTCCACCAGAGGAAACTGAGGCAGGGAGCGAGGTGAAATGACTAGGGCCCACACCGAGTCGATTGCAGAGCAGGAAGAGAACCCAGGCACCCCCCCCCCCCCGAGCTGTATGTAAACTACAACTGCTGTGACGGTGTACCCCATAAGGCTTTATGGGGGGGGGGGGTGTCTGTAAATATATGTAGGATATTACCAGAATATGGTTTTGCTACATATGCCATGTAACATATCTCTGTGAAGGTAATGATCCACTGGATCTGTTCATCCTATTTGTATGTATGTGTCTGTTTTGTATTCAGAGGTATGAATATTGACTATGTGCTTGGTTGGTTGTATGTGGACTTTTAAAAGCAGCTGAGCAGCTCTCTGAGAAAAAACTATTCTCAATAAATCCCAGTTGAGAACCAATCAAGCAGACAATGAACTTTGCAGACGCCCGTCCACACCCGAGCTTCCTCAGGAATGCGGCCTGACTAGTAATGAGCGGAGTCTGGTTCAAACCATGTGCTCTGAGACTCCATGTGGACTCTGCATAGGAAGGAGGAGGGGCTCTCCACCCAGAGGAAGAAGTCTATATAAACCAGGAAGAGACCTCTCCATTTTGTTCTCAGCTGGCTCAAACAACAGCCCTCCACCCCCCAAGGATTCCTGGAAGAAACTGGAACAGAGGACTGTGACTGCAGGGGGCGGGGGGGGGGGGGGGTGCGAGTGAGTGCTGGACCCAGGCTAACAGGGAGTTTAGCCTGAAAGAAGGAATTCAGAGGGTGAGATTTTTTGCTGTAATAGTGTTAGATTTGCGTGTTCTGTTTATTTTGTTTGGTAATTCACTTTGTTCTGTCTGTTACTACTTTGAACCACTTAAATCCTATTTCCTATCTTTATTAAAATCACTTTTTACTTATTAATTAACCTGGAGTACGTGTTGGTACCTGGGGGGGCAAACAGCTGTGATTATCTCTCTATCATTGTTATAGAGGGTGAACAATCTATGAGTTTGCCCAGTATAAGCTTTATACAGCGCAAAACAAATTTTATTCAGGGTTTGACCCCATTGGGAGTTGAGCATCTGACTGCCAGAGGTAAGAATACCTCCTGCCTGTTTCCAGGCAAGCCCACAGCTGTTAGGGGAGGTGGCTCAGACCGGGCAGGGTACTGAGGGTCCTAAGCTGTTGGGGCAGGAAAACTGAGGCAGAGGAGTAGCCTTGGTACTTCGGGTGGCAGCTCCTAAGGGGGAGTCTGTGATCTCAACCCGTCATAACTGCATCCTGACTCTCCTTTGGCAGAAGGAATCCATGAAGGGTTAAAAATTGGGCTTGTGACCTTCTCTGCTTCTTTCCGAGTAGGGTGCAGCGCCATGCCACGGTCTGTTTGCGGGGGGAGGGGGTTAACTCTAGAAAGTCAAGCTGGCTCTGATCTGTTCCTGGAGCACCCGTTGTTGGGTAAGTCTTTGGGCAAACGGTGCAGCTCAGAGCATAGGAGACCTGGTTTCTCTGCCCCGACCTTACCTAAGTTCCTTTGGCTGTGTGGCCTGAGCACACTAGCGCCCCAGTGGACTAGATGTTGCCACTATTGCTTGTTGACGTTGGGTATCGTTTTTAAAGGTTCCCCATTGCTGCTCTCACTGGCTCACCGTGCTCCAGAGAGGCAGCCCTGAGTAGTGGCAGCTCTCAGTTCCGGGTCAGTTAGCCTTGTTGTCACGGTCCTGCACACAGTATTGTGTAAGAACACCACCTTGTCATCAGCCGGAGATCTCCCAACACCTTAGAATGGGGGGCAGAATTATTCCCCCCATTATATCAATGGGGGACATTGAGACACAGCGCAGGGAAGCAACTTGCCCCAGGTTACCCAGCAGGCTAGCAGTGGGGCTAGGAATAGAGCCCACATCTCCTGAGCTGCAGGCTATTAGCCCCCATGAGACAGGCCAGCAGTCCACCTCCAGCCGGGCTCCCAATGTCCCTAACCGGTGCAGGGGTTTTGTTGGGTCTAAACTTATCTGTAATTCACTTTGTCATCATTAAATCCTAGAAATGTAGGTCCGGACAGACCCTGGGGGAAGCCCTTTAGTGCACCCCCACAATGAGGCAGGCCAAGTAACCCTAGAGTCTAGACCATCCCTGATGTGCGCTTGTTCAGCCTGTTCTTAAAACCGCCAGGAATGGGGCTTCTGCAGTCTTCCTGGGAACCTGGTTTGGTGCTGAACTGGCCACAGAGTTAGGAAGTTTTTCCTACTATCTGTAAGAGTCTAAATGAATGGAATGAATTCTCCCGACAGATCGCTGGGAGGGGAAGAGAGTTCCAGAGGAAACTGCATTTACATGAACACACCCACTCTGCTCAGATGTCCAGCAGATGGAATGATAGAATCAGTGGACGAGAAGCTGGACATGAGTCAACAGTGTGTCCTTGTTGCCAAGAAGGCTAATGGCATTTGGGCTGTATAAGTAGGGGCATTGCCAGCAGATCGAAGGACGTGATTGTTCCCCTCTATTGCACATTGGTGAGGCTTCATCTGGAGTAGTGTCCAGTTTTGGGGCCCACACTACAAGAAGGATGTGGAAAAATTGGAAACAGTCCAGCAGACAGCAACAAAAATGATTAGGGGTGTGGAGTGCATGACTTACGAGGAGAGGTGAGGGAACTGGGATTGTTTAGTCTTCAGAAGAGAAGACTGAGGGGAGATTTGATAGCTGCTTTCAACTACCTGAAAGGGGGTTTCAAAGCTGATGGATCTAGACTGTTCTCAGTGGTACTGGATGACAGAACAAGGAGTAATGGTCTCAAGTTGCAGTACGGGAGGTTTAGGTTGGATATTAGGAAAAACCTTTTCACTAGGGAGGTGGTGGAATCTCCTTCCTTAGAGGTTTTTAAGGTCAGGCTTGACAAAGTCCTGGCTGGGACGATTTAGTTGGGGATTGGTCCTGCTTTGAGCATGGGGTTGGCCTCTTGAGACCAACTTGGGACCTTGAGACCAACTTGAGACCTTGAGACCAACTTGATCACTACCTGTTGAGCCCGATGATCCAGCCAGCTTTCTATCCACCTTATGGTCCACTCATCCAGTCCATACTTCTTTAACTTGCTGGCAAGAATATTGTGGGAGACCGTATCAAAAGCTTTGCTGAAGTCAAGGAACAACACATCCACTGCTTTCCCCTCATCCACAGAGCCAGTTATCTCATCGTAGAAGGCAATTAGGTTAGTCAGGCATGATTTTCCCTTGGTGAATCCATGCTGACTGTTCCTGGTCCCTTTCCTCTCCTCTAAGTGCTTCAGAATTGATTCCTTGAGGACCTGCTCCATGATATTTCCAGGCACTGAGGTGAGGCTGACTGGCCTGTAGTTCTCTGGATCCTCCTTCTTCCCTTTTTTAAAGATGGGCACTACATTAGCCTTTTTCCAGTCATCCGGGACCTCCCCTGATCGCCAGGAGTTTTCAAAGATAATGGCCAATGGCTCTGTAATCACATCAACCAACTCCTTTAGCACCCTCGGATGCAGCGCATCCAGCCCCATGGACTTGTGTTCGTCCAGCTTTTCTAAATAGTCCTGAACCACTTTTTTCTCCACAGAGGGCTGGTCACCTCCTCCCCATGCTGTGCTGCCCAGTGCAGTAGTCTGGGAGCTGACCTTGTTAGTGAAGACAGAGGCAAAAAGGCATTGAGTACATTTGCTTTTTCCACATCCTCTGTCACTAGATTGCCTCCCTCATTCAGCCAGGGGCCCACACTTTCCTTGACTTTTTTCTTGTTGCTAACATACCTGAAGAAACCCTTCTTGTTCCCCTTAACATCCCTTGCTAGCTGCAACTCCAAGTGTGATTTAGCCTTCCTGATTTCTCTCCTGCATGCCTGAGCAATATTTTTCTATTCCTCCCTGGTCATTTGTCCAATCTTCCACTTCTTCTCAGCTTCTTTTTTGCATTTAAGATTAGCAAGGATTTCACTGTTCAACCAAGCTGGTCGCCTGCCATATTTACTATTCTTTCTACACTTCGGGATGGTTGTTCCTGCAACCTCAATAAGGATTCTTTAAAATACAGCCAGCTCTCCTGGGCTCCTTTCCCCTTCATGTTATTTTCTCAGGGGATCCTGCCCATGAGTTGCCTGAGGGAGTCAAAGTCTGCTTTTCTGAAGTCCAGGGTCCGTATTCTGCTGCTCTCCTTTTTTCCCTGTGTCAGGATCGTGAACTCGACCATCTGATGGTCCCTGCCTCCCAGGTTCCCACTTTTGCATCCCCTACTAATTCTTCCCGGTTTGTGAGCATCAGGTCAAGAAGAGCTCTGCCCCTAGTTCGTTCCTGCAGCACTTGCACTAAGAAATTGTCCCCTACACTTTCCAAAAACTTCCTGGATTGTCTGTGCACTGCTGTATTGGTCTCCCAGCAGATATCAGGATGATTGAAATCTCCCATGAGAACCATGGCTTGTGATCTAGTAACTTCTCTTAGTTGCTGGAAGAAAGCCTCATCCATCTCGTCTCCCTGGTCTGGTGGTCTATAGCAGACTCCCACCACAACATCAGCCTTGCTCCTCACACTTCTAAACTTAATCCAGAGACTCACAGGTTCTTCTGCAATGTCATACCGGAGCTCTGAGCAGTCGGACAATGTTCTCTTACATACAGTGCAACTCCCCCACCCTTTCTGCCCTGCCTGTCCTTCCTGAACAGTTTATATCCATCCATGCCAGTGCTCCAGTCATGTGAGTTATCCCACCAAATCTCTGTTATTCCAATCTCATCATAGTTCTTTGACTGTGCCAGAACTTCCAGTTCTCCCTGCTCATTTCCCAGGCTTCTTGGATTTGTGTAGAGGCACGTAAGATAACTCACTGATTGTCCCACCTTCTCAGTAAGATACAGGAGTCCTCCTTTCTTGCGCCCTCCTGGTTGTGCTAGGTCACGGAATCCCATTTCCCCACTTACCTCAGGGCTTTGGTCTCCTTCCCCCGGCGTACCTAGTTTAAAGCCCTCCTCACTAGGTTGGCCATCCTGCTTGCAAAGATGCTCTTCCCACCTTCGTTAGATGGATCCCGTCACGGAGTGCCCGGGCGATGGTCTGGAACTTGCTCCCTATGAAGCCAGTTGGGACTCCGAGGGAAAACGTCCTCTCTCCATACACAGCCTGTCTCCAAGGCTAGGAGCTTTAGAGGTCCCCGTTTACACCTTCCTGGGTCTGACCTCGGAGCATTCAGCACCTTCTGCCCCTCCGTGCGCTTCCCCCAGCGAGCCGCCCGGGCGGGGTCCTGGGGGAGCCCGTGGATTCTGACCCCAAATCCACAGTCAGACGTGACTCTCAGCCAGCCAGTAAAACAGAGGTTTATTCGATGACAGGTACATAATCTAGGTCAAGGGTCTCAAACTCAAATGACCACGAGGGCTGCATGAGGACTAGTGCACTGGCCCGAGGGCCGCACCACTGACACACACACACACCCTCGCTGCCCCGGCTCTGCCCCCACTCCACCCCTTCCATGAGGACTAGTGCACTGGCCCGAGGGCCGCACCACTGACACACACCCCGCCCTCACTGCCCCGGCTCCGCCCCCACTCCACCCCTTCCAAGAGGTCCCACCCCTGCCCCACCTCCTCCTCTGAGCACGCAGCTCCCCATTCCCTCCTGGAAAGCACTAGGCACCACCAAGAGCTGTTTGGCAAACAAAGCAAGAGCAATCTAGGAAGTCCAGAGCTAGAAACACACGCGGCCCAGCCAGGCAGCAGAGAAGCCTCCACTTCTGGCCCCTCCATCCTGCAAACTGCTATGGGGGGACCGGGGGAGGGGGCGCCAGGAAGCTTGGCGGGCCGCAGGGAAGGGCTTTGTGGGCCGCATGTGGCCCCCGGGCTGCATGTTTGAGACCCCTGATCTAGGTAGAGCGAACGCGACCCCTCCGCTGGGTCCATTTTGGGGGCCCAGGAACCAGGCAGAGCTTGCCTGCAGCTCCTTGTCAGTCCTAGCCAGAAGCAGACTCCAAACTGAAACTCACTTTCTCCAGCACCTCCTCCTCCCGCCCCCCCCCCCCCCCCCAGCCAGGTCAGGTGACCTCCCTCCCCCACGTGGAGTCAGATCACAGCTTCAGGTCTGGACACCTGCAGAGAGGATTCAGAGGAAACAGTAAAGAGCATTTCCACTCCGTCACAGGGAGACCATTTCAAAAGCTTTGCTAAAGTCAGGGAATAACATGTCCACTGCTTTCCCCTCATCCACAGGGCCAGTTATCTCGATGGTAACCAAACAGCTCAGCACAAACAGAACCTGCCTTGCAGCTCCTGAGATAAACACCAGCAGCGGCCAAGGAGCACATGCCATTGCAGGGCGGTGGGCCTAGGCCTCTGCATTCCCAGCCTCTCAGGCTAGCAGGCAGCTGGCTTCATCCCCACGCCATGCTCCCTTCAGTGCTTTGCTTATGGACGATGGGAATGCGACCTGCTTCCAGTGCTGGCTTAGCACCTGCCTGGTGTGCGGACGAGGGGCCTCCCAATCCTCGTCAAGTTCCAAAGTGGCTGGCGCCTGGGGCATTTTAGGGGGCTGCTGGCAGGTGCCTGGTGCAGGAATAAAGCTACTGGGTGGGGCCAGCAGTGAGCTGCAGAGTAACCACGCTTGAGCTCACACACTCTGCAAACTCTCACACGCCAACATGACAAACAAGAACGCGAGGCTGCCTGGGAGCGGGGGATTAAAGAGAACTCCACAGTCACTGCAACTAGTCAAGGGCTAGTGCTATTCATCATGCCTTTTGATCCCTTACGGCCATGCCCCAAGCTCACCTTCCTACCCTTGGCTCCATGTGCTTCCCATGTCTCAGGGGAGACCCACTGCAGGCCTGTGAGGCACGGCCGTTACATACTGGGAGCTGGCAGCGCCGGTCTTGGTGATGCAGGGAGATGACGGCCCGGTCGCAGATCCAATGCGCCTTCATGGTGCAAGATTGAATCCCACCAGCCCACCTGGCTAGGATACAGGGGATTCACTCAGGGTCCTCCTGGGCTGAGTGATCAGGAGCCTGGTGCGGGAAAGCAGCTCTTCCCTGCAGCTCACTGGAGAGGGTCGAAGCACCCACCCCCCTATGGGGATGGGCAGGCTCTAAAGCTTGGAGCCCGTGGGTTCAGTTCCAAGCAGGTCGGGTCTCCTAGCTCCACCGCAGGGCCGGCGTCAGGGGGGTACAATGGGTACAGCTGTACCGGGCCCCGGACTTGGGGGGGGGCCTTAGATCCGGGGCCGGCCCGGTACGCTGCTGTACCCCCTTGTCGCCGGCTGGGGGGGCCCCCCCCGCGGGCAGCGGGAGACCAGCCGGGGGGGGGCCCCCGCGGGCGGCAGGAGACCGGCCGGGGGGGGGCCCCCCGCGGGCGGCGGGAGACCGGGCGGCGGGAGACCGGCCGGGGGGGGCCCCCGCGGGTGGCGGGAGACCGGCCGGGGGGGCCCCATGGGCGGTGGGAGACCGGCCGGGGGGGGCCCCGCACGATCTGCGTACGGGGCCCCCAAATTCGTGTCGCCGGCCCTGCATCACCGTGGGCTGCTGCAGGGACAGCAGGCTGCAGGCGCTAGCCAGAGAACCAGGCTTTCGCCTCCTCTTGCTGATGGACTGGGGGCAGGAGCAGCGGATTGCCCCTTCCTGTCTGCAGGCTGGGGTCACGGACAGGCCGGGTGCAGTGCCTGGAAATGGCCAGTTCCAGGGAGCCCCCTCTCGACTCCTCTCCCAGCTGGTCTCTGCCATGTGCCCCGGACGCTGGCTAGTCACATAGTGGCTGGAAGAAGGGATGCTGGGAGGGGGAGGGGCTGTCACATCTCCTGCCTTGGAGCGGATTCCATCATCTACAGGCGTCACAGTTTGCTTCACTAGCTCTCAGCCCCCTCCTCCCCCCCCATTAAACTCTTCCAACGCCACTGGCTAGTCACAGCCTCCGCCTGCTGCCCAGGGTCAGCGGCAGCTGCCATCTGCCTGGCTGTCTTCTGCCCTCTGATGGGCTGCTGGGGACTGCTCTTGTCTCCTCTCCCCCCACTAGTTGCAGGAGGCCCAGGGCAGAGGCCTGGGGTGCAGGAGGGATGTGGGGTGAGGCAGGGACTCAGGGCAGGGAGCTGGGATGCATCAGGAGGCAGGAGAGATTTGGGGTATGGGCTTCGGCCCGGCCCGGCTCCAGGCTGGCAGCGGGACCAGGGCAGGCTCTCTACCTGCTTTCCCTGGCCTCGGCCCTGGCCCTGCGCTGCTCCGGGAAGCAGCCAACACCCTGGCCCTGCCGGCCCTGGGGGTACCGTGTTTTAATCCCTGGAGTATCAGCCAAGATGGCGACATCACATGAGTACCAGTGGTGAGAAGGGTGTTCAGTCCTCCTGAGGATCAAGAGTTCCGCGCCTTTAGCCCATCTCCAGTCCAGGGCCAGCCATCGGGGGGAGGGGGGTGCCCACTGGGAGGTGGAATCAGCGCCGTGGCCGGCAGAGAAACCTGCCCTGCTCCTCTTCCGACAGCCCCTGGAAATGTGATTGTCACTTGCTTGAGTTTGTTCAAAGGAGTCAGTAGGTTCATCCATGTGGGCATCATTAAATACTGCAGCCGGCTTTACTGTGGCATCGGCCGGCCTGCCTGCTATACGTTCATGAAATACCAGGGCGGGTAGGATTAACTCTGCCCCATTCTCCCTGCTATAAAGCCCGGGCAAGACAATGCTGTGGGTGTGGGGTGATGGCTGCATGCAGTGCCGTGCCGTGATACTGCCGTGCCGTGCTAAGTTCTGCA
Organism: Sternotherus odoratus; assembly: GCA_032164245.1. Lineage (NCBI taxonomy): Eukaryota > Metazoa > Chordata > Testudines > Kinosternidae > Sternotherus > Sternotherus odoratus. The sequence goes on along the minus strand of JAVMKO010000018.1, from coordinate 16,898,122 downwards.
GACTCCAGGCGTTATTTCATGGCCCATTTTAGCTCCTGTGTAACGTGACCTGGCCAGGCCCCATGTAAGCAACACAGAGCAGGCCGGGCAGGCATCCCATCAGCAGAATGGAAACAGCGCTGAGTAAGCCGCACCCTGAGAAGGCCAGAGTCTCACCCCCTCCCACACAGCGTGAGGTTGCTGTAGTGTAGGAGCAGGTTCACAGCACAGGGGGATGCTACCCTATTTCTCTACACTACACACACAGCACTGGACAGGGAGGCCACAAACGGCCACTGGGCCTCCCAACCGAAGCGGTAGTCCCTGGAGCCCCTTCATGCCACAGCACAGGTTTGGCCTGAGACTTTTATTCAGCTCAGGAAGTTTCCTTTCCCCCCGAATGCCGCCTCGGCTTCAGAAATCACTTCCCCAGCAGTGGCCAGTCTGCGCCTAGCGTCATGCAGCTGAGCATGGGGGCAAGGCTTTCCCAGGACCTTTGACATGCTGTAATCACTGCGCTTGTCAGGCGCACAGATGCTGTACCACAGCCAGCCCTGGAAACAGCCCTGTGTCCTCCCGCCAGCAGGCCAGCCCCATGTTCAGCCTCCCCAGAGCCCTGGCCGTGCGGTGTGACCCCAACATACCTTGGTGGGGTTCTGGGTTGGCGTTGGCTCAGTCCAGGAGCACAAGCCGTGAAGTATGAACCGTCCTTGTGTCTTCCCGCGGGGAACCACTCTGGCAGAGCTTGAGAACAAACAGGGAAGCCGCAGCTCCTGGAGCCAAGGGCTTGCTCTGCTCGGGAGACGCCAGGAACCCCGCCAGCATGTGGTTTCAGCTTCTTTCTTTGCAGAGTCGGATTCAAATAGACGTCTCTGGAGGCCACAGACACAGAACACGTCCCAGCCAGGGTGTGAAACTGTCTTGAAAATCCCCCTTTGGCAGGCAACCCCCGCCCCGTTCAAATCGACCCGCCAGCCAAAGGGACAGGGAGGTGACTCAGCTAGGGCTGCCGCCCAGGCCAAGTTTCCAGCTCGGAGCCGCAGCCCAGGCAGTTCACCTCGCAAGCACAGGGCCATGCCAGGTCAAGCATGGTGGTGTCATGGCTGGGGGTGGGGGTGCAGCCAAGGGGTTCGGTGTATGGGACGGGGCTCACGGCTGAGGCAGGGGGTTGGCGTGTGGGAGGAGGGACACCTGCACCCCGACCCAAATCAATCCGTGCCCCTGGGAGGCCAGAAGGGTGGGTGCCAGATCCAGTGGGAGATGAAGTCAGGGGGAAGAACTGTGCAGTCCCTCTATGGTGGCTGGGGGTGGCGGGTCTCAGGGTACGTGTATCCCTGGGGTACCCAGAGATCTTCCAGGGGCTACCCCCAACTCCTCTAGAGAGTTTCCTAGTTTTACAAGAAGCTGTATGAAAAGCACCAGCGAAGTCAGTACAAATGAAAATGTCATACAGACAATGACTTGTTTAAAATGTAAGTACAATATTTATACTCCAATTGGTTTGTTTTATAATTACGTGGTAACAATGAGAAAGGAAACCGTTTGTCAGGAACATTGTTGCACTTGTATTATGTCTGATTTTTGCAAGAAGTCCAGGGAGGAGGCAATAAGCTGGAGGGAGGAGACCTTAGCTGCTCATAGAATCATAGAATATCCAGGTTGGAAGGGACCTCAGGAGGTATCTAGTCTAACCCCCTGCTCAAAGCAGGACCAACCCCAACTAAATCATCCCAGCCAGGGCTTTGTCAAGCCTGACCTTAAAAACCTCTAAGGAAGGAGATTCCACCACCTCCCTAGGCAACCCATTCCTGTGCTGCACCACCCTCCTAATAGCCAACCTAAACCTCCCCCTCTGCAACTTGAGACCATTACTCCTTGTTCTGTCATCTGGTGCCACTGAGAACAGTCTAGATCCATCCTCTTTGGAACCCCCTTTCAGCTATTTGAAAGCAGCTATCAAATCCCCCCTCAGTCTTCTCTTCTGCAGACTAATCAACCCCAGTTCTCTCAGCCTCTCTTTGTAAGTCATGTGCTCCAGCCCCCTACTCATATTTGTTGCCCTCGGCTGGACTCTCTCCAATTTGTCCACATCCCTTCTGTAGTGGGGGTGCAAAATTGGCGCAATACTCCAGGTGAGGCCTCACCAGTGACGGATAGAAGGGAATAAACACGTCCCTCGATCTGCTGGCAATGCCCCTACTAATTACAGCCCAAAATGCCATTAGCCTTCTTGGCAACAAGGACACACTGTTGACTCATATCCAGCTTCTCATCCACTGTAACCCCTAGGTCCTTTTCAGCAGAACTGCTGCCTAGCCATTCGGTCCCTAGTCTGTAGCAGTGCATGGGATTCTTCCATCCTAAGTGCAGGACTCTGCACTTCTCCTTGTTGAACCTCATCAGATTTCTTTTGGCCCAATCCCAGAGGTGAAAGCAAGCCGGTTTGCCACGGTACAGTATACTGGCAAGAGCCGGTGCGCCATACCAGGGCAGCTGACTGCCCCAGGTGGCAATTTAAAGGACCTGGGGCACCCAGCAGCGGCTGGAGCCTTAGGCCTTTTCAGCTGCTGCCAGAGCCCCACTGCAGGAGCCCTGGGGTAGCAGTGGCAGGGCTCCAGCGGCTATTGAAAGGGCCCGGGGCGGTAGAGGCAGGGGAGCTCTGGGCCCTTTAAACCGCTTCCAGAGCCCCTGGCTGCTGCTGCGTCCCTGGCCGGGGGGAGGGGGAGATCACTTACCGGTACAGGGTGGGCTGGGGCTGACTCTGACCCCCAGCCCCGACCCTTCTGCCCGAGGGCCCATGCCTTCCAGGGCCAGAGCCGGCTCCAACCAAGCCCTGTACCGGTAAGTTCCTTTTTTTACTTTCACCCCTGCCCAGTCCTCCAATTTGTCTAGGTCCCTCGTATCCTATTCCTCCCCTCCAGCGTATCTACCACTCCTCCCAGTTTAGTGTCATCTGTGAACTTGCTGAGGGTGCAGTCCACACCATCCTCCAGATCACTGATAAAGATATTGAAGAAAACCAGCCCCAGGACCGACCCCTTAGGCCAGGGGTGGACAAATGTTTTGGCCTGAGGGCTACATCGGGGTTCAAAATTGTGTGGAGGGCCGAGTAGGGAAGGCTGTGCCTCCCCAAACAGCATGGCCCCGCCCCCTGTCTGACCCCCTCCCACTTCTCACCCCTTGACTGCCGCCCTCAGAATCCTCGACCCATCCACACACACCCCTGCTCCTTGTCTCCTGACTACTCCCCCCAAGAGACCCCCCCACTCCAACGAAGACCCCAGCCCCATCTAAGCCGCCCTGCTCCTTGTCCCCTGATCACCCCCTCCAGAGACCCCTCCTGCCCCAATCACCCCCCAGGACCCCAGCCCTATCCAACCCCCCTACTCCCTGTCCACTGACCCCTAGCCACACCCCCTCCCCTGACAAGCCCCCTGGAACTCTCCCACCCTATCCAATCCCCCTGTTCCCCATTCCCTGACCGCCCCTCAAGAGCCTCTGGCCCTTATCCAACCCCCCACCCCCAGCCCCCTTACCACGCCGCTCTGAGACACGCTGTCAAGTTGATCCGCCAAAGCACACAGCCCTGCCCCCCCACCCACCCCCGAGCGCTGCTCTGACCGGCCCGCTGAGGCTGTGGGGGGAAGGAAAACAGCAGGAGAGGGGGGAGGAACTCGGGGGCGGGGGGCAGACAGAATTGGTATGCGGGCTGTAGTTTGCCCATGCTGCCTTAGACACTCTGGTTGATTCTGGCTGCCAGCTAGACATCAAGCTATTGATCACTACCCGTTAAACTCAACAATCTAGCCAGCTTTCTATCCCCCTTATGGTCCATTCATCCAGCCCATACTTCTTTAACTCACTGGCAAGAATACCGTGGGAGATCGTATCAAAAGCTTTGCTAAAGTCAAGGAATAACACGTCCCCTGCTTTCCCCTCATCCACAGAGCCAGTTATCTCAACGTAGAAGGCGGTGATAGAAGTTATCATCGGCAGTCATCATAGAAGGCAGTCCCCTCACTTGGAGGCTTCGGAGTGTCCTTGTTGCTTGCAGCGTAGGTGGGTGAAGAACGGCCTAGTATGTGGCCCTGTGTCTGTTTAATACCCTCAGTCCATGTGCTGGGAGAACACACGTCCAGGTGTGTCTGGGGCATTGTGGAGTCTCCAATGCAGGTTGAGCAATTCCCCTGGCGTGGCTTCATACAGGTGAGTCATTGCATCCTAGCTCCCCTGCTGGAGAATGGCTGTTGATGGTTGTTTGACACCCTGCCCGGGTGTTGTGTGTTGGTTACTTTCCTTGCTGTTGCCTCTGGGGAGCTAATATCTGGCTGATTCCCCAACTTCCAGCATGTTTTAGTGATCACCATACAACACAATTCTCATAACTTCAGATGCATTCATGATACACATGTATGGGGAAATGACTTTCAGCAGATCAGAACCTTTCTGTGGATACCTTACAAGACATGCTTCTTCGTAAGCTCACAACTATTGTCTAGATGTAAGGGAACTGTTAGCCCCTTACTAACACTCAGTGGGGTGTTTTCATTATTAGCTCCCAGGACCTAAAGGGGGAGGGTCAATGGTCAATCAGGACCCTGAGACTGGCGGTCCCCAGGGGCAATGGGGAGAGGCCAGCACTCCTGACTGACAAGGCCAGGGGACTAATCAAGGAGTCAGGAGGGCAGGATAGGCCCCGTCCTCCGTGTGTGAGCTGGAATTGCCTGGGCCAGAGGGAGAGGAGCCAGAGCTGAGCTGGAGACTGGAGCTGGGCCAGATCCGGAGGGGCCAGGGAAGCAGCCCAGGGGGACAGACCCTGGGCTGGGAGCAGAGCTGCAGCTCCAAAGCCAGAGCTCAGCCCAGAGGGACAGACCTGCCCTGGGAGCAGCTGCAGAAACCAGGGGCAGAGAGGTCAGTGCTGGGGGCAGAGACACAGGGGCTGCCTGCAGAGAAGCCGTGTGCTGGGGGCAGAGCTGGAACAGCCAGAGGGGCCAGAGGGGCTGTTCTGGAGGCAGAGCAGCAGCAGTCGTCGTGCTGAGGCAGCGTGGAGCTGACACAGAGGGTGGAACTGGGCTGGAGCCGTCCAGAGGCTGGGAGCGTGTGGACCCCACCAGAGGAAGCGTCCAAGTCACAGCAACCCTGCAGCACAGCTAAGGAGGAGGCCTGGGCCCTCCAAGGAACAGACTGAAAACTATCCTGACACTCCAGAGACATTGTGTGTGATGCTCCCTGCCACGGGGCAGGATTTCCCTAACCGTTCTACTTCTTCTTTGTTCATTTTTAAGATAAATTGTTAATTAAATAATTTGCATTTGCTGTAAGTTTTATGTGGGTCAGTGAAGTGTCCAGTGCAGAGGGAGCACCCCGGAGTGGGGACACCCTAGCCTCTGACCTAGGTAACCACAGCACGGTTTGGGGTTGAGCCCCCCAGAAATCCTGGGCCCAGCCTTGTTGGGGTTACGAGGACTCCACCAGACAGGAGAGTGGAAGGGGAGCCCTCAAGGTCAGGAGGCCTCTGGGTAAGGGAAGTGGGAGCGAGGACTCAGATCCTTCCGCTAGCCCATTTCACCGGGGTAGTACAGAAGCCAGGAGAGTTCCCCACAACAGCTGGACTATTCCCCCGCTTACATAGATGAGCAATATGGGGGTTACAAGAGGGATAGTATGTCACAGGGGCCTGCTGCGTTTAGACAGAATAAACGGGCCCACAGAGTCAAAAGTATTCACATGATGCTGTCACTGGCCAACGTTAACCATTTTAAAGAAAATTCAGGCTCTGTCGTACAGAGACTCCTGCCAGCTTCGAACCAGTACTTTTTTTAGCTCTGTTATTAAAGATACAGAAAAGGAAAAATAGTGAAAGCATTTGAACGCCAAGAACTGAGTCAGGCTTTTAGTTTAACAACATCCCTTGTTCCCTTCAGCTGGAGGGAGACTTTAGCAGGAACCCCCGCTGTCTGACTGTCTCTGAGATGGCTGTAACTCTCCTCTTTGGAGAAAAGCCAGGATGTTCCTTGAGAGGAGCTGGAGCTGTTGCTACAGTCTCCTCCCGTTTCCTACAGCACAAAGACAAGACGCGCCAGCTACACGCCGTACTCATGGCTCTGTGGAGGAGCTGCCAGCCGAAGTCCCCAGAGGGCTGTGGGACCAAAGAGGAATAGAGGCTGGCCCACCCGGGCTCCTCACCCTCTACATGTGGGAGGTAGTCGGGGCGGGACATGAGGGTGAGATAATGCAGTGTGTGCCATACTCCTCGCCCGAAGCTGAATGGCTCAGTCGGGGTCCATTTGAGCCGGACCAGACACTCCGCATCAACGTACAGCACCTGGAGAAACCCACAAACTGGGGCCCAAAGCCAAACGCCCACAGAGTGCCCAGGAGATACCCGTGGTCCACCCTGTTAAATGCCTTCTCCTGGTCCAGGGACAGGAGGGCGAACGACAGACCATCCCTATGCCCTAGCTCCAAAAGGTCCCAGACCAAATACAGGTTATCAAAAATGGTTGGGCCTGGTACGGTGTAGTACTGGTCGGGATGAACCACGTCCGCCAGCATGGACCTCAGCCGCAGCGAGATGGCCTTTGCTAGGACCTTGTAGTCCATGCTGAGGAATGAGACAGGACTGCAATTCCATATGTCGCGGAGGTCCCTCTTCTTCGGCAATAAGGCAAGCACGGCTCGCCTGCACGAGAGAGGGAGGACCCCACTTTTCAAGGCTCGGCCCAGACGGTGACGAGGTCTGGGCCAAACATGTCCCAGAACACATGATAGAACTCCATGGCCAGCCCGTCTGTGCCCGGGGCTTTGTTGGTGGGCATGAGACGGAGGGCTTCCGAGCGCTCGGCCAGAGAGAGAGGCAGCTTCAGCCAGTCTCAGTCGCCCACACTGACCATTGTGAGTTTGGTCCAGAGCACCCGGCAGGCTTTGGCATCGGTCAGATCCGGGAAGAAAAGGCTGGCGAAGAAGGCTCTAACCCTTCCACACGTCTCTTCCGGATCTATGGCGGGGGGGGGGGGGGGGGGGGCTCCATCCTCCACCAGGAAGCAGGTAACATGCGTTTTGGGCCCCTTCTTTTTCTCCAGGGCGTAGAAGAAACGGGATCCGTGATCCATCTCCCAAAGGAGATGGATGTGGGATCAAACAAAGGCACCCTGGGCCCGATGGTCCTCCAGGGCCCGGAACTCCTCCTGCTTCTCCCAGTACACTGCACGGAGGGGGTGGATCCTCGGGGCCAGAGGCCAAACACCTCTCTAGCTCTAAGACCTCCTGCTGCAACTGCCCTATCACTGCGTCCCTCCGCCGGCTGGCATTCTGGGTGTAGTCACGGCAGAAGAACCTTCCACATCCTTCTTGTAGTGTGGGACTCAAAACTGGGCACAGTACTCCAGATGAGGCCTCACCAATGTCGAATAGAGGGGAACCATCACATCCCTCAATCTGCTGGGAATGTCCCTGCTTGGGATTTACAAGTCTGATACAATTGAATCTTACACAAATTACAGTTAAATAAAGATGTTAAAGCTAAGAACTCACTTTATAGCTAAACCGAATCCCACGCTGCTGCTGTTATGCGTCTGTAACGTGTTTAAAAACTAATCTGCGTTTTTATTACTTTGTTGGCCATGTGCCCAGAACAGGTAAAGACAGAAACTTTCCCATTCTTTTTGCTGCTTGCTCATTTACTCAAATTGTGGAAGTGTGGCAGTTACGTTTGCTTAGCTGGCACAATGTTATGGCCTGATGGCACCTGTAGCCCAAGTGTGGTGTTGTCCTTGACAAAGCAGCAGCAAGATGATGATGAAGATGATGATGATGCCCTTTTGGAACCAGCTTTCCATGTTTGAAACACAAAGGTGGTAAACGTTTTCAGACATTTTTAGGCCTTGTCTACACTACCACTGATGTGGTATAATGTGTGTCACTCAGGGGTGTGAACCACCTAAGCGCTGGGGTGGACAGTGCTACCACTGTTCGTTGGGGTGGATTAATTAAGACAACAAGAATGTCTTTGTTTTAAACCCAGAGAAGCCCCTACAAGAGAATTCTGGAGTTCGAAAACAAAGTGGCAGGGAGCAATGCAGCCCACCGCAAGCTGGTAACACCGAACATTTGCAAGCAGAAGGAAAGAACTAGATCAGTGTCTGACTGCACTCAAAGCTGTGCAAGAAGAAAAAAACTAAAAATAACGCAAGAGATCTACCACTAGCCAAGTTCCTTCAGATCCTATCTGGAGAAAATATGATGCAAATGGCAGAGTCAGTTTGAGGCTGCTGTAGGTTTGGCTGTGTGTTGAAATGTGGCTGTAGAACACTTCCTGAATTCTACATGGGTAATTGCAGGGAAGTGACAAATGTTTTCTAAACAACTTTTTTAAGTTTCAGCTGTACAAGAGTGAAGTTGTTGTGTGAAATTGATTTATTTACTCTCCATGTACTGGAAATGTTTACTGTGTTCCATGGATTGCATGATTTTACAGAAGGATTTAGCAGTTGGAAAAATCCCAGTTGATTCTCTGAGAAGCAGGAATACCGAACCCTGGCATGTTGGCTCGATATCACTTGTGAAATCATCACTCTGGTGGAGCTGACTCTGATGTGCTAAGTTAATTCCGAATGGCAGAATGTGAGAGATTCTTCAGCGCGTGGCGGCTGTCATAACATGTTCAAGTGCTCATGGGCTTGGCTTCCATGGCCAGGATGAAGTATTAGGATCTGACCGCCTTATTGGAAATTATTGGGGGGATTTTGGAGATAATTTTGGATTTTGGTGAAGCACTGGAATGGGTTCCCTAGGGAGGTGGTGGAATCTCCTTCTGTCACGGAGTGCCCGGGCGATGGTCTGGAACCACTCCCTAGGAAGCCAGTCTGGACTTCGGGTGGAGGGCCCCTTCTCCGTACACAGCCTGTTTCCAAGGCCAGGAGCTTCACGGGTACCCACTTCCACCTTCCTGGGTCTGACCTCAGAGCATTCAGCACCTTTTGCCCCTCCGTGCGCTTCCCCCAGCGAGCCCGCCTGGGCGGGGTCCTGAGGGAGCCCATGGATTCTGCACCCCAAATCCACAGTCAAACGTGACGCTCAGCCAGGTAGTAAAACAGAGGTTTATTTGATGACTTCTATCTGGTCTCACCCAAACCATACAGCGAGCGTGAGCCCTCAGCTGGATCCATTTTGGGGGGCCCAGGGAGGCTAGACCCTGCCTGCCTCCAGCCAGCTGCAAACTCCCAAACCCCCTCTCCAGCCCCTCCTTTTCTTCCCTTTCTCCCTCCCAGGCAGGAGGTATCACCTGACCTCTCTCCAACAGGTTCAGCTGACCTCCCTCCCCCACTTGGGGTCAGATTACAGCATCAGGGATGCATACCTTGAGAGGGGAGAGGGTGTTGCCTCCTTGCTTCCAGTGTCAGCCCCTATTCCTTCACATAGACACTTAAGAAATGCATAGGGGAAACTGAGGCACACACACACAGCATTCCTACTTCGTCACACCTTCCTTCGAGGTTTTTAAGGTCAGGCTTGACAAAGCCCTGGCTGGGATGATTTAGTTGGGGGTTGGTCCTGCTTTGGTTGGCGTACATACCTCCTGAGGTCCCTTCCACCCTGAGATTTTATGATTCTGATAATACCAGTTTCATCCATTTCTGGCTGACCACCTGGCTAACTTTAGATAGAATGGGAATAATACGCTATACGTGAGAGTAGCAGGGCAGTCCTGCTCCTGGGAGAAAAGGTCGCCTGATTGGGGAAGCGGCCACAGCTGGGGCCACACCTAATCAGGCTACAGCAGGCCCTGATAGAAGGGCTAAGGGAGGAGCTGGGTCAGAGGCTCACTCTGCCCTGGAGTGGGCAGGACCTGGGAGCACAGGGGACCGGACGCAGACAGGGCCGGCTCTACCTTTTTTGCCGCCCTAAGCAAAAAACAAAACAAGAAGCCACTCAAACTGCCAAAACAAAAGGGGGGGGGAGCTGAATTGTGCCGCCCCAAGACTGACCGGAATGCTGCCCTTACAATGAGCCGCCCCAGGCACGTGCTTCCTCGACTGGTGCCTGCAGCCGGCCCAGGAAGCAGAGCAGGGCTGGGGAAGGGTGAGAGGAGCTGGGGAGCCTGGGTAAAGGCCTAGGGAGGTCCTGGGGTTGCAGGGAAAGGCAGCTAGTCCAGTGAGTGAGGAGTGGCCATCATAGGCTGCAGTTTGCCCCAGTGAGAGGGGACTAGATGCTGACTGGCAGTAGCCACTGAGGCAAGGAGGGCATGGGGAGAGGGTTCCCCTGGGAGGGAAGACCCAGAATGTGGGGACTGCTGTGGGGCAGCACCCCAAGCTAAGGGGTACTGGGGTCCAGGAGGGATGTGGGCTCTGCGGCAGGCGAGACACCGGCCAGCAGGAGGCGCTCTGAGGCTGGAAAGAGCTAATTCCTGGACTGACCAGCAAGAGGCGCCACGGCAGTCAGTGTTCGATCCGCTACAGTGAGAAATTCATTGAACTGACGGGAAAGAGCATTAAAAACACCGTAGCACGAGAACTGCAGCAGGCCAAATATTTCTCGGTCATTGTTGATTCAGTGCCTGATGTCAGCATGTAGACCAGTCATCTCCTGATTTCTCAATTTAGAGGGGCAAATAATTGAGTAATTCAGCGACTTGCAGCCACTCTAGAACCACAGTGCTGTGAACTTAGCCCACCCAGATTCACCTATGATCCATAACCTAGGTTTGGTTGTCACATGGCCATGGACAGGCAATTGATAATGCTAAGTAATATGCCTGGCATGTTAGAGTGGTCTGCAGGCCAGAGCCTGGAAGGGGGCCACGGGGTAAACGCGTTGCGGCGTCGGAGCTGGGAAGGGGACGTGGGGTAAACGCTCTGCGGTGTCGGAGTCGGGAAGCGGGACGTGGGGTAAACGCTCTGCGGTGTCGGAGTCGGGAAGGGGACGTGGGGTAAACGCTCTGCGATGTTGGAGTCGGGAAGGGGACGTGGGGAAAACGCTCTGCGGAGTCGGGAAGGGGACGTGGGGTTAAACGCTCTTCGGAGTCGGGAAGGGGACGTGGGGAAAACGCTCTGCGATGTTGGAGTCGGGAAGGGGACGTGGGGAAAACGCTCTGCGGAGTCGGGAAGGGGACGTGGGGTTAAACGCTCTGCGGCGTCGGAGTCGGGAAGGGGACGTGGGGTAAACGCTCTGCGATGTTGGAGTCGGGAAGGGGACGTGGGGAAAACGCTCTGCGGAGTCGGGAAGGGGACGTGGGTTTAAACGCTCTGCGGAGTCGGGAAGCGGGACGTGGGGTAAATGCTCTGCGGTGTCGGAGTCGGGAAGCGGGACGTGGGGTAAATGCTCTGCGGTGTCGGAGTCGGGAAGCGGGACGTGGGGTAAATGCTCTGCGGTGTCGGAGTCGGGAAGCGGGACGTGGGGTAAACGCTCTGCGGTGTCGGAGTCGGGAAGCGGGACGTGGGGTAAACGCTCTGCGCTGTCGGAGCCGGGAAGTGGGATAAACGCTCTGCGGTGTCGGAGTCGGGAAGCGGGACGTGGGGTAAATGCTCTGCGGCGTCGGAGCCGGGAAGCGGGATAAACGCTCTGCGGTGTCGGAGCCGGGAAGTGGGATGTGGGGTAAATGCTCTGCGCTGTCGGAGCCGGGAAGTGGGATGTGGGGTAAACGCTCTGCGGCGTCGGAGCCGGGAAGCGGGATAAATGCTCTGCGGCGTCGGAGCCGGGAAGCGGGATAAACGCTCTGCGCTGTCGGAGCCGGGAAGTGGGGTAAACGCTCTGTCACATTACTGAAATAATTTGGGATCCTATAGAACATTGGTGCAACCAGAGTCCTATAGTGGCACCAAATCTTATGTACAGGGGGGTCATGATGGGTGTCTATGACCAAGTTATGGTCGGCTGATTATGAATATGCCATTGGTCTGTGTGTATCAATTTTGTAGTTGAAGTTATGAATATTGGCTCTGGACTGTCTGTCTTTCCAAATATTGTGCTCTGCTGAGGGGGGGGGGGACATTCCAGAATACTGGGCGTCAGCTTTGCTTGGGCTGCTTGATGGGCCATTAAGGACGATCAGCGACATAATGGACTCTGGGAGCTTGGAATGACCCAACCCAGACAAGAAGTCTACCAGAGAACATGCCAGGCAGCCTGTGCGTATGTCACGTTACTGGAATGATTTGGTACCATATAGATCATTGGGGTACCAAATATTATGTGAAGGGGGTCATAGCAGGTGTCTATGACCATATGTGTGTGTCTATTTTGGAACTAAAGTTATGGATAGTGGATAAAAGGTGCCTGTACTTCAAACTTAGGCTCGGCTCCTGGGTGAAATCTCAGACAGGCGGGTGCAAACTCGAGCCCATTAATGGGCCATCAACTGCATAATAAACTGTGTTCACACTCGAGGAAAGGAGCTTCCCCAGGAATGGGACATGCCTGGGCAAAAACTGAATCATTGAGAGTCTGGTAATTGGACCATGTGGCTGTGAACCTTCAGTTTGCAGCCAGACTCTGCATAAGGAGGAGGAGGGTCTTCGCCCACAGGAGGAAGTCTATAAAGCCTGGAAGAACGTCCTCCATTTTGTCTTCTACCTCCAGCCTGTCTTGCTTCCAGCTCTGAATGGACTTTGCTACACAAGTGAACTCTGGACTAAGGTGCTGACCCATCCCTAAATGGGATGCTTTCTAAAGACTTTGATTTAAACCTGCAGTTATTCTACCTTTGCTGCAAGCCTGAACCAAGAGATTTGCCATTACTGCATGTAATTGATTTATTTTAACCATTCCTAACCCTCACCTAGACCTTTTTCCTTGTATAATAAACCTTAAGATTTTAGATTCTAAAGGATTGGCAACAGCGTGATTTGTGAGAAGATCTGATTTGTATATTGACCTGGGTCTGGGGCCTGATTCTTTGGAATTGGGGAGAACCATTTTCTTTATTTGGGGTATTGGTTTACATAACCATTGATCCCCAGGACAGGTGGCTGCTGGTGGTGATACTGGGAAGCTGGAGTGTCTAAGGGAATTGCTTGTGTGACTTGTGGTTAGCCAGTGGGGCGAAACCAAAGTCTTTTCTGTTTGGCTGGTTTGGTTTGCCTTAGTGTAGAAAAACCCCAGCTTTGGGCTGTAGTTGCCCCTTTGGAAGCAATCTGTCCTGATCTGACACTCACAGTTGGATCGCACCAGGAACAGCACCGTCACAGCGTAATGGCCGCTGACTGCAAATAATGAGTCATGCATGGTCATGTGATCTGCCCATGTGACTCCAGAACTCCATGGCGCTGGACTTTTCACAGCAGGAACAAAGAGGTTCTTGCACCTGGAAAAAACTATAAATGGAGCTGCTACACCCCCTCCATCTTTGTCTTCTACCTCCAGTCTTCAGCCTGCCTTGCTTCCAGCTCTGGATGGAACTTTGCTACACAGGGGAACTCTGGCCAAAGGGTGCTGACCCATCCCTGGAGGGGATGCTTTCTGGAGACTGATTTGAACCTGCAGTTATTCTACCTTTGCTGCAAGCCAGAACCAAGAGATTTGCCATCACTGCATGTAATTGATTTCTTTTAACCATTCCTAACCCTCATCTATACCTTTTTCCTTGTATAATAAACCTTTAGATTTTAAAGGATTGGCAACAGCGTGATTTGTGGGAAGATCTGATTTGTATATTGACCTGGGTCTGGGGCCGGATTCTTTGGAATTGGGGAGAACCGTTTTCTTTATTTGGGGGATTGGTTTTCATAACCATTGATCCCCAGGACAGGTGGCTGCTGGTGGTGATACTGGGAAGCTGGAGTGTCTAAGGGAATTGCTTGTGTGACTTGTGGTTAGCCAGTGGGCGAAACCAAAGTCTTTTCTGTTTGGCTGGTTTCGTTTACCTTCGTGTGAAGAAACCCCAGCTTTGGGCTGTAGTTGCCCCTTTGGAAGCAATCTGTCCTGATCTGACACTCACAGTTGGATCCCACCAAGAACAGCACCGTCACACGCTCTGCGGTGTCGGCGCCAGGAAGTGGGACGTGGGGTAAACGCTCTGTGGTGTCAGAGCCAGGAAGGGGACACGGGGTAAACGCTCTGTGGTGTCAGAGCCAGGAAGGGGACACGGGGTAAACGCTCTGTGGTGTCAGAGCCAGGAAGGGGACACGGGGTAAATGCTCTGTGGTGTCAGAGCCAGGAAGGGGACACGGGGTAAATGCTCTGTGGTGTCAGAGCCAGGAAGGGGTGTTGTGAGGTACTTTGGAGATTGCGAGACAAGGCAAAGTAGGTGAGTTTATTGGAAGGTCCTGGTCCTGGCGCTGAGGGGGCTTATCAGATCAGCGCGACCGCAGAAGGAGTACCCGGTCTCTTCGGAGCCTTAGCCAGGGAAGGAAGGAAGGAAGGAAGGAAGGAAGAAAGAAAGCCCCAAAGATAGCCCACAGGAGTGGGCTTAAGTACACTCACACATTTGCATCTCATACATATTCATATCTCATTTGCAAGCAACAATTGATTGGTTACACTCAATGACTACGTACTTCTACCTTAGTTTCCCCAATTAGTTCCCCATGCGTTTGCTCTCACACAGACAGGGTAAACAGCTAGGAATTTGCTTTCAAGCACATACAGATAGCAAAGCGGGACAGAGAGCAGGAGGGAGACAAAACAAGGCAGTAGCAAAACTGTGTACTGAGTTCATCCTCTCAAGAGATAACGAGCTACCGTTACCTTGAGAGGGCGGTTTATGGCCTAGTGCCCTTTCCAGGAGGGGGGCCGAGGGAGCGACTCCTACTCCTAGTCCCTGCACCGTAACAATGTCTTGCGCGTTCTACAAGGGGACACGGGGTAAACGCTCTGTGGTGTCAGAGTCGGGAAGTGGGATGTGGGGTAAATGCTCCACAGAGTCGGGAAGGGGACGTGGGGTAAACACTCTGCAGCATCAGAGCTGGGAAGGTGGACGCTGTCACGGCGCGCCTGGGCGATGCTCTGGAACTGCTCCCTAGGAAGCCAGACCAGACTTCGGGTGAAGTGTCCCCTCTCCGTACACAGCCTGTTTCCAAGGCCAGGAGCTTCACTGGTACCCACTTCAACCTTCCTGGGTCTGACCTCAGAGCATTCAGCCCCTTCTGCCCCTCCATGCGCTTCCCCTAGCGAGCTCGCCTGGGCGGAGTCCTGGGGGAACTCATGGATTCTGCACCCCAAATCCACAGTCAGACGTGACTCTCAGCCAGCCAGTAAAACAGAGGTTTATTCGATGACGGGGACGTAATCTAGGTAGAGCGAACACGACCTCTCCGCTAGGTCCATTTTGGGGACACAGGGAGGCCAGACCCTGTCTGGGCCTGCCTCCCTTCTCCCCAGCCTGCTTCTGACTCCCAAAACTGAAAGTAACTCTCTCCAGCCTCTCCTCCCCCCTGGCTCAGCCAGGTCAGGTGACCTCCCTCCCCCAACTGGAGTCAGATTACAGCTTCAGGTATGGACACCTGCAGAGAGGGGAGAGGGCGTTGCCTGCTTGCTTACACTATCAGTCCCTATTCCTTCACATAGACACTTAAAAATGCATAGGGGAAACTGAGGCACACCCGCAGTATTCCTACTCCGTCACAGATGCGGACTAAATGCTCCACGGCGTCGGAGCCAGGAAGAAGACACGGGGTAAATGCTCTGCGGTATCTGAGCCAGGAAGATGGACGTGGGGTAAACGCTCTGCGGCGTCAGAGCTGGTAAGGGGACGCAGGGTAAACACTCTGCGGTATCAGAGCTGGGAAGGTGAACGCGGGGTAAATGCTCCGTAGCGTCGGAGCCGGGAAGGGGACGCGGGGTAAACGCTCTGCGGTATCGGAGCCGGGAAGTGGGATAAACGCTCTGCGGAGTCGGAGCCGGGAAGGGGACGCGGGGTAAACGCTCTGCGGTGTCAGACCCGGGAAGGGGACGTGGGGTAAACGCTCTGCGGTATCAGAGCCGGTAAGGTGGACACAGGGTAAACACTCTGCGGTATTGGAGCTGGGAAGGGGACGCGGGGTAAATGCTCTGTGTTATCGGAGCCGGGAAGCAGGACGCGGGGTAAACGCTCTGCGGTATCGGAGCCAGGAAGCGGGACGCGGGGTAAACGCTCTGTGTTATCGGAGCCGGGAAGCGGGACGCGGGGTAAACGCTCTGTGTTATCGGAGCCGGGAAGCGGGACGCGGGGTAAACGCTCTGCGGTATCGGAGCCGGGAAGGGGACGCGTCAGAGCCGGGAAGGGAACACTGTGGGACAGACTATCAGGTATACAGAGATAAGCCCGACAGGTGTGAAGGGCTTCGGAATATGCCTGCATGGAAACTAACCCCAATAAACATCACATTGTCTGCGCTTCGGCCTGCTGGTCTTTGGCTGCTTGTTGTCTGCGTGACAAGAACTAGGGACATGGGAGGGTGGAGGGAAAACCCTCTAACGTCTTGGGGGCCGTAACTCAGATACATCACGTGGCAGGTGAGTAGTAGCCATGCACATCCCCCATCCCCACTGTCTACACAGCTGCTTGGAGGGGGTACAGGGGGGCTCTCATAATGGTAGTTGTGGGGCCTTGCAAGCTGGGGTAATGGGCTTTTTGGATAGGTGGATACGGAGAAATCTGGGCCCATTCTCAACCTGGGATGAGATTAAGAAGGAAATGGGAGGGATGGGGGGCTGGCTGAGGAGCCCACCCCTGGGGTAAAGTAGTAGGGGAAAGAGGCCCCTGCCCATGGGGACAGAGAAAGGAGGCACTTAACTCCGCTGGGAAGAGGTTTGAAGTAAAGGCAGCATTCCGGGAAGCTGCCAATAAACTTTCAAGATTGGTGCTACTCCAGCGAAGGCTACTGGAGGACTGTAAATTAGAGTTGGGGTAGTTAAAGGTGATCTGGCACAACAGGGTTTGGGGTCAGAAGCAGAGTTAACCGATCTCCTTAAGAGACGGGAGCCGGGCCTTGGTCCTAGGGGAGTGGAGGGAAAAAACTGCAGGGTTTGCAGGAGTGGGTAACAACCCCCACTCTTTCTCCTCCCCCGTTTGCTTCATTTGGCTGGGAGTTGTGTAAATGTTGAAAGGTAACAGTTGTGAAGATGTTAAGAGGAACAGTTGTGGTGTTATAAGAAGGAAGTTTTGGGTTTGTTGATAAACCCAGTTCCGTAAGTGTAATTATTTGTGCAACTTGGTACAGTCCCATTGGGTAAAACCCTGGTAGTTACTCCCTCCCTTTAGAGCTATTCTGAGAGAAAATGGGCCCTTTCTCCACAGAAACGGTCTGTAAAGGACATCTGTATTTCTAGCACATAGCTAGTTACAAAACATCAAAATCACAGCATTTTGGGCTGTATAAGTAGGGGCATTGCCAGCAGATGGAGGGACGTGATTGTTCCCCTCTATTCGACATTGGTGAGGCCTCATCTGGAGTACTGTGTCCAGTTTTGGGGCCCACACTACAAGAAGGATGTGGAAAAATTGGAAAGAGTCCAGAGAAGGGCAACAAAAATGATCAGGGGCCTGGAGTGCATGACTTATGAGGAGAGGCTGAGGGAACTGGGATTGTTTAGTCTACAGAAGAGAAGACTGAGGTGGGATTTGATAGCTGTTTTCAACTACCTGAAAGGGGGTTCCAAAGAGGATGGATCTAGACTGTTCTCAGTGGTACCAGATGACAGAACAAGGAGTTCTCAAGTTGCAGAGGAGGAGATTTCAGTTGGATATTAGGAAAAACTTTTTCCCTAGGTGGTGAAACACTGGAATGGGCTCCCCAGAGAGGTGGTGGAATCTCCCTCCTTAGAGGTTTTTAAAATCGAGCTTGACCAAGCCCTGGCTGGGATGATTTAGTTGGGGTTGGTCCTGCTTTGAACAAGGGGTTGGACTAGATACCTCCTGAGGTCCCTTCCAACCCTGAGATTCTATGATTCTAACAGTCAGTTTTTTGCACAAAATGGGACTGATAAGTTTCCATAGATACGTATATAGTCATCTCAGACTACATTTCCTAGGTGACATTGCCTGATTAACTTTTCTCACCCTACCTTTGACCAACTGTGAAAGAAAAGGGTCATTTTTTAAGATAACTAGGATATCAAAAAGAAAGAAAGGAAAGAACTGAGATCCACAATGCAGAAAAACCTCTTGAAGGCTTTATCCTTCATGGTAGTCAGATCAGAGCTGGTCCAGGATACGGCTTTTGATGACCTAATTGCCTTTGCTTAAACCTAGGAAGTAAATAGTTGCATTAAAAATATTGATTTTAAATTCAGAAGAATCCCCATAACAAAAGTGTTTATTTTATCCACCATTCAGACATACCATCCACTATGTTAACAATTGTGTAGATTTGTTACTATATTTGCAGTTATTTGTATTTAAAATTAATTGCTCTCTATGTACTGCTGTTGTTTCCTGTTATTTCTTTATCAAAACCAACAATTAATATCTTAGTAATCATCTTAAAAGACTGATGAATATACCTAATTGTAATTCAGGCTGATTGCTGAATACAAAGAATGTTAATACAAAATATAACATATTTCTGGGTTTCCAGTGGTAGCTGCCTATTTTTGCTTTTCTGTAAATTGTCTTGGAGAACTGGTAAGGTGACGTCTGAACAAAGCTGGGTAGTAATTTTGAGTGATCATAAATTCAGCATTAGTGAATACTCTTATATCTATTTTCCACTATATTTGACTTCAGAATAGTCCTTAGTCAAAACCCAATTGCTTTCTTTCTGCTCCTCTGTAGTAAAAAGATGAGTTTACTGTATCAGTGCTTGCACAGAATTGCTAAGGTATCCAGCATCTAAGTTGACACACTCTAGTTAGCATGCAATGCTTCTGTGGAAGCCAGTTAAGTGTAAATACTAGTTAATAGTTAATATCCAGCTATGGTGTATGGGTTGTTTAAATAACATGTTTGTAATCATATTGGGGAAGTTTATGTATTTTTTTAAATGGTGGGTGGGTGGATATTCTGTGTCCAGGGCCCCAAGAGTAACCTGAAGACTTGAAATCAAGATTTGAGGACTTCAGTAACTCAGGCAGAGATTATGGGCCAACTGCAGGAGTGGATGGGTGGGGAAGGTCCTGGGGCCTGTGATGTGCAAGAGGTCAGACAAATTGCCATGATGGTCTCTTCTGGCCTGAAAGTTTAGGAGTCCGTGAGTTCTTAATATGGGCCTGTGCGTAGGCAAAGTCCCAAAGCCAAGACTACAGGTTCCTCCAACCCCTCAGAGGGTGAAGCATCCTGCAGTTCTCCAGATGGAGACACGTCAGTTATTAAAAAAAATCTTTTTACAAAATTTAAATAAACCTATTTAAAATCAAATGTGAAACTGATAACCTACAGGAAGGCCTTAGCCAAGGTGGGCGAGACAATAGCTTTCGTTAGATTGGGGGTGAGAGAGACAAGCTTTCGAGCTACACAGAGCTGCTCTTCAAGTCTGGGAAAGACATTCAGTGTCACAGCTCTGTGCAGCTCAGAAGCTTATGTCTCTCACCAACAGAAGCTGGTCCAGTAAAAAATATTACCTCATCCACCTTGTCTGTCTCATATCCTGGGACTAATATATTATGGAATGATAGGACTGGAAGGGACCTCGAGAGGTCATCTAGTCCAGTCCCCTGCACTCATGGCAGGACTCAGTATTACCTAGACCACCCCTGACAGGCGTTTGTCTAACCCGCTCATTAAAAGCTCCAATGATGGGGACTCCACAACTTCCCTAAACAATTTATTCCAGTGCTTAACCTCCCCGACAGTTATAATCTATTAAAAACATTTAAATACCAAAAAAGCAATATTAATTAGTTCATATTTGCTGCCAAGTTTTAAAGAAAGACACCGCTGAAGTGACGGACATTACTGGATAAACACCTGGAATCAGAGTTTGTTGACAAGTTAAACCAGCTTTTGAAAGCTATAGCCCACAAAAGCTTATGCTGAAATAAACTAGTTAGTGTCTAAGGTGCTACAGTATTCCTCATTTTCTTCAACTAGTTCAGTTCAAGGTTAAAAAACTCATTGGGAATTGAAAAAACAGGAAATCTTGTTTTCCACTTCCAATCTCTGAGTAAAACACAAGTGTGAGAGGACAAAATCTACTAGCTCTAAAATCTTGAAAAACATGGGGACCAGAAACAGAGTTCAATTTACTAACTATAGATAATACATACTTTGTTTAATAAAGCAGTTAGTTTTAAATGCAAAACAGGTTTTGATAAACTTTTTATTCATCACTTAAGATAAATAAAACTAATAAAAATATTTTTAAATAGTATCTGTGCATTTTTAATTGAACTTGAATTTTCATATTTCCATATTTGTAAAGCTTTATTTGTAAAGCTTGATAAAATTCACAAGTCAAAAATTAATCATCTAGTAAACAGAAAATAATGAATTATGCAGTTTTTCATAAAAACATAAAAATTAAGAATCTGAATGTGTATGTTAAGCTATATAATTGCTTACAGATATCATACAGATAACATCTCCTCCTACTTAGCAAAAAGTAATACCATAATACCAAATGCAATGTCAAGGCTATATATAGTTAGCTGCAAATCAACATGTTTTAATGTTTACCAAACAATGAGAATCAGCCTCTCTTTAGGAAAATAACTAAAAAGTACAAATACAAAACATGATTATAATCAACGATTTAAGCTGCTTTGATTTAAATCGACCCACCTTGGCTCCAGCCCTGGCACTCTTCCCTTTAACCCCAGGCCCTGTGTTTATCTATTGCAGCACACATGCAGCCATCCAGCTTTCCTAGTTACAATATCCTTCCCGCCTAGGCAACAGAACCACCTGCCAGGCCTGGCAAAAGCACAGAAAAGAAGGGCTTAGCTTGATCAGTGGCCATTTGTCAGCACATCAGCGCCCACCTGGAATGACGCCAGGCAGGCAGCCAGGTGCCCATGCATGGAGCGAGGACATTGGCTTTGCTGGCATGTTTTATGGCGGGGCTGGAGCCAGCTCCTCTCTGGGATTTACCCAGAGGGGACCTGTAATTGCTCACTCCTGTGGCATTCGCAGTGCTTCCCCAGTGCAAGTCCAGGCAGAGCCAGCGCTCCACAGATCAGCTGCGAGCTGTGAATGCTGGCCCTGGCGCTGGCCTGGCAGGGCAATGAGCATGCTGGTTGGGTAGGGACAGCAGGAAATCCTGCCCACCGCTCCTGGTGCAGAAGGGGCAAGGATGTCACGGGCAGCAGTTGCTGCTGCTACAGGGATCTGAGCTCAGGCTTGGGGCCCAGGCCCAAGGGATAGGCTGTGAGTGCTCAGCCAGAGCCCAGAGGGAAAAGGCCCCTGACCCAGGACTAAGGGGGCTAATGTTGGGGCTGTTTGGTGCTGACCAAGCTGGCTGATTGCCAGCAATAATGATGTGGGGTGAAGCCCTGCCGCCCCAAAGACAGGAGGACGGGGCAGCCCCGCACGGCGAGGGAGGAGAGGAGACCCCACTGTTAGGACAAACGTTCTCCACTAGAAGCTTGGGAAATCAGGAACACGGGCACAGCCCAGTAGTGCACCCTTCCTGCCCCCACCGATTGTCCCCACCAGTCCCTGTGCAGCCTGTCCACGGTGGACCCAGCTTCTCCCCAACTGCCTTGTTCTGCAGCTTATGCAAAATGTACCTTGTGGACAACAGCAAACCAGAGGCTTAACCGGGAGGGACGGCCCCATCCCAGGGCACTTGCATGATCAAACCCCCTTCCCCCAAAAGCAACCCCCAGGGCCATACACTGCTCACAGGCCAGCACAGCTGGGCTCTGCCAGACAAGCTGCGCTAGGCAGCAGTCACAGCTAGGAGTGTCCAGTCCACCCCAGAAGCTGAGCTCAGGCATCGCTGACAAGCAGGACCCAAGCAGTCCTCTTGGAGGAGCCATGATTCTACGGGGCAGCCCAGCGAGCTGGATCCAGAAGCCACGTCCAACCCAAGAGAGGCAGCCGCAGCGTACAGCCCCAAACATCCAGCTCTCTCCCTTTACGTCGGGCCTTCGAGGACGATGAGATGCGGGGGCGGAGTGGAGATCAGGCAGAGGTTCGAGGGGCACTGGCCAGCTCACGGAGAACACACAGCCCTGGGTCACAGAGTGATAACACAGGCCTGAGCCTTGGGACCACGGATCGCAGACTCCCAGCAAACCCCAGTACGGGCGGGAGGGGAGAGAACAGCTGAGGGTTTCTTCTTCACTGGAAAGCTTGTCTCCAAGGGATGCAAGTATGACAGTGGACACTAGTGTCCGTGCCTCCGGCCGGGCGACACAGGCACCTACATGGGTGCAACCCGTCGCTGACCCTTTGACAGGGAGCAGGAAGCACCTAGTTGTCGTGTGGCAATTTTGGAGACTCCGGGCTTGATTCTCTCGTAATTACACCAATGCAGATCAGCAGCAAGGCCATGGAGGCCAATGGTGTAAAAGAGAAGAAGGATCCGGCCCATCACAGAGTTGACATGGCAATCCCCAGAATAAAGGGGGGGGGGGGAGTTTCCCATGACACTATCAGGCGCTGTCAATAGAAGGAAGAGGTGAAAGTGGGATACCTAAACAGTGCGGGGGGGAGGGGGCGGGCTGTCTACTCTCCTGCATCCAATCCAATCCAATCCATTCCAACCCCAACCCCAGACCCAATCCAGGTTTTGTAACCTGCCCCATCTCCTCTTGGACTCTAACAGGAGCTGGACCAGGGGTCTGTGCCAGGCGTCCTGCACCTACCAGCAGGTCGGTCACACACACACACACACACACACACACACACACACACACACACACACACACACACACACACACACACACACACACACACACACACACACACACACACACACACACACACACACACACACACACACTCTCTCTCTCTCTCTCTCTCTCTCTCTCTCTCTCTCTCAATATGCTGCAGCCACTCCAAAAGCCATGTGGCCAGCCAGCCACACCCACAGCAGCCAGGGCCGGCGACAGAAATTTTGGGGCCCCCTACTCTGATTGTTGGGGTCCCCCCAGCCTATTCTTCTTCCCCCCCTGCCTGACCCGGCCCACCCAACCTAATCTCCTCCCCCAGCCTAACCTCCTCCCCTCCCCACCCATCCCTGCCTGGCCCACCCTGCTGTTGGGGGTGATCTTCCTTTGCCCCCGCCCAGCCTCCCCCCATCTAACCACCTTCCCTCCCCCACCCCTGCCTGGCCCGGCCCATCCCACTGAACCTAACCTCCTCCCCCCTCCCACTCCCAACCCAGCCTCCTAAACAGAGAGAGAGATTTGGGAATAAAAAATTGCCCAAGATGGCAGAAGCCTTGTTTAGAGGGCAGAAAAATGGAGGATGTTGTTATACAGTAGACTCTCGATTATCCGGGATGATCGGGAAAACCTTAATCCCGGTTAATAAAATCCCGGATAATCAAGCGTCTATAGGGGTGGGGGGGTTCGCCGGCCGCCCTGGGGTGGGGATGGTGGTGGTCCCACCACCTGCCCCAGTCAGCTCCCGCTGCCAGCCTGGTTGTAGGGAACCCAGGCTGGCAGTGGGAGCTCAGACCCGGGCTAGCAGGAGCCTGCAGGGAAACTCTAAAGTGGCAGCCAGTTGAGCGCTCAGACTGCTGCCGCTTTGGGGTTTTCTCCCCAGGCTCCTGCCAGCAGGGGTCTCAGCCCGCTGCCAGCCTGGGCTTCCTACACCCAGGCTGGCAGCAAGTTGAGACCCCGGCTGGCAAGGGATCCACCGGGGGAAACCCCAAAGCAGCGGCAGGCTTCGTGCTCAGACCGCCACCGCTTTGGGCTCTCTCCCCAGGCTCCTGCCACCTGCCCCACTCAGCTCCCGCTGACAGCCTGGGTGCAGGGAACCCAGGCTGACAGCGGGAGCAGACTGGGGCAGGAGGCAGGACCCCGGCTGGCAAGGGGCCAGCGGGGGGAAACCCCAAAGTGGCAGGGGGCTGAGCGCTCAGCCTGCCGCTGCTTTGGGGTTTCCCCAGCTGGCCCCTTGCCAGCTGGGGTCTCAGCCTGCAGCCAGCCTGGGTGTAGGAAGCCCAGGCTGGTAGCAGGAGCTGAGACCCCAGCTAGCAGGAGCCTGCGGGGAAACTCTAAAGCAGCAGCAGGTTGAGAGCTCGGCCGGTGCCGCCGCTGCTCAGCTCTCTGCCGCTTTAGACTTTCCCCGCAGGCTCCTGTCAGTGGGGGGTCTCAGCTCCCGCTGCCAGCCTGGGCTTCAGCGGGAGCTGAGTGGGGCAGGTGGCAGGAGCCTGGGGAGACAGCCCAAAGCGGCGGCGGGCTCAGCACTCAACCTGCTGCCGCTTTGGGCTTTCCTCCCAGGCTCCTGCCAGCCCGGGTCTCAGCCCGCTGCCAGCCTGGGTTTCCTACACCCAAGCTGGAAGCAGGCTGAGACCAGCTCCTAAGGGGCCAGTGGGAGAAGCCCCAAAGCAGCGGCAGGGTAAGGTTGAGCCCACTCCGAGCTCCCTGGGGCCCCCTCGCTGCACGCTGCGTACCCCACTGAGCACCGGCAGGGGAGGCAGCGGGGAAGGAATTGCCCCTGCGGCTGCAGCTGGCTGACATGCCCAGAGCGGCGGGGGGGAGAGCGCAGAGACACAAAGAGGCTCTCCCAGCCCAGGAGCAGCCCCGGCACCCACAGGCAGCGACGGAGACAAGCAGCGCGGCCCAGGCCCCTCCCGCCCTCACCAGCTTGCCATGGCAGCGGCTCCCCCATGGCAGCGGCGCGAGCAGGGAATCCCCGGGAACCGTCTCGCGCCGCCCCCTGTGTACCGGGCCCCGGACTTAAGGGGGCCCCCCTTAAGTCTGGGGCCCGGTACAGCTCTACCTGACAGCAGCAGCTGCATCCGAGCAGCAGTTATTGTCAAGCAGCTTGTTGGTTTTTTCCTGATGGGCTGGTTTGATTTTCTTGACTGAGTAGGGGATTATAAGACACAACAGAAAGAATTGCATAAATAAATATCTGCCAGCAATGGACTAGGGCACTAAGAGATTCCGATCTACCTCATCAGAACTTCTCTCCCCTTCTCCTCCTGCCTGCAGAGAGAAAACCCACAGACTGCTTCCACCTGAAGGATGAGTTTTGATCAAGGCCCCCCCCCCCAGAGGTTTGAGCCGCCCAGAGACTCTGCCTGCACCTGCTCAGAGCTTAGTAGTTCTTCAACAGAGAGGCAGCTAGTTTGCTGCCAGGCCACCTACTTAATCAACCACCCATACCTGTTCCCTTCCTTCTGTCCATTTCAACGTTGCTCTTCCCTTGGAATGTATTTTTGAAGCCACCCAACTCAAATCTGCCAGGTGTCCAGGGAGATTGAAGTGTTAACCTCCTGAACTTCAACCTCCCTGGACACACCATAAGAGATTTAAAGGTCACCATCTTGCAGCAAAAAAACTTCAAGACCAGACTGCAAAGAGAAACTGCAGAGCTGCAATTCATTATGCAATTCATTCATAATAGGAGCCTATAGAAGAAAAAGACCCAAAAATCAGGACTGTCCCAATAAAATCGGGACATCTGGTCACCCTAGTTCCCACCTCCAGATCAGCTGCTAGAGGAGGACCTCATCCTCCCTGATTAGAGATAACAAGGTGGTTCAGTCTGATTGGACTAACCTTGTTATCTCTAACCTGCTCCTTGCCTCTTATTTATTCCTGCCTCTGGATACTTCCACTGCTTGCATCCGACGAAGTGGGTATTAGCCCACAAAAGCTTATGCTTCAATACTTTAGTCTTTAAGGTGCCACAGGACTCTCTGTCACTTCTGTAATTAACATCAGGACCCCATGTGGAGGGGATTTTAAAAGAATAATGCCCAGATTATTTTAAATAATAAATAATAATAATACAAAGAAAACCCAAGCAGGAATACCTGCAACAACAGGCGTCTGACAGGCCCATGTTCCTCCCAGGGACCTTCCTCTTGCAACGCTGACTCTCAATGACGAGCCAGGGAGTTTTGTAGAGGGCTTCCCAGGACCCTTTGGGGGAGGAGAAGTCTTGTCCCATCTTTCTGGGCAACTGACAGCCCCAAGAAACCAGCCAATCAGGTCTTTTTCCCACCCTCCAGGCTCTAAAGAGCTTCACCCCCATTCCAAGAGTCATAAAGTAAAGCGAGTAGGAGGAGAGCAATAATCTCAGGAAGCCACTAAGCGGTGATGCACTGTGCGGTGGTGCACTGGGCTATGCAAGTTACTCTAGAAGCCATAGGGAGCAGCACGTGTGACCAACCAGAGCTGAGCCCTCAGCTGCTGTACTGCCATGCCTGGCACCCACCATTACGGTTCTGCACCCAGCTTTTGCTATAGGCCAGGGAGCTTTATGCGGAGAAGCCGATGCACATTTATGGAAAAACCACAAGCAGCTTTAACAAGATCTCCAGACTAAACACTGAAACAAGAGACCTCCATGCAAATCCAATCCAGATGCATTCCCAGATTTGTATTTATTTATCATTGACAGTTGATTTGCTTTCCCCATGGATGACACTCATGACAACAGTTTCTATGGAAATACAGACGGGGGGGTCTTGGGTCCTGGGTTATGAAGCGGATTGACTGAAATAGTTAATTTTTTTAAAAGGGTTTATTTAAAAAAAAACCCTACTGACGAATTGAACAGCTGAAGGAAATCTCGATAACAAACTAAAGAGCTCAGGTCTCTTAACGGCATGCCGATGAGCATCCTCAGGAACTAATCACCACATGCCATGGCAAAGAATTCCCCTTCACCCGCTACATCAACTTGTCAGGAGAAACGACTAATAGTCTCTCAAGGCACATAGTGCTTTTGATCATGTTACCCCCCCTCCCAACCTGCTTCTTTCTGTCTGTCAGCAGGGGCCTTGGCCACTCTAGTCTCCTAGTATCTAGAAACAGTTCACAACTAAGTCCCATTAACTTTTAGTAGGATTTTGGCCTAAGGTTGTTGCATCATCACATTGTGATGTAATCAGAGACGGGGAAAACAGTTTGGTTCAAATACGACCCAGGCTGGAACTCAAATGGACCTTTTTTTATATAGGAGCCAAGGTGGGTGAGTGAGCCCAGCCGTGATGAAGAGCTCTGTGCAGCTCAAAAGTTTGTCTGTTTCACCAACAGAAGTCTGTCCAATAAAAGATCGCATGTCCCTCTAACATCCTGGGACCAACATGGCCACAGCACCACAAACAATCTTTTCATATGGTCAAGAAAAGTTTGACCAATGTTATTCTCCAGCTGCTCCCCACTGCTGAGCACAGGCAAGGACTGCAATATGGTAGCAAAGGCCGATGATCATGTGGTATTGTCCACGGCCTAATTGGCTGTAGAAAATCCCACAGGAACGCCTTTACTTGGACCTTCCCAGTCAAGCCTGGGAGACATGAGGTGTTGGCTGACCCGGGATATGACAACCTGGATTCCCCAAACCTGACCTGCCAGTTTGCCCCACATCTTCACATCACAGCAGCACCAAGTGACCAACAAGCATTGTCTCTAGAGACCTTTAGTATCCTACAAGCCAGACATGAGGGACAAAGCAGAGGCGAGACAAATCAGAATTGTGGCACAAGCTTTGGCCAGACGTGGCAACCCCAGCGTAGGCTGGGAGCCACCTAATGTGCCTTGCACCAAGGGGCTTACGGGAGGAATCAAAGAGGGCTCCGTATATTGTATCACCCTGGCTTCAAACATAAAACACGATTGGTAATACCATGAGTGCGGGGGACTGGACTAGAGACTTCTCAAGGTCCCTTCCAGTCCTATGATTGTATGGCCCCGCTAAAAGTCTCGCCTCAGTGAGGCCACAGTGCAGGATCTGAAGCATCACTCCTATGCTGTCAGACAGGATTTTCAAAAGGCCCAGAGCCACAAAGGTATCTAGGCTCCTAACTTCCACTGAAACTCAAGGGACTTAGGAGCCTAAATACCTTTATGGATCTGGATCTAGGTGCCCAACTCCTGCTGACTTAAGTGACTAATTCCCCAAAGGTCCTCCGAAAACATCAACCAGAGATGAATGAAAGCCAAAATCCAGATTCCAAAAGCCTCTTCTCTCAAAGTTTAGATCCGGGTTTTGGTTCGGGGGAGGAAGCCTCTATTTACATCCTCAGCAGCCATGGGAGGAGAACAGAACGTTTCCTAATGTGTGAGTTCTGTTCATCTGATTTTTTTTAAACTGCTTGAGTGGGATTTGGGGAGTTTAACACAAAAGAAAACATTAGACATGAAACATCTGGACCGAAGAGTCTGCGCCAGCCTGAACCTTCGTGTCTCTGCCGGTGGGGTCACAGAACCAGTCCAAGCCATTGCTATAGAAACAGCTCAACATTTCCAGCTCTTGAAGCCAACTTGGAATCCAGGGCATCCCCACCAGGGATGTCTAGCAGCGTCAACAGCAACTCAGCCGCTCACTCGGTTCCTCACCCCTAACAATCTTGAATAGTGGTTCATGGCCATAGGCTGGCTGCCCTGGTTCGGAGTCAACGTGGGTCCATAGGCCAGAGACATAGGAAGCTTTGGTATTATGTCCAACGTGGTTAAAACCTGAAGAGCCCGTGTCATAGGGCGAGGCAGGTTTCAAGATCTGTCTTTGAATGGGGTCAAGATCTTTATGTCAGACAGCTGGGGAGCCCTGGTCTGTGACTGAAGGAAGTGAGATGATTCAGGGCAAGACCTTAAAACAAGAATTTGAGGAGGAGGAGGGAGGTCAGGGCGGAGAGGAAGGGCAGAGGTCCCCCTGCGTTGTGGTGGGCCCCGGAAAGGCAGTGGTCTGTGTTCTGGCCAATGCAGGCAGCATAGGCCATGACGTGAGGGATGTAGTTCTGCTCATGGACTCCATGCAGGAGATGGGCCATGGGGCCCTTGGCAAAGATTGCCACGTCCTCACCCCCATGGGTCTCCTGGCGCAGGGGCACAGCCGACTGGGCCTGGTAGTTGACATGAGCTACAGAGAGAGAACAAACAGCTGTAAGAGATGAGGGATCAAGAGTCCACCAGGCTGACAATTGTCACCCACTATCCACTGAGGAAGGGGCCTCGCCATCTTCCATCCTGACGTGATAGGCCCCCTTCGGTCTCCATGGCCCACTCAGACCTTGGCCTCTCTACTGAGGGCACCAACGTGGTGGCCCTGTTAGTGGCAGTGGGTTTGGGACATAGACTCTGGCTCACTAGGAATTAGACTGGGACAAGCAATGCATTTTAGATTAACCCAGTGCCATGTGCCCCCTGCCCATCCCCATCTTGCCATCCCCCCAAACTCACCATAATCCACAGCGGATACATTCTCCCTCTCTCCGGCGACGATTTTGTACCCAGGGCCGTTTCCATACAGGATGGAGGTGAAGGGCATTTTATCCACATCGCTGTGCATGGGCGCTAGGCCTGCGGGGGAGGAGCGTGGTTAGCCTGAGGAATGGTGGCCATTGCGTCTCTGCAGAAGATGTCATGACATCCTGACTCCAATACTCCAGTCCTGCCCCTTTCCACAGAGTATTTCTGTTGGGGAGACATATCTCCAGGGTTCCCCCGTTTATCGGCCCCCAGCCCCTCACCCTGATTTAGCCCAGGACACCGACTGGAGTGTCAGCCTGGGGCTGATCACACGCCCGTCAAGAGACCAAGCTCAGGTTCCCATGGGAGAACGGGAGAGAGGCACGAGAAAGAATCACCCCGGACGGTTTTCAGGGGTAACTCAGGAGGCGGCCAGGACTGTCCAAGGTTTGATATTTTTAGAGTCCAGCCTGCTCACAGCCCCTGCAGCCGTTTCTCCGCACTGGAGGCTCATCAGTTCTCCTTGGCTAAGCAGGGTCAGGGCCAGCCAACATCCGGATGGGGAACCCAACCAACCACCCCAAGGTGTTGCAGCAAGCAGAGCATTGTCAGGTGCTATGCTGCTGGAGGATTTGCCTTATGGAGACGTGGAGCTGAGATCCTGACTGATTGCACGGCACCTTTGGCCAGAGTTGATGTGTGAACCAACTGGAACCCTTAGGGTAGGGGGGTCGTCTCTATTTTCTAATCAAAAGTGTTTCGTTTTTCTACTCTCTCGCTCCAGCTCATCCCGACTGTTGCAAGGCCCCTACCCACCACTGTGCTGGCAGGCCCAGACTGGGCACTCTCATTAGCTGTCAAACTGAGCTAGTGCTTTTAATCACTCCCCCTCCCTCATCAGAACGGAGAAATAGGGCATTCTGCCAGGGTAGCTAAACAGCTGCTATGTTTTGACCCGGGTGGATGGTACAAGTCTGACCCGCAGTAGAGATGCGCTCCAGTACAGCTGAAATCCAGGCCTCAAACCCAGAGAGTTTCGGGGTGTTCAGAACTGGAGTTTGGTTCTAGCCCATGGGCTCTGGAGCTGGATATTATGACGTGATTAGAAATCCATCCCCAATAACTAGGAGGTGATAAATTTTCCCATCACTCGGAGTCTTTATATTGAGATTGGTGCCTTTCTAAACAGACTCACTCTCCGTCAGCCACAAGCCATGGGCCCAGATGCAACACAGGACTCTCCAGAAGAGTTCTCAGGCCGGAGTTACACGGGAGTCAGACTAGAGATTGTAATGGCCTTACAGTCTAGGAAAGCTGCCAAAGGTTTTGCCCTGGTTCTGACACTGGTCGCATTTCAATCACTGCTGTTTCAAGGGACATCATAGAAGATCCGGGTTGGAAGGGTCCTCAGGAGGTATCTAGTCCAACCCGCTGCTCAAAGCAGAACCAACCCCAACTAAATCATCCCAGCCAGGGCTTTGACAATCCTGCCAGGCAGTGATGCCAAATGGTTCTTCAGCAGTAACTGGCCAGGTGCCACCATTTGGAGACTGGCGGGTCTTCAGCTTGTGGGGGGAACCAATGAGTTAACCCCTTACCGAAAATGGGATTGCCGCGGGGTGTGTATCCACCGAAGGTGAAGACGTGGGAGTGGTCGGCAGTGACTACGGTCAGCGTGTCCTCCAGTGAGGTCATGCCACCAGCATCCCCTATGGCTCTGTCCATCTCCACTGTCTCATACAGCGCGTGCTTGGCTTTCCCCTCATGGTGACCATGGTCGATCCTGCCCCCTGGAAAGGGAAAAGCAAGAAGGGAACAACCAGTTGGACTAGACCACCTGAGACTCACCAATAACAGATCACAGCACTGGTCCATCCTGCCTGTGCTCTTGCTTCCTGCTGTCTTGGACCAGGCCAGTGGTCTATGGAGTCCAATAACCTGACGCTCCACTGCACTAGGCCAGAAGCAATCCGCTCTCCCGTCCCAACACCGTCCTGTGGTGGGCGCTGCACTGGAAGGTGCAAACCATGTTTACCGCACTTTACGGTGCAGCCCGGTGTGTCTGAGCTGTTACTGGGAGAACGGATGGAAGGAGCCGACAGGGAGAGCGAGGAAAACTTCTATCATTTCTATCAAGCCACTTCTAGGATCACATCCACAACCGAGTCGTCTCCTGCTGCTTCCCAAGGAACGTGCTGACTGAGATACCACAGCAAGCAGCAGACGTGCTATTAGAAGAAACATGCACCTCGCAGGGATGAGTACTACCCCCTAGAGCCCTCAGGATGGGGGGAGCTGCTAGGTTGGAGTCCTGGTTCTGATGTGGTGAATATTCCTTACCACAAGCCCTCCCTTCGTCCCCCTTGGGAGCCAGTAAAGGAACCCAACTTCCCTGGACTGAAAGGTGCAATCAGGGGCCAACATTACCTGCACCTCAGATGCTAGAAGGGAGGCTAATGCAGTTAAGCTGGGAGTTTGTGGGCCAGTATCAGACTAGTGCTGGTATTTACCCATGTCCAGGGTCTCCCTCTCCCTTGGAGCCGTGGGCTCTGGGCCCCATCGCCTCATACTAGGATCGTGCCACAAAGCAATTTCCATCCGCTCCCTGGGGAACTTGCTCAGCTCCTTTCCTGAATGGTGAAGCAATGGTGGGTGCAACAGGGGTGGATTATGGCCACTGTCACTCAACTCCAGAACCATTTTGTCCCCCTCTCGGAGAGGCACATTCAGGTCAGAAGACCATAGCAGACCTCCAGTAACAGGCCCGTGTCCTCAGCACCGGATGCTCCCAGCCCTGAAAAGCTGGGATGGGAAGCGCAGCTTCATGGGGCACTGGTAGTGGTGGGCGCGTCCCCAGTCTGAAGACCCTGGCTCTCACCTTCCACCAGCAGGAAGAATCCTCGGGGGTTTTTCTGGAGGATTCTGATGGCCACCTGCACCATCTCGCTCAGGGAAGGGTCTGTCTGGGCATTCCTGTCTAGCTCATACATCATATCGATTGGCTCGAAGAGACCTGCAACGGGAGAGGACAGGTCAGCTAGGCACCATGTTTTGATCTTCACGAGGGCCTCACATCCATGTGCTACCAATTCCGACTGAGGAAGCACGGCTATACCAACATGATCACTCTCTCTGCCATCGAGAGCTGGACACGCTCTGGCAGAGTAGCCATGCGCTCTGACCCCCAGTCCATTGCTTTGCTCACTAGGCAGCACCACCCTGGATGTATGAGATAATGTGTGTATACCGCAGTATGCATCGGGATGTGGGCCATGTAGTGTGATGGGGGATGTAACCGAGAAGCGGGTGTGGGGTTCAGAGTAGATTTTCCTCTGTATGGGTCAGCAGCGTGCTATGGACGTAATGACTGATTGACAATCCCTCAGTTCGAGGATGTTCTCTACCACGGATTTACTATGGGTCCTGAGAGGACTCAGGAGTCCAATCCTGGAACCACAAATCCGCCCGCAGTAGCTACAGACATTTTGTGGCAGGCCAGCTGCGGGCAGGGAGAAAGTTCTTGCTTTTCAGCTTCAAGGGCTAGGCGCCTCTCCTCGAAGCCAGCCACCGCCTGAGGGAAGATATGGTGCCGTTGGCTCGCTCCTCCCAGCTTGCGATGCCCACATCAGTTTTCTTAAGATACGCTTTCAGTGTGTCGTTGTCTCAAACTTCATTGCATCGCAATCCCCTTTTGACAACAAAAATTACTATAGGCCCCCAGGTCCACTCATCTGGAGTACTGTGTCCAGTTCTGGGGCCCACACTACAAGAAGGATGTGGAAAAATTGGAAAGTCCAGAGAATGGCAACAAAAATGATTAGGGGCCTGGAGCACATGACTTATGAGGAGAGGCTGAGAGAACTGGGGTTATTTAGTCTGCAGAAGAGAAGACTGAGGGGAGATTTGATAGCTGCTTTCATATAGCTGAAAGGGGGTTCCAAAGAGAATGGAGCTGGGCTGTTCTCAGTGGTAGCGGATGACAGAACAAGGAGTAATGGTCTCAAGTTGCAGTGGGGGAGGCTTAGGTTGGATATTAGGAAAAACTTTTTCACTGGGAGGGTGGTGAAGCACTGGAATGGGTTCCCTAGGGACGTGGTGGAATCTCCTTCCTTAAAGAAAGTGAGGAATACTTGTAGCACCTTAGAGACTAACTAGTTTATTTCAGCATAAGCTTTCTTGGGCTAGAGCCCACTTCATCGGATGCGTAGAATGGAACAGAAGTAAGATGCATTTATACACACAGAAAGAAAGGGGGGAAAAATTTTAAAAAAATGTAGATTAGCATACCAATTCTAAGAGGGCTGTTAAATGTAGATGGGCCATTATCAGTAGGAGAAAAAAATACCTTAGAGGTTTTTAAGGCCCAGCTTGACAAAGCCCTGGCTGGGATGATTTAGTTGGGGTTGGTCCTGCTTTGAGCTGGGGGTTGGACTAGATCCCTCCTGAGGTCCCTTCCAACCCTGAGATTCTACAATTCTATGATCTGTCTGAGACATTTTCCTCTGTTCATGCTTCACCGCACAGCAGCAGCGCCTGTGTCCCATGGGGCTGGGTCCAGCGCCGTGTCCCTGGTACCGTGACCTGGAGCACTCTGGGCTGTAGTGCCTCTCAGGTTTGGCCCATCTCACCCTCCATTGTTTCAGGAGGGCAGTGCCAGTCAGACAAGCCAAATTGAGCGGCACCCAGCCCTGCGCGCCAGGTTGCAATGCCCAGAGCAGGGCGCTTGGTCCAGCCCCGTGGAACGCAGGCGCCGCCACTGTGGGGTAAGTGTGGGTATGGAGGGTGCTGCTGGGGATCGTCAGTGCCCCCTCAGCAGGGTGAGGAAGAGGGCATTTGTTAGCAAAAATCAGGGAGCAGTTGTGATAAATTCAGTAACCCAGCACTGTGAGGGAAGTTACTGGCTCGCCCCTGTGATTCTTGATAACAAATGAGGTGGCAGATCTGTAGCCCCAGCCACTGATTTCCAGACCCATGGTTGTTAACCCTTCAGTAGCCATGTTCTCTACAAGCAGGGACAAGGACTCTTGTAGCCATGCTCGCTGGTCCAGAACATCATGCCCAGGCACTCCGTGGCTTGGTTTTGGGGCACACTCTGTAACCTCGTCAGACACAGATGCTTGTGAGGCTGCAGCTGTATTTGAAAAGTGTTTCCAAGTGAGCTATAGCCCACGAAAGCTTACGCTGACATAAACTGGTTAGTCTCTAAGGTACTACAAGTATTCCTCGCTTTCTTTACGGATACAGACTAACACGGCTGCTATTCTTGAACCAACACTGTTGTGAGCTGTAGTATAACCAAAGAGCCCAAGGTGTTGTTCGACTTGGCAAGAGCTAGTGGCCATCCCCCCTCCCTGCCACTTTCCCACTGTGCTTCCCTTGGATAACAGGAGCCCATCGCCAGGAGAACACCCCCCAAATTCCGCGGGGAAGTGGGCCAGGTCCATAGGTTCTCCTCCACCAGATTTCAGGGAGCCAGGAGTCCCCTCTCTTTTGTCAGAAAGTTCTGGTGGAACATGGGTCACAGGCTGGAAGAGGCGGAGTGCCATGGCCTAATTCCTTTCTGGCCACAAGCATCCTTTGCAGACTTGTGGGTACCTTTCCCCCTCAATACACATGGCTGGATGTACAAGCTGCAGCTACACACACACACACGATGGGAAAGGTCCTGTACAAACCCTCAGCCTTTTCAGCTCCCTGCATTTAGAAGTCTCCCCTGCCTGCAAAAGAAACCTTCACTCCAGCCCCCAATCTCTGTGTGGTCCTGTTCTCTGTTCCTCCCCCTCCATCCTCAGCTAGCCAGCAGCCCTGTACCTACGATGCACAATGCAATGCCTCTAAGCTCTGCTTTCCTATGCTTCTGGGGCGTGACACACAGTTTTGATGTTGCCTGGGTCACAAGGCACAACACACGTGCCACTCCACATAGCAGCCAAATCACCTCCGAAGTGTATTCTAATAGGACACTCAGTATCAGAGGAGTAGCCGTGTTAGTCTGGATCTGCAAAAGCGATAAAGAGTCCTGAGGCATCTTATAGACTAAGAGATGTATTAGAGCATAAGCTTTCGGGGGTGAATACCCCTTCGTCGGATGCATCTGACCAAGTGACCCCCATCTCTTAGTCTATAAGGTGCCACAGGATTCTTTGTCACTAATAGGACATTAACACCTCCTAGCAACGCTGCTGCTTTCTGCCACTGTGAAGATACTGGGATGGGGAGCAGCAGTGAAGGAGATGTGATCTCCCGCCACTGCACCCTGAAGTATACTATTGACCCAGCAGGCTAGAAGAAAGGCAGACTCCAGCCACTGACCCAGGGCTGGCACTAAATGCCCCTTTCCCTTCCTCAGTGGCTGGCTCAGCACATGGGAACAGCTAGCTTTATGGGTATCAGATAAGAAGATTCTTCAGTGCACACATAGTCTTTCTGGGCAGGTGTTTTCTGTCTTTTCCAATGTGGGGGGAACCTTCCATCTTAGTTCCCTGCACCAAGCAAGGCCCAGTCCATCAGTCCCTGGCAACAGAGGATACTTCCCTCTTGTGGTTGCTCTCGGCCTTCCCCATAATGAGCTCACCTCCCTTCTCCCAAGTCCCTCCCCCGTGTACCCTGTAGTAGTAGAAAGAGGGCCTGAAACTTGAGGCCTTGTTGCAGAGGCCTGATACGAGGTCTGAGGCCTGGGTTAAAGTTAAGTTGTGAGCAAGAAGCACACACAAGAAATTCTGCTCACAGAATTTGGCAAGAACAGGGCTAATACTGCAGAAACACACATTCCTAAGTAGTGCTAGGCACAAGAATATATACACAAACACAAAGGTATCAGAAGACCTTGATATTAAACACATTTCCAAAAAGATAACAGGAACACACTGACCTATCCTAAATATAAGGTCAGGACAACAGCATGATGGATAGAGATGTTTTGATTGAACCAACAGGTACAAGGCAACGGGTAGACATCAGAGGGTGACGCTCAGATACGTCAGAGGTGGCACCTAGCTATGTCAGAGGGGCAATTCGTAACTTGTTTGTATTGGGGTGTAAAGAGGTATCGCTGAGAGGATGTTAGGGTCTGGCCAAGGGAAGAATGGAAAGTTCCACCATTCACTGAGCCAGTCCATTGTCACAAGCACACATGTGTTAGTGTACCATTGAGCTGGGGCACGAACACTGCGCTTCGCTGGCAATAAACCTGACCAAGTTCCTGTGACGGAGTAGGAATACTGTGTGTGCCTCAGTTTCCCCTATGCATTTCTTGAGCGTCTATGTGAAGGGATAAGGATGTGTAGCTGATGCAAAACAGAGCTTCTCTGCTGGTGTCCATACCTGAAGCTGTAGTCTGACTCCAAGTGGGGGAGGGAGGTCACCTGACCTGGCTGAGCCGGGGGGGGGGGGGCGGAGGAGGGGCTGGAGAAAGGTTTGGGAGTCTGAAGGTAGCTGGAGTCAGGCAGGGAGGGCAGAGAAGCTATCTCGCTCTCTGGCCCCCAAAATGGATCCAGCTGAGGGCTCACGCTCGCTGTATGGTCTGGGTTAGACCCGATAGAGGTCATCGAATAAACCTCTGTTTTACTACCTGGCTGAGAGTCACGTTTGACTGTGGATTTGGAGTGCAGAATCCATGGGCTCTCTCAGTACCCCACCCAGACGGGCTCGCTGGGGGAAGCACACGGAGGGGCAGAAGGTGCTGAATGCTCCGAGGTCAGACGCAGGAAGGTTGAAGTGGAGACCCGTGAAGCTCCTAGCCTTGGAAACAGGCTGTGTACGGAGAGGGGACACTTCACCCAAAGTCCTGTCTGGCTTCCTAGGGAGCGGTTCCGGACCATCGCCTGGGCACTCCATGACAGTTCCTTCACTGAAAACTGGGTTTGTGAATTTAGTGGGCAGCTCAGTCAAAGTCTGATACCTCTGCTATTTGCGCAGAGCTGAGACAGCACAGAGAGAGAGCGCACACACAGCAGACATCTGACCATACCTCCCTTTCAGCAATGAGGGAGGAGCAGGGTGGTCTTGGCCCCTTACCACCCAACCAGAGATTTACCAATAGTGCCTAAGGGAGTTGGGTGCTCAACTCCCATTGATGTACATGGGCAGCTGGGTACTTAACTTACCGAGGAGCATTCATAAATCCCACCATGCACCGATCTGCATCGCCAGGTGCCTGAACACCTTTGTAAATCCTTCCCATGACTCACTGATTTTCACTTAGCTCCCATACCTCCAACCTTTCCTTAGCTACTCACCTAAGAGGAAGTCCACTTCCATCGGGTTAAGGGACATCAGGTCTCTGCGATTCCAGACATACTGGGCATTCTAGGAGAGAGCAATGGAACAGCAGCTGTTATGTACACTTCCTTAAAGAGGGGGATTGGAAATAAGAGATACATTTATCAGGGAGGGAAATTAACCACTGGAAATTTCCCAAGGTGGTGATTTCTCCACAACTGGCAATTTTAAAATCAAGACTGGATGTTCTACAAGATCTGTTCTAGTTCAAACAGGAATTATTGTGGAGAATTTTTCTCAACTTTGTGAAGCAGGCAGGCAGACTAGATGATTACAAGAATCAGAGAGGTAGCCGTGTTAGTCTGGAATAGCAGAGGTAACAAAGTCCTGTGGCACCTTAAAGACTAACTATAAAGTTTTGAAGCAAGTGGGTATTAGCCCACGAAAGCTTATGCTTCAAAACTTTATAGTTAGTCTTTAAGGTGCCACAGGACTTTGTTACCTCTAGATGATTACAGTGGCTCCTTCTGCCCTTGGAATCTAGAAGCCATAGGTATTTCCCTGATATGGTATTTGTCATATGTATAGCACACACAGAATATCTGCCATGTATCCCAGATATATGCATCAATATCTGCCCAGACAACTTCACAGGCATGAAAATCAGACAACTTTGCTCTCTTTAACACATATTTATCTCGTAGTAAATCTATTTTATTGTGCAATGAATGTTCATCATCATAAGAATCAAACTCATTTAGCTACTTGGATCCCAAAACATGTCACAAAATACAGCTATCATAAGTTCTTTAAAGCTGGACATTTTCTAGTGCTCTCTCTCTCTCTTCCCATCACCCCCCAGGGAGGGCATAGGCCACCAACCACAGAGCACTCCATCTCTGTTGTTGGCATTCCAGTAGCAAGTTGGTTCCCTAGAGGGTGGAGTTGCTAGCCCCACACCCATGTTAAGCCTACAGCACCTGGTATTCTTTAGAGGTCTCCCATCCAAGTACTAGCCAGGCCCAACCCTGCTTAGCTTCTGAAATCATACAGGATTGGGCATGTTCAGGGTGGATGAGCAGTATGGCCCTGGTGCTACTGCAGTATAAATGTTACATAACAGACACACAGCTAGCGTGAGCAGCACAGGAATGCAGCCACCTCTGGGGCGGAGGGTCACAAATAACAGAACAGTGGTGTGGGGGATTTTCTGATCAAGAAGTGAAATCTGATCTTTAGTTTCTGCAGAAAATTGAGTGGCCCTCCAGGTAGATGGCTCCCTGTACCTGTGCTGGGCATCGTGTTGCTTATAGGAGCTGCTATGAGCAAACAAACCCCTGAGTCTCCTTCCCCTTTACTCCCATCTCAGCCTCAGACACTAAATGATGGGAGAACCCCAAAGGTCTGAAGGTTTGTAATAAATGAAGGTGCGGGGGGGGGGGGGGGGGAGGAGCTCCCTTTCACGAATCCCCAGCCAGCCAGTTAGCTGTA
Source organism: Sternotherus odoratus (assembly GCA_032164245.1). Classification (NCBI taxonomy): domain Eukaryota; kingdom Metazoa; phylum Chordata; order Testudines; family Kinosternidae; genus Sternotherus; species Sternotherus odoratus. Next base: position 16,859,263 of record JAVMKO010000018.1, on the reverse strand, counting down.
AAATCCCTATCAGTAGCTGTTCTCTATTTGCTTTACCTGTAAAGGGTTAAAAAAGCGCTGGGGTAAAAGGAAAGGAGGAGGCACCTGACCAAAAGAGACAATGGGAAATCTAGAACTGTTAAAATTGGGAAAGAAACTTCCCCCTTGTCTGCTGTTCTCTGGGCTGGAGGGACACGGAGCAGCGATGCTATACGCAGGAATGCTGCGTAAGGGTTGAACCGGGTATAAAAAAGTATCTTCCATACCCAGAAGAAATTATTTGGATAGGGAACGTTTAGAGACACAGTCGGGCTGATTTCTTGTTTTGGCTTGTGGATCTCCTCTGGGCTAACCCCTGATGCTTTTCACTTGTAACCTTTAAGCTGAATCCCTAAGAAAACTACTTTGGGTGCTTAATTTTTGGAATTGCTCTTTTAAAGTCTAGCAAAAGCCTAAATTCCAGGTGTATTTTTTCCTTTTTTTAAATAAAATTTACCTTTTTTTTTTAAGAACAGGATTGGATTTTTGGTGTCCTAAGAGGTTTGTGCCTGTTGTTTAATCAGCTGGCTGGCAACAGTTTATTTCCTTTCTTTCCTTTCGCAGCTCTTCCCCACCGGGAGGAGGGGGATGAAAGGGCTTGAGGGTACCCCACGGGAGGAGGGGGGTGTCACGGTACTGAAATAGTTTGGTACCGTGTAGATCAATGGGTGCACGAAATATTATGGGAAGGGGGTCATAACAGGTGTCTTATGTGTGTATCTATTCCATATGTGTGTATCTATTTTGTAACTAAAGTTAAAGCTTCAAGCTGTACTTCAAGCTTATGCTTGGCTCCTGTGAAGGCTCAGACAGGCTGGGGCTGCCTGATGGCCCATTAAGGGACATCAACCACACAATGGATTTTGTATATGCCTGTCCACACCCAAGCTGCTCTAGGAATGTCACTGCCTGGTCAGAAACTGAATCCTGGAGAAGTCTGGTGATTGGACCTTGTGACTGTGAGCCTCCATTTTGCAACTGGACTCTGCAGAAGAAGGAGGAGGGTCTTGGCCCAGAAGAAAAAGTCTATAAAGCCTGGAAGAACATTCCCCATTTTGTCTTTCACCTCCAGACTTCAGCCTGCCTTGTTTCCAGCTTTGGATGGAACTTTGCTACTCAGGGAACTCTGGACAATGGTACTGACCCATCCCCCAAATGGGGTGCATCCAAAGACTTTGATTTGAACCTGCAGTTATTCTACCTTTGCTGCAAGCCTGTGCTAAGAGATGTGCCATTACTGCATGTAATTGATTTCTTTTAACCATTCTTAACCCTCACCTATACCTTTTTCCTTTTATAATAAACCTTTAGATTTTAGATTCGAAAGGATTGGCTACAGCGTGATTTGTGGTAAGATCTCATTTGTATATTGACCTGGGTCTGGGGCCTGATTCTTTGGAATTGGGGAGAACCGTTTTCTTTATTTGGGGTATTGGTTTTCATAACCATTGATCCCCAGAACAGGTGGCTGGTGGTGGTGATACTGGGGATCTGGAGTGTCTTAAGGGGATTGCTTGTGTGACTTGTGGTTAGCCAGTGGGGTGAGACCAAAGTCTGTTCTGTTTGGCTGGTTTGGTTTGCCTTAGTGTGGAAAAACCCCAGCTTTGGGCTGTAGATGCCCTTTTGGAAGCAATCTGTCCTGATCTGACACTCACAGTTGGATCCCACCAGGAACAGCACCGTCACAGGGGGTGAAAGGGCTTGAGGGTACCCCACGGGGAGGAATTACCAAGGGTTCCTTCCTGGATCCAAGGTTGTTTTTTGCATTTGGGTGGTGGCAGTGTTCACCAAGCCAGGTGAGAGAGAAGCTGTAACTGGGGGAGTTTAATACAAGCCTGGAGTGACCCATATTAATTTTTAGAATCCTTGCGGGCCCCCACTTTCTCCACTCTAAGTGCCAGAGTGCGGATTCAGCCTTGACAAAGTTCATTCAGTTGAGATGCTTTTCCTGTGTGCCTTGGCCTAGAGAGGCTTTGCCTGGTTTGGGTTGAGCCAGAAATACCCTGAGCTCAGCCTCTTGCACAAAGCAGGCTTCGGGACTGGTCCTGGCCAACCCCTTGAGAAACCGGCCGGTCATAGCATGGGAGAATACCATGTGCCCCTGAACCGGCGGATGGAAGGCCGAGATGGCCGCCATGTGCACCTTGACTGATGAAGGCGCCAGGCCCTGGGCCCCAAGATGGAGAAGGTAGTCCAGGATGAGCTGCATTGGGACGGACACCAGGGAAACCCCCCCACTCAGCCGCTCATCTGGAGATCCAGCCTCTGCCGCTCTGACCGACTCGGCCACTAAGGAGTTGGGTGCCAGGTGGGTATACAGGTATTCGTGTCCCTGGGTGGGGACAAAGTACTTGCGTTCCACTCTCTTAGAGATGGGGGCCAAGTTGGCCGGAGTTTGTCACCGGGCATGTGAAATCTTTGCCACCCCTTCATGGAGGGGCAAAGCTACCCTGCCCGGGGCTGAAGAGGACAGCACATAGAACAGGGAGCCCACGGGTTCCTCCACCTCCTCTGCCTGGGGGTGGAGGCCTGATGCCAACCTCTTCAAAAATTCCTGGTGGGCCCTAAAGTCCTCCTGTGGGACGGAGGGGGGAGGGGTGGCTATTGCCTCCTCCAGAGAGGGTGATGAGGCCGGTACGGAGCTCTGGGTGTCCGGCGGCACCAGAGGTCCACCACCAGGTCAGTCTCCGGGCACGGCCCCGAGGATGTACGTCCCACCGACCTCACTTGGATGGCTCCCCTTATACCGCGCCATGGAGGCGCCACCCCAGGGGTCGCTGGGGCGCTCTCCACTACGGGTACTGGTAGGGGGAAAACTTCCGACACTGGAGCACGTGGCGAGCACGCACACCTACTGTGGAATCCACAAGAGCAATCACCCGAAGAACTTTTATTGGCTCAACAACCAGAATAAAACAATAAAACTGAAGTTGGTCCAATAAAAGATCCACCTTGTCTCTCTAATACAGACGCTCCTGACTTACGCAAGGGTTCAGTTACGCCTTGAGTAACTCGAATTCCGAGTAAGTCGGAAACTTATCTCTGACCATTATGTGCAAAAAAAACCACCAAAATCTCCTATTTCTAGTTTATGGACCTTTTTCCGTAAGCTCAGATTTGGGTACGTCAGGTTTACGTGACTCCGGGAGTGTCTGCATTCTGGGACTGACACAGCTACACCAACACTGCGTACTCTATAGAGAAGTACTTTTATGCTGAAACTCTGGGACTTTCTTTTCTTTCATTAGTGCCCTTGGTGTCCAGATAACTGTTTCTTGGAGCACTTTTCATCTGCAGGACCCTCAATGGTGGGTCCGGAGCTCCCAAACTGTAATCCTGGCTCCATCTCGGACTCACGCTGTGATCCTGGGTGAGAGTCATCACCTGTATGCCTCCATTTCCTATCTGCCTCCCTGTTTCTGTCTGTAGGACACAGCTCCTCACTTGGATGGAAGGGGCCAGAGAGAACTGCAACACTGTGGAGGTTAGTTACTGACTGTGCAGGGCTTCCAACAAGGGAAGTGCGACATCTGCAGCATTATTTCCGTATCTTTCCCTGAGTAAAGAATCTTTAAACCTGCAGCCCCTCTGGCCTTGATCCGCTCCCAGACATCTCCCTCCCTTCCTGTTACCTTGTCTTTAGGTTTCTTATCTTGCCAGACATTGATGAGGTTTTTGCCATCCAGACGAGTGCCCCTGTACTTGTCTTCATTCTGGTATTCCACGTCACTGGTGTTCTTTGGGAACATGTATTTCCGGCCACCTCCCATGATCACCTAGAACAGGGCACAGAAAGAACCCCGTTTCCATTCAGCCACACCAGCATATTGCGAGCATGTTAACCAAAGGGTTAAACAGACACCGGCTTTCAGTTCCCTCTCTGCTCTCTGTCAGTATGTGGACAGAGACATGCTTGCAGTCTCCCTGGGAGGCAGCATAGTCTAGTGGAGGGATCAGGAGGCCAAGAACTCTTGGGACAGAATTCCAGCTCTGTGACCTGGAGCAAGTCACTTCAAATCCCTGCGCATCAGTTTTCCCCATCTGTAAATGGGGTGGATTTTTCTGGCTACTTCCCTGGAAGGGGTGGGGCTTAATCAGTTACTGGGCTAGACCCCAGTGTGGCACCACAATCAGTTTACAGCAGCCCTCCTGTCTGTGGTACATTGATCAGACCCACGGGGTCATCAGGGTGAAGGCGGCTGCTAAAATGCCATCTGCTGTCATGTGACTTTTACAGCCCATGGGACTTAACAGTCTTGGATGCAACTGTTGAACTAGTAATGGATACCAGCACAGCTTAGCCAGCGGGCGCAGGCGGGCAGAGCAGGAAAACGCACCAAACCACTGTCCACAGAGTAGCCGGCGAAGGTGTGACGGCAACTGGTCTCCTTCTCTCCCCCATTCTTGTAAAAATAATCACTAGAGGAATGGCTCATCAGCAAACCTGTCTGTCCTAGCCCTGCCGCGGGAAAGCAGGCCCCAGGATTGTCCTCACTACTGCGGAAGGTTGAATCACAAGCCTAGACTTTAGCCTTCTTAATATCTAAGTATTTGGACTGACTGGTCTGAATGGCCCTTGCACTCAACGCGTTCCTGATGTGAATGCGGCGAGACCAGCACTAACTAATGAACCGAGTAGCCTGGCCCAGAGCATCCAACTCACTACAACCTCTGGGCTATCGCTCACAAGACACCCGGCTCATTGACAGTGACCACAGCAGATTCTTGTTGCAAGGCTGGGTTCAGACACGGCAGTCTATTTCCCACTGGTCTGGAAATGACAGACGGGATTTACCTCCTAATACCATAGCGCAACGAGCAGAGAATTAAACCCCCTGTAGGATATGTTTGAAAAGGCCGACAGTGGTTTATCTGCAAAAGGAGGAGTGAATGCTTGGTTTTCACTGAGAAACTATGTATTGTTTAATCACCGGCCAAAATGTTTTATGCAACTATTAAAACATGTAGTATGAACCCAAAAGCACAACTGTGCCTCTGCCTTACTGACAGTTATTTGGCTTTAGAAAGGGTGGGATGGACGGGGGAGGGGGGGTGTTACATTGCTGTACTGGGCTGACTGAATGCAAGTAATAGGTGGTGTAAGTGCAAACAGGAGTAGAACAGGGCTGTACCCTCGCTGCAAGGCCTGGGTTTATTAGGAATTATTCCTGCACTCCATGCAAAAACCACTTACAGCAGAAGTACACAGAGCACTGCTGGCCGAGTAAACGCGGGCGACAAAGCCCCATCGCGGCTCCCTATCAGCCCTGGCTGGGAATAGCACGTGGTGCCTGTCATTGCGGTGGCCAGTTCACGTTCCCATCCCACCCCACGGGTCCCAACGGGAGGAGAGGGCATTGCCTGGTGTCCTGCGCACCTGTGTGCTGCTCCAGCCCTTGCTCCAGCTCTTCCCCATGGCCCCCACCCCTGCTCCGCCCCACCTCTTCCTGCCCCCACCCCACTCCTTCCCCACCTATTCCCACCCCTGCTCTGCCCTGGCCCCACTCCACCTCTTCCCCAAAGCCCCCACCCCTGCTCCACACCACCCGCCTCTTCCCACCCCAGCTCGCCTGAGCTCTGCAGCAGGGCCAGACCTGCCCTCACCGGTGGTGGGAAGTGCAGCAATCTGCGCCACCAGTGAGTGCGGGATGTGTGTGTCTGCCCTGCACCCCAAGCCACACACACACACACCCCGCACCCCCGCAGAGGCCTGGGGCTAGCCCCTGCCCTGCAGGGATTGCGTAGGGCCCCAGAATAGCTAGGGACAGCCCTGGCCTGGACACACCTTCCAGCAATATCCATCCATGGCATGTCCTCAGTGCCCACACCACAGCTTACGCCTGTGGTGCTGCTGCTGCCACAGCGCTGGGAGGCCTAACCACTGCAGGCCACAGCCCTGCCCAAACAGGCGTCGCCCGCCGCAGGCGGCCCCAGGGACACGGTCTGCAATGAAAGGGGCACTCACGGCCTGAGCGGGGGAGTCGGGAAAGGGACCGTATTTGTTTTCACTTCTCGGGTGGATTTGGATTTTTTTAAATGCCTATTTTAAAATGAAAGAGCAGCAGCCAAGTAGGAGCGGGAAGATAATCCACTGGCTTGGACACAGAGCCTGGTGTCCTCCTGCCACGGGGGAGACAGTCTGTGGCACCTGGTCCAGGGAGCAGAAGGGCCCCTCCCCGGATGCAGGCGCAGCTGAAAGCAGAACGGAGTTGAGTCTTTTCAAGACGCTGGGTGAGAGCAGAGCCCGGGGCCAGCCCACCTGGCTTCATCCTCATTCTGCCGCAGGCCTGCTGGCAGAGCGGGGCCTTAGGCAAGTCTCTTAGGGCCAGATTTGCAAAGCAGACCAGGGTAGCCCTGAATCACAGGCCAAACCACAACCCCAGCTTGTGGCCCTTCACTCTTCGGAGGAGAAAGGCTGGATTGGTTCTGAACCGAGAGCAGGGCCGGCTTTGCCTTCCGTGCCGCCCCAAGCAGCTGAAGAGGGAGGAGTGTTGAGCCGCCGCCGAAGAGGGAAGAGCGGCTTTCAGCGGCACTTCTGCGGCAGGTCCACGGAAGAGGGAAGATCGTTGAGGTGCTGCTGAAAGGCGCCTGCTACTATGCTGGTGCCTGGAGCCAGCCCTGATTGAGTGTGACCTGGAGACTGAACAGTGAATCGCCCCCTGGCTCTGGGAAGCTGGGGTGGGAGTCATTCCTCACAGCCCCCAGGGGCCGCTCTGATGTTAGCTGGGAGAAGCTGGTGATAGGCCAATCCAGGGGCTCGCGACCCCCGCAAAACCGGGTCGCGACCCCCAGAGGGGTCCCAACCCCCACTTTGAGAACCAGTGGACTAGAACCTCCTGAGGTCCCTTCCAACTCTGAGTCTATGATTCTGTGACAGCAGCTGCTCCCTAGCTCCGCCCTGCCGGCCACACTGCGGAGGGAGCTCTGGCTGCTCCAGTGCCTGCTTCTCTGCCAGCCGGCTCTGCCTGAGCCTGGGGGTTACCAACTTTCTGATTGCAGAAAACCGAACCCTCCTGCCCTGAGGCCCCGCCCCCGCTCACGCCATCTCCCACCCTTGCTCACTCCCTCATTCACCAGACTGGGGAAGGGGCTTGGGGTGCACGAGGTGCTCCAGGGTGGGGGGTCTGTCCAAGGGGTTCAGAGTGCAGGAGGGGGTGCAGGCTCTGGGAGGGATTTGGGGCGTGGGAAGAGGCTCAGGGCTGTGGCAGGGGGTTGGGGTGCGGGAGGAATTCAGGGTGTAGGCTCCAGGCGGCTCTGACTTCAGACAGCTCCTGGAAGTTGCCAGCATGTCGCTCGACTCTCAGATGGAGGCACAACCAATTGGAAGGTGTCGCCTCCACAGCTCCCATTGGCCAGGGTTCCCAGCCAATAGCAGCTACAGAGCTGGTGCTCAAGGTGGAGGCAGCGTGCAGCACCCCCATAGCCGCCCGACTCCAGGAGTGGAATGGAGATGCCAGCCAATTCCAGGAGGGCGTGGAGTCAGGGAAGGCAGGGAGCCTGCCGAAGCCCTGCTTCAGGGCTGGACTTTTAATGGCCCGTCAACAGTGCTGACCAGAGCCACCAGGGTCCCATTTCAAAAACCGGACGCCTGGCAACCACTCTTCCCTCTACGCTGTGCGCACCTAGATCCGAAACCCCCCACCCAGCAAAACACCATGCGCACAAAAATCTGCACAGAAGACATATTTTGCACACACGGCCTGTCGAAAATGAGAGGGACCATTGTGCAACCCTACTGAGCCCAGGGGAATTGATCGGCACTTGACCTTCTCGAAATCCTGTGTCCACCCTCAGGTTGGAAGCCAGGACACCATGGGCCTAAGGGATTAGACACCCATGTCTGAATCCCCTAGACAGCTCAGCAAATCTCACCCCAACCTCTCTCTAAACTAGAACGGAGTTAACGCTCCCTGGGCGGGGGAGGGGGCCTGGTTTGGCGCTTTGGCTGGAGGGGAAAGGCAAGTACTGTATAAACTCTGGGCCCAGTTCTGTGCTCTGATGCTTGGCTGCAACTCCCAATGTAGGGAAACTGAGGCAGAACCAGTCCTAGGATTCAGGGAATTGCCTACACTAGGTTTAACCAGCCCAGCTGACGTGTTCACATCCTGCTGCACTCACAGCAACTGTAGGTCTTACCCGAGCACCCCACACATTCAACTACAACTGTCCTGCGCCTCGTGGGTGTGCAGCCCGGGGGCAGGGGGAGCTGTTCTCAGGCTCAAGAGGCCCCCCGACCATCCTGGCAGCCCTGGGGCCCTGTCTGAAAAGTTACCACAGCTTCCCTGGTCTGCCCAGAATCACTGCAGCACCACCCCACAGCTCCTCCACCCCACCTGCAGACACTCCCCACAGCCCCAGGCTGGCGCTAGGGATGCCAACCGCCCTGGGTTTGCCGGGAGTCTCCTGGAATCACGCCCGATCTCCCGGCGCCTCTGCAGTCAAACCGGGAGATGTTAGGTGTTGCGAGGCCAGAAGGGCAGTGGGGCTGAGGCGGGCACCCTACCTGCCCTGGCCCTGCACCGCGCCTAGAACTGGCTGACCTGTTCCACCAGCACCACGCACTGTCCCTGCCGCCAACTCCGCAGCTCCCACTGGCTGGGAACTGCAGCCAATGGGAGCTGCAGGGACAGCACCTGTGGGTGCGGGCAGTGCACCGAGCCTCCTGCCCTCCTCCCCCCAAGTGGCAACAGGGATGTGCCAGCTGCTTCCAGGAGTGATGCGAGGCCAGGGCAGGCAGGGAGCCTGCCTTAGCCCCACTGCACCGCCAACCGGGAGCCACCCATAGTAAGCACCTCCCAGCTGGAGCCTGCACCCCACAACCCCTCCAGCACCCAAACTCCCTCCCAGAGCTAGCAGCCACGTTCCCTCCTGGACCCCTGGACCCAGGCTCAGCCTAGAACCCCCTCCCCCACCCCCCAAGCCCCTCAGCCCCACCACCCAGGGTTAGGCCAGAACCCACACCCCCTCCACACTGGTGACACTCAATGAGAGTGGGGGAGAGCAAGCGGAGGGAGGGGGGATGGAGGGAGCCGGGCAGGGCATCAGAGAAGGGGTGGGGCAAGGGCAGAGGCCTTGGGAAAGGGCAAGGGGATTTTGGTTTGTATTAGACAGCTGGCAACCTTAGCTGGCGCTGAGCAAGTCCTGCAAGCAGAGCAGAAGGGACATGAGCCTATGGAAGTGGGGTGAGGCCAGGCAGGACCGGGGGGGGGGGGGGCCTGCCCCACTGCACTGGCTGCATGGTGTCACGGAGCGCCCGGGCGATGGTCTGGAACCGCTCTCTAGGAAGCCAGACTGGACTCCGGGTGAAGGGCCCCTTCTCCATACACAGCCTGTTTCCCAGGCCAGGAGCTTCAGGGGTCCCCACTTCCACCTTCCTGGGTCTGACCTCGGAGCATTCAGCACCTTCTGCCCCTCCGTGTGCTTCCCCCAGCAAGCCCGCCTGGGCGGGGTCCTGGGGGAGCCCATGGGTTCTGCACCCCAAATCCACAGTCAAATGCGACTCTTAGTCAGCCAGCAGAATAGATGGTTTATTTGAGATGCCAGGAACACCATCCAACTCACAGCTTCTCAGTCTCAACAGGGTCCCTCAGTCAGGCCTTTCTGGGGTGCCAGGAGGTGAGACCCAGATTCTGGGCTCCTGCTTCTCCCCCAGGTTTATTCGATGACTTCTAATCACAGACCATACAGTGAGCGTGAGCCTTCAGCTGGATCCATCTTGGGGCCAGAGAGCGAGGTGGCTTCTCTGCCTCTCCCAGCTCGACCCAGACCCAGACTGACCCAAAACCCCCTCTCTAGCCACTTCCTGTTCCTTTGTCTCTTTGTCTGGTTTCCCCGGCTTCCCTTCAACAGGTTCAGCTGACCTCCCTCCCCCACCTGGGGTCAGGTTACAGCTTCCAGGGATGCCTCCCAGGGAGGGGAGGGCGTTGCCTCCTTGCTTCCAGCATCCGCCCCTATCCCTTCACATAGACACTTAAGGAATGCATAGGGGAAACTGAGGCACACACACACAGTACTCCCACTTCGTCACACATCTCCCCTTTTCGAGAACGAACTGAGCAGTGGTCACTTTAGCCAGTGACCTGGGGAAGTTCGACCTCACCAATGGTTCATGGGTGCCCCATTATTTTTTTCACTCCTTGGTAGGAATCACACCAGGCCCTGCATTAGCGCCTCCCTCGGGGCGCAGAGAGCCCTCTGTCACCCTTGTTCCCAGACCACCTTGTCTGGGTCACTCTCCTTCCCAGCTCTAAAATTGGGGCAGCTAGGTAGCTAACCTGGGGTACAACCCGCCGGTGGTACCCCACTATCTCGAGAGAGGCCTGGAGACCGGCCAATCTCTGATTCCCTCCACCTCTTGCTGAACAATTACTTTTCTCGCCCAGCAGTTTCTCTGTCTTGTCTGTCCCAGTGGAGTCAGGCTGTGAACTCTCTCCGGTTTGCAAGGGGGGAAGGGAACATCTCTGTCCCACTCCGCCCCAGGGCTCTGCTAACACTTTAAGCCCCCACCTTCTCCTTCCTTGAGTTGTGATTACAATGACCATCTTCCTCTCCACCGATTGGTTCCCCAGATTCAAATTCAAACCCTCGGCTGTTACAGGAGCAGGGTTTGCATCCTGCCCCCAGGAAGACACTTTTCTCCTCCCAACAGGATTTCACAGGCAATATCCTGCAGATCCCCAGCAGCCTGCCAGCCTGACCCCTCCTGTGTCTGCACAGGGGTCTGGGCTCTAGGCAGGACGAATATCTTCCTCCCTGTGACCCTCACCCAGGTCACACCGCCCCCCAGCATCCAGTGACACTGCACCATCGGGGCCCAACATCACTTCTCCCCGTCCCAGGGTCTTGCCACCCCAGGACTGTCTCCCCCTTCACCACTTCCTTCCGCTCCCTCTGGGTGTCCACACGACTTGAACCCAGGGGACTCCACACAGACATACAGGTCGGGGACAGGGGTGGGAGTCTGTCCACCACCCCACCCATCTGGCGAATGGCGTCGATAGCCTTGGGACCCAGCGGGGAGCTAGACACCAGGGCTTGTCCGCAGGGTTCCCCTGGTTCGAATTGCCAGCCTGCTCAACAGCAGTGAGGTGGACGTTCCCTTCCCCCCATCCCTTACCCAGGGACCCCAATTTAGTAATGAGGCTCCCTGCGGAACTGGCATCCAGGGGTCTATCCCCACTCACCCTTCGGAAGTCCCTTGGGTCCCTTGGCATCACCATTCCCAGTCCACACTGCTGCTCCAGCTGCAGCACTTCCAGGCCCTTGTCGCCTCTTACAGTCCAATTTCTCTCTTGGACTCTGCTCCACTCTCCTCCGTCTCCGGTCCCCGGATGGGGAACCCAATCGTGAAGACCCCCGTCTGGTCTGGGACAGGAGTCTTGGGGATGCACCATGACCACTCCAGTTGCTCCCAGATTCTCCTGCAACCCCATCCTGGATCAGGAATCTTGCAACTGTCTCCGAGCAGCCAAATCCTCCAGCTTCTCCTAGCTGCACGATTAACCTGGGCTTCACAAAGCACAGGGTCACGAAGTCTCATCACTTCACTCTGGACTCACAGGCCTGTGTGCTCTTTGCCCCACAGTGTCCAGGGGGAACTCCCTTGTGTGCCAGCTCTTTCCAGGTCACCGCCTCTTTGCCAGGGTTGAGCGTCTGCTCCTGCGCCCCTGGGACCGCTCACTGCAAACCCCAGGGGTACCCTGATACTGCAAAAATCCTTCTCCCTCCTAGGGCCAAGCCACATGCTTCTCCGCCCCTGACTGCTCCTTGCAGTTTTCAGGGGGACCCTGGATCAGCAACAGTCCTTCTCTCTGGTCACACACTCTCAGGGGTTAAGCTGCAGCTTTTCCACCCCCTGTAACTGGCATTCTCTGGGCCTTCAACATGCCTGCTCCCCAGCGATCCCACAGTCACTTACTGCAGGGTGCACCATCCACGGGGTCCACGGGATGCCGCACATCCCACCGCTGCCACCAGTTGTCACGGAGCGCCCGGGCGATGGTCTGGAACCGCTCTCTAGGAAGCCAGACTGGACTCCGGGTGAAGGGCCCCTTCTCCATACACAGCCTGTTTCCCAGGCCAGGAGCTTCAGGGGTCCCCACTTCCACCTTCCTGGGTCTGACCTCGGAGCATTCAGCACCTTCTGCCCCTCCGTGTGCTTCCCCCAGCAAGCCCGCCTGGGCGGGGTCCTGGGGGAGCCCATGGGTTCTGCACCCCAAATCCACAGTCAAATGCGACTCTTAGTCAGCCAGCAGAATAGATGGTTTATTTGAGATGCCAGGAACACCATCCAACTCACAGCTTCTCAGTCTCAACAGGGTCCCTCAGTCAGGCCTTTCTGGGGTGCCAGGAGGTGAGACCCAGATTCTGGGCTCCTGCTTCTCCCCCAGGTTTATTCGATGACTTCTAATCACAGACCATACAGTGAGCGTGAGCCTTCAGCTGGATCCATCTTGGGGCCAGAGAGCGAGGTGGCTTCTCTGCCTCTCCCAGCTCGACCCAGACCCAGACTGACCCAAAACCCCCTCTCTAGCCACTTCCTGTTCCTTTGTCTCTTTGTCTGGTTTCCCCGGCTTCCCTTCAACAGGTTCAGCTGACCTCCCTCCCCCACCTGGGGTCAGGTTACAGCTTCCAGGGATGCCTCCCAGGGAGGGGAGGGCGTTGCCTCCTTGCTTCCAGCATCCGCCCCTATCCCTTCACATAGACACTTAAGGAATGCATAGGGGAAACTGAGGCACACACACACAGTACTCCCACTTCGTCACACATGGTACCAAGTAGATCAATGCCAGCTCAGGAAACAAGAGCAGTGAAGCCGCCAGAGCCCAGAGGTCAATATGGGGCAGCCTCCCACATGGTACCCTGGTAGATCTCGCACAGCTCACACCTGCACTGCTGCAGCTATCCGGCTGTTGTTACTCGATCTAGCCTGCATGTCTACACATGCTGCAACCACACCTCCCAAATGTAGCAGACAGTCTCAGAGCATGGGGTCCTGCCCCTGCACTCAACCGGTGCCAACAGCATCTACACCGAGACAAAGGCTCTGAGTCTCCTCTCGCTCCTGGTGAGTATCAGCAGGGCTCCACTAAATCAAGGGATTCACATTGGTGTTGATGTTGGAGATGGGGTCAACCCTTCCAGGGATGTGAAGGGTAACAAGAAGGGCTTCTACAGGTACGTTAGGAAAAAGAAGGTCAGGGAAAGTGTGGGACCATTACCAAATGGGGGAGGCAACCTAGTAACAGATGTGGAAAAAGCTGAAGTACTCAATGCTTTTTTTGCCTCGGTCTTCACAGACAAGGGAAGCTCCCAGACTACTGCACTGGGAGCACAGTAAGGGGAAGAGGGGAGCAGCTTCCATGGTGAAAGAACAGGCTAAGACTATTTAGAAAAGCTGGACGAGCACAAGTCCACGGGGCCGGATACGCTGCAGCCGAGGGTGCTGAAGGTGTTGGCTGGTGTGATTGCAGAGCCATTGGCCGTTATCTTTGAAAACTGGCAATCGGGGGAGGAGCCAGACAATTGGAAAAAGGCTAATGTAGTGCCCATCTTTAAAAACGGGAAGAAGGAGAAACTGGGGTACTCCAGACCAGTCAGCCTCACCTCAGTCCCTGGAAAAATCATGGTGCAGGTCCTCAAGAAATCCATTTTGAAGCACTTGAAGAGGAAGTAACAAAGTCCTGTGGCACCTTAAAGACCAGTTTACTAGTTAGTCTTTAAGGTGCCACAGGACTTTGTTACCTCTGCTATTCCAGACTAACACAGCTACCTCTCTGATTCTTGAAGAGGAAGGTGATCAGGAACAGTCAGCATGGATTCACCAAGGGCAAATCATGCCTGACTAACCTAATTGCCTTCTACGATGAGATAACGGACGCTGTGGATAGAGGGAAAGCAGTGGATGTGATATACCTTGACTTCAGCAAGGTACTGGCTCCCACAGTATTTTTGCCAGCAAGTTCAAGAAGTATGGATTGGATGAATGGACTGTAAGGTGGATAGAAAGCTGCCGAGAGCATCAGACTCAAAAGGTAGTGATCAACAGCTCAGTGTCTAGTTGGCAGCCAGTATCAAGTGGGGTGCACCAGAAGTTGGTCCTAGGGCCAGTTTTGTTCAGCAGCTTCATTAATGATCTGGATGATGGGATAGATTGCACCCTCAACAAGTTTGCAGATGACACTAAGCTGAGGGGTAGGGATAGGGTCCAGAGTGACCTAGACAAATTGCAGGATTGGACCAAAAGAAATCTGATGAAGCTCAACAAAGACAAGTGCAGAGTCCTGCAATTAGGATGGAAGAATCCCATGCACTGCCACAGGCTAGGGACCTACTGGTTAATTGCATTAGTAGAAGCATTGCCAGCAGACCGAGGGAAGTGATTATTCCCCTCTATTCAGTAAAGGTGAGGCCACATCTGGAATATTGCATCCAGTTCCCCCCCACCTCCCACTACAGAAGGGATGTGGACAAATTGGAGAGGCCAGCGGAGAGCAAGGAAAATGATTAGGGGACTGGGACACATGACTTACGAGGAGAGGTTGAGGGAACTGGGATTATTTAGTCTGCAGAAGAGACGAAGGAGGTGGGATTTGATAGCTGCTTTCAACTACCTGGAAGGGGGTTCTGAAGAGGATGGATCTAGACTCTTCCCAGTGGTACCAGATGACAGAACAAGGAGTAATGGTCTCAAGTTGCAGTGGGGGAGGTTTAGGTTGGATATTAGGAAACACTTTTTCCCTAGGAGGGTGGTGAAGCACTGGAATGGGTTCCTTAGGGAGGTGGTGGAATCTCCTTCCTTAGAGGTTTTTAAGGTCAGGCTTGACAAAACCCTGGCTGGGATGATTTAGTTGGGGTTGGTCCTGCTTTGAGCAGGGGGTTGGACTAGAACCTCCTGAGGTCCCTTCCCACCTGGATATTCTATGATTCTATGGGCCCAGAGCAGAGCCCTAGATCTGAACGGGCCAGACTGGTTAGTGCCTCAGACACCGAGCCCAATACTGACCAGTATCTCTGGGCATTTGGTTTGGAGGTGTTTTTATTTTATTTGCTCTTTTTTATTTTTAGCCCAGGCACAGATTTCCCTTCTCAGAAGGTGATCTGTAAAGCTGCAGAATCAACAACAAAAATATGAAGGGAAGAACGCCTGCTGCCCTCCTGTTTAATTATTTCCCACCCAGGCCGGAGTTAAAATAATAAAACACATGGCTGTTAAACCACGAACAGGCGCGGCTGTTTGCTCTGCGGTTATTTTGAAGCAAAGAGGGATACTGATTTACAGGACTGGCACCAGAAAACATTTCTGCTGGATTCCACAACCTGGCGCTGGCAGGGGGTGGAAACTAGATGGACTGATTTTTATTTCAGTTTTTGCAAGGGCTGCGTTAATGATACTGTGCCTCTGTGGCAGGTACCTGCGCCACTACAGTTGCCCCAGCCGACTTGATGCCTCCCTTGTAATTTTCACAGACTTTCTTTCCATGGCCCTCAGACACCTAATGACTTTGTGGCCTTGTTGGCAGAGGGTCTAGCCCACTGGTGTGGTCGCTGAATGTTAGGTACATTGAGCGGCCACACCAGTGGGTAGACCTCTGTGGTGGCAGACAGAGTTCTGTGGCACCAGGGAATCAATGGGTACCAGAGCATGGCCCTCTACTTCTAGTGCCAGCTGCGACCTGAAGGTCAGCCTGGGAGCTGACTTATTACTCACATTTCTTTCCACCTTCTCCTCTCAGTCTTCTGGCAGCCCAGAATTACAGCCTTTTGCAAGCTGTCGGGAAAGTGGTTTCATAGACTCATAGACTTTAAGGTCAGAAGGGATCATCTAGTCTGACCTCCTGCACAATGCAGACCACAGAACCTGCCCCACCCACTCCTGCGATAAACCTCTCACCTATGTTCGAGCTACTGAAGTCCTACAATCATGGTTTAAAGACTTCAAGGTGCAGAGAGTCCTCCAGCAAGTGACCCGTGCCCCATGTTGCAGAGGAAGGCAAAAAAAACCAACCCAGGGCCTCTGCCAATCTGCCCTGGAGGAAAATTCCTTCCTGACCCCAAATATGGCGATCAGCTGAACCCTGAACATGTGGGTGAGACTCACCAGCCAGATACCCAGGAAAGAATTCTCTGTAGTAACTCAGATCCCATCCCATCCAACATCCCATCACAGGCCATAATAAGCAAAGATCAATTAATTGTCAAAATTAGGCTATCCCATCATACCATCCCCTCCATAAACTTATCAAGCTTAATCTTGAAGCCAGCTAGGTCTTTTGCCCCCACTGCTTCCCTTGGGAGGCTGTTCCAGAACTTCACTCCTCTGATGGTTAGAAACCTTCGCCCAATTTAAAGTCTAAACTTCCTGATGGCCAGTTTATATCTATTTATTCTTGTGTCCACATTGGTACTGACCTTAAATAATTCCTCTCCCTCCCTGGTATTTATCCCTCTCATATATTTATAGAACAATCATATCTTCCCTCAGACTTCTTTTGGTTATGCTAAACAAGCCAAGCTCTTTGAGTCTCCTTTCATAAGACAGGTTTTCCATTCTGCAGACACAGAACTGCACACTGTATTCCAGATGAGGTCTCACCAGTCTCACAGTATAATGGTACTAGCACTTCCTAATCTCTACTGGAAATACCTCGCCTGCATCCCAAGACCGCATTAGTGTTTTTCACGGCCATATCACATTGGCACCTCATAGTCATACTGTGGTCAACCAATACTCCAAGGTCCTTCTCCTCCTCTGTTACTTTCAATTGATGCGTCTCCAGATTACAACTAAAACTCTTGTTATTAATCCCTTATGCATGACCGTACACTACTCACTATTAAATTTCATCCTATTCCTATTACTCCAGTTTACAAGGTCATCCAGATCTTCCTGTATGATATCCCGGTCCTTCTTTGTATTGGCAATACCTCCCAGCTTTGTGTCACCCGCAAACTTTATTAGCACACTCCCACTTTTTGTGCTGAGGTCAGTAATAAAAAGATTAAATAAGATTGGTCCCAAAACTCCACTGGTAACCTCCCTCCAGCCTGACAGTTCACTTTTCAGTATGACCCACTGTTGTCTCCCCTTTAACTAGCTCCTTATCAATTTTCATATTGATCCCCATCTTTTCCAATTAACTAATAATTCCCCATGTGAAACCGTATCAAACGCCTTACTGAAATCAAGGTAAATTAGATCCACTGCATTTCCTTTGTTTAAAAAACCTGTTACTTTCTCAAAGAAGAAGATCAGATTGGTTTGACCTGACCTACCTTCTGTAAAACCAAGTTGTATTTTGTCCCAATTACCACTGACCTCAATGTCCTTAACTACTTTCTCCTTCAGATTTTTTTCCAAGACCTTGCATACTACAATTGTCAAACTAACAGGCCTACAGTTACCCGAATCATGTCCCCCCCCCCTTCTTAAAAATAAGAACTATATTAGCAATTCTCCAGTCATATGGAACAACCCCTGAGTTTACAGATTCATTAAAAATTCTTGCTAATGGGCTTGCAATTTCATGAGCCAGTTCCTTTAATATTCTTGGATGAAGATTATCTGGGCCCCCCGATTTAGCCCCATTAAGCTGTTTGAGTTTGGCTTCTACCTCAGATGTAGTAATATCTACCGCCATATCCTCCTTCCCATTTGTCATCCTACCATTATCCCTCAGCTCCACATTGGTCTCATTAAAGACTGAGGCAAAGTATTTGTTTAGATATTGGGCCATGCCTAGATTATCCTTAACTTCCCCTCCATCCCTCAGTGTTTAGTGATCTCACTTCTTCTTTCCTTGTTTTCTTCTTATTTATATGGCCCTGGCAGAAAGCTAACTCAATCCCAGACCACAAAGTCTGGAACAGATCCAAGCTGCCAAGATTTTCCAAGGGTTTTCCACTCCACTCTAATGCTAATGGAAGCATGAAACAAAACCCATAGGGTCCATGTTACTGGAAATCAGGCTACACATTCCAGAGGACTCGTTTTCTGCCTCTAACGTGTTTTTCTCTGTGGAGCAGAGAGTTCTTATGCCTAGTAACACGGAGACCACCATTCGGGAGAAAATTAGATCCAGCCTCAACCTCTGGCCTGAATTCAAATCTGCATCACAGGTGGATTTAGCTACGTAACTTGTACACATCTGAAAAGACTGGCAGCCACTTTGGGCCAGATTTGCAGAAAAGCCCAGTTCTGATCTCGGAACCTAAATAAGTGGCAGATTTTCAAAGTTACTCAGCTCCTGATGAAAACCAGAGAAGTCCCCCCTTCACTGAGAGCAATGGAGAATCTGGCCATGTAAGTCTTGTTCATACAAGCAGGCTGGCCCAGCTGAGATTGGCCCGGTGTTTCCTCATGAAGACTTTACTGTAGTTGAAGAGAGCAATAGAAATCAGGAACAAGCCACAATAAAGGTTAACCTGGATGAAAATACCTGGAGTGACACAGGTAAACCCCAAGTAGAAGACAGGCTTTGGGTTCAAAAACAAACTGTTTGGTAAATGGGTTTTTCTCTTCAGTGTTCAGATCTCTGGACCCAGCAGGCTGAGAAAAGCAACCAAAAGAATTCAGAGAAAGATCCAGAGCCGCCAGCACTGAAGTCTACCCACTGCCAGTGTAGAGGAGAAGGCTGGATACCAGGAGTGTACCTGAGCAGTTCTCATGGCACAGGGTGGTCCTCAAAGCTCTGCTCACATGAGGAGTCTCCAACAAACACAGCTAAGCTTCCCATTGCACCTGGAAAAGGTACGTTGAGCCATGCCCGAGGCATGCCCCTTAGTAATGATTTGTGGAGCAGGATTCCACTGTGCCTGGGGGCCGTACAAACACAGAACAGAAAGATGGGCCCTGCCTTATTCAAACGAGCCACAGTAACTCAGGTCTCAGCCACTGCTAGGATGGGACACTTCCCACAAAGGAAGTGAGGAAAGTGGTTGCGCAGGGGCCCCTCGTTGCTCCGGACCAATGTCATAGTGAGAGGAGTGATGTAAACAAGAGCTCGCTGGACAGCAGCTTTACACAATGTTTATCATGGTTTCTCCTGCCTTGACCCTGGAACGCAGATGAATGATTAACTGGATTTGAAGGTTATCTAGTTCCACTGTAACTTCTGCCCCAGCCTGTCTACACTCTGTCAAAGGGCTGTTCTGTAATGTCCTATAGACGGGTGCTTCTCGGTTAGGAGTCCTGACGCATACCTCTACACCTCGCACGTGCTGGGGGACTATTTCTCCTGTAGTGGAAGCACACCACTGTCAGAAGAGGCTGTGCATTGACGCTCCGACTTCTGCATGAACAGGTGTCACGTTACTGGAATAATTTGGTACCATATAGATCATTGGGGTACCAAATATTATGTGAAGGGGGTCATAGCAGGTGTCTATGACCATATGTGTGTATCTATTTTGGAACTGAAGTTATGGATATTGGATAAAAGGTATCTGTACTTCAAACTTAAGCTTGGCTCCTGGGTGAAATCTCAGACAGGCTGGTGCTAACTCGAGCCCATTAAAGGGCCATCAACTGCACAATGAACTGTGTCCACACCCAAGGAGAGGAACCTCCCCAGGAATGGGACATGCCTGGGCAAAAACTGAATCATTGAGAGTCTGGTAATTGAACCATGTGGCTGTGAACCTTCAGTTTGCAACCGGACTCTGCATAAGGAGGAGGAGGGTCACCCACAGGAGGAAGTCTATAAAGCCTGGAAGAATGTCATCCATCTTTGTCTTCTACCTCCAGCCTGCAGCCTGTCTTGCTTCCAGCTCTGAATGGACTTTGCTACACAGGTGAACTCTGGACTAAGGTGCTGACCCATCCCTAAATGGGATACTTTCTAAAGACTTTGATTTAAACCTGCAGTTATTCTACTTTTGCTGCAAGCCTGAACCAAGAGATGTGCCATTACTGCATGTAATTGATTTCTTTTAACCATTCCTAACCCTCACCTATACCTTTTTCCTTGCATAATAAACCTTTAGATTTTAGATTCTAAAGGATTGGCAACAGCGTGATTTGTGGGAAGATCTGATTTGTATATTGACCTGGGTCTGGGGCCGGATTCTTTGGAATTGGGGAGAACTGTTTTCTTTATTTGGGGGATTGGTTTTCATAACCATTGATCCCCAGGACAGGTGGCTGGTGGTGATACTGGGAAGCTGGAGTGTCTAAGGGAATTGCTTGTGTGACTTGTGGTTAGCCAGTGGGGCGAAACCAAAGTCTTTTCTGTTTGGCTGGTTTGGTTTGCCTTAGTGTAGAAAAACCCCAGCTTTGGGCTGTAGTTGCCCCTTTGGAAGCAATCTGTCCTGATCTGACACACAGTTGGATCGCACCAGGAACAGCACCGTCACAACAGGTCTTGCATTTGGGGCCAAATTCTGTTCCCTGTGAAAGCACTTGAGGGAACAGATGACCCCTAACCCCATGAGCAGGGCTTTGTCAGACCAATGTGAAGAGAGAGTTCCTGGTACATAATAATCCAGTCTGGAGAGGACAGAGGCCTAGATCACTATGAAAAGGCCCAGATCCCCTCATCTCCCTGTATCCAAGGCCAATAAAGGGGACTGATCAGTGCAAAGCCTTGATTTGGAAGCACCCACAACTGTTCCCAGAAGCCTCAGAGCAGCGAAATCCAGCCAGCCAGTCCTGACAGTCTCCTCACTGAGATGTTCAAGCAATCATAGAATCGCAGGGTTAGAAGGGACCTCAGGAGATAATCTAGTCCAACCCCCTTCTTAAAGCAGGACCAACCCCAATTAAATCATCCCACAGAATGATTTTTGCCCCAGATCCCTAACTGGCCCCCTCAAGGATTGAACTCAAAACCCTTGGTTTAGCAGGCCAATGCTCAAACCACTGAGCTACCCTGCCCCCCAAATAGGACAGAGAGTGAATCCTCCAAAAGCGGGATTTGGAGGGGCTGAACTGGTGCTAGGGCACTGCACTATCTATGCAGTGCAGCACAGTCACACACAGCACTTGCCATGCAGGGAGCTCAGAGCATTTTGCCATGCTAGGAAATGGCCATTATCCTCATTTTACAGGTGGGGAAACTGAGGCACACAGAGAGGCATGGTCTTCCAGCATAAGACCTTAAGAACATAAGAATGGCCATACTGGGTCAGACCCAGTATCCTGTCTGCTGACAGTGATCAATGCTAGGTACTCCAGAGGGAATGGACAGAAGAGGTTATCATCAAGTGATCCATCCCCTGTCGCCCATTTCCAGCTATTGGCAAACAAGCATAAGCATGATCACAATCTACTGCAAGCAATGTCTCATTTTGATGATTCACATGGGCAGAGCCTTAGCATATCACCATCTTTTCTTCCTACTAATCTGACCTGACTACAAATTTATCCCAGATTTTCATAAATTCTGCTTTTCCCCAGGAATCAAGAGTAGAGCAAAACAATTTTTTGAGTGGGGTCAGGGAAGTTCCAGAACTCCTAGTTCTAAAACTGACAACCGGCTGGTTGGTTGTGTGTGTGCAGGAGGGGAACACCAATTTGCTCTGATATACTGCACAGCTCCAAAGTACACAATGCTGACATGACTTGAGAGACAGGAAGATTTAAGTGAACTCTCCAAGAGCCAAAGTAAAAGCAAGCCAAGAAATAAGTACACAGGGGAGTGTTTTTCAGTTGCTATAGTTCGTTATTCTCTCTCTGGAGAGAGAGAGGAGACAGATAGTGATTCTATTACACCCGTGCTCAGGACAACAGTAATGCACAAATCCAGCTGGGAAAAGCCCAGGTACAGAAGAGAAACCGTCCTTTCCCATCACTGTAAGGGGCTACGCCCTGCATTACCCTCACTGACAGCCCTTGCCCCAGTTCAGCAAGTCAGTGGCAGAGCAGGGAGCAGAGCCAAAGTTTGCTACCTGCCAGGACGACACCCTCCTTACTGCACCGTGCTGCCTTTCATGGCAAACCCTGTCCCCAGGACATCTCAAGCCTAGCAGAAATAGCCACAATTCTGGGTGTTGATCCCAAACGGACCATCCAACCCTTCTAACCTTCATAAAGCCATAGGCCTAATCCTGCCCTCTGTTGGACAGGTCCAGCAGGCAGCCTAGGGTACTTCAGCTCCCCCCAGCCTCTTCCTGAGCACTGGCACATGGTGGGGCTGTGGGTGATCAGACTACCCCTGCTCCCGGGGGTATCACAGCTTGGGGGCACGTGGCCTCCATGGACATGCTGCAGCAGGCAGCATCTGATACGCACTGGTCTGGTTTGGAGTAGCAGGAGAGATGGCTGGGTCCCCTACCCCCGGAGCTGGTGGAGGGCTCCCCAGCTGTCAGCCACACCCCCAGCAGAGCTGAATGCAGGCAGGGGATCACCCACAGAGAGGCAAGAGGCCTAGGAGGTTACCTAATCCATCCCCCAAGAATTGTGTTTTGTTCAGTCCAATTTGAAAGTGGTCCAGGCAACAGAATTTTCTAACCGCCCCCCATGGGTATGCAGCCAGGTGTGAACCCACAACCTCCAGCACTGCAGAACGTACTTCGACCTCTTGTGCTAAAGGAGGAACTTCATTAACTGGCAGCAGCAGCAGGTTGTTTCCTTCTATGTGGCTCAGTCACCAACTGGGGTTACAGAACACATTTTCCCCATGTTACAATGTCATGGTCTAATCAATGCCAGCTGCCACTGATACCAGCTCTCACCATATTATACCCAGCCCCCCATGTCATTCCTCCCCAACCCCGGGAATATAATGCCATTCATCCACCAGCTCCACACTATACCTCGATGTCTGGGATGTTGTCAAAGAGCTGCTGGGCAATATCTTTGCAGCCCTGCTGAATGGCCTCCGGGGGCATCTCGTTATCCGAATACCAGTCCCTGTTAGCAGAGTGGGCGTAGGCAGCACTGGGGGTGGCGTGGTTTACCCGTGTGGTGGTGATGATGCCCACAGACTTGCCTGCAGCAAAGAGAAGGGGTTAACAGTTGGATGAGTGAGCGGGGAGTGGGATATGCAGTTTGACGGTTAGAAATATAAAGGGCCTGATACGGATCGCTGAGTAGAACCGGGCTGTATTTACTCACGAAACCTTATGCCCAAATAAATCTGTTAGTCTTTAAGGTGCAACCGGACTCCTTATTGTTCATGCTGTATTGACACCCACGTAGGAGAGAGCACAAAGCATTTTGGGATGCAATCATGCAGTGCACCCTCTGCCAATCATTTTCCTGCTGCTCCCTCATGTTGGTTTTCTAGCCACAGCCTTAGAGGGGACACTGTAGGTGATGCCCAGAACAGACAGGAGACGGGGATTTCACTGGAGATAATGCCCCAGGTATTTCTTTTCAACTGGTACATGGAAGGAGACACTGTCCATTAGTTTAGGATGAAGCTTCACCTTGCTTTGGTTCAGGTGTCCTTGGCAGGTCATTGTTCCTGTGGTCGGGGATGGTTTTTCCCCAACCCTGGGACAGCCAGGAGGTTCTACTCTACGGGACAGGAATGTTGGAAAGAAAGAATCTATTAAATGAATCGACTTGTCCTGGCCATGCCCCTGTCCTGTCCACCTCCCACTCTGGCCGCTGGGCCCTGGTCTGTATCACACACGATGCCTTACAGCCTGTCCACTTTCTCACCTGCTTCCTTCGCCCACTTGAGAATCGACGTGACCTCATTGCCCGCTGTGGTATTGCACTGAGCGCGGGTCACGGCAGCGCTCACACCCACCGTCCCCTCGTTGGCCTTCACCCCGC
The DNA here is from genome assembly GCA_032164245.1 of Sternotherus odoratus. NCBI lineage: Eukaryota > Metazoa > Chordata > Testudines > Kinosternidae > Sternotherus > Sternotherus odoratus. The sequence goes on along the minus strand of JAVMKO010000018.1, from coordinate 16,835,523 downwards.
AGAGGTAAGCAGTGGCGGTGCCTGCGCTGTCTGGCACCTGGGCATTGGTGTTGTAGGTCTGCAAGGATGAACGGACGGGTTGAATGAACAAGACCAGTGCTAGTGGCAGGGGCTAGTCCCACGGCCTTGGCAGCTGGACTGGGCCCAGAGAAACCTCCACGCATGCCAGGTCTGGATTCTGCCCCATGGCAACTCAAGGGTTGCAAGGAGACTGGCCTGCCAGAGGGGCAGCCACAGACGCTGAAGTCCCGCTCCAGAGAGATGCTCCCATTCCCCAGGAGGCCGAGCGGCTCTCCTGCTCTCTGCCTCGTGATTCTCCCCAGTTCTTACTCCCCTCTCCTCCCTCACAGCCAGCTTCGGGGCATTTCACTGGTGCTTCAGACACAAACCCTGACTAGCCAGGCCCCCAGCCTCCCCGTGGGCCCGGCCAACCCTGCCGAGTCGGCCCCCAGATTCCCATTGCCCCTGGTGGGATGTCAGGGTGCCAGGATATCACTCCAACGGCCAACCTCGGAAGTGTGCAGGGGCAACTCTGGGAGATGCCCATGTGCTCAACCCTTTCCCCTGCCTGCACTGGTCTGACCCCCTTCCCCTCCACCCCGCCCCAGGCTGAGCCCAGAGATTCCCTCAAGGGCCTCCAGGCTCAACTCCCACAGCAGAAGAGGGAGCAGGCACAGCGGGACCCCTACAGCTCATGCCATCGCCCAGCTGCCCACAGTCCCCATTCACCTGCACGGCCCCTTGTGCACCACCAGTGCCCACAATCCCCATTCACCTGCACGGCCCCTTGTGCATCACCAGTGCCCACAATCCCCATTCACCTGCACGGCCCCTTGTGCATCACCAGTGCCCACAATCCCCATTCACCTGCACGGCCCCTTGTGCATCACCAGTGCCCACAATCCCCATTCACCTGCACGGCCCCTTGTGCATCACCAGTGCCCACAATCCCCATTCACCTGCACGGCCCCTTGTGCACCACCAGTGCCCACAATCCCCATTCACCTGCACGGCCCCTTGTGCACCACCAGTGCCCACAATCCCCATTCACCTGCACGGCCCCTTGTGCACCACCAGTGCCCACAATCCCCATTCACCTGCACGGCCCCTTGTGCATCACCAGTGCCCACAATCCCCATTCACCTGCACGGCCCCTTGTGCACCACCAGTGCCCACAATCCCCATTCACCTGCACGGCCCCTTGTGCATCACCAGTGCCCACAATCCCCATTCACCTGCACGGCCCCTTGTGCATCACCAGTGCCCACAATCCCCATTCACCTGCACGGCCCCTTGTGCACCACCAGTGCCCACAATCCCCATTCACCTGCACGGCCCCTTGTGCACCACCAGTGCCCACAATCCCCATTCACCTGCACGGCCCCTTGTGCATCACCAGTGCCCACAATCCCCATTCACCTGCACGGCCCCTTGTGCATCACCAGTGGCCACAATCCCCATTCACCTGCACGGCCCCTTGTGCATCACCAGTGCCCACAATCCCCATTCACCTGCACGGCCCCTTGTGCATCACCAGTGCCCACAATCCCCATTCACCTGCACGGCCCCTTGTGCATCACCAGTGCCCACAATCCCCATTCACCTGCACGGCCCCTTGTGCACCACCAGTGCCCACAATCCCCATTCACCTGCACGGCCCCTTGTGCATCACCAGTGCCCACAATCCCCATTCACCTGCACGGCCCCTTGTGCACCACCAGTGCCCACAATCCCCATTCACCTGCACGGCCCCTTGTGCACCACCAGTGCCCACAATCCCCATTCACCTGCACGGCCCCTTGTGCATCACCAGTGCCCACAATCCCCATTCACCTGCACGGCCCCTTGTGCATCACCAGTGCCCACAATCCCCATTCACCTGCACGGCCCCTTGTGCATCACCAGTGCCCACAATCCCCATTCACCTGCACGGCCCCTTGTGCATCACCAGTGCCCACAATCCCCATTCACCTGCACGGCCCCTTGTGCATCACCAGTGCCCACAATCCCCATTCACCTGCACGGCCCCTTGTGCACCACCAGTGCCCACAATCCCCATTCACCTGCATGGCCCCTTGTGCATCACCAGTGGCCACAATCCCCATTCACCTGCACGGCCCCTTGTGCACCACCAGTGCCCACAATCCCCATTCACCTGCACGGCCCCTTGTGCATCACCAGTGCCCACAATCCCCATTCACCTGCACGGCCCCTTGTGCACCACCAGTGCCCACAATCCCCATTCACCTGCACGGCCCCTTGTGCACCACCAGTGCCCACAATCCCCATTCACCTGCACGGCCCCTTGTGCATCACCAGTGCCCACAATCCCCATTCACCTGCACGGCCCCTTGTGCATCACCAGTGCCCACAATCCCCATTCACCTGCACGGCCCCTTGTGCACCACCAGTGGCCACAATCCCCATTCACCTGCACGGCCCCTTGTGCATCACCAGTGCCCACAATCCCCATTCACCTGCACGGCCCCTTGTGCACCACCAGTGCCCACAATCCCCATTCACCTGCACGGCCCCTTGTGCATCACCAGTGCCCACAATCCCCATTCACCTGCACGGCCCCTTGTGCACCACCAGTGCCCACAATCCCCATTCACCTGCACGGCCCCTTGTGCATCACCAGTGCCCACAATCCTGCCTTTCAGCTCCATGCATATTTTAACTCCGTCCAGAACATGTTTAGCCTGGCACCGGGCAGGGACAGTGGCCAACAGATTTGATCCTATTCACTTAAAATTTAAATAATACTATTTTTTTTTGGCATGTTTTCCTCTGAAGTGGGGCCTTGTGGCAAGCAGCTGGCTGGCCTCACCCTGGTTCTGGGTGGAGGGCGAGTGAGATGAACTTTTGACACAAGCAAGGATCGAATCAGGGCTGCAGTTCAGAGCAGGGAGGCAGCAGCAGGTGTCTCAGTGCTCGGTCATCCACCCTCAGCCAGCCGGAGGCCAGCAGATAGTCTGGATGAAGAGCACAGCCCTGCAAACACTGGGGCCAGGATCCCTCTTCCAACGCAAATGCCAGGGACTCGTTCCCAGGGCAAAGCCGATTGCGAGAAATGAGGGGAGCTCCTCTCTGCAGTGTTTTGCCTTCAAGGGCTGAGCCTCCCAGACAGCCTGGGTGGGATGCCAGGAAGCTCATGTTCTGCACAGACGGTTGGATAAAGCAGAGCTCTTGTAAACTCCCTCAGCTGTGTGTGACCACTGACCACCACAGCCCCCACCCCACAGGCCCCGAGAGTGGAACTGGGGAATGGATAGAGCAGCCCTCTTGGCTGTGCTTGGTGGAGAGCAGTTCAGTTACAAGGAATCAGGGAAATTAACTCTTTGTGTTCAGGCTGATTTTCAAACCAGCCCAAGGGATCTGGATGCTCAAGGTCCCATCCATGACACAATTAATGCAAACCGAACACCCCAGCCCTGGAGGCAGCTTTGACATTCTCGGTTATTTTAAATCAGAGAGCTGTGGGTATGTGCACGTCTGAATGCAACCCTAGCTATGCTGAGCCTACCACACATTCACCCGCGCACACACCGGGCGGCCGCGGATTAGGTTTAAAAGTCAATGTGACCAGAGTGCAATGCAGAGGTTTTCCAGGAGTCTCTTTCCCACACCTTGAAAAACTGCCCTTGACCCAGAGCCCTTTCAAATGTCAAGCAGCCAAAAGGCATCGCGGTTGGCCCAGCACCTCCATATTCTCGCCATAAATCTTTTCCTGGTCTCTGGGAGCCAAGACACCTGTGTACACTCTGGCATCAATCCCTAAGGCAATTGCAGTCACTTGAATGAAACCAAACAAATGGAAACTGAATTTCTTTAAGAGACGCCTTCCCAGCCGAGAGGGGCTGCCCTGGGCGGGTGTGTGGCAGTCAGCTGGCACTGATCTTTGCCTTTGCCAGTGGCCTATTTGCTGCTGGCTTGACTTACATCACTCATCAATACCTGCGGGAGAGAGGGCATCGGGGTCACTCCAATGGATTCTGCCTGAGGTGTCAACAAAGGGGGAGTCTCAGCGCGCCCACAAAGATGGGAGTCTCCCAGCTTCTCCTCCCCCCTCCTCCTGCAGGGGAGCCGGGGAGCGCCAAGCACAGCCGAGTCCCCAGCCCCCGAGATGGGAGGGAAGGAGAAAAGGGATGGTTTCATGGCCAGGGCAGATGCTTTATCCACAGTCACCTTATTCTGCAGCCAGGCGGAGACAAACTGAGCTGCTTCCACTGAGCAACTAGGGAAACGCAGCCGAGGCCCCAGGAAGACGGGCCTGGACACTGGGCAGGTGTGTGGGGAGAAAACCTCCCCCCATAGCCCAGGGAGAAACACAACAACAAGTTGAAGGTGCAAGAGACAGGGACAAAGCACAATCCATGCCGCCCCTCCCCCCCACAGCAGGGGAGCTGGGATTGTTCCTCCCTGGGCACAGACCCAACTTTGTAAAGGCCTCCAGGTATTGCTACACTCAGCATTGCAAGGCCTAACTGACTTAGGCTCCCTTTGGGATTTAGGCTCCTAAATCAGTTGGTGTTACAAGGCTGAGCACAGGAACACTGAACATTCCTTTCAAAAGCTGGGCCACACTCATTCCTCTACCCCTCCCCCACAAGCGGAGCAGCATCGGTGCCCCCCAACACAGACACCTCGAAATGCTCCAGCCTGGCCCCAGCCATGAAACCCAGAGCAGGCCACGTTCCTGGAGATTCTCAGCCACAGGCGTTGCCTCCCCCCAACCAGCTTGTAGCTCCTGCTCCCACCCCACCCCATCCCCCACGGATAGCCAGGCAGGCAAAAATAACGGGGCTCACCTTGGACAAAGCAACATACGGAAATTTGTCCATTTCCAGCAGGGATTCTTCCCCCTTCATGTGCTGCAGCTGCCCCTTGAGGATCCGAGCCGCTGTGACTGTGGAAATTCCCATGCCTGCAGCAAACAGTGGACAACGCAAGAATGACTCACATGGCCCGAGGCCAACGCTGAAGAATCGCAAAGCGCTGACTCCCCGAGTCCCTTAAAAGGCATTGTGGGGGATCAGAAAAGCCAGTCCCACCCACTCGCCAGCAGCTTCTCCACACAGCTGTCTCCAGATCGGGTGCAGACTAGAACATTAGTTGCAACAAGGATTCCTCTTTTTTTGTCTGAGCTTGACATTATAATAACCACGCTCGTGACACAATTAACCCTTTAACTGCTGGATTAAAATAGAACATTGCATAATATCATTCATTTTGTTCTGCATCCCATTTCTGTTCACCTGAGAGAAGTCCAGGGCTAAGGACCATTGTCCCAACCCAGGGCTGTTATACACAGAAAATTAAGCAGTCTTTGCAAAACCATTTCATCCTTGCCAACGTACGACTCCAGTTCATCAAAAGCTTTGGGGAATTAGGTGCTTTCTCTCGTCCTGAGTGGGTTCAGACAAAACTGATACAAAACCCTTCCTTCAATGTGAGGAAGCCCAGAAGATGGGCACCAGCTTTCTCCAGTGGCCACCTCTCAGCTTAAAGCAGTCCCAGTAAATCTGCACACTGGCACATCTCTCAGACAGCCGGTCATAGGACTAAGGAGAGCAAGGGAGCTGCTCTCATCTAACTGTTCCTGCAGGCAAGGGGACCTATTCCTGGTCTAGGGGCTTGTCCTCACTAGGGGGAGGATCGACGGCAGATACGCAACTGAAGTTGCGTATCTGCCGCCGACTTACCGCTCGTCCTCACGGCGGCGGCAGTCGGTGGCGCGCTCCCCCATCAACTCCAGCTTGCGCCTCCCGGCAAGCTGGAGTTCCGGAGTCGACGGGGGAGCCGCGGGCGATCGATTTATCGCGTCTTAGCGAGACACGATAAATCGATCGCCAGAAGATCGATCCCGGAGCAGCCTGGTGAAGACCAGCCCTAGGAGACAAGACACTGGATTAGGAATCAGGCACGCCGGATTCTATTCCTGGCTCTGCCATTGGCCTGTTCTGTAACCGTGGGCACATCTACACAGCCAGTGGCACCGCTCAGCACTGAGCCGCCAAGACCACACCACAGGCTAGGTGCTGTGGTGCTAAAAATAGCTGTGTAGACCTCCCCCCTCTTTAGACTTCAGAGCACCAAGCCACAACATCTACACAGCTATTGCTAATGTGGTAGCATAAACACAAGCCTGTTGACCCAGGCTCCGAGGCAGGCTGTGTAGACACACCCTTTTGTGGGTGTTTGCCCTCCCATCTTTTATCTGCACTGGGTGCTCTTGTAGTATCCACTCTGTCCCTGCATTCTCCTCCATTCTTTGGCAGCTCAGTGACATCTTTATAGCTGGTATTTCTTTTACAACCATGTAAGAGTCTGCAAGTTGCACCACGGATGCCCACGAACTTCCATGATGCTCAGAGAGATGGAGCCAGCAAAGGCCTGGGATCTAGCACATTACAGTCTCTTATGGTAACATTTTCAAAAGCGTCTACTTAACATAGGAGCCGAAAGTCAATAGAAATGTGGGACCAAATCACTTTTGAAAATGGGGACTTAGGTGCTTTTGAAAATTGTACCTTTGACTGTGCAATTATGGAGCAAACATGACATTTTGATATTTCTTTCTTGTTTTATTAGAAAAGGGCTATTTATGTTGAGTAGGATTGTTCAATTGTAAAAAATGTCTGAGATGAAAAACAGTCTTTTTTAAAGGAATTTTTTTCAAATACTTTTTGTTTCTCTCTCTCTACATTTTTTTTTCAAAAGCCAGAATAAAATCAGTTTTTCCATTAAAAAGGATATTATTTTCCTTCTTCATTTTTGGCAGAATACACGTTACCATTTTCCAACCACACAGTCATTTGCACTGCAGTTACCGGTATGTGTGCAATGTTTGTGAAAGGCTCTCGGACAGTTCAATGATCCCTCGCACCAACTTAAGCCAGTGAAACAACACAAAAGCAACCTGGGGACGAGGGCAGAGAACCTGGAGAGCTTTAAAAACCTGCTCATCAGGACAGATGTGTTGAGGGGCACTCAACCAGGTAGTGTGCTGTAGAAATAGCACATAGCACAAATGGTCCATATCTTAGAACCTCTGCCCCAGGAGCTTCAGAGTACATGTTCTGAGAGGTGACCAGACTCTACTCCTGGTGCAAGGTCCGCAATAGTGACCGGTGAAACTTTCAAAGGGTTGATTCAGAGAATCATCCCTCTATGTTGCCTTCACTCCTTCCGTCCTCTCCCCCCAGCCCCAACCTGCACTGGCATTCCTGGCTTTCAGGAGCTGGCTTTGTTGAGCAGATGACCCCAAGGGTCTTTGCTTATCCTCTTGTTTGAGGTTGGGTGAAGTGGTGAAAAATTGCTGCTTGATAACTAGAGGCTCTCAGAACAGCTGTCTGAAGTTCAAGTGGGAGGGGCGTGTGGGGGTGGGGAATGAGACCTAATCCGGAGAGTCCCAGGAATCAAAGCACAGCCCAGGATTATCAACAACCCCATGTTTTATGCCAAAACCGCAGAAGAATGTTCCCAAGCATGGGTCTAAATGGGAACAGCTGTCCCGGGACATGGCATGCTGGCACTGGGTCCTTCTGAACCAGGCTTTCCCAGGCTGTCTAATTGCATGGCAGCTAATTGAAAGGTTAGATCAACTTGGCACCCCAGCCCTGCTGTTGGTGGTAACATGGTTGGCTTTTGGGAGCCCAGTGGTTCCCAGCATCTCTGGAATCAACCTCTCCTCGCCAATGTTGGCTGGCATCGTGACCCCTAGAATCATAGATTAGGGTTGGGAGGGACCTCAGGAAGTCAAAGTCCAAATCCCCTGCTCAAAGCAGGACTAACCCCGACTCAACCCGGGTCACTGAGCTTGGGGTGGGGGAGGAGGGAGCGCAAAGCATCCTTCAAGGGGGCCAGGTCAACCAATGGGCGCTTACTCTGATGAATGTTTCATAGTGCGATGTCACAGTGAGCACAACCTCAGCACAGTTATCGCTGCGCTACACCCCACCGCCACTCACAGCCCTGCAATTGTAGCAGGGCTACAAGCACAGGCCCCTGTGATTGAGTCAAATGATTTGTGCCTAGGGTCTATGACACACAGTTCAGTGGTCCTTACCTAGGGACCCCATTCTGCTTTAAGCAAAGGAGGGGGAGCTGCCATCCTTACTCCAGCCCAGTAGAGGACACAGTTACCACTAGGGGGCCAAAGGAGGGGTGCAGGGTGTATGATGGGGCTTAGGGCAGAGGATTGGGGTGCAGGGGAGGGGTGTGAGGTGCAACAGGGAGCTCAGGGAAGGGGGTTGGGGTGCAGAAGGGGCTCAGGGTGAGGGAGGGCTGTAGAGTGTGGCGGGGCTCAGGGCAGGGGGTTGGGGTGCAGGAGGGGCCTCAGGAAAGGGGTGCGGGATACAGTTGGGGTGCAGGCTCCACCTGGTGCTGCTTACCTGAAGCAGCTCTGGGGTGGCAACAGTGCACACTGGGCCAGGGCAGGCTCCTTCCCTGGCTCCCTTCCTGCCTGCCCTAGCCCCACACCACTCCGGGAAGCGGCCAGAGCAACACCCCCGCAGCCCCTGTAGGAGGGAGGCCGCAGGGCTCTGCACCTCCAGGTACTTGCCCCAAAGCACTCATTGTCCACAGTTCCCCGTTCCCAGCCAACAGGAGCTGTGGAGGGCGGTGTCTGGAGGTGAGGGACATGGTGCCAGGGATCAGCGCGGGGCTCATGGAGCCATGGGGGGGCCAGTCCAAAGCCTTGAGGGGCTGAATCCAGCCCACGGGCTGTGGTTTACCCACCCCTGCTCTACGGTGTTTAGGCTCCTAACTCCCATTGTGGATCTGGACCACAGATCAGTGCAGTCCCCCAGTGGAGGAGAGAGAATCCACTGAGATTTATGAACCAGCAACCAGGGGAATGATGGGAAATCTCACTGGAAGGAAAGATCACGGCCTCCCCCTCCCACCTTCCCCCCCGTCCCTAATTTCCAGCTCCCAATCCAACCCCCTTCCGGAGACACTGGGGCTGTCAGGACACTCCAGCCCCATGCACTCTACTCGGGCAATGGAGAAACGCACTCACCATCTCCCAGAAAGAAGATGATGTTCTTGGCCACATTGGTGTTGAGCTGCTGCAGCTTCAGGGCAGTTCTCAGTGTCTGCTGAGCCTGGTTCCTCCAGTACTGTGGATTCTTCTCCTTCTCTGAAAACAGAGCCACAGCAGGGTGAGAGCAGGGCGGGTGGAGAGAAGGGCCAGGTCTACACAATGCAGAGTTGGAGCGATGTTTGAGTCGCCCTAAGTGTAAAAACTCCACCCCACGCCCAGTGCACACAGCTGGACAGAAAAGCCTTCCACTGGAGAGGTGCGCTAACCACAGCCAGGGGAGAGGGAGGGTGGACAGACTGGCTGGGACTATAGAGAGGGACTACATGGGGGATAGCTCTGAGCCATGACACTTGAACCTCTGGGATAAAAAAAACCCATCAGAATCTCATGTACCTGGAATCAGTGGGCTCTTCTGAAAGTCTGACCAAAGTAATTTGCCCACAGTCACATAACAATCAGACAGAGCCAGAAACAACAAAAACAAACAAACACTCACTTCTTGTGACTGTTGTTCTTTGAGATGTGTTGCTTGTGTCTATCCAATAGCTGGGTGCGTTCTGCGTACACAGTGGGTGCAAAGTTTTTCCCCTAGCTACACCCGGCGGGTTGGCTGTGGAGGTCCCTGGAGTGGCACCTTTGTGGCGCTCCATATATGAGCCCGCCAACCCAGTGCCTCTTCAGTTCCTTTTGCCAGGTACTCGGACAGATGGGAAGGCAGGCGGGTTTGGAAGGGACGTGAGCAACGCATCTCATAGATGTGTTTTTAATTCTTCCAGTGATTGCTCAGATCGAGTCCAATTAAGCAACTCCCATGCCATACCTAGGTGGTGGGGTCAGAGTTAAGGAAACGCTGATCACAGCTCCGCTCTACCAAAAGCTGCGTCATCCCTGGTGTGCCAGACGAGGGTCATGAGAGGTGAAGGTACCAAGGACCAAACTGCTGCTGGTAGATTTCTTGGATCAGGTCCTGTGTTTTCTCCTGTATTCTAGTTGGCAGCTGGTATCAAGCGGAGTGCCCCAAGGGTCGGTCCTGGGGCCAGCTTTATTTAATATCTTTATCAATGATCTGGAGGATGGTGTGGACTGCACCCTCAGCAAGTTTGCAGATGACACTAAACTGGGAGGAGTGGTAGATACACTGGAGGGTAGGGATAGGATACAGAGGGACCTAGACAAATTAGAGGATTGGGCCAAAAAAAAATTGATGAGGTTCAACAAGGAGAAGTGCAGAGTTCTGCACTTAGGACGGAAGAATCCCATGCACTGCTGCAGACTAGGGACCGAATGGCTAGGCAGCAGTTCTGCAGAAAAGGACCTAAGGGTTACAGTGGATGAGAAGCTGGATATGAGTCAACAGTGTGTCCTTGCTGCCAAGAAGGCTAAAGGCATTTTGGGCTGTATAAGTAGGGGCATTGCCAGCAGATTGAGGGACGTGATCGTTCCTCCCTATTCGACATTGGTGAGGCCTCATCTGGAGTACTGTGTCCAGTTTTGGGGCCCACACTACAAGAAGGATGTGGAAAAATTAGAAAGAGTCCAGAGAAGGGCAACAAAAATGATCAGGGGCTGGAGCGCATGACTTATGAGGAGAGGCTGAGAGAACTGGGATTGTTTAGTCTACAGAAGAGAAGACTGAGGGGGGATTTGATAGCTGCTTTCAACTACCTGAAAGGGGGTTCTAAAGAGGATGGATCTAGACTGTTCTCAGTGGTAGCAGATGTCAGAACAAGGAGTAATGGTCTCAAGTTGCAGTGGGGGAGGTTTAGGTTGGATATTAGGAAAAACTTTTTCACTAGGAAGGTGGTGAAGCACTGGAATGGGTTCCCTAGGGAGGTGGTGGAATCTCCTTCCTTAGAGGTTTTTAAGGTCAGGCTTGACAAAGCCCTGGCCGGGATGATTTAGAATCATAGAATCTCAGGGTTGGAAGGGACCTCAGGAGGTATCTAGTCCAACCCCCTGCTCAAAGAAGAACCAATCCCCAACTAAATCATCCCATCATTTAGTTGGGGTTAGTCCTGCTTTGAGCAGGGGGTTGGACTAGATACCTCCTGAGGTCCCTTCCAACCCTGAGATTCTATGATTCAAAAGCTGGGCTGGTGGGGCCAGGGCTGCTTTGGTGCTGGCCAGCCACCCCACAAGCTCTGGGAATGACCCACTCTCTCTAAACCCATCCCTATTGGGCGCACTGGGCATCTGTCAACTTGTCTCAAACAAAATGAGGGAGGATCCAAAATGGATCAGTCTGTGCAGTTCAAACCTCCCCCTCCCCCCCCTTCGGTTTTCAGCAAGGAATTGCCTCTGATTTTTCTGGCTGAGGCTAGAAAAGCCAAATCCCTGTTTAACCCTGAATTCAAAAGGCAGGATAAAGCAAATTACTTTCTGGCAGCTTTGAAAACAAATTCAGTGGGACCACTAGAGGGCTCACCAATTATTTAAACAGTGGTTCTCAACCTTTCTTCATTTGCAGACCCCTAAAGAATTTCAGACAGAGGGGAGGACCCGTGTGGAAATGGATTGTCTGAACAGAAATCAGCTAGAGATACCGTCTGTTTTTGGTTTATTCGTGGACCCTTTAGCCACAGTCCATGGACCATAGGTTGAGGTAACTGCGCACCACGGGATCTGCACACTGCCCCCACCCCGAGCGCCGACTCTGCAGCTCTCACTGGACAGGAACATCAGCCAATGGGAGCTGCGGGGGTGGTGCCTGCGGGCAGTGGCACACAGACAACTTCGGGAGCCACCCGAGGTAAGCGCTGACCCCGATTCCTCCTGCACTCTAACCCTCTGCCCCAATCTAGAGCCCATACCCACACCCACTCCCAGAGCCCGCACCCCCCACCTCCTCCCACACCCACTCCCAGAGCCCGCACCCCCCACCTCCTCCCACACCCACTCCCAGAGCCCGCACCCCCCACCTCCTCCCACACCCACTCCCAGAGCCCGCACCCCCCACCTCCTCCCACACCCACTCCCAGAGCCCGCATCCCCCACCTCCTCCCACACCCACTCCCAGAGCCCGCATCCCCCACCTCCTCCCACACCCACTCCCAGAGCCCGCACCCCCCACCTCCTCCCACACCCACTCCCCAGAGCCCGCACCCCCCACCTCCTCCCACACCCACTCCCAGAGCCCGCACCCCCCACCTCCTCCCACACCCACTCCCCAGAGCCCGCACCCCCCACCTCCTCCCACACCCACTCTCAGAGCCCGCACCCCCCACCTCCTCCCACACCCACTCCCAGAGCCTGCATCCCCCACCTCCTCCCACACCCAAACTCCCTCCCAGAGCCCACACTCCTCTCTGGGGTTGCATGATTAGACAGTTGGCAGCCCGACAGGGCAGGCATGTGAAAGCCCTGGCCATGCCGGAAGAGCGCACCCAGCCCACTGACTGTTCTGCCCCAGGGCCCGGAATTGCTGTCGACAGGCCTGGTCACCCTCCCAGCGTGGGTGAGTAGACAACCCTCGCTGGCTCTGACTATCAGCTCCCAACCAGACAGGGGCTCAAGCCACAGGATTTCAATCCAGATCTCACTCCCCAAAGATCACGGAGCGTTTGGATTTGGCTTCTTTAAAAATCCCCAGAGTTCTTTGCTGCCATGTGAGTCTGGACGCTGAATGCCCAGAGCCAGGGGATTCTCAGGCCCGGGGCTGCCTCTGCTTTGAATTCACTGATGTGGGCCCCTTGTGGATCAGAGGGCAGCACCCTTTGTAGTGTGACCCCTTAGCACTCCGGGGCAAGCAATACCCATTCCCCATGCTGGGCTCCCCCCCGAGCTAGGGGTGCTGCTGGGGTTGCGGCCACACTCCCAGCTTGAAGTAACAGTAGCAACCAAATGCTTTACAGTTTTGTTCAATGGCTTCCACTATAAAAATTGTTCCAGCCCCCCCAGCCAGAAACAAGGACAGTCGCCATTTCTCTAGCCTGCGTTCTCTCCTTTGACAAGCCCCTGATCCGTAGAGCGAGTCTCTTGCAGGCAGCACGTTCCAATTCATCGCTGCCATTGATTTATGTTGACCTCTCCCAGGCCAGGATCCAGTCCCAGAGCCATGAAATGGGCCTGAACCCCCAAGCATTGGGGCCTGAATTCTCACACAGGCTACTGGCGGGGGCTCTGATCCTCACCCCCATGAATCTTCAGACGAACATGCCCTGGAAGTGAATTCAGATGCAATCACAGAAGAGTCCTTTCTGAATATCATTATTCAAGTGTTTTCTCCTGTATTCTCCAGGATCCTCTCTTCCCAGCTGACAAAGGAGGGTTATTCCTTTGCTGGTTTATCCTTTTCTGTCCTCCTGTACAAGACGTCTCTTCTTTACGCACTGCTCAGCCTTTTCTACACCCCTAGTGCTTAGCAGCTTCCCAGAGGAGTATGGTGAAGATGTGCCCCCAAGGAACAATGGCCCAGTGGGAAGGATCCACCACGGGGCTTTAGAAAACCCAATTTCCACTCCCTTCTCTTTCGCAGACGTCCTGTGCTCATTGCTTCGGGTGTATCTACGCTGCAAGACAGACAGGTGGCTGCATGGCTCAGAGCCTGGGTCTGCAAACCAGTGCTTGTGCAAGGGCGCAAAAAACAGCAGTGTGGACGTCAGAGCCAGCGCTAGGCAGAAGCAGACTAAGGACTTGCTTAGGGCCCCTATTCACTTTTTATGATAAGAATTTGCCAGCTTTAATATGGGGGGGGGGGGTTAAAATATTCCTGCTTATGGTCCCCAATGGGCTGGCACCGGCTCTAGTGGACGTTCCCACTTGGGCTCAGAAACGCTGAGCGCAGGGTGGGTCTCTGAGCCCATGTGGGAACATCTGTACTGCTGTGTGTCGCATGGGCCTGGGGCTACACACCTGGGCTCTGAGTCTGGCTGCTGAAGGTCTTTTTCACAGTGTAGACAAACCCCTTAGCCTCACTGTGCCTTAGTTACCCTTCTGTCCAAGGGGTGATGGCCCTGCTCTGGAGTCTCCATTACAAGGAGGTAGATGAGGCTTTCTTCGGACAACTAAACCTCACAGCCCTAGTTCTCCTGGGAGACTTCAAATCACCCGGACATCTGCTGGAAGAGCAACACAGCAATGCACAGGCAACCCAGGAAGGTTTTTGGAAAGTGAGGAACCAACAAGGGGCAGAGCTCTGCTTGACCTGCTGCTCACAAACAGGGAAGTAGAAGTGGGTGGCGACCTGGGCAGCAGTGAACATGAGATGGTCGAGTTCAGGATCCTGACACAGGGAAGAAAGGAGAGCAGCAGAATACGGACCCTGGACTTCAGAAAAGCAGACTGACTCCTCCAAAAAGGAAGCTTACAAGAACTGGAAACTTGGAGAAAGAATATTTATTGCTCAAGCATGCAGGGATGTAATCAGGAAGGCCAAAGCACAATTGGAGTTGCAGCTAGCCCAGGATGTGAAAGGTAACAAGAAGGGTTCCTACAGGTAGAATCAGCAACCAGGTGGTGGTCAGGGAAAGTGTGGGACCTTTACTGAACGGAGGACGCAACATAGTGACAGATGATGTGGAAAAAGTTGAAGTTCTCAATGCTTTTTTTGCCTCGGTCTTCGCCCCAGACTGCTGCACTGGGCAGCACAGTACAGAGAGATGGTGAGCAGCCCTGCGTGGTGAAAGAACAGGCTCAGGACTATTTAGAAAAGCTGGACATGCCGACGTCGGATGTGCTGCACCCGAGGGTGCTGAGGGAGCGGGCTGATGTGACGGCAGAGCAATTGGCCATTATCTTTGAAAACTCGTGGTGATCAGGGGAGATCCCGGGGGACTGGAGAAAAGCAAATACAGTGCCCATGTTTAGAAAAGGGAAGAAGGAGAATCCAGGGAACTACAGACTGGTCAGCCTCAACTCAGTCCCTGGAAAAATCATGGAGCAGGTCATCAAGGAATCCATTCTGAAGCACTTGGTAGAGAGGAAGGTGATCAGGAACAGTAAACAGGGATTCATCAAGGGCAAGTAATGCCGGACCAATCTGATTGCCTTCTACGACGAGATAACTGGCTCTGTGGATGAGGGGAAAGCAGGAGATGTGATATATCCTGACTTTAGCAAAGACTTTGATACGGTCTCCCACAGTATTCTTGCCAGCAAGTTAAAGTAGTATGGGCTCGATGAATGGACCATGAGGTGGATAGAAAGCTAGCTAGATCACCAGGCTCAATGGGTAGTGATCAATGGCTGCATGTCTAGTTGGCAGCCAGTATCAACTGGCGTGCTCCAAGGGTCGGTCCTGGGACCAATTTTGCTCAACATCTTCATTAATGATCTGGAGGATGGGCTGGATTGCACCCTCAGCAAGTTGGAAGATCACACTAAACTGGGGGAAGAGGCAGTTATACTGGAGGGTAGGGATAGGGTCCAGAGTGACCTAGACAAATTGGAGGATTGGACCAAAAGAAGGTTCAACAAGGATAAGTGCAGAGTTCTGCACATAGGATGGAGGAATCCCATGCATTGCTACACGTGGGAACTGACTGGCTAAGAGGCAGTTCTGCAGAAAAGGACCTGGGGATTACAGTGGACAGCTGGATATGAGTCAACGGTGTGCCCTTATTGCCAAGAAAGCCAACAGCATATTGGGCTGCATTAGTAGGAGCATTGCCGGCAAATCAAGAGAAGTGAACATTTCCCTCTATTTGACACTGTTGAGGCCACATCTGCAGTACTGTGTCCAGTTTTGGGCCCCCAACTACATAAAGGATATGGACAAATTGGAAAGAGTCCAGCAAAGGGTAAAAAAAATGATTGAGGGAGGAGGACACATGACTTACGAGGAGAAGCTGAGGGAACTGGGATTATTTAGTCTGCAGAAGGGAAAAAATTAGGAGGGATTTAATAGCTGCTTTCAACTACCTGAAAGGGGGTTCCAAAGAGGATGGATCTAGACTGTTCTCAGTGATATCAGATAACAGAAGAAGGAGTAATGGTCTCAAGTTGCAGTGGGGGAGATTTAGGTTGGATAGTAGGGAAAACTTTTTTCCCTAGGAGGGTGGTGAAGCACTGGAATGGGTTACCTCGGGAGTTTTTAAGGCCCGACTTGACTGTTGTAAACAGCTTCACCCTATATCGTAATGAGCAAAAATAATGAGAGACTGTGGCGGGGTGTCCACCCGCCCCCTACTGGAAGGGGCTTAGAAAAGCCCCCAAAGGGGTTTAAAATAGCCTGGGAGGCTAGCCAGCAAACCCCCAGGTTGATTGGGAGTTGGGTTCAGCTGTGTGGCCACGCCCCAAACACTCCCAGCCAGGATATAAGGGCTGGGAGACAGAGAAGCAGGGCAGTCTCCTCTGCAGTCAGAGTGAGACAGGCCTGCTGCAGGAAGCCTGAAAGAAGGTACTAGGCTGGGTGCAGGGCTGGGGCTAGGCGGTGGGAGCTGGGGAAAGCTCTGGCCTGAGAGCCCCAGGCTGCAAGTGCAGGCAAGGGCCTAAAGTCAGTCTTCTCTGTTAGTAGAGGGAGACAGGGCCTGGCTGCACGGAGCCTGTACCGGGGTACCCAGACTGGGACAGGGCGAGGGCAAGGCCGCTGGGAGCCAGGGAGCCTTAGCTCTAGCGAAAAGGCCCCAGCTTGCTGAGCCTAGGGAAGGCCCGACCCACGGGGTACTAGGGGTTGCCAGGGGGCGGCCCAGGGCTGGTGATAGCTGTAGTAGGCCAACCCCTTCTTGCCGGTGATGAGTAGCCATGAGACTGCAGTCCGCCCCAGTGAGCGGGGGCAAGTAGTGACTGACAGTGGCACATTCTGAGGCGAGTTGGGGATAGTGGGTGTTGGGTTCCCCGGGGAGGGGAGACCCTAAAACCAGGGGGTACTGCAGGGTGCAGCACCCTCAGCAAGGGGCTCCGGGGTCCGGGAAGGGCACGGGGCCAGTGTGGAGAAGCGGACGTCGGCCGGCAGAGGGCGCTCCCGAGTCAAAAGAGCTAATTCCCAGGACGACCAGACGGGGGCGCCGCCGGGTGAGTGACCGACCCCGTGACAGAGACATACACACAAACTCAGTTGCTCAGTAACAGCCCTGAGAAAATAAGGGGAGTACTGCAGTCATATTCCTATACTAACTGAGATAAGGCACCTGGTTTTGGTATTTGTTGTTGATGTGTGCAGAATAGAATGACCTTCAAGAGGTAAGCCTTGAAACTGTTACTAAACTAGATAAAGATGGGGGGGATCTTAAAACTATTGAAGTTCTGGTTCTTAACCATGTAAGGGTACAAATGAATAATCAATTAGCCTAATGAATATGTAAATCTGTATGCTATAAATATGTGCCAAGTTCTGATATTCGGTTGTTGCCCTATTTTTGGTGGACAACCTTCAGCACGCTGCATAAAAGCTTATGTTTTAACCCTTACCCTGCTGTCCAGTGGATAATTGGAGTATGCAGCTGGACAGGACCCTCCTTTGGGGACCCCTTGAAAGTCCCCTTACCACATGACAAAGCCCTGGCTGGGATGATTTAGTTGGGATTGGTCCTGCTTTGAGCAGAGGGTTGGTCTAGATACCTCCTGAGGTCCCTTCCCACCCTGAGATTCTGATTCTGACGTGCTTTCAATAGATAGACATGGGTGGGCCTGGCATCAGACCTGTGCAGGCGCCAGGTTAAGGGGTGCTAACTAACATGTTTTAAGAGGGGAGGCCAGAGTTTCTTGACCAGCAAACAGAAGTTAAAATACAGAGATTGCCCTCTCAACCGTAAGGTTAGCGAACACGTGTTAAAATGACGACATCTTTCACCCTCGTATGGGCCGGGCCGGCTGCGCGGGGCACCGCACAAACTGCCTCATGAGACAGAGCCTTGCCCATCTGACTATGGAACTAGGCCGAGACCAGGCCTCCTAATCGGTCTCCCCTCCAGCCTGCAGGGTTGTACCATTGGCTCAGGGGGAGCAAAGAGACGACCGGAGCTGAACGGTCCCCCTTGAAGAGTATGGGCTGGCACCAGCCACCTTGAGTTCTGCCTGCTCAAAGACCCTGGCAAAGAGCTCTGTGGACCTGCAGATGATGGGTTCTCTGCATGGCAGTGTGCAAGCCCCAATGTGCAGCCAGCAGGTGCAGCTCTAAGGAGTGGTTGGAGCATGTTCAGCGTTCGGCAGAGGGGATCAGAACTCCAACATCCTCTCTTGACGCACCCACTTTTTGAACCACGTGCCACAAAGCTAGTACACCGACGGGCAGGAGCAGAGCCATCCATTGGGTACAGCAAATCGGGACGGCTGCTCCGGGCCCTGTGCTTTGGGGGGCCCCATGGACCAGTGCAATTGGGCGGCACAGTAAGTCCTGGAAGACTGGCGCAGGAACTAGGAGTTTCGGGGGTGCTCCACGGATGCAGAGCAGGGCACCCAATGTCCTAGGCCCTGCAGCCCCTAGGAACGGCCTGGGCGCGAGTCCCTACGGATCTACCTACCTGGGACAATGGAGGTGAGACAGACTTCAGCCAGCAGGACGAGGAGAAGAGCCTTCATGTTGCTGCTGGGAATCGCTCAGGACGACACCAGGGACCGGTCTGCTCAGCAGAGGATCTGTTCCTGTGTAGCAGACTCTGGGGGATGGAAGACAAAGAGAAAACTCGCACTGCTGCACTGGGAGAAAGGACGTCGATCCCGGTCCTTGTCCCCTCTCTGCTTCCCCCACGCAGAACAGTTTCCAGAAGAGGACAGAGGCGGCTGTAGCCTGGGGTGAAATTCTTCAGGGACTGGACTGTCCCAGGTAGGTGCTCAGATCAGTTCCTGTCTGCATTCTGTAACACTTGCCCATACCAGTTTTGCCCTGGCCTCTTCTTTTGTCATTCAGTTTCGCACGCATTCTAAAACAATGTGCATACCCTCACCTTTGGGACGAAGCCAGACTTTTAGGCACCTGCTCCCCTACTTGGTGTAAACATTGCTCGTGCCAATCGGACACGAACACAAACAGGTTTTGGGCCCCCTCCCCTATAACACTTCTGTGATGTCATAGTTGGTACTTATGGGTCTGTCTGCCATGTGCAGACAGAGAGAGGAGAAAGAAAAACGAATCCTGTGTATCCCGTCCTGTACCCCCGTAACCGAGCCTGATCGCCTCAAAGCCTCTCCCTCAGCTCACGTGTTTGCCGGTCGTTACGCGTCGGTTTGTATTTGTAAGTATCGATTATTACTAAATGCTGTATCTTTGTTTATAAATATTGTTAGTAGGTATTTTAGTCATTGTGTGTTTTAGGTTTCATTAAGTCTATTAGTTAATCAAAAAACTGCTCCCTTACCCCTTGTAATTATCCCCAATAAAACTCTACATGGATTAATTTTAGTTGTGTGTGTGTCTGCACTTCACGTTGTGACCCACACTCTCCTTGCATCCCTTACCATATAGTCTGTTGCCACGTACAGCCTGATAAATAACAGGCCTGCAATTTTTTCGCCCCTGCAAGTCCGTGGCAATCCACGGTAGGCTGGAAAGGCTACACTGGACAGCAGAACAACCAACTCAGCCCAGGAGTCAGTTAAGACATGCTGGCTCTTCTCAAACAATATATGGCTCCTACGGTCCTGCAACATCACCTAAATTCCCTCGCAGTGCAGTCAGGGCCCCCACCCATAGACACTCTACCACCTCGGACTGGGCTTCCGTTTGTATGACAGTGGGGCCTGGTGGCACCACATGGGATCACAGCCCCATGGTGCACAGTGCTGGACAGCCATTGGGGATGCACCCACATGTAGGGAGAAGGGTGCGATGGCACTACGTGGTAGCTCACACGTAGTAAGTTCCTAGTCAGGATATGGCAGTGTAGTTTTCCCATGTGGTAGCAGGTTGAGGTAAACACTAAGGGGGCCCTGGAGGCTACTTCGTCTTGCTAACGTGTGTTGAAACTGTCTTGTCCGCACAGGGGTTTTACCACGTGGCTTTCCTAGTGAAGACCAGGAGCCCTAGTGAGAGAGCCCCTGCCCAAGGAACCTGCACCTAAATGGATCAGACAAAGAGTGGGAGAGGAAACATCAAGGCAGAGGGTTGAAGTGACTTGCCCAAGGTCATCTGGAGTTAGACCAAAGTTTCCTGACTCCCTGTCCAGATTCCTGGGCACTGAACTGCCTCTCAGTGCCCAGCACCATCACTCCTCCACCCAAACACCTTCCCGAGGCCTGCGCGGGGGTCACAGGCTCAGTCCTCACAGACAACCCATGGCTCCAGTCCAGTCACTACATAAGAATGGACCTTACTACACAGAAAGAGGAATCGCAGTGCAAACACCCCAGCACTCACAGAACTAGCTGTGCGACGTGACAAGCAAACAAGCCTTGAACGGCCCAGCACTCTCCCAGGATGGCGAGACAGGACAGAGCCAAATGAAAACCATCCTCAGCTCCTGATCCACAGGGATGGGGGAGGGATCCCCTCCACTCTCTTCACATTGTCTAGTTATGGGGCCTGTCTCCTCTGGGCAGGGAGAAGATCGGAGACTCGCCTGGAGAATAGCAATAGTCAATTCCCTCAGATTAGCCTGCTGGGTGCCAGCGACGGAGGTGCCCTCCAAGCTCAGTAACTGCTCCCCGGGTAGCACAGAGCTTTTGGCATGGGACAGCAGTTGCCTTCTCCAAAAACTCCAGCTGGCAGCAGGGGGAAGAACTAACCAGCATCCTCAGCACAACCCTCTGAGCGAGCTCACTCTCTATCTACTTAGCTTATTGCAGAGAAAGTTAAGAGGCGACTTGATCACACTCTACAAGCAGCCAATGAGCCCTAAGGGATGAGAGTCCTCTGCTATCAGAGATCTTATCTAGCAGGCAAAAGCAGAGCAAGAGCCAGTCAGTGGCTGCAAGCTGAAGCTAGAGAAATTCAGACTAGAAATAAAGTGCAGATGATTAGCAGAACCATGGGGATAACTTCCCTAAGGACAGGGGGAATTCTCCATCACTTGAAGTGTGTAAATCAAGATCAGATGTCTCTTTCTAAAAAGCTGTGCGCTAGCTCGACCAGAAGCAATGGGCTTGCTGCAGAATCACTAAGTGAAAGTCTCTTGTGTCATATAGGAAATTGGGCCAGATCATCCTAATGGGACCACAAATTATATTCAGGATCCAGTTCTGGCCATGGATACACAGGGGCCAAATTCATGGAATATCAGCATTGGAAGGGACCTCAAGTCATCTAGTCCATGGGCTCCAAACTTTCTTGACCATGCACCCCTAGTAGAAAAACAAATTTGAACAGGCACCCCCATGGGGGAAGCCCCGCCCCAGCCCTGCCTTAGCCCCGCCCCATCACCCCCCTCAGAACCTCCCCTTCTTGTCCCCTAACTGCCCCCTTGGGGCTGGTCCCGGTGCCCCGGGCTCTTCCAGCGGGGCCAGCTGGGTCTCTGTTGCAGTGCCGCGCCTGGCCAGGTCTTCGCTGCGGCGCGGCGCCTGGGACTGGGCCAGGTCTCTGCCGCGGCGCCCAGCTGGGTCTTCAGCTGGGTCTTCAGGCCCCTTGGACAGTGGTCTGCAAGCTGCAAAGACCACTGTCCAAGGGGCCTGGTCTTGAAAAGTCACCCAACAATGTGCTATGTAATTGATGGACAGCCCCTCACTAACTCACAGGGATCCAGCTCGCCTGAGCCAATGGCCCCAATGCTTCCCTTTCGCAGGAAACCTGCCGACGGCAGAACCGCTCTATGACCACAGCCCCTCGGACCGGCTCTCCTTCCCGGAGACAGTCACACTCAATACTGGTGCCCCATGAGAAGCTGTGTCCAGTGCCCACAGCCAACAGCTCCCTTCTCTGCTGTGCAGGCAGCCAAGGACCGAAGTCTAGACACTGCCAGGGACTAGCCCTGCTGCTGCAAGGGGTGTGATGGGAGACAATGCCAGGGCACAGCAGCTGCAACCCTCCTCCAGGCTGTCAGAGGATTGCCGCCCCCCCCCCCCTCCCAGATCTAGACAAGGGCCCCGGCTATGTAAGTGGGGCTGCGGAAATCCGGTCACCCTGATGCTGGCTAAGTGGCTGCCCATCAGACAAGGGAACAGGACATGATGCTCCTAATCTGCCCCCTGTGCTCACACTCACCCAGGGGCCTTATGAAGCAATAAACTCAGGCTGCTGTGTAAGGTTTCATCTACCACCTGGTAACCCATTAATCATTGCACGATGTACGTATGGGGCATGTACAAAGACTAAGACACATTCCTTTGTCTAAGGCCGACGCGCTTGGGCACTGCTTGCCAAATGCATGTTATGTATGTGTTTGTCTGACCACCATGGTCACCAGGCAGTGGCTATGAAGGTGAATTTACATCAAGCTAGCAAGAGGAGAAGGTAATAACTACATCAGGTGGGAAGGAGTCAGCCTGAGGTCTTTACCAGTCCCCGTGGCACCTCTTCCCAGAAGGAGAAAAGGAACTTTATTGGAGAATACACTGCAATGGTTTATTGGGCTACACGGACAGCAGCTCTGAGCCGCACACACTAAGTAATAAAATCAGTTGACTACATACAATATTACTGTATGGTAGAAGAAGTGACAAAGAGTCCTGTGGCACCTTAAAGACTAACTGAAGTATTGAAGCATAAGATTTCGTGGGCTAATACCCACTTCGTCAGATGCATGCGTGTATGATAGAATGTATCATATGATGTATAGTAGAAGTGTACCAAATAAGGTCTTTTATGACAGCCTGTGAGTGTCACGGAGTGCCCGGGGCGATGGTCTGGCACTGCTCCCTATGAAGCCAGTCAGGACTCCGGGGGGAAGCTTCCTCTCTGTGAACAGCCTGTCTCCAAGGCTAGGAGCCTCACAGCTTCCAGCTTCCACCTCCTCGAGTCTGACCTCGGAGCATTCAGCACCTTCTGCCCCTCCGTGCGCTTCCCCGCAACTCCACAGTCAGACGTGACTCTCAGCCAGCCAGTAAAACAGAGGTTTATGAGACGACAGGAACATGGTCTAACAGTCCCTACAGCGAATGTGACCCCTCGGCTGGATCCATTTTGGGGGCCAAAGAGCCAGGCAGCCTGGAGCTCCCTGCCCTTCCCAGCCAGACGCAGACAAACTCCCCCTCCACTCCCTCCTTTGCTTTCCTTTGTCTATTTCCCGGGCTAGGTCAGGTGACTTCTCTCCCCCACCTGGAGTCCAATTACAGCTTCAGGTCTGGACACCCCCACACAATTGTCAGAGGAACCATTAAGAATATTCCCATTCCATTACAGTGAGATACTGGTGATGAAGAGAATTGTGAAATGTCTGCATATCCGTAATTCCTCAATATCATGCTTTACAAACTCGGTGACCAAGCACAGGGAGAAACTAGTTCCCTCCTGGCAGGAGGAACGGTGGCTATCTGCTGCTCTCGAATGACATTAAGCAAGGTGTAATCAACAATAATAGAAGTCTAATTTACATATGAATCAGCAGAGGGATGTGAACTCAACAGGAAGGGAAGAATAGCCAGAAATCTTCCTGTCTCTGGAAGGAAGATCAATGAACTTCGGGAAACATAAGCAGAAACAGAAAGTCATTTCTGGTCTGTGTAACTGGGCAGATACAAGAGGCCAGAGTCCTGTATATCTGAGGCGAAGGGATCCTTCCATAAAGGTGAGGATCCTGCTGGAGCAAAGATTGTAACTTGCTGAAACTTATTTAACCCTTTCTATCTTTGCTCCTTATCTGGTTTTAAATGTAATTATATGCCAGTTCAGTGCTGTGATTGAAATAAGCGTTTGTCAAACCCCAGTTACATTATCAAGCTGGTATTACTGTCTTTTTAAAGGTGCACTGAACTTCTGACTTGTGGGAGTGGATGCTGCAGGGAGAGACTTACCTAGGGAGCTCAGGGTCATGGCTTCTTACCTCCAAGGCAAGGTGTGGGTTCACAGAGTGCTGCCAAGTTGGCTGGCCCGACAAACTGGCTTGCCTGGGAGCTGCCACACAGCTTCCTATTAGCAAAGCTCTCACTGGCAGAGGCGGGTAACCCAGTAACTCACGATTCTGGGAACCTCAGCAGATGGTCACAAGACAGATGGTTTTGGGGGAAATCTGGGACTGGGAGGCTGTTGGGGTCACACTGCAAATTGTAACAATGGCTGGCAGAAGCAGGATGGGACGTGGGCTGTTGGTGTCAGCAGTGTGAGCCACAGAAGCAGAGCATTGAAGGCATCTAGAGTAGCAGGGTAGGCAGAGAAATGCACACTGGAAAAACAATCCCTACTATACGTACCCCATCATGGGGTCTAAGTTAGCTTTTAACACTTAAAGATCTATCCACAATGACTCCAAGGTCTCAGAAAACATCTGTCCCATGTGCAGCAACAATCAAAAAAGTGAACAGAATGTTGGGAACTATTAAGAATGTAATAGGCAAGACAGAAAATATCATAATGCCACTATTTAAACCCAGGGTATGCCCACACCTTCACTAGTCCATGCAGATTTGGTTGTCCCATCTTAAAAAAAAGATATTAGAACTGGAAAAAGATATGGAAAAGGACAACAAAAATGATTAGGGGTATGGAACATGTGAGGAGAGATTAATAAGACTGACTGTTCAGCCTGGAAAAGAGACAACAAAGTAGGGATATGAGAGAGGTCTATAAAATCTTGACTGGTGTGGAGAACGTGTTATTTACTCCTTCCCATAACACAAGAACCAGGGGTACCCCAATTAAATTAATTGGCAGCAGATTTGAAACAAGCAAAAGGACGCACTCTTCAAAGAACAGTGTCACACTGTTGAACCTCTTGTCGTGGGATGTTGTAACGGCCAAAAGTAGAACTGGGTTCAAAGAAGAAGAGAAGTTCATGAAGGACAGGCCCATCAATAGCTATTAGCCAAGATGGTCAGTGATGCAACTTAAGTTCCCTGCATCCTATTTAGCACCACACAGGTGCTCAAAGAACCCGCCTGGAGACCTGCTGCGGCTGGGGGCGGAGCACCAATCCTGAAGCCCCAGAATTGCCATGGCAGGGAGAAGCACCTCTCCCCCCACAGCCCAGGTCCTGCTGCTATGGGGACAGAGATCTGGGGGGTGTCCTCTCTCTCTGCTGTAGCCCGAGCACCCCAAATCCCTGATCCCCAACCCCACACCCCTGCAATCCTCTGCCCAGCCCTGAGCCCCTTCCCACGAGACTCCAAACCCCTTGGCCCCAGCCCCAGCCCCACCACATGACATCACCTTCATATTGGTGCACATAACAAAATTCATTCTGCACATGGGTGGGAAAAATTAGAGGGACACTGGACAGAACCCCCTGCTTGGGTGCCCCTTGCTTCTGTTTGCCAGACTCTGGGACTGGCCAACAGGGGATGGATCACTTGAAATCGGCTGTTCTGTTCATTCCCTCTGGGGCACCTGGCATTGGCCACTGTCAGATGACAGGAGGTTGGGCTAGGCGGTCCATTGGTCTGACCCAGTAAGGCTGTTCTCATGGCCATAGTGTCCTGGGAGGAAGAGTTCCGCTCTTCCATTAGCGAAAACAAAACCAAAAACACAAAAAATCAAAGCCCAGAGATGAGTTTCAAAAGATCAAGGTCCCATGGACTAGGCTGGGCTTTGAGGGGAGGGGATTCATTTGTATTGCCGGGGGGGAGGGGCAGACATGTGACTGGGCTCGGGGGGGGGAGGAGGGGAGGTTGTGGGTGTCTTCCCCCCACACACACCCTAGGCTCTGAGGAGAGGAAGGGGGCAGAGGAACAGGAATTGGGTTGTCACATGGGGTTCTTTAGCTCTACTTCTTGGGGAATTTGTGTTTGTCTGAACTGTTACAGACCTACTTGCTTACAGGTATTTTGAAATAAATCATCAAAATAATCAAATCTGGCCTGATGATGTCATGTTACTTTACACATAAAATTTGCCTACTTTTAAAATATTGTGCACAGAACTTCTCTTTTCATCCACAACACCCTGGGAAGAACTTCTAGGGCCCACGCTCAGCAACTCCCTGCAGTAACCTGGTCCAGCGTGGTGCACTCCAGACCTTCATCCACAGCCTTCAGGAGCAGGGAAAAGCAGGGGAGGGGCGGGCATACAGGAGAGGAAGGCCAGGATATTTTTATAGGTTTATAAATCAAGGGTGGGGGGTGGGGTTCTGTACACTTGTAAACTGGGAGTTTCCCCCCTTAATAAAGGGCACCATCACTAGGCCATCTTTGGACATGCTGGTGTGGTCATCTGAAGTGATCATATTGGATGCATGTATGTGGTCATGAATTTAATTCCTGCATGTTATTGTGGCCTCAAGGAAACATGCAAACTCCCCTTCCAGGAAAGAAGGGCCCAGCAAACTTCCTGAGAAAGGTAAGTGCACAAGTGATGTGCATAGACTGGGTTTGCTCAGAGAGCCACATCAGGGAGATAAGCATCTTCTAATGAATTTGACCTGAGGCAGTATGCAAAAATGGACACATTTGCGTAATAGGATTAAAGGAATCCTTGGGTCATTAGAGGAAATCTAATGCTCTGTGATGAGAGTACACTTCCATTGAAACTGCTAATTGGATAATAGCTTCCTTTTCAGCTCCACCTAAGCTATCCTCTGACACCTCAAAATCGTCCCTGTGCTAGTCACCCAGCACTCCACACTTCTGGCCTAGCATCAAGCTCTGGGAATCATCACGTATTCTTATGGGAGTGTCAAGAATCAGAGAGGTAGCCGTGTTAGTCTGGAATTGCAGAAGTGACAGAGTCCTGTGGCACCTTAAAGTAACTAAAGTATTGAAGCATAAGCTTTCGTGGGATGAGGGAGTGGACTGCGTGAGTCACGGGACTGTCTCCCTACAGAAGGAATCCCGCTGGAGCCGTCTCATTTCCAAAAAACAGGGAGATCTTTTTTATGCAGATGGAAAGTGCATCTCAAAAGATGGAGCTGTCTGGGGCTATGTCACATCCAGGCCCTCTGCTGGCCCCACACATTTCCTTAGATCCTCCCTCAAAGAAATAGCAGCTGTGGCATTGAGCTCAGCACCTTCCTCGGGCATTTTGGAGGGGATGAGGCAGGCTGTTGGCAAGGAGGGCAATTAAGGCTTGGTGCTCAGATTGGATTGTGAGGATATGCAGGGAAAGTGTCACCTCCTCACGGTGTTGGTCCGATACTCCGTCACCACCTGCAAGACTGACAGCAAGAGGAGACTTATTGGAAGAAGCTGAAAAGGATGGAGGGAGTCTACAGGCCCATGCAATCCCTGCCCCCAGCAGCCCATGCCCTCAAAACTCAACCCTCTCCCCATAGGCTTCATGCGGTTGGATTCAAGGCCAGCTGGGGTCATCTAACCTGACCTGCTGCCAGAGAACCTCACCCAGATCAGCTGCAATTGTTTTTAAACAGCAAGACAGTGGCCAGTATTGACAGAGTCAATGCAACATGAACCAAGCGGTCAAAGGAACCTGGGGTCCTGTAACTCCTGGTGCCAGGCCTGTAAGAAGGCTTCCCACGGGGAGTGCAGCATTCTTCTGAAGAAGTGGCCCCAGGGCTGTGAGCAGAGATAAAGCACAAGCACCTTGAAATCCGGCTGTCTTAAAACCAAAAGGCATTTCAACTAGCTCCCCATGTTCGTTTATTAACAACTCTTACCCTTTGGGGGGTTTCCCTTAAGATTACAATGCTGGGGTCACAGGCTACTGTGACGAAGTGGGAGTACTGTGTGTGTGTGCCTCAGTTTCCCCTATGCATTTCTTGGGCGTCTATGCGAAGGGAAGGGAACGTGAGGTAATGCAAAGCAGAGCCACTGCAGGTATTCAAAGGTGTGCATCCCTGGAAGCTGTAACCTGACCCCAAGTGGGGGAGGGAGATCAACTGAATCTGTTGGAGGGAGGTCAGGTGATACCTGAAGCCCGGGAAACCAGACAAAGGAACTAAGGAGAGCAGGAAGTGGCTAGAGGGAGTGGACAGTCTGGGTCTAGCTGGAAAGGGGGAGAGAAGCTATCTCCCTCTCTAGCCCCAGGATGGATCCAGCGGAGGGCTCACGCTCGCTGGCTGCATGGTCTGTGTTGGACCAGATGGAAGTCATCGAATAAACCTGGGGAGGAAGCAGGAGCCCAGAATCTGGGTCTCACCTCCTGGCACACCCCAGAAAGGCCTGACTGAGGGACCCTGTTTGGACTGAGAAGCTGTGAGTTGGATGGTTCCTGGCATCTCAAATAAACCATCTATTCTGCTGGCTGGCTGAGAGTCACGTTTGACTGTGGATTTGGGGTGCAGAACCCATGGGCTCCCCCAGGACCCCGCCCAGGCGGGCTTGCTGGGGGAAGCACACGGAGGGGCAGAAGGTGCTGAATGCTCCGAGGTCAGACCCAGGAAGGTGGAAGTGGGGACCCCTGAAGCTCTGAGGCCTGGGAAACAGGCTGTGTACGGAGAAGGGACCCTCCACCTGGAGTCCGGTCTGGCTTCCTAGGGAGCGGTTCCAGACCATCGCCCGGGCGCTCCGTGACAGCTACACAAACACTAAGAACCAAGCACCCGATTCTCAAGATCACCCGACAGTCACACCAGCTTGAGTATAATTAGCAAGGCAGCTGCAGTCGCATGGGTAGTGGCAGCAGAGGCAGGGGTTAGCCATGCCAAGTACAACACGACGCACGGTACTGCGGCTATTTACAGTCACGCTAGTGTGAGGAGACTTAGCGCAGATGTGTACAGGAGCAGGGCAGAATCACACCCCTCGCTCCTAAGGCGCACGGCCTCATAATGGCACCATTATAGTTCTGTCTACTTTGTAGGTCTACCCAGCATTTTGAGGGGGGGGGTGTTTTGCCCAGACCCCCTTACCAGCCATACACAAAACCCTCAGGCATGTTCTTTGAACCCGCACTTGTTTGCATAGCTGGGACTGTGGGTTAAATCCTGTTTTGCTTTAAAGCATGTGCTGCCCTGACCTACAGACATAGGCCAGAGAATTTCATATAAAAATCAAAGGTCTTATAATTACCCCTTCCACCTTCAGGGGTTCCCTGGTAGTTGAACCCACCACTCTTGGCACTAGGGTCCTTCCCCGCAGGCCACCAAGCAGCAGATGGGAGACTCTCCGCTTTCAAGTCTCCAGTTTTCCTGGTGACCAAGAAAAGCTTGAAAACATGCCTCCCTAATGGCTCAGAAACCACAAGCTCAATAAAAAGACTCCCCTGCACACAGTAACAACCTCACGAGTTACGAGAATCTCCTTTGGGGGTAGGGGGCAGATAAGGGGACTTGCAATCTTTCAATGCATTGGGCAGTTCTGCTGCCCCAGAACATCTGTCCAAGTCAGTGATTCCCAATCTCCCCTCCGCCGTGGTGGGAAATCCCATCCAGTCAAAGGCTGGGAACAGAATCCGCTTGTGGACCATATGACCCATGGCGGGTGGGGGGGGTGATTTTGTAGAGCCAGTTTCACAGTTTCCCTGGCAGTCCGTGTCCTCTGTGGGGCTTTTGTCTAAACACAACGTTTGCAGCTGTTGGGCCAGATAAAGCAGCACAGCAGAGCCACAGCAGAGTCATGCATCTTCTGTGTTCAGACCAAGCCCCGCAGGGGACGGGACTAACTGCGCGGAAGAGGGAGAGTCTTCACGTGAACTGGAAAAACACATCTTCTCTCCGATCCTTTCCCGCTCTAGCAGTGTCCTGGTAGGACTGTAACAATCGCAGGGGAGAGTGGAGAGCAACTCTCCGTCAATGTTCTACCTTTCAAGGGGATTGGTGGTTGGCAAGGGGAAGATGGGTCTTCTACAGCCTATGCCCACATGGCATTACTGCCTTCACCAGAAAGTCAGCAGTTGCCGGACGCACTTGTAATAATGATGTGGGTGACATTCTACCACCTGCAGAGGTTAATTTCCTTCCACAAGGAGACCCTCACAAATCCCAGGCTGCTTTGGCAGCAGCCTCAATATGGCCTAGCTTCGCTTGGCATTTGCACTCTTCTCTAATCCCCAGGCCTTCGCCCACAGACAGGCTGTCACAGAGCGCCTGGGCAATGGTCTGGAACTGCTCCCTAGGAAGCCAGACTGGACTTTGGGTGAATGGCCCCTTCTCCGTACACAGCCTGTTTCCCAGGCCAGGAGCTTCAGGGGTCCCCACTTCCACCTTCCTGGGTCTGACCTCGGAGCATTCAGCACCTTCGGCCCCTCCATGCGTGTCCCCCAGCGAGCCCGCCTGGGCGGGGTCCTGGGGGAGCCCGTGGATTCTGCACCCCAAATCCACAGTCAAATGTGACTCTCAGTAAAACAGAGGTTTATTCGATGACCTCTATCGGGTCTAACCCAGACCATACAGCGAGCGTGAGCCCTCAGCTGGATCCATTTTGGGGGCCCAAGGGAGCGAGATAGGCAGGGAGGCAGAGGAGCGGACTCCAGCTATTCCTGACTCTCCAGCCCCTCCTTTTCTTCCCTTTGTCTCCCCCCCGGGCAGGAGGCATCACCTGACCTCTCTCCCCCACTTGGGGTCAGATTACAGCATCAGGGATGCATACCTTGAGAGGGGAGAGGGCGTTGCCTGCTTGTGTCCAGTGTCAGCCCCTATTCCTTCACACAGACACTTAAGAAATGCAAAGGAGAAACTGAGGCCCGCACACACAGTATTCCTACTTCGCCCACAGGCAGGCATCTCAGAAATTCTCCTGCAGACGCACCTGGGCTCTTATCCCCCGTGCTGCCGCTGCATCTGCCCCACATCTCAGGCCATCGCGTTACTGACAAATGGATCATTGTTACGTGGCTCAGAGCCACTGCCATTACAACCCCAACATCCGCCACCCTCCCCCACTGTTCTGGGGATCTCCAGGACCTGCTTAGGCAGGGGGATTCCTCCTGAGTTGGGGCACAGAGCCCTACACAGGCCCAGGTACAGGCCAGTTGGTTTCTTCCCTATTTGGGGGCTGTGGTGGCCCCTGGCCCAGGCCATGGTAACTTGTACTCCTGCTGCAGTAGCCTTTAGGGTTGCAAAACACGACGGAGAAGCCCTTCCTTGGCCAACCCCATCCCCCAACTTCCACTCTGTCTCCTCCCTTCTAGGGCAATTTCTGCCCTGCCTCTGCTCTGACCCTGTGCCAGACGGGGGTGGAAACGTGGAAGAGTTGTGGCACTGGGGTGCCGGCTGTCTGGATAGGGACACACCCACCGGGGAGATGTGCAGGGCCACAGGGCACTGGGGAGAGTTGTCCCAAATGTCTCTCAGCAGGGCTGCTCTGCTCACAGTGGTCCTAGCAACTCCCGTTCCATCCCCCTCAGCCCGGTCACTGTCCCCGAAGCTCACGGACCAGGTCCTCAGGACACCTCAGCCCGCAGGCAAACCCCACTCCCTCCCGGGCAGGAAGCCATCGCGGCCAAGTGGCACACCAGTTCCTCCTGCCCTATTCAGAGACATGCAGCCCAGCTCAGAGGCCAGGCTTCGGGGAGTTCCTGCTCTGCCTACCATTGCGCTGACCCAGTGGAACAGATTGCACCAGAGGCTGCTTGCTAATGCCGAGGAGTTCCCTGTTGCTTTAGCAAGGAGGGAGCGTCGCTGCGGAGTCACCTGCAACACCCTCCCTCGGCCCCACCGCACAATCCACAGAGCCCCATTTTGTCCGCTCACTCCGGGAGCGTGCACCACACCCGAGAGCAAGCGCAGCACTCAGCTGCACACACACTCCCAGCTAGCGGACTTGAGTGCAGATACTCATCTTGCCCTGCACTCTCTGCATTTGCGAATGCTTGAGCAGAGATCTAGTCAAGAAACGATGCAACAGGAGCACTTGATAGCAGGGACGCCAGCAGACGCAAGAGAGACCCCAGTAGCTGATGCTCAGGACAATGTGGTATTGCACAAACTCGGACACCGGCACTGCTTGGCAAGGAGACTTGGGTTTTTTCCTACAAAACTCAGGGGCAGCGTCTGTCCTGTTCTTGTCTCAGCTGCAGGGCGGCTTTTCTCCCTTCCTGCTTCGCAGACTGGGGGTGCAGACCCTGGAAGTGGGGAGCCAGCACCAAACCAAGGGCTCCTCAGGCTCAGTCCAAGGAGCTGGACTTCCATGCCCCTGGCCCCACTGACTCTCAGCAGGGGGGATTCACTAGGACCTGGAGTACGCGACAGGTTACTGCGGTAGAACGTGCAACACTCAGGATGTGAATAATCCACCCCCCGTAGTGACATAAGTTACACAAACCTAGGGCTTAGCTACACTGGCACTTTATAGCGCAACAAAGCCAACGGGAGCGCTCTACCATACTCCCCGTCCACACTGGCAAGGCACGTGGAGCACTCCAACTCCACGGCCGGAGTGCTCCTGGTTCTGCACCTCTCCAAGGGGAACAACATTTGTTTCGCTCTCGCTGGAGCACCGCAGCACCAGTGTGGACACCTCACGCACTCGGATTGGCCTCCGGAAGGGTCCCACAATGCCTGTTCTAGCCACTCTGGTCAGGACTTTTGCCCTGTCCTCAGGTCACCAACTTCAGACTCACCCTTTACATTCCCTGGGAATTTTGAAAATCCCCTTCCTGTTTGCTCAGCCAGGTGTGGAATGCTCCCCAGTATGGAGCATTGGTGAGGTGCTGACCTCATCAGTGTTGGGGGGGGAGGGGGAGGAAGCTGAGCAGTCCCAGCTGTGCTCCAACCATAGGAATTACGATACCTATGGGCAGATATCAAGGGCCATGACAGACAGGGGCCATGACTGGGATGCATTGCAGTGCAGGGTTCAAGTAAAGGAGCTGTGGAATCCCTACCGCAAAGCCTGTGAGGCAAACAGAAGCTCCAGTGCTGCCCCCGCGACCTGCACATTCTATCAAGAACTGGACATGGTACTTGGGGGTGATCCCACCTCCACTCCAACGACCACCATGGACACTTCCAGCACAGCACAGCAAGGTAAGAGGAGGAGAAAAGCATGACCGAGGGTGCTGAGGAATCCCCAGAATCCCTTGAGGCATGCAGCCAGGAGCTCTTCTCGACCCAGGAGAAAGGGGACCATTGCTGAACACAGGCAAGCTGCGTATGGGCCAGGGTGGAAGCCGCATTGTAGTAGAAGACCTTCCCTTGCTTCCTCCTCACCCTCAGCAGCGAGATATCTTCCAGGACAAACTCCTGTGCAAAAATGCTGGGACAGTGTTCAGTGCAGGTGCCTCCTGCAGCTGTGGGCTCTCCCCAAGGCACAGAAACCCAGAGGACAGTACAGCCATGAAACCATCAGTCCCCCTGGATCCTGCGCTTACTCACCTTTTCTGGGGCTCCCGTGGGTTATATGCGCTCACTTCGGGACAGGCAAAGTATGGTTTCGTATGGACTGTGATGGCCTCCTTAAGTGTGGGGGAATCATTGTACACACCAGACAGAGCACTGCTGCCTCTGTTAAAACGTTTCATTTTGCCTGTACAGGTGCAACCTTGAGATCTCAGCCATCCGTCTTATCACCGCCCGACAGACTGAGGAGACTCAGGAAGAGGACACGTAAAAAGCAAAGACGACATGCTGCACAAAGTGGTGCAGCAGTCTGTGGAGGAGAATCGAAAGGCACATGAGTGGAGGGAGAGCGAAAGGAGGATCCACCAGAAGAATGAGGATCCCCGCAGCAAAACACGGTGCTCTGATCAGCACAATGGAGCGCCAAGCGGACTCTGTCTAGGCGCTCGTCACCATGCAGGCAGAGCACTGCCACGCTCGCCCGCCCCCTGCAGCCCTTGTCCCAGAACTCTTTCCCTTGTGCCCCCCATGTCTCCTCCAACCCATTTTCCCCCAACATCCAGATTCTTACAACCCCCAGCTGCCTTCTACACCTGTAGCTTCACCACCCAGCCATGAAAACTACAACCCTTACCCACCGCACTCAACCCCTATCACCATGCCTTATAGCCATCCTGAAGTCCAGCACTCCATGCACAGCACTGCAGACAGGATTCCAGAGTATGAGAGCAGGACAAACTCGAGTCTGAGTGAACCGGTCCCCACCCCACCCCACCCCTCTTCCTGCCTTTTTGGTATTTCTGTGGTTTTTTAATTATTATTATTTTTAAAAAAAACAAAGTGTTTCCTTTCAATAAATGGAGATTTTTCTTTGATTATGCACTAATAAACCAAAATATACCTCAGCCCAGGAAAGCAACAAGCACTGCAAGTCAGTGTACCAAACACAGCCACTGCACTTCACTCCCATGCAGAGCACCAGACATTACTGTTGGCTTTCCCTCTCAAATTGCTCCCTCAAGGCATCCCTAATCCTTGCAGCCCCATGCTGGGCCCCTCTAATAATCCTGCTGTCTGGCTGTGCAAATTCAGCCTCCAGGTGTTGAACCTCCGAGGCCCATGCCTGAGTGAAGCTTTCACTCTTCCCTTCACAAATAAATATTATGGAGGGTACAGCACGTGGATCACCACAGGGATGCTGTCCCAGCCAAGTCTAGCTTTCCATAAAGAGAGCGCCAGCGGCCCTTCAAACGGCCAAAAGCACACTCCACAGTCATTCAGCACAGGCTCAGCCTGCAGTTGAACTGTTCCTGGCCGCTGTCAAGGCTCCCTGTGTAGGGTTTCATGAGCCACGGCATTAAAGGGTAAGCCGGGCCTCCAAGGATCACAATGGGCATTTCGACTTCCCCTGCGGTGATCCTCTGGTCTGGGAAAGAAGGTGTGTGCATCATGCACCTTTCAAGGTCAGCCTGTGTTAATGTCAATGAAACACCCCCGGTGATCCACAAGCACCTGGATTACCACAGAGAAACACCCCTTCTGCTTAATGTACTTGGAGGCTAGGTGGTCTGGTGCCAGAATAGGAATATGCATCCCATCTATCACCCCTCCGCAGTTAGGGAAACCCCTTTGTGCAAACCCAGTGTCATGCACGTTACCCAGAATCGCGGTTCTTCTGCGCAAGATGCGATTAATGGCCCTGCACACTTGCATCAACACAACTCCAACAGTCGACTTTCCCACTCCAAAGTGGTTAGCGACCGATCGGTAGCTGTCTGGAGTTGCCAGATTGCAATAGCCACCCGCTTCTCCACCCTCAGGGCTGCTCTCGATCTCGTGTCCTTGTGCCGCAGGGCGGGGGCGAGTTCAGCACACAGTCCCATGAAAGTGGCTTTTCTCATCGGAAAGTTCTGCAGACGCTGCTCATCATCCAGATTTGCAGGACGATGTGATCCCACCATTCAGTGCTTGTTTCCTGAGCCCCAAAGCGGCGTTCCACGGTGGTGAGCATGTCTGGTAGGGTCATCCCAGGTCCCCATGGTCATCCCAGCATGTCTGGTAGGGAAGTCCCAGGGGACATCAGGGAGCGGGGGAGGGGGGAAGAGAACAGGTCGGGGTGTGGAGCAGGGTTAGGGCAGGCAGGGAGCAGAGGGGGTTGGATGGGTTGGGAATTCTGGGGGTCCTGTTAGGGGGCAGGGAGCGGCTGGATAGGCGTGGGAGTCTTGGGGGGGGGGGTGTCTGTCTGGGGTGGGGGGGTGGATAAGGGTCAGGGCAGTCAGAGGACAGGTAGGGGGTAGTAGGGTCCAAAGGGGGCAGTTAGGGGCAGGGGTCCCAGGAGGGGGCAGTCAGGGGAAAAGGGGGGGTTTGGGGTTCCTGCCTCCTCAGTGCCCACCCCCCATGTGCTCCTCTTTTTTGATTCTTGAAATATGGTAAGCCTAGTTTAACCCAAAGCCCTCTACATCTGCAAGTACTGCCAAGCCCCTAGCTGCCAGTGTGGACAGCACTACCGCAGCAGGAAAGCTTCTCCTGACAGCATAGCTACTGCCTCTTGCAGAGCCTGAGTTAAGCAGACAGGAGCCCGTCAGCCAGAGCAGAGGGAGACAAACTATGGCCCATGTGCCACATTCGGTTTGCAGAACTGTCCTGCCCGGTCCCGGAGTTCCTGCCTGGGGAGGCTATCCCTGGCCCCGCTCCTACCTTCCTTCCTTCCTCCCCCAGAGTCATGCCACCGCATGGACAATGCTCGGGGGAGGGGGAGGGGCTGCGCGCTCCTGTGGGGCAGCATGTCTGGCTCCGCGTGGCTGCCAGATACACTGCTGTGAGCAGCATGGTAAGGTGGCGGGGGCCAGAGGGTTGGATAAAGGGCAGGGAGCAGCTGGATGGGGCAGAGGTTCTAGGGGAGGTGGTCAGGGGATGGGAAACAGGGGGAGTTGGATAGGCCTGGGGGTCTGTGAGGGGGCGGGGGATGGATGGCGGTCAGAGCAGTCAGGGGATAGAGAGCAGGGGTGGTTCAGTAGGGGGTGGGATCCCAAGGGGGGTAGGCGGTCTCAGGAGGGAGCAGTCAGGGGACAGAGAGCAGGGGGGCTTAGAGAGGGGGTGGGGTCCCAGGGGGTGGTTAGGGGATCTCTGGAGGAGGGGGTCAGGGGGGGTTGGCTGGGTCGATGGTTCTGAAGGGGTAGTCAGGGGTCAGGAAGTGGGAGGGTTGGATAGGGGCCGGGGCCAGGCTGTTCGGGGAGGCCCAGCCTTCCCTACCCACCCCGCCATACAATTTTGCAACCCCGATGTGGAGCCTCAGACCAAAAGCTTTGCCCACCCCGGAGCTAGAGCATCCCCACCACAAGCACTACAGCACCACAGCTCTACCGAGGAAATGGGAACCGTCCCTGGCAGGAGAAGGCTCTTTATTTCCTCTTGAGCAACTCGTATGAGGCAGGCTTTAGGGCCTTGAAAGATCCTGCATTTGCCATTCAGTTTAAAGCAGCGTGCGTCCAAAGCACCCTTGATTGGAAAACTGGATCCTAACTACCCTGCATGGGATCTTTCACCACCTGCTTGTTAACGCAGCTCTTTCTGAAGCGGACGTGTTCGAGTACAGCATGCCAGGGGTGTTTGGGGATGGCATGGGCAGCAGGAAGTTGGCACCTTCCTAGCAGGGTTTCTGCTTTTTGCTGATTGCTAGAGAACGCCAAGTTATAAAGGATTATTGTGACTGCTCCAGCCCTCATGGGCGATACAACAAGGACAGAAACAGAACCGTCTCTTCTTAGAGATAAAATTGCTCCTCCCTCCATACTGAGGCCTCTGGACTGTTGCTTCTCTTTGCACTAGCACTTCTCATCCCAGAGGTTTGGCTACATGTAGGTCACTTCGCCCAGCACTGAAACAACCCCCTGGTTCGGAACATGATCACAATTTAACAGCATGCAGGACACTGTGCAGCACTTTAGGAAGCACCTGAATACCTCCGTTTCCAGTGGCAGCTGCACAGGGAATTTTGGGAGGCAAACCCCCCTCGTAGTCCCAGTGTCCCCCAGATCAGGGTATCCTCTGCACCACCTGTTGCTGCACAGAAACCTCCCTTGCCTCATCCTTATCAATGGGCAACCATGGGGCCCACCCAGCACTGGAATGGAGAAGCTGTTACGACTGATCCTGCAGCAGAGGCTGTATCCCACCCTAGACAATCGGAGCACACGGCTGCAGAACGGCTGATGAGGGCAGAGATCCCCTGGAGCCACTTTGGATCAGCTCTTGGCTGCCCCAGTGCCGACAGGCATGTCAGCTCCTGCTCTCCAGGTGGCTCTAACTTACACTTAGACCGGCTGAGGGGCAGAATCTGAGAAACAAATATTTGGGGGTCAAGTCAGGTCAGGGCATTTTTAGAAACAAGCTCCTCCCACCTCCGCTCTGAAAATGGAATTTGATTCCATTCATTGATTTTGTAGCAATGCACATGTCGCTGTGGCGTCTGGTGCCGCGCACAGATTCAATGCAGCCTCACGTTAAATTAACTGCCCACAAAGGCCAGTTCAGAGAGTCCCCGCCCTCCCCCCAGTCCCAATGGAATAACCCAGCCACCCCCCAAGCAAACGCATGAGTGAGAGGATGCATGCTGCAATGTCCTCCGTAGCTGGGGCCCTGGGGGAACCGGTAGAGACCGGCTGTTCGCTCTCAGCAGCAGCAGAACTGAAGTCAATGGACTCCCAGCAGGGCAAGATCAGAATCAGGCCTCCTACCGCCACAGCCTGACAGCACAAAAGCACCTTCCCAGGTGAAGGGTGCAGAAAGGCCTGTGACCTGCACGTCCCTGGTTGGTTGCTGGGAACCACACTACCAACATTAACAGCTTGTTCTTCAGTGCAGGCACCTTCTCATCCTAGACGTTCATACGACAACAATCGACAGGAGAACCCCCTGATCCCGCCAAACGGGGAAACATTTCTCAAGGGCCAGAGTCTGAGTGAGAACTGTACTGTCAGCAAGGAGCTGCACTGGCATGAACAAGGTCCGAATCCAGCACCTGTGGAGCAGATCTCCTCAAGAAGTGCTCAGTCGGTGCCTCCATGGGAGCCTGAGGTGCCGGCAGCTTCCTCTGGGGAGAGGGTCCGATTTCCCAGAGCGCAGCGTGGCGAGGTCCTTGGGAAATTGTGCTCGGTTCTAGCTTTCAAACCCACATGACCCATTACAAACATGTGGCCCCATCCCACATGCAGCTCACGGTACTGACCAGCTGGCACAGAAACCTGCCAAAAGTCAGCCAGTAAGAGCCAGCCAAGAGTGGTGGGAATGCAGGAGCTGGCTTGTGGCCATGTCTGCTGGGAGCAGGGCCCGCTGCCGGGGGAGACCCCTGGATCATTCCGGAGGCTTTAGCTGAGAGGGGAGGGTTAGTCCCTTGGCATCCTGGGCCCCAGGCTGTGGCTTTGAAGGACTGTCTGGGATTCTCAGCAGGGGAACTGCCTAGGAGTCATCTGCAGAGTGAGGAAGGGGGACCTTACGCATAATGTGACCTCACCCCAGCTGCAGGGGGGGGGTGTATATCCCCCTCACACACAGGTCCCCCACACTGCATGGTGCTGGGTCTGGCCCATGCAGAGCAGAGCGGTCCCAAGACACCGACATGGGAACTTGGCCTCAAAGAGCAAGGCCGGGATTCTAAGGGCAGGACGAACCCATGGGCAGGAAGTGCCCCTGCTCTCCTCATCTCCCTCCTCCATACCCTGCTGTGCCCAGAGCCCAGACAGACCTGGCCATAGTGGAGTTCCCTGAGATCTCCCCTGCCTGGGCCTCATCCACACAGCCAACCTTCCCAACAGGCATCGGAGGACAGTCCTGGTCACCCCCCAGGGCCAGACTCCCCCCAGTCCTCTCTGTGGGGACTGGTCTCCAGCCTCCCTCCGCTCGGGATAGAGAGAGATCTAGGAGGCAGCAGATACTGGTGGGAGGCTGGCACCAGGCATTAGTACTGGCAAGCACAGCCCCACCAGCCCCAGCCCTGGTCCTTCCCTTCTGCACCCTGGCATCCCCCCCCCCGGGGGGGGGGTTTCCTTGGAGCATCGGCCCCAATTCTGGGGGGCTATTTTGCCATCTTTTAAATCGGGTCACGATTCAATGGCAGCCCCGCCACTTCTGGGAGCCCACTCGCAGCCTGAGGACCACCCAGCTCCTCGCAACCCCCCGGCTGGCGTGTGAGCCCATGGGGGGGGGGGGGCACATTCCAGCAGCTCTGAGCCAGAACCTCCCAGGGGAGCAGAACTAACTGCACATCGCACACCCTGCCAACCAGCCAACCGCACCGCCAGCCTCCCCTCCGGGCACAGGGGGGCTGCCCAGAGCGGTGCCCGGACAGGCTGGGAATCGCCCCTCCACGAACCCCCGAGGAGCGGTGCGGGGAGAGGGCTTCCAAACGCAGCGGGCACCGCGGCCACGAGCCTCCGGCGTCCCTCGCCCCCCGGCTTTGTCCGTAGCAACTCGGTTGT
Organism: Sternotherus odoratus; assembly: GCA_032164245.1. Lineage (NCBI taxonomy): Eukaryota > Metazoa > Chordata > Testudines > Kinosternidae > Sternotherus > Sternotherus odoratus. Next base: position 16,795,930 of record JAVMKO010000018.1, on the reverse strand, counting down.
AGTTGGAAGATGCCCCGCTCCGGCCGCAGAGGGGACTGGGGGGGGGGGATCCCCACACCCGGGGATGCGAACTCCCAGCCTCGTGCACTTCCCGAGCCCGTCCCACCGCGCCCCGCTCGGTCCCAGCGACGGCGCGGGGGGGAGCCCGGGACCAGAGTCGATCCCCGCCAGCCGGGGACTCCAGGGCCGGATTCCCGGCAGCAGAGCCCGTCGGAAGTTCGGCTCTCGGGGCCCTGAGCGGAGCGAACAGCTGATGGGGAGCGGGGCTCCCGGATCTGAATCACCCCCCCGCCACGCGCGCCCGGCTCCTACCTGCTGGGTTCACACGGCGGCGCTGCCGAACACGCTCCGGGAGTCTCCGCCCGGCGTGCACTGGAGCGGGGAGTCCCGGCAGCTCTTTAAACCCGGGAGACCGGCGGCTCCGCTCCTCCCCCGCCCGGCCCGCAGGACCGAGCGCCACTGCTGCCCCCTGCTGGGCCCGGCGGGGCGCGCTCCGAGGGGGCAGACCCCGCCCTCTGCCCCCTTCCTGCCCTAGGGCCTGGGGGACCCTCCCCCCCGTTAGCAGGGCTGCCCGTGGAGCACGCTCCAGGCAGAGCCAGGATGGGATCCTCCTACCCCACAACGAGCCCAGCTGGACACTACTCGCCTAGTGAATCATTTCCCGGTAAGATCCGCAGGAGCTTCCCCGACAGTCACTGATGAGCCGGGTGGGTGGAAAGGCTCCGGGGCCAGGCTGCATCTACACGACACACCTACTCTGCCCTGGGATCCCCTTGGGCCGTGTGGGGTCACCAATCACTGAATGTGGGGTCATGAAATGTCCTTATACAGCCTCTTAGAATTGATATGCTAATGTACAACTTTTTTTCTGTGTGTATAAATGCATCTCACTTCTGTTCCAGTCTATGATCCCATGAAGTGGGCTCTAGCCCAGGAAAGCTTATGCTGAAATAAACTGGTTAGTCTCTAAATTGCTACAAAGTCTTCCTCGGGGATACAGACCAACAAGGCTGCTAATCTGAAACCTTCTACTTCTGGGGTGAGCAAAGGGCAGCAGATCTGTGCTGAGTCTGCCTGAATGAGGCGCCCCTGGCCCTGCTTACTTTGTGCTTAGGGCTTGTCAGGGCTGAACCCCGGGGGGGGGCAGCTCTGGGCTGGGCAGTTCAGAGCCCTGGGAGCTCTGGGCATGTCACAGCAGTGATGAAAGTAACCCACTTCCCTGAGCCCCGGCCCCTCTTTCACGAGAGATTAAACACTGATCCCCTGGACCAACTGCACTCCCTCGGCAGGAGTCTGGATGCCGTCCATGTTCTAGTGAGGGGGGGAGGTGCAGGGATGGGGATGTTTTGCTTGGTGGTGTGGGCTCTGCTTAAGGGTCACAGGCTCTGTTTGAACTGCCCCTCTCTCCTCTTTAGAGACAGAGCTCATTAGGCTCCATAGAGAGTCTTTGACTTTGTTAAATGACCGCTAGAGCTGAAACCGCTGGTGAGACCTGCGGGGGGACAGTGTTTCTGTGGAAGAGCTGACCCAGCCTGCACGAGCAGTGAGGTTCCCCCACTGAGAGCTGGGTGGAACCTCAGGAGACTGACTCACACAGTCACAGTGGCAGCAGAAGGTGATGGTGCAGGTCGGGGTCACAGGGGACGGAGCAGGGGAGTGAACAGTGGCATGACCAACAACAGCGGCCAGAGCATTTGTTTGTTGGACTATGTTTTAGTGACGTCATTCCAGAAGCTAGATTTGTGGCTAGGAAAGTTACATAAATACACATTTCCTAACAGGCCAAGATTTTTAAAATGCATTATTTGCCAAGGCGTTCTCTGACATCATCGCTGTCTCGAGAGGTCATTATCTGGGGGAAAACAACAAGGAGTCCGGTAGCACCTTAAAGCCTAACAGATTTACTTGGTCATAAGCTTTTGTGGGTAAAAAACCCACTTCAGATACATGGAGTGAAAATTACAGATGTATGCAGACACATGAAGAGAAAAGAGTTACTTCACAAGTGAAGAACCAGTGTTGACAAGGCCAATTCAAGCGGTGTAGATGTGATCCACTCCCAATAATTGATGGGGAGGTGTCAATACCAAGAGAGGGAAATTTGCTTTTGTAGTGAGCCAGCCACTCCCAGTCCCTATTCAAGCCCAAATTAATGGTGTTAAATTTGCAAATGAACCATAGCTCAGCAGTTTCTCTTTGAAGTCTGTTTTGGAAGTTTTTTTGTTGAAGGATGGCTACTTTTAAATCTGTTATTGAATGTCCAGGAAGACTGAAATGTTCTCCTACTGGCTTTTGTATCTTATAATTCCTGACATCTGATTTGTGTCCATTTATTGTTTTACATAGAGACTGTCCGGTTTGGCTGAATCACATGGCCGAGGGCATTGCTGGCACATGAGACTGCAGTAGACAAGGTGGGGCAGAGAGAGAAGAGGCACCAAGAAAAGCGACTTGCCCAAGGTCACCCAGCAGTTCAGTAGCAGAGCTAAAGCTAGACCCTCAGTCACCTGATCCCTATCCCATTGCACTAGACAATGCTGCCTATCCCAGTGGAAAAGGTCATGAAGAGAACAGTGTGTTTCAGACAGCAATCACTGATCATTCTATTGGATGCCCAGACACCCAGGTGAAGGATGTGTTAGAAATGCCCAGAGATAGATTCCTAAAGCACCCCTCACTGTAATAGCAAGGCACTAAAATCAGCGTCAGTTCTTCATTGCAATGTATCAAGTCCAGCGTCAGTTCTTTAAGGATTAGTTATGCAGCAAGGGCAGGTTGCATTGGTCAGCCAGGACTTGGAACTGGGACAAAGGAAAGTATCCTGGGATCTGGCTCTCCAAGCTGTGTTGAGTCAAGAACATGACAAAGAACTGTCTGGTTTTATATTTGTCCAGAAAAGTTGCTCCATAAGGAGTAAAAAGAAGAAATATCCAGCCAGGGCAATGGTCCTTTGGCAGCTCCAAGATAGCACTTCCTTGGTAGCCCAAGCATCCTAGTGACACATCGTCATTCACCGAGGTAGTGGCAGTGGTTGAGGGTTACGAGCAGTTGTTCTAGAAGGACCTTCACTCACATCTGTATCATCCCACAGTGAATCAGACACTGGGAAGCCAACACAAAATCCCCATTTCCCTCTCTTCTTATGGGATCATAGAATCTCAGGGTTGGGAGGGACCTGAGAAGATCATCTAGTCCAACCGCCTGCTCACAGCAGGAACAATCCCTATTTTTCCCCCAGATCCCTAAATGGGCCCCCTCAAGGATTGAGCTCACAACCCTGGGTTTAGCAGGCCAATGCTCAAACCACTGAACTATCCCTCCCCCCAAATGTATGGATGTAAACAGGAATTTGATGCCAAAAGGAGGCAACCACCTCCCATGACAGGTGGATCCCCTGGCTAGCTAGTCTTGTGGTACTTTGAAACACACTCACTTCACAAGCCTTGTTAGTGCACCAGCACGGGAGCAGAATAGCAGCTTCCTGGGGGCTCAGGGAATGGTGAGATTGTGTGTGCGTTGCACATGTGCAAATCAGCAGGAGTGGTTGGTTTGATTTTTCGACAGGCTGATGGATATATGTGGCTTGTTCATCCTCTAGGCATCTTTGTCTTGCTCTTACAGGCAAGTTTGTATCCTTTTCTGGGGGGGCTTATGGGAAAAGGGTATTTAAAAGATGCTATAGTTTGAAGTAGACCCTTTGAGCCTTTGTTTGGGGAAGATAAATTAAAAACTAATCTAAGATAGTGTGGCTCAGAGGATAGGATAAAGGGGAGAGAATCAGGAACCTAGCTCTGGCCTGACCCTTTGAGTCATTTCCCTGCTCTGTGCCTCAGTTTCCCCACCTTTAACATGGGGATGATGATAATGATCCTTTATTGTGAAGTGCTTTGAGATCTTCAAATATAAAGCAGGACGTCATGTTGCTGCGTGTCTTCCAGCATCTAGCACAGGAGGCTCCTGGTGCATGACTAGGGCTCCTACACGTTACTGCGAGACAAATAATTAATGATAATTTATTATCTAGCCAGCAGAAAATTGATAATATATTTAGCAAACCTCAGGGGCTGAGCAGGAGAGAGTTGGTGAATGTTGTTGTTACAACGGAGGTTCCTTATTTGTTCTTTGCTTCTGGGTTTGTTTTCTTAAGCAGCAATGTCATCAGCTCAGTCTGGAAAACTTACCCTCAGCATCCTCCTTCCTGTAACCGAAGGGCTTAGGGCATGACTAGATGCTAGGTCAATGGCCCTGGGCACTTGGATCTCAGCTCCAGACGCTCTGGAGATATGTAGTGTAGGTGCCTTCCAGGGGTCTGACTCCGTGGACAATGCCATGGCTGTGAAGTGCCTGGAAACAGAACACCCTATAGAGGTGAGATCTCAACTCCTAGGCCAGGGCACTTTTCCGTTTGGCTTAAGGGTATTAATAGAGGAGTTGCCTGCCCTCTGGCACACGTCATGGGGAGCGGGAGATGTCCAGGCAATGTTCTGTGTAACTCTGCACCCCCCCCACCCCCCCACCCCCGCTTCGTTCTCTGCTGAAGCACACGCAAGAGTTCTGTCTTTTGAGAACACGAGTTCAACCTCTAGGGCTTTGGCATGGCAGACCTTGGTAAATGGATGCTGATTCTCCCAGGTGATTTCCAAGAGCAGACACCATGCACTTTCTTAGGAAAAGAAACAGTCAATGAACACAAAACACATTGTAGATAGTACCAAACCTTGTGAGTAGCCTTTGGAATTTTATGAGTAACTTTTAAACCAAAACTATTAGGCAGAAAATCTCTGAGTGTTCCTTAGGCCAGCGTTTCTCAAACACGGCCACAGTGGCTGCATGCAGCCATCAACGGCTTTTCTTTCAACCAGAGTCTCCTGGACAGGGATTTGGGGGAGGGGGAGCAAGCAGCAGACCCTTCCCAGGGGCCACCAGCAGTGGTTGGGCCCCGCCCCTCTCCGGAGATACACAAAATGGAGTCAGTGAGTTGCCCACGTTCCCAGGGGTGGTGGGGTTCGGCTTCAGCCCTGGGGTAGCAGGGAGCAGGTTCCAGCCACGGTACTTTGGGCTCTGTCCCCAGGCCTTGTCTCCTGGATGTGGGGCTTTGGGCTCTGTTCTCTGGCTGCATGCTGGTAGGCTCTGGCCCCAAGCTCAATCCCCCCTCCCAATCACCTCTGGCTCCCACTGGCTCCCCCAGTGCCCTGTTGCCCCTGGCCCCACTACCTCTGTAGCCACAGAATCCTAGAATCTCAGGGTTGGAAGGGTCCTCAGGAGGTATCTAGTCCAACCCCCTGCTCAAAGCAGGACCAACCCCAACTAAATCATCCCAGCCAGGGCTTTGTCAAGCCTGACCTTAAAAACCTCTAAGGAAGGAGATTCCACCACCTCCCTAGGTAACCCATTCCAGTGCTTCACCACCTTCCTAGGGAAAAAGTTTTTCCTAATATCCAACCTAAACCTCCCCCTCTGCAACTTAAGACCATTACTCCTTGTTCTGTCATCTGATATCACTGAGAACAGTCTAGATCCATCCTCTTTGGAACCCCCTTTCAGGTAGTTGAAAGGAGCTATCAAATCCCCCCTCAGTCTTCTCTTCTGTAGACTAAACAATCACAGTTCTCCAGGCCCCTAATCATTTTTGTTGCCCTCCTCTGAAATCTTTCCAATTTTTCCACATCCTTCTTGTAGTGTGGGCCCCAAAACTGGACACAGTACTCCAGATGAGGCCTCAACAATGTCTAATAGAGCGGAACAATCACGTCCCTCGATCTGCTGGAAATGCCTCTACTTATACAGATCAAAATGCCGTTAGCCTTCTTGGAACAAGGGCACACTATTGACTCATGTCCAGCTTCTTGTCTACTATAACCCCTAGGTCCTTTGCTGCAGAACTGCTGCCTAGCCATTCGGTCCCTAGTCTGTAGCAGTGCATGGGATTCTTCCGTCCTAAGTGCAGGACTCTGCACTTCTCCTTGTTGAATTTCATCAGATTTCTTTTGGCCCAGTCCTCTAATTTGTCTAGGTCCCTCTGTATCCTATCCCTACCCTCTAGCTGCATATCTACCACTCCTCCCAGTTTTTTGTCATCTTCAAACTTGCTGAGGGTGCATTCCACACCATCCTCCAGATCTTTAATGAAGATATTGAATAAAACCGTCCCCAGGACCGACCCTTGGGGTACTCCGCTTGATACCAGCTGCCAACTAGACATGGAGCCATTGATCACTACCCGTTGAGCCCAACGATTCAGCCAGCTTTCTATCCACCTTACGGTCCATTCATCCAGCCCATACTTCTTTAACTTGATGGCAAGAATATTGTGGGAGCCCGTATCAAAAGCTTTGCTAAATTCAAGGAATAACACACCCACTGCTTTCCCCTCATCCACAGAGCCAGTTATCTCATCGTAGAAGGCAATTAGGTTAGTCAGGCATGACTTGCCCTTGGTGAATCCAAATAAGATACAGCAGGTGAGGGATTGGAAGACCCCCTTCAAACAAGAAGGAAGTGTTACCGTTTCTTGGATTCACTGGCTATTACAGGAGATACATCAAAGGTTATTCCAAATAATAGCCCCATTATTCAGATTAACTGCAGGTGACGCCTAAACCAGGAGGAGAAATCAGAGGGGTCCCACTAAGATGCCCAGTTTTGTTTGGACAGAGGAATGTGGCCAGGCTTTCACAGAGCTAGAGACAAACCTGACTACTGCGCCAATACTGGGATATGCTGATGACAGATTCATACTCCAGACAGATGCCTCCCCGGAGGGACAAGGAGCTGTATTAGATCAGGTTCAGTCAGGGAAGAAGAGGGTCACAGCTAATGCCAGCAGGGGCTTATCTCCCACTGAAAAAAAATATCCCGCCCATAAACTGGAGTTCTTGGCATTAAATGGGCAGCTGCAGATAAATTCGGAGACTATCTGCTAGGACACTAATTCACAGTGCTGACTGAGAACAATCCACTGACCTACATTACTACTGCTGCTAAATTGGATGCAACTAGTCAAAGGTGGATGGCAAAGTTGGCAGAGTTCAACTTCAACATAAAGCACCAGCCTGGAGAAGCAATGCCAATGCTGATGGCCTGGCTCGGGTACCCCGGGAGGAGGTGCCAACAGTTCTGAATGCTGGATGCAATGTGTCCTCCATAGCAACCCAGGGTGAATGCCAAAGGAATGCAAGGGAGAGAGCTCCACAGGACAGGCATAGAATTAATTCCAGGCCTGCCTAAGGAAGAATGGAGGAGGCTGCAGAAAAAGGATGCAGTCATATCCCGAGTTAGGACCTACCCAGTGCCCAGGAGAGGCAGAAGAAAGAAACACCAGTGGGAACATTACTGAATCAATGGAAGTGATTGCAGTAGGTGGAGAGGATCCTTTACAGGAGGACAACAATCCCGGGAGAGAGGCAGATCTTACCAGTGGTGCTGCCAGAGGAACTCTAGAGAGAAGTGTTTGAAGCTCTGCACACAGCCATGGGAGACATGGGCAGTAACCGTACAGTGGATCTCGCTGTTATTGGCAAGGCATGCAGTCCACCATCCAGGGGCAGTGCCTCTCTTGCAAAAGAATTAGGGAGGTAGCCGTGTTAGTCTGGAATAGCAGAAGTAACAAAGAATCCTGTGGCACCTTAAAGACTAACTGAAGTACTGTACTTTAGTTAGTCTTTAAGATGCCACAGAACTCTTTGTTACTTCTCTTGCGAAAGATGCTGCCTAAGAAAGAGAGGCAGAGCTCCGCTTACCTCAATCCACACCAGTAGGCCCCTGAGTGGGTCTCGATTTTCTCACGCTGGAACCATCCTGGGGGGGCATCGAGAATGTCCTTGTAGTCAGTGACCATTTCCCTTGCTATGCTCAGGCATACCCTACTCGAGACCAGCCGGCATCTACTGTGGCCAAGGTGATGTGGAAAGAGTTCACCTGCCATTATGGCATCCCTGGAAAGATACATACGGACAAGGGGAGAAATTTCGAAAGTAATCTCCTGGTCCTGGAAACTGCTGGGACTTCCATGAGCAGAACCATGCCCTATCTCCCTCGAGGGAATGGGACGACTGAGGGTTCAACCGATATTCTATGATTCCACTGCTTGCATCCGACTAAGTGGGTATTAGCCCACGAAAGCTTCTGCTTCAATACTTTAGTTAGTCTTTAAGGTGCCACAGGACTCTGTCACTTATGATTCTATGATAAATGAAGGGAGCCAAGCTGGGACTTGAGGGAAACAGGGGCAGGGAAGGAACTTCCTGGGGGCTCTGTAGATAGACCAGGCTGCTCTAGGGGAAAGAAAACCATGGGGGGGGGGAGTGATTAGGGTGACCAGACGTCCCGATTTTATGAGACAGTCCCAGGACAGTCCCGATTTTTTGCCTTTTGTCCCGCGTCCCGACCAAAGTGTGGTCGGGACGCCATTTGTCCTGATTTTGGGAATTTATAGATGAGCCCTGCTTGCGCAGTCACACCATCACACTCCCCCACCCCAGTCACCCCCCAGTCACACCCCCACCCCATCACACTCCCCCCCAGTCATCCCCCAGTCATCCCCCGCAGGGCTCATACAGTCAGCACGGCCCCGCCCACTGCTCCAGGCAGCCACATGCTGCCGGCGGGGGGGGGGGAGGATGGGAGTGGGCTGGGCTCTCTGCCCCGCCCCCCCCCGCCCCTCTACCGCGGAGCCCCGTACTCCCGGGCCGGGCTGATAGCGGCGCGCCGCCAGCCCCGCTCCCTGGTCGGGGCTGGGGGACCTGCTGCTGCTGTCGGCTTGCCAGTGCCGGCCAGCAGAGGGGAGCGGGGTCAGGGCAGAGAGCCCAGCCCACTCCCATCCTTCCCTTTCCTCTCCTCCCCCCCAGACAGAGAGCCTCTAGCCCCCGTGGCCGCTCCTGCTCCCTTCCCCCCCCCACTCGTGCCCCGGCCCCCACTTGTGCCCCTCCCCCCACTCACAGAGTGTGTCCTGATATTTCACTCTTCCCATCTGGTCACCCTAGGAGTGATATACAGAGGGGATACCTGGGACATAGGGGATGGGCAGTGCAATGAAGGTGAGCCAGCGCTACCTTGTATTGAATCACAAGATCCAGACCCTCAGGACTCGGACTTGGAGGCAGAGGTGGATTTAGAGTTAGTGGGGCCCTGTGCGCAGCTTCATTTTCGGGGGTATCCCTCTTGGGACCTAGCCAAGGAAAAGAACATTCTCTCTCCCTCCACCCATTTTTCATTCTTTTCTTTCTTCGTCCTCCTCTTATAAGTAACAGGAAGTAAATGAAAATAAAGCGAGATCCCTTGATTGTTTTTGTAGTCTAACTTTTTTTTCCACAGACCACTTGAAAATTGCGGAAGGTCTTGGTGAACCATTTCATGATCTTTCCAAACACTGTTTGTACTGTTAGCTAACTAGTGTAAAGTGCTTTGTATAAGAGCACATTATGAAAAAAAACGTAACCTTTCCTCGGTCCACCTGAATGGAATTCTCAAACCACAGGTTGAGAAACTTCTGGTCTTGAAGAAAGCTTATAATTGCATCACGCTAACGTGAAACATGTATACAAATAAAAAGTATAGATGACTCATGAGTGGAAAAATAAAAGTTCACTTCCTCTGAAGGAACTTATTCAGATAGCTTTTTTCTACACTTTTTCTTTACAAAATCATAATTAAATCATCGTAAGTAATATTTTGTAAAGATGCACTTTCAATTGTCAATATTGCCAAACTTGTCAAATGTTCCTGACTCATCATATTTCACAAATAATTTTCACTTGTCTCAATCCTGAAAAAGAACATTCACCAGAAGCATTTGTGACAGATATTGTTAGAAATATTTTCAGAATGGTTTCTACATTTGGAAAGGTTGCCTGCAAACTGTCTATACAAATCAACCGGGGATCTCAAAGCACAGACCTCCTTATTTTTGCTAATAAAAGTTTTTGCTAACACTGGGGCATTTAATTTCAAAAAGGGGAACTATGCAAGAATGAGGGGGTTAGTTAAACGGAAATTAAAAGGTAAAGTGACTAAAGTGAAATCCCTGCAAGCTGCATGGACTCTCTTCAAAGATACCATAATAAAGGCCCAACTCAAATGTATACCCCAAAATAAAAAACAACGCCAGAAAACTAAAAAAGAGCCACCGTGGCTTAACAGCCAAGTAAAAGAAGCAGTGAGAGAGAAAAAGGCATCTTTTAAAAAGTGGAAGGCTAATCCTAGTGAGGTAAATAGAAAGGAGCATAAGCACTGCCAAATAAAGTGTAAGAATGTAATAAGAAAAGCTAAAATGGAGTTTGAAGAACAGCTAGCCAAAAACTCAAAAGGTAATAACAAAATGTTTTTTAAATATGTCAGAAGCAGGAAGCCTGCTAAACAACCAGTGGGGCCCCTGGATGACAGAGATACAAAAGGAGCACTTAAAGATGACAGAGTCATTGCAGAGAAACTAAATGAATTCTTTGCTTCAGTCTTCACGGCTGAGGACGTTAGGGAGATTCCTAAACCTGAGCTGTCTTTTGTAGGTGACAATTCTGAGGTATTGTCACAAATTGAAGTATCAGTAGAGGAGGTTCTGGAACTCATTGATAAACTTAACTGTAACAAGTCACCGGGACCAGATGGCCTTCACCCAAGAGTTCTGAAAGAACTCAAATGTGAAATTGCGGCACTATTAACGAGGGTTTGTAACCTATCCTTTAAATTGGCTACTGTGCCCAGTGACTGGAAGATAGCTAATGTAACGCCAATATTTAAAAAGGGCTCTAGAGGTGATCCTGGCAATTACAGACCAGTCAGTCTAACGTCCGTACCGGGAAAATTAGTTGAAACAATAGTAAAGAATAAAATTGTCAGACACGTAGAAGAGCATAAATTGTTGGGCAAAAGTCAACATGGTTTCTGCAAAGGGAAATCGTGTCTTACTAATCTATTAGAGTTCTTTGAAGGGGTCAACAAACATGTGGACAAGGGGGATCCGGTGGACATAGTGTACTTAGATTTCCAGAAAGCCTTTGACAAGGTCCCTCACCAAAGGCTCTTACGTAAATTAAGCTGCCATGGGATAAGAGGGAAGATCTTCTCATGGATTGAAAACTGGTTAAAAGACAGGGAACAAAGGGTAGGAATAAATGGAATTTTTTCAGAATGGAGAGGGGTAACTAGTGGTGTTCCCCAAGGGTCAGTCCTGGGACCGATCCTATTCAACATATTTATAAATGATTTGGAGGAAGGGGTAAACAGTGATGTGGCAAAGTTTGCAGATGATACTAAACTGCTCAAAGTAGTAAGGACCAAAGCAGACTGTGAAGAACTTCAAAAAGATCTCACTAAACTAAGTGATTGGGCAACAAAATGGCAAATGAAATTTAAGGTGGATAAATGTAAAGTAATGCACATTGGGAAAAATAACCCCAACTATACATACAATATGATGGGGGCTAATTTAGCTACAACCAATCAGGAAAAAGACCTGGGAGTCATTGTGGATAGTTCTCTGAAGGCATCCACGCAGTGTGCAGCGGCAGTCAAAAAAGCAAACAGGATGTTAGGAATCATTAAAAAAGGGATAGATAATAAGTCGGAGAATATCTTATTGCCCTTATACAAATCCATGGTGCGCCCACATCTTGAATACTGCGTACAAATGTGGTCTCCTCATCTCAAAAAGGATATACTGGCACTAGAAAAGGTTCAGAGAAGGGCAACTAAAATGATTAGGGGTTTGGAACGGGTCCCATATGAAGAGAGATTAAAGAGGCTAGGACTTTTTAGCTTGGAAAAGAGGAGACTAAGGGGGGATATGATAGAGGTATATAAAATTATGAGTGGTGTGGAGGAAGTAGATAAGGAAAAGTTATTTACTTGTTCCCAAAATAGAAGAACTAGGGGCCACTCAATGAAATTGGCGTGCAGCAGGTTTAAAACAAATAAAAGGAAGTTCTTCTTCACACAGCGCACAGTCAACCTGTGGAACTCCTTACCTGAGGAGGCTGTGAAGGCTAGGACTATAACAGGGTTTAAAAGAGAGCTGGATAAATTCATGGAGGCTAAGTCCATAAATGGCTATTAGCCGGGATGGGTAATGAATGGTGTCCCTAGCCTCTGTCTGTCAGAGGGGGGTGATGGATGGCAGGAGAGAGATCGCTCGATCATACCTGTTAGGTTCACTCACTCCGGGGCACCTGGCATTGGCCACTGTCGGTAGACAGGATGCTGGGCTAGATGGACCTTTGGTCTGACCCAGTATGGCCGTTCTTATGTTCTTATGTTCTTATATGAATGGAATGTTTCACTTCATCTTCAAAAAGATTTGTGTCTATGTCCTCTCAGTGGAATTCAGTGAATTTCTTACTGTAGTGGCTTTTGGCATTTTCGTCCATACTTCTGTAAAAAAACATGCAAAAGAAATCAACAGTTTTCTTTGAGATTCACCTCTATGCAATTGCACTATATTGCGTCACAAATAACGTTGACAGTTTCATTGATGATCTTCTCTTTCCCTTTAAAATTGATTTCATTGTCTCTAGTTTCATTGAAAAATAACTTCCTGCTTTTTTTACGCTTCTCATCAGATATATCAGAGGAACCTATATTCTCTGTTAATGTTAGTGCCTCTGCTTCCAGCTATAGTCATTTTGAACTTCCATGACAAACTTTTAACTGAGGCTAACAATTATGTAACATTCAATAAATTTGTATCAACTTTTTGCAGCAATTTCCTGATTAATTCTTTGATGTAAATGGTTCCATAAAAGAGTAAAAGCAGTAATATAGTTCTTTTCAAAAATTTCTGCTAAGGATTATAATTCAGTTTATGTAGGTGGTTTTTCAGAATTTGATGGGGCTATGTTCTAATAAGATTTTCTTTATATCATCATAAAGCATTTTCAAAGCCTAAACAGCTTGTCACAAAGCCACCGGGTATCACAAATTCTGTCTAGACAAATCAACCCGGGATCTCGAAGCACAGACCTCCTCATTTTTGCTAATATGAATGCAATGTTTCACTTCATCTTCAAGCGCTACTTGGCTTCAAGCCATCTGCAAGCCTACTTTCGCCGTCTCCGACTCAAAGAATATTTTCAAGATAACATGGAAGAGCGCACTGATACACAGACACCATCCCACCAGCAGCACAAGAACTCCACATGGACTCCTCCTGAGGGTCGAAATGACAGTCTGGACCTATACATAGAATGCTTCCGCCGATGTGCACAGGCAGAAATTGTGGAAAAACAACATCGCCTGCCTCACAACCTAAGTCGTGCAGAACGCAATGCTACCCACAGCCTCAGAAACAACCCTGACATCATTATCAAAGAGGCTGATAAAGGAGGTGCTGTTGTCATCATGGACAGGTCAGACTACCAAAAGGAGGCTACCAGACAACTCTCCAATACCAATTTCTACAGGCCACTTCCCTCCGATCCCACTGAGGAATATACTAAGAAACTGCACCATCTACTCAGGACTCTCCCTGCATTAACACAGGAACAAATTAACATACCCTTAGAGCCCCGACCGGGGTTATTCTACCTACTACCCAAGATCCACAAACCTGGAAATCCTGGACGCCCCATCACCTCAGGCATTGGCACTCTTACTGAAGGACTGTCTGGATATGTGGACTCTCTACTCAGACCCTATGCCACCAGCACTCCCAGCTATCTCCGTGATACCACCGACTTCCTGAGAAAACTACAATGCGCCGGGCAGCGGGGGGGGGGGGGGGGGGGTTAGGGGGGGGGATTCTGGCTGCAGTCTACCACTCAGTCTCACCAACAGCACAACCTCCTCTCCAGCTCCTGGCATCCACACACCCCTGACTAACTAGGAGGGTTTTAAACTGGTTTCAGACAGTCCCTGATTGGCTTCAGGTGTCCCAATCAGGCTAGCTATTTCTACTGCCTTCTAGAATCTTCTTAATTGGCCCCAGGTATCTTGATTAGCCTGGAGTAGCCTTTGTTTGGCTATCCAGGGAACAGAGACCTGCACATCCTGAGGCTAATATACCTGCCTTCTAGCACTCTCCTATACCCTTCTGGTCTGACTCCGTCACAATATGTATGATGTTACTGGAATATAGTTTTGCTAAAAAGTTATATCTCTGTGAAGGTAATGATCCACTGGATCTGTTCATCCGATTTGTATGTATGTGTCTGCGTTGTATTCAGAGTTATGAATATTGACTATGTGCTTGGTTGGTTGTATGTGGACTTTGGAAAGCAGCTGAACAGCTCTCTCAGAAAAAACTATTCTCAGTTAAGCCCAATTGAGAACCAATCAAACAAACAATGAACTTTGTAGATGCCCGTCCACACCCGAGCTTCCTGAGGAATGCAGCCTGGCTGGTGGTGAGGGGAGTCTGGTTCGGGCCTGGAACTGAGCCATGTGCTCTGAGAGGCCATGTGGACTCTGCATAGGAAGGAGGAGGGGCTCTCCACCCACAGGAAGAGGTCTATATAAACCTGGGGGAGACCTCTCCATTTTGTTCTCAGCTGGCTCAAGCAACAGCCCTCTACCCCCCAAGGATTCCTGGAAGAAACTGGAACAGAGGACTGTGACTGCAGGGGGGTGCGAGTGATTGCTGGACCCAGGCTAACAGAGTTTAGCCTGAAAGAAGGAATTCACGGAGGGTGAGGCTTTTTGCTGTAATAGTGTTAGATTTGCGTATTCTGTTTATTTTTATTTGGAATTCACTTTATTCTGTCTGTTACTACTTTGAACCACTTAAATACTATTTCCTGCCTTTATTAAAATCACTTTTTACTTATTAATTAACCTGGAGTACGTGTTGGTACCTGGGGGGGCAAACAGCTGTGCATATCTCTCGATCATTGTTATAGAGGGCGAACAATCTATGAGTTTGCTCTGTGTAAGCTTTATACAGGGCAAAACAAATTTTATTCAGGGTTTGACCCCATTGGGAGGTGAGTATCTGAGTGCCAGAGGTAAGAATACCTCCTGCCTGTTTCCAGGCAAGCCCACAGCTGTTAGGGGACGTGGCTCAGACCTGGCAGGGTACTGAGGTCCTAAGCTGTTGGGGCAGGAAAACTGAGGCAGGAGTAGCCTTGGTACTTTGGGTGGCAGCTCCTAGGGGGTTTCTGTGATCCCAACCCGGCACAGTGCCTGTCCCTTTTCTGTACCCCACTCACAGTTGCTGTCCTTGGCCAGTGGAGCCCCAGAGTTCACCTCCCACCCTGAGTGAAAGGTAAGAAGGGACCTTACACGCTGCATTGCTCGGGGACTCGCTCGTCACCCCAACGGCCGATAGCCTCTACGGGCTCTGCTCTGGCCCTTGGCGCCTGCCGCCCTGTTGGACGCACCTCTCTACCAGCCACCCTGCTGGCCACTTGCCACGCCTCTCCACCAGAGGCCCACCCCCCAGGATGTCTTCAGGCTCACCACTAGCTGTCAGGGGAGAGCTCATCCAGACTCTGCTTACACATACTAATGACAAATCAGGGGCAGGGTTGCAAAGTGCGGGGGAGGATGCTTTTGTTCAGTTGGATAATTGGCCAAGCGGATGGACTTTGATTGGCAAATGACTATTTCCCTTAGTCGCTGTTATGCTGTTGTCAAGACTGCGAAAAAATGGAGAAGCAAAATTCTTTGCTAGACTACCTCAAAAAAACACATTTAGAACAGTTTGCGGAATAAGTTCACAGAATGCAGAAATCCAGGACTGCTTATTAAATTCACAGAGTCTGGTAGCATCTTATAGACTAACAGATTTTAGTTACAAGGTTTTAGTCTATAAGGTGCTACAAGACTCTTTGTCACTTTTGCAGATCCAGACTAACACGGCTACCCCTCGGTTATTAAATTCAGTCATTTGTCAGATTTGTCCTGCATTTTGAGATCCCCTGACTTTGGGGCCCCATGCCACCACACGGTTTGTTTGACGGTAAATCTGCCACTCTCTGGAGGAGCCTGACCAGACCATGGGGACCACAGAGGAGACCGACCAAAATGAGGAGAGTCTGAATGAGCCGAATTGGATTGGAGAAGGGCAGACAGACAGGGTCCAGATTGGAGAACTGCCCAGAGACAGTTCACCAGCTCCACGGCGCTCAACAAGACGGCGAAGGGCATTGCTTGGAACAGTGGGCTGCCTGATGAAAGAGGAGCAGATACCTGGAGTTTGGCCAGCATTACTGTGGGGCGACGTGCAGCAGGAAACTCTTGGAAACATTGAAAAAGGGGAGGGAGGGGGAGCATGTGATATTCAACCAGAGAGGTTGTTGACTAAGGAAAGGGACAAGGTCGTCTTTTTAGTAAGCAGGGGAAGGGTGTAGCCCAAGGTCCAGTGTGCTTCAACAGCGGCCCTGGGAACTACAAACTGCGGCACGTTGGGAGAACTTCCTGGTTCCTGCCAGGATGTTCCCTCTGCCCCACTCCTCCCCTGCGGGTTTCAGCGCTGACTAAGCTGGGAGCGTGGGGCAGGAAGCAGAGAGGAGGCTGCTACGCTGTGATCCTGTTCCATGTTCTTTACGGGCTAAAGCCTTGTTCTGGGGAGGTTGTCAGAGGGGTCTGGGCTGACACACTGACACACAATGCAGAGCAGACAAAGGAGCCTCAGGCCCAGCTCCTCAAAGTTGTGTTAAAAGTCACAAGGCAGGCTCCCCTATCTTGAACGCTGGGCCAGTGAACTGGAGAGAGAGAGCTACAGTTGTCAAGTGCATGGACAGCACTGAAACACTGCTTTAAATACACTGCTGGTAACATACCGAGCACTTTCTCACTGACCCTTCCCAAGCACACATGCTGGTGAACACCCCAAACGTGGGGAGTGTCTCCAGGGGCGGGGGACTTCGTGCCCTGGAGAAAAGCAACGTGAAAGGGTCCTGGGGCACTTATTCTGGGGAGCAAGACTCTAAACTTTCCCACGGGTGAGGGTCATTGTGGCAGATCTCACACCTGAGGGAAAGCTGGGGCAAAAGGGTGTGTTTACTACACGCTTGCAGCTTCCGCCCCAGTCCCCGTGCTGCTCGCCGCTGCGCCACTTTGATCCCTGCCCAAGAGGTTGCAGAGTGAGGCAGGAAAGTGGCCTTCAGTGGGGGAAAGAACAAAGCAGCTCCGCCAAGGAACCTTCGGCAGACGATCGGCGAGGACCTCAAGGAAAATTCCTCGAGATCTCTAGAGGATTCCCCTGAATCTTGGTGTGCATCGACATCCTGTCCTGCCGTGCTACATGGCTGCCCAGCACCCAAAACCAGAGTCAGCTCAGCCTTCTCCATTTCTCTGCCCTCAAACCACCTCTGCACTTCACAAAGCAAAGCCACTTACCAGGGGTCTCCTCTCCTGCTTCTTGCTCGCTGGAGAACAGCTGTCGAGACTGGCTAGACACCTCTGGAGCGGAGAACAACTCCTGACTGCACGGAGCACCGGGCTGCCCAGCGTGGGCTCCACATCTTCTTCTGCCTCCACGTCTTCATTGACAAGGACCGTCTCTGGGTTAGGTCTAGTTTCCATCAGCACCAGCCCGGCTGAAGCATCCCCAGTGCTCTTGAGAGTGCAGTGAGGTCACCACCTAGCAGGCCTGGAGCACAGCGCCGGAGCGTGGTTTGCCTCCCTTCCTTTCTGGTCCGCGTCCCTCACCTTTGCTCTTGTCAAGGCTGAATCCCAACTGTCACTCTGAGTGCAGAAGTGGGACCCGCAAGGATTTTAAAAATTAAAACTGGCCACTCCAGGGTTGTATTAAACTCCCAAGGTTACAGCTTCTCTCTGACCTTGGCTTGGTAAATGCTGCCACCACCCAAATGCAACAAAACCCCCTTTGGACCCAGGAAGGAGCACTTGGGCACTCCTCCCTGTGGGGTGCCCTCAAGCCCTTTCACCCCCCACCCCCGCCCGCCAATCCCCATGGGGAAGAGATGAAAAGAAAACAAAGGAAATTAAATTAGCTGTGGCTACCAGCGAATCAAACAATACACACCAACCTCTTAGGACACAACATCCAGTCCTGTTCTTTACAAAGGTAAATGGTATTAAAATCAACAAGAAAGAAAATACATCAGAACTTAGGTTTTTGCTAGATTTTAAAAGAGCAAATCCAAAAATCAAGCACCCAAAATAGCTTTCTTGGGGTTCAGCTGAAAGGTTACAAGCGAACAAAAGCACCTGGGGTTAGCACAGCAGAGTCCACAAGCCAATAAGAAAAACAAAAAATAACCCTGACCCCATGTAGCTAAACAGTCTGATCTACTTACTCACTGGAGTTCAGGTTCGTAGTTCTAGGCACAATCGGATGATTTATAATCATACCAGGGCTGCCCTTCAGCCCAGAGAGACCAGACAAAGGGAAAGTTTCTTTCCCAATTTTAAAAAGTTCTACCTTCCCGTTGGTTCTTTTGGTCAGGTGCTCTTTGTTTTTTCTTTACCTAGGGGACTTTTTAACCCTTTACAGGTAAAGCAAGTAAAGAGCAGCTACCAGGAGGGATTTTACAGCTAACTGGCCGACCATCAAAGGGAGATATCCCCTCCCCCCCACACTTTATTGATCACAGCTCTGCAGTGCAGCATGTCCCAGTCAAAGCCCCTTTCATGCGAGCTGCATGAAATCTAGCCGTAGTTATCAGCTGGGACTGGACGACCTCCTATCCCCAGACACAGAGCAGATCCAGGAGCAGATCTGTTGGTCCAAGTGAGGGAACATTTGCTGCATGGAGCCACCATGGTCAGCTCGGCAGATGCAATGGGAGCTCTCTGTGCAGAGCAAACTGGAAGGGGATTTCAAAAGGGGAGGGTGGAGGCTTGTTTACCAGGCAGTGGAGCTGGCCAGAGTGCTCAGGATGGGCATTGTGGGACACCGTCCGGATGTCAATTACAGCAATAAAATCAAGCACAGTGTCTACACTGGCCCTTTAGCAGTAAAAAGCCTTATGACTCTCCTCGAGATGGCTTTATTATGTCATTGAAACTGAGGAGTTCCAACGGCAAAAGTGGCTTTGCAGTGTGTAGGCTTCCACTGTTTCATCGCCAAAAGGCAGCGTAGACAAGGCCTTAAATGAACTGGGAACTGGTTTAGAATTCCTCTGCATTTGATTCGAAGCTGATGCTAAACTGAATAAACTGCTTTTAAACTGAAATAAAAGGATCCAAATGGGGGTTTGCACCAGTTTAACTAAATAGGTTTAAAACCAATTTAAATGCAACCAGTGCAACAAACCCTAAAGAGCCAACAGATTTGGAAAAGGGAAGTGAAGCGACTCAGCCAAGCAGCAGAGGAAGAAACAACTTTGATCTCCACTGAACTATGCAGCCTCTTGAAAGGAATCCCTGTACTACATGGAAAACTGGAACTGTCCAGTAACGCTGGTGACTTCACAGATGGAAGGCATTGTAGCAGGACTAATTATCAGTCTCAAAAGGACTCAGTGCCAGATATATGCTCCTTTCTTCAAGGAGAGGCACTCTTCTTCACTTAGCCATTTGTAAAACAGCAAGAACACCCAGGCCCTGTGCAGTGAGCGAGCACCTCTCCCGGACTCGCTGCCCAAGGAACCCTGATCCCATCATGTAAATCAACGCAGAGCGACCTCCACAACATACCCTGCTGCTGACACAAGCAGAGAGACCGAAGAAAAGTGTTTGACAGGCCAAGGAGGCATATGGGGAAGGCAATTCTGTCTCTAAAAGAGCACACCACATTAAGTTACATCCCCTCAAGCCCCAGCAGATCTATAGAGCGGAGCCAGAAGGTATAAAATTCTAAACAGATAGCATCCAATGCACCATTAGGGCTTGAAAAATTAATGCAAATACATTTGCAATGCACCAAACCAAAGCTTTTCTCATGAAATTGCAGACACAGGGAGTGGAGACCAGTTAAAGGGGCAATATCTAGGACATCTGAGCTATATCGTTGTCATGGAGTGCCCAGGGCGAGGGTCTGGAACTTGCTCCCTATGAAGCCAGTTAGGATTCCGGGGGAAGTGTCCCCTCTCCATACACAGCCTGTTTCCAAGGCTAGGAGCTTCATGGGTACCCACTTCAACCTTCCTCGGTCTGACCTCGGAGCATTCAGCCCATCTGCCCCTCCGTGCACTTCCCCCAGCGAGCCCGCCCGGGCGGGGTCCTGGGGGAGCCCGTGGATTCTGCACCCCACTCCACAGTCAGACGTGACTCTCAGCCAGCCAGTAAAACAGAGGTTTATTTGATGACCGGTACCTAGTCTAACACAGACCATACAGCAAGCGTGAGCCCTCAGCTGGATCCATTTTGGGCCGGATCCAGCCCTCAGCTGGATCCATTTCCCCTCTCCCTTCCATGCCTGACTCCAGCTAGCTTCAGACCCCAACCTGAAAGTCACTCTCTCCAGCCCCTCCTTCCCCCTGTCTTAGCCAGGTCAGGTGACCTCCCTCCACCACTTAGAGTCAGATTACAGCTTCAGGTATGGACACCTGCAGAGAGGCTCTGCTTTGCATCAGCTACACATCCTTATCCCTTCACATAGACGCTCCAGAAATGCATAGGGGAAACTGAAGCACACACACAGTATTCCTACTCCGTCACAATTGTCCCTTGTTAACTACGCTCTCTTGACAGCTGAAAAAATAAACTTTCTTTCCTTACCAGCCCTGGCTCTTTGCTATTCTCACCTCTGTCCCAAAGGGAGAGTGCTACTGGGACAGTAATCAACAGCCAGCCCTGAGAACAGTTAAGGAACTTGTGCGCCCTCTGCTGGCAGCGCAACAAACACCTTAAGTCCTAGATAAACCAGGGAATCTTTGAATTTCATATGGTGAGGATGGATTGAAACACAAAATTGAGAGCCGGATGAACTATTGTGGTTTAAAAGTAGGTCAGGGACTCCGTGTGAACAGAGTGACAGGGGTGTCCCTTTCAGAAACATCTTAGTGCTGTGGCAAATTACTCCCACGATATTGATGGGTCCTGCACTTTCTCTTCTTGTGGGGGAATTCAGGGAGCCTTTTTCTTGCCTCTGAACAGGGTATTAACTGTCCCACAAGTATCCTAGAGGGGAGAAGGGGAGAGGGAGGGACCCGGGCCCGCCCTTTACTCCGGGTCCCAGCCCAGGGGCCCTGAGGATAGCGGTAAACCACTGGGATTAGCTACTCCTTCCCCTGGACTACTTCCCTCTCCTACTCTTCAGCTTGTGGGGGGCTTCCTGCCCTCTCTCTACACAAGTCAGGTGTTCCTTTACTTAAGGTCTGGGTCTTTCTTAGCTCACCACAGCACTTCTTCAAACTCTCTCTGCTCCAACTCCTCCAAACTGCTCTCTGCTCCAACTTCTCCAAACTGCTCTCTGCTCCAACGCCTCCAAACTGCCCTCTGCTCCAACACCTCCAAACTCCTTCCAAACACCCACACCTGTCTGCCTGAGGCAGGGGTTTTTATTAAGGCCTTAATTGGCAGCAGGTGCTCCTAATTAACCTGCTGCCTGTTTCCCTAGTCTACAGGGAGCCACGCCCTAATGAACCTGGAGCTGATATATCTCCCCTCAAACACTCTGCCACAGCTCCCTGGCCTTCCTCTATCACAGTGCACAACACAGCCATGCATGGCACACATTTCTACTTGCTAAGTCTATCAAATGCATTGCTTCATGGCGGAGCCTTGTCATGTCAGTATCGGAAGGTGCTTGGTCATTATTTGGTGCATAAGAAGGGCTGGGACAACAGAGCTCAACCATAAAGGTGCTGCAATGGAAAGGCTTAACTGTTTGCATTCCGCCAGGAGCCCCGTGTATCCACTGCTAGGCCATGGCAGCCGTGCACAGGGGTGAGTGACTCTGCTCCCCCATTCTTCATTTAGTGCACCCCCGCATAGCTTTCACACCCACCCCACCCTCCCTGGGGTTCTGCACTCACTCCGTGGGGAGGATAGTTGGGGAATGCCCAGGGGCACCATGCCGGCTTGGCTGTCACACGCTATCCCCCACCCCCAGTGGAGCTCAGAGTTCAAGTTCATGGCAGACCCATGCGCACTCAGAGCCTGGTTTGGAGGCAGTGCTGTTCTCCCAGTCAGCCCCCACTGAGTGAAATCCAGGGCCCTGCTCCACTCCAGAGGGCGCAGCTGGCACCATTCAGTGACTGATCCTGGAGGCAGCAGCTGTTGCGGGGGGGAGGTCAGACACTGTCCCGTTTGCCTTGGGCAGCAAATGGCCTAGAGCCAGCACTGCTCCCCCATGAGTGGGGGCCTAGATCTGCCTCTTTCAGCCACGGACCAAGGGCATGGCAGTGACACACCAGCTGTGCTGGCGCTCCACCAAGGCCGCTGCATGGCCCAGTGCTGCCAGTCAGAATATTTCAAGCCTGGCTCATTTGACCGAACAGAGACTGAAGCGCCTGGGAGGGAGGTTTCAAGCCCTGATGTAAAATGGGCTAAGCAACCTCTTCCCTCCACACGTGGGACGGGCCCAGGAATACTGCAGGAGGCTGAGGGCAGGTGGGGACAGAGCCAGGGAGAAGGAGATGGGGTGGGGTGGGCGGAGGAAGAGGAAGGCCACGGCTGGCGCTGAAGGAAGCGGAATGGCCGATGCGGGGGGAGGGCAGACGAGAACGAGGGCAGAGGGCAGGATGTGTGGGGCGAGCAGTGATGAATTTGAGTTGTTCACACCAGTCGCATGGCGCCAGCGACTGGCGTGCCCCACACAGGGATTTCAAACACTCAGAGCCAAGAGAATGGTGCCCAGTTACACCAGTGGAGGCTCTGACCCAGGGACTGCGACAGGGGGGTACAACGGGTAGAGCTGTACCGGGCCCCGGACTTCAGGGGGGCCCCGTACACAGCTCTGCTCGTAGTCGTCCCCCCTGGGCACTGCACCGCATTTCCCCGGCTGTGTCCGGCGCCGCGGCCGGCTGCCTCCCGAGCCCTTCAGCCGCTGCTCGTCCCACGCCCCAGGAGCCGCCCCGAGGCACCCCCGGCTGCAGCGCTTCCCCTGCCCACCCGCATCAAGAGCCGGGCCAGCCCTTGGCGGGGCGGGCGGGGGGGGTGGGGGGAGGCCCCCCAGCACCACAGGATGCCGGCGGCTTCAGGGCACTGGCCGGGCGCACCGCTCCCGAGGCACCCGCGGCTGCAGCACTTCCCCCGCCCACCTGTAAGAGCCGGGCCAGCCCTTGACGGGGGGGGGGGGGACAAATGCTCAGAGTAGGGGGGCCCCAAATGCTCAGAGTAGGGGGCCCCCAAACGCTCAGAGTAGGGGGCCCCAAAATTTCTGTCGCCGGCCCTGCTCTGACCTGTTGACTCCAGTGATTCACGGTGTCAGGACTGCGGCAGGGTCAGTGGTTACAGCTTGAGGGACTGAGCCAGAGTAAGTAGCCAAGCACCAGAACCCAGGGTCAAACGGGCATTGATAGCCAGGAACAGGGAGGCCGGGGGAGGAGGCAGGAGCCGAGAATGAGACGAAGGAGCGGGAAGTGGATATAAGATGAGGAAGCGTGAACAACAGCAGGGCAGGGATCAGGGATCTGCCTTGTTGCACAGACAATTCCTGGTACTCCCTCCATGAGTCAGTCGTGGATCTGGGCCAATTAGAAGTCACGGGGGGGAGCTGACAGGAACCCCTACCATGGGCAGCACTTTCTGTAATGACGGCTCTTCCAAGAAGACCATGGCTCGACTTAGGTTGTCTGATGGTGGCATGGAAATGCCACTCCCAGAGCCCTGTGGACCCAGACTAAAGTCTCACAAATCTTCCCATCACACCCCACTTCTTGGGGCTTTGCAGGGCCAGGCTTGTCCAGGTGAAATTTGTGACAGTCTTTGACTAGTTCCTGGTGTGACAGGTTCCCTCTTGGGTGCCACATGGAACTGGGGTACCACTGAGCCCCCCCGACCCACCAGCCTGGGCTCTGCTGTGACCAGACCAGCCAAGCCCTCTCCCAGGCTCCAGCCTGAACTTTCCCAGCACCCGTACAGGTCGGGACGCACCCCACTGCAGTGACACAGAGAGGCTGTGATCAGCTCTGCATGGGGAGGGCCAGCTCAGGCACCTCCCAGTTCCTGAGGCACGTTCCTCCTCTCTGGAGCGTAAATCCAACATTAGACCATCTCGCACTGCGGGGCAGGGAGCCCCACTCCAGTCTTCCAATGCAGCTTTACCGGCAAGCTATTCCTCATCAGGGATCTCATAGCTTTGTTCTGCCTGGGGGAGCTTCAGCTAGTGGAACACAGCAGGGAGCAGCAGGTGCTGTGGCCCATGCCTCTGAGACAGCATGGCTTGGACGAAGTGAGAGTCCTGTGGCACCTTAAAGTCTAACTAAAGTATTGAAGCATAAGCTTTCATGGGCTTCGTGGGATGCAAGCAGTGGAAGTGTCCAGGGGCAGGTATAAATAAGAGGCAAGAACCAGGTTAGAGATAACAAGGTTAGTTCAATCAGGTGGAACCAGCTTGTTATCTCAAATCAGGGAGGATGAGGTCCTCTTCTTGCAGCTGATCTGGAGGTGGGAACACCAAGAGAGGAGAAATTGCTTTTGTAGTTAGCAAGCCATTCATAGTCTTTGTTTAATCCTGAGCTGATGGTGTCAAATCTGCAAATGAATTGCAGCTCTGCAGTTTCTCTTTGCAGTCTGGTCTTGAAGTTTTTTTTTGCTGCGGGATGGTGACCTTTAAATCTGCTATTGTATGTCCTGGGAGATTGAAATGTTCTCCTTCAGGTTTTTCTATATTGCCATTCCTAATATCGGATTTGTGGCTTGGATGGCCACATTAGATGGTCTCATTGGATCGGGGGGCGGGAGGGGGAGGCTGGAAACGACACTGTGGTGAATTTTGAGCTGTTTAAAGACTTGCTGAGTCTTGGACAACCAAACAAATGTGTTGTCCTTGAGGAGGGCGGGGCTTGCAGTGGTCCCTTGCTCTCCCGCTCGGAGGGAGGCCTTCGGGCTTGTCTGGCCAAGGCATGAATCTGCAGAATAGGCCAGGGCCCTTGTTGCCAGGCGAGGTGGAGCAAGGCCCCCCAGGTCCTCTCATTCCCAGCCCCACAATAGGCCTGGGCGCCAGGCAGTCACAGCCAGGCTTTAGCCTAGTATTGGGGAGGCTCAAACTGCTGACACTGAAATGCTCTTCAGGCTGCCGGGGCTGCCGGGGCTCAGGCAGCAAGCAAAGTGACAGTCTACAACTGAGCTGGGACGGGAGCTTCCCTGCACAATGTGGCAGAGGGTGCGGCCTACCCTATGCCACTGTGTCCTAGCCAGGGCCCTGGCAGAGGCAGGATTGGCTGCCCCTGCGTCAGCAGGGATCCATCTATAACACGTGGACTGAGCGCCATGCCTGGCCCTGCAGCCGGCTGCTCGGTGGCTGCCCCTGGGCCACTCCCTGCCTCCCTGGGATTTGGTACCTCTTGCTTCCAGGGCTCCTTGGGGTACATGGCGGCCTGTAGTCCAGGCCACTCCTTGTCAGGGTCTCCCACGTCTGTGACTATGGGACAGCCTAGTGTAGGTTCCCCTCTCGGGCACGGCCGTACGGCAGGAGTGTCCTTCTCCTCTGGGCTGCAGGACCTGCCTCTTCTACGTCCAGCCCCACCCTGGTACTTCCGGCAAGGAGGGCAGGGCAGGTTACGTTCCGTCCACCAGTGGTCCCTTGCTCTCCTGCTCGGAGGGAGGCCATGTCTGCACACCCTGCAGCCGGTGCACTTCCGGACTGCACCCAGGGACCCACTGGTCACACTCGTGCTCCACACGTTGCATTTCCTCACCCTCGTGTCCTGCCCTGACTACTTACCACCTGTGGAGGGTGAGGACCCCCAGTGGGCCTGTATCCATTCCATCCTGGTCCCACGTCCCGCCCGGGATATCAGTTGGCGGCTCCTTCATGGAGCTATGAATTCAGGCATATACCTGGCGCGGTTCACCCCTATTTCTGTGGCCTGCCCCTTCTGCAGCATGAGGGAGAACCTTGCACACGCTTACCTCAAATGCACCAGGTTGCAGCCCCTATTCCCTGGTCCTGGTGTGGTGTTTCAGGGTTCTCTGAAAAGACAAATATTTAGAGGACAATATATTGATCCAGAAATGACCCTAAATGCTTCATTGACGAAGTGCTGGGAGGTCCTAGGGGTGTTGGTCAGTCAGCTGTTGAAAGTGTCCAGAACGTGTTTGGAAAGCTGTCTTCCATCCGTCCCTCACCGGATGCGTATCAGATTGTCCGTCTGGTGAATATCCAGGCGGATCTTGTGTGATCCCACAGTCTGGGATTAAGGGTGGGGGGACTGGTTCTGGATTGTCACTAGGTTCAGATCCCAGAGGTGCAGACTCCCATCTTTTTTCTTTGCCAAAAGGACTGGGGCCCCTATGGGAGCTGTTGAGTGGCAAGTGAACACTTTGGCCAGGTGTTGTGGAATATAAATGCGGAGGGCCACCTGTTCTGGTTTAGACAGTGCATAAAACGGCCATTGGAAACTTTTGCCTCAAGCTGTAGGTTCAACAGGACAGTCACGATCTCAGTGCAGAGGCAATGTGTCTGCGTTTCTTTTCTTTCTTTCTTTCTTTCTTTCTTTCTTTCTTTCTTTCTCGGGGGGAGATATCTGCACATTCCTGGTATTTATCAGGAATGGGTGGGGGAGGGTCAGACTAGAAGAAACTCACTCCAGTCACTACAAGCACATGTAGGAGTGGGCTCCCCACTGCAAATGGTCAACTGCTCCTAGGGACTTGCTGCTGTTTCCACGGGGGCCAGCGGTGCCCAGGCGGGAGGCTGATCTGTGCTCACTAGCGAACACGGGGAAATAAGGGAAGTGGATCACACTGAACTGCAGTACTTCTTGGGTTTCCTGCATTACCGCTTCAAGGGGCCCCATCTCCTGGGTCTCCAGCTCCAAGAACACAAGGGTCCCTGTGATGCTGGCAGGCCAGGTGCCACCTCATGGCAAGTCCCCTGGGCATCACTGAACATGCATGACTGGAAGCCAGTCTGGCTCACCTGTGTGCATAGCCACCAACTCCGTGGGTGCTCCAGAACTGGAGCACCCATGGAGAAAAATTGGTGGGTGCAGAACACCCACCGGCAGCTCCCCACCCCAGCTCACCCTCCTCCCCTGAGTGCGCTGCCAGTTCCTGTCTCTCCTCTCCCCCCTCCCAGGCTTGCTGTGAATCAGCTGTTCGCACAGCAGGCCTGGGAAGGAGGGGGGAGAAGCGTCGCCCTTGGGGGAGGAGGCGGAGCAGAGAGGTGAGCTGGGCAGAGAGCAGTTCCTCTGCAACCCCCCCCAGGTTATTTGCTGTGGCCCTTCCGCCCCAGCTCACCTCCGCTCCACCTCCTCCCCTGAGTGCACTGCCACTCGGCTTCACCCCACTCCCTCCTAGGCTTGCCAAGTGAAACAGCTGTTTTGCACAGCAAGCCTGGGGGGGCGGGGGTGGGGAATGCAGCACACCCAGGGGACGATGCAGGGCTGGGGATTTGGGGAAGGGGTTGGAATGTGGGCGGGGCCGGAGGTGGGGCGGAGGGCGAGCATCCACTGGGGCTGGCTAAAGTCCACACCTATGCCTGTGTCTGTTAATATTCTTAAAATAGAGATTAGAGTTATGAGACTGTGTTTCATGTTTAGACTTTATGAATTGCTTTTAGGATGCTGCATATATTACTCCTACGTACAATGGCTGTATCCCACTGTGATGGAGGAGGAATGCTCTGAAGGTTCCTCTAGCGCTATTGGGTGGAGGGGTCCAGACCTGAAGTTGTAATTTGACTCCAGGTGCAGAGAGGTCACCTGACCTGGCCTAGCCTGGGAAGAAGACAAAGGAAAGCAGGGGAGGGGCTGGAGAGGGAGTTTCAGTCTGGGGCTGGCTGGGGGCTGGCAAGGAGTGAAGGCAGGCTCTGCCTGGCTATTTGGCCCCCAAAATGAACCCAGCGGAGGGGTGGCGTTCGCTCTATCTAGATTATGTTCCTGTCATCTAATAAACCTCTGTTTTACTGGTTGGCTGAGAGTCACGTCTGACTGTGGAGTTGGGGTGCAGACCCACAGGATTCCCCCGGATCCCATCTGGGTGGGCCGCTGTGGGCAGTGCACGGAGGGGTAGAAGGTGCTGAATGCTCTGAGGTCAGACCCAGGAAGGTGGAAGCTGTAACCTGTGAAGCTCCTAGCCTTGGAGACAGGCTGTTTATGGAGAGGAAGTCGGAGTCCTGACTGGCTTCATAGGGAGCAAATTCCAGACCATCGCCCAGGGCACTCCGTGACACCCACATTATTAGGTAACATTTAAGTGTTCTGTCTGTCACTATAAAAGTTATTGCTCAGTCTCGGGTGGCTGAATGCCACTTGCCCCTCATTCATGGGGAATAATTGCAATCCCTGATCCCCATCACAAATGTGTTTCAACGGGTTACCCGCACCTGTCGGCGTAGGGTAGACACATGTTGAGCCAGTCAGTGTAGTGCCGTGCAGACCCAGACTAAGGGCATCACAGACCTGTTATTGCTCAATCTCGGGTGGCTGAGTGTTTGCTAAGACTGGAACTCCGCGCCCCACTCAGGGGAGGAGCATTACCAAGTGTGACATACAAGAGCTGTCATCTCCTCTCAAACAAAAGAAAGCCCATAGACACCAGCCAAGTCATTGCAGAACATCAGTGAACAAAATACTTTGTTAATTGCTTCCTTCCCTCCCCACCCCCAAAAAGAGGATGTGCACAAGCTCTCATCCCATCACAGCTTCAACGTTGTGGGAAGGGAACAAAAGTCCCTCTTAAAAAGAAATTGTATCCCTATTCTGCTTGAACGCGGGCGGGGAGATTTCTAAGCATAAGCTGATTAGCTTGGGTTAGCTCAAAAGGACATATGAAGCTTGCATATTACAGCCTGTACTATCTTTTGGAACCTCAGACTGTACCTTGTGTGTGCACGTTTACCTGCTTTAACCTTGTAAATAACTTGCCGTTCTTTTTCCAGGTTAATAAACCTTTCATTCATTTATTATGGGATTTGCTACAAGTGCTGTATTTGGTGAAAGATCACTTAACCTGGGTAAGTGACTGGTTCTTTGGGACAGGGAGTAACCTAATTATTGGTGTGATTTTTGGTGTTGTAAGGGACTATCTACCACCAAGGCAGGCTCGTCTGGGTGGCAAGATAGCCCGGAGTGCCCAAGGGGACTGTCTATAACTGTTATAGGGCTTGGGGACACTTGTGACTTGGTTGGGGAGATCTAATTAGAAAACACAACCAGTTGGGGATTGATGCCCTGCTTCTTCACAGTCTGCCAGTCAGACGGACAGTCCTAAACCTGGTTTCCATGATGTCTGCTCTGGAGTTTTGCTGGACACCTTGAGCTGTCTCAGAATTTGTGAAGTTGTGGGCAGTGCTCACTGCAGTGGCAACTGTCGAATTGCACGGAGGATGCCCAGCTGAATTGTAACCAGAAGATGCGGCAGGGTTTGCACACACCTGACTGGCCACCTTCAGGAGGATGCCTGGTCCTTCCACTGGAATTGCAGGGCCACAGTCCTCCCGGGCTGGACAGCTGCTGCCCTCTGCTGGCCATCAGGGGTATTTATAGCAGGGCTCCCCAGAGAGGACAATATGAACTAACCCCATTTGGAATAGATTCTGCCTCTGGCTTGTCTGAGGATTGATTTTTCTCTAGGTTTAGTCACATATTTTTTTCATTCTTTTTGTCCACACTGTTTTTCTGGATGAAGTTCTTGGGTTTGGTTCCAGCTTTCCCAAAGGTGCTGCCTTAACAGTCTGTTTTGGGCTTCCATTTGTGTCTAAAAGTTGCTGGCTGCCATTCGGTTCGGTGGAGGATGGGTTGGTTGTTTCATCAGCAACAAAGGCACACTGTTAACTCATATCCAGCTTCTCATCCACTGTAATCCCTAGGTCCTTTTCTGCAGAACTGCTGCCTAGCCATTCGGTCCCTAGTCTGTAGCAGTGCATGGGATTCTTCTGTCCTAAGTGCAGGACTCTGCACTTGTCCTTGTTAAACCTCATCAAATTTCTTTTGGCCCAATCCTCCAATTTGTCTCGGTCCCAACCCTCCAGTGTATCTACCACTCCTCCCAGTTTAGTGTCATCTGCAAACTTGCTGAGGGTGCAGTCCACCCCATCCTCTACATCACTGATAAAGATATTGACTAAAACCAGCCCCAGGACCGACCCTTGGGGCACTCCGCTCGATACCGGCTGCCAACTAGACATGGAGTCATTGATCACTACCCGTTGAGCCCGACGATCCAGCCAGCTTTCTATCCACCTTATGGTCCATTCATCCAGCCCATACTTCTTTATCTTGCTGGCAAGAATATTGTGGGAGACCGTATCAAAAGCTTTGCTAACGTCAAGGAACAACACATCCACTGCTTTCCCCTCATCCACAGAGCCAGTTATCTCATTGTAGAAGGCAATTAGGTTAGTCAGGCTGACTGTTCCTGATCACTTTCCTCTCCTCTAAGTGCTTCAGAAGCTCACCTTGATTCCAGGAGTTAGCGAATGCCACAGCCAAGGGCTCTGCCTCCCACCTTTGATGTGTTTGCCCAAAGCCTGATGTTAGGACATGTCCCGTTAGAGTTGGCATGGCAACTCCGAATTTAAAATGTCTACCCGAATTTAAAAAACACATTTAGAGCATCAACAAAGAGCCAGCGTGGTTAAACAACAAAGTAAAGGGAGAAGTGAGAGGCAAAACGGCATCCTTTAAAAAGTGGAAGATAAATCCTAGTTAGAAAAACAGAAAAGAGCAGAAACTCTGGCAAATGAAGTGTAAAAATATAATTAGAAAGACCAAAAAACAATGTGAAGAACAGCTAGCCAGAGACTCCAAAAGTAATAGCAAAAAATTGTAAATACATTAGAAGCAGAAAGTCTGCTAAACAATCCATGGGGCCGATGGAGATGCTAAAGAAACACTCAAAGACCATTGCGGAGAAACAAAAGACAGGAAACAGAGTAGGAATAAATGGTCAGTTTTCAGAATGGAGAGAGGTAAACAGTGGTGGCCCCCAGGGATCTGTACTGGGCCCCATCCTATTTAACACATTCATCAATGATCTGGAGAAAGGGGTTAACTGTGAGGTGGAAAAACTTGCAGATGATACAAAACTACAGGAGATAGTTAAGTCCCAGACAGACTGCAAAGAGCTACAAAGGGATCTCACAAAACTTGGTGACTGGGCAACAAAATGGCAGATGAAACTTAATGTCAATAAATGTAAAGTAATGCACATTGGAAAATGTAACCCTAACTATCCATATACAATGATGGGGTCTAAATTAGCTGGTCCCACTCAAGAAAGAGATCTTGGAGTCATTGTCGATAGTTCTCTGAAATCATCCACTCAATGTGCACAGCCATCAAAAAAGCAAACAATGTTGGGAATCATCAAGGGATAGATAATAAGACAGAAAATATCATATTGTCTCTGTATAAATCGGTGGTACACCCACACCTTGAATACTGCCGCAGATGTGGTCGCCCCATCTCAAAAAAGATCTATTGAAGTTGGGAAAGGTTCAGAAAATGGCAACAAAAATGATAAGGGGTATGGAACAGCTTCAGTCTGAGGAGAGATTAATAAGACTGGGACTGTTCAGCTTGGAAAAGAGACGACTAAGGGGGGATAAGATAGAGGTCTATAAAATCATAAGTGGTATAAAGTAAATAAGGAAGTGCTATTTACTCCTCTAATACAAGAACAAGGGGCCACCAAATGAAATGAATAGGTAGCAGGTTTAAAACAAACACAAAAAAGTAGTTTTTCATGCAATGCACTGTCAACCTTTAGAACTCCTTGCCAGAGGGTGTTCTGAAGGCCAATACTATAATGGGGCTCAAAAGGGAGCTAGATAGATTCATGGAGGACAGCTCCATCAATGGCTATTAGCCAGGATGGACGGGGATGGTGTTCCTAGCCTCTGTTTGCCAGAAGCTGAGATTGGGTGACAGGGCATGGATCTTATGTCATGTCACTCCATGCATCTGCTGAACTGGGTTTTAGCTCTGAAAGCTTATGCCCAAATAAATGTGTTAGTCTCTAAGCCTGGTGCCACAGGTACTCTTCGTTCTTTTTTTGACCCAGCAAGAAATCCCTTTGCAGTCAAATAACAGGGCATTATTGTTTGTTAAATGTCCTACTACGTGCAAGGGAGAAGGTGAGGACACCGTCTTGTTCTGCAGTATCCAGTCGCTGCTGGAGCTAGGTACCACAATGCATTTGTCAGTGGTCTGAATCTAGGGGGCTGGGGCAAGAGGTCAAACTGGATGGGCCACAGCACTCTGGCATGCTGCAAGGGTGAGGCTACTGGCCCAACTTCCCCTGAGGTCACGCTGTAGGAAGCTGGGTACCAGATGGACTTCTCCAGCCTCCACCTCATTACTGCAATTGATTGGCAATACGGTTTGTTGCCAGCAGATGGCAGCTTTGACCAGTGAATCCAACCCTGGGGCTCCATCCACAGGGGTCGCGAACCTAAGGGCCTGTCTTCACTACCACTTTAATTCGACTTTAAGGTCGAATTAAACGTGTACCTGTCTTCACATACATGCCCTTAACGTCGATGTAAAGGGCCCTCAAGATCGAATTTGTAACTCCTGCCTGACGAGAGAAGTAAGGCTAAATTCGACATTCCAAGCTCGACTGTGGGCTAGTGAAGACGGAACCCGACATTAATAGCCTCCAGAGGCTGTCCCACAATGCTCCATTCTGACCGCTCTGGACTGCCTCACTACTGCTCCACTGTGACCGCTCTGCACTGCACTCTGAACTCGCTGCTCTGGCCAGGTAGATAAGACCCGGGAACATTTGAATACCATTTCCTGTTTGGTCAGCGTGGCCAGCTCACCTGAACAGCTCAGTCGCCATTCAGAGCAATCAGCAGCACTAGCCGCCATGCAGAGCTCAGCATCACAAGACTCCATGCAGAGCTCATCTGCCCTAGAGACCAGCCAGAGGAAAAGAGCTCCAGCATGGTCCACTCGTGAGGTGTTGGATCTCATCGCTATCTGGGGAGAGGAATCCGTGAAGTTGGAACTACGAAACAACAAATGGAATGCCAACACGTATGGAAGAGTCTCCAAGGCCATGCTAGAAAGGGGCCACAACAGAGACACCACACAGTGCCGCGTGAAAATTAAGGAGCTGAGGCAAGCGTTCCAGAAAGCCAAGGAGGCAAACGGACGATCAGGGGGCGCGCCACGGACATGCAGGTTCTACAATGAACTAAATCAGATAATGGGGGGCGCCCCCACTACCATCGCGCTGGTCTGCGTGGACTCCACCGATGGGATCATCGTCAGGGAGGAGACTGATTCTGATGAGGACGACCATGAGGAAGAGGAAAATCTCACGGAGCAGCAGGAGGCCAGCGGAGAAACCGTGTTCCCAGACAGCCAGGAGCTGTTTATCACCCTGCAGCCAGCACCCTCCCAAGCCTCCCAGGGGGGTAAGTGTTTATTTTTTAAGGGATTACATGACGCGTGATTTTGTAAAGGAAGCATTTATTAATGAGTAACTTGCCCTAAGGACTTAGCGTGCTTTCATTGCTGGTCAATTTCTACTCAAAGAGTTTGTCAATATACTCTGGGATTGACCGGAAGTCCTCCGCGGACATTTCAATGAAGCTATCCAGGAGGTAGCGATGAATCCTCCGCAGCAGATTTCTGGGGAGAGCCGCCTTATGTGGTCCCCCGTGATAGGAGACCATCCCACGCCACGAAAGTAGTAAGTAGTCTGGTATCATTGAGCAGGCTAGCATTGCGGCGAAGGGACCAGGACTTTGCATGGAGGCAAGGAGCATGCGCTCTATCTCTCTGAGAAATTCTCAGCAAAGTGATGTCATTCATGGTTGCCTGTTTGAAATACGGACTGCAATTAGTAGGGAGATAAAGATTCCCAGCTGCAAAGTACTCTTTTCTGCTGATGACCGACCAACCCCCCCCCCCCCCACGAATGCTGACCGCCCCCCCCCCCTCCAGCCCGTAGCGGTAGCTAGCAGGGAATCTGAATAGTCTGCAAGCGGTTGCTTCCACTTCAGATCCAACGCGCACCCAGCCCCCCCCCCCTCCAGCCCGTAGCGGTAGCTAGCAGGGAATCTGAACAGTCTGCAAGCGGTTGCTTCCGCTTCAGATCCAACGCGCACCCAGTCCCCCCCCTCCAGCCCGTAGCGGTAGCTAGCAGGGAATCTGAACAGTCTGCAAGCGGTTGCTTCCGCTTCAGATCCAACGCGCACCCAGCCCCCCCCCCAGCCCGTAGCGGTAGCTAGCAGGGAATCTGAACAGTCTGCAAGCGGTTGCTTCCGCTTCAGATCCAACGCGCACCCAACCCCCCCCCTCCAGCCCGTAGCGGTAGCTAGCAGGGAATCTAAGCAGTCTGCAAGCGGTCTGAAGAGCCCCAAGAAGACCTTAGCCCTTAGCGAGAGATTTTTTGGCCTTTGTTTTGCAGTTTGTGGTTCAGTGGGAGCCACGCGGTGGGGGGAAGGGGGTGGGGTTACTCTACAATATGCAAGTGCTACTTTTAACTTACCATGGCCGGCTGCACGGTGATTTCAGAAGCTGTGTTGGGCTGAGGCACGCATATGTGTCTGAGATGCTCTGACTTTTCTGTGAGCTATTCAGTCACTTTTAGGTGTAGAACATGACCTTGTACAGAAATCGTATCAGGCTCTGAATACTGAGGTTGCAAACGGCATAGTACTCCCATTGTGTACCGTCCGAGACTGCATCTGCCTCCTAACCTTGAATGTATCTGTCTCATAACTTTCAAACTTTCTTTGCCCACATTTGCCCACAGATGAACAATTATCTCAGAATCCCCCGTCCTGCTCCTCCCGCCGTGCATCGCAGATAAGAAAGCGTAAAAAGAAAACGCGAACGCGCGATGATATGTTCAGTGAACTCCTGGAGAACTCGTGCGCTGAGGCAGCCCGCCAGACAGAATGGAGGGAAAGACTGATAGAGGCAAGGAATCGAGAGATACAGGCAAGGAATCGAGACAGGCAGGAATCGAGAGCCGCGGCAGAAAAGAGGGAAGACCGCGAAGAAAGACGCATGGATGCTTTGATCCGTATAATGGAGGACCAGAGCAACATGCTGTGATCTCTGGTGGAGCTGCAGCAGGCCCAAAGATCACCTCTGCAGCCCCTGTGTAACCACCTCCCCTCCTCCCCAAGTCCCATAGCTTCCCCACCCAAACGCGGGGTGAGAACCCGGGGGGGCAAGCTCCGTGGACCGACCCACTCCACCCCACAAGCCAGCAGAAGCAGCAGCAGCAGCAGGCTGACGTTCTCGGAAAACTTTTAAAAGCTGCTGTGTCTTGGCCACCCCTCCTCTCCCCTCTTCCCCCCCTCCTCTGTCCGCTCCTCCCCCACTGCGACTGCCGGTTTCCCTCCAGGATACCATGACAGTGATCCCCTGTATTTGTATTTCTGATGAACCAATAAAGGAACCATGATTTTTCAAACAGTGAATTTATTTCCTCTGCAAGCATGGGGAGGGGGGAGGGAATGAGGGTTCAAGGACAGCAGGCTTAGAGCACAGCAAGGGAGCAGATTCTCAAACGCCATCTTGGGCACTCATAAAACTGTCTTTCAAGGCGTCCCTGAGGCTCAGGGCCTCACGGTGTGCTCTTCTACTTTCCCTGTTGTCTGGCTGCTCGTAAGTAGCACACAGTAAATTTGCCTCTGCCTCCCAGCCCGCCATAAACGTTTCCCCCTTGCTCTCACAGATATTGTGGAGCACAGAGCAAGCAGCAATAACAATGGGGATATTTCTCTCGCTGATGTCTGAGCAAATCAGTAAGGAACGCCATCTCCCCTTCAGACGGCCAAATGCACACTCTACGGCCATTCTGCACTTGCTCAGCCTGTAGTTGAACAGCTCCTGACCCCTGTCCAGGGATCCTGT
The DNA here is from genome assembly GCA_032164245.1 of Sternotherus odoratus. NCBI lineage: Eukaryota > Metazoa > Chordata > Testudines > Kinosternidae > Sternotherus > Sternotherus odoratus. The sequence continues at coordinate 16,760,156 of JAVMKO010000018.1, read as the reverse complement.
GTAGGGCTTCATAAGCCAGGGCATTAGGGGGTAGGCTGGGTCCCCAATGATAACGATCGGCATTTCCACCACCACCACCCCCACGGAAATTTTCTGGTCGGGGAAGAAAGTGCCTTGCTGCAGCTGTCTAAAAACCCTAGAGTTCCTGAACACTCGAGCGTCATGAAGCTTTCCCGGCCACCCCACGTACAGGTCAGTGAACGTCCCTTGTGGTCAACCACTGCTTGCATGACCATTGAATAATATCCCTTCCGGTTTCTGTACTCGGCGGCCTCGTAGTCCGGTGCCAGGATAGGGATATGAGTCCCATCTATAGCCCCACCACAGTTAGGGAATCCCATGGCGGCAAAGCCATCTATTGTAGCTTGCAGGTTTCCAAGGTTTATAACCTGGTGTAGCAGCCGCTCGACGATTGCCCTGCTTACTTGCATCACAGCAAAGCCCACTGTAGACCTACCCACCCCAAACTGATTCGCGACTGACCGATAGCTGTCTGGCGTTGCAAGCTTCCAGAGGGCTATCGCCACTCGCTTCTCCACTGTAAGGGCCGCTCTCATTTTGGTATTCCTGCGCCGGAGGGCCGGGGACAGCAAGTCACAAAGTTCCATGAAGGTGCCCTTTCGCATGCGTAAGTTTCTGAGCCACTGGGAGTCATCCCAGACCCGCAGCACTATGCGATCCCACCAGTCCGTGCTTGTTTCCCTGGCCCAGAATCGGCGTTCGATGGCATGAGCCTGCCCCATTGCCACCAAATTTGACAGATTGTCAGTCGCCCTACTTCCAAAAACGGCAGTGCCCCTGTCGTCCCTGCTGTGCACGTCCTTGTCCATCTCCTCCTCACTGTCGTCGGGTTCCAGAAAGCGCAGTTGTCCCCAGATCGCATTCCTCTGCAGACGGTGCAGCATGAACTCCGCAACCGTGATCAAGGTCCTCACAACGGCCATTACTGTTTCCGTGGTGTCAGCGGGCTCCATGCTTGCAGTGCTATGGCGTTAGCACAGCGCGGAGAAAGGGCGCAAATTATGGGATGCCTACCCACAGTGCACCGCTCGTAATGGGGGTCGGCGGCGCGGAAAAAGGGCGCGAAATTTGGAAATGCCTACCCATAGTGCAGCACTCGAAATGGTGCCTGCTGGGGGATCAGTGAACTGTGGGATAGGTACACAGAGTGCAACGCTCGTCATGTCGACGCTTGCAAAAGTTGTGCGGACAGACACTGTCGACTTGCTGTGCTTTGCTGTGCCTAGTGAAGACACACAAAATCGACTGCATACAGTCTGCTTTACAAAATCGAAATAAAGGAAATCGAACTACTGCTGTAGTGAAGACATACCCTAAGGCTCCGGAGTCACTTAGGCTCTTCAGAATCATAGGATCCTAGAATCTCAGGGTTGGAAGGGACCTCAGGAGGTATCTAGTCCAACCCCCTGCTCAAAGCAGGACTAATCCCCAACTAAATCATCCCAGCCAGGGCTTTGTCAAGTCTGATCTTAAAAACCTCTAAGGAAGGAGATTCCACCCCCTCCCTAGGGGACCCATTCCAGTGCTTCACCACCACCCAGAAGTTAATATGCGGCTTCTTGTACAGGCACCGACTCTGGGGCTGGAGCTACAGGTGCCAACTTTCCAATGTGCCAGAGGGTGCTCATTGCTCAACCCCTGGCTCTGCCATAGGCCCTGCCCCCACTCCACCCCTCCCCACCCCCTCCCCTGAGCCTGCCGTGCCCTCGCTCCTCCCCCTCTCCCCCAGAGCCTCCTGAACGCCACAAAACAACTGATTGGGAGGTGTGGGGAGGGAGGGAGCGGGAGGCGCTGATCAGTGCGGCTGCTGGTGGGTGGGAGGCGCTGGGAGCTGATGCGGGGCTGCTGACATATTACTGTGGCTCTTTGGCAATGTACATTGGTAAATTCCGGCTTCTTCTCATGCTCAAGTTGGCCCCCTGATCCAGAACCTTGTGCCTTGCAACAGGGTCGAGCTTTCACAGATGCTGCCCTTGGCTGCCGAGGAAGGGGCTGTCCCTGTAGAGTCAGTGCATGATATACCCCAGAGCTGAGGCAGCTCCAGTGCTGCAAAGGGTCAGCCCAAGGTCCCCAAGATGTTTGTGCCTCTATGAGCAGCCCAGGGGCAGGAGTAGATGCACAATCTCTTTGCCTAAGCACCACCTGGACATCGCCACCCCAAGGGCTCTGGGCTGAGGATTCTCTCTTTAGCTCCCCAACCATGCTGGACAGGAGCCCAACGCACTGCGAAGACACTTTAATCTGCATTGGAGGCGAGTGCACCTCAGTGTCCCCTGCTGACGGACGTGTTTGCTCCCTGCAGCAGGAGTGGAACTGGTGACACTGAAAACACGAGAGTCCAGGGCCAGTAATGGGTGGTTCCATCTGGAAATAAACCTGCATTTCTGCAGCTGCAAGGGCCAAAAGGCCAGGATGATTCAACTAGGTTCCTCATTCAGGCCAGCTACTAACCACAGTTCTCATTCCTCTTCGCTCTCCTCTAAGCACCCTCTAGTGTTCGCAAGCATGGATTGATTTAGTTGGGATTGGTCCTGCTTTGAGCAGGGGGTTGGACTAGATACCTCCTGAGGTCCCTGCCAACCCTGATATTCTATGATTCTGTGATTGCACTTTCTCCCTCTTGCTCTGTGCTCTTCGTCTCAGGAAATACCGTCAGGCCAGGATTGCCAGCCTACTGTAAGCAGGGCTGGGGGCTTTGTGCCACCATATTGGGATGGTGTTATTAGTGATGTGCCTGCTGGAATAAGACTGACTGGGCCCACAACTCTTAATTGTTATTCCTTAGTGCAGTAACACCTAGGGACCCCAGGCACAGAGCAAGGCTGCATTGCGCCAGGCACTGTACAAACCGAAGGAAGACAGCTGTGAATCTAAGTCACTGTTATTTCTCATATTATTATTCTATTATAATCTTATTATTATTGATTATCTTGAGGAAGCCTCAGACCTCCGGATGTGGCACTTTACCCACAAAGCAGCCAGCTTCTGCATTTTGCATCAGCACTTTCCAGAGAGGGTTGTTTCCACACACACACACAGCCCTCAGTGCTTACAACCAAAACAAAATGTTTCACATGTAAACGTTACACATGACCCTACACCAGTTCTTATCAGAAGTTGTAAAGGAATTGTTATTAAAGCTACTTTGGACTCTAGAGCCAATTTTCATCCAACAGTTACCTTAGAAGTATTCATTAATTAAACCCCACAACTTCCTAGATGTCAGTATCATTACCCTTCATTTTGCTTTTGGGGAAACTGAGGCATGGAGCAGGGTAGCAAAGTACTCAGAATGAGTCAACTGCAAAAAAATCCAGGAGTTCCAATTCTTTGTGTGCTACTCTAAAGACTAGCCCACACTCCTCGTATCGGGGAGGAAGGGCCTCACTGGTTGCTCATATGCTATGGTAGGTGGTAGGGCTGCTGGAAACTGGAAAAAGTTCCATTATATTGTGGAGAGGAATTGCCAGTAAATGCACAGCTGTGAAAACACCAGCGTGGGAAGATTAAACATGATCCCAGAAGCACAACACTGCCCATGCAAACCACCTGAGTTGTATTTATTGAATGGTTTCTCTGTGTGCCTGTCATTGTGGTATCTGGGTGAATGACAAAAATGATCAGAGCGATAATTGACATGCCCGCAGTAGTCTGCTCCGGATGCCAGCTCTGTCCTGCCAGGCTGGCAGAGGGAGGAGAGCTGCTGAGGCAGCGTGTTCAGCCCTGGGGATAGGGATGTGCCTTAGATTGTTCTCTAGCAACCCTCCTCCATGCATGTCCTAGCAATACCAAGGAGGCGTTCACAGGCCTCTCCTTGTGCTTAGGAGTCTCCTCTGGATTTAGTTCATTGCTGAAGCACTGAAAGGTGGGACTGCTGCCCCTCAAGCCCCCCAGATCCCAGAATGACGTTACTGATCTAGGTGGCCTGATTGCTATAGAACTGTATGCAAGGGAAGGTACCATTTTTGGAAGCTCAGAGAAAACTCTGATGGTCACAGAATGGACATTGTCCATTGTCCAGGAATCTCATTCACAGCAGAGCGGCCCCATACTGCCTGCAGGCTCCCTGCAGCTTCGCCCCAGGCCAAGAAACAGACAGGGAGCAGGAGTCATGACCTGACAGGGAGACATCTAGGACTCCTTTCCTGCAGTGGAAAGGAGGCTGGGGCAAGAGGTCTTCTCTGTAGGTGACCCCACAATATCCGCACACCTGACTCACCCGTTGCAGCACCAAGTCACTGCGTAGAGCTTCCTAGGGCTCAAGCAGCACCAAAGGAAGACTCCTCCTCCAGTGAACGAAGAGCTCAATTCATGTGGGGAAAGGGCTAACCCAGCCCTATGAGGACAGCTTTGGTGCTATTGGCTGCAGTTCCACCATGGCTGAACAAGTGGAGTCTGGAAAAGTGGACAGGAGTTGCATAAGAGCAGGATTTGACTCCAGAGCTCTGCCTCTACTTGGACTGGGATTACTGTAATGTACTGGCTTAAAGCCAGAGAGCTATAGCTCAGTGGTTTGAGCATTGGCCTCCTAAACCCAGGGTTGTGAGTTCAATCCTTGAAGGGGCCATTTAGGGATATGAGGTAAAAATCTGCTGGATGACTTAATTGGGGATTGGCCCTGCTTTGAGCAGGGGGTGGATTAGATGACCTCCTGAGGACCCTTCCAACTGTGATATTCTGTGAGGCACCATCCCTCTAGGGGATGGGTTTATGGAAAAGAGGGATTATATTATACACCACCCTGTGTTTCTTCTCCAATTCTCATAGTAGAGGCCTTTGGCTTTAGATCCAAAGGACCAGTGTCCTAGGTCCCACTTCTGTGTTGCAGATGGTGGTGGTTACAGTACCAGAAGTGCAGATGGCTGAGGAGCACAATGGATAGTGCAGGAAGGGGAGAGAATCTCAGGGTTGGAAGTACCTCAGGTGGTATCTAGTCCAGCCCCCAGCTCAAAGCAGGACTGTTGTGGGGTGTCACCTGCTCCAGCCCGGAAGGGGTTGGACCAGCCCAGGAGAGGGCTATGGCTGGGGGAAACCAGCAAGCCTGGGCTGATTGGGGAAGCAGCCACAGGTGGGCCAAGCCCCAATCAGGCCACAGCTGGCCCTTATAAAAGGATTGCTAGGGAGGAGCAAAACAGTTTCCCTCCACCCTTTGAGGGCAATGGACCTGGCTGCCTGGAAGCGAAGAGTAATGAGGGTGGACCACTGCTGGGGAAGAGGCAGGCTGAACTGGGGAGCTCAGGCCAGGCAATCTCCCAGGCTGCAGCCTGATTGGAAGGCCTGAAAAGGTACTGGACTGCAGGGAAAGGCAGCGGGTCCAAACCCACTTCCCTATGATGAGTGGCTCTTATACTGCAGTCTGCCCCAGAGAACGGGGACTCGTTGCTGACTGGCAGTAGCCCTAGACTGGGGATAGAGGGTTGGGGGCTCCCTGGGGAGGGGAGACCCACAGAGAGTGAGGTGATATTGCCAGGGGGCAGTACCCCAGTAAAGGGGCACCGGCGTCCGGGAGGGACATGGGGACCAGCGGATAGCAAAATACTGGCCAGCAGGAGGGTGCTCCAGAGCTGGTGAAGAACTAATTCCAGGACAACCAGCAGGAGGCGCAGCATGGGTGAGTCCAACACTGCTACAAGGACTAATCCCCAACTAAACCATCCCAGCCAGGGCTTTGTCAAGCCTGAACTTAAAAACCTTTAAGGAAGGAGATTCCACCACCTCCCTAGGGAAGCCATTCCAGTGCTTCACCACCCTCCTAGTGAAGAAGTTTTTCCAGATGTAAACAGAATCAGAACAGGCTCTACCCTGACATCTGGTGGTGAGCTGTGGAAAAGGACTTTGCGGCTGATCTTGTTTGCATGGGCACACCCACGCTGTGCTGCCTAGCTTGCCCCAAAGGTCACTTTGATGGCTGTGTGATCAGTTATGTGAATCAGGGATAGTAAAGCTGTACCTGGCATTTTATGATAGAGGGACTTGCCCTGAACTAAGTAGCACTCGCTAGGCAAGTGACATGTATTCCAAAAACCAGTGAATTGAGAGAGTTTGGGATCAGATATTTGTATCTGTTGGTTTGGGCCCCCAAACATCAATTGCACTCTTTCCTTGCTCAACTCAGAGCTAATTTTGATTCCCTTAGGAGTTTGGTTACAAACTACAGAGCTGAATTCACTTTGGGCCAATGGTGCACCAGCTTCCCCTATTATGAGCTGAAATCACTGAGTACTGTGTTAAGTAGTAGCAGGGGGGCCTGAAGCTATATTGGTGAATGGCTGGTGGAAAAGAGTGTCAGCAGCTTGTGGTGAAGGCTGCAGCAGAACCCCATGGAGAGGCGGGGCAGTTGGCTATTGGAGCACATAAGGTGCCCCTTTATTCCCCCCACACCCATTTCCACTCAGGCTGTGAAGTAAAACTCTGCAGATGAATTTTTGAACTCTGGGGCTGCGCTGACCAGGGACAGAAACTTTTGGGTTGCTGGACTTTGGAGTTGTTGGACTTTTGGGACTTTGGGTTGCTGGACTCAAGAACCAAAGGTGAAAGGACACGGCCCAGTTTGCTTGGGGTGGGTCTTTTGTGCTCATGGTTTGTGTTATGAATCCTGTTTATGGTGTTTCCCCAACATAAGGCCGCATTGTTTCTCTCTGTTATCACCCCTGGGCTTGCCACATCAGAGGCTTTTGCTACACTCAGACTCTGTAATTGCGAGAGGGGAAGTATTGCCTCTTAGAGGCGCCCAGGGGGGTGGTATGTGGTTGTCCCAGGTCACTGGGTGTGGGCTTGAGCCAGTTTTGCATTGTGTCATTGGAACGGAACCCCTAGATAGCCCTAGCCCGTGTTGCTGCGGACTCTGACAGGCAGGAGGGTTACACTAATATCCAACTGCAACTTGAGACCATTACTCCTTGTTCTGTCATCTGCTACCACTGAGAACAGTCTAGATCCATCCTCTTTGAAACCCTCTTTCAGGTAGTTGAACGCAACTATCAAATCTCCCCTCAGTCTTCTCTTCTGTAGACTAAACAATCCCAGTTCCCTCAGCCTCTCCTCATAAGTCATGCACTCCAGGCCCCTAATCATTTTTGTTGCCCTTCTCTGGACTCTTTCCAATCCTTCTTGTAGTGTGGGCCCCAAAACTGTACACAGTACTCCAGATGAGGCCTCATCGGTGCTGAATAGAGGGGAACAATCCCATCCCTCGATCTGCTGGCAATGCCTCTACTTATACAGCCCAAAATGCTGTTAGCCTTCTTGGCAACAAGGGCACACTGACTCATTTCAGCCAGAGGTTGTCAAACCTCAGAGAAGCTCTGACCTCCAGTGGCAGGCGAAGTCCCTGGGGCCCCTCCCTGGCTAAGGCACATGCAGTGACGTCTGGCTGTTAGTTTGGTTTTCCATTGCCTCACCTTACATGCCTGCCTGCCAGGAGAGTGAGTGCTGCCTGCAGCTGGCTGTCGGTACCCTGAGCTCTTTGCTCTCTTACAGGAAAGCACACCTCTTCAGAGTGCAACTGCCTCAGATCAATCCCTGGTCCCCTTTCCTGTCTGGAGAAGAGAAGCCAGGCAAACTGGACTCTTCTGTCTTGCCCATGACAGCCCTGGGCATTAGAGGAGCCTCTGCCACTGCTGGTCATATGCCCAGCAAAGGGCCAGGTGAACTAGGAAAACCAGGTGAGGTCAAAATTATAGTGGGCCAGGGTGGGCGACTGCATTGTGAGAAGGTTGAAGGAGTGACTGCGCTGTGCCCATCCCCCATTGAGACCCATGTGGGAGCAGGAGCAAATGTTGCTAGACCCCCAACCACTCCCACTCCTGAGGGCCACGGTGAGAGCGAAGTCCCCTCTGTGCAGAACACATGCCACAGCCTCTCTGAGGTGCACAGGCCCTGCCTGCTGAGGAGTCTAGCTCACACCTTGATGGGCCAGTGCCACCTTTATGGCCCCAGTGCTGCTCAGGGCCAACCAGGGCAACAGGAACTGTCTGGGCAGGATCCTGCAGGGATTGATCACATGAGATGCTACAGGGTGGTGGGAGAGCCCATCAGGCAGGGAGCTGCTGTGATATTTCTGTTTGCACTGCACTGCCAGGGCTCCCCAGCAGCTTGGGGGCTGGGGGAGAGGAGACGGGGGGACTGTGCCCAGCAAAGCTGGAAGCATCCCCTGAGAAAGCCAGGAAAGGCAGATTTTACCCAGCTTGCAATGAGCCCGATGCCTTGGTGGCGTAGACTGTGGGCCTTTGGGCAGGCTCCAGCAGAGCTAATGAGATAGGACCTAGTACTCAGCAGTCCTCAGTCTCCCTTGCACTTACTGGGAGCAGAACATGCCCGTCTCTCTGTATGTACAGCTGGCATCCAGGCTCTCCTGTTTGCCGTTACCCTGGCCGGAGAGGGAGCTTACTCTCCCTTTCTAGGCACTGGGTAGTTTTCTTCCTGTTGCTCAGGGAGTCGGCTCCCACGTTCAGTGTTTATGAGAGAGAATCTATTCAGTAAATAAGCCTTGGCCATCAGGCCAGGGTGTGCGAATACACTGGGAGCCTCCCAGCTATTTCTGGATGACCAAGGACCAGACTGGGCTTATGTTTCATCTGCATGTGGGGAGAAGCCCATAGCCACTTCTCTCAGATACAGGGACTTTGCTATCATGATCCATACAGTGCTTCATTTGTGCAGAGCTCGCCAGGGCGGAGCCCCGCAGTTCAGGGCCCCGGCACCTCTGGGTTTGCCACATCAGTTATGAAAGTAAAAATATTGCCTGAGTCCCAGCAGCTAATTGCTAGAGCTCCAGCACCCCTTTCATTACAAATTAAGCACTTGATCCATCTCTTTAGCCCCTCGAGGCTGGCCTATGGCAATGCATGCCACAACAGGCTGCACCGCCAAACAGCTTGGAAGCTGCAGCTGGAAGGTGCAGAATGTGGCAGCTTGCTTGTTAAATGAAGTCTCTTGCCTTGAACACATAATATACATGATGCAAGTTAACCTGTGGAACTCACTACCACAAGATATCACCAAGGGGAAGAACGCAGACTCTGGGCTCTGCACTGGTGGCTGGAGTTCAGGGTGTTAGCAGTGGCTTATAAAAGCCATACATTAAATGGCCTGGAACTGCCTACCTAAAAAATGCAGCTCTCCCCACATCTTTGTGGTCCCCAGGGATTCCGACGAAACAAGAGGGATCTTCCAGCAGGGCATTCTCGGTGAAAGGCCCATGACTTTGGAATCCACTTGCTTTCTTAGCTTTTCGGGCATGTTACAGAGCCCATTGATCTGAGTTTTGAGGTGTGGATCTCTATTAGGAGGGTGGCCCGGGGTGCTCTCCTCACTCTTTGACGCATCCTTGTAGCTGGGGATTACCTGTGCCAGTTGTGACAGACCGCTCTCTCACCCCCCTCAGGAACACAGGCAGGAACCCTTTTTTGCTCCAAACAGTGCTCTTTAATTAACAGTGCAGGACCCCACCACCAATATATACAGCTTTATACAACTTACAGCTCTTACAGCTCACAACTCTACAGACTCTATATAGTCCAGCTTAAACACGCAGCTCTGAATAGCTCTTTAACACGCAGCTCTGAATAGCTCTTTAACACGCAGCTCTGAATAGCTCTTTAACACGCAGCTCTGAATAGCTCATGCCACCACCACCCTGGGCTTCCTTCCTGGCAGCCTTATATCCCCCAGAGGAGGCTGCCAGGTGCAACCCATCCAATTGATGGCTCTGCAGCCCAGGTGGCTTATTAGCCTTCCTGCAAGGGAGGTTTGCAGAGGGCTTCCCTCCCTCTTAAAGGGGCGGCAGGCTGGGTCAAGCCCACCCTGCCACACAGTCTGACACCCGTTCCTGCCAGTGCTCACTCTGCCTCTTTCTGCCTCTCTTTCAGGACTCCACTGCTTCCTCTTCATGGTTTGGCCCTCTGCCAGGCTACTATAGTTGTCCCCTTCAGGGGGGAGTGTGCCATATATGGGTGGGGGGTATCGCATCACCGCAAGGCCCTGTCCTGTTTGCTGCTTCCCCCTTAGCCCCAGCTTCTTGGAAGCGGGTTGGAGATGGGGCCGGAGCTAGGACGGGCCGACCTATGGCTAGGATTTGGAGTGGCTTGGGCCACCCAGCGCTGTGGGGAATGCTGGGGCTGTGCCATCCGGCACTCTGAGTCTGGGGGCCGTGGGGCCACGCTGCCTTGCGCTCTGGGTCTGGGGGTGCTGGGGCCACGCCACCTGGCGCTCTGGGTCTGGGGGCCATGCTGCTCAGCACTCTGGGTCTGGGGGCCGTGGGGCCGCGCCACCTGGCGCTCTGGGTCTGGGGGCCATGCTGCTCAGCACTCTGGGTCTGGGGGCCGTGGGGCCGCGCCACCTGGCGCTCTGGGTCTGGGGGCCGTGGGGCCGCGCCACCTGGCGCTCTGGGTCTGGGGGCCCTGTGGCCACGTCGCTCAGCACTCTGGGTCTGGGGCCGTGGGGCTGCGCCACCTGGCGCTCTAGCTCTGGGGGTGCTGGGGCCGCGCCGCCCGGCGCTCAGGCCATGGCATCCTCTGCACAATGGGATTGGAGGCGCTGGGGCAGGGCGGCCCAAGGTTGGGGTGGTGGGGCTGTGCGGGGAGGGAGGACTTGGGGCTCTGGTGGGGGAGGAGGGGCAGAAGGGTTGGGGGAGGGGCCTCGGAGCTTCTGGCAGAAGGGCGGGTCCAGCAGCTAGCCTCCCCGAAGGGGTAGCTCACACCCTGCCCCTGGTACCAAAGTATCCGTGTACCGGCTCTCCCAGGCAGTCTTCCAGTTCACTGCCCCTCAATGGTCCTGCTTCCCCAGGGGCTGGTAGGGGAACCTGGCTCATCCCTCTTCTCCAGGTTCCAGACTAGGGACTCTACAACCAGTGCCTAAGGTCTGCACTATCCTACACCTTGCTGCTGCTTCCCTGGACAGCTTCTTACGCTGCCTCTAGAGGGGTCCTTCTCCCCCCTCCTCTGAATACACCCTTCCCTCCAGCCCAGCACCCGTCTCTCTCTAGCCTCTGAGACATGGACGGCAGCCTCCATCCCTGCAGCACCTTCCTGCCCTCAGTTACCTGGCTTGAGCTGTACCTTGCCTGTTGCTGACCAGATGAGCATCATCCTTTAATTGGTCCTCCTTGTTCCCAGGCTCCATCTCCGGGAGCAGGCTAGGCAGTTAATTGGCCCGCCTAGCCTCTTTAACCCCTTCAGAGCTGGTGTGGGATGAATACCCTGTCACAGAACGGATCCGTTTTTTGTGGCCAGGCCCCTAGGTGTAGGGGAAGTCTCTTGCTTTGGACTACTGTTCACAGGGCTGTATTTTTAATGATCTGCCACAGGAACCTGGAATTGACCAGCCTTTGTTTCATGGGTTGAAATCCACATCAAACAAATATATGAACTGGTGGTGGATGTTTTCGTTAATTGTACAGATGTCTGATCCTTTTACGCTCTTGACCTTGTAGCAAGGAGTTCCACAGGTTAATTATGCATTGTGAAAAGAAAGAAAATCATCTTCTTTCCTTAGCTTTCACTGCCTTGTCTTTTGATGCCTGGCAGCACTGCACAATTTAAAGGGGGACGGCTGATGCCCTGACTTCATCCGTTCCATGCCCCACCTCTTAACCTCTGGCCGAAGAAGGCGTGGGGAGAGAGCATGAGCGGTTCTTCTAGAGGTGGGAAGCTCTATAAACTACCTCCTACTCCTTGCTGGACCTGTCTTAGCTGCAGACTTAACTCAACTTATCTGCACTCAAGTTAACAGAACATGAGTGAGGGACTACTCTGCCAATATCACTCAAGTTCCTGGAATGTCCCTCCCGGGCCCTGCACAGACTTGTGTGTGGTGCTAGGACTCCTGGGAGCACAGCCCAGGGCTTTAGTGCTGCAGTAAGCTGAACTGCTCTAGCTATTCTTTCCCAGTGAATTGTGGGAGAACTTTTCTGTCCTTCCAGGCCGCGGTGGGCTGCTGGCGCCTCCGTGGGGCCGCTGGAACCCCCCTCACTGGCCTCGGGGGGGCAGCTGGAACCCCCCCTCAATCCTGACTCCTGCCCTGGGGGGCAGCTGGAACCCCCCCCCCATCCCATCCCCTGCCCCAGTGGGCTACAGGCACCCCCTCTCTACCCCAGTACCTGCCCCGGGGGGGGCTGCTGGACCCCCCCCAGCCTGGTCCATGCCGCATTGGGCTGCAGGCACCCCCCCCCGCCTGACCCCTAGGGGGGGTCGCGCTTAGAGGCTCGATGTGGGAAAGGGGTCACCAGTACAAAAAGTTGGAGAACCACTGAGCTACTCCCTGCTCCAAACAGGAGCAAAGCCTTCATTTGGCTCATTATCTTCTAAACTTTAAGGGTTTGTTTATCCTGCTGTGTCCTGTCTTCCCCTGACCCACATCTGGTTAATCAGGACTTTTTTGAGTCATTCACATGCAAATAGCCTCAGATGGTGCCTACATGGCTGGGAGCTTCAAAGCCACAGGCATGAACTGAGCTCAGCACTCCTCAACCCCAAGCAGTCCAATGAAAACTTCAGGCGCAGGCCAACCAAGGGCTCCTTCGGTGCTGCAGAACATGCTGGGGACAGGAGATGCAGAAAGCCACCCCTCCCCTTCCTTCCCGTAGACATACACATGCAGCACATCTGCCAAGGGGAAACTACAGTTTGATGGGAACTGGGAGCAAAAAGGTTTTGTGTGTAGAATGCGTAATCATGGCCTCCCACCATACATCATGCTAGGAGGTATTGCATGAGTCAACTCTCCCTGCTTTGAGCAGGGGACTGGACTCAAGGACCTCCTGAGGTCCCTTCCAAATCCGATATTCTATGATTCGCCATTTTCCACCCATGCCCATGATGACTTAGAATCATAGAAAATCTGGGTTGGAAGGGACCTCGGGAGGTATCTAGTCCAACCCCCTGTTCAAAGCAGGACCAACCCCAACTAAATCATCCCAGCCAGGGCTTTGGCAAGCCTGACCTTAAAAACCTCTATGGAAGGAGATTCCACCACCTCCCTAGGCAACCCATTCCAATGCTTCACTGCCCTCCTAGGGAAAAAGGTTTTCCTAACATCCAACCTAAACCTCCCCCGCTGCAACTTGAGACTATTATTCTTTGTTCTGTCATCTGGTACCACTGAGAACAGTCTAGATCCATCCTCTTTGGAACCCCCTTTCAGGTAGTTGAAAGCACCTATCAAATCCCCCCTCATTTTTCCAGACCCTTCTTGTAGTGTGGGCCCCAGAACTGGACACAGTACTCCAGATGAGGCCTAACCAATGTCGAATAGAGGGGAACAATCACGTCCCTCGATCTGCTGGCAATGTCCCTACTTATACAGCCCAAAATGCCGTTAGCCTTCTTGGCCACAAGGGCACACTATTGACTCATGTCCAACTTCTCATCCACTGTAACCCCTAGGTCCTTTTCTGCAGAAATACTGCCTAGCCATTCGGTCCCTAGTCTGTAGCAGTGCATGGGATTCTTCTGTCCTAAGTGCAGGACAGAAGAATGTCCTTGTTGAACCTCATCTGAACTTGTCCTTGTTGAACCTCATCAGATTTCTTTTGGCCCAATCCTCTAATCTGTCTAGGTCCCTCCAGTGTATCTACCACTCCTCCCAGTTTAGTGTCATCTGCAAACTTGCTGAGGGTACAATCCACACCATCCTCCAGATCATTTCTTTTCTCCATGCACAGTGAGTAATCAGATACCTCCAGTCTAAACTGCTTTTATTTTAAGTTAAGGGAAACCAAACAAATAAAGGACAAAGAACAATCTTTCGGGAGAGAGCACGGTGTGCACATCGCCTCTGTATACAAAATGGCTGGCTGGCTCTACAGAGAGCAGAGTTTCTTAGAGATTTAAAGACGAAAGCACAGACAGAAGAAAATACATAACATAAGCAGAGTGCCCTAATAGTGGTTAGAGTACTAGCCTGGAACACAGGACTTCTGGATTCAATTCCCATCAGGGGATAATAGCCCTCCTTGTCTCATGGGCAGGGTACCATCATGTGTGTGTGTGTGTGCTGTCCAAGTGCTGCAAGCTAGCTGACCTGGGCCACCAGAGTGGGAGTGAGGGCCAGAGAGCCCAGGACTGGAGCCCCTGGCCTGGTGGGGGCAGATGATGCTGCCCAGAGATGCCAGCCTGGTGAGGAAGGGCAGGTAGTAGCGCTCGCCACTGCAGAACCAGCAGGCGAGCCCCATGGGCAGTGGCTGCACACCTGCTCTCCTCCTGCTAGGCGGTCAGGGGCTGTATGGCCCAGGGAGTCAAGGCTCCTCCAAGGCCAGGAGCTGGACCCTGCCCTGGACCCCACGCTGCCGTTTGCAGATTCAAAGAAGGTGCCAAAATACACGTTTGCTCAGGGCACCATTTCCCTAAGGCCGGCCCTGGCGGTGGTGCAGGTGTGAGGTGCTCAGATACACTGGAGACAGATATAGCCCTCATTCTGCTCTCACACCAAGGTCAATTCCTGATTCACCTCCTGTGACCAAAGAAACAGTCCAGCCCCTGGCATAACAGCAGCTGTATGGCACAGAGTCCAGTTTAAAAAAAGTCATCACATCATCCCTATCAGTGAAGCTAAAACATGCTACCCTGAATTGCCATATGGTGCTGCAACCTATTACCGTGTACAAATAGGGTGGAGGGCTTATGCTTCAATACTTTAGTGAGTCTTTAAGGTGCCACAGGACTCTTTGCAACTCTAAAGGGTTCTTGAGGGCACTTCTCTCCACAAACAATTGCCCATGCTGCAAAAATGGTAATGATTGGTCCATTTTGTTAAAAACTAGTCTCCAATCTTTGCTCTGTTAATGTTCTATCACGGGAAGGGGTTGTTTGTCAGGGGAAAAGCTTTGTTGAATGGAGAGTACAAAATGTAAGAATACACCAGCAAGTGCTATCGAGCTGCATCTTGAAGCAAGAGTTCTTCCATGACAACGTGCAATATCCCCATGGAAGAGCAGAAAGAGGCACTGGGACACCAACATGGGACAGACAAGCACCTGGTGGCAAGTGAGGTGTGGGGTCAAAATGCAGAGGATCTCACTAGGTTTGAAGACACAATGACCCTGTTTCTTGGTTATCTTGCTCTGCTCCCTCCACCACCACTGAGATCCATGCAAAAGACATGGGAAATAGTGACCTAAGGCACAAAGTCAAAAGGAATCAAGCCGACAGGTGATGCCAAGCCCTAGGCACAGGCAGAGGTGCTGGAACTAGGGGTGCAGGAGCACCCCCTGGCTTGAAGTGGTTACTGTGTAGTTCAATGGCTCTCAGCACCCCCCTATCACAGCTCTAGGTGAATTTTCCAATAGCACCGGCACTGTCTCCATGTGTGACTCTGATCCAGGATGGGGGGGCCAGGCATCTGGTTTTCGACCGGAACGCCCAGTCGAAAAAGGGACGCTGGTGGCTCTGGCCAGCACTGTTGACCAGACCGTTAGAATCTGGTCAGTGGCCCAACAGGGGTTTGTGGCTACGGAAGGCTCCCTGCCTCCCCTAGCTCCATGCAGCTCCCAGAAGTGGCCAGTAGGTCTGTGCGGCGCCCAGGCGCCCAAGGAGGCTCCATGCGCTGCCGTCATCCCAAGTGCCGGCTGCACAGCTCCCATTGGCCGGGAACTGTGACCAATGGGAGTTGTGGGGGCGGCACCTGTGGGCAGTGCATGGAACCTCCCTGGCCATCCATGTGCCTAGGGGCTGCAAGGACCTGGTGGCCCCTTCCTCGGAGTCATGGTAAGCGCTGTCGGGACCCTGGACCCTAACCCCCTCCTGTACCCCAACCCCCTACCCCAGCCCTGAGCCCTCTCCTGTGCCCCAAACCCCCTCATCCCTGGCCCCACTCCAGAACCCACACCCCAGCCAGAGGTAGGGTTGCCCACCCTCCCAGTTTGGCCAGGAGTCTCCCAGAATTGGGCTTCATCTCCTGGAGGCTACTGAAGTCAATCCAGGAGCCTGTAGGCTGCTAAAAGTCCAGTGGTGCAGCAGGGCTAAGGCAGGCTCTGCACTGGCTCCCTGCCACTCCTGGAAGGGGCTGGCATGTCCAGCAGTGACCCATAGGTGCAGGGGCCACCAGGGCATCTCTATGCCCTGTCTCCACCTCGAGTGCTGATTCCACAGTTCCCATTGGCTGGGGATGGGGAATCGTGGCCAATGGGAGTTGTGGGGTGGGGGAGTTGTGGGGTGGTGCCTGTAGGCAGGGGAAGCGCAGAACCACCTCGCAGCCTGTGAGCCTAGGAGCTGCTGCCAGACCCTGCCTCAGGTTCTGGTAGATACCCAAGATAAACACTGCCCAGCCAGAGCCTGCACCCCGAAGCCTCTCCTGCACCCCAGCCTGCTGCTGCATCCCTCTCCTGCACCCCAGCCTGCTGCTGCATCCCCCTCCTGCACCCCAGCCTGCTGCTGCATCCCTCTCCTGCACCCCAGCCTGCTGCTGCATCCCCCTCCTGCACCCCAGCCTGCTGCTGCATCCCTCTCCTGCACCCCAGCCTGCTGCTGCATCCCCCTCCTGCACCCCAGTTTTGAGTCCTCATGCACCCAAACTCCCTCCCAGAGCCTGCACCCCAACCCCCTGCTCCAGGCCCCTCCCACACAAACTCCCTCCCACACCCCAGCCCCTTGGCCCAGGTTCAGACCAGAGCCCCCTCCCACACTCCGAACCCCTTGGCCCTAGTCCGGAGCGGCCCCCCTGCCCCGGCCGGCGAAAGTGGGGTGGGGGCTGGAGGGAAGGGGCGGGGCCTTGGCTCCCCTTTGTGCCATTAGAAAGTCGGTGACCCTAATCTAATGGGGCTCCCAAGCCGCGCCTCGGCCAGAGCCGGGCAGTTTCCGCAGCCGCCTACTGGGCCCCGGAGCGCCGCCCGAGCAGCCCCTCCGCGCGGCCAGCGCGCCTCGAAAGGGTTAAGAGCACGCGAGGAAGTCCAGCCTCCCGCTCCCCGATTGGCTCCTCTAGCTCAGGTCCCGCCTTCGGCAGCGGCGCCATAGGGCAGAGCCGCTGCTTCTCCAGCTGCACGAGCCCCGCGCTGCGCTCCGGAGTGGCAGCGCCTGAGGGGACCGCGCCGAGCCCCCGTCCAGAGCCGAGCCGGGCCGGGAGGAGCGCGACGGCTGCGGGCTCAGACATGGTGAGCGGCGGCTCCTGGGCTGGGTGCAGTTACCGGCCGGGCCCGGGCCGGGCGGGGATTGAATGGGCGGGGTGGGAGGAGGGCGCCTGGGAACGGAGGAGCGGGAGGAATTCGGCGCCTCTGCCGCCCAAAAGGGGCGCGGGCAGATTCCCGGGGGGGGAGGGGAAGACATCGACAGGACAAGACCCCTCAGGTGGGGGCGGGTCCAAAGTAGCCGATGGGCTCCTGGGCGAGGCGGCCCCTTGGGAGCGGGCGGGATGAAGGGAAAGTGGCGCCCAAGGCAGCCGGCTGGAGGGTCCGGGCGGCCTGGGGAGGGGCGCGTTGGTCTGGCCGCGGGGGAGCCTGAGCAGCTCCTGTTGAGCGCGGAGGTGCCTCCCTCCTCCAGGAGCATCCCCCCGTCACCCCGCCCCCGGGTTATCGCCACCTGAACGCCTGGCGGGACTCCCCGCCCCAGGGTCCCCAGCAGGACTTTGGAATCCAACAAGGAGGATTCTGCCCTCCAGGGATCTGGATCCGGTTTTACACTGAGCCCAGAGCAGGCCCTGAGAGTGAACTCAGTGCGTGGGGCTGCGGTGACCAGATGTCCCTGGGGGCCTTATAGGGACAGTCCTGATTTTGGATTCTCTTTCTTCTATAGGCTCCTATTACCCCTCCCCCCCCATCCTGATTTCTCACACTTGCTGTCTGGTCACCCTTCACAGAGATGATAGGAAAGTGTAAAATCTTAGTGGCTTGAATTAAGGAGAGGGACCCACACAAAGCCACCAACCTTCCAGAACTGGGACTGGAGGCCTGGCTGACCTCACACAGACCCGAATTCAGTGCAGCCCACCCAAGAGCTCTCAGCTGGGGAGCAGGTGTTCGGCATCCTCATTTGCCAACCAGGCTGAGTCTAAAACTGATGAGTGGCAGCAAGGGACTAAGCTGAGGAGCCACAGTCTGCACGGAAGGAGGGTGAGGCCATGAATCAGAGAGGAGTGGGCAATAGCTAGACATGTAACTAGTTACAGAATTATGGTATATTGAGGCCTGTGTTGGAATTGAAAGCTATTGCTTTAAGAATGGGGGGGGGGGGTTGAGGTTCTGGTCCTGTTTGTATGCTAGGGGACACTGTGGAGAAGTCTGGGAGCACTGCATTAGTCAGGCTGGAAACAGTCTGAAAAAAGACTTCTTCCAGAGCCTGAAAAAAGGTGGGATGAGTTGTGCCTTGGTCCCTTAGGGAGCAGTCTGTTTTCCCTCCTCTGTTTTGGGTTCTTGATTGTTGTTATTCTGAATTGTATGAAATACAGCAGTGTTATGTTGCATCCTTCTAGTAAGAGTATTCTATGTTTTTATCTAACTCCTCCGTGTGTGTGTGTGTGTGTGCACGCCATGGAACATATCAAGAATCACTGAAGGAATAGGACCTAACTAATCAGACATTGGGGAGGAATTAACAAGAGGCAGCTAACTGTGGGGCGGTGGACATAAATTGAAACAGCACAGGATACATTAGTCTACCCAATAGACGGGGGTGTGGTACATGGAAGGCTTCTGAGAGCAAAGGTTCCTTCCCCCACCCCTGCTGGAATAATTTTTTTTGTAAGTGTGACAGAGTCTTGTAGCATCTTATAGACTAACAGATCTTAGGGATCATGATCTCTGATGATTCATCAGATGAAGTAGGTCTTAGCCCACGAAAGATCATGATCCCTAAGATCTGTTAGTCTATAAGGTGCTACAAGACTCTTTGTCGCTTTTGCAGATCCAGACTAACATGGCTACCCCTCTGATACTTTTCTTGTAAGTGTGACTATCATGACAATCATGAGGCTTGCAGTGTATAGACTGAACCACCTTGAAACTTTCTTTCACTGTCAAAGAGCTATATTCTGTTGGCCTGGTCACCACCTGTGTAATGCCTACCCACTCAGTGTAATTCTCTACTGGTGGCTGGGTCCCATAGAGAGGTTAATAAGTTTGGCTCTGCTAACTAACACTGCAGCAGAGACTCATGCTTTTAGATTCAGAGGTCCCCAGGTTCATAGAATCATAGAATATCTGGGTTGGAAGGGACCTCAGGAGGTATCTAGTCCAACCCCCTGCTCAAAGCAGGACCAATCCCCCAAGAAAATTATCCCAGCCAGGGATTTGTCAAGCCTGACCTTAAAAACCTCTAAGGAAGGTGTTCCACTCCCTTCCTAGGTAACCCATTCCAGTGCTTCACCACCCTCCTAGTGAAAAAGATTTTCCTAATATCCAACCTAAAACTCCTCCACTGCACCTTGAGACCATTACTCCTTGTTCTGTCATCTGCTACCACTGAGAACAGTCTAGATCCATCTTCTTTAGAATCCCCTTTCAGGTAGTTGAAAGAAGCTATCAAATCTCCCCTCAGTCTTCTGTAGACTAAACAATCCCAGTTCTCTCAGCCTCTCCTCATAAGTCATCTGCTCAAGGCCCCTAATCATTTTTGTTGCCCTCCTCTGGACTCTTTCCAATTTTTCCACATCCTTCTTGTAGTGTGGGCCTCAGAACTGGACACTACTCCAGATGAGGCCTCACCAATGTCGAATAGAGGGGAACAACTATCATGTTCCTCGATCTGCTTGCAGATCAGGTCTGCAGGTTCAGTCTGTGTTACAAGTGCAATGTTGTTTACTCAAACAAAGCTCTCTCTGATGCTGATGGGAGTCTAGCTTAGTCAGGAACTGCATCAGGACCTCAGGTTTTAGTCCTTTCAAGCAGGATGTGTGTGTAGGTTCTCTATCAAGTAAAGTGTTTGCATGGCCCTCATCACTGAAACTTCTGAGTAATATGCAAGCATAGAAGCTACTTGTCCAAATGATCTGGCTAGGACAGAGGAAATGTGTAAAGTGAAAACAGGAGGGACTGAGGGGAGGTGTCCAGCAGTGAGCCCCAAAGGAATAAGCAGGTGTCTGGTGATGCAGATTGTTGACACACCCTTTGATAGCCCTTCTAAGCTACAAACATTTAACATTAGGCAATGAGGATAGCCAAGACTGAATCTGTCAGCAGCTGTCTGGTCTGAACAAATAACCCATCTGGGGTTGCGGTGGGGGATGATATGCACCCTGAAGAAGGGGTCGTTAACCGAGGGAAGCTGGAAGCCACTGCGTTGTTCTGAGTCCTGTTAGCTTAATGTTTGACAGTGCTTGTGTTGATGGAAAGGTGCAGCAGATGGCAACTTGAATGGGTCAGGGACTAGAGGGTGAGTCTTAGCTCACTAAAGACACACACCACTCTGGGCCCTTTGGGAGGTTCTTGAGATAGGAAGATGAGATGATTAATCCCAGGCTACCTAAACGCACAAATCTATAAACCAAGAATAGGTTGGGGCACTGTAAAGCAAATACCACCTTGATTTCTTTAATTTTATTACAGTACAATAATAATCCCCTATTTATTGATCTTTCACCAGTGGCTGAGTTCTCTTCAAATATGAATAAATTAAGTCTCACGATGCACCTCTCCCCAAACTCGTACAAATGAGTAAACTGAAACACTGAGCAGTTAAGTGACTTGCCAAAGTTCACGCAGCAACTCCAGTGACAGGGCCAAAAATGGAACCCAGGAGTCCTGACTTCCCCGTTGCCCATCCTAATCATTGGACCACATGCCCTTTTCCACTTTGTTGGGGAGATGGCGATCTCTTAAGATCCAGGCTTCTGCTGGTAGCTCAGCAAGAATGTGGTTGGTACAAAAGGGAGCAATATTTGCCCCTCTTTGCTAAGGAAGCTGAAGCATTGAGTGGCTTATTTGGAAGAAGCTTCCTAAAGCAACAATTAACGTTGATTGGACAAGCATTGGGAGGATGAGAAAGCCAGGGCCCTAGTGGCTCATTTGGAGGATGGGGGTGGAGTCGGCTGGGCTTCCTGGCTCCCTCACGCCCCTGCTTCCAGTTGATAATTAAATTGCTCATGTTTCCCAGCAGAACCAGGGCGGGACAGGCTGTTCCAACATCAGTGAACTTCCAATAAATGACATTTGCACATTGTTTCATAAGCTGCGCTGACGTGTGTCAGGGCCCCCACAAATGGGGAGCCATGGAGATTATCAGACTTTTTAGAACTCTGTGATTGGCAAAACAGCCAGGAGGCTTAGGACTTTAAAAAGCTAACTGTAACTATGTTTTAATTGCCCGCAGCCTCCCATTGCAGTGTTAAATAGAGAAGGAAACTTGAATGCAGGGGGTCTGTGTTTGCTTTCACCTCCACTGCTGCAAGTGCAGAGCAGCTCCAGTGAAATCAATAGACTGACTCTGATGTGAGGTCAGAAACAGGTCCACTGTTCCCGTGGCATCTGTTATGCTCTCAGAGGATGGGGACTGTGCTTTCTCTGGTCTCACAGACCCTCCCATGGAATGTTTGTCCAGCACAAATGTTTATTCTTGGCCTTTGATCTTCTAGTTTTGGGATCTCAAACTCAAATCACCGCAAGGGCCACATGAGGACTAGGACTTTGACCTGAGGGCCGCATCTCTGAAACCTTTTCATACAACAATACAAAAGTATAGTCGACAATTTTAAAAATGAGTAATATAGTATGCTATTAAAAGTCAATGTATTAACTTTTTAAAAACTGTAATGCGAAGAGGGGTTTTAATCTATATCTATATCTATATCTATATACACTAGCATAAGTGCCCGGCGTTGCTCGGGTCAGTCGGAGGTGGGGAGGGGGCAGACAGCTGACACCCCCTGACCAACCCCAACACCCACACCTCACCCTTCACCCACCCCGACACCTTCCCACACCCCCTGACCAACCCCAACACCCTCCGGCTCACTTACCCCCCGACCAAACCCGACAACCCCACCTGACCCCCCCCAGCAAACCCAACACCCCCACCTCACCCCCCAACCGAACCTGACACCCCCACCTGACCCCCTGAGCAAATCCGACACCCCCACCTCACCCCCCCGACCGAACAGTGTATTTAATAATCTGTGTGCTACACAGTGCACCGTGAGCTGGGGGGGTGTCGGGTTTGTTGGGGTTGGTCGGGGGGGTTGCGGTTGGTGGGGGGGTGAGGTGGGGGTGTCAGGTTCGGTCGGGGGGTAAGTGAGCCGGGGGGGTGTCGGGTTTGGTCTGGGCACCCACCCCGACACCTTTCCCCCCCCCCCAGACCAAACCCAACACCCACACCTCACCCCTCACCCCCCCCGACACCTTCCCACACACACACCCCCGACACCTTCCCACACCCCCAGACCAACCCCGACACCCCCGGCTCACTTACCCCCCGACCAAACCCGACAACCCCACCTCACCCCCCGACCGAACCCGACACCCCAACCTCACTTACCGTCCCACCAAACCCAACTCGGATCCGTCGCAGGCGGGGAGGGGGCCCAGAGCCGAGGGATTCCGGGGACCTTGGCAGGTGGGGGGGGGGGAGGGCACAGGGCTGATGGATTCTGGGGTTCCGTTGGGAGGGGGGAGGGGCAGAGAACTGAGGGATTTCCGGGGTTCCGTTGGGAGGGGGGAGGGGCAGAGAACTGAGGGATCTCCGGGGTTCCGTTGGAGGAGGGAGGGGTGAGCTGAGCGAGTGAGGTGTCTGTTGGAGGGGGGTATTATGACATCATCATCACCTAACTGCCCAGCTGATGTGATTGGCCCTGAAAGACTTTCACCCCTGGGGGGCGTCAGAGGTGAGATCCGAAAATTTTTCGACCCTTACCAGCATCTAGACCCCAAGACCCCTCACTGTACCAAATTTCAAGACTCTGGCTGAAACGGTGCGGGAGGACTTCGCTGTCATACGTACATACATACATACATACGTACATACATACATACACCACTTGACTTTTATATATATAGATAGATAGATAAGTCAAATGGTGTATGCGTGCGTGTGTGTATGTATGTGCACTTACTCCTTCCACACCGTGTGAGCTAGAGACTTGAAATTTGGTACAGTTATTGGTCTTAGGGTCCTAATCAGGGTAAGAGTTGAAAATTTTTCAAATCTCACCTCTGACTCCCCCCAGGGGTGAAATTATTTAAAGGCCAATCACATCAGCTGGGCAGCTGCTGTTCTCTGTTCTCTGTGACATAGTTATGATGTCATAATACCCCCCTCCAACGGACCCCGCACTCGCTCAGCTCTCTGCCCCCTCCCCAGTTGGGTTTGGTCAGAGGGTAAGTGAGGTAGGGGTGTCGGGTTTGGTCGAGGGGTAAGTGATCCGGGGGTGTCGGGTTTGGTCGAGGGGTAAGTGAGCCGGGGGTGTTGGGTTTGGTCTGGGGGGGTGGGAAGGTGTTGGGGTGGGTGAGGAGGGGGTGTTGGGGTTGGTCAGGGGGTGTCTGGTTTGGTGGGGGTGTCTGGTTTGGTGGGGGGGTAAGGTGGGGGTATTGGGTTTGGTCTATGGGGGGTGAGGTGGGGGTGTCGGTCAGGGGGTGTTGGGGTTGGTAGGGGGGTGATGGGGTATTGGGTTTGAGTGGGGGGTGAGGTGGGGGTGTCAGGTTTGCTCTCTGCCCCCTCCCCACCTCCAACTGACCCAAGCAACGCCGGGTATTTTCGCTAGTAAAATATAAACACCTGTCACTATTCCTTATGGTCAGTAACACTGGTGATCTACACTAAGGGCTGGTCTTCACTAGTGCTGCTGGAAATCGATCTTCTGGCAATCGATTTAACGCATCTCGCTAAGACGCGATAAATCGATCGTCTGGAGCTCGCCAGGAGGCGCAAGCTGGAGTCGACGGGGGAGCGCGCCGCCGACTGCCGCCGCTGTGGAGATGAGAGGTAAGTCGGCGGCTGCCATCGATTTCCCCCCCCGTCCCGCCAGTGAGGACAAGCCCTGACAGTCTATCAACATAGCTGTAATGGCAGGAACTTTTTAAAGTAACTATTCAAAGTAGCTTGGCTGCCAGTGGAGCCTATGGTGGGTCGCAGGAAATAACTCTGCAGGCCGTGTGTTTGAGACCCCTGTTCTAGTTCATGCCTCCTTAACTTGATTCCATAGACCATTCCTTTACTAAATCAAGAGCTTCAAACAACAGACTCTGACCACTAGCTAACTGGGACATATACAGCAGCATACAGAGAACCCAGAGGCTTTTCTTCCAGAGCACAAACATCTAGCACGGTGGTTCTCAAATTTTTGTACTGGTGACCCCTTTCACATAGCAAGCCTCTGAGTGCAACCCCCTCCCTTATAAAATAAAAATGCTTTTAACTATATTACTATTGCTGGAGGCAAAGCTGGGTTTGGGTTGGAGGCTGACCTCTGCGATTTTTACCCCCCCCCCCCGTAATAACCTCATGACCCCCTGAGGAGTCCTGACCCCCAGCTTGAGAATTAGACCCCCTGCTCTAGCACTTACCCTAAAGGAGATTTGATTTGAGATTGTTAATAAGATATATAGACTGTGGGTTGCAGCCATTAGGAGGCAACCTAGGCACACCCTTAAGGGTCTAAGCACCCCACTTCAGTTGGGGTGCCAAAAACTGTTTTCCCCAGTGCAGGACAGCCTCACATAACTTTCTTCAACTCCTTCCTATCCTGGATTACGTCTCAGTTCTTTGCTCAACCAGAGCAAGCCCCCTAAAAGAGAGAGGAGTTCATTGCAGTTCTTTCATTTAAATACAGCATCCTTTGTTAGTGCAGGGCTAATGGTAAGCATAAGGGAAAAGGACGGGCTCTGGTTATTATTTTAAAAAGAGACGTGAGTGGCTAGGAGGAAGGGCAAGTATGGAGTTAGAAGATTTGGAAGGTTCATGAGATAGGAAGAGATGATTAAGCCAAGGCTACCAGAGCCTAGATCAAATGGAAGATTAAAGGCACATTCTATAAACCAAGAATAGTTTTGGGCACTAAAGAAATCAAGCTGGTATTTGCTTTACATTGTTATTGCAATACAATAATAGTCCCCTATTTATCCTCTTTCATCAATGGCTCTCAAAGTGCTCTTCAAACATTCACAAATTAAGCCTCCCAAATACCTCCCCCAAAACTCATACAGATGAGTAAACTGAGATTAGGAGAAGTGAAAGTGTGGCCACATGCAGAAACACCCACATAATTGTGGGGTTTGGATGTAGGATCCCAAGATGGGAGCAGGAAGTAGAAGGATTTTGGAATTTGATGTATAGCTGTAAAACCAGGGAAAGTGCTGCATGGTTCAAAATGAATGAATGCAAAGTCAGAGGGTTGATTTTTCTTCTCATTTAAATCCTTGTAAATGAGGAGTAACTTCATGGAAATCAGGGGTGGTTACATGCTGATAGGGCCTTTATCAGCCACCTCACACCAGTGCAGGTTCAGAGCTGATAGCAGAATCTGACTCTAATATCCCCATTCTACACTGGTTTCCAGCACACCAAGGACAGAATCTTATTTGTATCTCAGCAGCACCTAGAAGTCTCAACTAATGATCAGGTCTCCATCGTGTGTGTGTGTGTGTGTGTGTGTGTGTGTGTGTGTGTGTGGGGGGGGGGGTTGTCAGAAACGTAGAGTGAGAGACAGCCCATGCCCTGAAGAGTTCATGGACTATAAATAGACAAGACAAAGGGTGGGAGAGAAGAATATTTCGATCCCCATTTACAGCTGGAGAACTGAGGCCCAGAGGTGTTGCGACTTGCCTCACGTCTTGAAGGGAGTCTGAAATCCAAACTGGATTTGTGTGCTTTAATTTACCAGGCCATCCTTCCTTGCTGGCTCCCATAAAGGATGGATTGAGAATAATGCAGTCACTCCACATTTTCTATTGTGTAACTGAGAGCAGGCTCTGGCCTTGAAAGCATGTCTGAGTACCCAGTCTAGGATCATAGAATATTAGGGTTGGAAGGGACCTCTGGAGGTCATCTAGTCCAACCCCCTGCTTAAAGCAAGAGCAATCCCCAACTAAATCATCCCAGCCAGGGCTATGTCAAGCCTGACCTTAAAAACCTCTAAGGAAGGTGATTCTACCACCTCCCTAGGTAACCCATTCCAATGCTTCACCACCCTCCTAATGAATTTTTTTTTCCCCTAATATCCAACCTAAACCTCCCCCACTGCAACTTGAGACCATTACTCCTTGTTCTGTCTCCGCTACCACTGAGAACTGTTTAGATCCATCCTTTTTAGAACCCCCTTTCAGGTAGTTGAACGCAGCTATCAAATCCCCCCTCAGTCTTCTCTTCTGTAGACTAAACAATCCCAGTTCTCTCAGCTTCTCCTCATAAGTCATTTGCTCCAGGCCCCTAATCATTTTCGTTGCCCTTCTCTGGACTCTTTCCAGTTTTTCCACATCCTTCTTGTAGTGTGGGCCCCAAAACTGGACACAGTACTCCAGATGAGGCCTCACCTCATGCTCTGTGTTCCAGAAATCCTGGGTTTGCTGAATGAACAGCTCCCACGTCTGCTATTTTAAAGAATGGAATCCTTTTGCTCATCACCTGCTTAAGGGAATGTTTTGAAGTAGTCTGATACATTTTCTACACATGGTTGTAAACATGTGCGATGGGTGCAGCAGGCAGTCGGAGGTGTGCCAAGATCGCAGAGCTCTAGCCAGGAGGAACAGGTGCCAGGAGAAATAACAATGTGTAAACACCATGAGGTCAGCATTTCCCTCTGCTCTGAGCCACTCAATGCATTACACCATTCTCTGGAAACTTCAGAGGGGAGGCCCAGGTTGGTGAATCTGACTGGAGTCTGAGCAGAAGTTCTGTGGGGTTTCCAGAATCACTGGCCAAGGCACAGATCTTCAGAGGTATTTAGGCTCCTAATGACCATTGAAATCAACTGAAGATTCCTTAAAGAGGCCAGTTTTTCATGGTCTCAGGCTGGGCATGGGGATCCAAAACTCCATAGTTCTGAGGCCAGGAGGGACCACTGTGATCAGCTAGTCTGATCTCCATCATAAAAAGGCAAACTGAGACAACCAGACTCCTCCGTCACCTTTGAAAACCTTGGTAATTGGAACAGGTTTAAGATTAGCAGCTGTGTTAGTCTGTATTCGTAAATAAGACAAGGAATACTTGTGGCACCTTAGAGATTAACCAGTTTATTTCAGCATAACCTTTCGTGGGCTATAGCATACCAATTCTAAGAGGCTGTTTAATTTGGATGGGCCACTATCAGCGGGAGAAAAAAACCTTTTGTAGTGGATCTGTCTGACAGGTGATAAGAACTTTTGAAGGGAAATTAATTAGGGAAATGCAATCAATTAGTGTAATGAGAAAGCCATTCACAATCCCTGGTTGGAGTCTGTTTTGGAAGTTTTTCTGTTTTTTAAAATTGACACCTTCAAGTCTTTAATGGAATGGCCAGGGAGGTTGAAGTGTTCTCCTACTGGTTTTTGAATGTTAAGATTCCTGATGTCTGACTTGTGTTCATTTATTCTTTTGCATAGAGACTGGCCGGTTTGGCCAATGTACAGAGCAGAGGGGCATTGCTGGCACATGATGGCATATATCACATTGGTCGATGTGCAGGTGACTGAGCCTCTCATGGTGTGGCTGATGTGATTAGGTCCTATGATGGTGTCAGTTGAATGGATATGAGGACAGAGTTGGCATCAGGCTTTGTTAAAGGATAGGTACCTGGGTTAGTGTTTTTGTTGTGTGGTGTGCGGTTACTGGTGAGTATTTGTTTCAGGTTGGGGGGCTGTCTGTAAGCGAGGACTGGTCTGTCTCCCAAAATCTGTGAGAGTGAAGGATCATCTTTCAGGATAGGTAATTAGAAGTATTGCAGACTTCATTTGGATTGACTAATACAGCGGTTCTCAAACTCCTTGAGACTGCAACCCCTTTTCCAGCTCCATCAGCAAGGTGCAACCCCCCCGGTCCCCGCCGGGGGCGGGCTGCCATCTGCACCCTGGCCCCCGGTCCCTGCCGGGGGCGGGCTTCCTGCTGCAGGAGCTCACGACCCCTTGGGGAGTGCTCGGTGACCCCCCAGGGGGTCGCAACCCCCAGTTTGAGAAACCCTGGACTAGAATGATCAGTGCTGTCAGCTAAGCAAGCAGCAGTTAAAGACCGAGCTTCCGTGACTAGCTGGTGCAGATTCACATGTCGGACCTGAAATCTATGTAATAATCGATTGGTGTTTTAATTGGCACACAGCTGGAAGAGAATGCCACCAGGTTTGTTAAGTACTTTGATCCACCAGATAGGTATTATAAACATACCTTTAACGGGATTAGTTATTCTAAAATAACTCCTTGCTGGAGGCACTTAATTTGAAACAGAGTCCATGTGTTTATTTGCAAGAACTGAAAGAAAAGCCCTTCCTGAAAGTGAATCATTTACATTGTATGGTGATACTCTCCAGCCTAGGGGTTATGCCAATCTTGCTTTCAGAATGAGTAAAGCTTCCTCTGCCTCTCATGTCAGCATGGGGTCATGCTTGTTGAGGTTTTTTAATGGGACTTTGAATGGGAAGTTGTTCCGAGCTCAGTGCAGTGGAGCTGCCAGACCGTTTCTCCACTAGGGCATTAGCCAGTACATGGCAACTAACAATGAGGTAAAATCCTAATGAAGACAGGGCAGATTGTAACTTTAACATGAGTTAGTAAGGCAAGATAAAACCCTAGCTTGCCCCATAGTCTCTGCCTTGACCAGTGAGCCCCCACCACAGTGTTCACTGCTCCTCTGTTCTCGGATGTGTCCAGCCTGGAGTGATTCCCCAGAACCTCGTGCTATCCACAGCTCTGCATAGTGGATACACCATGCTTCTGAGCCCAAGTGGGAGATGCTACACTCACTTTGCCCAGGTGCACAAGGCTACATAGTGGGGCTCTGGGCTATTGTGCTAGCAATGAAGCAGATGATTGGGGCTTCTGATATCTGGCTCTCTACCCAGCCGTGCTGGGGAATTCTGGGTGAGTTTGGACAACATGAATGAGTTTGAGCCATTCACATGTTTCATGTGAACATAAAGGAGGTTTAAAGGAATAGGATTATTTTTTAATTTGGGTTTGTGCAGAAAGTGTGTTTGCATTTTATGATGTATAAATAGGCACCAAATATGTGCATGCATCTTCCCCCCTCCCCCCCCCCCCCGCTTGTTTTTTATTTGTAATATAAAATCTGATTTTGCTGGAGAAATTTCTGGTTATCTCAGTTGTTGTGACCCCTTTCACATTCATGGTGGTGGTTGTTGGAATTTTAATAAAGGGAGAGACCAGGTGGGTGAGAGCATGGTTGTTGCTGAGGCTTCTGAGATGGGTGAAACCAGACAATCACTACACTCTTGAATGAACTCGCACAGAAAAACGATAAAAGACAAACCACACTATCACCCGGGGCAAACACTTTATTAAAAGTGATCACTCCCTATCTGACCTCTCAGTCCTAGTCCTCAAAGGAAATGTCAAAAAACCTTCAAAAGATGAGACTGGGAGCTTAAACTCACAACTCTGCTACATATTAAAGAATCCTGGCCTCAACCAGAGACATTGGCTTTATGGCTCATCACAACTGTTGGTAACCCACTAAACCTCATTTAACCTAGCACTGCAGAGGTGTTAGTTGCCCACTTCATTTTAAGTGATCTCCTGCAACATGTGATAACCCCTTATGCTTGTCAGTCTCTCCCACCTTGTATTTAGCTATGATACACTGGTTACCTTTTGTAGACCCGAAGAAAAGCTTTGTGGAGCTCCAAAGTTTCTCTTTCACCAGCAGAAGCTTGTCCAATAACAAAAGTTACCTCACCCACCTTGTATCTCTCCTATCCTGGGAGAAACATGGCTATAGAACAAGGAGTAATGGTCTCAAGTTGCAGTGGGGGAGGTTTAGGTTGGATATTAGGAAAACCTTTTTTCACTAGGAGGGTGGTGAAGCACTGGAATGGGTTCCTTAGGGAGGTGGTGGAATCTCCTTCCTTAGAGGTTTTTAAGGTCAGGCTTGACAAAGCCCTGGCTGGGATGATTTAGTTGGAGATTGGTCCTGCTTTGAGCAGGGGGTTGCACTAGATGACCTCCTGAGGTCCCTTCCAACCCCGATATTTTATGATTCTACAACACCATTGCAAATAACAATGGCAGATAAATTCAGTATCTTGTATTATTTAGACATTTGTGTTAAATAGGTATAAACAAAATATATCACTTGTTCTCTAGACACCACAGATTCTTCTAGGCTAAACAAGACCTGATTTTCCATTTTCTTCATGAAGACCAAAAACCAAACAATTTGTTTGTTACAGTCTTCCAAGGAGCTTTTATATGCCATTTTAAACAAACAAACAAAAAAAACTTGGCACAATCTGACGTCAAAATGGCCATACTGGGAAAGACCAGTGGTCCATCTAGCCCTGTATCCTGCCTTCCAGCATCGGCCGGTGCCAGGCTCTTCAAAGTGAATGAACAGGACAGGACAGTTATCAAGTGATCCATCCCCTGTTGTCCAGTATCAGCTTCTGGCATCCAGTGGTTTAGGGACACCCAGAGCATGGGATTGCATCACTAGCTAATAGCCATTGATGGACCTAACTTCCGTGAACTTCTCTAATTCTTTTTTGAACCAAGTTATACTTTTGGCCTTCACAAAATCCCCTGGCAATGAGTTCCACAGGTTGACTGTGTTCAGGGACAGCAGGTTTGTATAATTTTTGGTGGTGCCCAGAATGGGTCCAAGTCCCACCCCCCTTCCCCACCTGCCTAAGGCTCTGGGAGGGAGTTTGGGTATGGGAGGGAAGAGGGGTTTGGCTCTGGGAGGGAGTTTGGGTGTGGGGGCTGGGGCAGACGGTTGGGGTGCAGGAAGGGGAGTGGGGGATGGGCTCTGGGAGGGTGCTTGCATGTGGGGTCTGGGCTGGACAGGGGGTTGGGGTGTGGGAGAGTGTGAGGGGCAGAGTGCTTACCTCAGGCAGCTCCTGAAAGCAACCCAAACCCTCCTCTGGCAGCAGCTCCTAGACAGGGGCCAAAAGGATCTCCATGTGCTGCTGCCTGCAGGCACCACCCCACAGCTCCCATTGGCCGCAGCTCAGGGTGGGGGTAGCTTTTGAAGACATGCCCCCTGCCCAGGAGCCGCAAAGAGGTGCTGGCCACTTCCGGAAGCGGAGCAGGCGGGAAGCCGCCTTAGCCATTGCACTGCCTGGCCCTTTAAAATTATCTGTTTGTTTCACTGAATTTCATCTGCCATTTGGTTGCTCAGTTACCTATAGGGTGACCAGAGAGCAAGTGTGAAAATGAGGTATGTGTGTGGGGCAATAGGAGCCTATATAAGAAAAAGAGGCAAAAATTGGGACTGTCCCTATAAAATTGGGACATCTGGTCACCTAGTTCAGTGAGATCCCTTTGTAACTCTTCACAGTTAGCTTTGGACTTAACTATTTTCAGTCATTTTGTATCCTCTGCAATTTTTGCCACCCTCTTTCCAGATAACTTATGAATATGTT
Source organism: Sternotherus odoratus (assembly GCA_032164245.1). Classification (NCBI taxonomy): domain Eukaryota; kingdom Metazoa; phylum Chordata; order Testudines; family Kinosternidae; genus Sternotherus; species Sternotherus odoratus. The sequence goes on along the minus strand of JAVMKO010000018.1, from coordinate 16,728,722 downwards.
GAATAGCACAGATCCTTGGCGTGACCCCACTATTTAATTTTCTCCTCTGTGAAAACTATTTATTCCTGCCCTTTTCTCCTTTTTTAACCAGTTACTGGTCCATGAGAGGACCTGCCCTCTTATCCCGTGACAACTGACTTTGCATGAGAGCCTTCGGGGAGGGAACTCGCTTGTCAAAGGTTTTCTGAAAGCTCAAGTACACTCAAGCCACTGGATCCACTTTAAAGTCCACTTTACAGGGTGACTGTTCAGACAGCTGGAATGTGCGTATTGTTGACTTTGCACCACAGCTCTGTACTGGGTTCCCACAGACACTGCGCCTGTGCAATGTGCACAGAACCAGCCAAAAGGGAAGAACATTTACAAACGATTGCGACCTCGACAGCCCAACCCCCAGCGTCCTCTCCCTGCTTCAGAGGCTATCGGGCAATCATTAGCAGAGGAAGTGATTCAGTGAAAGGGAACCTCTTGTGCATATGCTCTCACGCAGCTGCACCTTGTCAGTGTGTGGGCTGGGTTCTGTTAATATAAGGCTTCAGCAGGGACTTGCATGTACAAGCTGCACAGGCTTCCCCCAGGATACAACTGAGAGCTCTTTTAAAGAGTCTCCTGGGACTCTTCCATCTAAAAGAATCACCCCAGGCTGCTGCCGCCATCTTCCAGGCTGGATTGATAAGAGGTAAGTCAGCTTCTTAATGTGCAGCATTGGTCTTGTTTTTAGCCTTTTAAGAAAATAGTCTGGGGAAGAGGGTCTGGTGCCTAGGGGATGCTGGGCTCACACTAGAGTTCCTTCTGTCAGGCGAAAGGGGATTCCTCTAGGGGGCCTATGTCCACCCCTTCCCCTGCCCTTTGCTGGCCCTGTCTGTGGAGATTGTGAACTCTTCAGGGTGTTGTGCAGTGCCTACGACAATGGTGCCCTGGCGTTGGTTGGTCCCTAGACACCACTGAAATAAACTGGGTTAATACTAATGGAATGTGGGAAGGATGGGAATGAAGCAGCTGCAGGTTAGTGAGTTTTGCACACAGAAGGATTATGGGATCTGATACTATGGCACATTATACCACAAGGGGCTAGGAAATGGATCAAGACTTGCTTTGGAGGGATCCTCCAACAGGCAGCCAGCTGCTCTGGGCAGATTTAGCACAGAGATTTAGGCCCAAATCCTGCTCCCAGGGAAGTCAGTGGGAGTGTACGGGTATCAGTAAGAACCTGTTGATCAGTGTTCCAGCAGGGAAGGCATCGCATGGAGGTCCTTTCCAGTTGGGTGCATTGGTCACTTTCTTTTAGGTGTCCCCCCAAAGCAGCATTAGAGAGACTAGTCCGTGTCACTTATTCCGTGGGGTGCTTTAATGAAATGGCTCATTCCAGGATACTTGTACGTGGGATGTATAAGCCCAGTTTGGTGCTCTGATACCACAATGGTGAGTGTGTAATAAGTGCTGATGCAAAGCTATACCAGAACTCCTTGGAGCCAGCTAGATGAGCAGGCAAAATGGACCACTTGGGGTCCGGGGAGGGTCTGGACACTGCAGGAAGAGGAGCAGGATTAGCTGCACCAAGCTTGGCCCTTTAGGGAGGTGTGTTTTTTTTTGTTTTTTTGTTTTTGTTTTTTTTTAAACCTCAAGGAAATGTGCAGCCTGTCTTTGCCTTAGTTTTCACCTCATTCACTAAGTGCTGAAGCCATGTGTGCACCAGCTGTGGCTTCTCACTTCCCATAGTTCCAGCAACACTGTGCAATGGTGGGCTTTTGAGATGCCATTTGCAGACTAATAGCTCAGCATCAGAAAGGCAGAAGTGTAAATCTACCACTGGAGAAAGGGGAAGCAACACTTTGAGAAAGCATGAGCTTATCTGTGTGTATCCAAAACCACAGTGGAAAGAACCAGAAACACTGCTGCCCAGTTTTAACATGGTCTGGTGTGCAAGAGTCCTCTGAGCAGCATTAAGCAAAGGTAGCTCCCTTTGTACCGACTGCATCACAAAGGTGTCCTCTCTGGCAGAGCTATGGCAGGCAGAGTGGACAATATAGCATAGATCTAGGAGAGTCAGGGGAGCTTCTCCCACCAGTGGAGGCAGCTATGTCGATGGGGGAAGCCCTCTGTTAACATAGGACTGTCTACACTGGAAGTTCGGTCAGTTATAACTGCATTGCCCTAAGCAATTGCCCTAAGCAATGCAGTTATACAGACACAGTTTGTAGTGCAGAGCCTGTAAAAGTGGCTCCAAGGTTACTCTGTTACTCTGAAGTCAGTGGAGTTAATATGGGATGAATATGACCCACTGGCTTTAGGCTAGGGCTTCTCAGTAGTGGAATGGGATGGTTTTATAATTTGGGAGTGATGACAATGGGAGTAACAAAGTCCTGTGGCACCTTAAAGACTAACTATAAAGTTTTGAAGCATGAGCTTTCGTGGGCTAATACCCACTTCGTCGGATGCAAGCAGTGGAAGTGGGTATTAGCCCACGAAAGCTCATGCTTCAAAACTTTATAGTTAGTCTTTAAGGTGCCACAGGACTTTGTTACCTCTGCTATTCCAGACTAACACGGCTACCTCTCTGATTCTTGACAATGGGAGTAGTAATCCTGGATTTCTATAGTGCCACTTTTCCTAAAGAAACCCAACGCACACAAAACCATTTACCCACCAATCGCTACTGAGTGCAAACAGCAGCTCTCCTAGGAAAGACACTAATAAGCCTCTCCATCTTCTGCTGAAAAGCAGCCCCCTCTGGGGCCCAGCATGGCAGCGAATAGTCGACTGTTAGGAAAGGAAACAAAGGGGACTGTATCCAGCTGAAACTGCAGGGTGGATCTTATTCTGCAGAATGTCATTAACTGGAAAGCATGTGTTTTAGGAAAGAAGAGCAATCAGTCTATCACAGCAGTTCTCAAACTGTGGTCTGCGGGCACTTGGTGTTGGTCCTTTTGTGGAGAGCTGACTGCCACATGGTTCCTTCCTTGTTTCCAGCTGTTAAATTGCATTAACAGAAGCTAAAAATATCTCCCTTGCATTACTCTATGTTGTCAATTACGGCCATCAGACAAGAATAGTGTGCAACAGTAAACAGGAGAGAAACTGGGCCAGGCTACTCAAACGAGGAGGAACTAGGCACAGTGATGACAACAGATAAGGGAGATGCGGGACATTCTCTCTTTAAGATGTGGTCCTTGCAATGAAAATGTCACCCCCGGTCTAGGGCGCAGTCCCTTCCTTTAGCATCTTAAAATCGCTTAGAAGAACTTCCTTCTGGAGGACATGCTGTAAGCATGATCTGCCCAAGAACATCCTGCAGCTTGTGGACCTGTTTGGTGGATTCTTTTTTGGCTAGCTTTGTCATGCTCCCAGGCACAGACTCCAAAGAAGAATTCAGTGCCTGCAAGTGCTGTGACCTTGGCATTCTTTAGCCTGACCTCTTGCTGCAGTCCTCTGTTCTGCCTCCCCTCTGATGCCACAGATCAGCAGAGCCCCTGGGGTAAGGAAGCTGTTTCTATTTGGCTTTCCAATAGTTCAAAGGGGAAGAGAGAATTAGAGCTACATTAAATAAAGAAAGAAAGAAAGAAATCAGTCTTTGGAAACATTTCTTTATCTCAGGCCAGCTGGTTGAGAAGGGTTATGGTGGGAAAGTTTCAAATATACAAATGTGAGGGAGACTGTCTCTGGGACATCTCAGCTGGGTAAACTGTGCTGCATCCGTCCAGCTGCTGCACAGAGCTTGCAGGGGTGCTGGAATTGGCATCAGCCACACGTGCACTGCCTGCTCACTTTTTAATATGGGCATAGATTGAGGGGTGCAGCTGGCCACACTACCCCCCTCCCCCCCCAACTGCAAGCCTCAGGTAGGCACAGAGTGGCACCAGGAGCTGTACTTTGTGGCAGGGGAGCTGACAAAGTGATCTCCCTACTCCCCTGCCCCAGCAAAGCACAGTCCTACTAGTAGTGCCGGCCTCTTCCTGGTGGGGGGCAGCCCCCCCCTTTCCACAAGGCCCAGTCCCTCTCATTGGCCCTGCCCTGCTCTGCCTCTTCCCTCTGAGGCCCCACCCCTTGACCAGGCCAGAAGTTGTAGGTGGGCCTCAATAAGAGCTGCCCAGGGAGCCTGTGGCTGACCCTCCACCTGCCTTGGGTGGGACATGAGTTTGGGGCTGTTCCCAGGCAGCCTGGTTAGATGGAGCTAGGAATTATGATTATAATGCAGGCCAAAGAATCCACCCAGCGAGCCCTGCATTGAGCCCAATAGCCTGTGGCTGAACTAGGCCCCAGTTCAGGAAGGCATTATAAACCCAAGCTAATTGCATCCTGTTCAACAGAGAATTCCACCAGGTCCATGTGCTTCGTCCCCCTAATGTCAATGCAATTTAAGTATGGGCCTGTAAGCATGCGGCGACTCACCCGTGCATCGCCTCCTGCTGGTCATCTGGGGAATTGGCTCTTTCAGCTCTGGAGCACCCTCTGCAGGCTGGCATCCTGCTTGCCACTGGCCTGTCCCTCTCCTGGACCCTGGTGCCCTCTTCCCTGGGGTGCCGCACCCTGTAGTACCCTCCAAAGTTTCACAGGGTCTCCTCTACCTGGGGAACCCCCACCCACTATCTCCACCTTGTCTCAGCCTAAGGGCTACTGTCAGTCACCATCTAGGCCCCGTTCACTGGGGCTGACTGCAGTCTGTATAAGCCAGTCATCATAGGCAAGGAGGGTTTGGCCTGCTGCCTCTCCCTACCCATGGGCTTCCCCCTACAACCTCAGTACCCCTACTAGGCCTCAGACTAGGCCCTGCAGCCTGGGGAGTTATCAGCCTGGAGCTCCCCAGCTCCTCTGGCAGCTTTCTTCTATCACTGAACAAGGAACTCTGTTAGAATAAGGAAAACAGTATTCGCTCTAAGCCACTCTGTCCTTCTCTCTGCTTCCCTGGTGAGCTTAGAACCATTTCTGTCAAAGGACATGCCTGCCCTGTAGTGCAGAGATTTAGGCACTAGTTTGACTGCTGGGGCCTGCCTTATTTTCCCCTGGCCACAGAACACTCCCGTTCTGGGATCCAATTGATTAAGTTCTGCACAGCATATTTCAAAAGAGAACCCTACAGCCTTCTCTCCTTTTTCAGCAGAACCCAGCGTGGGCCGGCTCTAGCTTTTTTGCTTCCTCAAGCGCCCCCCCCCAAAAAAAAGGGGGGGGGGGCAGCCGGATTGTGCTGTCCCTTAGAATGGCTGGATTGCTGTCCCTTAGAATGTGCCGCCCCAAGCACTTGCTTCCTCCAGAAGCTGAGGAACTGGAATTAATTTTCAAATTGGACACTATCAAGCAAGGGCTAAACAGGGATTGTGAATGGCTCTCTCGTTACACTAATTGATTGCATTTCCCTAGTTAATTTCCCTTCAAAAGTTCTTATCACCTGTCAGACAGAGATCCACTACAAAAGGTTTTTTTTCTCCTGCTAATAATGGCACATCCAAATTAAACAGCCTCTTAGAATTGGCTGGCTCTTTAGAATTTTTTTTTCTTTCTCTGTTTATAAATACATCTCACTTCTGTTCCATTCTATGCATCCGATGAAGTGGGCTATAGCCCATGAAAACTTATGCTGAAATAAACTGTTTAGTCTCTAAGGTGCCACAAGTATTCCTCGTCTTATTTACGGATACAGACGAACACCGCTGCTAATCTTAAACCTGTACCTACAGTGGTTTGCATATACATCAGCTGCTTAAATCTCCTTTGCTAGCTGCAGAAAACTGCCTGTTGGCAGGATTCACCAGTGACTAAATCCTGAAATTGATTTTTTGTAACCCTCATTTGTATTGATTAGTTTTACCTGTGTATCTGTAAATTCAATAACATTAATGCACTCATGTTGGTACTGAACTCTGCTTATGTGGTTTATTTTATTGGTTGCAGAAGATCAATAGGAAAGAGAATAAATGAGAAGTCCTTTTTATTTTTTAAAGTTAAGCAGTTTAGTTGCAAATAAACCTGTAGTCTTTTAAGTCTTCTGTGTTGCCAGGCCATAAGAGGCTTGCTACAACTGTCAGCAAGGAGAGATCTTCTTGAGTAAAACCATTAAGGTCCTGCATTTTTAGTACTTGAAGAAGCAGAGGTCTAGGAAGGCAGTATTGCCTAGTGAATAGTGCACCAGCCTAGGACTCAGGGAAAACCTTCATTTCTACTCCACTAACCTGGTATGTGCTGAACAAGTCAGGTATCATCTCTGCTTCAGTTTCCCAGTCTGTAATATGGGCTAATGCTGTTGATGTCTCTTGTAAAGGACCTTGAGACCGATTGATTAAAAAGCCCAGTGTGAAAATAGCAGTGTAACTAAGGCTAAGATTTTGTCATAGATATTTTTAGTAAAAAACATGGACAGGTCACTGGCAATAAAGAAAAATTCATGGAAGCCCGTGACTTGTCTGTGGCTTTTATTAAAAATATGTCTGACAAAATGGGGAGCTGCCATGTCCCCATACCTCTGGTGGGAGCTGGATAGCTGTGGGGCCCCTGCTCATAGCTCTGGGACCCTACCACCCGTGGGGGCTCACAGCTCCATGGTCCCCCGCAGCCTGTGGCAGCTGGGAGCTCTCTGGGGTCCACCCGCAGCTCAGAACACTTGGGGCCCTGCTGCCCATGGCAGCCTGGAGCTGCAAGGTACCCCCACCAAAAGCTCTGGGTTCACCCTGCCACCTGCAGCAGCTTGGAGTTCGGGGGGGAGAGAGGGAGTCCCTGTAGGCTGAGCAGAGAGCAAGTGTGAAAAATCAGGACACTGGGTGTGTGTGTGGGGGGGGTAATAGGAGCCTATATAAGAAAAAGACCCCAAAATTGGGACTGTCCCTATAAAATCAGGACATCTGGTCACCCTAAGTCCCTGCAGCTCCCAGCCGTCGCGGGCTGAAGTCAGATGTCTCTGGAAATTACGGATTCTGTGAGTTCCGTGACCTCAGTGACAAAATTGTAGCCTTAAGTATAACTATTATTGTGTTAGTCCTGGCTCCACTGAGGCTGGTGTGATTTGGTGTTGCAGGATTTGAGAGGTTCATTTATGTTTATAGGCTAAGCTTGTTAATATAATAGAGAACAGGACATTGTAGAAAGTCTTGGGGTATTGTCTATATGTTGTTGCATTTTGACAGATTATTTTCTTCCTGGCGATATAACATACAGTGTCCTTCAGGAGCGATGCATAGTTGATACTGCTCCATCTACTTAGTGTATTATTATGCCTTATAGCAAACAGCAAGGACTCTGCTCAACATATATTTCAACTTGACATGGAAAACCTAGCTGGGCTCCATCTGCACTTGCACTACAGTAAATCATCCTTGTCCTGTCATTGCATGGAGGATGGGAAGCTGCAGTCCTCTTTGGGCTGGCTGTACATGGGTCACCCCTAATGTCACAGAACAGAAGGAACGTTGTCAGCTTGTGATGGCGCTCATCTCCTTAGTGTCAGGAATGCAAGGGGTCAGTTGTCAAATGAGCTGTTTCAGTTTCCTTTCTACTGCCAGTCAAACTAAATGAATTGTCTGTTTAGATTCTGAGGTAAAACAGTTGCTGACTAGCTGCTGTTGCAGGTTGTTTCTGAGTTGGTGGCTCAGAAATACAAGTACCTAGTTTTGTTTAAATTCAAGTCTCTGGGAAGCAAATTTTTAAAGAAAGTAGCCCAAGGTTTGGAGGAAGTAATGCCCTTCCTTTAACTGCACACCCAGCTCCCATGGTTGTGCATTGCACATGGGCACCTAATTGGTCATTTGCATATGAAGTCATGTGGCATGGCTTGTGGGGAGAAATACCTATGCAAATATAGGCATGCAATAGCATGCATGACTCTGGCTAATTAAAAACTGATCTCTGTCTTTCATTATCTGGAAGTATTGTCCCAATTATTAACTGTGTGATTGAAAATCTGGCTGCTGTAGCTGAACAGGAGCCAAAAGATGATGCTGGTTATGAAAGCTCACGTGTAGGAGTTGCAAGTAGGCCTAGTGGTGTGACGGCAGCACATCCCTCCCTGGTGCGATCCTTTGACTAGCGTAATTCCTTCTGTCCCTTGTGACAGCCACAGACCTAGCTAGTTGTAATTAATGGATGACAAATACCCGCCCACTTTTCTACTTCAGAGAACTTTATGGGGGGAGCTGGTAAAGTCCCTACATAGTTGGCTGGCTGAGCTGATGATTCACAGATCCCAAGTGCCAACAGGACAAAGTTGGTGCTGCTTCAGCTGTATCTTCCACTGAAAATCCACAGAGGAGTCAGAGTGTCTGTGATCTAGACCCCAATGGGGCAGACTCTCTCTCTCTTTCCTTTGTTTGTTTTGTTGATCTTCTGTCTCCTAGCTCTCTTGTCTGCATCATATGTTCTAGCTGTATCTGTAGATCTCTTCCTCCATCCCCATGCACCCATCTGCCTATCCACCCAAACTCCAATTTCTATATTTCGTTGCCCAGGCGTCAGCATTTTTAAAATTCTGCAGTCACAGATAGTTCCTGTTTTGCAGCTGTGACGTCCGTGTGTAGTGAGACAAACGGGAGACGTGTCAGCCATTCTGGAGGATCCTAAACCATGCCACTTGCCGTAAGGCTGTCACAGATCCAGGCCAGTATGATCATCTAATCCAGGGGTTCTCAAACTGTGGGTTGGGACATTTTTAATGGGTGCTGGTGTTAGACTGGTTGGGCTCCAGTGTCAAAGCCAAAGCCCCACCGCCCAAGGCCCGAAGTGCGAGCCCCAACACCCAGGCTGGGGCTGAAGTCCAAGTCCAAGGGCTTCAGCCCTGGGTGGCGGGACTCATGCTTCAGCTTTAGCCCTGGCGGCAGGGTTCAGCTGACAGGCCCCCCGCCTGCGGCTAAAGCCCTTGGGCTGCAGCTTTGCTCCCCCTGTCTGGCCTTCTGGGGTGGTGGGGCTTGAACTTTGGTTTCCATCCCACCCACGCCTGGGGTGTCAGGGCTCGGGCAGGCTCATGCTTCAGTTCCTTCTCCTGGGGTCGTGTAGTAATTTTTGTGTCAGAAGCGGTCGTGGTGCACTGAAGTTTGAGAACCACATCGGAGCTGTTGTCCAGAGAGCTGAGATGCTGCATCCTAGAAGCAGAGAATCCTAGACGATCAGGGTTGGAAGGGACCTAGTGACGTGGGCTCGAAAGGCCTCTTACTCTGAACTTGCCGGTATTTAGAAGTTGGAACTTGCAGCGAGGTTCACATGGGGAGCTCACTCGTTTATTGAGATTTCATTCTGTAACCCTGGCGCCCCGATTCAGTAATTCACAATCTAGGAATGAGGATGGCAGGTTTGTGTTGGCCAGAGGTAAACTGAGGGATGCTGCAAGTGAGAGGAGTGGCAGTATACATAGCAGGATTTATCAAGTGGAGACCAGATAATCAGTGAGGTGGTTGAGGATCCTAGAATCATAGAGTTTAAGGCGAGAGGGGACCACGAGATAATCAAGTCGGAGTTCCTGTATGTCACAGCCCACCACCACTGACTGCCACCTGCCCACTAAACCCGAAGGTCAAAGCCCCACATTTTCCCTAGTGTTTGGTCAGTTCTGCTCCTGTTCCAAAGCGGAAAAGGAAAGCGGAATTGAATCATTTCCCCCAAAATAAGGTCCTCAAATGCCCTCTGCCCAGCTCCCAATCCCTTAACTCCCTCCCGAGGAATGGACCATGCAGCTGTGTCGCCAGTACAGAAATCCACAGCACATTGAAAATATGGTGGCAATATAAAACGGATGCAATATAAAATGGATAAATGACAAAGGAGGGAGAAAGGACTGTAGTACTGATTGTGCAGGACGTGGGGCAGAGGTCAGTGCTGTCACAGGAGTGCTCTAAAGCCGTCTTAGTTGATAAGGAGCCAGTAGAACATGTATCTTAGTCCCTGGGTCTTGTAGAGCTGATCAAACGCTTTGTGCCCTGCAAATCCTAGAATCTCAGGGTTGGAAGGGACCTCCGGAGGTATCTAGTCCAACCCCTGCTCAAGGCAGGACCAACCCCAACTAAATCATCCCACCCAGGGCGTTGTCGAGCCTGACCTTAAAAACCTCTAAGGAAGGAGCTTCCTCAGGGCAGCTCTTAACAAGTGCTACATCATTCAGGGGTCACTGCTGCATTACTTGTGATGTACCGCGAAGGACATAGGGACCCCACCTAGAATGAGATGTTAGCCCCTATGGAAGAGGTTTCCCTCCCTTTTACTACAGTAGCACCGGAGGGACCCAAATAAGACCACATTTTGCTGGCTGCTGTAGAGACCGCTCTTGTCCTGACAGTTTACAGTCTAAATTGACAAGACACACACAGGATGGGAGAGAAGCCACTTGCCCAAGATCACCCAGGAAGTCCGTGGCTGAGCTGTGACCAGCACCCAGGTTCCTCAACGCTAGGTCCCACCGCTAGCCATTATGCCACACTGTTTGCTACCTTGAGCCCAAATATACATTCCTGTCTATAAAGGAGCAGCCAGTACCCTTCAAAACTCTGCTTGTGGTGTGTGTGCTTCTAGTCCTTTTTTCTAGCCACCCCCAGTTTGGTGTCTGCCCTCATTGGCTAAGCTGATTCTTATATTCAGATCAGACTATGACTGTCCTTTGGAAATTGACCATACAGTCTGGCCCAATGATCAGAGGTGAAGAGGTTAACTGTGCTGATGCCAGGTCATAATTAGGCCTTATCACTGCATGGAGGTACTGCACTGTACTGGCTATATTTCAATCTCTCTCCAGACTCAGAAGTGCAGTGATTTACTGGACATGTGGAAGGGATTCTGCAACTCTGAGCACAGAATTGAGCTTTCATTTCATTTGCTTCCATACAATATATCCTGGAGCACACAGCAAGTCTGCAGGAAACAGACCCAGAGACTCTAAATCTTTGGAATGTGTGGGCTTTCAGCACATGTAGATTTCAATTGTCACTCTTCAAGAATTCAGAACTAGAGGTTCCTGCTATTGTGTTGCTTGGCGGAGAGGATGTAACCAGTCGCTGAGTCAGAGTCCATTTACACAAGCAAAGCTGCTGTCTTGGGGGCCTGCTGTCTAACAGAGTCTGGAATTTACTGTGGAATTTACCCCATTGCTGCACCCCTCCTGCATCCAGCCCCAGGCCCTAAGCCCCCTCTTGCACTCCACACCTTCTGCACCCTAACCCCATGTCCTGAGCTTCTTCCTGCACACCGCAACCCTCCCATACCCTGCACTCCCTCCCGCACCCCGACCGCCTGCTCCAGCCCTACATTCATGGCCCTGCATACAATTCCCCCACCCAGATGTGGCCCTTGAACCAAAACGTTTGCCCATCCCTGGGCTAAATAGGCCAGGCAGATGGGAAACAAAGGCACAAATTGACTTGTCCAAGGTCACACAGTAGGTTATTGACAGGGTGGAGTTTAGGAGCCAAGTCTCGGAGGCCCCTTGCCATGCCTTGTCCGGCAGACCACGCTATTGGCTGTGTATGGAGGAGGCAGACTGTAGCTGGTTGATTTTTTTTGAGTGTGGGCAAAAGGGCATTGCTGAGCCTCTTTGCTACAACTGTCGTGTTTCGTGTTCTGCTGGAGATGTGCCTGGAGATTCCGATAGGCACTGCCAATCAAATAACGGAGCTGAACCGGATCACAGTTATGCAGATGGAGGGGAAACCGAGCATTAGGGGTCTTGTGTAATGGAAAGTGCCTTTCTGCCACTCCAGGGAAAAACAGTTTTGTAGAAGTCACAATGCTGTTGTTTGCATCATGCGAATCTCAGACAATGCTCCGCAGCACTCGCTGCCCTGCTGGTGCCAGCCACAGCGGGAAGGAAATGCTAAGGAACAGATAAGTCCAGCTGGATGTCAGCTGGTGGCAGCTGAGATACAGAGATGCACTAGAATGGAAGGGGCTTCCACTTGTTTTCTCACCAGGGCAGGGATCACAAATGGCTGAGAGGCAGGGTGCAGGAAAGAGGGACTAATTGGCTTGAAGTTGGAGTGGGGAGGCATGGAGCTAGAGTGGGTAGGGTCATATTTGCTTTTTCATCCATTATGTCAAAGAATTGGAGAGGACACCATGCTTAGATAAATGTAGTGGCTGGAAAAGTGAGGGGGGGGGGAAATTGACGAGTGGATTTTCCATCTCTAACTTTCTCCAATTGTCATTTTCTGGGTAGATGCTCAGGGGAGTCACATCTGTCTGAAGATATTTTCGTTGATCGAGTCTCCCCCAATTTGGTCCCAGCTACAATGGGCCCAACATAACTTCAGTTGCAGAGTGCCATGCTGGGGTGTAATATGCATGGTTAGTGACTGGATCCTGGAGTAAGAGATACAACAGTGAACTCCTGGGAACCAAGAGTGGCCACTGATTTGGGATGCTTTGTGTTATGAGGGCTTAATGTAAGCCCTTCCTGTGCCCAGCTTTTCAGAGGGGCTGGGCAGCAGCATCTCTGATGAAAGCCAACAGGAGCTGTAGGTGCTCAGACCTCTAGACATAGTCTGTAGCATCTCAAATTGGGCGCTCAGAAATAAAGGCCCACACAATCATTGGGCACTTCTGCAGATTTTGGCCTAAGGCTAGGAGCATGTTACAGATCATGTCCTGTTTGACTTGCACAGTCCATCACCGTGTGCTCTTCAGGCAGAGTCTTCACTGCCTCCACCCTGCATTGTCATGGACATCTGTGCAAAGTGAAGAAATGCTCCCACTCCTGTTAGCAATAATTATTTACTTGTATTGCGGTAGCACGAAGGAGCCCTAATCATGAATCAAGAGCCCATTGCACTAGGCTTGGTACAAACCCAGACCAGAGACAGCCTCTGCCCCAAAGAGCTTACTATGGGGAGTGCTTCTTTCTCACTTGGCACTGGTGCGAGTGACTCCTTATGGAGCAGGTAAGCAGCGAGTAGGCTCCATCCTGCTGTAACACACTGTTACCCCCTGGGTCAGTCAGTGGCACGGAACGGTGATATAGCCATATGGAAGGCTTAGCCTGTTGTGACTGGGTGGGAATTTGCAGTGAAGATAGGACACTAGGACCCAATTATCATGGCTCAGGAGCGTATAGCTCCTGCCCCCTTTCCCTGGGAATAATCCTGCCCCACAAGGCCTCTTTGCCCAGGGCAGAGCTAGTCCTATGCTGCCTCCTCAGAAGCCTTGGTTGCAGGGAGTGAGCTGGAGAGAAAAGGAGCAGGATGGGGTGTAAGCAGGACTGTAAGAGGGGTTACCCCAGCCTTTATGCTCCTGAGTACAAAGGCTGGGCCTCTTCTATGCCAGACCAACAAGTCCTTTTTCCCCCTCATACACACCCCACTTTGCCAGTTGGGGTTTTTGGGGTTACCAGTCGCTGCCACCAATCGAGTATACTTCCAAAACCTTGGAGGGGCCCCCGATCTTCCCCACCCCATCTTTGTCCCCCTCCCTGGGTTTCAAAGTCAGATACCTGAAGGCTGCTTTCCTTCACCCTCTGTCTCGCTGTACCTGAGAGCCAGACACTTGGAAACTGCTGCCCTTCACCCTCCCCGGCTGAAGGCAGACTTCCCTTAACCCTGACTCTGTCTTCCTCCCTGGAAGCCAAGTCAGATACCTGGGGGCTATGCACTTTCCCCTACCTCCTCTTTTCCCTGTGAAGAGAGAAAACCCTTAAGGAAAATAAACCAGACGGTTTTATAACTAACAAGATTTAATAAAGAAAAAGGTTAAAGCAGAGATAGACACTTTACATTTGGGGTTTCCCACTTTCTTCTGAAAAGGAAAGAACACCCCAAAAGGCACGGCTTAATGGAAGAGGTAACTATTCCAGACTAACACGGCTACCTCTCTGAGGCTTAATAGACGAATCAAAATCACTTACATCAGCTAAGTAGAAGTGTCAGAAAAAGGTAGAGCCATCTTTATAGCCAAAGATGGTCTAGAAGCCTTGCCAGCTACCTTGGCAAGCCTCCTGCCTCATGTGCAGCCAAGATGGAGCTCTCCTGGCCCTGGCCTCCTCCCTGGAGACCAGCCACGATGGAACTGACTGTTTTGCTCCTCCCTTCTTCCTGGGCTGGAGGCTCCTCCCTCCCTCATGGCAGGGAAACTCCCACGTCACCTGTCTCAGACAACCTAGCCCCCACCCAGGCAAGGCACACTGTATTAGATAACATAGCCCAACCCAGGCAAGGCCCCCTCCGTACTTATGACAAGGACATACCTGCCATCCTGACAATTCGCCACCCCTGCAGAGTCTCTTTGAAACAGAAGCACAACTTTTTTGGGGGGGAGGGAGGTTGCTGCAGCCTTTGCTTGGGACCAAACTGGCTCTAGCAGCCCCAGAATAGGAGAGGCACAAACTGTCTTCCTTTGTCCCTGTCCCAGCACTCTCACAGGGATGAATCCATCCAACCCTGCCTGTTTTCACTACCCAGGAGCGAAACAACCTGTCCCCGACCCCCAAGAGGAGAAGGGAAGTGACCATAAGGGCACATGAAAAGGGCTAGGACTTTTCACCACATACTTAATTTCATCATGAAAGAGCTATTGCAGTACATGGCTGACAGGAATTCCTCCTGGATCATGGATCTCAAACTTGAATCACCAGGAGGGCCACATGAGAATTAGTAGTAGCCTGAGAGCCACATCACTGACCCCCCCCCCCTTGCTGCCCCTAGCCCCACTCCACCCCTTCCCTGATGCCCCTTCCCTGGTGAACACCGCTGACCCGGCCGTTTAAAGTCCGGTTGGCAGCGCAGCGAGCTTCAGACAGGCTCCCTACCTGCTGTGGCTCCGCACGGCTCTTCTGCGTAGGGGCAGCCAGGGACTCCGTGTGCTGCCCCCCACTCAAGAGTTGGCTCCTCAGCCTGGAGCACCCTCCTGCACCCCAAACCCATCATCTCCAGCACTGCCCCAGAGCCTGCACCCCCAGCCAGAGCCCTCATCCCCTCCTGCACTGCACCCCTGGAGGACAGGGGGTCTCCGTATGCTGCCTAGCACTGATTCCATAGCTCCCATTGCCTGGGAACTGCAGCCAGTCTGAAATCTGAGGCCAATCTGAAATAGGAGGGGGAAGAGGGCAGCAGCACATGAGGGCTCAGTCTCCCGCTGGGGGGGAGGGCAAGAGGGCTCTTCCAGAGCCCCCTCCCATACTCTGGACCCCCTGGCTCCACCCCCCCCAACCTGGAGCCCCGTCCGGACTCCAGACACCTCATTTAGGGCCCCACCCCAGAGCCCGCAGCCCCAGCTCTCCCCTCTCCTGCACCTGAGCCCCCTGCATCAGGCCAGTACAATGAGTGAGTGAGGGTGGGTGGGGAGAGCAAGTGACAAGGGTGGGGGGATGGAGTGGGTGGCAGCAAGACCTCGGAGGAGGGGTGTTCTGTTTTGTGCGAGTAGAATGTCCGGCAACCCTCCCCAGCTCTGCCCCTTTGAAGAAGCAGGCAAACCCTCCTATCCCCCCTGACTGGCTACTGCCTCCTCCTGGCCCTTCTAAACAGCTGGACAATCAAGCTCTGGTTCTGTCCAGACAGAGCCTGGGGTTGGTCTACACCAGCGGTACTCAAACTTGTTGAGACCGTGACCCCTTTTTGTGCTCCGGCGGGGGGGCGCGACCCCTCCACCGAAAAGCTGCCGAATTTTTTTTTTTAAAAAAACAAAACAAACAAAAAAAAAACCTGCTGCGGCCCCCCCCCTGTGCCCCGGCCCCAGTCCCCGCCGCGGGCGGGCTGCCGGGTGCGCCCCGGCCCCAGTCCCCGCTGGCGGCCGGGGCTCGGGGCTCCAGCCACCGCCCGTGGAGCACGTCTCGAGCTGTGCTCCCCGGGGCTCGGGGCTCCAGCCGCTGCGCTCCCCGGAGATCCCGCAGCAGGGAGTTGCTGCGGTAGGGGCTGGCGACCCCCACAAAAGTGGCCCGCGACCCCTCAAGGGGTCGCAACCCCCACTTTGAGAACCCCTGGTCTACACCAACATTCCTCAAAGTTTGTCTGCAGCGGCCCCATTCCGCGGTCCCGCATCCACTCACGGCCCCCGGGGTATATCTGCTGAAATGCCGCCAAACAGAAAGCTTCCACTTTCAACGGCATTTCAGCTGGACGAAAAGAGACCGCTTACAATTTCGGCGGCGTCCCGGGGCTGATCCCGCGGCGGTGCCAGGGTCTTGCGCACCCCACTTTGAAGACCACTGCTCTACACAATGCAGTTTGGTCAGCTTAGCTACAACACTCAATGCTGTGATAAACGTCACACCCACTGCCATGTAATTAAGTGTCTACCTAAGTTTCTATACAACAGCACTGCAGCTGAGCAGCTGTAGCCTCTCATTTAGACATACCCTGAGTGGCTTGTCTTGAGGGTGCCCCGAGGTCTAACCTCAGTGACTGCCCCTCTTTCCCAGGTGCTGCTCCTTCTTTGGGTGGGTGTGTCAGGACAGCAATGCCTCCAGCGGGGAACAGAGAAGGCTGGCACATTCCATCACGCTGTTCGCTCTAAGTTATCAGCTCACTGTTTCAGAGGCAGTATTTGAAACTGAAACAGGGTGCAGAGATGTATTCAAGAGTCAGAAGCACGTAACTGATGATTCAACTGCAATTCAAAGCAGCTAGTTGAGGATTTTCCCTCTCTAGCTCCAATCCTGTGAGCTCTGCTGATGGCTGACCCCTCTTGATTTCACTGGAGCTCGATAAGTGTCAGCCCCCACAGGCCAGCTTGTGGACCTGGGATCTGTGGCACCAACAAGCACCCACAGTCTAGATGATTCCATCAAGCTGTTTGGTGGGTTTGGCTTGCTTGCCCTGAAACATTCTTGTATTGGAAATCAGAAACCTGGAATATCCCCAGCTCCATTTCCAGCTGTGTTTTCCTTTGATCTCTAAACATTTCCCTCCTATACCCTGGTTCTGGTATTCACAGGGTTTCAGAGAGGTGGATTCAATTAACTTCCCAGTTGTAACTGACACAGGTGAAATGTAGGAGTATATTACTCTAGCTTGGTATTAGCCAATTGATAAATGTATGCGACCTTGCTGGGGCCTCTGTTTATCAGTGTTTTGAATGTGGAATGCTGTAGGGAGAGCACCAGTCCCTGAGTGAAGGATTAAAACCCAGGTGCAGTATCCTGCAGGATAGTTCAAGAGGTAAGTGGCAGCAGCTGTTAGTTGGAAGGAATGAGCAGGGTCAGCTGTGGCAGGGGTTGTGTTTGAATGTTCCATGTAGCAGGGGAGTGGTTGTGGGACATGTGGAAGAGGGAGGAAGAAGTGTCTCAAAACATGACCAGTAAGATTGTTGTCAGACTAGATTTCTTGGTTAACCCCTTAGCTGCTAGTGCCGGAGCTGTATCTCTGCAGCACTGTTTGTCCAATCAGCTGTGATTCCTTCTTGCACTGGGGACATGTATTTCAGTTCCACAGCCAAGGGTGCTGCTCAGTCCTCAGGGGTAACAGGGCTTTACAGACTGAGGAGAATCTTGGAGCGTGGGTGTTTGTGACATTGCTGCAGCAGAAGGCGAGTGGAACAGTGTGCTAGCTCGGCAGGTGGGTTGCCAACTCTTCTGGTTTCACTGGGAGTCTCCTGGAATCAGCTTCTATCTCCTGGAGGCTACTGCAGCCAAACCGGGAGATTTTAGGCACTAACAGTCCAGCAGCCCCTGGGGGGCAGGGGGGCTCTGTATGCTGATTAGCACTGATTCCATAGCTCCCATTGGCTGGGAACTATGGCCAATTAGCATTGCAGGGGTGTGCTTGTGGGCAGGGTCAGTGGCATGTGGAGACCCCCTGCCTAGGAGTTGCTGCCAGAGGGATGTGCCAGTTGCTTTTGGGATCCACTTGAGGTAAGTGCCACCTGGCCAGAGCCTGCACCCTCACCTAACCCCCAGCCCAAAGCCTGCACTTTGACCCCCTGCCCTAGCCTGGTGAAAGTGAGTGAGGGGGGGGCAGAGGGAGAGGGTGTCGAGGAAGGGGCAGGGGATGGGCAAGGATATTTGGGTTTGTGCCATTAGACTGTTGGCAACCCTCCTTGGCAGTCACACAGCCTGTGTTGCCAGGGCCACGCGTCGAGGGCAGGGTGGATGTGAAGTCAGTGAGTTCAATTGCCCTCTGCCTTACAGCTTATGGAGACAGCTGGCCAAAGAGCAGGTGAAATCCTAATGACTTGGAAGATGGCATTTCACCCTCCTTTGGCCCAGGCAGATGGGATCCCCACGTAGGGCAGTGGAGACTCAGGCTTCCTGTACAGCACGATCTCCCCTTCTCCATCCGCGCTCTGGGGTCTGAGCGACTTCACCCTGAGTATGTGCTGAGGGGACAGAGGTAAGAACAGTGGAGAGGGAATCAGACTTTCAATTAGACTTGTATGGAAATACAGCTTGGGGCAGTGGGGGTCTCAGCACATGGCTTTGCGGCTTTCTGGAGCGAGCTGGGCTTTTTCCTTGCACTCTCCGAAGCAGATTCTCTATCCTGCTAAGGCCTCTTTCCATGGCTTGTGCTTAGAGCCTGAACAAACCCAAAGACCTCACTCAGGACTCCAGAGTTTTGCATGGCCTCCTGTCAGAGGGAAACCATGCTCTACCCTTGTGCACAGGAACTCAGTTTCCACACATCCCTCTCTAAACCCGAGCTGAGGTTGTAGTGTCATCCGGGCTGGTGCAACCACTAGGGGAGCTAGGCAGTCACCTAGGGCGCCAAGATTTGGAGGCACCAAAAAGCCCTTGGGATGAGCCAGCGGCTGAGCCCTGTGTCCTGATGAGGGTGCGGGGAGGAGTCCTGGGTGCTGAGCACCCACTAGCAGGCCCCTCCACTCTACCCCTCCCTAGCGCTGGGCTCTGCCAATTAGCTTCTCCCCATCCCCCCACAGTGCCTCCAGCAGCTGGGGGAGGAACAGGGGGTGGTCCTGAGGGATGCAGGGCCCGGATGTGGAAATGGAAGGGGCAGGGCCAGCCTCTTCCAGCTACTGAGGCCCTGCTCTGCAGCCCTGCACAGCAGTTGCCTGAGAGCCCAGCTGGGGAGCTGGTCACCCTAGGCACAGGTGGAAGGTCCAGACTGGCATGGCACACTCAGTACGTGTGACTACATGGAAAGGTCCAGCATGTGAACAAAACGATTGTTTCTTGGTATATCGTTTGGATGGTGAGAAACCATCTGCTTCTCTGGCCATCCCCTCTGCCCGTCCCTCGCTGTCCTCTCTGGAGAGCAGCCCTGGGGAGTTCGGTAAGCAGGAGGGACAGGGCAGATTAGAGATGGAATTGGGGCGGGGTGGAGATAACTATGAGGAAAGGAGGCTGGCTCTGGAAGTTCTGAACAGTCCATTGGCTCCTGCTGTGGAATGCAGCTTTACAAAGGAAGGCAGACTTTATTTCACTTCCTGTTCTCTGACTTGCTCCCTGCTCCTGTGTTTTGAAACCTGTGTGTCTGATGTTCCCAGGCTGAGCTAGGCAGCCCCTCTCTGCACAGGAGTCGTTCTTCCCATTGAAAGAGAAAGTTTACATAAGGCTTGGAGGAGGGCTTCAGCGGGGACATGGGGGCGGGTGATTTGACTTGTGGGTGGGCTGGCTGACTTGTTCCTTTTTTGAGTTTCTTCAGATTATAATTGTTCAGTAACTTTATATCTCAGTCACTTGGATTCAGCACAAAGGAGGATTTACAACCTGGGCTGGGCAGATGTCCCAGCCAAAGCCTCTCTGATTGCCTCAGTTGCCATTCCACTTGGACTCTTTGGGAAGGACCTGTGGAGCTGATCCAGGGAGAAAGGGGGGGAGGTTCTGATTAACCTTGTTCTGAGACTTTCCTGGTAACACTTGGACAGATGTCTCTGGAATCACCAGCTTCTTAGTCTGAGCAAAGATCACGGGAGATGGAGATCCGGCCAGCAAGGGCTGAGCTGATATCGGAGTTGCCCTATTCGCAAAGCAGCATCTGGCTGGCTGGTGCCTTTAAATGTTTCTTGCCATGGAGACACTAAGGGAATCTGTTCTCCATTTGACGTTTCAGATGTCTACCTACAAGCGGGCGACACTGGATGAGGAAGATCTGATAGACTCAATCGGGGAAGGAGAAGTTTACCCCAATGGAATCCAGGTAGGCGATCCAGTCCTTGACACTCCATTTTGCAAGCAATGTGACTGTAAGGTCATTCTAGACACAGCCCTCTCCCGCAGTGATTGTCCTCCTCTCATATCATGAGCAAGGGGGATGTGTAGGGAACTTGTGTCTTGCTGATAGAAAGGAACTCTCTCCTGCAGTGGTGCAGGAGGATGAGACTGGGCCCACTGGGCCCTCCTCTGTTCCCCTCTGTCTTGTGACCCTGGAAGCCCCATTCACCCTCAGGAGTAGGTGATTTGTAGCAGGACTGGCCTTACCCTGAGGTGAACTGAAGCAGCCGCCTCAGGCGCCAGACTGTTGGGGGGGGGGCCACTAAGACCCAGAGCGTAGAAAATTATCTGCTGCTGGTGTATGTGTATCCTCTCTGCTCTAGATGCACAGAGATGGGGGAGGGCTGTGCTGGAGGAAGGAGGGCACAAGAAACCTTTCAAAGTTTTGGCCCAAGTGAGGGGCAATGGGGGTGTTTATTTGAGCTCCCCGCCTCAGGTGCCAAAATGTTGTGAGCCGGCCCTGCTATCTAGGCTGCTTCTGACTGTGCATGCTCCTGGTCTGCTCTCCCAGGGCTGCAGCACAGCTAGGGAAAAGTGCCTGCCTGTTTACACTTGGCTGTGGGCGGAGCCTGGCCTTCTGTTATGTACCTGATCAGGTGGGTTAGAGCCCAGGCTAGAAACCTGCTAGAACTCACTGAATCTGAGCCCGGGGAAAGTCTGACTGAGGGGCACTTTCAACAGGCAGATTTTGCTTTTGGGATTTGCCCTGTCAAATACTCTCTTGAATTCTCCATCCTAAACCATCACCTCCAACCCAGCCTCCTCAGGACTGTGTCTGTCAGCTGCCAGGGGCCTTAAACACAGTGACTTCAACACAAACACTTGGGGGCTAACTCTAGCCTGGGTGTGACTCCACCAATGTCTGTGGTGTTACAAATAGAGCTGCCCTGCCAGGCCCCCTTAGAGAGAGGCTGTGAGGAGGGCAAGCCAGAGGGGTGGTGGTGTGAGAACTCCTAGAAACCTTTATCAGTTTGTGCACTGGGGCCCAAGCTTTGACCTCACAGGTGCCTGGTGCAGCCCAGCTGATGGGCAGTGTGGTGCAGAGCCTAGTCCATGGTGAGATGAACAGCAGTGTGTGCTTCGTGTCTGCTTTCCCTCCCGAGCTGTCCACACTGTCTGCCGGGTCCCCAGCCGATGGAAAGACTGGATTAGCCCCACAGTAAACCCTGTTTGATCCTGCCTGATCACTGTGTACCGACACCAAGGCAGGAAGGAGGTTTCTGGTGCTGGAGGGCTCTCTAATCGCACAGAGAAAGACATAATAATATCCAGTGACTGAAAGTGGAAGCCAGCAAAGTTCACCCTGAAATCAGATGTACATTTTAAATAGTGAAGGTAATTTACCATCAGCATAACTTTCCAAGGGATGTGGTAAATCCTTCGTCACCTGGAGGCTTTAACTCCTGGTTGGATGTTGTTATTAGAGAGATACTCTAGCCCAATCACAGTACAATGCAGGAATCACTGGGTGAAATTCTACAGACTGGGCTCTGCAGGAGGTCAGACTAGATGATCATATCAGTCCCTTCTGGCCTGAAAAGTTATGAAAACAAGGGATTAATGCTAATGGCCTGGTAAAGGTCTAAAGTATCTCTCCTAAGAAGGAAAAAGTCCTGTGTCTGCCTGAGTGAACCCAGTACGGTCTCCCTTTTGGCTTGCACTTCGATGCTGTTCTTGCTGACTTTCCTGATTCCTTGAAATAAACTGAGTCAGCAACTGCACATCAAGGTCTTAAACTGTCAAGCAAGCCCCTGTCACATCAGCCATATGTTTCCCAGGCTGGGCCCAATGGGATCGTGCTGAACTCCCCCACTTTATACACTACCCCTTTTCACTCCTTCAGCCAAAGGAATTCTGAAAGACAATACAGTTCTGAGCTGAGCTGCAAGTGTGACACTTAACGAGTCCTGGCTGATGCCAGGAGCTAGTGGAGCATTTCTGAGTGCAGCAGAGTCTGGGTGCTGCCGGAAGTGCTGCTGGTGATTCAGGGTGCAGGGCTCTGCGTCAGTCCTGAACTGATGCTGCAGCAGGTACAAGGGCGCTGTGATGCTGGAGGACCAATTCTGACCATGGTCCTTCTCGCAGGTGTCAGCCCTATCTATCACAGGGACTTCTGACTCCCACCACTGTAGTATCGGAGCACCTTCCAGTCTTCAATGTGTTTGTCCTGAACTTGGCATTCTCAGTTGTGACCCACTGAGGCACGGTTACACCTTGGGCAACTCACTTAGCTCTCTGTGCTGCCCTACCTCACAGGGGTGTGTGAGGATAAACTGCTGAGAAATAGGGCAGATAACCACCCATCTTGGACTGTATTCTTCCATAAGATATACCAAGTCAGAAACAAAAGGAAACTTCTGTTTCACCACACGGAAACTGCTTTTATGATTTCTTAGGCATTCCAGTTCTTGTATCACCACCACTGGGTTTAGAGGTGAGTGGTTCTTTACAACCGGTTTCATCAAATAAAAGGTTCTCCTGATCCCAAAGGATCAGCCGTACACCCAGGTTTATATATAACTTAGACCTTTCCCAAAAATCATACTGATGCCAGTCCTTTAGTATCTAAAATGTAAAGGTTTATTCATAGAAAAAAGGTGAGAGTTAAAACTGGTTAAAGGAATCAAATACATACAATAACTGCAAAGTTCTTGGTTCAGGCTTGTAGCAGTGATGGAATCACTTAAGCCAGCAGTTTAAGTTGTGGTCTGCTTCCGAATCATTGGAAGTTCCTCAGTCCATTGGTTAGAATGCTCCCATTAATATAAGTTCATAGTCCAGAGGCTGGAGCAGAAAAGAGGCAAAATGGAGGGGTTTCCACAACCTTTTCTATCTTCTGCCATGTGGCGGGAACCCATTATTTCAAACAAAGTCCTCAGCGCACTAGTGGAAAATTACAGGTGACAAGATAGTGTTTGAAGTCACGTGGACAAGTCACGTGTCCATGCATGAAGGTCTGGACACTGTAGAAGCCATTACCTATGCCTCAAACAGCATCTTTGCAGGCCAGTCAGTTCGGTATAGATGGGTTTCTCCCATGATCCACTGTCATTAAGTGTTTCTTGATGGGCCACTTAATTTGAATAGTCCCTCCAAGATGTGCCGGCTAACTACCTTGTGGGCATGACCCCAGGAGCAAACATTTGAAACCAGGTGTAGAGCCAATATTCATAACCGATAGCATAATCATAACCAGCCAATCATAACCTTTTCATAGACATTTTACATGTCACATTTTGTATAAGATTTGTTGCAGATATATAACAGTGATCGATGTGGTCATATTTTAATCAGATAATGTCACACAGAAAATCTAGAGCTGAGCAGGAACTAAACTAGTACCCAAACCATTGGGTCGTCCTTCCTCTCAGTGCCGGCAGCCAAATTCTAACTGCAGCCATTTCATTCGGCCAGCCTCAGTTTTCCTCGGTGGGGTCAGCTGGAGACGGGATTCTTCTTCATTCAAAATGGATGTGTTGGAGTGGTACATGCTGGAAGGGACTGGCTCTGGGGACTGCCCTGTGTGTATTCTAGCCTGTCACAAATGGAGGATATCATCAGGGAAGAGATCATTGTCTAAGAAGGGACTTGGAGAAATAGACCTATCCATCTTTAGGGGGGGCTGCACTGGGCTGGGCCTATTGCCAAGGGTTGCATGCTGCTTAGAAAAATGCTGCATGCACAAGTGTGTGCAGATTCTGGTGCACCGAGGAGGCACGTGTTCCCAGAGTGAGTGCAGCAACCCTCAGAAACACCCACTGTCTGAATTAATGGTACGCAGGTAAGAATAAAATTAATAAGTTAAGATTTTAATTTCCGTGCAGCCACATGCACAACCTGGGCGGACAGGTGAGGGGGGAGGGAATAGCTCAGTGGTTTGCGCATTGGCCTGCTAAACCCAGCGTTGTGAGCTCAGTCCTTGAGGGGGGCCATTTAGGGGTATGGGGCAAAAATAGGGATTGGTCCTGCTTTGAGTAGGGGGTTAGACTAGATGATCTCCTGAGGTCCCTTCCAACCCTGAGGGTCTGTCTTCATTACAGCAGTAGGTCGATTTCCCTTAAGTCGATTTTCTAAAGCAGACTGTATAGAGTTGACTTAGTGCGTCCCCACAAAGCACAGCAGGTCGACAGTGTCTGTCCTTACAACTTTTGCAAGGGTTGACATAGCGAGCCTTGCACTGTGAGTAGATATCCCACCGTGCCGGGAGTCCCCAGCAGGCACCACCTTTCGGGGCAGCCGGGCACGCTCCCCAGGGGACCAGCCACCAGTCCGAGCAGCCGCGCGCCGGCTCCCCCCGCCCGCCCGAGCAGCCCCGCGCCGGCTCCCCCCGTGCCCGCCCGAGCAGTTCCGCGGACCCCACCTGCCCGAGCAGCCCCGCGCCGGCTCCCCCTGCCCGCCCGAGCAGCTCCGCGCCGGCTCCCCGCACCCCCGCCCGCCTGAGCAGCTCCGCGGACCCCTGCTCGGGTGGGCTGGGGGGTCCACGGACCTGCTTGGGCAGGCACGGGGATCCGCGGAGTTGCTCGGGCGGGCGGGGGGGGGGGGGGTCCGTGGACCTCCTCAGGTGGGCACGGGGGGGGGGGTTCGCGGAGCTGCTCGGGCGGGGGGAGCCGGCGCGGGGCTGCTCGGGCGGGCGGGGGGGTCTGCGGACCTGCTCAGACGGGCACAGGGGGGCCGCGGAGCTGCTCGGACTGGTGGCTGAGGCATTGTGGAAGGTCGGAGGCTTAATGTCACATGCATCCTCACTAATTCACAATCGACCCAGAGAGGTCGATTTCAGCGCTACTCCTCTCGTTAGGGAGGAGTACAGAAGTCGATTTTGAGGTCCCTTTAAATCGACTTTAATGGCATGCATGTGAGGACGGGTACATGTTTATATCGACTTAACGTCGCTAAAGTCGACGTTAAGCCCTAGTGGGGACCAGCCCTGAGATACCCCAGGATGTCTCCAGTCATTCTCTCTAGTGTGTGAGACCCCCCAGAGTTTGAATCAGACCCACTTACCAAGGGTCTGGAGCGAACATTTCACAGGGACCAACTAATTCAGAGGCACTGGGGCAATCAAGCCTCAAAAAGACCCTGCTGGTTCCGTGTGAAGTTAAGATTCGCTGCCTCTGAGTGTGTAAAATAGCATCTCTAAGTTAAGGTTGAGGCTCAGTGGAGAGAGAGTCACAACCTGTCAACCTTCTGATGTGTGCAGATGCTAGGCAGGATGTTCTGTCTAGTATGGAAAAATCACTCCGCCTCCACACAGTAAATCATCTTAAACTGTATTGTGCCTCACAAAGCCTGGGTGTGGCAGGGTTCCTGTATGGAAGCAGCCATAAAGCCTGTCTTTAGGAGCTAGTGGAAAGCAGATCCACTGGAAACAGCTTTATTCAAATCTGTGCAGAAGGTTTATCTTAACTGCTTCATAAACATAATGTTGTGTATAGGTCATCAAACCAGTATATTCTCAGCCACTTACCTGTAAAGTAACGCAATTCAGTCGGCACATAATGGCAGCAGAGACTACAGAGCATTTTCATGTACTAATAACTTCCAGTTAAAGAGGGTGTAGCTCCTAGCACCATGAAAATACAGCACTAATTAGTGAAAATCAGGAGCAACTGAACATGCAGTGTGAGAGACCTGCACAGCTGGACTCTACGTAAGACCTGCAGAGAGCCGGATGCTCCCTCTTTAGTATTTTAAGCAATATAATAATATTCCAAGGAATATAATAGGAAATCTTTCTCTGATTCAGCACAGATGTGGCCAGGTTACAATGCCTGGGGACAACTACTTGCAACTTTTCAAAATGACCCATCCTATCAAAGAAGATAGTGGAAGAGAACTGGAATACTAATATGAGGAAAGTGCTAGTAGTACAAGGAAAAGGAATTCCTTAGCTTCTGTGGATGCATTTATGCCACAATTAAACACCTGTAACTGGCCTGGGCTATAAAATTGCTGTGCAGACATTCGGGCGTGGGTTAGATCCTGGGCTCCGGAATCCCACGAAAGAGAGGGTCAGCTGACCCGGGCCAGCTGCAGCTGTGCTGTGGGTCTTTTTTCAGTGTAGACATACTCTGGAATGCCTTGTCAGTGGTTCCCTTGATCCTGCTTTTAGGTAGCACTTGCATCTCAAATTATTTTCCAGCCTGTAAAATCCAATCTTGCTCCCATTCAAGTCCAGGGTAAAATTCCTTCCCCATTTTTTTAACATCCCCACAATGCAGAAATATTTTCATCCAAAAGTGAGCCCACCTCTGGAGTGGAAGGCATCAGTCATCAAATTTAGCATAGCATTACTTAGAACAGGAGGCAAAGTATCCTGTATCCACCGGGAACTTCAGAGGGAGAATTTAAGCTGCAGAAAGTTACCAGCACTTGACAAATACAACAAAAAGGTGTGAACGTTTCTGAAATAAAAACACTGGGCCATATCCCCCTCTGGTGTAAAGTGGCACAGCTCCGTTGCCGCCAGCCAGCAATCGGGAGGGGTAATGTTAACTGTACACACAATCCTTAGCGACACGTTGGACTTTCTTGCAAACAACCAAAGGAAGATTGTCTCATGAATATCCACCAGAGATTATCATTCTAATTCTTGCTTGTATTATCGTATCACCAAGGAGCCCCAGTCATGGCCCAGGATTCCGTAGTTCTAGGGGCTGTACAGAGACAGAACAAAAGCTCTAAGTGCCACCATCTTGGATTTCTTCCCACGTCCATTAGTTTGTCATTCAGAAAGCGAGCAGAAATAACCTAATGTGACTTCATGCCCTACAGATAACCAACAGCAAATATTTTTCTGTCCACACAGGCTGAGCTCCAGTATATTCCTGTAAAGTGTCAATTGAACAAGAACTTGTAAAAATTGGTCTGCTTGCAAGTTACCTACAAATGGGGAAGAGGCTCAATTAATTGGAAACTTTTATTCCACCAAATAACCCAGTGCTGGTAACTTCCTATTTGTAATTAGCCCATGATACCAGAGTTAATACCTGATCCTCAGGATTCTAAACCCTCCACAACAGGAATTGTATGTGTCACTCTGTACAGCACCGAGTACAGTAGGGCCTTGGTTCTGATTGAGGCCTTTGAGTGTTCCAATGAATAGCACAAGTGTTCACTGAAAATCAATGAGCGCCTCGCTTTTTCACATCTCTTGTGAGAGCCGCCCTGCTGTACAGAATCCCCTAGCACTGTGAGGGGCCCTAGGTGAGCACTAGGTCCAGGAGAAGGGTCTGTGATGTCCCCCCTCCCACCCATGCCTGGTCCACAGAGGTCCCGAGTCTCTTATGGTCCTTAAGAGCCTGGCCTTTTAGCTCAAACTGTAGAGATTTATGCTTCTAGTTCTGGAGGTCCCTGGTTCAATCCTGGTGTGTCAGCCAAGATAGCAGCCAGTGGCACCTCCTGTAGCACTTGGGCATCTCAATCTCTGGCCAAGGGTTAACCAGGCGTTGCATAGTTTGAGTAAGCTCTACTGAGATTGCAGCCTAAAATGGCATGGGTGTGCTTCCTGCTATTATTCTGCTAGGTTTCACTGGTGCATTATGTGTGGCTATTCCTGTTAGCTTTTATTGACCTCTGTTGTGTTCTACTTCAGTGGTGTTTCTCTGGCTGCCACCTCATCCTCATCAGCGGCTGACGCTGTTCTTTGGGTACTAGTGTTGTCTGACCTTTTCTCCTGCCCATCCTCTGAATGCAGCTCTCCTGTTCCCATGCACCATCTACATACCCTTGCCTGCAGTTTGTTCCTATTGATAGGTGGCGGTGGGCCATGAAGATATTGCTGCAACTAAATCTTTATCCCATCCTTAAAAGAGATTACTCTAATCTCGGTCTAGTTCCTCCAAAACAATGAAGAATGGAGAAACTCTTTGAAAAGGGACTGTGCAGGGATTTAGACATCCCATTGTGCCAGTGAATTTCTGCAGCTGCCAGGCTCCAGGGCAGAAAGCGAGCTGACTTTCCCCTGCTGCCAGGAGCTGCTGTTATCTATGATATCTGTGCTGTGCACATCAACTGTGAGACGGTGATCGGAATCCTTGGTTCTGAGTGAGAGGTGCATAACTTTTGTTGTCCACATTCTGAAGCTTATTCCTTGCTGCATCTCTGAGGCACGCACACCACAAAGGACAGCAGGCTGACTGCTTAGCAGGTGTTAAACTGTACAATAGGTCAGTGCAAAGATATTTCACTGTCTGACTGGTTTATAAGGTCAGGCTTGACAAAGCCCTGGCTGGGATGATTTAGTTGGGGTTGGTCCTGCTTTGAGCAGGGGGTTGAATGACCTCCTGAGGTCCCTTCCAGCCCTGATATTCTATGATTCTCCACAAGCACCGCAGGCATAGCTAGAGAGAACTTTTCTGCAACAACCTTTGTCTACTTAAGGGGCAAACCAGAATTGTGATTGAGCCAGTTCCTCTGCAGCTTTCCATGCTGTGTTAGCAAACCTGTGGGGTTGTCTCACAGGATGTGGTCCACTAGGACTGAGTGTTGTCATTTCCATGCCTTGCTTAGGACGGTGACTTCAGACCCAGCTCGCAGGATGGGAAACTTAGTCTGTAACCCATTGCTGCTCTTACAAATGCAGTGTGTTGTTTCTTAGTCTAGTGCTAAAGCAAGCATCCCATTGGTCAGGAGCCAGCTGGCCATCGCTGGAGCAAACAGGCAACTTGGCAGTAAACCTCCCTACTCAAAACTATCAACAGTCCCATTGCTTCAAGTCAAACATGGACTGGGTCAGTTCTAAGGGAATCCCATTCTCCTCTTCTCCCCTGCCTGCCTCCCTCAGTTCATACTTAGACCTTGTCTTTCCTCCAGAGGGCCAGGAGAGCCTGTCTCAGACTCATTGAATGGTCAGCAGGCATAATTCAGACAGACAAGCCCAAGGAGAGCCATGTGTTCAGGCGGCCAGCAGCCTGCAGGCCTGTAATAGGTGGGTCTGACAGTGGTGGTTGGGCTGGGTGGTGATATGCAGGAGGTCAGACTAAACAATCTGGTGGTTCCTTCTGGCCTTAAACACTGAAGACTCAGCCTTTCCTTCCCCAGGGAAAGCCCCTTTGCTCCCAGCTTGGCTGCAGTCCTCAGCTCTTGCGAACACCGCTCATTCAAAGGCTTGAGGAGACAGGTCCTCTCTGTGTCAGAGCAGCTGCTGCCTCTCCTCTATTTCCTGTTGCCTCC
Organism: Sternotherus odoratus; assembly: GCA_032164245.1. Lineage (NCBI taxonomy): Eukaryota > Metazoa > Chordata > Testudines > Kinosternidae > Sternotherus > Sternotherus odoratus. The sequence continues at coordinate 16,699,501 of JAVMKO010000018.1, read as the reverse complement.
TGATGGTTTCCGCAGCTGGAGGGTGCTGCCAGAGTTGCCACCTAGGGCAGATGTTGCAGGGCAAATGTTAAGCTCACCAAATGGTACTTCGCTGCCCTAGGTGCTTCCCACCCCAAATTGTCTGGAGGGGTGGACAGCTAGCATAGTGATTGTGCAGTGACTGTTGGCATGGGGAGGCAGGGCAGATTTCCCACACCCAAGCTGGGCCAGAGTTGTGCAGGTGTAGCAGTTCTAGCTGCTGGAGGGGAGGCAGGGGCTACCCTTAATGAGGCAAACCATCTGAAACTGGGCTTAGAAGCAGATGAACCAGAACCTCACTCATGTGGCTGTTTGAGGTGTGGCCAATCCAAGGGGAGCCCCAAAGAATAAGCCTATATTTTCCCCAACACAGCCATGCATCGGAAATGACAGCCCTAGACAATTATTCTCAATACCTGTTTTAGATGCCTCTATGGCCTCTGTTACCACAGCATCTGTGCATCTTGCCACCTTTTATTTATCCTTCCACACCTGTGTGGGCAGGGCTATTATCCCCATTGTACAGATGGGAAACCCACAAGCCTGGGTTTAGCAGGCCAATGCTCAAACCACTGAGCTGTCCCTCCCCCCAGATGGGATGGGATCAGATCAGATCAAAGAGAAGGGGCTTGGAGAATGCAGACATTGATCCTGCTACCTCACTGGTTCTCAAACTGGGGGTCGGGACCCCTCTGGGGGTCACGACCCGGTTTTGCGGGGGTCGCGAGCCCCTGCTGCCTGCAGCCGGCCCCGACCCCTGCCGCGGGCTGCTGGCATCCAGTGCCCCCACGAGCTCAGTCCTGGTCACAGTGGGCTCCCTCCACCCCCCCGGCCAGCTCCAGGCACCCCTGTGAGCTGAGCCCAGTCGCAGGAGGCTCCCAGCGCCCTCCACGAGCCCAGCCCTGGTTGTGGTGGGCTCCTGGTGCCCCTCTGGCCCTGGCCGGCTCCAGGCTCCTCCACTAGCCAAGCCCCCGCAAGCTCAGTCCCGGTCGCAGCGGTCTTCCCGTGCCCCTCTGGCCCCAGCTGGCTCCAGGCACCTCCGCGAGCCGGGCCCCAATTGTGGCGGGCTCCAGGCGCCTCTGCAAACTCGGTCCCGGTCGCGGTGGGCTCCTCGTGCTCCTCCGGCCGGCTCCAGGCACCCCTGCGAACCGAGCCCGGTCATGGCAGGCGCCCTCGTGAGCTCAGACCAGTCGTGACGGGCTGCTGGAACCCCCCACCCCCAGCCTGGCCCCTGCCACGGCAGGCTGCAGGCACGCCCCCCTCCCCTCAGCCCAGCCCCTGCTCCAAAGGGCTGCCAGCAGCCCCCCCATCCCGACCCCTAAGGGGGGGGGGGTCACGCTTAGAGGCCTGGTGTCCAAAAGGGGTCACCAATACAAAAAGTTTGAGAACCACTGTGCTACCTCCTGCATGCTAAGCAAGCACTCTACCATTTGAGCTAATTCCCCATGGCTTTGCTACCCAAAACTACCCATGTCTGACTGGGAACAGGTGATGATGGCTCTAGACTTGCCATGGTCTGAAATATTCCAATTTCCAGTGTTCTGGGTGCGTTTCCTCTGATTGTCTCCCCCTTCCTGTTACGATTTCTAGTTAGTGCAGAGTTCTTTCCAGTTCACAGGCTTTATATGGGCTTCTGTCAACCCTCCCCATAGAACCTGGAGCTCTGCTGACCTGCGAGTGACTTGTTCATAGCAATCTCTGTGCAGCACTGTCTGCATGTAGCACAGCTCCTGCTGCATGAGAAATAAGTGACGAATTTTCAGACCATTTTAAATAAACTACCCCAGTTACCTTCCTTCACTGGCATATCTGCTGGGTGGGAGTGGGGCAGGATCTGAACAGCGTCACTTAAAATACAAGTCTATAGAACAGTGGTTCCCAACCTTTTTTTGGCCATGCCCCACCTAAGCATCTCTAAAATCCTGATGCCCCCCTGTAACATATAATTCTTATCACAATAATAATTCTTATCATAAAATAGCTTGAAGAGACGCTCACATTAGCTTTGATAGCATTGATACATTTTATAACTAATTTTAGTACCTCATTAAGAACAGGAGAAATATTTTTCGACACTAAGTTCTCTCTATGAATAACACAGTGCACAAGAAGCATTTCTGGATTCTCAAATTGCCCCTCTTAAAAATCAAATTGCCCCCCTGTGGGGCATGTGCCCCACATTGGGAACCACGGCTATAGAAAAAGAAAAATGTGATGGGGGAAGGTTTTTCTTCGTAGCCTCAGTTCAAGGAATATTGACCTAGTGGGAAGGTGCCGACATTCCTGTCACCTGGGTGGGAGAGTAAGTGGACTGATTCTTCCTTTTCCCTCCTTAGGTAAATTTCCGTGGCTCTGGAACCAGCAAGAATTGCTGGACAGAACGCACTCACATTGAGAAGCGTCTCCTGGTCCTGATCGTGGTTCTAGTGCTTGGCCTCTTGGCCTGTGTCTTAGCCCTGGGATTCCAGTACAGAGATAGTAAGTCCTTCGTTTGCATGGGATCTATGTATGGTAGCTGTAGGGTGACTGTGTGAAGAGCACTAATGGCAGCTGCTGTGGAAGTGAGCCAGGGTTAAAGCTGAGCTCCTCGCAGGCAGGTCAGATCACAACATCCATTGCAACTATCAGCATCGCCGCTATAAGATTCAGAGGCCTTGGGTTTGAAATAGGGATGAAGGCTTATAAGCGTACGGCCACTCACCCCTGCGGCACCTCCTACTGGTCGTCCGGGGAATTAGCATTCCAGCCTCTGGAGCACCCTCTGTCCCGCTTGCCACTGACCCCATGTCTCTCCTGGACCCTGGTGCCCTCTTCCCTGGGGTGCTGCACCCCTGCAGTACCCCCACAGTCTCACTGGGTCTCCCCTGCCTGGGGAACCCCCACCCACAACCCCCACCTTGCCTCAGTATAGGCAACTGCCAGTCACCACCTACCCCCATTCACTGGGGCAGACTGCAGTATAATTGCCACTCATCACCAGCAAGGAGGGTTTGACCTGCTGTTTCTGCCTACCCGTGGGCTGCCCCTGCAACCCAGTACCCCTTTTTGGCCATCTCCTAGGCCCTGCAGCCTGGAGGGTTTCCAGGCCGGAGCTCCTCTATCCCCCCCCTTCCCCATTTTAGGTACCCTGGCACGCTCCCCAGAAGCCAGGCCTGTCTGCCTCTACAGCTAGAGGAGACTCTGCCAGGCCCCTGCTTCTCAGCCCTTTTATAAGGGCCTGCTGGTCTGTTTGGGGCGTGGCCCCCAGCTGAGCCTGCTTTTGAATCAGCCTGGGCTTTGAACTCCTATAAGAAGCCTTCTCCCAGGGCTGGCTTTAACCCTTTCTGGCTGGGAGCAGGTAGCCACCCCGCTACAAGGCTAAACCGCCTTTCCCTGCAGCAAAGGCCTTTCTGGGGCAGGGTTGAGAGATGCTGACAAATGTGGCTGGAAGGGGGATTCTATTCTCTGGGGCATCAGGCACCTCTTTGACCAGCACCACACTCCTCTGAGTGCCACGCCCCAAACAGACCAGCAGGCCCTTATAAAGGGAAATAAAGGCGGTTTTGCAGACATAGTTCAAGATGTATAAAGAACTTGTGAACCTGTCCCCCCATGTGAATTTAAAGGCCAACATTCCCCTGGCTCTAGTCTGGCTTTGGTAGGAAGTGGCACCATGGTAAAATAGGAATGACTTTAAGCCTATACTGCAGAGCTTGCTCCTGGAGTGAGCTGCCGTAGGATAGTTTGGGAGCCCCGACACCCCTTTTTTAAAGGATCTAAGACCCTAACTAAGGGAGGGAGGAAATGAGGAACAAGACTCACTTGCCAAGAGAAGTAGCCAGAAGGTCCAATTGTACATATGCCCAGATACCGGAAGCGTCTTGTCCCATTGGGTTTATCTCAGACTTTGCCCCACCTTGATGCCAAAGTCTTCTCAGCGAATTGTTTTCAACCCAAAGCTCCAGGCCAAACTGTCCGGATGCCTCCAGGATGACTTGTGGTCTGATGTTCTGCCGCTTGCCTTCCAGGGCCATCCAAGACCTGTCTGACGGAAGCCTGTATCTCCGTGACCAGCTCCATCCTGAGCTCTCTGGACCGGACAGTGAGCCCCTGTGAGGACTTCTTCAAGTATGCTTGTGGTGGGTGGATAAAGGGAAACCCCGTGCCCGATGGCCACTCGCGCTGGGGCACCTTCAACAACCTCTGGGAGCACAACCAGGCCATCATGAAACACCTTCTAGGTGAGTGTCTTCTTCTGTACCACCCGTGAGGCAAGTGGCCATTCATTAGCAGAAGAGGAAAAGCAGCAGGAATCCAGGGACTGGGGAGATGTCCCTCAGCTGATCCTTCCTTGTGACTCTGGGGTGCTGACTTGCCATCTCCATAAACCTAGATAGGCTGGTCCCAGTAAAGATCCTACTGCTTTTGAGAGAGGTGAAGGTGGTTCTTCGGGTGATTGCTCATGTGTATTCCACAGTAGGTGTGTGTGCTCGCCACTTGCACCGGTGCCAGAAGTTTTTCCCTTAACGGTACCCGTAGGGGGAGCGCTCCCCCGCGATCCCTGAAGGGGCGCTGCCCTGGCGCGCTATAAGGCTTGCGCTCCCCTACCCTCAGTTCCTTCTTGCCGCCAGTGAAGGTGCATTGGAAGTTTGCAGCTCTAGCATCACTGCAGCTCGTCCTTAGCGTTCTTCTAGTACCGGTAGTTAGTTACTCAGTTTTCAAGTTAGTTCAGTTAGGGTGCCTGGGCCGGGCTGTGTGACTCTTGCAGGCGTTCTGTGCTGAGGAGTGACCTACACATGGACTGTTTACACTGTTTGGATGAGACCAATATCAGCGATCGTTGCAGGATCTCGAAATTTTCCCAGGCCAGGGACAGGATGGACAGGGTCCTCACCATCCCGGACTCATTGATCGCCTCCCTGCACTGGTGGGCCACCCCCGAGAACATGCTCCAACGCGTCATGTTCAGGGACAGGACCTTGTCGCTGGAGCTGGTGTGTAACACCTCAGACCTGGGTTGGAGGACCCATGTGGGAAGCGTTGAGACCCAGGGTCTGTGGTCAGCCCAGGACTTGACCCGACACATAAATGTGGAATTCACAGGAGAAATCACTCGAAGAAGAAAAGACCTTTTCCATAACTGGTGTTCTTCGAGATGTTGATCATGTGTATTCCACATCCCGCCATCTGTTGGAGTGCTCTGAAAAGAAGGAACTGAGGATAGGGGAGCTCCTGGCGCCCCTTATAGCGTGCCAGGGCAGCGTTACTTCACGGGTTGCGGGGCGGGGGGGGGACGATGCTCCCCCTATGGGTACAGCTAGGGGAAAAACTTCTGGCACCAGTGCACATGGCAAGAACACACACCTACTGTGGAATAGACGTGAGAACACATCTCAAAGAACACCCGTTACGAAAGGGAACTGTCTTACAGCATTGCCTCAGAGAACTGTAGTACCTGAGCAATGCTCTCCAGTGCTGCAAGATGGGCCAGGAACCAAACAAGCTCTGCCAAACAATCTCCACCTCTCTGTGGGGACCTCTTGCAAGTGCATGATGCTGCAGGGCTGGTCCCACCCAGCTGCAGAACATTTCCCAGTGCAAACTTTGCCAGAAGCAAACTCTGCCTTGCATTCAAATGGCTCTTGGATCTTTCCCTTCCAAAAAGTGGGGGGAGGATGATAGAAATGCTATCTGTCAGTTGACTAGAGGGAAGTGGCTTGGGCTTTTACTGCTGCTGGATTTCCACGATAAAGGACAGTAGTAGGAGTGTTGGCAGCAGACTGAGGGAAGTGAATATTCCCCTCTATTCGGCACTGGTGAGGCCACACCTGGAGTAGTATGTCTAGATTTGGTCCCCTCACTACAGAAGGGATGTGAACAAATTGAAAGAGTCCAGCGGAGGGCAACAAAAATGATTAGGGGACTGGGGCACATGGATATTAGGAAAAACTATTTCCCTAGGAGGGTGATGAAGCACTGGAATGGGTTCCCTAGGGAGGTGGTGGAATCTCTTTCCTTAGAGGTTTTTAAGGTCCACCTTTCAAAGTCCTGGCTAGGATGACTTAGTTGGGGTTGGTCCTGCTTTGAGCAGGGGGTGGGACTAGATCAGTGGTTCTTAAATTGGGGGTTGTGATCCCCTGGGGAGTTACAGGGTGATTCCCGGGGGGTTGCAAGCTCCTTGTGTCGCAGATGTGCTGCCGAGCCGAATGCTTTGGCTTTTGGCGGACGCACCATGCGCTTCACAGCGCCCCCCGAAAAGCCGCCAAAGTTAAAGTTTCCGGTTTCAGCTCTTTGGGAGACACTGTGAAGCGCACAGCACATCCCCCAAAATGCCGCCAAATGCGAAAGCATTCAGCTTGGCGGACACACAGGGGTCACGGCAGCCCATGGGACACAAATAAAGGGCCACGCGCCCACAAAGTTTGAGAACCGCTGGACTAGATGATCTCCGGAGATCTCTTCCAACCCTGATCTTCTATGATTCTATGACATGATTTGGTCACAGATTCCATGATTTTAACCGATGTCCGTGAGTTCTTCACTCTCAGACCCAGGCAGTGGGGCTCAGGGAGGGAGCACCACCTCCACCCCCGACTCACCTCAGCAAGGCATCCAGCCTGTAGGTCAGTCAGTGTCAACATCTCCACCCCCAGCAGAGATTTGTGGTCAGACCCTGGTTCTGTACATTTTTATCATGGCTGATCAGTGAATGTTGCCTAATTTTTACTGTGACAAAATCTTACCCATAAAATAATAAAAGTAGCCCCTATCCAAAGAGCTAGGCACCCAGACATGTAACAAAATTAAAATTAACTAACAATATATTGTCTTCCCCCTGATACTGAGACCCAAGAAAAAATACATAGCTTCCTCCCACCCCCCACATATCTAACCCCACCCAGCACAGAAGCTTGCAACATGTCCTAAGGTTGCTGGAGGCATAGATAGAGTATAGATGCACTGTACAGCGTGCCCTGAAGATCCAGATATCCAAGCTATTTCAGAGCTCAACTGCCAGCCCTCAGTCTGTTAAATGAGGTGGATCCAGCACGAGTGGCTTTGCACCCTGCAGCTCTGAGGATATGGTGTGACGAGAAAGGTGCCCCTCCTGAGTAGAAAAGTCCTGTCTGTTGTGGAGCTGGGTGAGCGAGACAGGTTTCCCAAAGGGAGAGATGGGAGAGTCTCTGGGGGACTGAGAGTCCTGTGCTGGAGGAAGAAACTCTGAAGCAGTGGGTGTGCCAAGCTGCAGGGGCGCATCATCCAGCCCCCTGACGAGAGTGCTGAAGAGCAAGGGGCTATGGAGGATCACATAAAACATGAGGCTCCCCCTGAACAGCCCTCTGTAATTCTGCCAGGGCTTTGTCCTCTGATTTAATCCTTGGACTCCGGCACCCCCCTGCCTGCACACTAAGGGAGTGCTTGGCCCTTGCTGTGTGCTGGCAGCCTCCAGAGGGGTTAGCCTCTCTCCGGTGCCAGCTCCAGCCAGGGCAGGATGTGATCCAACAGCTCAGATATGGCGTCTGTGGGCTTAGCCAGGAAACCAGATCTTTCCAGTATTTATTTTTCTTTACGCCCCCAGGATTCTTGACTTTCGTGTTCATCACTTTGTTTAGGACCGAGGAGAGTGAGTCTGAGCCCTGCCCCCACACAGCGGAGAGAGCCTCTTTGTTTCATTAACCAAGGCAGGAGCCAAATGCGGAACTGCCAACTTGTTTTGAGAGGAATAACAATCTAGGCCAGGATCTTCTGTCCTTGCTTCCAGACACTCCTGGCTAAGGAAGCCCCTTGGTATCTGGCCAGGACAGAGTTCATTGTCTCTTACCCAAAGCAGTGTTGAAATTCAGTGGCCCAGTAGGAAGCCCACTCTCTGTTAGCCTGAGCTCCCGTTGTTGGGCATTCTAGGGCTCCTCTTTGGATTCCAGGCCTACCTTGTGCTCTCTCACACAACAGTCCAGCATTGGATGGGTTTGCCCCAGCTGACCGGCCTCAAGCCCCTTTTCATGTGGGCATGTAGGTGGGGTGCGAAACCTGCAGTTCTGAGACACAGCCGTGGTTCTGCCCCACTTCAGCCCCACATTCAGCTCTGGGCAGGCAACCTTATTACACGGTGACACCACCTCAGTTTTGCTGGGGTAGCTGAGAAGGTAGCAATGGCTGCAGGGCCCTCATGGTTGAGACACTTGCTCCCTGAAGATCTAGGAAAATCACTAACTGGATTTTCCCTCCCTCAATCATCATTTGTAAACTGTGATACCAAACCCTGCTTTGCTTATTGAGCTAGTCTGACCCAGGCTTGGATTGACCTCCCTGCATATAAAACTAGAGTCTCATCAGCTAGTGCCCAGTGCTCACTATGGTTGATGCTTGTGCAGGTTCAGAGAGGAGGCTGCTTTTGTCTCCAGTATGCAGGATTTGGGGACCGGTCATGTGGCTCTGGGGCTGCCCCAACTTGTGCCACTACTTCAATACTCCATGCAGCTTTATTTGTAGGAGCATAGAACTACAGGGCCCAAATCCACCTTGGCCATCTCCCCTTTTCTCTGGTCACCTGCACCCTACTTTGGCTTGCCCCAGCACATGTCCTGCAGAGATGGAGCTGTCTTTGTCAGGAGTAGGGGTTCTCCTGTGCTCACTTGGGACTTGCTCCTATCCTACAGCCCTTTTTGCAACAGCCTCACTGGCTCCACCAGTCCACAGAGGTGACTTGGAGAAGAATTGCTGCCAGGTTTATGGCTGAGGAAGGGGCCCTTCTTACATGTCACAGCAGACTGCGAATGATAACTCTGCCTTCCTCCTGGGACCTCCAGCCTAGCATGGATCCTGCAGACCTGATCACAGGGTCCACATTATAGTAGAGGAACTTTTATCACTTGCAGCAGCAAACCCGAAGTGGTCTTGCTCAAATGTTCTCTCCTCCTGCTCTAAAACTCCTTGAAGGCTTCCCTAGAGTGACTCGCTAGCCAGTCTGACCAAGAGCAGAATCTTGACCCCAGTAATAAAGTGGGCAGTGGAAAGTAGAGGGTAACTCATGCTTCCCTGTAGCCCTCATTTCTCTGATTCTGGAGCAGTAGGCTTTGCAGCATCCCCCTCTTTCTATAATGAAATCTTCTTGCCCAAGGATAGGGATAACTTGCAGTGAGAGGGAGATGGGGAATTCCTAAGGAAAATGCAGAGGAAGGTTAGATGGGGCAGGGAATGTTATAATAACTAAACAAGTACAAAATATCAGCGGTGGGTCTAGCCAGCCCCGTGAATTGGTGGATTAATGCAGTGGCTCTTAACCTTTCTGATTATTGTACCCCTTTCAGGAGTCTCCTTTGTCCTGCATACCTCACTTAAAAACTGCCTGCGTAAAAATCAGAGAGAAATACAAAAGTGTCACAGTACACTGTTACTGAAAAATTGCGGACTTTCTCATTTTCCCGTATAATTATCAAAGAAATGAATTGGAATATAAATATTGTACCTGTATTTCAGACTGTAGTACATAGAACGGTGTAAACAAGTCATTGTCTGTATGACATTTTAGTTTGTCCTGACTTCCCTAGTGCTTTTTATGTATCCGGTTGTAAAGCTAGGCAGATATCTAGGTGAGTTGATGTACCCCCTGGAGGGCCTCTGCGTACCCCTGGCTGAGAACCACTGGGTTAACGAGTGGATGTAAGGAACACATGTCCCTGCTAAGGCAGTACCATTGGCTCGCGGAGAGAAGAGGTTCACCTCTCCATTGCCTCCTGGTGGCAGCAAAGCTGTCATCTGTTCCAAAGAGTGGCTCCCATTCTGCGCTCCCATCATACAGTCGTAGGTCTGGAAGGGACCTCAAGAAGTCATCTTGTCCAGTGTCCTGCCTCATGGCAGAACTAAGTATTATCTAGATCTTTCCTGACGTGCTCTTAAAAATCTCCAATAATGGAGATTCCACAACCTCCCTGGGCAATTTATTCCAGTTAACCATCCCGACAGTTACGTTTTTCCTAATGTCTAGCCAATCGTGAGGTTACATTTGCAACCAGGCCCTATTGGGCTAGGCAGTGGGGGGTATCGGGTGTGCTGGAGTGGGGGATATGGAACCATAGTGTGGCTCTACCTGGCATGAGCCTGGGCTGGCTGAAAGGTCCCACCAGCAGAGAAAGCCAAGCCTTTGTGACTGCCCATGACTTTGCTGTTGATTTCTAATCTGAACAACTCTTCCTTGCCAGGTGCAGTTTTCTGAGCCAAGGGGTTGTGCTAAGATTAGGGCTGCCAAAGAAAAACAGGGAAGTGACTTTCAACCAGTCCAGAGAAATCTAACTGCAGCTGGGTGCTGATGGCTCCCATGGGCTTTATCATAGATCCATGCTGATCTCTGCGTGCGCTCAGCATGTGAAAGGAGAAGTGGGGGCAATGCATCTGTACAGCTGCAGCCCTCAGGGCAGTGTTTGTGCAGACTTTGAGCAAACAAATGGGTCCTTATCAGTGCTATTGACTCAAAGAACCGGGCTGGGTCTGAGGATAATTATCCATAGGAGGATAGTGAGGAAGTTCTTGCTTCATTGGAGAGGTGTGGAGAACACAGGGCTGTGTTCCTCTCGTCTCTGATCCATTGCAGACTGCAGGGTACATTTTGCACTTAGTGTCAGGGTCACGGTGGATATGCCACATACCAAGTGGACTGAAAAAGGATATAGCGTCAAGCAGAGCAGTTCTGCATAGGATTGGGTTTTTAATTCAAAGGGACCTGGGCTAGTAAAAACATGCAGGCAGGTTCCAGCTGGAGTTTGTGTAATCCCTGCAGATCTCTAATCTAAAACAAAATTCAGTTACACCACAGAGCAAAACATGAGTTATAACATTTCAGGGTGCTTGCGGCCATCGGAGAAATCCGATCTGCTAATGTGAAATGAAACCGGCAGTGCTAATAACAAACACATGTGCTGGAGACAAGACTCCCATTGCTGTCCCAGAATTGCTGCCCTAGATGTTGCTCATATTCTTTTTGATACATTTTCTCTCCCACCCCTAACTGTCCTCACTGCTGATTCTGTCCCACTCACTATAGGAAGGGTGGGAGTGAAGCAATTTCTAAAGGGATTGAAGCTAAATGGACTTTGTGTTACATCAGCCTTTCTTATGGGCTGCCTGCCCTATGGCCAATGGAGTTATTTTCATAGATTTCAGGCCAGAAGGGACCATTAGATCAGCTAGTCTTGACTTCTTGCATCACACAGGCCAGAGAATTCCACTCAATTGTCCCTGTAAGGAGCCCAATAATTTGGGGTTGACTAAAGCATCTCCCAGAATGCACCCAGACTTGATTTGCAGATTAAAATAGGAGAATTCACCACTCCCCTTGGGAGTTGGATCTAGTGATTAATCATCCTCCTTGTTAAATGTGTGTGCCTTATTTCTTATTTCAGTATGTCTGGAGTTAACGGACAGTCATTTGTTCTTGTTCTGCCTTTCTCCGCTAGACTAAAAAGCCCTTCAGTTGCTGGTGTTTTCTTCTTGTGAAGCTGTTGATACTAAGTCATTTATTTTTGATAAGCCGAGCAGATGGAGTTCCTGCCATCTCTCCCTGTAAGGCGTTGTATTCAGCTTTCTAATCATTTTTGTGGTTCTGCTCTATTCTTTTTAAATGTAGACACCAGAACTGGATGCAGCATTCAATTATTGGTCTCACCAATGCTGTATAGAAAGGTAAAATTATCTCCCAGCCCTGACTCACTGCGTTGTTGATACATCCAAGGATTCCATTAGTGCTTTTTGCCACAGCAGTGCAGTAGGAGCTCATGTTCTGTCGTTTGAAAAGGACGTAGAGGTCACAGTGGACAGCATCACTGCTTTGCAGGTTGCAGTCCTATATTCAGTAAGTTTTGCCTGTGGGCTTTTCCCCCTCGATGTAGGATTTAGGTTGACAGAGTGATGGAGTTGTAGGGGAGGGAATTTTAACAGATTGTAGAAGCTAGAAACAGAAAACATCTGTTGGGCCATGCCGTTCATCCAGTACAGAAAGACCAGTGCAAAATTGTTCCCTATATGCTGTGTTCTAGTTCCCCGGTCATAGAATCCATTTCATTTTCAAATCTTTCATAGTAGAGAGGCTGGGTTATTCAAAGGATGTTCCCTGGTGGATTCCAATTGGTTATAAAGCTGCCTAGACTGTAGGCCCTAAATCTGAAAGAAAGTGTGTGTGCATGTCCCTTTGACTAGTCAGTGGATGGGTGCTCAGAGCAGACCCACTCTTTAATAGCTTCCTTTTTAAGGCCTGTTCTAAGTATCTTGCTCTGGCCCGAGGGAGAGTTTATTTGTCTTTCAAGGCACCTAGCCCCAGGAACACAGCACGCTTATGGTCAGTTCAGCAATGGGATCCAGCAGAACTTTCAAGGGCTTCTGGGAAAGGCCTTTTATTTTGCTTTCCTTGTCTTGCTTCTCCAAAGGGCGAGCCCTGCCTCTGCAGTGTGGGGAGATGGGACCAGGCAGCCAGACACAAATTAGCATCCCATTTTGGCAGGTTGGAATTGCTGAACTTTGAATACCCTGGTGGGAAGGTCCCTGGCCTCCCCACTCCTTCCCTCCCCCCGCGTGACTAGGTGGGTCAGAAGAGATTGCGGGAATTGTTCTCTTTCCCCCCATGTTGGCCAGTGATGAGGTTAGCTGAGTGAACGTCGGGTTGAGCCACTAACCAAAATGGCCAAACTGAGGGCTGATGTGAATCTCTGAGGCAAGCAAATCCACCAATAAGCACATGACCCACCAAGTGAGAGGAGGAACTTTGTCACAGCTGGGGGGGAGGGGGGGGGAGTAGATCAGGGACCTTGCTCTCTGGTGGGACCCACAGTCATAGAATCATAGAATATCAGGCTTGGAAGGGACCTCAGGAGGTATCTAGTCCAACCCCCGGCTCAAAGCAGGACCAACCCCAACTCAATCATCCCAGTCCAGGTCAGCTCCTCTTGTATCCAATGGGGGAACCTGGGCCCGCCCTCTCCTGCTGGGGTTGCATGTGGGATGCATGTATGCCAAGCCCAGTCACTGAATGATGGGGACTCCCTGACTCGGTTACATCTGCCCTGTTGTCTGACTAGCACTGTCTTCACTGCCCCACCTCTTCCCCTTCTCTGGACACTGAGTTCCATAAGGGAAACACTGGCACTCAGCAGTATATGGGCTTCAGCTGTGTGTGACCAGCTGCCTAGAAACCGAGATGAGAACAGGCTTATGGGAGCAGTTTTCCTCTCATCCTGGGTTATTAGAATAACCTCTTCTTCTAATCTGGCTGCTCCAGTCCCTGTCACTCTCAGCGGGAGGGGCTGCTGGGAACAGCATATAGGACTGCTGGCTGCAGAGGAGCGATGTTACTTTGGCTGGCAGTTCTTAGTAGCTATGCCCTGTGGTGTTTTCCCCCAGAATGATCACTATAAGGCAGTGGGGGGTTTCCACTGGGGCTAGAGCCAGGGAGCAGGGGGACTTCAAAAACGCTGAGTGTAGGCAAAGCCAATGGGAGCAGTGGGGGATTGTTTTCTCGAGGATCAGTCTCTGAAATTGGAGGAGGTGGAAACCTGGGGACTCCAAATGAAAGATGACCTTTGGGACACAGAGAGTCTTCCTGGAGAACTGTGGTCATGCCAGCACTTGAAAGCTATAAACAGGGATATTGAGGGAGGGGAGATACTTTCATTGGTTGGGAAGAGCTCTTCAGAGTGGGGAGGCTACCTTCTGTGCTTAATTTGTTCAGGACTGAGCCCCGGCGCCTCCGGGCCTGGCGGTTCAGAGCCCCGAGTTAAGCCCTGACTGCTTTTCTCACAAAGTACAGGCTGCCCTCCTGAACAGGAGTGCTTGGGATGACTGAATCATTGGCATCCCTTCTCTGGCTCAGATGGAGTCTTCCTAGCCCCTTTCCTGGCTTGTCTTACAGAAAACACCACATCAAACGTGTCCAGCGAGGCTGAGCGCAAGGCCCAGCGCTATTACCAGTCCTGCATGAACGAGACCAAGATTGAGGAGCTGAAGGCCAAACCACTGATGGAGCTGATTGAGAAGGTAATGGGGTTCCACCATTCATACATCAGTTCCCACAGCACTGATGGCTGGGGCTGGCATTGCTACAGGTTCCCACAGTAGCTCCGGGACACTCCCTGTCAGAACCAAGATGTTTAATCCCGTTCTGGATGTAAACCCCAAGACAGCCGGTTTGCATCTCTGATAAAGGTGCAGTGCAGGGTAAATTGCCTGAAATGGGAATGTCTGTCTTATGTCTCTGTGTCATGAGCGTGGACTACTCGTACTGTCCAGATGCCCTGTGTAGGCCATTGCACCCTCGGGGAGGTCACCTCCTAAAGGGCTACCCTAAAGTAACCTCAGTTCAGGGAGTCTGCGTCTTCCATGGCTTTGGCAGATGTTACAGCAGGTAGGCTGAGCCATGCAAGGGTGCAAATGGTGAGGGAGATTTTCAGGTGCCTAGTCCCCACTGACTGGCCATGGGAGTTAGACACCTAGCTACCATTTGTGCCTTTGAAAATCTCACCCAGTATCTTCAGTGTTCAGGTCTGCAATGGGTCTGAAGGAGGAGACTCATCCCCATCTTTCATAGAATCATAGAATATTAGAGTTGGAAGGGACCTCTGGTGGTCATCTAGTCCAACCCCCTGCTTAAAGCAGGACCAATCCCCAACTAAATCATTCCAGGCAGGGCTTTATCAAGCCTGACCTTAAAAACCTCTAAGGAAGGTGATTCTACCACCTCCCTAGGTAACCCATTCCAATGCTTGATCACCCTCCTAGTGAAAAAGTTTTTCCTAATATCCAATCTAAACCTTCCCAACTGCAACTTGAGACCATTACTCCTTTTTCTGTCATCTGCTACCATTGAGAACAGTCTAGATCCATCCTCTTTAGAGACCCCTATCAGGTAGTTGAAAGCAGCTATCAATTCTCCCTTCAGTCTTCTCTTCTGTAGACTAAACAATCCCAGTTCTCTCAGCCTCTCCTCATAAGTCATGCACTCCAGGTCCCTAATCATTTTTGTTGCCCTTCTTTGGACTCTTTCCAATTTTTCCACATCCTTCCTGTAGTGTGGCCCCCAAAACTGGACACAGTACTCCAGATGAGGCCTCACCAATGTCGAATAGAGGGGAATCATCACGTCCCTCGGTCTGCTGGCAATGCCCCTACTTATACAGCCCAAAATGCTGTTAGCCTTCTTGGCAACAAGGACACACTGTTGACTCATATCCAGCTTCTCATCCACTGTAACCCCTAGGTCCTTTTCTGCAGAACTGCTGCCTCTCCATTCGGTCCCTAGTCTGTAGCAGTGCATGGGATTCTTCTGTCCTAAGTGCAGGACTTTGCACTTCTCCTTGTTAAACCTCATCAAATTTCTTTTGGCCCAATCCTCTAATTTGTCTAGGTCCCTCTGGATCCTATCCCAACCCTCCAGTGTATCTACCACTCCTCCCAGTTTAGTGTCATCTGCAAACTTGCTGAGGGTGCAGTCCACGCTATCCTCCAGATCAGGGGTCGGGAACCTTTTTGGCTCAGAGAGCCATATAATAGCCCCCCCTCCCTGCCGCCGTGCTCTCCTCCCCCCCCCCCCCGCTGCCGCGCTCTCCTCTCCCCCCCCCGCTGCCGCGCTCTCCTCTCCCCCCCCCGCTGCCGCCGCGCTCTCCTTCCCCCCCCCGCTGCCGCCGCGCTCTCCTTCCCCCCCCCGCTGCCGCCGCGCTCTCCTTCCCCCCCCGCTGCCGCCGCGCTCTCCTTCCCCCCCCGCTGCCGCCGCGCTCTCCTTCCCCCCCCCGCTGCCGCCGCGCTCTCCTTCCCCCCCCGCTGCCGCCGCGCTCTCCTTCCCCCCCCGCTGCCGCCGCGCTCTCCTTCCCCCCCCCGCTGCCGCCGCGCTCTCCTTCCCCCCCCCGCTGCCGCCGCGCTCTCCTTCCCCCCCCCGCTGCCGCCGCGCTCTCCTTCCCCCCCCCGCTGCCGCCGCGCTCTCCTTCCCCCCCCCGCTGCCGCCGCGCTCTCCTTTCCCCCCCCGCCACCGCTGCCGCCGCGCTCTCCTTTCCCCCCCCCGCTGACGCCGCGCTCTCCGTTCCCCCCACCGCGGCTGCCGCCGCGCTCTCCTTTCCCCCCCGCCACCGCCGCTGCCGCCGCGCTCTCCGTTCCCCCCCCGCACCGCTGCCGCCGCGCTCTCCTTCCCCCCCGCACCGCTGCCGCCGCGCTCTCCTTCCCCCCCGCCACCGCTGCCGCCGCGCTCTCCTTCCCCCCCCGCCACCGCTGCCGCCGCGCTCTCCTTCCCCCCCCGCCACCGCTGCCGCCGCGCTCTCCTTCCCCCCCCGCCACCGCTGCCGCCGCGCTCTCCTTCCCCCCCCCCCCGCCACCGCTGCCGCCGCGTTCTCCTTTCCCCCCCCCGCCACCGCTGCCGCCGCGCTCTCCTTTCCCCCCCCGCCACCGCCGCTGCCGCCGCGCTCTCCTTTCCCCCCCGCCACCGCCGCTGCCGCCGCGCTCTCCTTTCCCCCCCGCCACCGCCGCGCTCTCCTTTCCCCCCCCGCCACCGCCGCTGCCGCCGCTGCGCTCTCCTTTCCCCCCCCGCCGCTGCCGCTGTGCTCTCCTTTCCCCCCCGCCGCCGCCGCTGCCGCTGTGCTCTCCTTCCCCCCCCCCGCCGCCGCCGCTGTGCTCTCCTTTCCCCCCCCCGCCGCTGCCGCCGCGCTCTCCTTCCCCCCCCAACTGACCCACCCAGCCCGATCTCTCCCCCACACCGCTTACCCCCGTCCCAGCCCAGCCTCCCCCCGCTCCCAGCCCAGCCTCCCCCCAACGCCCCCTTGCAAACGGCTTCTCCCCCCCCGTGCTTACTTGTTCGCTGGGTCACGCTGCTGTGACCCGACTCCAGCCGAGGGAAGAAGAGCGACACGCCCCCAGCCAGAGCAGCGCCGCGCCGCGCCACACCGCCTCCCCCGCCCCCCAGCCTCGTGGTCAGCGCAGCGCCGCGCCACACCGCCTCCCCCGCCCCCCAGCCTCGTGGTCAGCGCAGCGCCGCGCCACACCGCCTCCCCCGCCCCCCAGCCTCGTGGTCAGCGCAGCGCCGCGCCACACCGCCTCCCCCGCCCCCCAGCCTCGCGGGCGCCGCGAGCCAGATGACAGGCTCAAAAGAGCCACACCTGGCTCGCGAGCCATAGGTTCCCGACCCCTGCTCCAGATCATTGATAAAGATATTGAATAAAACCAGCCCCAGGACCGACCCTTGTGGCACTCCGCTCGATACCAGCTGCCAACTAGACATGGAGCCATTGATCACTACCCGTTGAGCCCGACGATCCAGCCAGCTTTCTATCCACCTTATGGTCGATTCATCCAGCCCATACTTCTTTAACTTGCGGGGAAGAATACTGTGGGAGACCGTATCAAAAGCTTTGCTAAAGTCAAGGAACAACACATCCACTGCTTTCCCCTCATCCACAGAGCCAGTTATCGCATCGTAGAAGGCAATTAGGTTAGTCAGGCTGACTGTTCCTGATCACTTTCCTCTCCTCTAAGTGCTTCAGGATTGATTCCTTGAGGACCCGCTCCATGATTTTTCCAGGCACTGAAGTGAGGCTGACTGGCCTGTAGTTCCCTGGGTCCTCCTCCTTCCCTTTTTTAAAGATGTCTGGGGACCCCCACCCCCTTTCTCCTCAGGACACTGTCCAACAGGACATGTATACACCTAGGACATGGACTCTTCCTGGCAAAACCAAAATGGGTGCTGTACTGAGTGGTCTGGGTGACATTGATCCATAGAGCTGGCAGGGCAGGGGAGTGAATGTCTTTCACTTGAGAAACATACTAATTTTGAAAGAAAAGGCTGCTCTTGCCTGCCTAGTTGCCCAGCTCTTCCTGCTGCCAGCACATCCTACAGGTCACAGATACAAATAAAGCTCTAAATCTTGTGCATGTGTATGGGGTCCTTCTGTGTGGTAGTTCTTCCACTCTTGTTTCAGTGCCTCCAGAAGCCAGCTGTGCAGCTGAAAATGGATGAGATCTGGTCTCTCCAAGAAGCTTGCATTGCTGGATGGTGAACATGCAACGAAGACCAAATTCCAAATGTCCTAAAGCACTAAGACAGCCCATCAAAGAAATGCCAAGTTACTCTGTATTTAACCAGATACCAAAAGATTCCTGTCAGTTTCCAATCAGTACACCTTAACCTCCCAAACTTCCCTTCCACTAGCTTAAAGGGCACTTGCCAGTACATTATATGCTTTGTAAAACCCTCTTTGGAAGCTTGAAAACATTTCTCCCACTGGCTTGATGTAGCAAACTCACTTCTAATTAAAGGTTAGTATCTGAAACCTCAGTGAGGTCAGCATTGCTCTGAGACAAACTCAGGTGGTGGAGCAAGCAGGAGGCAGTAAAAAATGCCCAGAATGTCACTTTTCTGTAGGACCTACATTAAAGCAAGATCCAGCTTCTTTATTAACCTTCCAAGTGACAATGATGGCTTCTAAATTCAGTAGATAATATGAGTCTGAGAACATCTATTCCCAAGTGTGGATTTTCAAGCGCAGCAGCGCTGTTCTAGCTCTGTTCCCACTAAAGTGAAAGGGAGGTCTGCCATGGATCCCAAAGGAACCAGAATATGGCCAACAGAGAGCTTTGGAAAATCTCATCCTGTAGAACTACTGAGAGTCCTACCTGATTGCAGTGCTTAAAGTGGTCTGCAAAACCCAGGGGGTCAGTCATCAATATCTGCCTCTCTCTTTGCCCCAAATCAACCCTGTGCTCTGCAGCCCCCACAGCCATTCTGCCTCTTCCAGACCCACCATCCGTTCTGCCTCTACATCAGTTGTCCCCCACAGCCTCACTTCAGCTCCTCCAGCAGCTCTTCATCCCCTCTGCCCCTTCCCAGGCCGGGTGCAATTTGGGGGCTGGGAACAGAGGAGCCAGTCTGTTGTTCACAGGAGGGATGGAGGTAGAAACGGGGAGGTGCGCTGAGCTGCTGGGTTCTTCTTGCACCCCCATCCTCGTCCATGAAAATGATGTCAGCCGTTGGGGGAGCAGGGAAGAGTTTGACTTGGTTCCTGCATCTGCTGTGATTGGCTGCTCTTCCTCGGGAGGCGGGCAAGGGAAGAAGCAGCTAATCGTGGGGGTGGGGGGGTGGGGTCCCCACGTGGGGGTGGGGGGGGGGTCCCCAGACATTACTGACATTGTGCACCCCTCAACAACCATCTGGCTCTTCAGAATTGTTTTCATGTCTGTAGACTGGACCTTTGTTCATTTGTCAAGACCTGCGTCTTTGCATAGGAAGGCAGGAGCAGGAGAGGAGTCAGGCTACAGACTCCTGGAGGCAAAAAGCAGCAATCTGGCCACTAAAAATCCAGTTGACAGTCTGTGTTTGATCCAGGTGTGACGGGTTGGGATCACAGAAACCCCTTAGGGGCTGCCACCTGATGTGCCAAGGCTCCTCCTGCCTCAGTTTTCCTGCCCCAACAGCTTAGGACCTCAGTACCCTACACGGTCTGAGCCACGTCCCCTAACAGCTGTGGGCCTTCCTGGAAACAGGCAGGAGGTATTCTTACCTCTGGCACTCAGATGCTCAACTCCCAATGGGGTCAAACCCTGAATAAAATTTGTTTTGCGCTGTATAAAGCTTATACAGGGCAAACTCATAGATTGTTCGCCCTCTATAACAATGATAGAGAGATATGCACAGCTGTTTGCCCCCCCAGGTACCAACACGTACTCCAGGTTAACTAATAAGTAAAAAGTGATTTTAATAAAGATAGGAAATAGGATTTAAGTGGTTCAAAGTAGTAACAGACAGAATAAAGTGAATTACCAAACAAAATAAACAAAACACGCAAATCTAACACTATTACAGCAAAAAACCTCACCCTCTGAATTCCTTCTTTCAGGCTAAACTCCCTGTTAGCCTGGGTCCAGCAATCACTCGCACCCCCCCTGCAGTCACACTCCTCTGTTCCAGTTTCTTCCAGGAATCCTTGGGAGATGGAGGGCTGTTGCTTGAGCCAGCTGAGAACAAAATGGAGAGGTCTCTCCCAGGTTTATATAGGCTTCCTCCTCTCTAGGTGGAGAGCCCCTTCTCCTTCCTATGCAGAGTCCACATGGCCTCTCAGAGCACATGGCTCAGTTGCAGGCTCGAACCAGACTCCCCTCACCCCCAGCCAGGCTGCATTCCTCAGGAAGCTCGGGTGTGGACGGGCATCTACAAAGTTCATTGTTTGCTTGATTTGGTTCTCAATTGGGCTTAACTGAGAATAGTTTTTCTCAGAGAGCTGTTCAGCTGCTTTTCAAAGTCCACATACAACCAACCAAGCACATAGTCAATATTCATAACTCTGAATACAACACAGACACATACATACAAATAGGATGAACAGATCCAGTGGATCGTTACCTTCACCGAGATATAACTTTTTAGCAAAACCATATTCCCGTAACATCATACATGTATTCACAGGCACACACCCCCATAAAGCCTTATGGGGTACACCGTCATACCAGGCTCCCATGAATTTGCCTCTTTTGCTCAGCTCTAGGTGGTGCAACCAGTCCCTTGTGCCATCTCCTTTACAGGAAACAAGATCCCTCCTCTGCACATCTAGGGTCCTGTCTCACCCATCTGTCTGGGGTTCTCTTTTCCCAGCTTGGCGGCTGGAATATCACAGGCCCCTGGGACAAAGATAACTTCAACAAGACCCTGCAGGAAGTCACAGCACACTACCACACCTCACCATTCTTCTCTGTCTACGTAAGCGCTGACTCCAAGAATTCCAACAGCAACGTCATCCAGGTGAGTGCAGCAGCCTCGTTCCTGAGAGAGGGTCCTTTCCTCACATTGCATGGTCTTGTTTCATGGGGGGAAACTGTGCCCCCCCTGTAGTGAGAGCCAAGTCCCTTGGCTACAGGGGCTTTGCTTGTACCATAGCCACACTTGTACCATAGCCATGTTCACTCCTGCTCCATTTATTCTTCAGGTAGACCAGTCAGGACTCGGGTTACCTTCCAGAGATTACTACCTGAACAAAACGGAGAATGAGAAGGTAAGCGTCCATCTCCTTTCTTGTTCTTTGCAGTGTGAACTCAGTATAGCAATTAAGGCTACTTAATGCCTATTATCTGCAAGAGCCATCAGTTTGAACCCCAGAGTCTTCACCTTCCCTCTCAGCTCAGGAATCACCATCAGTGACCCGTCCTTCCCTGCGGGTGGAGGGTGGCCAGCTCCAGGGGCAAGATGGGACACACTGCTGGCATTTTAGAGGAGATGAGATTCCAACTGCTCAATACACCCCAGGCTGGCGACCTCAATGCTCAGCCACATCACTTCCCTAACCGTGGCTGCTGCTCTACCTCCATGCTCCATCCTCATGAACTAGTGGATCTTAAATGAAGGGGGAAAGGAAAACAAGCTAGCAGAGTATGCCTCCAAATATGCCTGATTATGATTTTGGCCAAGGACAAGTGCCCTCGGGTGAGTGGTGCATTCCTGTGACTAAACCTGCCATTGCCTATAAAGCAGACATCTGGGAGGCATTAGCTTTGTGCACACAGACCAGCTTCCTGTAGAGCTGCAGGAAGAGTAGATTCTGCCTCTCTGAGCGTCTCTGACTTATGATGTGCTCAGGCTCCTGCAGATGGAAAGGGAGGATGATCTCCTCTGACTATGGGCCTGGAGAGAGTTATTCCCCTGCCATGCTAAGCTGTGTCCTGCGGACAGGACAAGAGACACTGTAGACGTGGTTGAGGGAAAACAGACAGGGTTCTACCAGCTATGCATTGTGGAGAAGGCAGAAACTTGCCATCTGAGCCTGAAGAGTCATCTCAGCGGGAGCTGGATCCGGGGCATGGGACAGGAGTTATGCAGGGAGGGTTATTTTCCAGCCTGCTGCGAATAATTGATTAAACATAGGCAAGGCAGAGAATCTCTCCATTACTCAGCACCCAGCTGGCCTGTTGTCTCTGTCCTAGCAGGATTGCTACAGGTGACGGGTTTCAGGCTGAGCCCTGGGGAATGAATTCAGGCCTTTCCCTCATTTCTCATTCCCAGCCAGGA
The DNA here is from genome assembly GCA_032164245.1 of Sternotherus odoratus. Classification (NCBI taxonomy): domain Eukaryota; kingdom Metazoa; phylum Chordata; order Testudines; family Kinosternidae; genus Sternotherus; species Sternotherus odoratus. The sequence goes on along the minus strand of JAVMKO010000018.1, from coordinate 16,677,492 downwards.
GCAGCAACTAACAGCAGGGCCAATCACCTTATCATCTTCTCCCCGCCATTTAGGTACTTACTGGGTACCTGAATTACATGGTGCAGCTGGGCATGCTCCTGGGAGGGGCAGATGAGAAGTCCACCCGGCAGCAGATGCAGCAGATCTTGGACTTTGAGACCGCGCTAGCCAACATCACCATCCCTCAGGAGAAGCGTAGGGATGAGGAAGTGATCTACCACAAAGTGACAGCCGGAGAGCTCAAGGTAAGGCAGCATCTGCACACATACCCTGGGTGAGAGTCAGAAGCAGGTCCTTGGCAGTAGTGGAGGTGGAAAGACTCAGCTGGGGAATGTGGGAGGGGCTACATTAAGACCTTGATGCTGGTAGCCTGCCACTGGATAAGCTTTGCCAATTCCAAAGTGTTCCTACTGTGCTGGGATGAGAAACATCTCACTGACCCAGCTCATGCCCAAGGCTGGGAAAGTTTGGGGAAAAAAAAAAAAAAAAAAAGCTGCTTCAATTCACAATAAAGCACCGAGCCTTTCTGGGAACCAAGCAACATGTTCTGGAAGCTCAGTTTGAACTTGGAAACCTAACTGTGGGGACCTGTGTTTGAAATGCTGGGCCAGGATGCTGTGATCTATTGCCCCGCACACTGCTGCTCCCAAGCCTTGCTGCCCCATTAAGATCTAACTCTTTGATCTCTGCTTTACTGGGTGAACAGCAAGAGTTTTCTCTCAAAGCTTCTCCATACTGAGGGCTTGGCTAACTATATCAAACCCCCATGACTCTGGAGAGCCTGCTGTTACCTGGCTCCTGCTCCTCTAGGCCTAAACTTTGCCTGGTAGAATTCTCTCTTTGGGGAATGCATCTAAGCGTGCTGCCTAGAGGACCAGGCCTCCACTCAAATCACCCCTGTGTTTGAAGTTTTCAAAGTGGCAGGTTCCCTGGTGCTAAGGGCTAGGAGACTGGCCCTATGCAGCCCCCAGTACTGGAGTGTGCTGGAGCTGGGGTCGGAGCCATAGCTGGAATGTGCTGCAGTCTGGCTATTCTGGGCTGCTGAATGACTCCATCTTTGACTCTCTTGCTCTGTGTGCATATTCTTCCTCTGACCTGCAACAGGTGACTTGGTGACATGCTGCCAGCATCGCACACTGTTTACACATAGCCTCTTGAGTTGCGCTGTTATTAACCCAGCCATCTGTCACTGGTTTAATTTAGAGGCAGCTGGTTGCACAGGTGTGCGCACACATGTGACAAGGATCACCTGTGATCACTGGGTGCTGCTGGAGGATCAATATCTCCATGGCATCCCTAGACTACCTTCTTGATGGCTGGTATCTGCTGGGTCCCTGAATCCTTCGCCTGAAAGCCTGATAAGACACTGTGTATCAACACAGCGAGTGCACCAAGCTGGGCCTGGCCCTCTTCTGCAGGTTTCAGACCTCTCCCATGCCGAGGGAGCTAGGAGCTAGGTGTGATTACTATCTAGTGCTTTGCATCCTCAGCGGTCAGTGTCAAGATCCCCACTTGCAGATGTTATTTGTCTCTGCCAACATCTGCTGGGGAGTAGAAATACACAGGCATAGGAGATTTGGTTTCAAGCGTTTCTTACTAATAGCAGGGTACATAAATGTGAGGCTGTTGGGATTCCTCCAGCAGCTACAAGCTGCTTTGAGAGACAGTGAGACCCAGAGAACTAGTACACAGGAGACTGCAGTCCTGTTTCCAGTGTGGTCAGTGACCCGTTGCATGACCTTTGTGCCCAGCGACGCCATCTGTACAAGGGAGATGACAATACTGACCTGTTTTGAGATCAACAGACAAAAAGTGCGATAGGGGAGTGTAAGAGCGCTGGCACCCTCACTAACGCAGGGGACTCTGCCCCCACCAGGGGCTCGTCCACACTATAAGTTTATGAGTCTGCTGTTGAGCTAAAAGAGATGCTTCGTCAAGTCAAATTGTAGAGGCTTGATTGCTTAGATTAAGAGGTCCCAGGTTCAAGCCATACTAATGGTGCAGCTGGGGGCATCATTACAATTGTTGTTATTCCTAGAGTAGTGGGAATAAGTTTACACCACTTGTCGCCTTGAGCACTCTGTTGGCACCATTCTGGATTTATTACATCTTTTTTTTTTTTCTTTTGAGGGATCAAGACAGGAAATAATTCTATCCCCTTCAACCTTTAGAAGCAGGAGTTGTCAAGGGAACCCGACTGCAAATTCCGAGGGTGATGTGTTTTCCTCACTCTTGAGGGATAATAGCTTGCATCTCTGCATAGAAAGGGCAAGCAGCTGGCTGAACCTGGACATACAGGACCAATTTAAGTCATCAGTAGCTTAGAGCAACAGCAGTCAGTTACAAAACACCTATCTTGTGTGCAATAGCAGCGAGCTATTCCTTACTGAAACTGCCTGTCAGTTCAGGTTTGTCATGGAGGAGTCCTATGACCATAGCTAAAGACCCTGGAGCAGCCTAGTCCATCTGACCCTAACTGCAAGACACGTTCTCAGAGTAAGCTCCATCCACTGTTTACCTGACACGGTGGTTGTTTCCTCTCTCATACGTCTGGCTTCAAACCGACATCACTGAAACTGAAGGTAAAACGTGCTTTAATCCACACCTTTGGAGTGAAGGTGTATTTAGAGGACACATATAGCCAGGGATCGCAGCTGCCGGGGGGACTGGCTCTTGGGCTAACAGTCTGTCCAGATAACATAGCCCTGCCTCCTGTGTGCTGGGTCTTATTGGGTGGTCATATAGTTTTTTACCTCTGCCTCTCTTCCAGAACCTGGCGCCAGCTATCAATTGGATGCCTTTCCTCACCAGTGTGTTTGACCCGGTGGAACTCAATGAGTCTGAGCCAGTGGTGGTCTATGCTAAAGAGTACTTGGAGCAAGTCTCCAGCCTCATCCAAGCTACGGACAGATGGTGAGAGCTCTTACCTCTGAATGACAATGCAGGTGTAGGATACATCCTGCCGAATCCAGTCCTCATACCAAGAAACACTTAGGGTATGAAACTGTTATGCCCTTAGAAGAGACAGGAATAACCTCTCCACCAATCACATCTCTCCCACGGAGCAGTGTCACTCGGGGTTTGTCTATACATACAGTGCTGCAACAGCACAGCTGTACCAATACAGTTGCAGCACATGTGGTGAAGAGGCTGTATGCCAACAGGGAGCTCTCTCCCATTGGCATAAAAATACCACCTCCGCAAGCTGCAGAAGCTTTGTCATCAGGAGAAACTCTTCTGTAGCCTTAGGCTATGTCTACACTAGAGAGTTTACAGTGGCACAGCTACACTGCTCTAAGGTCTCCTATGTAGCTGCTCTGTGACAACGGGACTGATCTCTCCCATTGACATAATTAATCCACCCCCAATGAGCGACAGTAGCTATGTTGGCGGGAGAAGCTCTCCTGCAGACATAGTGATGTGCACACTAATGCTTATGCCGGGATAATTTATATCACTCGGGGAGGTGGAATATTCACCCCCCCCCCCCGAGTGACTTAAGTTTCCTAAGTAGTTTCCATAAGTAGTTTAGAGACAGCCTTAAATCTCCTGCCGTATCCTAGGTACTCCCTCAGGAATGCTGGGTTTATCCACACCTGAAATGCTACAGTGACACAGTTACGCCAAGTAGTGTTTTAGTGTAGACACTACCTACAGCTACAGCAGGGGTTCTCCCATTGGCTTGAGTAATTCACCTCTTCCCTTGACCTAGCACTGTCTACACCAGGGTTTGGGGCAGCTTAACTATGTCACTCATGGGTGTGGATTTTTCAGATAGCTGAGTCGACCTAACTTTGTAGTGTAGACCAGGAAGTTTTGTAGAAAATCTTTTTATTCCATTGCAGCCTCCTGAACAGCTACATGATCTGGAACCTGGTGAGGAAAGCCAGCTCCTTCCTGGACCAACGCTTCCAGGATGCAGAGGAGAAATTAATGGAAGTCATGTATGGGACCAAGAAGGCGAGTCTGTGGGGGAGCAGGGGGGAGGTGGGAGAGAAACTACATGACAAAACATGTGTCACTACCCAAGACAGTCTTCAGTCCCCACCCCCAAATCACTGTGCCTCCTAGCTTAAAATCTTCCAGGCTGCTCTCCTTCAGCCTAGCAGGTCGCTCCAAAGGACTCCTACTTCCCACGTGATGGAGGTGCTCCACACAGTTTCATCCATTTGTAGGAGGAGACCTGGCCTTTCCATTTATGTGGGGCTGCCCTTCTGATTTGGCAGGACCGCAAGCTGTTGGTGTGGAGGGAAGGGCAGAAATTCCTCCCTTTCCTCCCCACTGCGGGAAGGCCAGCACAGAGCAGTTCCCTGCTGCTGGCTATAGAGAGTGCTGGCCCAGGAGTTGCAGAGTTTGGGTGAGGTGCCTGGCCCCATGCAATCACTTGCCTTGCCTCTGCCTCCTCACTAAGGACTGGCGGAGGCCACCTCATTTGTTTCACGATGGATCCAGCTGTGCAAAGGCCACCAGGGTTCCCACCTGCTGCACTGAGCTCTTTGTGAAGTGGGGGAGGCTGCGCCAGAGCTGCCGAATGCCACTGTAAGAGCACAGCAGGATTGCTCCCTCCTCCAGCCAGCCTGTGAAATGACTTCTCAGCCCACTCGCAGTCCCTAGAGCCCTGACTTCTTCCCAGGCAAGCAGTTCGGACCAGATGCCTGGAAGAGGGAGGAGTTATTTTGTAGTCTGGCCCAGCCCGGCTGAGCCTCTGGCCCCATGTGGCCCTGGGGGGCAGGCACCCAGCCAATCCCATGGGGAGGGGGAGGAATGGGACAGCAGGGCACAGAAATGACCATCTCAGTGGAACGAAAGAGAGGCCTTAGCAGGCTTGAATGATGGGAGTGTCTCTCTGAAACTCTCATGAGGCGAGGTTCCCTGGAGCCCGCCGACAGTGAGGGGCAAAGTGGGCAATTGTCCAGGGTCCTGAGCAATTTAAGCCTGCTTCCTACCCGCCCTCACTTCGCGTCCCTCCCAGAGGTGGCTGATGTCCCTGCGACTCCTGGGGGTCTCTGCATGCTGCCTCTGCCCTGAGCGCTGACTCTTCAGCTCCCATTGGTCGGGAACCACAGCCAATGGAAGCTGCAGGGGCGGTGCCTACATTCAGCAGTGCGCAGAGACCTCTTGGAGCCACTGCCAGAGGGGTGTGCCGGTCATTTTCGGGAGCCACCCGAGGTAAGCGCTGCCCCCTCACCTCCTCCTGCATCCCAACCACCTGACCCAATCTGGAGCCTGCACCCAAACTCCCTCCCAGAGCCCATAATCCCGCACCCCCTCCCGCACCCAAACTCCCTCCCAGAGCCTGCCCCCCCCCAAACTTCCTTCCAGAGCCTGCACCCCTCCCCCCTGTCCCAGCCTGGTGAGCGAGAAAGATGGAGAGGGGATGGAGTGAGCAGGGACCAAGGCCTTGGAGAAGGTGTGGGCAGGGACGTGGTCTCAGGGAAGGGGCAAGGGTCTTTGGGTTGCATGATTAGACAGTTGATAGCCCAGGCGGGCGTGTGAAAGCCCTGGCCATGCCAGAAGAGTGTGCCCAGCAGCTCACTGGGCACCAGCCAGCACAGCGTAGCACCACCCAAAAGGCAGGTGGACTCCATCCGCGGCTTGTGTGTGGGGCCCACTGACTGTTCTGCCCTGGGGCCCGGAATTGCTGTCGGCAGGCCTGGCTTCCTGGTGTGGCTAAGCAGTATTTCTTCCACACACCCAGAGCCCAGCCACATTGTTCCCTAGCTTGGCTAAGCAGGACCCCCCAGCTCCTCCTCCTCCGTAGCTGGTGCACCGGAAGCACCCTCTCCTGTTTAACCTACTGCTCCCAGCCCCGTGTCAGAGACCTCGCTGCACAGAGCTGTGTCTGGCAGGGATAACTGGCTTAATCCGAGACTCTTCTCCCCCCACAGACCTGTCTGCCGCGCTGGAAGTTCTGCGTCAGCGACACAGACAACAGCCTGGGCTTTGCTCTAGGAGCCATGTTTGTTAAAGCCACTTTCGCAGAGGACAGCAAGAAAACAGTATGTGTCCCCCCCTCCCCCACTGGATTACTGGGCTGTGGGAGTGAATCGAGAGCCAGATTGATTCACTGTCTCTCCAGCCCCTTGCATGTGAAAGTGAAACTCCCCAACATGGGGTTTAAAGCTTCAAACAACAGCACAGTGTGGACCCCATAAATGCCTCTGGAAAACCTGGGTCTGGGGGTGGAAGAAAGGAGTTGGTGGTGTGCCCCGACTCAGTCACAGCTCCAGTAACTAACTGCTGCCTAGCCCCCGCCACCACCATTCCTGCATAATGGGTATAATATAATATAATATTTCTATAGCACTTCATAGGGAGCTGTTGCCATTTTCTAGATGGGGAAACTGAGGTACAGAGGGATATGACTGGCCCAAGGTCACACAGTGAGTTAGCAGCAGAACTGGAGCAGAACCTAGATCCTCTGGCTCCTAATCCTGGGCCCTACCCACGCTCCATGCCACTTCTTGGCAGAACTGGCAGCTCTTCTGTTTGGAAAGGGACCATCCATCTCATCCCCAGACTATCCAGTGCAGCAGACTGGACATGCCGGATTGTCATTACATGCTGCAGGGTTACAGGCCATGGTCTAGGAGCAGATCTCACCACAGCTGGAGAGGCTGCAGACTTGAGGCTCTCCATAATGTCCCTTATGTTCTCAGTGACCTACTTAACTTTCCTCCCCCTTACGGCCTCCTGGCTAGATGATCAAACCCACTTTCTTTTTCTGACCTCCGCTTGTCCTCCTTTTGGCAGAGCCCAGCATACAAATGTGCACCAGCCCCCATTGCACCTAATGGCGCCTGAGCCAACATGGCCTTCCTGTCTCCTGCAGTGCACAGTGGCATGCTCCCATCAGCAGCAGCTCGGCTCTGGGGAGAGTGTTTGCTTCGCCGCTGCTACGTGTGGGTCCCAAACAAAAACCAAGCCACTAATTCATTGTTGTAATCTACCAGCTTCAAAGTAGCTCATACTTTTTAGGAGTGAATTCTGGACGGCACCCCGACCATCTGGGTCCCTCCCATCCCTACAGGCGGGTGTGGTGGGGTTGTTTCTATCTCCCCACAGTTATTTCATGAGACTTTTACTTAGTCTTTGATCCTGTTGAGCAGGGTAAATGTTTGGGCTTCCGGCTGACAGGAGACCTCTTATTTTGTCTAGGCCGAGGAAATGATTACAGAGATTAAAACGGCCTTTGAGGAAAGTCTGGCCACGCTGCAGTGGATGGATGAAGAGACGAGGAAATCTGCCAAGGAGAAGGCTAGTGGTGTCTAAGCAAGGCACAGTCTGCCCCTCACCCCATGGCTTCGTACAGCCCCTAGCGTTTCCATCATGAGATTCCAACTGGTTTCAAGCAGATCTTTTCCTTTTGCCTCCTCAAATCTCACGTTAATTTGTTTTCCGTTTTTATTACAGTAAAACCTCGATTTAACGGACCTCGATTTAACGGACCTCGATTTAACGGACTTCGGATGCAACGGACAAAATTTCTGAGCAAGTCTGATGCATCCCAAATCCATTTCTCGCGGGATGGCTGCCAGCTCCCGGCTGCCGCCCGGGTCCAGACAGCAGGCGGGCTGGCTGGCGGGTCCCGGGAGCAGGGACCCCTGCAGGCTGGCTGCTGGCTCCCGGCAGCCGGGACCCAGGTGGGCTGGCTGATGGCTCCCGGCTGCCGCCCGGGTCCCAGCAGTGGGCGGGCTGCGGAGCTGCTGCCCCGACCCTGTGGCGGTCGGGCTGCTGCTCCGACAGCTCGTTTTTTTAATTATTATTAAATAACGGACTTTTTCATTTAACGGACACCCCCTCGCCCGAATTAGTCCGTTAAATGGAGGTTTCACTGTACCCATCTGTGGCTGTTTCTTTGCTAGTCTGTGGGGGTCCAGGGCCATGATCATCGAAGCACCGTGGCATCTTAAGACTTATCACAGGCTAACATACTAGACCAATGGTTCTCAAACTTTTTGTAGTGGTGACCCCTTTCCCACACCAGGCCTATAAGCACAACCTCCCCCCCCCCCCCCTGGGGACGGGCTGGGTGGGGGGGTCCAGCAGTCCCTCCCCACTGGGGGCCGGGATGGGGGGGATTTCAGCAGCCCCCCGGGGCCGGGATCGGGGTGGGGGGGGTTCCAGCAGCCCACCGCAGCAGGGGCTAGGGCCGGGCTCAGGCTCACCAGCAGCCCGCTGGGGCCGGGCTCGGGCTCGCCAGGGCACCTGCTGCAGCAGGGGCCGGGACCAGGCTCGTGGGGGTGCTGGCAGCCCACCGGGGCTGGGCTGGGGGGTGGAGGGAGCAGCCCTCAGTAGCAGGGGCTGGGGCCAGGCTTGCCGGCAGCCCACCGCGGCAAGGCCTGGGGCTGGGCTCACCGGCTGGCCTCTGGGGCCCGGCTCGGGCTCGCCGGGGCGCCAGGAGACTGCTGGGGCCTGGCTCGCAGGGCTGCCGGCAGCCCGCCACGGCCAGGGCTGGTCTGGGGGGGGCCCGGCAGCCCGCCGCATCTGGGGCCGGAGCCAGGCTTGCCAGCAGCCCACCACAGCCGGGGATGGTCTGGGGGAGCACCGGCAGCCCTCCGCAGCAGGGGCCGGGCTTGGGGGCAGCCCGACACAGCTGGGCTCAGGCTGGCGGGGGTGCCAGTAGCCCGCCGCAACAGGGGCTGGGGCTGGGCTCGCGGGGGTGCCGGCACCCCGTCGGGGCAGTGGCAGGTGTCAGGGCCGTCTGCTGGCAGCAGGAGCTCGCGACCCCTGCATAACCGGTTTGCGACCCCACCCCCACTTTGAGAACCAATGTACTAGACCATTATTATGTATAATCAGTGGGCATGCACTGCTGGGATGGTTTCCCTAGGGGACAGCTCTGTCATGTGGTCTTTGAGATTTATTTCTTGCCCTTTCCCATTTTAAATCCCAGTAACCCAAGATTTGTGACCCCATAAATGTGTGCAGACCTTGCAGCCTAACAAGGCTGAGCTCCAGTAGGTGACACACGGAGAAGACTCAAAATGGGGAGGACACCGATTATTCATGCAAGAAAGTTAAAAATGCCGTGGGATCCCTTCCACCCATGCAAACCCCCCTTTCCGTGGCCATGGTTCCAGGAGCCTGCATTTCTGATGCAAATAATTTTCAGTGATAAAAGTGAGTTGGGGGAGTGACACCAGATCTGGATGGAAAATAAGAAATTTGAGATTACCATGTGTGACAGCCTTTGGAATTAGAGCCCTGTGGTCAAACTGGACTTTTTCCCCACCTACCCTGCACAAACCCACAAACCCTGCACAGGATGTGTACAGATCAGAGGAACAGCCTTGTGCAACCCTTGTAAATGACTCTTCTCTCTTTCCAACTTCAACTCAGGCAGATGCAATCTATGACATGATCGGCTACCCCAAGTTTATCCTGGATCCCAAGGAGCTGGACAAGGTGTTTCATGATGTGAGTTACACCCCCCCATGTCTGAGTTCCCCCTACGTCGTCTCTCTTGCCCTGCACTGTAGGAATCCACTGGGGAAACTGCTGCCCCATGTGAAATTCTGATACAGTAGCCCTCACAAATAAACCAGCCACAAAATTAAACCTCCATGATTCAAAATTTGTCCTAAACCAATTGCTCTGCGGACAAGAAACTTAATATTGACAAAGTCTCTCTTATTATGGTTGCATGTGTTTAGGGCCCCCATCATTGCAGTATCTGGGCACTTGATGAATTGAAGGCTCCTTCTAAAAGGACAAACTCTTCTCCACTTCCTGTGCCCTGTTGAGAGAACTTCTCACCTGATTCACCGGGAAACTCCTTTGTGAACTGGTGCAGCTTAACCTCCGTTCTGAAGGCCATGAGACTCCACCTCCTCTGTCAGCAGCACATTCCAGGGTTCTGTGGGAACAACTCTACTGAGTGCAGCTGTGTTCTTGTTTGGTGTGGGCTATACAAAGACTAGGAGCTTGCAATCGACCCAGGGTAGGACTGGCAGCCAGCACATGGATGGTAACATGCTGGGTTCGGTGTCCACCCCAGTAAAAGTGCATTGCAGCAGCCAAGCCCGAGGTGACCAGCACAAGGATTGCTGGTTGGCTCCAGGGCTGATAGGGAAACATGTAGCACGCTGGGTATTTTTGGCCACTACTATAAGCTGAGTATCCCAGAGAGGATTCTGAGCAACTGAGAGCCTGGCAGGGCTAAGGCCTTCTGTAGAGGTCACTAGTGGTGAAGCCAGATTTTGCAACCCAAGGGCTGATGGGTCTTTGGCAGGCTCCGCCAGACAGGACAATGCCACCTCTGTTATATCTGTTTAGTTGATTAAAACCATCCTCACTCCACAGAAGAATCTCCTGGTTCCCCAGCATACAGGTTAATTGACCATTGCTTCTCAGACCAGCTCAAGCTCCAGAGCCAACATCTCGTGGGGCTTTCTCAGCTGCAGCAGCCTAAGCCTAAAAATCTCCCAGAACTCCCCAACATGCAGCTTGCTACTCACAGTGAAAGGAATAGACTTGTATGCAGGCAGTGCACCTTCTAAACAGTGCAGTCCAGTGGACTCAGCGGCAGATGTATCCCCCCTATTCAATGGGCGCTCTCCTCCACCCCTGCCAATGTTGCTGCCTCCTCCTCGCCCTGCTGAGGCGGCACCAACCATCTGCAGCAGCACCCGCTGCCCCAGCACCGCCACCCTAATCCCAGCCCACTGTGGAGGGAGGCCCCGGCGGGGGTGGAGCTGGAGAGTGAGCCAACCCTGAGGTTAGGGTTGCCAGGTGTCCAGTTTTTACCTGGTCGAAAAGGGCAGCTCTGATCAAACTGCTGCCCGGGCCATTAAGAGTCCAGTTGGCAGCGCAGGCTGGCTCCCTACCCGGCTCCGCTCAACTCCTGGGAAACTGCCGGCATCTTCCTCTGGTCCTAGGCAGAGGAGTGGCCACAGGGGCACTGCGCGGTGCCCCCAGCACCAGCTCAGCAGCTCCCATTGGCCAGGAACCGTAGCCAATGGGAGCTGAGGGGGCAGCGCCTAGAGCCAGATGGTTGCACCTTTGCTTAGGAGGCAGAGGAAGATGATGGCAGCTTTCCGGGAGCTGCCTGAGAGTCCACACCTTGAACCCCTTCCTGCACCCCAAACCCCAGCCCACTCCAGAGCCCACACCCCCAGCCAGAGTGCTCACTGTCCCTGCCCCAGCCCTTATCCCCCTCCTGCACCTTGAATCCCTCGTTTCTGGCCCAAGCCCAGAGCCCATTCCCCCTGCCAGATTCGACCCCCTACCCTAGCCTGGAGCCCACTCCTGCACCCCAAACCCTTTATCTTCAACCCCGCCCCAGTCTGCACCCCCAGCCAGAGCCCTCATCCCCTCCAATCCCCTGCCCCAGCCCGGAGCCCTCTCCTGCATCCCCTCATCTCTGGCCCCACCCCAGAGTCTGCACCGCCAGCCAAAGCCTGCACCCCAACCCCATGCCCCAGTCCCACCCCATAGTGGCTGCCAGTATTATCCTGGGTGGATTGCAAGCTCAATAGTCCACAGCCGGCGCTCTCACCCCCTCTTGCAGCCTGCCCCAGCCCGGCGTGAGTGAGCGAGGTTGGGCGATGGAGTAAGCGGGGGGGGGGAGGGGGGTTGTTTTTCTGCCAATAGAAAGTTGGCATCCCTACCAGCAGTTTCTGTCCCATGGGGCTGGGCCCAGCTCCCCACTCCCGGCGCTGCAACCTGGTGTGAGGAGGTGCAGCACCATTCAGGTTTGGCCCAGTCACACCTCTGTAATGATAGCGGGGGAAGCTGGGCCAAATCTGAGGGAGTGGCATTGCAACCTGGTGCCAAGGTCACAGTGCCAAGCAGCTCGATGAGCCACGTCACAGCGCCTGGAGTGGGGAGCTGGGCCCAGCCTAAGGGGACAGGAGCTGCCCCAGCCAGATGAGTGCAGGGCGGGTTTGCTCCCCAGCCCTGTGTGAAAATTCATGTCATTCACCTTTTGTCCAGTGCATAATAATCTTAGAAAGCCCCCCCCCCCCCCCCCCGCCCCCCGCGGCGATTGCCCCTCTCCCTGCCTGTTAGCTCTCTCACTGAAATCACTGTGCTGCTAGCCAGCTCTGGACGCCATCAGCACCATCTCAGTCTTAGTAGGCGCCAAGCTAGTGGCGGGCTCCTGCTAGGCGGTGGGCTCCAGGCTGCCCTGCCATGCTCCAGTTGCTGGCTCCCAGCTGGGCTGCCCTGCTGCGCAGCAGGGTCAGGGCTCCAGGCTCCTGCCAGTCCTACATGGTGGGGCACAGGGCCCCAGCAGGGTCCGGGGTCGGGTCCCTGGCTGCTCTCCCCCACCTCATTGGAACCACCCAGCCCCCTGCAGTGGAGTTCAGGCTCCAGGCTCCCCTGCCGCACAGTGGGGCTCAGGATCCTGACTCGCCTCCCTCCCGGCAGGCTTCCGACTCCCCTTCCACGTGACAGCTCAGGGGGCTGCGTCCCCAGCCCCCTTTCCGCATGGCGGGGCTCGGGGTCCAGGCAACCATCTGTCCCCCCCCCCCACAGTGGGGGTCAGGGTCCTAGCAGCCCACCTCCACAGCAGAGGTTGGGGCCTAGGTCTCTGCCCCCTGCCAAGCTCTCTGCTCCTGGCTTACTCTATGGGGAGGTCTGTGGGTGGAGGGCACTGAGCATAGGGGTTTATGGGTGAGGGGCACCGTGGTCCTCAACCTGCGGCCCAGCTAACACTTTGTGAGACGCATAGAAATAGCTTGAGAAACACTGGTCTAGGTCGTTCCCAGTCAAGGAGCGAACTCTTTAGTCAGGGCTTGCTGGGAAGATACTGGAGCTGGTGTTATGTGCCTATGGACAGCCCTGGAGTCTGCAGTGTTTCCTCATGCTGTTCCACGGCCCATTGGGAATGGGGTGAGATGAAGCCCTGAGGGACACTGCGTGTTAGGTGCCTGGAGACCGAAGGAAAGCTGCCTATTGGAAATCCTTGAGGCCTGTGTGCAGATGAGCTGCCGCTCTGCGATGCACTCAGATACTGTAGTGATGGGCACTGTAGAGTCCCTAGCCAGACGGCTGCAGACAGTAACAGCGGGGGTACTGCTCTTGGGTCACACTGGTGGCTCTTTCTCCAGAACTGATGGGTTTGGGTTTTGCAGTATGAAGCTGTCTCCAGTCTCTACTTTGAGAACGTCATGCAATTTTATAACTTCTCTGCCCGAGTGGCCGCTGACCAACTCCGGAAACCTCCAAATCGGGACCAGTAAGTCCTCTCTGCCCTGTCTTTCCCTGCTAGGGGTGGGGATGTACTCTATGCCCTAGATTATACAATTAACATATTTACACACGCTGGGGACCCAGTGCTGTGTAACTCAGCCAGTTTGACCAGTAACTAGGTTTGGCTTCTTCCATAACGAGGGGGAGGGATAGCTCAATGGTTTGAGCATTGGCCTGCTAAACCCTAGGTTGTGAGTTCAATCCTTGAGGGGGCCATTTAGGGATATGGGGCAAAAATGGGATTGGTCCTGCTTTGAGCAGGGGGTTGGACTAGATGATCTCCTGAGGTCCCTTCCAACTCTGAGATTCTCTGGTTCTATGACGCCACAGCACGTTGATCTAGGGACTAAAATCTTTACAGCGTCCAGTTCCAGAGCTGCTGATACCAAAACAAAAATCCATTCCTTTCCTTGGTTTCAGTGATTGCTGTATAGCTGGTCCGTTTGCTAACTGGAACACTGAGGAGTACGTCTGCTCTCCCATGGGCTGCTATTGATACCACTCACAAACTGACCTCACCCCAATGGTGCCCAAAGCTCTGAATACCTCTCTTCTCCAGACTGAAAAAATTGAGCATAATGCTACAGTCTGATTCACACCCATTAGAGCCTTGGGAACTCAGCTGAGGTCTCCCTTCTTCATCGGGTGGTGTCCCTGTGGGTGGTCCACTTCAGGTGGCAGTGCATCCCGGCACCATCTATCGGAGATTTTGTTAGCAGTGTTTGGTTGGGGTGTGCATGTGCAGTAGCTGTCTTGTGGTGGTGCTGATGCCTATTCTGGCGCACACATGCTCCGACCCCCTCAGTTTCTTCTCAGCCATCCTTGGCTTAAGATGGAGTCAGTTAGCAGTGTCCTTACCTATAGCAAAAAAATAAGAATAGATTTTAGATATTTAGGATAGTAATTATAATGTTAATAGTTAGTTTAAGCTTGGATTTAAGTAGATGTGGTTTTTAGTAGTGAAGTATAAATTTTTTTTAAAAAAAATTCTTTCTCCCCATCCCCAAAACCTTGAAGAGGGACAAAACCGAAAATGCCTGGATCACTAGGTTTTAAAAAGTGTGTGTCTTGCAAGGACGCCATGCTGGTCTCAGACGGACATTCACTCTGTGTCCGCTGCCTGGGGGAGTCGCACATCCCTCAGAAGTGCACTCACTGTAGTAACCGAAAGGCAAGGGCAAGGAGAGACCCTAATCCTAAAACTCATCCTAATGGAGAAAACATTGACCTCCACAACGGAATCCACAAGTGGCTCCTCTGGGGCCATGTCACTGGACAGAGCTAGTGCCTCATCTTCAGAGAACCTCATCATCTCCAAACCAAGAACCATCCAAAGAAATGGTCTCCGGTGAGATCTATGCCTTCAGTGCCAAGCTCCTTTAGAGTGATCACCTTCAATACACCGGGCACCTCCAGCACCATCCACCAAGGTACCTCTGCTGGCAAAGTTAAGGAGTCGAGCAGCAGGCACCATTCAGCCTCCTCCTTCTGCTCCACAGCACCATCTACCACAGTGAGGGAAACAGCACCACAAACCATGATGCCCCCGCCAGCTCTGATGATAGCAGCACAGAGCATAGAACAACCTAATCAAGACACCATGTTGCCGAGAAAGGTCACACACAAGTGATCAGCACTGAAAGCGGTGGCACTACAAATGGCGGCACCAATGTCTGATGAACAAACCGCAACAACTAGACTGTAGCTGTACCGAGCTTTCCTCCACTCGGCACCATGGATTCACCAGTACCTACGGCACTAGACTAACCCACTCACCCCTCGCACCATCATTTTCAAGCAAAGATGATGAAGAAAAGGAAGCTATCTTCTTTTCTGGAGAACAGCGACCAAATACAAAAGAAAATCAGACCCAAATAAGGGTCTATCACCATGGCTGGCTCACCCATGGATATGCCCACCCATACCATTCCAGCTACAATGGATTTCTTCATCATCTTTGCTTGAAAATGATGGTGCGAGGGGTGAGTGGGTTAGTCTGGTGCCGTAGGTACTGGTGAATCGTGGTGCCGAGTAGAGGAAAGCTCGGTACAGCTACAGTCTAGTTGTTGCAGTTTGTTCATCAGACATTGGTGCCGCCATTTGCAGTGGGCAACTTTTAGGGTGCAATTCTGACAGCCTACATCCATGCACAGAAAAACCATAAAATCTGCACCATCTTCAGTACCCGAACCCTCTGAAGCCACAGAGGAAGGGGAAGAAAGCTCGGTACAGCTACAGTCTAGTTGTTGCAGTTTGTTCATCAGACATTGGTGCCGCCATTTGCAGTGGGCAGCTTTTAGGGTGCAATTCTGACAGCCTACATCCATGCACAGAAAAACCATAAAAGGAAGCTATCTTCTTTTCTGGAGAACAGCGACCAAATACAAAAGAAAATCAGACCCAAATAAGGGTCTATCACCATGGCTGGCTCACCCATGGATATGCCCACCCATACCATTCCAGCTACAATGGATTTCTTCATCATCTTTGCTTGAAAATGATGGTGCGAGGGGTGAGTGGGTTAGTCTGGTGCCGTAGGTACTGGTGAATCCGTGGTAGTAGCAGCGCACCTACGCAGACAAGAGATACTTATATCCTCCGATTCCTCTAATCTACAGAGCAATGGGACAAAGAAATAGGTCGCAAAGATGCCAACAGAACCAACCCCAGAACTCAGTATCTCAACCACCATCAAACAAACTGTGAGTTTGAAGTACGGGTCTAGGGTCTACACGATCTCCCCATAACACAAGTGTCAGCAGACAACACTCAAATCTTTGGGCACCGACTCAGACCATTTTACACCAACTGGGCCTTGATCACATCAGATCAGTGGGGTTTAAAACTAATTCTAATGGGCTATACCAGGAGGTCAGGGGGTCGTGAGGTTATCACATGGGAGGTCGCGAGTTGTTAGTCTCTACTCCAAACCCTACTTTGCCTTCAGCATTTATGATGGTGTTAACTATATTAAAAATGTTTTTCATTTATAAGGGGGCGGTCGCACTCAAAGGCTTGGTATGTGAAAGGGGTCACCAGTACAAAAGTCTGAGAACCATTGGGCTGTACCATCCCTTTTACATCTATCCCAACTACCCACCTCCCTTCCCCGTCCCTCTTCAGGGACCCTTCTCACGGGTATCTGTTGAGACAAGAGGTGCATCACCTTCTGCAAACTAGTCCCAATACAACACAGGGGGAAGGGATTTTATTTCCATTACTTTCTGACTCAAAAGAAAAATGGGGGGTGGAGACCCATCTTAGACCTAAGGAAACTCAACAAATTCATCCGTTCCCACAGATTCAAAAGGTCACCCTGAACTTGATCATCCCTACGCTGAAAAAAGGGGACTGGATCGCAGCCCTCAACCTACAAGATGTATACTTTCATATTACAATCCATCTGGCTCACAGATGTTTCCTAAGGTTCACAGTAGGACAAGAACACTTCCAATACAGAGTGCTCCCATTTGGCCTATCGACAGCACTGGGAATGTTCACCAAAACACTGGTGGTAGTAGCAGCGCACCTACGCAGACAAGAGATACTTATATCCTCCGATTCCTCTAATCTCCAGAGTCATACACAAAATACGAACCGAAAGAGCCAAGATAATTCTCATAGTGCCAACATGGCCCAGACAGACTTGGTTTCCTTACCTGAATTGCATGGTGATATGCACTCCATTCAATATCCCTCAAAAATATGATCTCCTCTCACAAGACAATGGACAAGTCCTCCATCCCAGTCTAGGGAAACTTCACCTGAGAGCATGGCTCCTTCATGGATCCTGTTTGGATCAAGTACAACAAGTACTGATTAACAGCAGAAAACAAAACACGCAACATACTTACCTCAAAAATGGAAGTGCCCAAACAAATAAATATCGGCAAACCAGGCCGCACTCCCATTGGTCCTGGAGTATCTTAGTAGATACTCCAGGATCAATGGGAGTGCGGCCTGGTTTGCCGATATTCATTCAAGAAATCAGGACCAGCTACAAACTCGATCAAGGTCCACCTCGCAGCCTTAACTGCCATCCACCAACATATATATAGACAATGACCTCAGTATTCACCCTCCCGATTACAAAGAGATTCATAACAGTCCTACAAAACATCCAGACATTGTGAACCCACTCCGGCATGGGACTTAAACCTAGTGTGCAAATGTCTAACCCAGAAAACCATTTGAACCCTTAGCATCTTGCTCTATGCTCCATTTATCAATGAAAGTAGCATTCTTAATAGCCATCACATCGGCACAAAGAGTGAGTGAGCTGGGGTGCTCCTGGCTCACCCCCCATACACAATATTTCACATAGTCAAAGTTACTCTGAGGACTTATCCAAAATATCATCCTCCTTTCACCTTAACCAACCAATTCACCTACCCACTTTTCACCCTAAACCACACAACAACACGCAAGAGGCGGCATTACACATTAGATATTCGCCATGCCATGGGATTTTACCTAGACAGGACAAAGACCTTTTGTAAATTCTCCAGACTGTTCGTATCAACAGTGGGAAGGTTGAGAGGCACAGCTATATCAACACAAAGACTATTGAAGTGGATATCAAACTGCATCCACTTGTGCTACTCTTTATGCAACACTGAAGCCCCAATGAGCATCAGAACACTCTTGACAAGGTCCTTAGCAACTTCTACAGCGTTCCTGCACAACGTGCCCATCCTTGACATACGCAGAGCAGCTACGTGGGCATCCAAACACACTTTCCCCAATCATTACGCAATCACACTTACCTCAAGAGCAGATGCTAAATTAGACTTCACGGTCCTAGCAATAGCTACACAACCAACTCTGAAGCCCCTTCCATCCACATGAGAGCACTCACTGCTCTATAGTCATCTGAAGTGGAACACCCACAGGGACACTACTTGATAAAGAAGAGAAGGTTACTCGCCTTGTGCAGATTTCAGAGTAGCAGTAACTGAGGTTCTTCGAGATGTGTATCCCTGTGGGTGTTCCACTACCCCCCCCCCTACTTCGGAGTAAGAATCAACTCCACGGTAGAGAAGGAACTGGGGGTTGGGGCATGCATTTGCCGGAAGAGGCATCAGTGCCACCACAAGGCAGCTACTGCACATGTGCACCCCAACCAGACACTGCTAACTAAATCTCCGATTGACCGCACATCTGCAGTGGAGCACCCACAGGGACACACCTCTCGAAGAACCTCGGTTACTGCACAAGGTGAGGAACCTTCTCTTCACCTTGTACCTATATAGTCTTTAAAAAATCTCTGGGCTGACCAACCCTAACCTACAGACACATGCGTGTCTCCCCTCTGTGCTTGTTGGTGATGGCATTGAGAGCAGGGAGAGTTCAGGAACAATTCTTATTAATTATTTGTATTTTAGGAGCACCTAGGAACCCCAGCCATTGTGCTGGGTGCTGTACAAATGTAGAACAAAGACTGTCGCTGCTCCAGAAGCTTTACAATCTTTTGTAAATATCTTTCCTGCTTTCTCAAAAGAAGTGAGCAGGCAAGGATCTGGGAGAGATGATGCAGCAAACCTGCCCAACAAGGAACTCCCCGCTCAGACCTCCCCACCCAAGAATTATACAAGGGGGGAGGTGTGTGTTGTGTGGCTGTCTGACATCTGTAGCCCCATCTGGTCAAAATACTTTAGTGCTCTGGTTCCCTCTTGTGGACGGTGGAAGTATTACACTTTCTTCAGTTATCTGTATTGCTGCAACTTTCTTCATTGTCAGAAGACTCAGTGGTTTTTTGTCTCTGACCTGTTCCCTGGTCTGTGGCAGTGAATCCTGCAATCCTTGCCCATGGCCCTGATTTCCATATATGTTTCTGTAGTCGCTAGGTAACCTAGGAAGCTTCAAGGGACTTTGGGGGATGCCAGTGTGCCAGTGTGGGAGAGGTATGCACCTTCCAGCCTGGCTGTAATGACAATCCCCTTTGTCTCCTGCAGGTGGAGTATGACCCCTCCAACAGTGAACGCCTACTACTCCCCAACCAAGAACAAGATCGTGTTCCCAGCTGGGATCCTGCAGGCTCCTTTCTACACCCACACCTCCCCCAAGTATGAACATCCCCTTGCTCCTATTCTGCCCCCTTCTTCCGGTATTCTTCCCAGGGACGCTGCAACCACTAGGCGAACTAGGTAGCCGCCTAGGGCGCCAAGTGGTTGGGGGCACCAAAAAGTGCACTCAGGGGAGGTGGTGGAGCGGAGGTGAGGGGGGGCATGGGGAGGGTGCCTGCAACAAGTAATAGGGGGGAAGGGGACACAGGGGAACCGCTCCCTGCCCCAGCTCACCTCCGCTCCGCCTCCTTCCCTCTCAGGCTTGCCGTGCCAAACAGCTGATTGGCGCCCCAAGCCTGGGAGGTGGGAGAAGTGGAGCGGTGGCGGCTTGCTCAGGGGAGGAGGCAGAGCGGAGGTGAGCTGAGGGAAGGAGCTGTTGCAGGGCTTCCCGAAGGGAGGGCAGGGAGCTGCCGCAGGGCTCCCGGGGGGGCGGGGGAGGAGGCGCAAGGTAGAAGTTTTGCCTAGGGCATGAAATATCCTTGCAGCGGCCCTGGTTCTTCCCCCCTCCAGCCTGCTCCCCTAAGCTGGAGGGGGATGGGAGGTGGGGGCTCTATGATGGCAATAGCCCAGTTGGAAGATGGTGGGTGCCTCGCACACCTCTGTATCCGAGTTTACAATCATCAGTAGCTAAGCAGGGTCCCGTCCTGGGCTGAGGGCCAGAAAACAACCAGGGGAGGAATGCCGGGACTCAGAGAGAGTGCACCAGCTCTGCCAGGCTCACACTAGGAGACTCCATGGTACGCACAGAACTGCCAGCTTTGCCGGGGACAATGGTGGCTGTGCTCTTTCAGCACGGGATCTGGTCCTTTCTCCTGAATTAGTCTAAGGTTCCCCCTCTTGTCAAGCCACTTGCCTAAGGAGACAATGAAGGACTTGTAACCATTTTTGACCCCTCCCTGTTTTGTGCCGCCCTCCACATTAACAGGTAAGGCATCTCTCTGGCCAGGTCCATAGGGCTGCCTGGACAGACAGGGCTGTAGGATAGATCAGTAGAAGGTGGCCTAGTGGCAGGTCTGTGCAAGATGGAGGGAAACCCACCCATACTGAGGAGAAGCACCATCCCCAGAGATTCCCAGTATGGAGGAGACCACACCATCTCTTTCTTAGCTCGTCTGTGCTGGCACCTGCTAGACATGCAATATTGTGGGCTCATATAGTCTTGTATCTAATGGTAACTTGGAAATAACATGCCTGGCTAGCTGCAGAGTGGCTCATTTGGGGCCTAGAGAATCCACAGTACGTTCCCTTGTGTCTGGGTGTCCAACGGCCTGAGGGGCTCTTTGATCAACTCCATTTCATAGCTTTTCCTATGTCCCATTGCTAGAACTGTCTGCGGCCCCTCGGTGGAACGAGAGGGGAGCTTTTTTAAAAACAGGTTCAGATTTCCCTCTGCACTTCAGTCCTTTACAGAAAACACCAGAGAGCTGTTTAATGGATGTTGGCAGTGCAGCAGATTCATTTTGCAATTGGCGTGAATAGGAAGATGTGAGAATCTCAACCTGCATGGGGCTCTTTGTCTCCTTGGGGCTCTTTGTCTCCTTAGGACTCTTTCTGTCCACAGGGGGAAGCCAAGGCAAGAAGAGCCAAAAAGTGGGGTAATGAGGAGCAGCTCTACATAGTCCAAGTGAAAGCCGTCTCCTAGTGCAATTCCCCTACCCTAATGCTTCGGTGGGTAGAGTCACAGGGCCTATGTGCAGACATGAGTAGGCAATGGCCTTAGTGAAGCACGAATCCTAATACTCTTTGTCCTTCTCATGCAGGGCACTGAACTTTGGTGGCATTGGCGTCGTCGTGGGCCATGAGCTGACTCATGCCTTTGATGACCAAGGTGGGCAGCCTGAAGACTGCTTACTTCCTGTTGCTTTCTCTCCCTCTTCCTCTTCCTGATGGAACTCAGCTCGCCTTTTCATTGAAAGGCTTCCAGTGCCAGGAGTCAAAACTAAACTCTGGTGGCCCTCTGTATCAAAGGGCTTGTCTTCACTACAGCGGGGAGGGATCGATCTTTTGGAGATCGATTTATCGCGTCTCATCAAGACGCGATAAATCGATCGCCAGCGGCTCCCCCGTCAACTCTGGAACTTCAGCTCGCCAAAAGGCGCAAGCTGGAGTCGATGGGGGGAGCGCGCCGCTGGCCGCCGCCGATCATCTCTTCCCCCTCTCCCCCCTCCCCCCCCCGCCAGTGAAGACCAGCCCAAAGAGTCCTTCTCAAAGTGGATCTTGGGAGGATGGGCCAGAGCCATCACTCGTATAACTCCAGTGACCTGCATGGAGCTACACCAGGTTCAGATCTGGCCCAGAATGTCTAAATATGTTTGACATCTGAGACTCTGCCCAGTCTCTGAGGTGGAAAAATCTATCTGATGGAAAGAAGGCAAGAGGCATTTTTCTTTGCTGCTTTTCTGTCAGAATGAGGAAATCTACTTGTGGCTCGTTAATGGCAAGAGCCTTAAAATGGGACAGTCAGAGGGTCCCGGGGTGTGACCCTTCTCCCCACAGAAACCACACACTCCTTTGATTTTGCCTTCACTGTGCCTTTTTATTTAGTGTTCCTGCACCAATGTTGCACCAAGTTCTTGTATAACAGCCTGTTTACAATATTCAACTGGCTTTTGGCCCTCTCACCAGGGCATGAGGGTCACCAAGGACTCCTTGTTCCGAACCTTTGTCTGGCAAGGCCCAACTAGCCCTGTTCCTCCCTCTCCCCTTCCTTCTCCCTGCACTTCCCTGCTGTACCGCCTCTTCGCAGCCCAGGGTGGATGGCATAATGGGCTCAGCCAGGCAGACTGATTACATAATTACCCCCATCAGCTTCCTGCTGGGGAATTAATTACTAGTCAAGTGATCAGAGTGCAGCCTCTCTTGTTTGCACTCTGTCACAAGGGGGTGTCTTACTAACGCCAAAAGCATTTTGTAATGATCTGTTGCGCTGGTCAGAGAGCTGTTTGCAGTCTCTTGCTGTGGGATTGATGGTGGTGCAATAAATTAAAGATCAATACATTCAGGAGGTCGCAGAACTCTCTCCTCTCTCTGAAGAGGCCATGCCATTATTAGTATGCTCACCGCACCTCCATGCCCACAGATTGTGTGCTCTAAATCTCACACAGCACCCCCACCACACACACAGGCTTGGTTCTCCCAAAGGCCATCTCAGATGAAGTATCTTCTAGTTCCAGTGTTTCACTTGGTCTGCTCCTCTGCAGGGCGGGAGTACGATAAAGATGGAAATCTGCGCCCTTGGTGGAAGAACTCCTCTGTGGAGGCCTTCAAGCAGCAGACTGAGTGCATGGTGGAACAATACAGCAACTACACCGTGAACGGCGAGGCAGTGAATGGGAAACACACTCTGGGAGAGAACATTGCTGACAATGGGGGCCTCAAAGCTGCGTATCGGGTAGGAGTCTAGTACAGGCACAGGCTTCCCTCTGGCATCTCTCATTGCAGCCATTGCTGGGTGGGTCCTTTTGTAGTCCTAAGACTTTCCCCTGAAACTATAACTGGAGAGACATTCCTGGTTATACAGTGATGGCAAGGTGAATGGCTCTATGAAAGTATAAAGTTCATAGAATCATAGAATCGCAGGGTTGGAAGGGACCTCAGGAGGTCATCCAGTCCAACCCCCGGCTCAAAGCAGGACCAACCCCAACTAAATCATCCCAGCCAGGGCTTTGTCAAGCCTGACCTTAAAAACCTCCAAGGAATGAGATTCCACCACCTCCCTAGGGAACCCATTCCAGTGCTTCACCACCCTCCTAGAGAATTTTTTTTCCCTATTATCCAACCTAAACCTCCCCCACTGCAACTTGAGACCATTACTCCTTGTTCTGTAATTCCTTTTCTATGCAGTGTCCTGTCTGAAGAAGGGGGTGGGCCAAGACCATATATAAGGGCTGGTCTTCACTAGGGTGTGGGGATCGACTGAAGATAACATAGCTGAACTCGGCGTATCTTCAGCCAACTTACCTGCCGTCCTCATGGTGGCAGTGGTTGACGGTGTGCTCCCCCGTCGACTCCAGCTTGCACCTTGCGACAAGCTGGAATTACAGGAGTTGACGGGGTGCCGCGGGCGATCGATGTCTCGCATCTTAATGAGACGTGAGAAATCGATCGCTAAAAGAGCGATCGCTACCTGCCGATCTGGCGGGTAGTGAAGACCTACCCTAAGTTTTCAGGTGACTCTTGGATTTGGGATCTGCTGTCCTTGGATCAGGAAATTGTAGACAGTCCATAGAGGGCGGATGTGCAGGAGGGGGCTTTTGAAGGAGAGGGAAGAACCTAACCATTGTAAGTGGAATAGGCTTTAACTCCTTTCCAGGTCCTCCTTTTGGCAATGGCAAATGTCGCAAATGTGGTAGGAGGTGATGAGTCTGCCTTGATTGGATGCAAGTTTCTCCCTGTGCAACTCTGACAGGTCACACTCCCTCAGTGGATCCCCATTCTGATTTGTTTCCTGTAAGCCATACAAAATCTTGGGTGTCACAGAGAAAGCTAGGGAAAACTTTTTGGATTAATCATTTATTTGCCAAAAAATACAGTTTTGGGTCAACCAAAATTATTCACAAATTTGGTTCAAATAGTTTCAGCTGAAAACAAATGAAAGAGTCAAATCGTTCATTTCAACGTTTTCTAAATAAAGCAGTTTCACTTCTGGTTTCAAAATGATGCTTTGTGTTGAAATTGAGCTAGATTTAGTTTAGTTTTGTTTTTTTAAAGGTAAATAATCCCCCAAAAATAGCCACAACAAAAAATTTGTGGGGAAAATTGTTTTGGTGAAACAATTAATGAAACGTTTCTTTCAGCCTGAAAATATTTTTGTTTTAGATTTTTCATTTCAGCCCCTGAACCAAAATTCAATTATTTACTCAGCTCTAGTGCTTGCTTTATTTTGTGCTTTCTCTTCCCTTCGCAGCCCCTAGGACTGTCTTGAATTTGTCTCTGGCTTTCTGTGACCAAATGGAAAAGGGGCACAGGGGGAGACTCTTGCAATGCTGATATTTCTCTCCCTGTCAGCATGTGCCATGGAGACTGGATGGGTATAGTCCTTTAAGGGTTAATACCTCCATGGCTAGTTGGACCAGCATTTTATACCCCCGTAAGGCAGTGGGAGTGTCTCTGATCCTCTAACTCCATCCACTATGTCCCCCTGCTCTGTTCTCTCCTGCCTGCAGGCTTATCAAAACTGGGTGAAGAAGAATGGGAATGAGGAGACTTTGCCGACACTTGGCCTCTCTAACAACCAGCTCTTCTTTGTGGGATTCGCCCAGGTGAGTCTCTGCCATACCAGAACCCGTTGTTCTGTCTCTAGGTGGGGAAGAGCAGTGGCTCCAGTTGCTGGGTTAGCGGGAATGCAGTTTACAGCAGACTCCACTTTGTCGGGGTGGCAGTGCCCCTCCCATCTCCCCCTCCTCCCAAACTCCCTTCCAAGTTCTAAGGCATTCCTTTTCCTGAACCGAGTCCCCACATCAGAAACTGGGATGTGGGCAATCAGACCTAGTGGTCGCAGTAGAACTCCTGAACCAGAGGCCAGAGTTTAGTGTCCGAGCAGGAGTCAGGAACCAAAGCGGAGGGTCAAAACTGGATTACCTGGAGTCAGGGAAGGAAGGAGCAGGAGCTATCGTACTCATGGGCTCAGAGCTGGCTCTAGGGACTAGCAAACCAAGCATGTGCTGGGGCAGCACATTTCCAGGGGGGGCATTCCAGCCTTTTTTTTTTTCCCCTTCAGGTGGCAGAAGTCTAGAGCCGGCCCTGGCAGCACCAGCATGTTGTGGGGGGGCCATTTAGGGATATGGGGCGGGGGGAGGGGGGGGGAAGCGCCCTTGGGCCACTGGGGTTCATGCTGCTTGTGGCTGGGCTGGGGACATGCCGGGGCTGGTGAAGTGGCCTGAGCCACCCAGGGACTGTGGCAGGGTGGCCAGAAGCAGCAGTGGGGCCATAAAGAGTGGGGTGCTGCTGTGTGGGGCCTGTGTCGTGCTCTCCAGGGCTCTGCACCTTCTGGGGCTGCGCTGTCCCAGCTCCTCAGACCCCTGCTGGGGTGGTCCCCCTGGCTCCGCCCTCCCGGGTCATAGAATCTCAGGGTGGGAAGGGACCTCAGGAGGTTCTAGTCCAACCCCTGCTCAAAGCAGGACCAACCCCAACTAAATCATCCAATAGATTTTTACCCCATATCCCTAAATGGCCCCCTCAAGGATTCTATTCACAATGCTGGGTTTAGCAGGCCAGTGCTCAAACCACTGAGCTACCTATAAGAAACTCCTATTTAAGAAGATCTGTGATTTCCATATGTCATGATAGCTGGGACAGAGACACTTTTCAGCTATAAGGAAGCCCTTGAACTAACTCCTGTTCCCTTGCATTTTCAGGTCTGGTGTTCGGTTCGCACCCCAGAGAGCTCCCACGAAGGACTCATCACTGACCCCCACAGTCCATCGCGTTTCCGAGTCATTGGTACCATCTCCAATTCCAAAGAGTTCTCCGAGCACTTCCACTGTCCTCCCGGCTCCCCTATGAACCCCCAGAAGAAGTGTGAAGTTTGGTGAAAGAAAAGGTCCAGGAAATAGAAGAAAACCAACTTTTGGCTTATTGTTCCTTCATCAAGAATTGAATTTCCCAGACTATCTGCTCAAAGGGCAGTTTCTTCTTTCAACAAACTGTCAAACTCTCAGCAGGAACGGATCCCTGAACCCTCGGTATCATCTGAGGTTCGATCCACTGTGAAAACCTTTCTTAATCTCACTCGTGAAATGTCTTTTTTTTAAAACCTTGCATAGGGTGTGTGTGTATATATATATATATATGCACGTGTCTGTGTGCCTTGACCCCTATTTATACATACAGAGTTAAGCCCCTGCCCTGTCAGCGGCTTGAAGACTATTTCTAATCGATAAAGGGAGACCCACAGATGAAAGTGATAACTGGTTTAACGGTGTATCTAAATATGCCAGACATACAGAGACAAATGTGCATATATATATATATATATGTATATATATATATACACACACACACACACACCTATACACCTATTTAAAATATTTTTTAAAATATATTTTTGGGAAAATATTTTTTAAACATTGTGAAATACACTGGAAAAGTTCAGGGAAAATGCATTTAAAAGCCTTTTTTTTTAAGCAAAGGGATTAGTATATTTATTACTTTTTAAAAAAAGTAGTGCAACTAGATATGAGAATCTCAGTAGAGACTGTTCCACCAAAACACAGGAGACTGAAGGGTATCACTGAGACAACACATTACCTTTGCAGTCCCGAAGACCAGGATTTTCATTGAATCCCTGGGATCACTAACAAGATTGAAGAACTGCCCTTCTAGTTCATCGTGGACACTGGTCCAGTGCACAGTTGGAAGAGTCTGTTCAGAGCCAGAACAGCAGTAGCCAGCTGTAGCCAGCAGAAGACTGAGGGTAAGTGCCATGAGAGAGGTGCCTGCACTTATAGTTGGGTGACAGACCCTGAACATATCTCTAGAACTTTATCCGCAGGTAAACGCCTGCAGGTCTTGGAAGCTCTGCTGATGTACGAGGTCCATTATAGAACAGGAAACCAAAGACAGATTCATTCATTCTATAAATCTTCCATCTGTCTTGAGTTGGTCTCTCTTTTCCTGCCGCCTACAGCAAGCAAAGAGAAGCACACTGTGACTGGGATCCCAACTACCACTTGGGTACAGTGAAAGCTACCTTGTACCTTTAAGCCTTCTTGGGCCATCTTTAACTTCTGGATACAAAGGGAGAGGAAGGTAGCCATCTGAACTAGATTATTAAATCCAACTTAAATTATTAGCTATCTCTTTGTCTTACTGCTTTAGAATAGCCCAAACATAGACCAACCCTCTTTATGTCCTCATCATTATTGCTGAAATCTGCCTTGCATAGTATAGTTTGGGTTGGGCACAGGTGTAAGTTGCCTTGGGTTTTGTTGTTTGACTAGCTGACTGGGGGAACGGCTCTGTTCAGACAGCTCACAAACCTGTGAAGGCTGAGGCCTCTCTCCTGTGTAAGCAGCTGGCCAGTTATTTAGCAATACTGCTAGCATCCCCTCTGAGCAGCTCCATAAGGGGATAGGTGTAACCAGAGGACCTCATGGTCCCTGGCTGGTGGAGATCATGTGGAATGTGGTGGTTCCTTGGGCATTCCTCTACCCACCCTCCCCCTGACTGCCTGGTAGACTGCCAGTCCTACCTCTTCTGTGCACAGTGGCAATCCGTAGGAAAAAAGGGTGGGAATTAGTAACCTTAGAAAGGGGGGTGGATATTGGCTATGCACCACTCTGGACTGGAGACACCACCAATGACAAACCCAGTCTAGAGCCCTTCCACGGCCTTACAGATGTTCAGTTCCACCTGTGAAAACAGCCTCCTCCATCTGGACTGGCACAACAGCCTGGGTATATGCATGTTTGCTCCAGCATGGAGTTCAGCCCACATGTCCGGGCTGAGAGTCTGCAGAAATCCCGATCTTGGATGAGAAAAAGGGAACCCAAATCGCATTAAACCACCAAGCGCTATGGAGAGACCCCACCCCCCTTCTAAATGGAGACCTGGCAGGGGCTGGAAGAGTCATTCTGGAGGCGCAGAGGCACAGATCTGATGGTCCAAGTGGGGCAAGTTTTCTTTCAATTATGGAAATGAGCCTAGAAGCCTGTGGCCTGATAGTCAGAGGCATCAAGAACCCACCATACCCATTTTGTTCAGCGTGAGGGGCAGGGGCTTCACAGCACTGAAAATCAGGCCATGAGTGACCAAGAGTAGGCTTAGCTATGAAGAGCCTCGTCTGTTCCTAGGCAAGGCATTTGTCCAGATTTCAGATCATGAATGAAGAGTAACTCCTGCTGTGTTCCTGCCTCTCCCCTAAAAGCCATGGTCCCATTTCAGGCCCATCCCATGAGCTTCTGTTAAATTCCTGTCTGGCAGTCTCTTGGCCACAGGATTGCCGCAACACCACCTGCTCTCTGCATGTGGGCTTTGGCACCGTGGCCAGGTCAGTTGTCAAGCACTGCATATGGGTGTTCTGCATAGGGGAATTTCTTTCCATGTCTGCCCCTCTTTCCTCACGGCCTCGGTGCAGAGCAGGGAGGATTTTCTTAAGCAAACTACCCCAGGTGAGCCCACAGAATGTGGCTCAGTGCTGGAGAGCTCTGTGGTTCGCTAGGTGGCTTGAGGCCTTTCACACAGCAGATTTGTTAGGCAGAGTCCTAGCATCTCACCCAGTGCCAGCTTTGGGATGATTTCTTCTGCTGCCTATCATGTAACCCTACGTGCTCCTCCCACAGGTAGCCTAGTCTCACAGTTAAACCAATCTGGGACTGGCTACTGAAATACAGGATCGCTTCAAGATGTGCTGTCAACTCAAAGAGCTGAAAGGGAACAGGGAGGTCAGGACTGTGAGCTTTCAGAGCACAGACTCTGTTGGAGCAAAGGAAGCCAGTCCTTTCAGTCTATCCTTCCAACACATCAAGGGAGCTGGCCTGGAAAGAGTCTATAGAGACGATTCTCTCCTAGATTTTAACAGGAAACTGCTGACAGTAATGGGTGCCAGTCTAGTTTCCTCCAGCAAAGGGGCATCATCATACTTTAGACAAAGGGAAGGACTTTTAGGGATTTTTAGTATTTATATGTTAAAGGAGGGATTTTTGTAACTGTTTTTTCAACTTTCATTGTGGCGCTTATTGTAATTGAAATAAAATACTCGTTATTGGCTTTGACTGTCTCTTTTATAGCTGCTCTGAGTCCTGCAGGCCCCAGGACCTTCTCACCTAGTAGGTCAAGGTGAGTCAGTTCTAAGCATTGACGGTGTGGTGTGTGTTGTATGGGACATCAGTGGGATCCCATGCCTAAAATGCAGATGGGTTTATACAGTAACTCCTCGCTTAACTTTGTAGTTATGTTCCTGAAAAAATGTGACTTTAAGTGAAACAATGTTAAGCGAATCTAATGAATTAATGTAAATGGGGAGGGGTTAGGTTCCAGGAAAATATTATATATATAATGCACACACAGAGTATAAGTTTTAAACAAACAATTTAATGCTGTACACGGCAATGATGATTGTGAAGCTTGGTTGAAGTGGTGAAGTCAGAGGGAGGGATATTCCCAAGGGAATGCCTTACTGCGAAATGATGAACTAGCAATTGGCTGAGCCCTCAAGGGTTAACCCGTTGTTTTTAATGTAGCCATACACTGTACAAGGCAGCACGAATGGAGGGAGTGGAGGCAGCATGGCAAAGACAGAGACACACACCGTCTGTGTGAGAGAGATGTGCATTGCCCCTTTAAGTACACTCACCGCACTTTAAGTACATTGCCTTTTTAAGTAGATCAACAAGTTGAGACAGAAGCTGCTACCAAGATGCTCCCTCCATCCTGAGCCCTGTCATGTCTCACCCCCCCCCCGTCCCAGCTCTATGCAAATTGGATAAGCATGGGGAAGGAGCAGGGGGAGAGGGACATCCTGACATTAGCACCCTTCCCTCACCCCACAGCAAGCAGGAGGCTCCCAGGAGAAGCTCCAAGGCAGAGAGCAGGAGCAGCCCATGGCAGAGGTGAGGGACAGCTGAACTGCTGGCATTTGATAGCCTGCTGGGTGGCTGCCACACAGGAAACGTAGGAAATTCTTCCGTCACTTCTGCAATTCCAGACTAATGCAGCTACCTCTCTGATACAGGAAACGTAGGGGAGCTGATGGGGGGCTGCCGGTTCACCCTGGTTCCAACCACCCACCAGCTAGCTCCAGCAGGCTGCTCTTCCTGCAAGCAGTGGACAAAGCAGGTGGCTGCCAAATGACCTTATAAGGGAGCATTGCACAACTTTAAATGAGCATGTTCCCTAATTGAACAGCAATGAAACAACAAAACATTAACCGGGACGACTTTAAGTGAGGAGTTCCTGTATTGTAAGGGCAGCCATGGAAAGGACAGGAAGCAAAGGGACAAGAGCGAAGAGAAGACAGGTGAGGTTGTGTACTCCATACTGGGAGCTGATCGCCAAGTAACACATTTATTTTTCATGCTTGGAAGATTCCAAACCTCTGCAAAACTGCTGCTACTGCTTGAAGACCTACCTGAGAAAAGGTTCCAGTTTCCCTCCTCCCCAGTGTGGACTTCAGCTCTTCTTCTCCCCCCTTCCCTCCCGCAACTCCTCTCCAAAAATCTCCTCTGCTGTACCAGGGCATTTGTGTAGCCCAATCTTCTTGGAGCTGAGCCTCCTCCTTGTAGCTCCTGCTTTTTTTTTTTTTTCCTTAGAGTTCCTGTGGGTGCTCCACGTTAGGTGTTTGTGCGTTACTGCGCCTTCAATCAGAGATTTTTGCAGCAGTACTGGTACTGGCCACGCATGTGCAGAGCTTGCCCCCTCCCCTGCTCTGAGTATGCCTTCGGTTTCTTCTCAGCCATCCTTGGCTTAAGATGGAGTCAGTTAGCAGTGTCCCTACCTATAGCAAAAACAAAAAAAAAGATTTTAGATATTTAGCATAGTACTTATAATGTATCCTATCCCTACCCTCCAGCGTATCTACCACTCCTCCCAATTTAGTGTCAGCTGCAAACGTGCTAACGGTGCAGTCCACACCATCCTCAGATCATTGATAAAGATATTGAATAAAACTGGCCCCAGGACTAACCCTTGGGACACTCTGCTTGATACCTGCTGCCAACTAGACATGGAGCCATTGATCACTACCCGTGGAGCCTGACGTTGAGCCCCGATAGTACCAGACCCAGGACAGATTCCTGCAGGACCCCACTAAGTATTTTCCCCCAGTTTGACGGCAAATGATTTCAACAGTTTCCACCCCACCATCCACCTCAGTCTGGACCAGTCTACATGGGAGGCCCACTTCCTAGACATCACAATGCAAATAAGTGACGGTCACATAAACACCACCCTATACCGAAAACCTACTGGCAGCTATGCCTACCTTCATGCCTCCAGCTTCCAACCCAGACACACCGCACAATCCATTGTTTACAGCCAAGCACTGAGGTATACCGTATTTTTCGCCCTATAGGACGCTCCGGCGTATAAGACGCGCCCGAGTTTTTAAATAAAAAAGCCGGACCAAAAAAAAAAAAAAAAAAAAAAGCACCTCGCTCTCCCGTCCCCGCCGCGCGGGCGGGCTGCTGGGAGCGCGCCGCTCTCCCGTCCCCGCCGCGCGGGCGGGCGCTCCCAGGGGCCCCGGGGCCCGAGCTGCTCTCGTTCCCCGCCGGCCCCGAACACATGCGGGTGGGCTCGGGGGGGAAGCGCCGCCCCGCCCCGCCCGCCGGGCCACCTGCAGCCGCCCCAGCTCCAGCTGCCAGGTGAGTGTTTCATATATTCGGCCTATAAGACGCCCCCCCTAATTTTGAGATTATTTTGGGGGGTTAAAAAGGCGTCTTATATGCCGAAAAATACGGTAATCGTATTGGCTACAACCCCTCAGACAGAGACCAACACCTACAAGATCTTCACCAAACTTTCTCAAAACAACAATACCCACACAAGGAAATAAGGAAACAGATCAACAGAGCCAGACATGTACCCAGAAGCCTCCTGCTACAAGACAAGCCCAAGAAAGAAAACAACAGACTGGCCATCACCTACAGTCCTCAGTTAAAACCTCTCCAACGCATCATCAGTGATCTACAACCCATCCTGGACAACAATCCCTCACTTTCACAGGCCTTGGGAGGCAGGCCAGTCCTGGCCCACAGATGACCCACCAACCTCAAGCATATTCTCACCAGCAACTGCACACCGCGCCATAAGAACTCTTAACTCAGGCACCAATCCATGCAACAAACCTTGATGCCAACTCTGCCCACATAACTACGCCAGCAACACCATCACAGGACCGAAACAGATCAGACACACCATCACCAGTTCATTCACCTGCATGTCTGCCAACATAATATATGCCATCATGTGCCAGCAATGTCCCTCTGCTATGTACATAGGCCAAATTGGACAGTCCCTACGAAAAAGGATAAATGGACACAAATCAGATATTAGGAATGGCAATATACAAAAACCTGTAGGAGAACACTTCAATCTCCCTGATTTAAAGGTTACCATCTTGAAGCAAAAAAACTTCAAGACCAGACTTCAAAGAGAAACTGCTGAGCTAGAGTTAATTTGCAAATTTGACACCATCAACTCAGGATTGAACTAAGACTATGAGTGGCTAGCTAACTACAAAAACAGTTTCTCCTCTCTCGGTCTTCACACCTCCAGATCAGCTGCTAGAAGAGGACCTCATCTTCCCAGATTAGAGATAACAAGGTGGTTCTAACCTGGTTCTTGCCTACTTCTTTATACCAGCCTCTGGATACTTCCACTGCATGCATCTGACAATGCTTATGCTTCAATACTTTTGTTAGTCTTTAAGGTGCCACAGGACTCTTTGTTGCTTCTACATTTTGTGTATGGTTTTTCAACCAGTTTTGCTCCCATCTTATATAAATTTCATGTAGACCACATTTCTCTAGTTTGCTTATGAGAACGTCATGTGGGACTCTATCAAAAACCTGACTAAAATCAAGATCTATTACATCTACAGCTTACCCTCAACCACTAGGCCAGTCACCGTCAAAGAAGGAAATTAAGTTGTCAAGAACAAATTGAGCCAAATCAAATCCATGTTGGCTACTACTTATTACCCTGTTATCCTTTAGGTACTTACAAATTGATGGCTTAATAATTTGTTCCAGTATCTTTCCAGGTATAGAAGTTAGGCTAATAGGTCTATGATTCTCCAGCTCTTATTTTTTCCCCCATTTTAAAAATAAGTACTACGTTGGCCTTTCTCCAGTCCTTTGAGACCTCATCTATCCTCTCTGGAGGATTCCCTGCAGGTCTCGATGTCCACTGACACTACCTGCCTCCCACTTTTCCATTCCCTACCCAAGCCACAGCAACTTACCTGAAGTCTCATCTGTTTCCTGCTCTCGTTGAGCACTTCTACAGTTGAGAAAAATTCCTGGCTGCATGCCCAAAGCCTCTTCTAGCTTGACTTCTTCATCCACAATTTTAGCCTCAGGGTTACCCCCTCTTTCAGCAGCCTGCGAAGTATCCCCAGGGCAATCAGTGATGGAGGTGGGGTCACCACCGAGGATAGCATTCAGCTCCTTATAGAAGTGTCAGCTCTTAGGTGCACCACCGGAGCAATGGTTCATCTCCTGTGCCTTATGGTATACCTGCCTCAGCTCCTTTATCTTCTCTTGGCACTGCTGCGTGTCCCAATCACAGCTCTTGTCACACAAGCCTCGAGAAGTCTGCCCCTTTGTGTCCTGATTCCTACGGGTTGTAGAGGCAACTGAACAGACTCAGGCAACAAAGATGATGAGTGGGCTGAGCACACGACTTGAGAGGCTGAGAGAACTGGGATTGTTTAGTCTACAGGAGAGAAGACTGAGGGGGGATTGGGTAGCTGCTTTCAAGGACTTGGTGAAGCACTGGGTGGGGTCCTGGCTGGGGTCCTGGGGGGTAGTTAGGGGCGGGGTTCCCAGGAGGGGGCAGTCAGGGAACAAGGAGCGGGGTTGGGCGTTGTGGGGGGGAGAGTGGAATGAGGGGGGGGGCGGGCCCCGAAGCAGTGCACGTTCCGTACCCGAGGATCTCCGAAACGACCCGAGCGCGGCGCCCGAATCCCACGTTCCAAAATCGCCCGAAGAGTCCCGAGCCCAGCGTCTCCGGAGTGAGCCGAGAGCGGCGGAGCCGAGGATCTCCGGAAGGAGCCGAAGTGTTCCGAAAGCCCCGAGCCGAGCGGCTCCGGAAGGGCCCGACGGTTTCCGAACGCGTCAGGGGCGAGCGGCTCCGGAGGGGTCCGAAGGCGCCCGAGCGTCCGTCCTGCCGGACTGCTGGAGGCGGCCGCGGCGCCATGTTTGATGCTCCGCTACTTCAGTGAGGAAAATCCGCCGGAATCGCCCGAGAGCTGCCGCCGCGAAGGGCGCCGCTTCCCCCGGGGAGGGGGACCGAGACTCCCCGCCGCCGGCGGCCCATGAGCAGCGCGGCCTGAGCGGCCCCCGCCGGCCCCTCTCCCCGCCCCAGCGCTCCCGGGGGCGCGTTGTCACGGAGACCGGCCGGTGGTGCTGGCCCGCCGGGCTGCCCCCGCCCCCGCGCTGTCCCCCGGCCCGCGCCCCGCTCCTCCGGCCCGGCTCCCCCCGGCCCCGCTCCCCGCACGGGGGGGTGGCGGCTGCGCGTCGCGATGAGTTTACCGCAGAAAGCGGCTCTGAAGCCCGGCGCAGCGGCGGCGGGGACCGGCCCCGGGAGCGGGGGAGCGGCAGCGGGGCCGCCTCCTCCCCCGGCTCCTTCTCACCCGGCGGCGGCAGCAGCGGTGGCGCCGCCTCCTCACCCCAACATCAGGGCCTTACAGACCCAGCCGCCCCAACAGTATCCTTTCCACCGGCCGGCCCCGCTCCCCGGGGACGGGAACTGCAGGGTTGGGGTGTCAGGAATGAGGCTGGGCCCCTTTTCGTGCAGAGAGGGGGGTTGAGTATGTGTGTGTGGAATGGGGGGTTACTCGTGCCTGTGCAGAGGAGGTTGCACGCACTTGTTTTCGTGGGAGAGACGGGGGCTTCTCTCCCCTTGTTACAGGGGTGGTGAGGGGATTCTTATTTCTTTCATATAGAGAGAATTGGGGACGACCCCTCCTGATCATGGTATTGTGAGAAGGGACCATAGCCCCCTTTACATTAAATAGGGAATGCAGTGTGAGCTATACCCATCTCTTCATGGAGAGAGCTAATGGGGCTTCCTCCCCTTCTTTTGGGGAGGTAGGAGATGACTGCAGTCTGCCCTCATAGTGGAAGTAGTGCAAATAATAATAAATGTCAGTTGTGCACTGAAGTATATTGGGTCCCATTGAGGTAAGTGGGTGCTTTTTTGTTTTTTTTTAAATTAAGGTGAAGGGAAAGCCTAGGTCCCTGGCTAATCTGAAGTGGGCTATAGCCCACAAAAGTTTATGCTGAAATAAACTGGTTAGTCTCTAAGGTGCTACAAAGTCTTCCTCATTTTAATCTGAATTGTGGATTTTTAAAAGTATGATTATTATTTGTAGTGGAAGTGAATCTAATGTGGAATTGTCACACTGGGCTCCTTTTTCTGTAAAGTAGCTTGTGGTGGGAGGAGGAAATTTTCAATAAGAAACCCACCAAAAATGTTAGTGCTTTAAGGAAAGGCCAATGTTTCTTTCAATGAATGTTTTAAAGGTCTTTAATTCTCTGCAACTGGGCCTGAAGTCTGGAGCTAAATTCTGCAGAGATCAGCAGGAAAGTAGTGTGTCTATGTTTGTATAAACATGTCTTATGTTTCCAGTGTTGGACAGCATCCCTGAAAAGTTGTTGGTTGTTTTTTTTTCAGTGACTTTTGGGGGAGTATGAAGAGAGATCCCCATTGTAAATCAGTGGAAGTGAAACGATAAATCTATCAATATGTTAACCTAACAATATGTTTTATGCACTAAGATAACTGTATTGGTGGTTGTCAGCTAGAAGTGTTAGGTTTGTTTTGTGTTCGTGCTAATGCTTCATTTTAAATAAGGAAATGCAGAATATTTTTATAAAGAGGTCAAGCTGTCCAAGAGCTATATAACGTGTACACAAAGAACATATTTCTTATACGGCCTATAATGGATTTACTGCTCTTACTTTCATTTGAGGTGAGAAAAGTAAGGCCTTTCATAATCTGTTAGGCCCAATGTTTTCTTGAACTTCGAAAGTCATTCTTGCTGCTAACTACAAATATTTTTTTTAAAATCCGGAGACTGTTGATGATACAAATCTGTTTGGGTCAATGTGGAGTCTTTAGAGACTTAAGAGCGGTAACTGAAAGGCGAACTCTTACCTTTTTCCTAGTATTTTTGGCTAGCTTGTAATATGCTGCATTTTTTAAAAGTACTTACTGAATAGTGAGAATGACTTAAATGTTTTTTCCTAAGCAAGCATGGCAGTGATATATAAAACTATTGCTCTGGGGAAACTTGCTTAGTTTTAAGTGATGTGCCAAATGTTGCAGTGGGAAAGCTAACTACCTGGCTGTCTTTTACATATTAAGTCAATGCTCAGCTGAAGGTCTATCCAGCAAGGTGCTTGGTTGTCCGAATAGAGCATTTTGTTCTGTTTTTTAAACTTTCCACTTGTTATACAATACTTTTGTGTCTTGACAGTTAAATGGTTTCTGCTTGCCTAAATGCATGAGGGTGCTAGAGTTTCAAAAGCATTTTCTTTTAAAGTAATCATTAAAAGTATCTTTGAGGGATTTCCAACTTCAGTAAATGCTAGTTTGGTGTGACTTGCAAGATTGTGGACATTTGAGGCTAAAACTGGAAAATGCCATCATGTTTGGTAAGTTCTGTGGTGCTATTTGACCAAAGGCATTTTGTGTTTGTGTTAGAGAGAGGAGAGTGAATTAATACTAGAAGGGAGCCTAAAAGGTTCACAGCAAGAGCAGTTGATTCTGTCATAAAGGGACCAGTCAGTAGTGGTGCTGCAGTATGTCACATCATATGCAAGTGACTAGGCTCTAAATCAAGTTTTATTATTTATTTTAGTGACTGGATTCTGTTAGGAAGACTTTTTCTTAATTAATAGAATGCCTCAACCTTTAAAGCTATAACAGTGTTTGTAATATATACATGTGCTCCAGTCTCTCTTCCATTTTTCCTTAAATATGTTTAGATGTCCCAGATATTTTTCTCTGAAATCTGGAAATGTATGTAAATAGTAAATGAAGTCTGTTACCTAGTATAAATTGTAATGTGATCGTGAATATTTTTGGAGAGTTTTTTGGAGGGCAGTTCCTTAGAAACTTACTGAAATGCATTTTTATTTTCAGTGCTGTTTACTTTTTAATGTTTTTATGACATCAGGAGATCATTACCCTACAGCAGGGGTCTCCAAACTACGGCCCGCGGGCCGGATGCGGCCCGCGAGGCCCTCTCATCCGGCCCGTGGAGATCTTTTGGGCTCTTTAGAGAATGTTTGGCTCTTTTGAGCTTTCCGCAGGGACGGCTCCGCGCTGGGGCCTGGAAGCCCGCGCGGGCCGCCAGCCGCGGGGCCGGGATGCGCTGCGTGCTCGGCTGCCGCCGCGGGGCCGGGACCCCCCGCGTGCTCGGCTGCCGCCGCGGGGCCGGGACCCCCCGCGTGCTCGGCTGCCGCCGCGGGGCCGGGACCCGCCGCGTGCTCGGCTGCCGCCGCGGGGCCGGGACCCGCCGCGTGCTCGGCTGCCGCCGCGGGGCCGGGACCCGCCGCGTGCTCGGCTGCCGCCGCGGGGCCGGGACCCGCCGCGTGCTCGGCTGCCGCCGCGGGGCCGGGACGGCTCAGCTGGGGCTGGGACGCGCCACACCGCCATGCAGTTGCAGGGGGTGAAACAAGGCAGCGAACCGGTCTGTGGGGAGAGACCGGGTTGAGCGGGTCAGTTGGGGGGGGGAGAGACCGGGCTGGGTGGGTCAGTTGGGGGGTGGGGTGGGAGGGAAGGAGGTTTTGGGGTGAGAGACCTGGCTGGGTGGGTCATTTGGGGGGTGGGTTGGAGGAAAGGAGGTTTTGGGGTGAGAGACCGGGCTGGGTGGGTCATTTGGGGGGTGGGTTGGAGGAAAGGAGGTTTTTGGGGGGAGAGACCTGGCTGGGTGGGTCATTTGGGGGGGGGTTGGAGGAAAGGAGGTTTTGGGGTGAGAGACCAGGCTGGGTGGGTCAGTTGGGGGGGGGTTGGAGGAAAGGAGGTTTTGGGGTGAGAGACCGGGCTGGGTGGGTCATTGGGGGGGGGGTTGGAGGAAAGGAGGTTTTGGGGGGAGAGACCTGGCTGGGTGGGTCAGTTGGGGGTTGGAGGAAAGGAGGTTTTGGGGGGAGAGACCTGGGTGGGTCAGTTGGGGGGTTGATGTGTAGTGTTCATGTGTAGTGTTCATGTGTAGTGAACAGGTGTTCATGTGTAGTGTTCATGTGTAGTGAACAGGTGTTCATGTGTAGTGTATCAATGTGTTATTAAATAATAACTGAATAAAATAATATTAAATAAATAATTAAAAACAACATCCATGTTTTGATTCTTTTTTATTTGGACCTCGAGTGTGTTGTCGGCCCCCGAACTGCTATTTGATAGCTAATGCGGCCCTCGGGCTGAAAAGTTTGGAGACCCCTGCCCTACAGCAGATAAGTTACAGCAGCAAGTGGTCTCCTGGCAGCATGGGGTGAGCTGCATATGGCAAGGTCTTTGTTTGCTCCCCAACACAGTAAAGGGATTTGTTTGTTGATGCAAAGTGTGCTATACATTGATAGTAGTGTTGAGGATCTGAATTAGTTTTGCAAATCTGAATTTGAGCTTATAAGGTTAGTTCTGTGTCCTTGTGCTTTCAGAAATATATATGTATCTCTAACATTTCCTTTACTCTGTTTATTTAATTAGTAATAGTTATCTATGGACTTTAATTGTAAAAACAGACAGGACTATATAGGAGGAGAGCTGGTGTCCATCTACTCCATGTATATTTGTAGAAAAGAATGAAAACTGAGAAATGATCTGAAGGATGGGGCTGGGAGGAGGAGAGGGGAATTTTTTAAAGAGGAAAGTGATACTGGATAGTGACAGGTGTAAAGAACAGAAATGTTTCTAATGGGGTTCCATTCTATTGTCCAGCATGTTGAATAGGAAATTTTTGTGATTACTGGAAAACAAAGACGAGCTCTGAAAAACTATCTTAATGTCTAATGATTTAAAGGGTTAATTGGTGTCCTATAAGATCAGCTGAAATAGTTTTGTTGCTCCAGCAGTAGCATGTGTCTTACATGAAACCTACATTTTCAGATGAAGAATGTTCTATTTGAGGAGTTATCGGTCAAAAAAAGCATCTAAGTGAAATTAACTCTGAAGTGTGGAATACCCACTAATATTTTGAAAGGGGTGTGTGTGTGTGTGTGTGTGTGTGTGTATCACTGCATAATACGGAATATAAGCGAATTAAACCTGGATTTCTGACCACCAGCTTTCTTCTACACTGGCATTAAGATTTCAAATTACCTATAGGAGCTTGGCTACACTTAGTGTGCTCTACCTCACTCCCTGTGTACACTGGCAAGGCATATAGAGCGCTCTGACTCTGTGTAATCCAACTCGGCGAGAGGAATAACATTTGATGTGCCCCCACTGGAGTGCCGCATCATCAGTGTGCACACACAATGTGCTCTGATCCAGAAGTATTCCTCAATGCCTGTGCTAGCCACTCTGTACATCAGCTTGAACTCTACTGCCCTGGCCTCAGGTGACCAACGGTCAGACTCACCCTTTAAATTCCCTGGGAATTTTGAAATTCCCCTTCCTGTTTGCTCAGCCAGCCAGTGCTCTCAGTGAATCTTTCTGGGTAACCATGTCTCCACGTGCCAGGCGGTTCCGGGTATGGAGCATTGGCAAGGTGCTGGACCTCATCAGTGTTTGGGGTGAGGAAGCTGTGCAGTCCCAGCTGTGTGCTGTAGCTGTAGGAATTATGATGCCTTCAAGCAGATATCCAGGGACATGATGGAAAGGGGTCATGACTGGAATGCAGTGCAGGGTTAAAGTGAAGGAGCTGTGGAATGCCTACTGCAAACCCCATGAGGCAAATGGCCACTCCAGTGCTGCCCTCGTGACCTGCTGATTCTAGAAAGAGCTGGGGGTGATACTTGAGGGCGACCCCATCTCCACTCCGAGGCCCACCATGGACATTTCAGAGCTCAGTCCAGCAAGGCGTGAGGAGGAGGAAAGCAGGAGAAAGACACCCCAGAATCCCTTGAGGCATGCAGCCAGGAGCTCTTCTCGAGCCAGGAGGAAGATAGCCAGTCACAGCAGCTTGTGCGTGGGAAAGAACAAACACAAGAGGTGGTTCCTGGTAAGCGGCTTTTTTTGTGTGTGTGGCGGGGGGGTGGGGGGTTTTTGGTGCGGGCTCTTAGGGCAGGGTGGGTTTGGGCTACATGCATGCCTACGTGTGGAATAGGGCGTTGATGTGCTCTATCACATCGTGGTAATCGGCCTCCGTGATCTCTTCGAAGGTCTCATTCAGAACTTGGGCAATACACTTGTGCAGGTTTATTGGAAGAGCCACCGTGGTCCTCATCCCAGTCAGGCTAACATGTCCATGTTGCTGTTACGTGAGGGGCAGGGGGAACCATTGCTGCATATTGGCCAGGGCAGAAGCTGCATTGTAATACAAGACCCTCCCTTGCTTCCCCGCTCGTCCTCAGTGGCAAGATATCTTCCAGGATGAACTCCTGTGACAATGTTAGGACAGTGTTCAGTGTAGGTGCCCCCTGAAGCTATTGGCTCAGCCTAAGGCACAGAAACCCAGAGGACAGTACAGCCATGAAACAGTCAATTCCCCTTGACCTTGTGCTTACTCAGCATTTTGGGGCTCCCATGGTTTATGTGCACTCGCTTTGGGATGGGCAATTTATGCTATTGTGTAGACTGTCCTTAAGTGCGGGGAAATCATTGCTCTGTCTGGTGTGTACAACGCTGCTTCTGTTAAGTTTTGTATTTTGCCTTTACAGGTGCAACGTTGAGATCTCATCCAGGCGTCTTGTCACTGGCCAAGAGACTGCAAAGATTCAGGAAGAGGCTGCATAAAAACAAAGCAGACGTGCTGCATGAAGTAATGCAGCCCCGGCCTGTGGGAGCGCTGTCCGCGCGGCATGGCTCTGGGGGAGAGGGAGTCTGCAGCCCCGGCCCTGCAGCGGTGTGCGCGTGGCGTGACTCCAGGGTAGGGAGGGAGCACGCAGCTCCTGGCCCCCCGGAGCGCTGCCTGCGTGGCGCGGCTCCAGGGGAGAGGCTGGGGGCAGCCTCATCGGCCAGGGGGCCAGACAGGCACTTGTTGCCATGCAGGCGGAGAACTTTGGTGCTTGCCCGCCTCTCCCCCTCAGCCCTTGTCACAAAACTTTTCCTTTGTGCCCTATGTCCTCTCCAATCCACTTTCCCCAACATCCAGGATCTTTTCATCCCCAGCTGCCTCCAACA
Source organism: Sternotherus odoratus (assembly GCA_032164245.1). Classification (NCBI taxonomy): domain Eukaryota; kingdom Metazoa; phylum Chordata; order Testudines; family Kinosternidae; genus Sternotherus; species Sternotherus odoratus. The sequence continues at coordinate 16,636,282 of JAVMKO010000018.1, read as the reverse complement.
CCTGTAGCTTCACCACCCAACCATGAAAACTATGAACCTTATTCACGGCACTCAACCCCCATCGTCATGCCTTATAGCCATCCCGGAGTGCAGCACTCAGTGCACAGCGCTCCAGACAGGATTCCAGAGTACGACAACAGGAAATACGCAAGTCTGTGTGTAATCGGTCCCCACCCCATCCCCTCCCCCTTTCTGTATCCCAAGCAGTTATGTATTTTTTTTTCAGTAAATGAATTTTCGATAAATGGATTTTTTTGGCTTTGAAAACTTCCTTTATTAGTGCATGAAACGAGATACCTTAGCCCAGGAAAGCAACAGGCACTGCAAGTCTGTGTAGGGTACACAGATTCATACCAACATTGGAACCGCTGCACTTCACTACCGTTTAGGGCACCAGACATTACTGGTGGCTTTCAGCCTCAGATTGCTCCTCAAGGCATCCCTAATCCTTGCAGCCCTGCGCTGGGCCCCTCTAAGAGCTCTCTGGCTGTTCAAATTTAGCCTCCAGGTGTTGAACTTCCCGAGTTCCATGCCTGAGGGTAGGTCTTCACTACGTATCGGCGGGTAGCGATCGATCTTTTGGCGATCGATTTATCGCATCTTGTTAAGACGTGATAAATGGATCGCCCCCGTTGACTCCGGAACTCTAGCTTGCCGCAAAGCGCAAGCTGGAGTTGACGGGGGACCGCCGCCGCCATGAGGACGTAAGTACGTTATTCACGTAGCTGAAGTTGCATATCTTCAGTCGACCCCTCCCCCTAGTGTAGACCGGTCCTAAGTGAAGCTTTCACTGTTCCCTTCACAAATCTTATACGCCCTTTAAACGGCCAAAAGCACACTCTGCAGTCATTCTGCACTGGCTCAGCCTGTTGTTGAACCACTCCTTGCTTCTGTCAAGGCTCCCTTTGTAGGGTTTCATGAGCCACGGCATTAAAGGGTAAGCCGGGCCTCCAAGGATCACAATGGGCATTTCAACTTCCTCTACAGTGATCTGGTCTGGGAAAAAAGTCTTGGTTTGCAACTTCTTGAACTTCAGTGTTCTGGAAGATGTGTGCATCATGCACCTTTCCGGGACAGACTGTGTTCATGTCAATGAAATGCCTCCGGTGAGCCACAAGTGTCTGGAGAACCACAGAGAAATCCCCTTCTGATTAACATACTCTGAGACTAGGTGGTCTGGTGCCAGAATTGGAATATGCATCCCAACTATCGTCCCTCCGTAGTTAGGGAAACCCCTTTGTGCAAACCCAGTCACAATGTCATTCATGTTACCCAGAGTCACGGTTCTTCTGAGCAGGATGCAATTAATGGTTCTGCAAATTTGCATCAACATGATTCCAGTGGTAGACTGTCCCACTCCAAAGTGGTTAGTGACCGATCGGTAGCTCTTTGGAGTTGCCAGCTTCCAGATTGCAATAGCCACCCGCTTCTCCACCCTCAGGGCAGCTCTCGATCTCGTGTCTTTGTGCCGCAGGGTGGGGGCGACTTCAGCACACAGTCCCATGAAAGTGGCTTTTCTCATCTGAAAGTTCTGCATCTGCTGCTCATCATCCAGACTTGCATGATGATGTGATTCCACCACTCAGTGCTTGTTTCCCCGAGCCCAAAAGTGGCATTTTGCAGTGGTGAGCATGTTCGTGAATGCCACAAGCAGTCTTGTGTCCTATGTGTTACTCGAGTCGGTATTGTCGGAGTCCTCCGTGTCAGTTTGGATCTTAAGGAGTTTCTCGACTGCCAAACGAGACGTGCTGGCAAGACTCATCAGCATGTTCCTCAGCAGTTTGGGCTCCATTCCCGCAGGCTGAAAGGGAAGACTGAGCACGCTGCACAGAAACCGTTGAAAGATGGCGCCAAATGTGGACGGAAGCACAGGGATGTGAAGTGACTCCTCACAGGGCATTGGGACAGGACACAGAATGCCCCACACCCTCTTCCCAAAAGCCACAGTGCCGGAGTGAAAAACAGTGCTCTATGGGATGTCTACCCATAATGCATTGCTCTGAATGCTGCTTCAAGTGCCGCAGATGTGGCCACACTAGTGCGCTTGCAGCTGTCAGCATGGACAGACTGCAGCGCTTTCCCGAATGCGCCCTCTGAAGGCTGGTTTAACCCAAAGCGCTCTACATCTACCTACAAGCCTTAAGAAATTGGATTTAGCTGAACTCTATTTGTCCGTAGTAAGGGTTGATCTATGCTGAAAAGTTATATTAGCAAAGGTGCATCTCTCTGAGGTGTGAAAAATTCACAGCCCTGAGAGAGAACTTAAACCAATCTAACTCCTGGTGTAGACAGTGCTAGGTTTTTCCATTGACCTGTCCTAGCTGCTGCCCCTCAAGGATGTGGATTAACAGCTTCTCCCTTCACTGTAGCACATGCCTATGTTGAAGTGCTACAGCACCTGCAGTGCTTCAGTATAAATACTCACTACAGCAATGGACAGGACTCTCCTCTCCCTATAGTTAATTCATGTCCCTGAGAGGCAGTAGCTTGGCTGACGAAAGAACCTAGTGTAGTCTACACAAGAGGTTAGGTTGGCATTGCTTCGTGTCTCAGGGGTGTGTTTTTTCACATCCTTGAGAGTCGTAGCTATGCCAATGTAATTTTTCAGTGTAGACAAGCCCTAAGATTCCTTACATGAAGGTATGCATCAGACTGCAAGCTCACTATGGCTCTTGTATTTAAGCTTAATAGAACTTCTAATGTGTATTAACTGAAGTGTGTGTTTTGTTTCATACTGACCCTTGTACACTCATCTACAACGTGTTTGAAAATTTGAGATTTTTGGCATATTATTATTATAATTGGTGACCACTCTTGCTGTTGTGTGAGTGTCATTTGTAAAGAGTAAAAAAAGCAGAAAATGGCTGAAAACGCAAATATTGGGCACCGACAGATTGCAAATGTTTGAAGCTGGTGATCTAAAAAAACCCCCTCTGCTAAGTTTGTAGCTGTTTTCCATTGGCTCATGCTGACTCAATAGACGTTCAAGGCTTCAGAGTCACACAGAGTGACAATCCTAGAACCTACTATATAGATAATAAAACTACTTTGAGTCTTTAAAAGAAATGTCTATATACTGTGAATAAATTTTGTTGATCAGTATAATTAGATCATCAGTTTCTTCTCAACACTAGCCTGGACATCAGCAAAGACTGCATTATGAAGGACAAACTGATTGATTTATACTGAACTTTAATAAAATTGCATATCTGCTTAAAGTTTATAATGCTGGCTCCTCAGGGTTAATTGAATACTGTACCTTGAAGCCAAATTATGGCCATCCTGAGTTCTATGGTGGTGGTTTTTCTTTTCTTTTTCAAACTTGTTTGTACAGCGGACTCTTGCTAGAACGCGCATCTATACATCACTAATTCGCGTGTAGTGCGGTCACAGCCATGGATCCCAATGGAATCCATGGTAATGCGGTACTGCGCATGGGCCCCAAACCTCATATTTGGAAGCAATTCAACTTTGTGGTAGCTGGTGGTCTCAAAGGAGGCAAACAATAAACTTAGCCTTAGCTTATCACTTTGACTGTTGCATAGTGAGACTTGTCATGGTTATTTCAGGATTATTGTAGCAAAGCAGCTGCAGCTTGTTTGGGAGTGTTTTAATAATCTGTTTCTGTGGTAAGAGACTCCAGGCATTTGACCATAGATGAGGCTGTGAGGAGACTCGTTTAGCATTTTTGTTATAGTGCCATTACTGTAGCGGCTAAGTGTTTCCCTGGTAAATTAAATTTACAGTAACTCCTCACTTAAAGTTGTATTTATGTTCCTGAAAAATGCAACTTAAAATGAAACTATGTTCAGAAAATCAAATTTCCCCCAAGGATGAATGTAAATGAATTAGGGTTAGATTCTAGATAAATTTTATTTTTACACACACACACACACACACACACACACACACACACACACACACACACACACACACACTAAAGGTGTTAAACAGTTTAATACTGGTACACAGCTATGATGATTGTGAAGCTTGGTTGAAGTGGTGAAGTCAGAGGGAGGGATATTCCCCAGGGAATGCCTTGCTGCTAAATGATGAACTAACAATTGGCTGAGCCCTCAAGGGTTAACTGGTTGTTAATGTAGCCTTACACTCTACAAAGCAGCACAAATGGAGGATGGGGAGACAACATGGCAGATAGAGACACACACTGTATGTGTGTGAGAGAAGTGCGCATTTCCTCTTTAATTGGGCTCTGGGCTTGGGCAGGGGGTTGGGGTGTGAAAGTGGGTGAGAGTTCTGGCTGGGGATAAAGGTTCTGGGGATGAGGAGTTTGGGCTGGGGCTGGATATTGGGGTGCAGGGTCTGGGAGGGAGTTAGGGTAGAGCAGAGGATTTGGGCTGCAGGCTCCGTTTGGGTGGCATTTACCTAAGGTGGCTCCTGGTCAGCGGGGCTAAGGCAGGCGCCCTGCCTGCCTTTGCACTTTGCTGCACTTGGAAGTGGCATGTCCGGCCCCTGGGCGGAGGGGCGGATGGGGGCTCTGCGTGGCACAGGCATCTGTCCAAGTCTCCTTTATGACAGCTATGATGTAATTGTAGTGAACATAGCTGGTATGTACAGTTTAAAATGAATCTGCATTATTAAGACGTCTTAAACTTTTCACTTGAAAGTAAATCTGCTAATGTTTTGTTCCCCCATCATCTTTGTGTTTTCAGGTCTGACAGATCTGCTTAGAACCCAGAATGCTGAAAATAGCCTTTAGAAAGGACGACAAATTAGAAACTCTCATTCCTTCTTTTCTGCTCCTACAGTAGACTCTCGATTATCCAGGATGATGGGGAAAAAATTAATCCTGGCTAATAAAATCCTGGATAATCACCATCCATAGAAAATATAGGGGGGTTGGTTCACCAGCCGTCCTGCGCCGGAGGGAGGGAGTGTTGGTTCACTGGCTGCCCTGCGCCCTGGTGGTTTTTGTTTTTTGTGTGCTTGGGGCGGCAACAAAGCCAGAGCCGGCCCTGCGAGTTATGCATTTTTTTTTTTTGACATCCTGGTTAACCCAATTCTGGATAATCGAGAGTCTACTGTATTTGGACTGTAGGTTTTTGTCTTAAGACTTTCAGTATCAAATTCAGTTTGAGGAAACTGGGAAGTATGTACACTTATCAAAACCCTCCCTCCCACCTTTTCCCCATGTTTACCTTGACCATGTGAAAGGTTGCTAAAATGTCACTGATGTACAATATAATCTTAAAGCATGGTTACACTAGAGAGTTTAGTGGAGTAGCATAACGGAGGTTGACTTACCCCTCTAGTGAAGACAAGCCCTTAAATAGCAAACCGGAGTTTGTAAAGAAACATTCTCTAATAGTTCACATCCAAACTTTTCTAACAAAGCAGTAAAGGAAAAAATAATACATTTGGCATTCTTTGTGCATGTGAGAAAATCTTGACTGGCATGGAAGAAAAGGGGCTTGAAGTGCATTGAGATTGTTGGGTGCTTTTTTAGCTTTTAATTCAGTTTCTCTAAAGAAATTTTGTTTAATTGAAAAAAGACTTTACAAAAGGATGATTACTACAGTGTTGTGGCAAAATTTATTTCCTGTCAAACAACATGTACTCTGAAGATAGATCTTACTAACTTTAGGATTTGGGGGATTGGCAATCTTCATAGAAATGTTTGAAACTTAAGGCTTATCTAAATGCAGTTGCACCGGTTTCACTAGAGGTGTGATAAAATGCTTTAAATCAGTAAAACTTTGTGTGTAGACTGTATATCTGAACATTAAGGCCCGATCTTTCATTTTTATTTGTATTTTCTACCAAATGGCAATGGTAGCAAGCAGCCTGATAAATTTTGTTTTCAGCTTCTTGGACCAGACTTACTTTTGTTGTAAATGAGTGCATTGCGTTGTTTGACTATACTGTGGTACTTCTTGGGGAACTGCCATGTTAATTTAAGTATAGTAAGTTGTGAATGTTAGCTGATAATCCATTTTATGCATAGTGCACTAGTAAAAATTAATGTGGTATGTAATAATATTTTCCCTAAAACATTTGACAGATTTTGAGGTGTGGGGAAAGTGTGTGACTGGCGGTCATGAGGAAATAGACTGAAAACCACTGTCTTAGATTAGCCACAAGGTTCCCAACCCTACTAGCATCTGTGATTATATATTGCAGTCATTTACGCCAGGTGTCCCAGGGTATGGTTAGACTGGCGCTTTGCAGCGCTAAAACCCTCCATTAGCGCTATAATTATCTGACCCTACACACTTGAAAGGCACATTTTGCGCATTTACTCCACGAATAATGCGCTATTGTTAAACCACCTTTTCGAGAGGCAGAAGGCTTTTAGCGCTAGCGTTGTAGCACAAGGTTGGGAATGTGCACACCCATTGCGTTACAATGAGCCTCCAGCATCCTGGCCCAGAATTCCCATTACATCCTCTCTGGCCAGCATTTAAAACTCTTCTGTCCGTTCTCAGGTGACCCCACGTCAGACCCTCCCCCACATTCCTTTGAAAATTTAAAAAACTGGCCCCAGTCCTGCCATTGCTGCCGGCGGCAGGGCTGCCGGGTCCCCACCGCTGTCCCGGGTCCCCGCCACTGCTGGCGGCAGGGTTGCCGGGTCCCTGCTGGTGGCGGCAGGGCTGCCCGGTCCCCGCCGCTGTCAGCTGAGCCTTGCCATGCCTCTGTGATGAAGCTATAATTAGACAGATACACAAACTTCAGCTACGTGATTCACCTAGCTGAAGTTGCGTATCTGCCGTCGATCCTCCCTGCTAGCGAGGACAAGCCCTAAGAGGAGAGAAGAGAGAAAAGAAAGCATCACGGGAGTTTGAACCGGATGCAGAATGGCCGCAAAAAACGCCCCCTTCCCCACAAGGCACTGTGCCAGATTTCAGAAGAGGTGCTCTGTGGGATACCTGCCCTATCGCGGTACTCTCACTGCCGCCAGAAGCGCTGCAAATGGGTTCATTCTTTGGCGCTAGAGGGCTTCAATGTGCACAGCCTCTAGCACAACACCTGTTGCGCTAAATAGGGAAGCGCTATAAAAAAACGCACTACAATCGGTAGTCTAATCATACTCCCAGAGAGAATGAAGAGATAATCAAGTGATCCATTCTCTGTTGCCCATTCCCAGCTTCTGATAAACAGAGGCTAGGGACAACATCCCTGCCCGTTCTGATGAATAGCCATTGATGGACCTATCCTCCATGAATTCATCTAGTTTTTTTTTTAACACTGTTAACGTCTTGGCCTTCACAATGTCCTCTGGCAAAAAGTTTCACAGGTTGACTGTGTGTTGTGTGTGTGGAAAAAATACTTCCTTTTTGTTTGTTTTAAACCTGCTGCCTATTAATTTCATTTGGTGACCCCTAGTTCTTTGAGAACTAGTGTTTTGAGAAGGAGTAAATAACACTTCCTTATTCCTTTCTCCATATCAGTCATGATTTTATAGACCTCAATCATATCCCCATTAGTTGCCTCTTCTTCAAGTTGAAAAGTTAGTCTCATTAATCTCTCCTCATACGGAAGCCATTCTTTACCCCTAATTATTTTGTTGCCCTTTTCTGAACCTTTTCCAATTACAGTATATCTTTTTTGAGATGGGGAAACCACATCTGCCCATAGTATTCAACACGTAGGCATTTGGTTGCAAATAAAACAACAACAACTACGTTATCAAATTGTTTTAGGGATGATAAAATGAATAAAACAGTGTTCTAGCACATGTTGAAGAGCAAAAGTACATGATGTACTCATCTTGTTCAAATTCGGAATCTTTGTCGATATTTTGAGTTACTTCTACAAATACTGCAACATGAACACATATTTTGGAGTAGTTTTTCAATCTTATAACTTAGTTGCCTACTACAAGTAGGCATAGGTCTGCAGGTAAAAGTAGGAGATTCAATTTCTTTTATGAGAGGTAACAGAGTCCTGTGGCACCTTAAAGACTAACTAAAGTATTGAAGCATAAGCTTTCGTGGGCTAATACCCACTTCGTCGGATGCATGCAGTGGAACTCCCAGGCAAACTCTCTCTGTTAGCCTCCGCTCTTTACTGCTCAGCTGGGTCGCTGCTGGCTACCTTTTTATAACAGTCAGGCCCACTCAAGGCCCACCTGGAACAAAGCCCTCCTAATTCACACTTGTCAAAGAAGGTGCTTGGAATTGAACCCTTGAAAACTGAAGTACTTTATGTGGATTATTAATGATAGTTAGTCAGAAACGCAAAAAGAATATTCCTTTTCTTCTTTGACCTTAATGTTATATTGCTCTAGAGCAGGGGTAGGCAATCTATGGCACATGTGCCAAAGGCGGCATGCGAGCTGATTTTCAGTGGCACTCTCACTGCCCGGGTTCTGGCCACTGGTCTCTGGGGGGCTCTGCATTTTAATTTAATTTTAAATGAATGTTCGTAAACATTTAAAAAACTTTATTTACTTTACATACAACAATATTATATTATTATTATAATTATAATAGTTTAGTTATATATTATAGACTTAGAGAAAGAGACCTTCTAAAAACGTTAAAATGTATTACTGGCATGCAAAACCTTCAATTAGAGTGAATAAATGAAGACTCCGCACACCATTTCTGAAAGGGTGCCAACCCTTGCTCTAGAGTCTGTAACATGGTCATTTTTCAGTTTCTGATGATTTGAGAGTGAGAAACCTTGATAGTGTTAGTAGAATGTTATCTACTGCTCTTCCTTCCACAATGTGAACCTTTTACATAATTTAGCCCTATTTATCTGCTCTAACTAAATGTAAAATGATACAGGTTCTCATTTGGTTATGTATTTGCAGTATAAATTTGGATTAGAAATTAGCTTTGTGACTGATTTTAAGTAACTTGTGTACATTTAAAAAAGTGTGTGAGCGAGAAATTTCGTATATGAACTAACAAAGGTTACTCTACTGTTGGATTTATTATCATTTAAGCACATACCACTAATTTAATCATAAATTCCTTTATTAAATCCAAAGTTCAAATGGTATTTATACATTTGTTCTAATCTAAACATACCTAAATAGCCTAAATAATAAGCAATTTACTACAGAGTAACAACAAAACATTTGATCAAGATATTTACAAACAAGCTAACAGCAGGGTGTTTACTCTATATTGGTTGGCTCCAACTTGGTCAAGCAGGTATTACTAATGAAATCTAAGAGTTCACTTGTTTATTAAAGGGTATAAAAAGTAATGTCATTGCCAGTTACTGACTTCAGCTAAAAACCAGTTTGAGATCATTTACCCTTTCTTCCAGTCTTAATCCAGATAAGATTTACAATCGCCTTTCTCCCCAAGGCCTTTCCGCCATATCTCTTCCTCTTCTTGCTGGCAACAGTTTTTCCTTTACACCCTAGGCCCATGTTGTTGATAACATTGGTATGTGGACTAGAAAGGTCCACGTTGGCTCCTTCTAAGACAGATTTATGTTATTTAAAACCATCTGCAGTCATCCCGTTGGTCAGGGGCCATCTTTTTAGAAACTTATTTTATTAATTATTTTTTTTAAACCTGGCATCCTCCTTGCTCTGTTCCAGGGGGAGGCAAACTTTCCGAAGCGGTGTGCTGAGTCTTCATTTATTCACTCTCATTTAAGGTGTCGCATGACGGTAACACATTTTAATGTTTTTAGAAGGTCTCTCTTTAGAAGTCTTTAATATATAACTAAACTGTTGTTGTATGTAAAGTAAATAAGGTTTTAAAAATGTTTAAGAAGCTACATTTAAAATTAAATTAAAATACTAGTACTGCTAGAAGAATAACCCACCCTCCCTGATTGGAGATAACAAGCTGGTTCAGCCTAATTGGACTAATCTTGTTACCTCCCACCTGGTTCTTGCCTACTTTTCTATACCTGCCTCTGGACACTTCCACTGCTTGCATCCGACGAAGTGGGTATTAGCCCACGAAAGCTTATGCTTCAAAACTTTATAGTTAGTCTTTAAGGTGCCACAGGACTTTGTTACCTCTGCTATTCCAGACTAACACTGCTACCTCTCTGATAGCTGAAGTTTGTGTATCTCCAGCCAATTTACCTGCCGTCCTCACGGTGGCAGCAGTCGGCGGCGCGATCCCCAGTCGACTAGTTCCAGAGTCGACGGGGGTGCTGCGGGCGATCGATTTCTTGCGTCTTTACCAGATGCGAGAAATTGATCGCTAACAGATCGATCGCTATCCGGCGGGTAGTGAAGACCAGCCCTAGGCCTCACTGCTGTTTAATAGAATGAGGCAGTTAATGCACCGCAGAATATTATCCTTTTTTTTGCAACTGCATCATATTGATCCATTCTAAACCCCAGATCCTTCTCAGAAGTACTACCCACTGGCCAATTTTATAGTTGTGCATTTGATTTTTCCTTCTAAGTGAAGTACCTTGCACTTTTCTTTATTGTTTTTCATCTTGGATTCAGATTAATTCTCCAATTTGTCGAGGTTTTTTTTGAATTCTAATCCTGTCCTCCAAAGTGCTTGCAACCCCTTCCAGTTTGGTGTCATCCGCAAATTTCCCAAGCATTCTCTCCATTCCATTATCCAAGTCATTAAAGAAAATATTGAATAGTACTGAAACCAGAACTGACCTCCATGGGACCCCACTAGATGCATCCTCCCAGTTTGATAGCGAACCACTGAGTCTTTGAGTAAGGTGTTTCAATTAGCTGTGTACCCACTTGATAATAATTTCATGTAGACCATATATCCCTGGTTTTCTTATGAGAACGGCATGTGGGACTATGTTGAAAAGCCTTATTAAAATAAAGATCTATCATGTCTTCTATTTCCCTCTCATACATTAGGCCAGTAATCCTTACAAAGAAGGAAATTAGGTTGTTTTGCCATGATTTGTTCTTGACAGATCCGTGCTGACTATTCTTTATAATCCTGTTATTTTATGGTGCTTAAAAATTTGTTTAATAATGTGTTCCTGTATCTTTTTAGGTATTGAGGTTAGGGTGACTGATTTTCTAATTCCACAGGGCCTCTTTGTTCACCTTTTTTAAAGATAGGTGCTGTGTTTGCCCTACTGTTGTGTGCTGTGCTCTTATAAATCTGGCCAAAAGTACCACAGTGGGATCTGCTAGATGCTGAGCCTTTTGGAAATCTGGGCATTGTTCAGGTGCTTGAATGAGAAGCTAGCTCTCTGGCCCCAATTGTGTGGGTGCTAATGCTGAGCATTTGAAAATCTAGCTTAGGCATGATAGAGGGCCTATAGAACACAGTGTTAGAACTATGCATGTGATGCTTAGTTATATGCTTTCTCTTCTACAAACCTGACCCAAGATTTTTCTGTCCTCTTCCCAGGCTCTCTTGAGGATATGTACACCTAGGTTAAACTAACTAGTTTAAGCTCAGTGTGGATAAAATGGAAGAGATGCTTGTTTGCTGGGAGAGGTATTTTCAGAATTGACAGAAGTAGAGATGGTACCTTCAAATGAGGGCGTCTGTTGGCTGACTGTAAAGATAGTGCACAGTCTTAGGGTGTAGCTGATCAGATCTTGTGATGAATTACTGATTTAAGCCAGTTGAAAACAGTTAAGTGTGCTTGCAGTAGGTTAATTATTTATTTAAAAGCCATTTTACTTAAACCAGTACAACTTCTGTGTACAGACAAGACCATCATTAGTGGTGCACTTTTAGCAAAGAGAAACTTGGGCAAGTGGAGTACTTACTGTTATGATATAGGGTAAATTGGACTATCATCACATTAAATTGTATATCTGGTGGAAGAAGATGGATGTATCCTCTCACTTAGGGGTAATGTATATGGGATACGGTGTATTCTGTTGGGAATGTATGAAATCCTGCAATATAACACTAGGAGGCAAAATCCTTCCAGTATATGACCAAACTGTAGGGTTACCATATTTCAACAATCAAAAAAGAGGATGGGGGAGCCCTGCCCAGTCCCTCCCACTTCCCTCCCCCTCACTGCCCCCCTTAGAACCTCCAATCCCCTCCTGGGACCCCTGCCCCTAACTGCCCCCAGGACCCCACCCCCTATCTAAAGCCTCCCTGCTCCTTGGCCCCTGACTGCCCCAACTCTTATGCACACACCTGCCCCCAGACAGACCCCCGGGACTCTCATGCCTTTCCAACCTCTCTCCGACCCATCCAACCCTCTCTGCTCCCTGTCCCCTGACTGCTCCGATCCCTCTCCACACCCCTGCCCCCTAACAGCCGCCCTCCCACAGAACTCTTCTCTCATCTCATCCCACCCCCACCCCCACCCCTCACCCTGGGCAAGAAATTCTGATCACATAGCCGCTTGGTAATCAAAATGCCCTGATTTGGGCAGCCAGCTCATCCTGTAGCCTTGACCCTGCCACAAGAATCTCATCAGGAAGGTGCTGAATGCCCTCAATCTGATGACATCCAATGGCACTCGAGCCCATTTACCACCTCAGAGGAGAAGCTGGGCACCTGGCAACACTGGCTCACAAATTCAGAAGTTTCCCAATAAAGTTCAGTGGAGTTTTACAGCTGAAAGGTGTTAAAGGTTGAGAGGTTTCAAGGGTTATTGGGTTGGGTAGGATAGAATGGGAGTTATCTGGAAGGATGATCTAGTCCAGTGCTAGGGTGTTAGCCTGGGACTAGGGAGACGAGGTTCAAGTCCCTGCTCTGACACAGACTCCTTCTGTGACCCTTGACAGGTCACTTAGACTTTCTGTGATCAAAGCCAACTCTGATGGGATACTGGAGTGTGACTAGCTGCATCCCAGACCCAGGCAATCTGACCTTTGTGCCGGCTGGTTGGGTCTGCCCCTCATCTGCATTGTGCCCACAATCTCTCCAATCCCTCCTGGAAGCCCTGGGGGACAGCACACTTCTGAACAGCCCCCAGTGCGGGGCTGCAATTATCTGCCTCAAATGGAGCTCGGTTGCACCACCAGGGCATGGAGGGTTTCGATTTGGGGCAGAGGGAATTCCCTGCTGCCATCACTCCACTTGGGTGAGCTGAGCCTTCTGAAAGGACAAAATCCCTCCCTGGTGCAGCTCTGCTGCCTTCTTTGCCTGTAAAGCCTTGATGTGAAACAGCAACCTGGTGACTGAGAGAGCCTGCTAGTGACCTGCGTGTTCACACTTCCTTTTGCTCGATATTGAAGGAGACTCCTGCTGTTTGAAACTAGCAGGATTCAGAGATTGGGCTGTCCCATGATTTAAGGAATTAAACATTTTAAAGAGCTCAGCCTCTGAAGTGCTGTTGGTGGCATTACCAGCTGTATTATTGACCCAGGCTGAGGGAGGCCAGCAGCCCTATCTTCCATCCCAGCTGAGGCAGCCCAGGACCGGGACTTCTCTGCTGCTCCCCCGTGTCCTGCTGCTGCCCCCCCCCCCCCCAAGGTTTAAAAGCAAGACCCTGGCTTCTTTCTCCAGGAGCTTCTGCAGCCAGCATGTGCTGAGGAATTCCACCCGCCCTCTCCCTCCAGGCAGCCCAGCAGGGGAGTGGCTCTGCTCGGTCTGCTGCTTGAAATCCCGGACCTTTGCAGATTACTGCAGTTTCCCCCCCATGCTATTTTAAACTCAAACATCCGGACAAATCCGTGAATATACGGACATATGGTAACCCTACCAAACTATGAACTTCTATACACTGCCAGCCGGGCTATGGTGCACCAATGGATCAGTGGACCTAATCGTTGTAAACAATCAAACTAGCACCTACTACCCCATGCCGTACCAAATAGTTGAATTGGTTTGGACAATATCAGATTTCACTGTGGATGTTCAGTGGACACATGGACAAAGTACACACAAAATTCCTTTTACATCTTCTAGGCTCTTCCCTTTCTCTGGAGGTGATAGATCAGATCACCTTTCTAACCACCCCAGATTGCCTTATTTCAGTATGACTAGGTCAGAATGTGAGGATGTGACCAAACGCTTCCCAGTTTATGGCTGCCTCTGCTGCCTAGCTAAAGCCATTGGCCTAAGACTGTCACGGTGAGAGAAGGCCTTTACACAGATTCTTTCTTGTACATCTAATTAGCTAAATGATAAACATATACCGAAATTCTTGAAGTATAGGTCTTTACAGACAGGCCTGAATATCTATATCCTAACACTTACACCTGTCTGTGTAGGTAGCATCTTCACTAAGCACTACAGTGTCACAGCTGCAGCTCTGTATGTGTAGACAAGCCCTTAACTTTGTCTAGGAGGTAACAATCGGTGAACTCCAGCTCCAGAGCTCCTCAGAGATATCTCTGCAGTACACAGCCCCATCACTGTACATTCACAGGAGATATTCAGTTTTGTTGCTCCTTTTAACAGTCTATACACTGCCATCTGTTAATTTAACTGATGTTTGTCAAACACTTATTTCAATCAGATCACTGAGTTTGTTTATAGTACAAGTAAAACAAGTTTATTAAACAGTCATAGGATTAAACTTTAAGTCATATCAAGTATGAGGCATAAAGATAGAAAGAGTTACAAACAAACAAAAGTATAAATGAAATGACAGAGGCTGTGGCACCTTAAAGGCTAACTAAAATATTGAAGCATAAGCTTTTGTGGGATAATACCCACTTCGTCGGGGCATGCATCCGACAAAGTGGATATTCATCCATGAAAGCTTCTGCTTCAATACTTTAGATAGTCTTTAAGATGCCACAGGACTCTTTGTAACTTCTGCAATTCCAGACTAACATGGCTACCTACCTCTCTGAAAAGTATAAATGTACTTTCTAATGATTAAGATTCAACTTACAAGTTAGACTTTGCTCAAAGTAGTTTTCTCACAAATCTTCCCTTTCCCGCAATGGCTGACTAGCTCTTGGCCAAGATTCCTGCAGATTCCAAGGTTCTGGCTTTCTTTGTGTTCTTAGGTGAAGGATAACCCCAAGTCTTTCTGTGTCCTTGTATCTTAGTCTGCCTTTTTCAAGGGTCAGATTGATCCCCTGGGGATGAGTCACCAGTTTTTTCTAAGAGACTGATTGCTTCCATCTCGATTCAGGTGTCCCTGGTGTGTTCCAGTGTAATATTTTCTGCGGCAGTTTTGCAATGTAAATATCCCTGTAGTAATTCCTGATGCCACTTGACTAGTTTCCATTCCTTTGTGATGTAGGCACATTGACTCCCCAATCAATTTATGAGCTTTGATGCTTCTGTTCACTGAATATGTAAATTGCAGTACCATTGTCATTGGTCAACCTTGCTTAATTTGTATTCAAGATCTGAGCAGACTGGTTTTCTTTAAAACATTATTATAAGAGGGCATCATAACTCCACATAGAGCATTGTCACACATATTTCATAGTGATATTAATGACCAGCAGGGTGTTAGTATTTCAAATGATGCTTCATAAGTCATATTTTGTATCACATCACTGCAGTATTGTGTAGGATGTGAATACAGGAGTTTGTGGGGTCCCAACTAATATGGGTATCTAAGTGCTGTGTGTTAAGTGAAGTGGTGATCCTGAGTTGAAGCTTACAAATTGTGTAATAGCATTTGGGAATAGCCGATGTAAAAATTCTGTGAGTATTCAGTGAAACGGGCTGAGCACTCCAGAGGGACATTTGGATCAGAGAGGTAGCTTGCAATCCGATGAAGTGGGTATTAGCCCACGAAAGCTTATGCTTCAATACTTTAGTTAGTCTTTAAGGTGCCACAGGACTCTTTGTTACCTCTGCTATTCCAGACTAACACGGCTACCTCTCTGATTCTTGACATCATGCAAGGCACTGCATTTAGCCATATGGAGTGGAAATCCATCAACCTCATGAAGAAACTTGCACAAGTACAGACTGATATCATCTTTCTCTCCAAATGCAAATGGATGGACAGGATTGCATCCGACGAAGTGGGTATTAGCCCACGAAAGCTTATGCTTCAATACTTTAGTTAGTCTTTAAGGTGCCACAGGACTCTTTGTTACCTCTTGGAGGTTTTTGTGTGCATTTCGCTCATCCGTATAGAGGGAGGCCTAGAATGTAGTGCTTGTGCTGCCAGAAGGTGGTCATTTCAGGGAGTTGATCCTGACCATGAGATCTTCCTACCGAGAGTCTCGGGTATTTCCTGTGAGCAGGGTGTACTGAAAGGTGGAAGTATGCATCTTGTAAATTTAGAGTCATTAATCAGCCCATGGAATCCAAGAAAGGGAGGCCAGGACAGAGTGACACTTCCCAGGGGTACCTAGGGTTGTGAGGCACTTCACCACCACCTACCCTTAGTGTGAAGGAGTCTTGTCTGTATCTGCTATGGATCAACTCCCTGAAATGACCTTCTGGCAGCATAAGCACTTTGTTGTAGGCCAGCGGTTCTCAAACTAGTTGAGACCGTGACCCCTTTTTGTGATCCGGCGGCGCGGCGCGACCCCTCCGCCGAAAAGCCGCCGAATTACAACCCCCCCCCAAAAAACCCCCCACAAAAATGCGCGGACGCCCCCAGTCCCCGCCGCGGGCGGGCTGCCGGCTGCGCCCCGGTCCCCCGTCCCCGCCGCGGGCGGGCTGCCGGCTGCGCCCCGGTCCCCCGTCCCCGCAGCGGCGGGACTGCCGGCTGCGTGCTGGCCCCCAGCCCGCCCGCTGCGGGGACTGGGGGCCAGCGCGCAGCTGGGAGCCCACCCGCGGCGAGGGCTGCGCCCCAGTCGCTGCGAGTTGCGGCGGCAGGAGCTCGCGACCCCCCGGGGGGTCGCAACCCCCAGTTTGAGAAACCTGTTCTAGGCCTCCCTCTGTACAGATTAGCGATGGTGGTTCCCATGGGTGGACTTGTGTGTAATGTGTCATAGCAACAAATGCCAGAAGTTTTGTTTCACTGGAGGCCTATGCCTGGGATCCCCCTCAGAAGCTTTTCATGTTCACTGGTCTCCAGATCCGACAAATGCCTTTATTCCAGTGCCTGTGATACCCAGGTTGTTAAAGGAAGATGCTGGCCACATCACCACGATAGGCCTGACAGGGGCCAGACAACTCTGCTAGGAGACCAATTGCCTTGCCCAACATACTCTCACAGAATGATGGCCAGATCCTGTCTCTGGGTCTGACATCCTTGCACCTGACAGCATGGATACTGTCTGGATGACCGATAGAGAGATGTTCTGCTGGAATTTATGACTTCTTGTTACAGAGCAGGAAACCTTTGACTAGGCTGATATGCAAGATGCAAATAGAAGATGATTTTCTATCCCAGGCAGTTCAGCAAAATCTCTGGTTGCTGATGGCTCTGATTTCCACAAATTTGATGCATCTACTTCCCCTGAAATTATTGGGTTTGTTCCTCAGTTCCATAAGAGTCCAGCACTGGTCTTGCATCAGAGAATGGTGAAAGAAGTTTCTTAAAGGGCTTACCTATATTTTGGGAACATCCTCCTCCCTGGAATCTTAACTTGGTTTTGACTGAACTGATGGGTTCCTAATTTGAGCCTATGACTGATCTCTTTACCATCTGTCTTTAAAAACAGTCTCTCTGGTAGTTGCCACATCAGGTAGGGGAACAGGGGTGATTGAGGCCCTCGTAGTGGGTCCTCCCCAGTCAGCTTTTCGTAAGGACAGAATCACTCTTAAAACTTCACCCAAAGTTTCTGTGCAAGGTAGTTTCTGACTTTGACATTGATCTATTCACCTCCCACCTTTCTTCCATAAACCATATTCTATCCCGAGTAGAAATGATACCCCACATATGCAGGATGTCATAAAAGCCTTGGTTTTAAAATTTTTTTTTTAGATATGACCCCGTTTGTTCAGGTGCGTGCCTAGACTCTTTGTGGCATTTGCTGAGGGACAGTCTAGCTCAGACATTGTCCAGGTGAGTTTCAGATTGTATTGAGAATTACTGCAATTCAGCTATAAAAAATACACAGGACAGATTAGGGCTTATGTGGGCTCTGGAGCTTCTAAGCGTAGTATCCCCATTTCAGAGATGTGAAGTGTCAGTGTGGAGCTCTGTCATCACACTAGCCACTCACTACTCCCTGGTTAGTGTCCAGATCAGATGCTAGTATTGGTTGGGTGACCCTGTAATATCTGGGTAAGTAGAACTCTTTTTTTTTCTCATATCCAGGTGAATAGACAACTGCTTGTTAGTCACCAACAGTGGAATCTAAGCTTGAAGAAGAAAGTTAATTTAGGGTAAGTAACCAGTGGTTCTTCAAGACGTGTTGTCCCCATGGATTCCACAACCTGTCCTCTCTCCCTGCTAGTCAGAGCCCTGTTCTCATGGGATTCTTACGGGCAAAGGAACTGAGTGTAGTTTGTGGCAGCTGTACCCCTTGAGCTCTTGGCTAAGGGAAGCGAGAGGATGAACAGACATGTACCCAACATGGGGCAGACATGGACCCAACACACTGCTGTTCAAAAGAATCTGATCTAGTGTACATGTGGAATTTGTGGACAACATCTTGAAGAACCACAACTGTAGGAAAAGTAACAGTTACTTGAGGAGTTTTGGATCAGGCCCTAAATCAATGTAAAGACTCCTCAATTGTTGGGATTTTTGTGTGTAGGTTTGAGAGCCATATCATTTAGCTTTTTATATGTCAGTACAACAATTTTTTACACAGCTAGTGCAGTAACTCCTCACTTAGCATTTTAGTTTTGTTCCTGAAAAATGCAACTTTATGTGAAACGATGTTAAGGGAATCCAATTTTTGCATAAGAATTAATGTAAATAGGAGGGGTTAGATTCCGGGGAATTTGTTTCACCAGACAAAAGACGTATACATATACAGTATACATTTTAAACCAAAACTTTAATATTGTATACAGCAATGAATGGTTGTGAAGGTTGGCTGAGGTGGTGGAGTCAGAGGGTTGAACATTTCACAGGGACTGCCTTGCTGCTAATTGATGAACTAGCACTCGGCTGAGTCCTCAGTGGTTAATACGCTGTTGTTAATATAGCCTCACACTCTACAAGGCAGCATGGACTGAGGCAGAGGGAGGAAACACAATAGATGCAGGGCAGTAGCTGCAAACACTTTCCTGCAGAAAGTGAACATGATGATGAGCCCATGCTGTCCAGCAGGAGCGCACCACTCTCTCCTCCTGACAGTGCACAGGTGCTGACTTTCCAAAGTGCTGGGGGGTGCGTGCATGAGTAAGAAGAGGGAGAGAGGTGCATTGCCCCTTTAAGTATGCTGACCGCACTTCAAGAACGTTGCCCTTTTAAGCAGATCAGACAGGAAGCAACAGCTTCCAGCAAGCTCCCTTCTTTGTCCCTGAGTCCTGTCCCCCTCCTCTGCCTTGTGGAGAGGGGGCATGGAGGGGGGGGGGGCAGGAGCAGGGGGACAGCCTGTTAACACCGCTCTTCCCTCCTACCCCAGCAAACAGGAAGCTCCTGGGAGCAGCTCCAAGGCAGAGGTTCAGGGCAGGAGCAGCACAGCAGTGGTGGGAGGGCCACCTGAACTGCTGCTGGGCAGCTGCCGAGCCACATACCTTACAGGGAATTTAGGGGAGCTGAAGGGGAGGGAGGGAGCTGCTGGCTCCTCCTGGTTCTAATCCCCACAGGGAGGGGCTGCTCTTCCAGAGGCAAAGAAGGTAGCTGCCAGATGTTATAAGGGAGCATTGCACAACTTTAAACTAGCTTGTTCCCTGATTGATCAGCAACTTAACGGGGCAGCGTTAACTGAGGAGTTACTGTATTAGCTGTGGTCTATACTACAAACTTATGTTAGTATAACTACATTGCTCAGGGATGTAGAAAATCCATACTCCTAAGCAACACAGTTATACTGACTGAACTCCCAGTGTAGACAGCACGACTACCACCTCTCAGGGATGCTGATGGGAGAAGCTCTCTTATTGGCGTAGATAGCGTCTTCACTAAGCTCTACAGCAGTGATTCTACAAACTTTCTTGATCATGAACCCCATCAGTAAAAAGATTTTTGAGCACGCACCCCTGACCGCCCTTTTTTCTCCCCCCTTCCGGTGCCGTTCCTCCGGCCGCTCCGCCCTGTTTGTTCCTGGGGCATTCCTCTGGCCATGGCTCCCAATAGATGGTTTTGCGCACACCCCACTTTGGAGACCACTGCTCTGTAGACAAGCTCTTAACACTTTTAATAGGAATGGAACTGGGTAAATGCAGTAACTTCATTTGGATTATTAAAGCTGCTCTAAAATGTTTTCAGTTGCTCCTAAAATTTTAGTGGAAAAGGAGTATGTTCCTGCATACAGGAAACTTGCCTCTGGGAGGGTGGATTTACAGTGCTTGAGTTTTCTCTTTATAGCCAGCTAAAACTGGAGGAAAGCCAAACAGATGCAAGTTGCAACTAACATGTTTATGGGGTCCTTGTTTATAAATTTAGTAAACATCTGCTAGTCCCACTTGTCATCTGTATTCATATAGATTAGTCAACTTTTTTTCCTGTAAGGGTGTATTTTTTGGAACTAGAGATGCACTTTCAGTGATAATTTTTTTAAAAGACAGAAAATCTTCTAACAATAGACTAATTCTCTCAAATGTCCTGAGCATTGGTGGCTTTGAGGACACTCTGGGTAGAAAGGGAGAAAGGACTGAGAGAAAGCTAATATAAAATCATTTTACCCCTACTTCCCTACTTGAATATGCAGCATTTTGACTAACTATTGAGAACCACTGAGTATTTACAAGGATGCTTACACCTTTAGTTTTTTAGTATTTTAAGTTTTATAAAGTCAGAATTGAGTTCTCTCTTAGGCTTCAGAATATTGTACTGCGTATAAGAATATTTATAATGGGGAACATTTGCTTTTATAGTGTACATGTGCCACGGAGTCACTGGGCAATCCTCTGGAACTGCTCCATACAAAGCCAGTCAGGACTCTGGGGAAGTCGCCTCCTCCCTGAGACTACTGTCTTCAAGGCAAGAAGCTTACATGGCTTCCACCTTTCTGGGTCCGACCATGGAGCATTTAGCTTAGAATTAGAGAATATCAGGGTTGGAAGGGACCTCAGGTGGTCATCAAGTCCATCCCCCTGCTCAAAGCAGGACCAATTCTCAACTAAATCATCCCAGCCATGGCTTTGTCAAGCCTGACCTTAAAAACCTCTAAGGAAGGAGATTCCACCACCTCCCTAGGCAACCCATTCTAGTGCTTCACCACCCTCCTAGTGGAAAAGTTTTTCCTAATATCCAACCTAAACCTTCCCCTCTGCATCTTGAAACTATTACTCCTTGTTCTGTTATCTGGTACCACTGAGAACAGTCTAGATCCATCCTCTTTAGAACCCCCTTTCAGGTAGTTGAAAGCACGTATCAAATCTCTCCTCAGTCTTCTCTTCTGTAGACTAAACAATCCCAGTTCTCTCAGCCTCTCCTCATAAGTCATGTGCTCCAGGCCCCTAATCATTTTTGTTGCCCTTCTCTGGACTCTTTCCAATTTTTCCACATCCTTCTTGTAGTGTGGGCCACAGAACTGGACACAGTACTCCAGATGAGGCCTCACCAATGTTGAATAGAGAGGAACAATCACGTCCCTCGATCTGCTGGCAATGCCCCTACTCATACAGCCCAACTGCCATTAGTCTTGGCAACAAGGGCACACTGACTCATATCCAGCTTCTCATCCACTGTAACCCCTAGGTCCTTTTCTGCAGAACTGCTGCCTAGCCATTCGGTCCCTAGTCTGTAGCAGTGCATGGGATTCTTCCGTCCTAAGTGCAGGACTCTGCACTTGTCCCTGTTGAACCTCATCAGATTACTTTTGGCCCAGTCCTCTAATTTGGCTAGGTCCCTCTGTATCCTATCCCAACCCTCCAGCATATGTACCACTCCTTCCAGTTTAGTGTCATCTGCAAACTTGCTGAGGGTGCAGATGACTGCCTGACCGTGAGCTTGCCAGAGAGAGTCCACCCGGGTGGGGTTCCTGAGGGAGCCAGAAGGCCCTGCACCCCAACTTCGCAGTTAGATTTAACTCTTAGCCAGCCAGTAAAACAGAGGTTTTATTGGATGACAGGAACAGGGTCTAAAATAGAGCTTGTAGGTACAGAGAACAGGACCTCTTTCAAGTCCATCTTAGGGGGCAGTGAGGCCATATCACCATGTCTGTGCCTCACTTCATTTCCCCAACCAGCTCCCAACTGAAACTCTTCAGCCCCTCCTTTGGCTTTTGTCTCTGTCCTGGGCCAGGAGGTCACCTGATCCCTTTGTTCTCCAACAACATCAGTTAGCACCTTACAGAGGAGGGGCCCACGCCATCAGTTGCCAGGAGACAGAATGTCGGCCATTCTCTCACACTGGCCCTCTGCTCTGCAACACTCATGCACACTTATCCCACCACCTAGGTACTTAAGAAATGTATAGGGGAAACTGAAGCACCCACACAGTATTCTGAGGAAACATTAAGAACAGTCCTACTTCATCACAGAGGGGCCCAGGCCATCAGTGGCCAGGAGACAGGGTATCACCCATTCTCTGTCATTACACTAACACTCTCAAGCTCTGTGACAATCACACACCCTTATCCCACCACCTAGGTACTTAAGAAATGTATAGGGGAAACTGAGGCACCCACACAGTATTCAGAGGAAACATTAAGAATAGTCCCATTTAGTCACATCCTGTCTTAGATGTTTAGCTTTTGATCTTGCTGGATACTTATCTTTAAATGTAGAGCAGGTTTCTAAATTTAAGGACTCTGAGAAATGAACTCCAATGTTTTGTCAATACAGAAATTGGAACATGAACTCACTGTTAGAAGAAATGGATTGCAGAAATAAAGGGTATATTTTAGGAATAAGGATTTATTTTCTATAGTTTATTTATATTGCACTTTGAGAATCATTGGGAACTAAAGTCCAATTCCTGGAATTTCTTCCGTTAATCAGGTAAGGTTCTATGCTTTTTCAATTTATGTTTATCAATGGACAGTAACTGGATTACTGACTGTTTAGAAAGCTCCACTGTGTTTTTGCAAGCATCCTCTCTTGCAGCTTTGTAGCTGAGGAGATGTCACCTAAAGAGACAGCAGCACTCTTCTTCCCACCATCACTTTCTTTCTGCTATATACTGGTACAGTCAAAGGGCATGCATTGATTAGAAAGACAAAGGAATCCTTTCAGGCCCTGGATTTAGCCACAGCCAGTGTGTTGGGCTTTTGTGAATACTCTCCCTTCCCCTTTCTCTTTCACCATCCCTCACTCTCATTGTTAATGTTTCAGCAGCAACAGTTAGAATTTTGGAATTATTTTCACTTCCTCCTGAGTGCTTTGTCTTTGTATTCTTCTTAGAGTATTTTCTTACATGTCTTTGGAAAAGGAGAGGGAATCGTGTAACAGATATTAGCAAATCACAGTATGAGTGGATCCTGGAAATAGAAGGTTAATGCTTAGATCTGTGTGCAGACTCTACTAACTGTTTTGTTCCAGTGCTTTAGACTATTAACTGCATTTTTTAAATTTATTATTTGTAGTATTGTAGTGCTCAGGATTAAACTCTGTTGTCGTCCCTTTTTAAAAAAGTTATCCTATTAAAGATGAAGACATTTGTTAAAACAGTTGTTTTTCAGTGCATTGATGCATGGCAAAATTATACTGTTCTGCAATGGTAATTCAGAATATTCTGATTCAGATTCTACATTGCTAATCATTAATATCTGCCTAAACCAGTTCAGGTGTTTTGTTGTCTCCACTTATTAGTGGGAAGAAAGAAAGAACAAGATACTTATACATATCCCCTCATATAGTAGTAAATGTGAAAGCTCCTAAGTGATTACTGTCCGGTGATTACCAAACATCAGTGTAGGATTTTCTAGATCGGCATGACTAGAATTAAAGAAGGTAAAATGCATCAAGCACTTAAATAGACGGAAGTATTGCATACAGTTCTTCTGAAGTAAAACGAAAACCTAATCAAAAGTTAAGCAGTAATGTAGAAAGGACTATTGCTCATCTCAAAGTACAGAAAATAATTTTCTTTGGGTTCTTCAAGATCAAATCTGCCATTGATTGACACTTTGTCTAGTGAAGTGGAAGAACAGAAGGCTGAGTTTAATGCTGCAAGTGAGATGTTTCCACTGCCATTTTTGCCATTGAAATATACTAATAAAGTCTCTGTTTCTGGTTTTTGATCAACTCTTCAGCATCACAAAAGCTTATGCTGAAATAAACTGGTTAGTCTCTAAGGTACCACAAGTATTCCTTGTTGTCGTTACGGATACAGACTCACACGGCTGCTAATCTTAAACCTCTTCAGCATCAGTTTTGTTCAGGAGCACTATTAGTCTTTGATGCCCAGAAAAGGCTAATATGAATATCTGATTATGCTCTTAAAAATATCTTTATTTAAATTGTGGCCTTTTTTATGCTAATATCTCATTGTAGCATAAAATAAGCAGTTTGAGAAATATTGAAGTACCCTTCCAGATAGATTTAACTTCACATGTCCATTTCAAAATTTCTTCAAGTGAAGAAATGGACAAAAAAAATCATGGAACAAAAAAATTAAACCTTGATAGTAATGCAAGATGGGTAACCAGGCATGAGAAATGACCCTTTACTGGCAGCTAAATGGGTAAAAATTATTCCTACTTCTGTGTCTGAAAAGAAAACTGCAGAATATTTTGTCCAGGTTGTTGAAGATGCCATTTGGGAATGCAGGAAAAAAATATGAGAAGGAGATATTTTGTCATTTGCTCAAACAAAATGGAATATCAAATTCTCTAGTACAGTCCACCTAAATTTCTGATGTATGGAGGTGCAGCTGTTGAAACAAGTAGCTCCTTGACACACATGGTTTAAAAAATTTTCTTGACAGCCATCCTTCTTAGGGTTGACTGGTTAAATAAAGATGATTAATGCCTCAGCTTCCATATGGGAATAACCAAAAAGAGCCTCGAAGGGTTTAAAAGTCATAATTTTTAAATTAATTAAATCAACCATGTACCAAGCATTCAGTATTTCAGGAAATGCGAGCACCATATTTCAGGAAAGATGTGGACAAAATGGAGAAAGTCCAGAGAAGAGCAACAAAAATGATTAAGGGTCTAGAAAACGTGACCGATGAGGGAAGATTGAAAAAAAATTGCTTTATTTAGAGCTTGTCTACACTACCTGCCAGGTCGGCAGGTAGCAATCGATTCAGTGGGGGTCGATTATTAGACATGATAAATCGACTGCTGAATGCTCTCCCTTTGACTCCGGTACTCCACCAGAATGAGAAGTGCAACCACAGCACATCAGGAGATTGGCTCCCCAAATGTGGTTATTTACAAAGAGATTACAGTAGACGCTCGATTATCCAGGATGATAGGGGAAAAAATTAATCCTGGTTAATAAAAGCCAAGATAATCACCATCCATAAGAAATATTGGGAGGGAGCGGGAGGGTTGGTTCACCAGCCACCCTGCGCCGCTGGTTCACTGGCTGTCCTGCGCCCTGATGGTTTTTTTTTTTGTTTTTTTTTTGTGCTTGGGGCAGCAACAAAGCCAGAGCTGGCTCTGCAAGTTACTTGAATTTTTTTTTTTTTTAATATCCTGGTTAATCCACAAGCTGGTTAACCCAATTCTGGATAATCGAGAGTCTACTGTATATTGTTTTTTCAGTCTGTCTACGATTGCTGACCCGCTCATGCCCATACCCAGAGAGAGAGAGAATGTGTTAGTGTTGCCCATGCTCCCAAATGGATTGGGTATGAGGACTTTGGCCCCTACTGAAGGAGTTCTCACCCCCACATCTGCCTGTCCTCTGCCCAGCAATAAATTGTGCCCTCTAACCTCCAAATGAGTCCTGTGTTCCTATTCTCCAAATCAGTCTACACCCCACCAGCCCCCATCACGTTTGTCCTTATTCTCCACAAGTCCAGCTTCACCTCATCCCAATTCTGCCTTGTCCACACTCCCCTGTTCAGCCCCTCTGCCTCACCTATGCTACTCCTGGAGTTCTTCCCCCTGACCTTCCAACCCAAGGGGGTTACAGTGGTGTCCCCGTTCCCCTACCCTGGCCGGCAGCTGCAGTAGTGAGGGGCAGAGGAGCTGACCCATTGCTCACAGGAGAGATGGGGGGAAGAGAGAGAAATTGAGCTCTGATGGGTTGTTCTGCCCCTGGAGGAGGCAAGACAATGAAGCAGATAGTCAATCAGAAGGCAACTTCCGCTCCTTTTTCCCCCTCCCACGCTGCAGGACTCAGATTTGCTATTTCAACCTGGCTTTGGGAAAGGAATGTGTTGGATACATTGTGTAATATTTGCAAGGGCCCTTGTCCTGGAGAGCAAAAGTACAGAATGCAATCCATCGCCGACAGGAATTAAAATACATGGAAATAGTTTGTTTTTGTTCTCATATGTAGTTTTAAAAGAATTTCTGCGGCACACCTGTTTGGGCCTGATGGTACACCAGGGCACCATAGCCCAGAAGTGGGAAACACTGCTCTAGTTTTCAGTTAAGAGCCCTATTGTCCTAAGTGCTTTAAAATCTCTATATTTAATCAGAATGCCTTGAAATTTGGTGTTGCAGGGCTTTGTTTGTGATACAAATTTTGGGATCATTTGACTGAGATATGCTCTCATAACCATACAGCCAAGGGTAGCCTAAATTTCCCCCTTACCTGTAAGGAGTTAAGAAGCTCAAATAACTTGGTTGGTACCTGACCAAAAGAACTAATGGGGAAAGAAGATACTTTCATATCTGTGGTGGGGGGAGGCTTTTTTTGTGCTTGTGTTTGAGTGTGTTCGTTCTTCGGACTGAGAGGGACTAGGCAGAAATCCATTTCTTCCATACAATTCTGAACAAGCCTCTCATATTACAAAAATAGTAAGTAAAAGCCAGGCAAGGCATGTTAAGTTATCTTTTGTTTCAGCTTGTGAATTTTCCCTTTGCTAGAGGGTGCTTTATTCCTGTTTTTTGTAACTTTGAAACTAAGCCAAGAGGGGTTCCTCTGTGTTTTTGAATCTTGTCACCCTGTAAAGTTATCTTCCATACTGATTTTACAAGGGTGATTCTTTTACCTTTTCTTTAAATAAAATTCTTCTTTTAAGAACCTGATTGATTTTC
The DNA here is from genome assembly GCA_032164245.1 of Sternotherus odoratus. NCBI lineage: Eukaryota > Metazoa > Chordata > Testudines > Kinosternidae > Sternotherus > Sternotherus odoratus. Next base: position 16,609,392 of record JAVMKO010000018.1, on the reverse strand, counting down.
AGTGCCCTAAAGACCCAGGGGTTTGGGTCTGTGCTCACCTGTATCAATTGGTGAGGATCTTATTCTCAAGCCTTCCCAAGAAAGGGGTGTAGGGTTTGGGGGGATATTTTTGGGGGAGTAGGTTCTTTCCCTGAATCTTTGTTTAAATCACTTAGTGATGGCAGCAATACCATCTGCCCAAGGACAAGGGATTTATTTGTGCTTTGGGAAAGTTTTAACCTAATTTGGTAGAAATAAACGTAGAAGGTCTTTCATGCGGGTCCCCACATCTGTACCTCAGAGTGGGGAGGGAACTCTGACACACCCCTTGAAAAAAACCTGAGCTTTTCTGAAAGTTGACAGATTCTTGTAACCTATTTTTGCTCATAGCTGGAGATTAAACCAGCACTCAGCTCATCACACCATGTCTCAGATGCTCAAGATTTACCCCAGCAGAGTGCATGGCACCCACCAGCCATTTAGGGGAAATAAAATTAAAATATTTTTTGAAAAATTAGTCCATTCATGTGCCCAGTGATTTCCCTGAGCATGCATGGACAGAAGAATTAACAGGATAGGGGTATATAAAATCATGAGTGGTGTGGAGAAAGTAATAAGGAAAAGTTATTTACTTGTTCCCATAATATAAGAGCTAGGGGCCACCACATGAAATGAATGGGCAGCAGGTTTAAAACAAATAAAAGGAAGTTCTTCACACAGCACACAGTCAACCCGTGGAACTCCTTGCCTGAGGAGACTGAAGGCTAGGCCTATAACAGGGTTCAAAAGAGAACTGGATAAATTCATGGAGGTTAAGTCCATTAATGGCTATTAACCAGGCTGGGTAAGGAATGGTTTCCCTAGCCTCTGTTTGTCAGAGGGCGGTGATGGATGGCAGGAGAGAGATCACTTGATCATTACCTGTTAGGTTCACTCCGGGGCACCTGGTATTGGCCACTGTCGGTAGACAGGATACTCGTCTGGATGGACCTTTGATCTGACCCAGTACGGCTGTTCTTAGGATTGTTAGCTGCTTCTTTGAGTGCTTGCTCATATCGATTCTAATTAGGTGTGCGTGTGCTGTGTGCACGTTCGTTGGAGTGGTGCCGTCATGATGCCAAATATCTGCCCCCTGCCGACCCAGCGCGCCCTCAGTTCCTTCTGACTGCCCATGACGGTTGTTGCAGCCGTGGAGCGTGGCTTAGCTGATCTCCACTTTCCTTAGCCTCTCTTGTTAGCACTTGTTAATAGTTCTTTAATAGTGATTATTAGTTGTAGTTATTAGTGTAAATAGTTATTTGGGAGGTGAGGGATTTCTCTCCTTTCCTCCCTTCCAGTACCCTGGACAACTAGCTCCTTTCTTCCCTCACCGCTTCTGTCTTGAGACTCTTTGGCCAGGAGGAGCCAAGTCCTGCACAGCACTGGCACAGGGAAGCCTCTGTGCTCCTAAATTAAGCTCTCGAGTGGCGGGGGGGGGGGGGGGGAGAGGGGAGGAGGGAGGCGGCAGGGGAGAGATTTCCAGCCTGTTCTCACTTCAGCCCTGCAGGCTCCACAGCAGCCTCCTGGGCAGGGGCTTAGCATGCTTTTAACCCACCCACCTTGGATCCTCCCCCCCAGAAAGTGTGGGCCTGCTCTGTCCTCTAGATCAGTGGTCGCCAACCTTTTGGTCCTCACGGACCACTAAAGTGGCGCGCCCCCCCCCCCCCCGGCTCGAGCGGCGTGGCTCGGGCTCTCCCCCTCCCCCCCCCCCCGCCTCGAGCGGTGCGGCGCGAGACGGGAGGCAGGAGCGAGCCAGCGGTTGCTGGCCGCCGAGGATGGGGCGGGACAGGCGCCCGCAGCCTCTTGCCTGCCTGGAGCAGCAGCCGTGAGGGAGCCCGGCACCGCGGACCACCAAAATTTTCCCGCGGACCACCGGTTGGTGACCGCTGCTCTAGATATCCTCCTCTGCTGCTGAGCCCACTGGTCTGGCTGGGTTTGCTGAAGCCTCTGCAGTTAGGTTCCCAGGTGTACAGTACATCCTAAGGGCTTAATCCCTTCCTGCACACACTGTAACCAAGGGACAGGAGGCGATTGGGTTATTTTGGTGGGTGGCCAGCAGCAGCCTGCAGGTATTAGCTTCCTTTCGACACTGTGCAGGCAGGCAGGGACAAACTGCTTCCAGCCACACGGCAGGTGGGAGGGGGAGAGATGAGCTCTGCAAAGACACGGGCCAGCTCATCCCTCCCCTCCTCCCTTGCAGCTGCAAGCAGCTCCCTTCCCTACCGCACAGTCCTGGATGGCTGCTGCTGGCCACATTCTGGTTTGAAGCCTGCCAGAAATCTGGGGGAGGGGAGCGGAGGCATGTTTACCCTGTCTGCCTCCCTGGTGTTGCCTTGGGAAGATGCAGTACTGGAGAGGTGAGTCCATCCCAGGGGCCAAGCCAGGCATAGAGGGTGGAGAAGACAGGGCAGGGAGGGTCAGGTCGGTTGGTCAGTCACCCTCCCTGTGTGAGAGATGTGTACAGGAATGTGTCACCCTTCCCGTGTGACCCCTAAAGCCTTAAAGATAGGGTAAATAAAAAGAATCTGATTATGCAGTGTTTCTTTTTAACAGGGGCTCACCCAACTTGATGTTAATTCTGTTTGTACTGCATAGTTCTGATTGATTGCTATTGAACTCACTTGAATATGAGTAATTCTACCAGGTGTCCCTATACAGCATAGAGAAATACGATCACCCTACTGAGAGGGATGAACCATATAGCTGTGTCCTGGATTACCACTGATTCCTTTTGAACCGGTTTACAAATCTTGTCTGTACGATATAAGATTGTAATAAAGAAAAGATGAAACTAGTTAAGAAGATGGGCCTGGCCTCATTCCCTTCTCCTGGAAGGTGGGTAGCACTTGCAGCTCCCATTGACTTCTCCTCGAGGTTTGAGTGCTTGGCACTTCAGAAAATCAGACTGTTCTTTTCATTTTCATAGACTTACTATCCTTGTCCTTGATTCACGTCATCTGTCTCTCTATTGATTTGAAAATACAGGCATGTTGTGTCTTAGGTGCATTTAACATGCACAATTTCCGCTTTATGCGGTCGACCAAAAAAAAAAACGGGGGGGGGGGGGGAGAAACCTGTAAAACCTTCTTTAGGGTGGGCGATTTTGCCCGCCATTGAAGTCAATGGGCTTTTGGCCATACACAGAAACCACGGAACAGAACCCCCACGTAAGATGTGACATGCCTGTATGCTTGCCTGCAGACACCGAGACTAGTGGTTGAGGGTTGAAATTGTTTTCTCTGAAATGACAATAACAGTCGAGGTGTGACTCCACCAATCTCCTCAATAAGAAAGATGAGTGTGATGGGATCCCCGGGATACAACTGGAACTGCAGGAGTACCACTGTGCTCTCTCAACTCTCGAGCCTGGGGTTTCTCTCACAGGGCTTTGCTAGTGACAAGCAGCAAACCCCTCTGGGCACTGTTATCACTCAGCACAACACCATGTTGGGCCCCACACCCAGCTGGAGGGTATGCATGCTCCCTGTGCCACTCACGAATCACACACACACAAAGGCACAAGCAGATCTCTCAAGCCTCCAGCCTTGCACCCTAGAACTGTACTGTGTTGCCCTAATCAGAAGCCTAACCCAGTGTAAATTCATTACCCGGTCTGCCAATCCCACTATGGCAGTCCTGCACAACATGCGGCCCAGGGGCCACATACGGCCTGCATGGGCTCACTGTGTGGCCCGTGGGGGGTGAAGAGGGGTGGGGCAAGCCAAGCGGGGGGCGGGGGAGAGTGGATGGGGGTGGGGTGAGGGCGGGGCTTTTCGGCCCACAGCTGGGTTTTTTGCAGTAATATGGCCCTCGCTGCTTTCGGAGTTGTGCTGGTCTGCTCTATGGGAAGAGGACACACACTAGCCTTTGTAAGTGAACTGAGATTTCCCAAGCACTTCAACCAAAACACACTGTTTTAGGTAAAATATAAGAGATTTATTAACTAGAGCAGGAGAGATTTTTTTTTAAGTGATAAGTTAAGGCATAAAAGGTCAGAGATAGTTAAAGAAAATAAGAGATAAGCATGCAGTCTAAATCTTAAGCCTTCTTTAGAGTGAGCAATAGTTTGATCAAGCAGATTTTCTCTACACACTGAATATAGCAGGTGGGTTATAGTCCTTAATACACAGGTTTTCCCTTTAAACCTGGGACCAGTCTCCTGAGTTGAAGTCTTTGTCTTTCCAGCATTCTTGTTGCTTCCATTTTAGGTGGGAGAAGAGAGGTAATCACAGGATGTCACTGTCCCTTGTTTTATTCTTGCTCCATGTACCTGGAAAGAAACTAGCTCCGATGCCTGGAGGGCCTTGCTGAGTCCCAGGGTTGTGCAGCCTCATTGTTTGTTGCTTCTCTTACAGAATTGTAAATGCCTTGTTTACAACTCCCCTGCTGATTAATGGTCGTTTAACAACCGCCTACCGTGTTTCCTCGAAAATAAGACAGTGTCTTATATTAATTTTTGCTCCCAAAATTACATTACATTATATTACAGCGAGAGGCAAAACTGGAAGTACGTCTTATTTTCGGGGGATGTCTTACTTTCGGGGAAACAGGGTAGGTGTGGATTACCTCTTTTGTTGTCACAGGAGAACAAGCAAGGGATGACTCCCAAATTTACAACATATTTCAATAAGAATCATACAACAAAATCTTATAACTTCATACACAGTAATGAGATACATATTTTGACATATATCCAGAGTGCTACAACGTCCTAAAGAATTTATTGTCAGGGCTGTTGTCTATAGCAAAACAAGGATTCAATTCTGTGGCAGAACAGTGGAAAGAAACTCTGCTGCAGGGGTGGGCAGACTTTTTGGCCTGAGGGCCACATTGGGATTGCAAAATTAGAGGACCTGGTAGGGAGGGCTGTGCCTCCCAAAACAGCCTGGCCCCGCCCACTATCCGACCCCCTCCCACTTCCCGCTCCCTGACTGCGCCCCTCAGAACCACTGACCCATCCAACTTCCCTCAGTCCTTGTCCCCTGACTGCCCCTCCAGGATCCCATAACACCCCTGCTCCCCTTCCTCTGACTGCCCTGATCCCTAGTCACACCCCCGCCGCCTGACAGACCCTCGGGACTCCCACACCTATCCAATCCCCCCCTCCCCTGGCCACCCCCTCAGAACCTCCACCCCATCTAACTGCTCCCTGTCCCTTGACTGCCCCCTGGGACGGACGCCTTGCCACTTATCCAACCTCCAGACCCTGGCCCTTTTACCATGCTGCTCAGAGTAGTGTGTCTGGCAGCCGCATGACCCTGTCAGAGTTAGACACTGCCCCACTGGAACGCACAGCCCCGCTGCCCGGAGTGCTGCTCTTGCAGTGGTGTGGCTATAGGGGAGGAATGGGGCTAGCCTCCCCGGCCAGGAGCTCAACAGCCATTCAGGACGATCCTGTGGGCTGGATGTGGCCCGTGGACCATAGTTTGCCCACCCCTGATATCTCTCTCTGCCCGTCACCCCCCCAGGCAGGGTATGGGCCACCAACCACAGAGCACTCCATCTCTGTTGTTGGTGTTTCAGTAGCAAGTTGGTTCTCTACGGGGTGGAGTTGCTAGCCCCACACCCATGTTAAGCCTACAGCACCTGGTATTCCTAGGAGGTCTCCCATCCAAGTACTAGCCAGGCCCGACCCTGCTTAGCTTCCGAGATCAGATGGGATTGGGCGTGTTCAGGGTGGTTTAGCCGTCCACCCCTGATATAGTAGTATTATAATCTGACCAATAACCAAGTCAAGCTATCAGGGCAATGATTATAGTGTTCTCTTAACTGCCATCACATGAAGATAGTACATATTGTACAGCAGGGTTTCATTAGAGCAGGTGTCCACCCCAGTAAGTGCATGATGATTGAATTGTTAAAAATCACTCTGCAGAGTTACAGCACCAGGAGCACCGCTCAGAAGGGAAACTGCTGTTGTGTGCTTACACTGTCAGCTGCCTGTGCAATAGCGTGTTCACACTTGCGGCACGTGCAGCGGTATTTGGATCCGTGCACTCTGGGCAGCTACCCCCAGAGCATCTCTTCCTCTTCTGCTGCCAAGAGTTGTGGGAAGACGAGGGAGTTGTGGGGCATCCTAGGTTCTGTTCCAATGACCTGTGATGCATTGCTTCACATCCCAGCAATCCTTGTGCTTCCATCTGCATTTGGCGCCGTCTTTCAATGGTTTGTGTACTGCGCGCTCTGCCTCTTCGGTCTGCAGGAATGGATCCTGAACTGTTGACCAATATTCTGCTTGCTCTGACCATATGTCACGATGGCAGTGGAGTTATTCCTTAAACTATAAAGGCAAGAGGAGTGTGACTTTGATCTCACCATGCATACTAACTAGGACACGAGATTGCTTGTGGTCCTGCTTTGAGCAGGGGGTTGGACTAGATGATCTCCTGAGATCCCTTCCAACCCTGAGATTCTATGATTCACGGAGGTGCTGACCACAGTGGAGCACCACTTTTGGGCTCAGGAAACAAGCACTGAGTGGTGGGATCACATCTTCATGTATGTCTGGGTTGATGAGCAGGGCTGCACATCTTTCACATGAGGAAAGCCACATTCATGGGACTGTGTGACGAGCTCGCCTCAGCCCTGCAGCACAAGGGCACGAGAATGGGAGCTGCCCTGTCATTGGAGAAGTGTGTGGCGACTGCACTGTGGAAGCTGGCTACTCCAGACTGCTACCCATTGGTCGCCAACCAGTTCAGAGTAGGAAAGTCGACTGTTGGACTCGTGTTGACGGAAGTGTACAAGACCATTAATCACATCCAGCTATGAAAGACTGTGGCTCTGGGCAATGCGCATGACATGGATGGCTTTGCGTAAATGGGCTTCCCTAATTGCGGAGGGGCAGTAGATGGCACGCGTATTCCAATTCTGACACCAGACCATTTAGCCAAAGAGTACATTAATCGTAAGGGATATTTCTCAATGGTTATCCAGGCGCTTGTGGATCACCGTGAGTGTTTCACAGACATTAACACAGTTTGGTCCGGAAAGGTGCATGACCATGCATGCATCTTTTGGAACACTGGTCTGTTCAGGAAGCTGCAAGCAGGGATTTTCTTCCCAGACCAGAAGATCACCCTTGGGGAAGTCGAAATGCCCATTGCGATCGTGGGAGACCCCGCCTGTCCCTTAATGCGGTGGCTTACGAAGCCATACACATGTGTGGTAAATTTCTGGCACTATATTGATGGGTCCCGCACTTTCTCTTCTCGTGGGGGGTTCAGGGAGCCTATTTCTTGCCCCTGAACAGGGTATTAACTGTCCCACTAGTATCCTAGAGGGGAGAAGTGGAGAGGGAGGGACCCAGGCCCGCCCTTTACTCCGGGTCCCAGCCCAAGGGCCCTGAGGATAGCGGTAAACCACTTGGACTAGATATTCCTTCCCCTGGGCTACTTCCCTCTCCTACCCTTCAGCTGGGGGCTTCCTGCCCTCTCTCTGCACAAGCCAGGTGTTCCTTTACCTAGGGTGTGGGTCTTTGCTCACTGCAGCACTTCTCCAAACTCTGCTCTGCTTTCCTCCAAACTGCTCACCGCTCCAACTGCTCACTGCTCCAACTCCTCCCAAACTCCCTCAAACTGTCTGACTGAAGCAGGGGTTTTTTATCATGTGACTTTAATTGGCTTCAGGTGCCTTAATTGGCTCCAGGTGCTCCGACAACTTCTAGCAAACTTGCTTCCCTCTAACACTGTCCTGCTGCCTGCTGGCCATGCTGTATCACACAGGGCAACATGACAGCAGCAAGGAGCAGTTCAACAATAGGCTGAGCAAGTGCAGAAAGACTGTTGAGTGTGCTTTTGGCCGTTTAAAGGCTCGCTGGCGCTGCCTCTGGGAAGCTTGACCTGCTCAATGACAGTATTCCTATGCTTATAGCCGTGTGCTGTACGCTTCATAATTGTAAAGGGAAGGGTAAAAGCTTTGCTCAGGGTGGAACCGCTGAGGCTCAGCGCCTGGAGGCTAGAGACCATGGCTATTAGAGGGGCGCAGTGTGGGGCCATAAAGATTAGGGATACCTTGAGGCAGCAATTTGAAGCTAAAATCCACAAATATTTGTTGCTATGCTTGGGAGTTCAATGCTTGTAATATTAGGAGGTGATTGTGATTGGCACAGACTATGCAACATGAAATTGTATGTTGCTTTGCAGGGCTCTTCATCCTGGATTTTCATTTAACTTACATTACAGAACACCAAGCAAAAAAAAAAGTAGAATGTCATTTTACATTGCTAAGACTTTCACATGTGAAAGTCATACAGTTTTGCTACTCATTGTGCTGGACCTACCGTGTTTCCCCGAAAATAAGACAGTGTCTTATATTAATTTTTGCTCCCAAAATTACATTACATTATATTACAGCGAGAGGCAAAACTGGAAGTACGTCTTATTTTCGGGGGATGTCTTACTTTCGGGGAAACAGGGTAGCTGGGTACTTTGGGATGTGCTTGAAGATTATCCTGACATTTTACTGACTGCTCGGTAAATGGTTTTTTTACTGTCAAAAGTCTTTTTTTTTTTTTAAAGGGTAAATAAAAATTAACCCCATTTTGCCATTTTGGCACAGGAAAAAAGTGAGAAAGTGCATATATCTGACTCTCTTACTATAATTTGTAAGGGCTTACATCAGTCTGTCAATGTAGGGTACTTAAAACTTCTACAGGTTTTTATGCTTCTGGGGGAATTGACTGAGAATGGGAACAGTTAACTAGCAATAGAATAATTAACAATGTTATTATGCAGAATGGCTACTACATTTCTTCCTCAGAGAATGAAATCAATTATCTAGCAACGTTAACAAAATGCGGTGGTGTTTTTGCTTTAACTTAAAAACAAACAATTTTCAGTAACATGATACTAATATTTAATTGTGTTTTTTTCAGTTCTCAAGAAGTTACATTTTACTAGGCTGCTACACTTCTGCCTCAAGGGCAAAGACTTCATCCTGCATAACAAAAAGATTTACCCTCCTCCTTGCCCTCAAATCTCAGTAGCAAGAGAGAGACAGAGGCCTTGGTTACATTACTTGGTTATAGCAATTTTGGTTATAGTGCGTCCCATATACAGCAATAGGTATTGCGCTAGAGCGTGTGCACACTTAGACCCACCAGCGATAGAGCATGGCCACATTTGCGGTGCTTCAGGCGGCATTAGGAGCAGCGCAATAGGGCAGGTATCCCACAGAGCACCTCTTCCCAATCTGGCGCAATGCCTTGTGGGAAGGGGGGTGTCACTTGCGGCCATTCTGCATCCTGTTCCAACTCCCCGTGATGCTTTGTGTCATATCCCAGCAATCCCCATTTCCGTCCACCTCAGGTGCCATCTTTCAACGGTTTCAGCAAGGCGTGCGCGCTCCGTCGTCCATTTTCCTGTGCTGTAATGGATCGCGAATGCATTGGACACTAAACTGATCGTCGCTTTAACGGACATGTTCACAACCGTGGAACGCCGCTTCTGGGCATGGGAAACGAGCACTGACTGGTGGGATCACATTGTCATGCAAGTGTGGGACGATGAGCAGTGGCTGCAAAACTTTTGCATGAGAAAAGCCACTTGCATGGGACTATGTGCTGAACTCGCCCCCGTCCTGCAGCGCAAGGACACCAGATTGAGAGCTGCCATCCCAGTGGAGAAGCGGGTGGCTATAGCAGTCTGGAAGCTGGCCACCCCAGACAACTACCGATCGGTGGCCAACCACTTTGGGGTGGGAAAGTCGACCGTTGATGCAAGTGTGCAGGGCCATTAATCGCCTCCTGCTATGAAAAATCGTGACTCTTGGTAACGTGCGTGACATCGTGGCTGGCTTTGAACAGGTGGGTTTTCCTAACTGTGGAGGGGCGATCGATGGGACCCATATACCTATTCTGGTGCCCGACCACCTAGCAGACGAGTACGTTAACCGAAAGGGGTACTTCTCCATGGTTCTTCAGGTGCTTGTGGATCACCGTGGGCGTTTTACTGACATTAATGCAGGCTGGTCGAGAAAGGTGCATGACGCACGCATCTTCTGCAACACCGGCCTGTTCAGGAAGCTGCAAGAAGGCACTTTTTTTCCAGACCAGAGGATCCCCGTGGGGGGAGTTGAAATGCCCATTGTGATTCTTGGCGACCCGCTTACCCTCTAATGCCCTGGCTTATGAAACCCTACACGGGTACCCTTTACCCTTCAGCATCTCTCCTTAAAGGTTAGGGAGTTCTCTCTGCCCCAGGGACATGTTTGTAAAATTAATCATAATCCGCAACCTTATTAAAAATGAGAGATTAAAAAGAGAAAATTGAATTAATGCAAGAAGTTTGCTTAACCTATCTAGATTACAATTCTCATACCTTGAACTTGATAATACATTTTCAACTTGGTTATAGACAAAAAAAAAGAAAAACATTTTGTTTTGTGAACACAATGGTCCTCTAACCTCTCTTTAGTTAGCCTGTTAGTGGTGCTTGCTGTCCAGATAGCAGCTCCTTGCCATTGCGTCAGCTTGTGTGTTTATAGAGACTATCCAGGCCTCTCTCAGGTGTAAATCTATTACTACATGCAGGTCCCATTTCGAAAATGTTAATAACTGTTCACATCATTGTTCCATTGCTGATCAATTAGAGAACATGCTCATTTAAAGTTGTGCAATGCTCCCTTATAATGTTGTTTGGCAGCTGTCTGCTTTGTTCACTGCTTGCAGAAAGAGCAGCCGGTTTGGAACGAGGATAGACCAGCAAGCCCCCCACTCCCCCCCCCCCCCCCAGGTTGCTGCTTCCCTAACTTCCCTGTGTGGCAGGGCTAGCAATTTCTGGGCAGTTCAGCTGTCCCACCCACCACTGCCATGTGCTGCTCCTGCCCTGCCTTCTGCTTTGGAGCTGCTCCCCAGAGCCTCCTACTTGCTGTGCAGGTTGTCAGGAGGTGTCCACCCACCCCCTGCTCCTTGACCCCACCTCCACAGAGTGGGCGGGTATGAGGTTGCTCAGAATGGAGAGAGCTTGCTGGCAGAAGCTGCTGTCTCAATTTTCTGATCTACTTAAAAAGGCAGAGTACTTAGAGTGGGGTCAGCATAGACTCATGGAGTTGGAAGGGACCTCAGGAAGTCATCTAGTCCATTGGTTCTCAAAGTGGGGGTCACGACCCCTTGAGGGGTCACAACCCGATTATGTGGGGGTCACGAGCCCCTGCTGCCAGCAGCCGGCCCTGACCCTGACCCCTGCCGGCAGAGCCCTGAGCCCCAGCCCTGGCCCCTGCCGCAGCGGGCTGCTGGCAGCACCCCAGCCCTGGCCCCTGCTGCACCGGCAGAGGAAGGTGGGGCAGCAAAGAGCCCTCTTCCCTCCCTCCCCTCTGGCAGAGTCAGGGGAAGGTGGATTGCGTCCCCAGGCCGGAGAGCTCTCTGCCGCCCGGGGCATGCTGCAGGGGTGGGGGCCCAGCATGCAGCCAGTGCCAGGGCAGAGAGCCCCCCCCTCGCAACCTGGCTCCGGCTGTTCCCTTCCCCCGCGCCTCCCCCATGGGTCCCCCGGCCTCCCGTTGCTGCCCCCTTAGACCTTCTAGGGACAGGGGCAGTCAGAAGCCTCTGTTCTGTTCCCTGCAGCAACTGCCGCCGCTGGGTCCTAGTGCCCGCCAGTTTCCACTGTCAGTGACGGGTGAGTGAGTTTGCTGCTGGGGGAGCAGGAAAGGGGGGACCCTGCCCCAGAGCTTGCTGCTGCTGGCAGGGAAAGTGATGGGGGGAGTCCTCCTCTCTGGCCCCAGTCCCAGAGCAGCCTTCCTGCACCCGTCCCAAACTCAGCCCCAGCCCTGCCCCACCCCAGAGCCAACACCCCAGTAAGAGCTTTACCCCCCCCACCGCACCCCAACCCTCTACTCAGGCCCTGAGCCCCTCCAGCACCCCAAACCCCTCCTCTCCAGCCCCAGCCAGAGCCCTCCCCCCACATCCCAACCCTCTGCCCTAGCCCTGAGCCCCTCCAACACCCCAGTCCCAGCCAGAGCCCCCTCCATACCCCAGCTCTCTGCCCCATGCTACATTACATTATCCAATATTCATTTAAAAAATTTATAATAAGCAATGCTCTTGGAAAAGGGGAGAAGGGGGGGTGCAAGGTAAATTTTTTTCCTAGGGTGCCAAAATATCCTTGCACCCCCACCCTCATTGCCCCCCCCCCCCCCCCGCGCCCTGCTCACCCAATGTGTCCTTATATTTTGCTCTTGCGATCTGGTCACCTTACCCAAGCCCCGGCCGCCGGCGGCACCCCGGGCCCTGTTCCCCTGTCCCAAGGGGTTGCTGGCATCCTCCCCTGAGCCTGGCCCCTGCCCTGGGGGGCTGGCACTCCTACACCCCCCCCGCCCCCCAGCTCAGCCTCTGCCCTGGGGGGCTGCTGGCACCTCCCCCCAGCCCGGCCCATGCCCCACCCCCGACCCCTAAGGGGGGGTTGTGCTTAGAGGCCTGGTGTCCAAAAGGGGTCACCAATAGAAAAAGTTTGAGAACCACTGCTCTAGTCCAACCCCCTGCTCAAAGCAGAACCAATGCTTATTTTTGCCCTATATTCCTAAGTGGCCCCCTCAAGGATTGAACTCACAACCCTGGGCTTAGCAGGCCAATGCTCAAACCACTGAGCTATCCCTCCCCCTTCTTGAAGGATTAATGAATCTCTCTCTGTGGAATCTAACTGCCACTATTTACATGAATTTTATGGGGAAATTGGGTTTGCTTAACACCGTGTTGCTTAAAGTTTCATTTTTCAGGCACATAACTACAACGTTAAGCGAGGAGTTACTGTATTTAAACAAATGAAGTGATGAAAAATTCTCCTTGGCAATGTACACAGTGTGCCTGTCTGTCCGTGAGTTACATTTCTGATTCTCTTTCAGTCAAACTGATTTATGAGGGTGCTGGCTAGTTATTCCCTCCTGGAGTTTGTGGCAAGCCTTGCTAATATTTTGTGGCTCAGTACAGACCTCAAGTATATCTTAATCATTTTCTCTTTTGAAAAACTGTGTTCTGGAGATGCTGTAGCTGCAAATGCAGTTAGGAGAGAGTGTATGAAAATACAGATATTTGGTTAAATTCTAAAGCTCATGCTAAAAACTAGTTTTTTGTGGATACAATTTACTTATTGTATGTGAACCCCCCGAAAAAAAACACAAGAAAAACTCCAGCAGAATTAGATGGGCTATATGCGAGTTTCTTCCAAGAGGTTCTGCCAATATCTAACTTGAAAATTCATATAAATCACATCAACTTTTATTTCCTGATATAGATACAGTCAAGAGATGTATGGAATAGGTAGTAAGTCAGGCCACAAATAAAAATCCATTTATATTGGGGAGAAGAATTGGCTGGATTTTTTTTTCTTTTCACATGCAAAATGTACTAGATATTGGCTGACAGCCAAGACCCTGATATCACACTCCTTCTGATGACTTAGGCGATGTGCGTTAGAGTGAAGCAGGGTCCCCAGATGATACACACTGATGAGCTGTTTCAGCTTCTTTTAATTTACAAATGCAAAAGTGAAACTAATGGGGCACAGACAATAGGTGTTTGCCAGCAGGTGTACCTGTTGCAGCTGCCTAAAACCGGTACTGATCATGTTGCTCTTTTTAATCAAATGACAAAACTAGGAAGTACACGAGGAGAATACAATAGATGTAACTAACCTTTAGCAAGGTTTTTGCTACATAGTTTATCCTAATCTGTAAGAATTCTCTTTGGCTTGGCTTTCTGAAGCATCATGAACTGAAAAATGAGGGATAAAGGAAAGATAATGATAAGTGACAAATACAAAGTTGTGTGAGTTGTTGTGTGGTATCAATCAGGGATTGGTAAAGACCCATTCTTATTTATCATCATTAATGATTGTGCAGAGGGGACAAAGTACAAATTGAATTCATTCTTTGATACTAATGGGGAGATTTTGCAAACATTCATAAAGACAATATGGCAATATCTAGGGCAAAATTGTCTTAAATGGGTATTCATTGGCATTGACTATTAAAAGCATTAAGACTAAATGAAGGATTTAGAGGCGAGTGTGTGTGGCAGATTCAGTATGCCCTTTTAATGCAATCTGGCAGTAAAAGCTAATGCAGTTTTAGTATGGAAAGGCAGAAGCAACATATGTCATATGCCACAGATGGTAATTCCTCTCTATTTGACCTGGCTGAGTCTACATGTACAATACTAGCTATAGTCAGGGCCGGCGACAGGGGGGTACTACGGGTACAGCTGTACCGGGCCCCGGACTTCAGGGGGGTCCCGGTACGCAGCTGTACCCCCTTGTCGTCGGGCCTGTGAGCAAGGCGCAGCTCCGGGCAGCCGCTGCAGCGCTCACCAGCTCCCCTCCCCCGGCACCCAGCAGCCTCCCCCCGCCACCCTTTGCTTCTCCCGGCTGGCCACGCGGCCAAAGCATATGCGGGGGTTGGGGCCCGCGGGCGGCGGGAGACGGCTGGGGGGGCCGTGGGAGAATGGCCGGGGGGGCCGCGGGCGGCGGGAGACCTGTCGGGGGGGAGGGGCGCGCGGGCGGCGGGAGGGCCGCGGGCGGCGGGAGACTGGGGGCCCCCACAGGCAGCGGGAGAATGGCCGGGGGGGGGGGGCCCGCGGGCGGCGGGAGACCGGCCGGGGGGGGGGGGGGCGCGGGCGGCTGGAGACCGGGGGGGGGGGGGGCGCATGATCTGCGTACGGAGCCCCAAAATTCCTGTCGCTGGCCCTGGCTATAGTTGTGGGGATCTCTAACATATGTCATTGAACTGGAAGGAAGATACAATTAATCAAAACAGATCAAGAAGCTGGAGGGGTGGGTTTATGAGGAAACAGCAAAAGTAATAGTGACAGAGTCCTGTGGCACCCTAAAGACTAACTAAAGTATTGAAGCATAAGCTTTCGTGGGCTAATACCCACTTCCACTGCTTGCATCCGACGAAGTGGGTATTAGCCCACGAAAGCTTATGCTTCAATACTTTAGTCTTTTAGGTGCCACAGGACTCTTTTTGTCTCTTCTGCTATTCCAGACTAACACGGCTACCTCTCTGATTCTAGTAAAAGTAATATGAGTGACCGAGGGGTGGAGGGAGAATAATATAACCAACCAGTGCCTCCTCCTCCTTCCCCGCCCTTCCTGATTGGCTGTTTCATGGCATGCAGGAGGCTCTGGGGGGAGAAGGGAAACGAGGTCCTGGCAGGTGCAGGGGAGGAAGCAGAAGGGGGTGAAGTGGGGGAAGGGCCTCTGGCAGAGCTGGGGATTGGGCAGTGAGCACCCCCTGGCACACTGGAAAGTTGGCGCCTGTAGCTCCAGCCCCGGAGTCGGGTGCCTATACAAGGAGCTGCATATTAATTTTTGAAGAGCTGCATGTGGACCACTGGAGCCACATGTTGACCATTCCTGGCCTAGGAGCTGGACAGAGACTCAGGAAATCTGGATACAGTTGCCAGCTCAGACACTCTCCTGTGTGGGCAAGTCATTTAATCTAAGTATTATCATCATGTAATTTAAAGATTGTGAGGTGTGGAGTTGTGATGATGATGAGGGTCGCATAAACCCTTAGATTTAAGGATTTAATTTAAGGATTGTGAGGATTTTAAGGATTTAATTTAAGGATTGTGAGGAGTTGTGTGGAGTTGTTATGATGGGGGTGGGAGGCATATAAGCATCTAAATAGACACACACAGATGTCAGACACTTAGAAAATTTGATGTGATAATGTCCCTTCTGGAATAAATTGTATTTTAACTCATTACATATAAAAGCAGAAATTTACAAATCTGGATATCTAAAGTTAGGTTACTAATACAATAAAAGAGGCCAGATTTTCATTGAGCACATGCATCTCACCTTGATTTTTACCAAGATTTGTGGGTGCTCATCAGGACATTTTTATTTAGGTACCTAATTTTATTTAGAATCAGAGAGGTAGCCGTGTTAGTCTGGAATAGCAGAGGTAACAAAGTCCTGTGGCACCTTAAAGACTATAGTTAGTCTTTAAGGTGCCACAGGACTTTGTTACCTCTAATTTTATTTAGGTACCTAGATACAGAAACAGGTATCTAACCTTGAAAACGGTGACCAGTACCTTTTAAACATGTATTCACTTTAAGTGTGAGAATTGTTGAAGATCTCTTCTTTCTGATGAACTCAGTAAGATTCAACATAAAATGTAGAACAAAAGAAAATGAAGATCTTTAAAAATGATTTATGATATGCTCAGACCTCTGATTCATAGTTTTATTTTGAAATCTAAGCATAGTGCACCAGAAAACTGTGCATCTGGGATAACTAAAATAAACCTACTATTTTATGCAGAATATCTGCTTGTTTCTTTTAGGGTTTTTATAGGCATGCAGTGTACACCATAGGCATATTACTAATTTCCTGGGAGTGACATTATCCTTCATCAAGGCTTTTTATTAATTCATTGCTTACTATTTATAACTTCTGCATCCCCTCTATTCATATTCCTAGTGTCTACATTGGGTGATTATGGTTATGCTGTGGTCAAGGGTGGACAATAGATTGATGAATGAGTGTATACATTTCAGATTGTTAGCTTCTCCCCAGTTCTTTATAAATTAAATTGAGCCTCTTGTTTAATAGATCCTTTTGTAAAGTTAAATGACTGTCACATTTTGATTTTGTGATATTGATTCTCTTACCTCTGTTATAATAAACACTGCTTAGCTCTATGCTTGTAGTGCAGACTGTATAATATTGGGTATCTGTCGTACCCAGTAGAAAGAAAATGAATGAGGCTGGGATCCTGTGGAAAAAATAGCATGAAATCAAGTAATTAAAGACTCTATCAAAATGCATATGTACAAAGGGACTGAATTAAGATTGTAAAGGCAACCGTAATTCTGGCATTTTCTAACTTTGTAGTGCTTGACTTTGCAACCTTAATGTTCTTTGAATGTAGGGTTTGATTTGTATAACAAATATAAATATTTCAAAATATGGAGAGCACATGATTTCATGTTGATCAATTTATTTCCTAGCCTCTCCTGTGACATATCACATGGTATTTTTTTTTTTAAAGATTGTAGTTATTTGTCATATCAGATTTCCCTTCCTTGGTTTCTGAAAAGTAGCCTTGTCAGAACAGGAATTTATTTTGAAGGGCGATTTGATTCACGAAGAACTTACTAAATAGTGTGGGTTTGTGGTGTTGCAAGTTATTGCATTTGGGGGGAGTAATCAGTTATTTTGGAATGTACAAGCTGAGAGGTAAACTTGTATTGCAAATGTGATGTGGTTAAAAAGTTAAGGTTGAGATTTCATTCTCCTTCCAACAAGAAACAATGAGTTTTCCAAACCCTCCATATAAAATATCTATGTCAGGGGTGGCCCGCTCAGCTCTGGGAAGCGGTGGCAGTATGTCTGTGCGGTCCCTGGGGGAGGGGGAGCAGAGAGCTCCGCAGGCTGTTCTTGCCTGTGGATACCTCACCTGAAGCTCCCATTGGCTGGGAATGGGGAGCCATGGCCAATAGGAGCTTTGGGGGAGGGAACCACAGACCCTCAGAGCCTTCTGCTTCCCCTTCCCCAGGGCCAGCAGGGCTGGGGTGCTGGCTGCTTCCCAGAGCAGCGCGGGGCTGAGGCCAAGGCCAGAACAGACCTGCCCTGGCCCCGGCCCCGCTGCCAGCCCAGAGTCGCTCCAGGTAAGTTGTGCAGAGCCGGAGCCCACAGCCTGAATCCCTCTGCCCTCTGCTGCACCCCAGCCCCCTGCCCTGAGCCTCCTTCCACATCCTGTGCCTCAGCTCCCTGCCCTGAGCCATCTGCTGCAGCCTGTGCCCCTCCTGGGCCGCATCCCGTGCCTCTCCTGCACCCCAACCCCCTGCCCCGAGCCTCCTGCTGCACCCTGTGCCGCAACCTCCTGCCCTGAGCCCCCTGCTCCATCTTGCACCCTTCCTTGAACTACTGCCCTGAGCCCCCTTTCACACTGTACACCCCAATCCCCTTCCCTGAGCCCCCTCCTACACCTTATACCCCTCCTGTGCCCTAACCCCTTGCCCCAAGCACCTTCTTGCACACTTCACCTCCTCCCATACCTCACACTCCCTCCAGCACCCAAGCTCCCTGCCCCAACCCTACAGTCATGGCCCTGCAAGCAATTTCCCCACCCCAATGTGGCCCTTGGGCCAGAAAGTTTGCCCACCCCAATCTATATTAAGCATAGTGTATTTGAGGTGAATCTACCCATTTAAAAGCTTTATTTAATTCTAACTTTTACCAGGTGGAAGTCTATTTCGATTTTATCCTACTTGGGCTTTCCAGCAGGAATGTACGGTTAACTACCCTCCCTTTTTTGGTGGTTACATACAGCTAAAATTTGGCAGAAAAAGTGGTAGGTAGGGTGGTTAGCTGCTGTTCCACCAGAGCTGATAAGCATGGAAACATGTACTGTAATACAGAAAATAATCTTTGCGTTCTTCTACAAGCTTCCTTGAAATTTGGCATTGACAGTTGGCCTTGGAAAAGCTTTATATGCTACTGAATCTTGTACCTGCCATTTTTGAACAGAGATAAAGCTTTACGTCTTAAACAGAGTTTGGAAGAAACATTAACTAGCCAGTTGAACTCTTAAATTGATGTATGTCAGCAGATAGGTATTCGTGGTATTGCTTAAGGCATTGGTTCTCAATGTGGGGGTGGGGACCCCTCTGGGGGTTGCGAGCCAGTTCTGTGGGGGTCACGAGCCCCTCCTGCCAGCAGCCAGCCCCGAACAATGCCACTGCCACGGGCTGCTGGCATCTGGCCCCTGCTGCTGCAGGCAGCCCGTGCCCCTGCCGCGGCGGGCTGCCAGTGCCCCCATAAGCCGGTCCCGGCCGCGGCTCCTGCTGGCCCCGCGAGCCTGGTCCCAGCTCCTGCCGCGGCGAGCTGCTGGCAGCCCCGCGAGCCCAGTCCAGGCCCTGGCTCCTGCTGCGGCGGCCTGCCAGCACTGCCACATGCCCGACCCGGCCCCTGCTGAGATGGGCTTCCGGCGCCCGTGAGCCCAGCCCCTGCCGCGGTGGGCTGCCGGCGCCTCCCTGGGGCTGCTGGAACGTCCTCCTCACTGGCCTCGGGGGGGGGGCTGCTGAACCCCCCCTCCCAACGCTGGCCTCGGGGGGCTGCTGGAACACCCCCATCCCAGCCCCTGCCGCAGTGGGCTGCAGGCATGCCCCCCCGCCTGACCCCAAGGGAGGGTCGCGCTTAGAGGCCCAGTGTGGGAAAGGGGTCACCACTACAAAAAGTTTGAGAACCACTGGCTTAAGGACTCCCACTGTAGCTATCGCTTTAAGAATGTCTTTGTGCTCTGCAGAGATGCAGAAGCTTTTCTTGTAAGGGCAAGATAGATGCAGGCTTTAAGAACAAGTAGCAGGGTGGTGTGAATGCAGCCTTATGCTAACGGAAAACCAAAGGAGAAAGACTATGGACTGCATTCAGGATTTACGAAACAAATTCCTTATTAATGAATCAAATTAATCCTTTTGTGAATGAGCTCAGTGGAGATTAAAGTCCAGTGCCAGGTAAGAATGAATGTGGTTAACAAAAAGCCTCACCGAAGGGTGGATCATCACGGAGTTTCAGTACCTTTATTGAATAGCTTTAACTATTTCAAGTTTCTCTTCCTTAGTGTTATAAATAACTCAGGTTTGAGTTATTGTTTTAGCATTAATTTCTGAAGGTCCCTGGAGTGTCAGTAATGCAGGTTCCAAACCCTGCTAAACTAAAGCATCTGCAATTAGGATTTTATATGTTTTACCGAGTATCTGAAATACAGAAGAAACTACAATAGTGATATATGCTGCTTTACAATGTATGTACCATTTTTACATCTTTACATAATTTTTTAATTCTTGAAGCCAAAAAGCTAAAAAGGATTAAGCTGAATGTTTTCATTTGTTTTGGTTAGTCTGAATTATGTGGTTTCTTGATCATTTCTGTAATTTTGCTGATAGCTTTAACCTTTGATTTTAAGTCATTTAATATAATGCAAGTGGGATCATGTACGGAGTTTACATAATCCTAAAGATAGCTGGTGGGAGACCTTCTATATTTTTGCAAGAAAATAAAAGTCCTTATTCTGGAGTGCTTCAAATACGTGTCCTTTTGCCCTTGTATTGCTCTTTTGGTAGTCCTGATTTTTTTAATGAAAAGATTACTTGTTATGCCAAGCAGCAAGTGACAAAAAAGGCCAGTGATTCATACTAGATTAAAAAGCAGTTGCTGGGGATGAAAATAAGCTTGGGTGACAGGAACCATTATGGGGAAAATGCATCCATTTTGAAAAAAAATACCATAGACGATTTCCTGTATTCCATTCTTGAAAGGTTTTAGCACCACAGAGAAACCATAGAAATTCTCATTGTGTGATACTATAATAAATTTCTATACATTTTCCGTTTTAGATAACATAGTCTAAAAAACGTACAAAATCTTGGCATGTTTCTATTGTGCATTTTTGTAAAAACCTAGACTCTGTAGAGAGGGAAATTCTTTAAGGAAATTCTGCCTTCATTATTTGCCTAGAGTTGGGTTGTGGGAAAGGAGTGAAGTAATGATTCTACAGATATTTTTAAACTGCTCTTCCACCTGTTCTGAATACTCTGTAAAACGATAGTTACTATAACAGGTTGGTAAATCAATAAGTTTTATTTTCCCAAAAAGCAGAATGGAGAGAGGTAAACAGTAGTGTGCCCCCAGAGGTCTGTACTGGCATCAGTTGTATTTAACATATTGATAAATAATCTGGAAAAAGAGGTAAATTGTGAGGTGGCAAAATTTGAAGATGATACAAAACTAGTCAAGATAGTAAAGTCCAAAGCAGACCGCGAAGAGCTATACAAGGATCTCACAAAACTGGGTGACTGGGCAACAAAAGGACAGATGAAATTCAATGCTGATAAATGCAAAGTAATGCACCTTGGAAAACATAATCCCAACTATATAAAATGATGGGGTCTAAATTAGCTGTTATCACTCAAGAAAGAGGCCTTTCATTGTGGATAGTTCTCTGAAAACATCCACTCAGTTTGCAGCAGCAGTCAAAAAAGTGAGCAGAATATTGGGAATCATTAAAAAAGGGATAGATAATAAGACAGCAAATATCATATTAAAATGTATTTAAATCCATGGTATGCCCACATCTTGAATACTGCATGCAGATGTAGTCACCCCATCTCAAAATATATATATATTGGAATTGGAAAAGGTTCTGAAAAGGAGAACAAAAATGATTAGGGGTATGGAACAGCTTCCATATGAGGAGAGATTAATAAAACTATGATTTCTCAGCTTGGAAAAGAGGCGACTAAGGGGGGATATGAAAGAGGTCTATAAGATGATTAATGTGGAAAAAAATAAATTATTTACTACATCTCATAACACAAAAACTAGGGGTTACCAAATTAAATTAATAGGCAGCAGGTTTAAAAGAAACAAATGGAAGTATTTTTCAGTCAATGCACAGTCAACCTGTAGAACTCCTTGCCAGAGGATGTTGTGAAGGCCAAGATTACAAGATTATAACAGGTTCAAAAAAGAACTCGATAAATTCATGGAGGATAGGTCCGTCAATGGCTATTAGCTATCTATTGTCTCTAGTGCTCTAATTTGTCTCCAGTAATTAGCAGAGTTTGTCTCACTGCATGTGGTGTTTCTTTTTGTATTCTTTAAAGAGCAGATGTAGGAGTGGGCAGGGGGAGGGGAGTAGGTACTGAGGTTGAGACTAACATTTTGTGGCTTGTTAAATATCTAGATATGCTTTCCGTTTCTCTTGTCATATTTGTCCAGGAAATCAATTATTGAGGGATATACTTACTCACTTTAGGAGACCTGAGGATTTTATCTGCTTGGTTGAGTGTGAGTGCCTTTGGAGATGTTTGTATATCTGCTTACACTAGAGAGGTGGTTTTGGATGTTTTAACAAATAAAGTGCATTCAGTTTGTATCCTGCTCTTGTCATTATAGAACACAATCCTTTTTTCCATTTTATTTTCCTTAACTTGATGTATTGTAGAATTCCCAGGGGTCCTGTGCAGCAGCCCCTTGAGGACCGGATCTTCACTCCGACAGTCTCAGCTGTGTACAGCACTGTAAGTATGTAAGAACAGTTCTGCAAAATCCTAAGCCTTCAATTTTCTCTGTTGTTTACTTTAAAGGAGATACATTTTCCTTATGCATATAAGCACGCAGAAATTGTTATGCACTATTATTAGTGATAGCAAAAAATCACTTCCTTACCCCCCTAAAATTGCTGCTCATCAGCATAGGATACAAAACACCATTTTCTTTGCACATAAATGGAGTCAGCAGAACCTGTTGGGCTACTCCCTTCTTTCTTAAACATTTGCAGTTCTTCTCACATTATTTTACAGTTGGACTTTATAAGCATGCTTTGCTACATAAAAATGTTATGAGCCATATTCTTAGTCTGCCTGCTCCCCTTCTCTTCAAAGAATAACTTGATGAAACCTATTAGTTACTGCACAATTCTACCAAGACACTGATATTCCTATTTCATAACAAAAAGTTATGAAGGATAGTTCTACCAAGACACTGATGTTCCTATTTCGTAACAAAAAGTTATGAAGTTCCTCGTGATCATTGGGCTCAACAGGTAGCGATTAATGGCTCCATGTCTAGTTGACAGCTGGTAGGTATCAAGTGGAGTGCCCCAAGGTTTGGTCTTAGGGCCGGTTTTGTTCAATATCTTCATTAGTGATCTGGAGGATGGCATGTACTGCACCCTCAGCAGATTTGTAGATGACACTAAACTGGGAGGAGTGGTAGATACGCTGGAGGGTAGGGATAGGATATAGAGAGACCTAGACGAATTAGAGAATTGGACCAAAATAAATTTGATGAGGTTCAACAAGGACAAGTGCAGAGTCCTGGACTTAGGACGGAAGAATCCCATGTACCGCTACAGACTATGGACTGAATGGCTAGGCAGTGATTCTGCAGAAATGGACCTGGGGATTACAATGGATGAGAAGCTGGTTATGACTCAATAGTTTGCCCTTGATCTGGCAAATCTCAAGGTCAACCATGACTAGGCTACGTTGTTGAGGAAAGAGCAGGAGGGTGGATCCTGCAGCGATGGCATGCAGGCAGGGGCAATGGCCCACTCAGTGGCAGGACTGGAACCTCTGGGGTGTACCTGTTATGCCGGTCCCATACTCCCACTGTTTCTCCCAGGCTGCATCGGATACACTGTCCCCAGCACAGTCAGAGCCAAATCCAACACAGGGGAGACGTAGTGGGCCCTGATGCCCAAAGAGCCGTCCCTAGACAAGCAAGGGAAGACGCAGTGCAGTTGTCTTCTTCATCTGCGGCCAAACGGTGGTTGGACCCTCAGAAACAAGCAACCTCCCCGATGAATTCAAGGAGTACCAGGCCCTGCTCAAAGGTTGGCTGCTAACCTGAACTTAGGTAACAAAGAGTCCAGTGGCACCTTAAAGACTAACTATAAAGTTTTGATGGCCAGTAGGTGATGGCCAGTGGTGTTCTATTGTTTTCTTTCCTGGGCTTGTCTTGCAGCAGCAGGCTTCTGGGTACACGTCTGGCTCTGTTGATCTGTGTCCTTATTTCCTTGTGCGGGTATTGTAGTTTTGAGAAAGCCTGGTGAAGATCTTGTAGGTGTTGGTCTCTGTCTGAAGGGTTGGAGCAAATACGATTGTACCTGAGTGCTTGGTTGTAGACAATGGATCGTGTAGTATGTCCGGGATGGGAGCTGGTGGCATGAATGTAGGCATAGCTGTCGGTAGGTTTTCGGTATAGGGTGGTGTTGCTGTGGCTGTCATAGAACAATAGAACACCATTGTTCCTACAGTCCTCAGTTAAAACCTCTCCAATGCATCATCAGTGATCTACAACCCATCCTGGACAATAATCCCTCACTTTCACAGGCCTTGGGAGGAAGGCCAGTCCTGGCACACAGACAACCCGCCAACCGTAAACAGATTCTCACCAGCAACAGCACACCGCACCATAATAACTCCCAACTCAGGGACCAATCCATGCAACAAACCTCGATGCCAACTCTGCCCACATATCTACACCAGCAACACCATCACAGGATCTAACCAGATCAGGCACACCATCACTGGTTCATTCACCTGCACATCAACCAATGTCATATATGCCATTATATGCCACCAGTGTCCCTCTGCTATGTACATCGGCCAGACTGGACAGTCCCTACGAAAAAGGATAAATGGACACAAATCAGATATCAGGAATGGCAATATACAAAAACTGTAGGAAAACACTTCAATCTGCCTGGACACACAATTACAGATTTAAAAGTCACCATACTGCAGCAAAAAAACTTCAAGACCAGACTGCAAAGAGAAACTGCAGAGCTGCAGTTCATTTGCAAGTTTGACACAATCAATCTAGGATTGAACAAGGATCTTGAATGGCTTGCTAATTACAAAAACAGCTTCTCCTCTCCGAGTTTACACCTCAAATTCAGCTGCTAGAAGAATACCCCACCCTCCCTGATTTGAGTTAACAAGCTGCTTCAGCCTGATTAGACTAACCTTGTTACCTCCTACCTGGTTCTTGCCTACTTATCTATACCTTCCCCTGGACACTTCCACTGCTTGCATCCGACGAAGTGGGTATTAGCCCACAAAAGCTTATGCTTCAAAACTTTATAGTTAGTCTTTAAGGTGCCACAGGACTCTTTTTTACCTCTGCTATTCCAGACTAACACGGCTACCTCTCTGATTCTTAACCTGAATTTGGAGGTCAAGGAGCTAGTGGAGGAGTCCTATGACCTCTTTAATGTCATACCCTCCTCCACCCCGGGTCGTGTTGCCCGTCAACCCAGGGGTTCTAAAAATTTCTAAGTTTTTGTGACAGACCTCCTCTTCCATTCTGTCTACCTCCAAGAATGGCGGTTCTCAAACTTTCCCCTGCCATGACCCATATTTACTTTCCTTCACAGCTCCACGGACCCTTGTATGTCCACCGAAAGGCCGCCGAATTGATTACTTCCACATTTGGCGGCTATTTTCAGTGGATGAGCCGAGCGCTGAAATAGCTCGGTATGTCTGCCGAAAAGCCGCCAAATGTGGAAGTAATTAATTCGGCGGCTTTTCAGTGGCGCCAGGAACACGCGACCCCTCGGGAGGTGGCCGGTGACCTCCCAAGGGGTCGCGACCCCTGGTTTGAGAACCCCCATCCAAGAAGGCAGAAAAAGAAGTACTGTGTCCCGCAAAGGGATTTTAATACCTGTATACCTGGGCTCCAGCGAGGTCCTTGGTTGTGTCCGCTGACAATGAAAGGGACAGGTGGGTAGCATACCGAAAAATAAAGGTGCCAAGAGGCTGGACTTGTATGGCTGGAAAATGGGCTGCAGATGGGGATAGCAGCAAAAAGGCTAATTGGGGAAGCAGCCACAGCTGGAGCCAGGCCCCAGCCTAGTTGGCCCTTATAAGAGGGCTGTGGGTCAGAAGTTAGAACAGTCTCCCTCCACCGCTAAAGGGAGATGGACCTAGCTGCCTGTAGGAGCAAAGGGTACTAAGGGAAGGGGCATGCTGAGCTGGGGAGCTCAGGCCTGGCGACCTCCCAGGCTGCGGCCTGATTGGAAGGCCTGAAAGGTACTGGGCTGCAGGGAAAGGCAGCAGGTCCAAACCCCCTTTGCCTATGATGAGTGGCTTTTATACTGCAGTCTGCCCCAGGGAACAGGGCTAGATGATGACTGGCAGTAGTCCTAGACCGGGGTGGGTAATCTTTTTGACCTGAGGGCCACATCGGGGGAGCAAAATCGTATGAAGGGCCGAGTAGAGAAGGCTGTGCCTCCCTAAAAAGCCTGGCTCCACCCCGTGTCCAACCCCCACCCACTTGTTGCCAACGGACTGCCCCCCTCAGAATCCCCGACCCATCCAAACCTCCTTGTCCCCTGACTGCCTCCTCCAGAGACCCACCTCGCCCCTAACCACCCTCCACCCCTACCCAAGCCCCCCACTCCTTGAACCCTCACTGCCCCTCCCAGAACCTCCGCCCCTTCGAACTGCTCCCCAGGATTCCCTGCCCCTTATTCAACCCCCTGACCTCCACCCTGCCCCCTTACCATGCTGTTCAGACCAGCATGTCTGGCTCCACGTGGAACCTAGCTGCCTGAAGGAGCAAAGAGTACTGAGAATGGCTCCATGTGGAAGGGCTCCACATGGAACCAGACACACTGCCCTGTAAGAGCTCACAGTCCCCCCCCCAAGACCACTGCCCGCGCGGCACGCTAAGGCTCCAGAGGAGGGGGGAAGGCAGGGCAGGGGAGGAGCAGGGGGGAGCCTCCCCAACCAGGAGTACAGGAGCTGGTCAGGACGGGCTCACCTCCAAGGAAGGAGATTCCACCACCTACCTAGGGAACCCATTCCAGTGCTTCACCACCCTCCTAGTGAAAAAGTTTTTCCTAATATCCAACCTAAACCTCCCTCTCTGCAACTTGCGACCATTACTTCTTGTTCTATCATCTGGTATCTTGTTCTATCATCTGAGAACAGTCTAGATCCCTCTGTGACGGAGTAGGAATGTTCTTAATATTCTCTCTGGATACTGTGTGAGTGCCTCAGTTTCCCCTGTGCATTTCTTGAGTGTCTATGTGAAGGGATAAGGGTGTGTAATTGGTGCAGAGCAGAAGGCCAGTGTAAATAAGTGGCCAACGTCCTGTCTTGGGCCTGGCCCTTCCCCCCTCTGCAGAGTGTTAGCTGAAAGTTTGGAGAACAAAGGAATCAGGTGACCTCCTGGCCCCAGGAAAAGAGACAAAGAAGGAGGGACTGGGGAGTGAGGGAGTCTTGAGTTGGCTGGGAACGGAGTGAAGGGCAGACAGGCTATCTTGCTCTCTGTCCCCAAAATGGACCCAGCAGAGGGGTCCAGTTCTCGGTTACCTACAAGCTCTGTTTTAGATCATGTTCCTGTCATCTAATAAACCTCTGTTTTACTGGCTGGCTGAGAGTCATGTCTGACCATGGAGTTGGGGTGCAGGGCCCACTGGCTTCCCCAGGACCCCACCTGGGCAGGCTCACTGGGGGAAGCGCACAGAGGGGAGTAGATGCTGAATGTACCGAGGTCAGACCCAGGAAGGGGGAAGCTGTGAAGCTCTTAACCCTGGAGACAGTTTGTTCACAGAGAGAAAGCGTCCCCCCAGAGTCCTGACTGGCTTCGTAGGGAGCAGTCCCAGAGCATCGCCCTGGGGACTCCACGACACCATCCTCTTTGGAACCCCCCTTCAGGTAGTTGAAAGCAGCTATCAAATCTCCCCTCAGTCTTCTCTTCTGCAGACTAAACAATCCAGTTCCTTCAGCTTCTCCTCGTAAGTCATGTGCTCCAGGCCCCTTGTCATTTTTGTTACCCTCTGCTGGAGTTACCCTAAACTCCCTCCAATTTATCCACTATTTCTTCTAGTGTGGGGCCCAAAACTGGACACAGTACTCCAGATGAGTTCTTACCAGTGTCGGATAGAGGGGAATGATCGTGTCCCTTGATGTGCTGGAAATGCCCCTACTTATACAATCCAAAATGCCGTTAGCCTTCTTGCCTACAAGGGCACACTGTTGACTCCTACTTGTTCACTGTAACCCCTAGGTCCTTTTCTGCAGAACTGCTGCCTAGCCATTCGGTCCCTAGTCTGTAGCAGTGCATGGGATTCTTCTGTCCTAAGTGCAGGACTCTTTTGGCCCAATCCTCTAATGTGTCTAGGTCTTGCCGTATCCTATCCCTACCCTCCAGCGTATCTACCACTACTCCCAGCTGAGAGTCATCTGCAAATTTGCTGAGGGTGCAGTCTTGCCAATATCTGTGGTTTCTTGTGAAGAATGTCAATATAGATACATGTTTTCATTCTCCATCCTCACTTCTTAAGCATCTCCGACATGGATTCTGTTTAAACGGATCTGAACAGTTGGTGTTGTGAGGGAGCATGCTGCCTCGATGGTCAAGAACATTGTAGCGGGTTCTACTTTTGGTGCTGAAAGTGTATGCACATTTGAGTGTGGATCTATGCTGACAGTACTTGAAGAATCAGTTAGTGTTTAATAACCTCTCTTTTTTTTTCAACAGAAAGTCAACCACTTTGACTAGCATGCACATATTCTTCTGAATGGTCTGGTTATAAGTGAATAATTTCCTTGCACTCTGAGTATCATTTTGTTGTTTTTTGCCCACTGTGGATTCTGATGTCCTCTGTAGCTGCTCTTTCATCATAGAACAAAAAAATCTGCTTTTGCCTTGACAAGCCTTCATAACTAGGAGGACCGTAAATGATTTTAGTTTTCTCAGGGGCAGATTACGAAAGTAGCACAATATCCTCTATGGACTGGTTTCAGTTAAGTTGACTGGATCTGTATGTGTGCATCCCTGCTAGTCTATATCATCTAGAAATAAGATGATTCCTCTCTGGGGATGGGTTAAAACCAGTTAGGGGGAGGAGTAGCAGAGTCTTTACCCACCCTTTTCTCTGATAAGCACAAAGGTGCTTTAAATCTTCTTGCACTGAATGATTTTGAACTATGTCGAAGCCTTCATATATTGCCCATTGTTATTTTCATTTATACGTTGAAGCTATTTGAGTGTCTCTCGGGTGATGTAACTGAACACATCACTACTTAAAATGTAAGAAAGGAGTATGGACAAGCCCTTAGTCATAAACCATGTGTCTCATATGTCCTTACTTTTTCTTGGTTTTCAAATAAGCTGAAGATGCTCGTTGTTTGTAGATTAGAAGCCTGGAATTTCCTTCTGCTTTCTTTCTAATATCCTTTATTGCTGACTAATTTTTCTGTGTGTACACATTTATCTATATGTTGGCAATATCCCCTTCTATTAATTTTTGTGTTTTGAAATTCTTGAGATTTAAATGGCTGTTTTGAAACAAAGAGAGGTGTTGGTGTGAATACTGTTCATTGAGAAAAGTGCTAGATTGTTACACTGTGAGCATAAAACAAATTAGCAAAGACTTCAGTGCACTGAATTGCTGGAGGATATCTCTTGCAGTTATGATTCCTCATTGATTTTCCATGTCTTGTTTTACTGACCTGGAAACTGCATTTTAAGCACCTTACATTGCATCATAAATATGGTAGAATAGAAACAAGTATATGAGCCATGGAAAGTGTTATATTTAGTTCTGCATAGTATGTTTGGCTTTTTTGAGAGACTGAGGAAGGGGAGCTAGTTTTCCAAAATAAATGCTTGAATTTTGAATTTTCTTTGTTGATGGCAAGTCCATCAGTCAGCAATGTCAGCTTTTCTGTGCAGTCTTCATCCCCTTTATAAGAATAAATGGGGAATTTCTTCTCTTGTTGCCATTGTGTGTCACTTATTTTGACTGGTAGCAAGCCCTGTTGCAAATTCCAGTGAGCAGTTTTTTGCATTCAAAAATCATTGTTGGTATAATTTATGATGATTGACAGTCTCATAGTACGATCACATGACTGAAATATCAAGGATATTGCAATGAAAACCCCTCACTCTAACTGAATCAAGTTGTGATATTTGTTTCCATACCTTTGTGAGCACCAGTTTCACATAAGTGGTTAAATAATGTTTGAATTGGATCACATTTTAAAAATGCTGCTGATTATGGCCTCCTTTATATCTGGCAGTTCCTTACTCCCAAAGAACAGAATGGTATATAAAGATTGAATTACTAATAATATGTTTTACTAATAGTTTATCTCCTTACAGGTAACACAGGTAGCAAGACAACCAGGACCTCCTGCTCCTTCCCCTTATTCTGCACATGAAATAAATAAAGGACACCCAAATCTTGCTGCAACACCACCAGGACATGCATCATCCCCTGGACTTTCACAGGTAAGAGAGGTGCTGGTCAGAAATTTGCCTGCTCTTGTTTTTTTTTTTTTAGTATTTTTTCCCTCTGGTCAAGGAGCTCAATTCACATTTGAGTTATCTGCTTTCTGTGACCACTATAAAACTGATTAATGGGGAGCATGCCATTTTAAAGCAACTCCAACCTTATAGTGACTTATGTGTACCATGCTAATTGGTTGTTAATTGTTAGTGTGTTCTTGCTCATAAAGTGAAAAGATTATATTGGTGTCATCTTAAAAAATTGAGGAAAATATTGGTGACAATGTTGAGGGATATCCCCATTTTCTCACACTCTGTTCTGGGTTATGGCCCACTTTTGTTTTAACCATTACACAAGTGCCTGACATACTATTACAGTGTTTTTCCATGTTACATTTTTTACACAATGCTGATGGGCAAAGCATTTACAATTAATATTAAAAATAGTGAAATAAAGTTACAAAAATAAGTGTCAATAATACAAGGCAAAATGACAGATTGCAAAAAAAAAAAAGTAGAGAAGAACAAAATAGAAATAACAGTAAGAATAAGTAATGTTTGATTAGCAAGTTGTTGAGAATAAATTAGTTTTAGATGTGTTGAAAGATTAGTGTTGTATTGGAGTGAAAGTGAAAGGAGGAGCATGCTCTATAAAAAAAAAGAGATGAGAGAATGAGAAAAAGGAGCTTGAGAAGGGATGCTGCATGAAGTTACGAAAGATTGGAAATGGAGGAAAGCCAGTGGTGTGTAGAGAAGACAAAATAAGAACTTCGACTACTAGGACTTTTCTACACAGAAACTTAGTGTGTGGTAGGCTAGTGTGCTGTAGATTCACACTCTGGTTTACTGCACACTAAGTTAATGCAGATAACCCCAAAACTGGATTTCAATTGACAATGAGTTGAGCGGATAGAAAAAATTTAAAGCTGCGAGATACCCAGGAGGTTAAGATGGGCAGTAGAGTTCTGAACAAGATGCATCAGTTTAGATGGGGAAAGGAGGGAAGACCAATTGTGGAATTTGGGGAGGACAGTATCCAGAAGACAGGATAAGAGATAATGAGAGCTTCAAGCTTACTCTAAGGCTAGGAAAAAGCAACTAAAAATCTTGGCAAATGCTGCTGAAATTTCCAGCCAAACTCTCTAATGTTGGAGAAGCAGAAAAGTGTGATCCACTTTTCAGATTGTTTTGATGTGTAAAAGCAAATGAGGATATGTGTGAAACATTCCAGCCATTATCAATATAGCATATTAGCAGATTACAGATAAAGCACTATGTAGATGATACATGGGGTAAAACTAGGGTGACCAGACAGCAAGTGTGAAAAATCAAGATGGGGATGGGGAGTAATGGGAGCCTATATAAGAAAAAGACCCCAAAATTGGGCCTCTCTCTATAAAATCGGGACATCTGGTCACCCTAGGTAAAACACCTTGCAAGAAATCTGAAGACCCATGGTTATGTCTGGATACTTGTAAAGGCTTTATCCTCTTAGAGGCCTGGAAACTGGAAGCTAAAGTATCTTGCAGGCCTTGTGGATGCTGTTCCAGGGCATTACCTTGTACTTTAATCTCATTGCTGCTACTTACACATACTCTGGCTTGAAGGTGGAGTCTCACAGTAGAAAGAAAAACAAATTCCAATGGTGAAGGAAGTGGGGGAAATCCCAATATCTTATTAGACTTTTCTTGCATAGAAGCAAACTCATTAATTGTGAATTTATGGACAAAGGGAAAGCCAATCCCTGAATGACACTGGCGGAGGAGAGGAAGGCAAGTGACCCACACAAAGTTTTAAAATGTTAGCCAAGTTTTCCTTAATATTTTCCAATTGAGTCAATGTTTGCAAAGAAGATGGGGTCTGTGCCAGAATCCTTACTTTAGGCAGCTGTGGAGACTGCTAGTTTGCTGTTCCAATGATTCTTAGGGGCTTTGAAATTAGACCCAGATTGGTCCACCACTGCATAGACTACAGTATTTTTTAACTGTGATGATCATTAGGAGTGGCATGGCCTTGTATCCTCCCCAATCATCTTGGGGACACTTGTGGGTGTTAGGAGGGAGCAGTTCCTGTGTTTAATTGTACCTGTCCCATGCATTGGTGGCATAAAGGAAGGAAAGCATAAGGGCTAGATTCTAGCCCTGGTGAATGGATGGAAGCATCCAGTCATTTGTTTCTCTAGGTGGTTCTGGCAGCTCTTCCACTGGTAGATTGGACAACCAGAGGCTAGAAATCTTGTTGAAGTGAAAGCTTGAACTCTGTAGACAAATAGTAAAAAATGAAAGGGAGAATAATAGTTGTTTTCATTGTTTATGCAAATTGCCTTTAAACAGAGTTTTTCTGCTGTAGTGGGACACATCTGCTGACCCTCTTCTTGTGAGTAGAGTCTTCTCTGCTGACCAGATGGAGGCAGCAAGAGCTTTGTATCTGGGCAAGCCTGACTAGCAGGAGGTCTATCCATCAACTGCATAATGTCAAGACCCTGTGGGAGCTTCCATTAAGTTCCCCAGTGGTGAACCTATTCTGTAATGAGATCTTTCTTCACTTCTACACCCTTTTGATTCCCCTGCTTTTGTCTTGACTGCTTTTACTCTCTTTTCTCCCCTGTGTTCCTTTGTTGGTTTCTTCACTGGGCAGAGTACGTAGTCCTTTGCCTGACTTGCCTCCAGCAGGAAGATTGAAAATGGAAGTGGCTCACACTGATGGCTCCCCATCAAAGCACCAATAGCCTCTTCTGCTTTATGGGGCACCCCACTAAGGCATGGCCCAACTGAAGCTGGAAGATACAGAAATTTTGGGAACAGCTGAGAACCCCTCATAGAGCCAAGCAGTAGCTGCAGCAGGCGTCTTGGCTCCTATCGGAAAACAATGTTACAAGAGAAATCAGCTGCATTTGTGGCAACTGTTGCACTTTAGAGAGCAAACCAGCATGGAAGAGAAGCAGCAGCCCCTACACTGTTGAGAGAGAACTCCAGCACACCAAGGTAAAATCAGTTCCTCCTCCTCAGCAGGCAAGACAGGGGGGTTGAGATGAATAGGGATCTTCTCATTCTTCCCTACTTTGCTTTGATAGCCAGAATCCCTGCAAATGGGTAAGCTCCCAGTGGTACTACACTGAATGCATTTAGTGATAGGAGGGTTGGCAGGTCTCCCCCAACCTATCCTTTGTGAGTGACCTAGTAAATGTCTCCCCATAACTATACTATCTCAGCATCTATATCATTACTGCCAAAAGCAGCCTCAAAAAATGAAAAAGTCAAAGTGTAAAGATGGTTGCTCCTCCCTCAACTGGTTCATTTGAGTCTCCTCCAGTAGGCACACCTGCAAAAGTTACAAGCAAAAATTGTAGAGAACATAAAGAACGCATAGGTGAATCTTAGATTCTTTCTTAGTTGATGCCACCTCCTTTTTCTGGAAGAGGGAGAGTTATCATAGTTCAGTTCAGAAAAAAAATCTGACCAGAGCAGCCAAAACCGACTATTCACGATGGAATACTGTTACATCAGGTTCAAAAGGATCTTCTAAGCTTCTTGAGCTGGACCAAACCCTAGAAATTCCCAAGCAGAAAATCATCATAGTTTCTGATAGGGAAATATTTTCCATGCAGATGTTAAAAAAGTGAAATTTTCTAACTCAACTCAGCTGTAGAGGAGATTCTTCTTTGAGTTCTTGCTCATATCAATTCCAATTAGGTGTGCGTGCGCTGTGTGCATGATCGTCAGAGAAACTTTTACCCTGGCAACACTCGGGTTGGCTGAGGCGCCCCCTGGAAGGGTGCTTTCATGGCACCGGGTATATGCCCCAGCTGACCCAGAGCCCCCTCAGTCCCTTCTTATCGCCTGTGACGGTCGTTGGAACTGTGAAGCGCGGCATAGCTGATCTCCACTCTCCCTAGCATTCGCTGTAGTACCTGTTAACAGTTTGTGATTAGTTGTTCTCCTCTTTCCCTCCTCCCAGTACCCAGGCCCATACCTAGGTCCACAGGTTTCAAACCCTGCTCTGCCTTCCTTAAGCCAATGCCAACGGGAGACCCCCATGACTCCTGCCTGAAGTGTCTGGGGGAATCCCATCAGGTGGACAAATGCTGGATTTGTAAAGCTTTCAAGCCTAGGACCAAGAAGGAGTGGGACTTTAGGTTGAAGCAGCTCTTTATGGAGGTGGCACTTTGCCTGGTCCCATCCTCTGCACCATAGGAGTCAGCGCTGACATCTTTGGTGCAGAGTGCCCCAGCAGCACCGACAGGTCTGGCGCCTCGTTTGGACTCTACAAAAGACTCGTGGCACCAGATCTCTCCAACACCACTACCTCTGCGGCACCAGTCTAGATCTCCTGGCCAGAAGAAGCAGCCCAAGCAGGTACTGATTGCTCCTTCTCAACAGCCGCTGGCGCTCCCCGCACTACTATCAGAGCCATGTCATTGCCGGAGCATCCAGGACAAGCTCCATCACCATTGACTCCAGCGCCACAAGGGCCGTTGAGACGGGTGCACTTAAGCTCCCGGGTGCACACCATGGTCGAGCTGAGGCTGCCTTCCATGCCGGAGACTTTCTCTATGGCAGAGGACGTGATCACGCTCACAGAGCTGGCCCTTCTGCAGCCTGTAGCACCTCCAGTGCGGGTGGTGCCATCAAAGGGAAAGCTGTCCTTAGTATGCCATAGTTGAATGAAGCAAGACGGCACCGGTCCCGATCTTGGTGCCCAACCCACTCACGGCATCGCTTGCAGTCCCGGCATCGATTTTATTCTTGGCACCGGTCATGTCGTGGAGATCCGGCTTGTGATACGGTCAGTATCAATTGGACTCCTGGCGCCGCTCCTGGTACTGGCTGGAGTGCCGCTCTATTCAGAGCTGGTCCAGGCGCTGATCTCGCCAAAGATAGTCATCGAGATCCAGATCTGGCTCCAGGTACCGATACGGCTGCCAGCACCCATCGGGATCATGGTACCATTCCGGATCACACCACTGGTCTCCGGCACCATGACACTGAACGGCACCCAGAGACTCGGCGCAGACATGCACAGCGCTGCCTTGGCCTTCTTGCTTCGCCTCTGGGTTGTCACACTCAGAGAGTGGCTACCACACCCAGGGCCTGTTTTCTGAAATGAACTCAAGGCTGCAGAATTTGAAAGATTCGAGGGTCATCATGCGTTCGCTTGGAATGCATACCCCAGTCACGCAGCGGAGCGCCTTCAGATCGCAGCCTCAGAGACCCTATCCTCCCCTTTGGCCGAGACAGGACTTTTATAGAAGACACAGCCAAGGTGGTAGAAGGAAACAAACTGTCCGCCAGACCTGCCAGAACCAGGGCTCTCCCAAGCCATTGGCAGGTCCCAAACAAAACTTTTGAAGGTGCGCCCGAGGATGGAGCACCAGTCTCTATTCAAGATCCTTCCCCGCCTTTCTGGAATCGTCTCTCCCATTTGCTGTGTGCGTGGTCTCATGTAACATCAGACCGTTGGGTCCTACACACAGTGGAAAGGCGATATTCCCTTCAATTTGCTTCCCTGCTCCTCCCATCCTCCTTGCCCGTCCCTCTTCAGGGACCCTTCTCATGAGCAACTCCTTCTACAGGAGGTTCAAATGCTCCTTGCTTTGGGGGCGATAGAAGAGGTTCCAAGGGAGCTAAGGGGAAAGGGTTTTTACTCTCACTACTTCCTAATCCCCAAGGCCAAGGGTGGACTCAACAAATTCATGGTAAAGTTGAAGTTCCACATGGCTTCACTGGGGACCATTATTCCTTCCCTGGATCTTGGAGACTGGTATGCTGCCCTCGACATGAAGGATACGTATTTCCACATTGTGATCTATTCAGCGCACAGATGCTTTCTTTGCTTTGTGGTCAAACAACAACACTTCCAATTCACCATCCTTCCCTTTGGTCTGTCCACAGCTCCCAGAGTGTTTACCAAGTGTACAACCGTCGTGGCTATCTTCCTTTGTTGACAACGGATCCAAGTGTTCCCGTACCTCGATGACTGGCTTATTCAGGGTCGCTCCAGGGATCAAGTGGAATCTCATGTTCAACTCACCATGAACATGTTCAGTCAGCTGGGCCTTCTGCTCAATGTTGCAAAGTCCACTCTGATACCAACCCAGAGGATAGAATTCATCAGAGTAGTCTTAGACTCAGGCCTCACCTGAGCACTTCTGCCAGAAGCACGCTTCCAATCCCATTGTCCGCAGCCTGCAAAGCTTCCTGACCTCAACCATGAAAACATGCCCATGCCTCCTGGGACACATGGCTTCTTGCACTTATGTGATGAGGCATGCCAGGCTATGGCTCTTCCCACTCCAAGCCTGGCTCTCAACAGTATACCACACAGGTTGGGACAGCTTGAACAACGTGGTTACTATCCCACCGGGGATCTTAAGCTCTCTAGGCTGGTGGCTGGACTGCAAGTCAGTGTGTGAAGGGGTACTATTTCACTCTCCACAGCCCTCCTTGTCCCCAGTCATGGACACGTTATCTCTGGGATGGGGCGCCCACCTCGGGGACCTCCGTACACAGGGTCTATGGTCGGTAGGAGAGTTATTCCTGCACATCAGTGTATGGGAGTTGAGAGCAGTGCACTTGTCGTGTCAAGCATTCTGAGAGTGCCTTCAGGGCTGTTTTGTTGCAGTTCTCATAGACAACACAACGGCCATGTTTTACATCAACAAGTCAGGAGGAGCCCGGTCGTTCCCCCTCTGTCAGGAAGCCATTTGCCTATGGGAGTTCTGCATAGTCCACTCGATCCATCCGGTGGTGTTGTTTTTTCCAGTATTCCAGAACACCTTAGCGTACTGCCTCAGCAGATCCTTCCAGGCTCATGAGTGGTTAATCCGCCTAGCCGTCATCCACTCTGTCTTTCTGAAGTGAGGGTTTCCCCAGATAGACCTATTTGCCTCGCGTGAGAATCGGAAGTGCCAGGTGTTCTGCTCTCTCCAAGGTTGTTCCTCCGAAGGGTTCCATGTCGGACGCCTTCTTGATACCGTGGAAAGGCCACCTATGCTACGCCTTCCCTCCATTTCTGCTAGTCCACAGGGTCCTGCTCACACTACGCAGGGACAGAGCATGTTTGATTCTGTCCCTTCCAAGATAGATTAATATTTGGTGTCTTGTTTAACAAAGATATGAGTTGCCTTACTGGATCAGATTGACCGAGTCCAGTATCCTGTTACCAAAAATTACCATCACTAGCTGCTTCAAAGGAGGTTCAAGAATCCTTGTAGAAGGCAGTTATGGGATGTCCCCCCAGAAAGTTTCCTCCTAATCTCCAATAGTTAGAGGTTGGGATAAGCCCTGCAATATGAATTTATATCCTTTCCAAAGCTTTTATTATAACTAGATATTCTTATTTATATACATTTTGAATCCCTTCCAGATTATTGGCCTCAATATTATCTTGTGGCAGAGACTCCAGGCTAATTGTGTGTTGTTTGAAATAGGATTTTTTTATATCAGTTTTGAATTGATCACCTTTCAGTTTTCTTTAATTTCCCCTGTTGTTGTATTATGAAACTGGGTGAATTCCTAATCTACCTTCTCTATACCATCATTGTTTTGTAGACTTTTATCATGTCCCCTTCTATCTGTTTCCTCTTAGATAAGCAATGCCAATTTTTTAAATCTCTTATATGAGAGTTTTTCCATGTCCCTAATCATTCTTGTCACCTGTCTCTTTATTACTTCTTATCCTGCTATATCCTTTTTATAAGCACTTGTATGATAACAATGGGCATAGATATAACAAGATCCAATCACTGGAAGTTGCATCTAGCCAATTCAGACTGGAAGTAAGGAACATATTTTTATCAGTGAGGGTAATTAACTATCGGAGTAACTTATTGAGAATTATGGTAAAGTCTCTATCACTGGCAATTTTGAAATGAAGATTGGGTGATTTCTAAAAGGTCTGCTCTGATGTAAACAGGAATTAATTCAGGAAAGTTCTGTGGCCTGTGTTATATAGGAGATCAGAATAGATGATCACAGTGGTTCTTCTGGCCTTAGAATCTGTGAATCTATGAATGTTTAGAAAGTCTACACTCTGCATTTCATATTTATAACAGTTGCCTCTCTAGTGGCTATAACATCAGTTAGTAGGGGTTTGGAGAATTACAAACTTATAAGAGATGTTAGTTTTCTTCCTAATAGCCATAAATATCTACTGAATTTTCTAAAAAATGTAGTCCTATCAAGGAATAAAAATAAGAGTTAAGCAATAGTGAGCCAAAGGCATTCTCCTTTGATTGAATTGTATGTTTAGGCTCATAGATTTTAAGGTCAGAAGGGACCATTATGATAAAGGTCAGAAGGGACCATTAGTCTGACCTCCTGGCATGATGCAGGGTGTAGAATCTCACCCAAGATTGTCTATATGACAAAGCACATGGTCCTAAAGTGTGGCTCCTTCATAGGGGCATTAGAAAATAGCTGATATCTGTAAAATGCTAGTAAGTCATAGTATTAAGTAAGTATCAATTTGTGGTTAAAATGAAATGGAGATCTTTATGAATGATGCAAAATGCCTGGGCAGACTGGCACTTGGTCCCCTTTAAATATTTCCAAATGTGTGTATGGAAGGTTGCAGTGTGATGCTGTGGAATGGTACTTTGGGACCTCAAATGGAGGTTAAGGAGTAATGGAATGTATGATGTCTCTTGTGGGAAAAGCGGTATAGGTGTGTGGGTCTTGTCATGCAAATCTAGTTGGGTTTTATTTAATTTTCTTTTAAATAAACACCAAAAGAAATTTGATTAGTATAGCACAGGGCAGGCAACCTATGGCATGAGTGCCAAAGGTGGCACATGAGCTGATTTTTCAGTGGCACTCACACTGCCTGAGTTCTGGCCAACAGTCCGGGGGAGCTCTGTATTTTTAATTTTAAATGAAACTTCTTAAATATTTTAAAAACCTTATTTATTTTAAATACAACAATAATTTAATTATATATTAAAGACTTCTAGAAAGAGACCTAAAAATGTTAAAATGTATTACTAGCACATGAAACCTTAAATTAGCGTGAACAAATGAAGACTCAGCACACCACTTCTGAAAGGTTGCCTACCCCGGTATAGCATTATTAATGGATAGGTTATTTTTCCCTTTTTTGTCTATATTTTTCAATTAAAGCATTGCTGTGGTCTCTTGTTTTAGCTATACAGCTTCCCATGTTTTCCTTTAGCATGACTTAAAACCAGCCCTAAGCACTCCACTGCCCTTCAGAACTAACCTCTGATGCAAGAGTAGGAGAACTCTGAATTATACGCTCTAGCTCCAGTGTAAACGGGTAGTAACAATACTGCGCTTTGAGTGATCTCTGGAAACGTCCTCTAATCTACTTAAGTCAATTGACCTCTCTTCCCTTTGTTTTGAACTTGGCTGGAAGTATGGGGAAGTACTTTTTCAAAGCTTATTTGTAACTGGGCAAATCAGCAAAGAAAATATTTGCT
The DNA here is from genome assembly GCA_032164245.1 of Sternotherus odoratus. NCBI lineage: Eukaryota > Metazoa > Chordata > Testudines > Kinosternidae > Sternotherus > Sternotherus odoratus. The sequence continues at coordinate 16,570,185 of JAVMKO010000018.1, read as the reverse complement.
GAGTGAGTGAGAAGTAGAAGATTAGGAGGATCTGCATTTAAAAGACAGTGTGCTGATACACACTCAGCACTCCAGAAATCCGCTCGCTCTGTCCCTCTGCATACACACAACACACTCCAGCACAACCCCTTCGTTTGAAAAGCACGTAACCAGCTGAATGCTGAGATAGCTGCCCATAATGCACCACTCCCAGTGCCACTGCAAGTGCTGCAAATATGGCCACGCCAGTGCAGTTGCGGCTGTGAGTGTGGACACACTGGAGCACTTTCCCTGGAGCTGTATCCGAAGGCGGGTATAATCAAAAGCGCTATAAAGCTGTAAGTGTAACCAAGCCCTAAGAGAAGTAGAATAAGTAGGAGCAACACAACCTGGCATCATCCAAGAAGCTCTGGATGGGGAGAAAATTCATAAAGCTCTTTCATCCTTCTCTAGCTATTGGAAAGAAGGTACCAGAAACGGAAATGAAATCTGGAGCCCTAAAGTAGGGAACAAGAAGGTCACTGTGGTAGAAATACATCTTCCCATTCGCCATTATCTGGAGGAGTTCAGGGCGAGGCTTCTCATTAGGAACTCTCCTATAGGGCCTTTCTGTCCTTGGTATCTACCTTTTAGCTATGAGGTTCAAGCCCTGGGAGAGGGTGGGCAGGGGAGAGAGAGTGGAACTGTTCTTTGACCTGCCTTTGGCCAGATTGGGGGCATCAGTTGACACTCTCGGCAAGGAGGGGAAAGAGAGAAAAACCTTCCTCGGTCAGGGTTAGAGGAGAAAGTGGAGCTCCACCAGAGCAAGCAAACTGGGAGCTGGAGAGAAAAAAAAAATCTTAAGATGTTGCAGCTGTCTGTAACTATTCAAAAAGAAAGAGGCAGAGAGTGGAAAATACCACCCTACCCCCAGCCAGGAGGAGGGGAGAGTGAGTAGAGCTTCTACATGCACAAACTCTCTCTCCCTCTCATTCTCTCCCTCTCCCTCTCATTATCTCCCTCTCCCTCTCATTCTCTCTCTCTCTCACTCACTCTTACTCTCTCAATCTCTCTCACTGTCACTTCAACAGCCAGGAGGGAGGAGGGACAGAAGCTTTCAACCCCACCCAAGAGCCAGCAGGCTTTTTGAAGATCCAAGGGAACTGGTGCAAAGGATTCTGGGATGTGGGATGGTGAGTCACAAGAGGAAAAAGGTTGAAAAGTGTTCCTCCAAAAAGCATCTGTACTTGCTTACTTTAGTTTTAAAAAGCTGGCTCTAATTTGTGAGGTTGGGATCACAGTTTGCAGGGGATTCACTGACAACTGGGGAACAAATTATCATTCATTTATTTTGTAAACATGGAATGATTCAGGTACTTTTAAAAACATTCTATGTACAGAGCAGATCACAGTTTTGTGTCCGTGTAGTATGAGTAATTCTAAAATAGTTAAATATTCTGTTAGCCACAGAGCCAGTGGCATATAACAAAGCTTTGTTCCAAAGATGTTTCAGTTATACACAAATACTAAGCATATTTAGTAGATAGATATACCATGGAAAATATAACTACAAGGGAACTGAATTCTCACAGGATTGATATTTAAGCCTTCCACCTGTAGGGGACTGGTTTAGACCCAGAACAGGTCTGTACTAACTGAAAGCTGTTACCATCTGGTGGTTCTTTGACTTAAGTGAAAGGAGTGCTGTGGTCTCATTCTAGATGCTGTAAATGCCACCATTGGAACAGTTAGCTTTTGTAATGGCATTTAAACGTTCTTCAGCACCTTTAAAATCTGATGGCTCTTGTGCCAGCAAAGAGACGGTCATATGTGGCACATTTATGGGCAGACTTCACAGCTCGCCAAGCTTCTTTGTCTGATGTTGGATCCCTTCTTCAACAGCATAAATTGTCTTGTATCTAGGACATTTATTCAGCACTTCAGCACAGTCAAATTCAAATAGTTAAATTTGTTTACTTGAAGAAAATAAAAACATAAACTGTATTTAACGTTAATCTGAGCTAGTCATGGTCTCTGAAAAGCTGTGCTATCAGGTGCTAGGAGACTTGGAATCATATGCTAAAGATGGATAGCTTTTTAGATCTTCTCTTTTTACAAGCAGTCTTGTTCTCCCAATCAGTGGCTCACTGCCTGTAAGTACTAATCCGATCCCAAAGTTCAGCCATCCTCTGTAGTTTGTGTTGCTCTTTACTTTATGTAGAAATACTTCCTTTTTTCTTGGCAAAGTCAGATAGCAAAGTTTTCATAGGTGAAGTGAGGCATAATGTCTCCCTTATTTATCTCCTTTCTGTAAATTACACAAATTTTCAGTTTTCTTTCTTCATATGTGGTCACTTCAGAGGTCTCTCATCCAGGGGAAGCTCTACGATTTTTGCTGCCCCAAATGCGGCAGTCAGGGGGCCTTTGGCGGCACGCTTGTGGCACGTCCACTGGTCCCACAGATTCAGCAGCGCCTCTGTGGGAGGTCCGCCAGTCCTGCGTCTTTGGCATCCCCGCTGCCGAAATGCCGCCGAATCCATGGGACTGACATGCCGCTGAAGGCCACCTGACTGCTGCCCTGAAAACAACCGTCAGGCCACCCCCCGCAGCTTGCCACCCCAGGCACATGCTTACTGCACGGGTGCCTGGAGCCACTCCTGCTCTCTTCCATTTCATAAAAGTGCCTTTGAAGCTGTGTAAACTGTGATGCATTTAAAATTATGCCCACCCCTTTCCAGGGATGTTTGGCAAACATCTTAGTTAAAGCCAGGTTCTTTAGTAATCCAATGAACTCTCCACCATAAAGGATCTTCATGTACAGGAGCCTGCAGGTTTTATGCCAGATTGCATTATAACAGCTTTCACACTGATAAAAATAGAACATTGCAAGTCATATCGAAATGTATAGTAATGGATCATGACATTAATTAGCAGTCTTCTTGGCAGCCTCAGTGATCTAGACCAGTGGTTCTCAAACTTTTTGTAGTGGTGACCCCTTTCCCACATCGGACCTCTAAGCGCGACCCCCCTCAGGGGTTAGGCGGGAGGGGGGGGGGATGCCTGCAGCCCACTGCGGCAGGGGCTGGGATGGGGGGGTTCCAGCAGTCCCCTGAGGCCACTGAGGGGTGGGGTTCCAGCAGCCCCATGGACGTGCTGGCAGCCCACCGCGGCAGGGGATGGGCTCCTGGTGGCGCTGGAAGCCTATCTCTGCCGGGGCCGGGTTGGGCACGTGGCAGTGCCGGCAGCCTGCCACAGCAGGAACCAGGGCCCAGACCAGGCTCGCGGGGCCACCAGCAGCCCACCGCGGTGGGAGCTGCAGCCGGGACCGGCCTTATGGGGGCACCGGCAGCCCGCCAAGGCAGGGGCATGGGCTGCCTGCAGCAGCAGGAGCCGGATGCCAGAAGCCCGCGGCAGCAGCATTGTTCGGGGCCGGCTGCTGGCAGCATAGAATCATAGAATATTAGGGTTGGAAGGGACCTCTGGAAGTCATCTAGTCCAACCCCCTGCTCACAGCAGGATCAATCCCCAACTAAATCTCCCCAGCCAGGGCTTTATCAAGCCTGACCTTAAAAACCTCTAAGGAAGGTGCTTCTACCACCTTTTTAGGTAACCCATTCCAATGCTTGACCACCCTCCTAGTGAAAAAGTTTTTCCTAATATCCAACCTAAACCTTCCCAACTGCAACTTGAGACCATTACTCCTTGTTCGGTCATCTGCTACCACTGAGAACAGTCTAGATCCATCCTCTTTAGAAGCCCCTTTCAGGTAGTTGAAAGCAGCTATCAAATCTCCCCTCAGTCTTCTCTTCCGTAGACTAAACAATCCCAGTTCTCTCAGTCTCTCCTCGTAAGTCATGTGCTCCAGGCCCCTCATCATTTTTGTTGCCCTTCTCTGGACTGTTTCCAATTTTTCCACATCCTTCTTGTAGTGTGGGCCCCAAAATTGGACACAGTACTCCAGATGAGGCCTCACCAATGTCGAATAGAGGGGAACAATCACGTCACTCGATCTGCTGGCAATGCCCCTATTTATACAGTCCAAAATGCCATTAGCCTTCTTGACAACAAGGGCACACTGTTGACTCATATCCAGCTTCTCATCCCTAGTCCCTAGGTCCTTTTCTGCAGAACTGCTGCCTAGCCATTCCGTTCCTAGTCTGTGTCCTCTTTTGTATGTAACTTTAGTAAATATCAAATCTTACAAACATTAATTCCCTTTGTTAAGATAGGAATCAAGGAACAGTGTGATAAAGGCTTCCTCCTGAACCACTGTAGCTGTGCTACTGATGGCAGTGTTCAAAGAGCAGCACCTTTCTGCCAGGTTATTTAATGACTGTGCTCTGACAAATTTCCACTGGGATGCCATGAGCAAGTAATGAAAGATCTGGGGGTGACTCAGCTTTTTTCTGAACCTGTCTGACATGATTAAGTATGTACTTTGCCTGTTTATTCCCAGCACAGTGAGTACTAGGAGAGTCACATTACACAGCAGGCATAGTGTTTATTAACCAGCTCAATAACTGATCTAAAATTAGCTTTTATTTTAGTTGTTGTTTGCTTACTGAAGTCAGCAGTATAGGGGTGGAAAATCTGCACAGAAAATAGTCATATGGGGTTTTCCCTAGCAAGTGACTTTGAATACATAAACATTCAGATATTATTTCTTTACTTCACTGGTAATCAAATTTCAAATGTAAAATCACAAAAAAAGAAGGCTTTGAAGAATGCAAATTGCTCTGACTAGAAAATGGAATGTGTCAGCAGCAATCCATCCTACTGCAGCTTTGGGAGCTGAACTTCAGTGGTTTCCAATCCATCATTTTGTTACATGTGAACCAAAATCTTTATACACAGCAGCATTTCCTTCTCCCTCCCCACCACAATATTGTATCCAAAGGGTTTTTGAAGTGATTTCCTCACTGGTCTCTTTATTTGTCCATCTCATTCCCAGGTTTCAGTCACAGTGCACAAAATTTGCCTGTCTTCCATTGTGACTGAAGGGGATTGTAATTACTTTGCCTACCTATTTATGCAGTTGGTGCAGAAGAAGAACCCTGTGAAGGTTGAATGCACAACAATTTTAATAGATTTACTTGTATGAAAAACAGTGGATCATTATGATTTATTTAGTTTGGCATTTTAAAGTTCTTCTTTGAGAGATGGTCTCTATTGTATTTCACTGAAGTTTTATGCATGCGGGCTCTGCTTCCAGAGCGTTGGTCCGCTCGTGCATCCTTGCCTTGCCTCATGGTTTTGTCCGAAGTGATAAAGGGCGGGGCAGACTGATTGCATCTACTTCCTTCTCACTGCTGCATGATCCATAGTGTCCTCAGCCCTGATGAACTTTTAAAAGAAGTTGTAGAAATTGTTTACAGTGTGTTTTTATTCTACTGTCTCTTATGTGGTTTTGGTTTTGGTAGTAGTTTTTCTAGGATTGGACTTTGGGGGAGTTTGTTTTTCCAGTCCCACCTGCACCACTATGCCCACACATGGATACTGGATTATGTTGAAGATGCCAGGATTCAAAATCCTGCCCGTGTTTGTTCTCAAACAGCAATGGGCACCAATGCTCCATTTACTGCTTGGGAGAACCCAAGGCTGGTGCAACCACTAGGCGAACTAGAGGGCCGCCTAGGGCGCCAAGTGGGTGGGGGCACCAAAAAGCACGCTCAGGGGAGGTGGTGGTGGTGGTGGGGGGGGCTTGGGGAGGGCAACCCGCAGCAAGTAATGGAGGGTGAGCACTCAAGGGAACCACTCCCTGCCCCAGCTCACCTGTGATCTGCCTCCTCCCCTGAGCGTCCCCCCCCCCCGCTCTGCTTCTCAAACAGCTGATTGGCACCACAAGCCTGGGAGGTGGGAGAAGTGGAGCACAACAGCCTGCTCAGGGGAGGAGGCAGAGCGAAGGTGAGCTGGGACGGGGAGCTGCTGCCCACAGGGCTCCCTGGGCAGAGTGGGGGTAGGGTGGGGAGCTGCCGCCTGCATGGCTCCCCGAGTGGGGGAGAGTGGAGAGCTGCTGCCCAGAGGGCTTCCCAGATGGGGGGGCGGGGTGCAAGGTGGAAATTTTGCTTAGGGCGCAAAAAATCCTTGCACCAGGCCTGGGAGAACCCCACATTTCATAGAATCTCAGGGTTGGAAGGGACCTTAGGAGCTAGTCCAACCCCCTGCTCAAAGCAGAACCAGTCCCCAACTAAACCATCCCAGCCAGGGCTTTGACCTTAAAAACATCTCATCTCATCATCAAAACATCAATATTTCATTCAGATGCAGTATCTGCCAGGCCTTCCCAAGATGTACTGGGGAAGTCCAGGCTCTGCCGCAAGAAGCACCTCATGGGGCCACCCTCAATGGCCACAGGCACTGTCATAAGAAGGGAATCGTAGTTTCACTCATCGAGTTTTCCCAGAGAAGTGAAGAATACCATTGAGGACCTTCCATTCAGTGAGTCATACCTGTTTAATCAGAAAACCACTCCCTCAAGGATTCCAGAGCTGCACTTCAATTGCTGAGTATCTATAAAGCTGCACCCAAGTAAAAATTCTACTCCCCACCACCTACACAGTGTTTCGGGTCTCCCCAGTACTTCCACTATAGGCCATACAAACCTCCTGTAAGTACCAGAATCGGCAATGATCCCACTTTCTGGGCCTGCCTTCACAGTCTTCATTATCTCACAATCAGTCCACTCAGAAGTGTTATTTCTGAGTGCCACTAGAGAGCCGTCAACTATTGTGTCCACTGCCATGCAACCAAGCACCCCCTTCAGGTTGTCTAGCACTCTTCTTACCAGCTTGGAGTGCAATAACAATGGACAAGCAGGTTCTGGCTGCCATCTATTATGGCGATACAATCGAGTTCACCATGCTACCTCGTGCATATCCCCCATCCTGTTCCCTTTTCAGGGTCCACTCTCATGACAGCATCTGTGTCCTAGAAGTATACTCTTTACTGCAAAGGGGAGCACATTCCTCTGAACTATCGGGCACAGGATTGTATTTATCTTGCTTCCTGATTCTGAAAAAGAGTGGGTGGAGACCAATCCTGGACCTCCGTCGCCTCAACCTCTTCATCTGCAAGCCCATATTTCATATGGTTACCTTAGCAGCCATCATACTGTCACTAGAAAAAGACTTGCTTTATGGCTCTCTGTCACAGAGTGTGGGGGAGTCGGGTCCCTGCACTACCACTTCCTGGGATTCACAGTGACTCTCAGCCAGCCAGTGGATTAGAAGGTTTATTTGAGATGACAGGAACACAATCCAACTCAGAGCTTCTCAGTACAAACAGGACCCCTCAGTCAGGCCCTTCTGGGGGGCAGTGAGATGAGACCCCAGATTGGGGCTCCCGCCTCGTCCTCAACCTCCTTTCTCCCCAAAACTCCACCGAAAAACCACTGCCTCCTTCCCCCTTCCTCCCAGTCACTCCCCCCAGCCTTTGTTCAGATACACACAGGCAGAGCCTCACCTCCCCCACCTGGGGTTGGGTTACAGCCCAGATTTACCTTCCCTGTCACACTCTCAATATACAGGATGCCTATTTTCACATGAATATCCCTCCATCCCACAAGAGATTTCTGAGTCACAGTTGGCCCTCAACATTTTTAGTAGAGTCTGTTTCCCGGGTCTTCACCAATGTTTTCTTTGTTGTAGCGGCCCACCTAATGCATTATGGGGTCCTTATTTTCCCCTATCTCAACAACTGGCATCTCACAGTGCGATCCAGAGCAGAAGCTCATCTCTTGACCTCCATATTGCTCAGACTCCTTTCATCCCTTTGGGGGGATGTCCACATCAAAAAACGCTTTGATTCCCACGCAGTCCCTATAATTCATAGAGGTCTCCATCAACTCGGTTCCAGCCCACACTTATCTGCCAAGAGATAGGTTCCGGACTCTCAGGAACTTTAGACAACAGTTCCATTTCTCCCGGTCAGCACTTACTTATCCCTCCTTTACTATCTGGCAACCTGCACGTATGTCACCTCTTTCACTTACCTTCACCTCCACTATCTACAGATGTGGCTCCAGGGAGTGTATTCTCCCGGCAACATACAATATATCCTGGATCTTCTTCTGACAGTTCCCCCCATGGTGCTGTTTTCCCTCCATTCTGGCTCTTCTAGGACTTGGCAAAAAGGGTTGCAGACACACTACAGATACAGTTGGAGGAAATCAAGGACACTTACCACAAACTCCTTAACATCTTATTCTCTTCTTCATCCTCATCTTCCTAGCCCTCCCTATTCTGGACTCCAATGAAGTGGGCTGTAGCCCATGAAAGCTTATGCTGTAATAAATTTGTTAGTCTCTAAGGTGCCACAAGTACTCCTGTTCATTTTATGGATAGACTACACGGCTGCTACTCTGAAACAAAAACTGTGTGACAAACCTCAGCATTGGAGATGACTACTTGTAAACTGGCTGATAAAAAATATTACATCTCAGCTGGGGAGATGGAATTTCTTTTCTCTTACCCTCACCCAAACTCCATCGTTGTGGACATGGTAAACTCCCAGGGCCATTAGCACCCAATGAGATCTACCCCATGATAAGGATTGGAAGCGCTTAGACCTCTTCAGGGGGAAAGCCTACTCCTCTGCCACATTGCAATTCTTCCCTTTTTGTAAGCAGGAGCACAGCCTTCCAGCACTTATATGAGGAAGTTGTCCCCAACACTCTCCAGAAACTTCCTGGATTGTCTGTGCATTGCTGTATTACTCTCCCAGCGGATGTCAGGGTGATTGAAATCCTCCATTAGAACCAGGGTCTGTGATCTGGAATCTTCAGTGCACACTGCCCCTTAGCGCAGAACTCTGCAATGGAAGCCTTGTTCCATGTGGCTGTCCTCCATTCCACCATTCTGTCCTCTTCCTCACACCCTCCTCCAAATTAATTATTGCTTATTAATCACCCTCAGTGAAATACAGTGGGTACCATCACTTGAAAAAGGAAAAGAAGGTAACTTACCTGTAACTGGAGATTTTTCGAGATGTGTGGTTCACCTGTCTATTTTGCTTCCCACTTTCGATTCCCTGTGGTGGAGAAGGAACTGGAGGTGTGGTTGATCTGCCCCACCTTTTATCACCTCAGATGGAACCAGTGTGACAGATTTCTGTTACCAGTCTGCCTGGGCCTTAGTTGATCAGGCTAAGACCGCAGGATTGTAGGGGCGGAGATGAAGGGCATACCATGTAACTGAATTTTAAAGCTTTACTAATAAAATAATAAAAGAACAACGGTGGGTGCTGAACCTGCTTTCATGACACTCAGAGGAAGGAAAAAAGTGTTAGTGCCCAAGCTCTAACCCTGTTTCATACTCACATCCATGTGACCCAGGCTGGTCAGGCCTGAGGCGTACCATCAGGAAGGGGGGTGGGGGTGGGAGTTCTGTCCAGTGCACCGGTCGTCCTGGGGTTCTGCTGCCGATCTACAACTTGCTTCTGCTCATGGGAAGGTTTTATGCCCTTGAGTCTCTTGAGGGCATTCCCTTCAGAGGTCTTTGTTCCCTGTGCTCGGTATTCCAGTCCAGACTGGCTCTCCTTGGCTTTTTCAGATTTCCCCAAAACATACTGGCTCCAGGGTTGGAAAGCCAGACTGTTGAGTCTCACTGGGTGGCCAACCTTTGCAAATGTGTAATCTCAGAACTGAAACTTCTTTTGCCTTTGCTTTGCTTCTGTCTATATTTTATACAGCCAGCGGGGGCTGCAAGCAGTTTTTTGGTGCCTGGTCTGTGTCGATTCTTGACCTTGAACGCAGAGAGTTGCTTGCTCTTTATTTCTAGGCCAAGATGACTTTTCAACTTAACCCATTTGTTTAACCCATTCTATGCTCTTTCCCCCCACCTCTTTTGGCCTCTCATAACCAGCAAAGGAAACTTCCATTCCCATTCACACCTTTAACTTTTCCCAAAATGTTTTGCAATGCCTGCAAGAGCTTTAGCAACGTACAATGCTGATCTGCCCCTCTCCCCCCTAGCTCCCCCCAGAGAATTTGAGGGAGGGAGCCATTGGGGTGTGACACCAGGAGGCGAGGCAAGGACACGTGCACGGACCAATATACTACTATTAAATTCTCCAGCTCTGAACGCACGGCACACATGCAGAAATACATCTTAAAGAACCTCTGGTTACAGGTCCATAGAATCATAGAATATCAGGGTTGGAAGGGACCTCAGGTGATCATCTAGTCCAACCCCTTGCTCAAAGCAGGACCAATCCCAACTAAATCATCCCAACCAGGGATTTGTCAAGCCTGACCTTAAAAACCTCTAAGGAAGGAGATTCCACCACCTCCCTAGGGAACCCACTCTAGTGCTTCACCACCCTCCTGGTGAAAACATATTTCCTAATATCCAACCTAAACCTCCCGCTCTGCAACTTGAGACCATTACTACTTGTTCTGTCATCTGCTATCACTGAGAACAGTCTAGATTCATCCTTTTTGGAACCCCCTTTCAGATAGTTGAAAGCAGCTATCAAATCCCTGCCCATTCTTCTCTTCTGCAGACTAAACAAACCCAGACCTTACATTGGATCCCTATATATCAGTGCCCTTTGGAACACTGGGACTACCAGGCCAATTTTAAAGCAGATTGTTTATAACTTTCTTTTTCATTTTAATTAAATTTGGCCTGATCCTAGGGTATATCTGTACATACAGTGCTGCAGCAGTGCACCTGTCTTGGTACAGCTGTGCCACTGCAGTGTACCTCATTTTGCTCATGAGGCGGAGGGAGGCAGAATATTCACATTCCTGTGCAACATAAATAGTGTAGACATAGCCTTGCTCTGGTCATTGAAATATGATGTTTCAACTGCACTGAGAAGTGAGTGCTTGAGGGCTAGTGCCCCTAAACCTGTCCTTTAGGCATCACAGTAGTGATTGAAGCAGACTTTTCTTTATTGCTTTTGTAGACCTACTCATGAATTTCAGATATTTAGAATGTTGAATGTAGAGACCAGAAATGGCTCCTTTAGAATTCCTGCAGTTTGCACCATGAATGCACAGTAATTCCACATAGAAAAAAATGCTACTTATGTTTTTGAGCACTTCACAAATGTTATTTATTTTTACCTATAATATTTATATATTTATTCTGAACTGTGATCGTATATCTAATTTTTTAATGTGTCCCTTAAAACACACACAATAGATATTTTCAAAATTTTACAAAACAGTAATTGTCTGTACTTCACTCCTTACTTATGATCTCGTTCACTCCCTTTGAAATCTTCAGCTGAAGATGGATCATCATGAGCCTTAAACTAACCGAATATTTGTACATTGAAAGTCACAATTTGGCATAGAGATTGTCATCAGTGAGGAACCATTCACAAGGGAGACTCAAACCAAGTGTTTATTTGAGAGCAATAACAAGTGCTTCCCTGCTCAGGGGCTGTGCATTATAGCATTCCCAGTCTTGAGAGCTTCAGAGCCAGCCTTTGATGCCCCCATAATGGTACCTTGTGATACTACCACTACCTTCAATATTTTTTTTTGTACTTCCTGGAGATTTTAAAACAGATTGTCATATTTGTGTTCTTGAATGTGCTGTACAGTGCTCCAGATGCCATGCTAGAGAGGCCATTTTAGAAATACTGTTACTACTGATAGATCGTGAAGTTGGCCCAGTGTGGGATAGTGGTACTGAACAACTAAATATTATGATGTTAAAAATTGAGCTATTAGAGAAACACAAATAAGCAACCTAATCCTCACAGAAATTGAAAAAGAGCAAGAAGGACTGGGCAGCTTGGGATAGGTATTCTCTTATTTCTAAGACCAGGATTAAGTAGTGAATGGAAGTTGTTACCATATGATAGCTGTTTGGTGGCCTGTGTAAAATGATTTAGTGACCTCTGGCCGTATCAAAAATCACCATCGCAACTGAAATTATTTGCTGGTGACCCTGAGAAGGTTGATCAAAGTTGAGGTATATTAGCAGGGGCAACTTTGCATTACTGCTGTCTATGCTCTAGGCCAGTGATGGCGAACCTGTGGCACGCGTGCCGCTGCCGGCACGCCGAGCCGTCTCTGTGGGCACGCCGTCAAAACCCCGGAGCAGAGGGGCGGGGTCAGTAAGAGGCGGGCGGGTGGTGGAGGAGGAAGTGAAAGGACGGCCGGAGCCCGGGAAGGAGAGCGGAGGCGGGGCCGAGGCAGGAGGCGAGGCAAGGCAAGAAGGAGAGCGGAGGCGGGGCCGAGGCGCGAGGCAGGAGGCGCGGCGCGAGGCAGGAGGCGAGGCGAGGCAAGGCAAGGGGGGGGGAGGCGAGGCAAGGCAAGGGGGGGGGAGGCGAGGCAAGGCAAGGGGGGGGAGGCGAGGCAAGGCAAGGGGGGGAGGCGAGGCAAGGCAAGGGGGGGAGGCGAGGCAAGGCAGGGGGGGGAGGCAAGGGGAGGGAAGGCAAGGGGGGGAGGCAAGGCAAGGCAAGGGGGGGGAGGCAAGGCAAGGCAAGGGGGGGAGGCAAGGCAAGGGGGGGGAGGCAAGGCAAGGCAAGGGGGGGAGGCAAGGCAAGGGGGGGGAGGCAAGGCAAGGCAAGGGGGGGAGCTAAGGGGGGGGAGGCAAGGCAAGGCGAGGGGAGGGGAGGCAAGGCGAGGGGAGGGGAGGCAAGGCAAGGGGAGGGAAGGCAAGGCAAGGGGGGGGAGGCAAGGGGAGGGAAGGCAAGGCAAGGCAAGGGGGGGGGAGGCAAGGGGAGGGAAGGCAAGGCAAGGGGGGGAGGCAAGGCAAGGCAAGGGGGGGAGGCAAGGCAAGGCAAGGGGGGGAGGCAAGGCAAGGGGGGGAGGCAAGGCAAGGGGGGGGAGGCAAGGCAAGGGGGGGAGCTAAGGGGGGGGAGGCAAGGCAAGGCAAGGCGAGGGGAGGGGAGGCAAGGCGAGGGGAGGGGAGGCAAGGCGAGGGGAGGGGAGGCAAGGCAAGGGGAGGGAAGGCAAGGCAAGGGGGGGGAGGCAAGGCAAGGCAAGGGGGGGGAGGCAAGGGGAGGCAAGGCCGGGGGGGGGGCGAGCCGCGCTGCTGAGGCCGGGGGGGTGAGCCGCGCTGCTGAGGCCGGGGGGGGCGGGGGGGGGTGAGCCGCGCTGCTGAGGCCGGGGGGGGGGGGGTGTCCCGAGTCGAGCGGGGGTGTTGGCACTTTGAAAAAAAACACGTCGTTTTGGTTTGCAGTTTGGGCACTTGGGCTCAAAAAGGTTTGCCATCACTGCTCTAGGCAGTGTCTCTCAGCCTTTTGAAATTGGCAATCTCTTATTCAAAGTAAAAAAATTCTCTACCCTCTTACATTTATTGAAAAAGTAAATGTGAAAAGAATTAAAAAAACCAATAACAGCAATACGCCTATATGATGTATTTGTGTGTGTTTAGAGACATTAATACAGAATACTTGATCTTTTTTGAGTGTTGAGGAATAGGCTAGTGAGATTTTCTTTACTTTAAATTGTAATAACATTTTTAATGCCTCATGACCCCTGATTGCCTTGTGTGATTCACCCTTTGTTGCGACACACTAGTTGTGAAACACTGCTCTAAGAGTTTCTGTGATTCAAGAGGACTTAGGTCATCTGTGCTCTTAATTCAGTGTTTTCATCAGCATTATAATGAACGCATGTTGTTGTTTTTTAATTAACAGATTTGTACCACAGTTTAAGGAATTTAAAACTGAGAAAAAAAGAAAAACTGCTTTGATAATAGGCTGATAATTATCTAAAGATGGGAGTGCTGCAGTTGGGCAGTGTCATCATTAATGGCTTAATATTATTTAGGCAAATAACTTCTTTGACAGATATAATACATCTATTAAAGAATGAGGGATGCAGAGTAAATTACATGATATGTGGAGATATACCTATCTCAGAAAACTGGAAGGACCTTGAAGGTCATCAAGTCCAGTCCCCTGCCTTCACTAGCAGGACCAAGTACTGGCCCCTGACAGATTTTTTTTGCCCCAGATCCCCAAATGGCCCCCTCAAGGATTGAACTCACAACCCTGGGTTTTGCAGGCCAATGCTCAAACCACTGAGCTATCCCTGCCCCCAAAATAAAGTAAAGCTTTTTTAATTTAGGTTTTTAAATAGAATGTTCTGAAATTTCTAGCATAAAGTCCCACAATTGTTATAACTGTACTACTCCAAGTAACAGAGTCCTGTGGCACCTTAAAGACTAACTAAAGTATTGAAGCATAAGCTTTCGTGGCTGAACAGTAATCACCAGTTCATCTGATGGTGTTTTTTGGTGCCTTTAATTTACTTCTCTCTGAATAAATTATTTGGTATATTAACATTTTTTCTCTGTTCTCTGCCAGGCCCCTTACCCCTCAGGGCAGAATGCAGCTCCAGCCACATTGGTATACCCCCAAACTCCTCAAACAATGAACACACAACCTCAGACCCGCTCTCCGGTAAGGGAGCACTTGTTTGCTCTACTTTCTGTTTTTTTCTCTCTCATTTCTGTCTCTCTGTGTGTACTGTAGCATTTCTCTGGAAAATGTTTTATTGACTTTTGGAAGCAATTTCCAAATAGAAAATATTTATTGTATTTTTAAACCCGTTCATGTTAGGATAAGTTTCTTTCAAGGTAGCTTATGTGAGAGGAAAGTGTTGGAGGGATTCTCACCTACTTCCCAATGGGATGATTTATTTTTAGTGTATTCTCACTCAGGTTCACCTCATTTTAGAACCTAGATTCATTATCAGTGTCTTTCTCTTTGGTTCATTTTTTTTTTCTTTATAGAAACGTTTGATAAAGTGTTAGAACAAAGATCAGTAAATTAAATTAAATCTCCAAAGTAGCACTCTGCAGTGCGGGGAACATGACTTCTGAATCATTGCCACTGGATCATTTCGAACTCTTTAATATATCACTGTGTATATGTACATGCAGCTTTATATAAAGTTTCTGAATCTCAGAATCTTTTTGTGATAAGGCCTTTTCATCAAACTTTGGACTCTATCATCCTCCTTTTATGCATATTTTAATACTGTTCTCCTATTTTAGGCCTCTGACTCCCTGAAACCAGCCTCATGTTGGGAAATCTGTGCTTGTAGTGCAATTCCATCTGATGCTAGGAGGTCCTCCTGCAGCATCAATGCTTATCCTTACTTTTAGAGGCAGAGTAGATCACCTCCGCTGTACCTGAAGCCTCAGCTAGCCCAGGGAGCAGCAGTTCCTCTGTCCCTTGCAGATCCTCATCTCCTGTGTCGTAACATTTTGGGTTGCCACTAAAGTTGCTGCACATCTCCAGCACTCTTCTTTTTTTAGAGTGGAATGCTGCTGAAGGGTGGCAACTGAAAGTCTTTGAGACAGCAGTCTTCTGTTCATCAGGTATAATACAGGGCAGGCTCTCTCCCTTTCCACCCCCAGCCCCACCAATGTGCCTTAACCCACTTCTGGAACTTTCACCTCTAAGGAATTCAGAGAAGGGTTCATCTCTGTGGCCTACTGAGTCCTTGATCTCTGTGCTGAGGGAGCCAGTTAATTCCAGGTTTGATGGTGTTTTTATGACATGGACGGTTGCACATTTGTAACTGGGCAGAGACCCCCAACTTATTTCATATAGTCCCCAGTTCAAATCAGTTATCTGGGATACTGATGATGGTGAATCTTTTCTCTGTAAGTATGGTCATCATCTTTATCTCTAATTGTTAAAAAGCAAGAGTAAATTTACATGATTAGAACTGGAGCAATACCTGACTGTAGAGCTGCATCTCTAAACCAGTTTTTTTGACAGCCCAGCAGAACAGTGCCAATACATTGCACAGACAACTGGAAGAGGAGGAAGGTTTTGGAACAGAATCCGGTTTACAGGTCCCTGGCTGGAAGAGGCTGGATAAAATACTGCATTGTAAGCAATATAACAAACTGTACTCCTTCTTGCAGGCAATTGTGCCAATGGCACTGTTTAATTTTTTGTTGGTTTTTTTTTTTTTACCACATGATTTTGTTGACTGATCTACAGAAATTCACTGATTGCTTCTTTGCTAAAAACATGAGGTGCCATGGCAGTTTCTGCCGGGTTAAATGGTGAAAGAGTGGTTTGGGAGGGTCTGATCTTTCAGGATTTAGACAAGAAGAATTTGGGTTTATACTTAAAGGGATGACACTTTCAGAAAATTTGGCTGAAAATTCACAAAACTAGGGATTTTGCCACACCATTAGAGAAAATAATGAAGAAGAGTTTGTCTGCAGTTGTCAGCTATTTTTCTGTGGTCATGAACTATTTTATTTTAAACTATCCCATATGCAGTTTTTGCCATCTGCTCTGCTAGTGACCATTATCACTCCATTACTAAAAAACGCACATATAACATTCCATTACAAATCCCATCCCCAACACAAATGCATGACTAGCTGGTCCTGAACTACTCTTGCATTTTGTTCTGGGTTTGATTTATTTTAGTTTTATTTTATTTTCTGGTGGCGATGGGAAGGCAAAGAGGGGATGAGGAAGATGGCGTGATAATTCCTTTGCCATCCTAGGATTCTCTAATGTAGTCCAAACCATCACCCAGCTGATGAGGATAGGTAAGCTGTTGCACTGATTAAGTGACCCTAACACTGCATTCTAGAACCGCCAAAGCTTACTCCATTCTATTTCTGCATTAAAGGGCCATTGGCAATTGCACAGTCTAGGCTTTTCTAGTCTTCCCTGGACAGCTGCCTTTGCAATTCAAGTGGCTTCAAAATTTTTGTAGTGTCATTTGTATTTGATACCAAGAATTTCAAAGTTCAGTTCCAGTTGGGGAAAAAGTTTTAAATACTTTTCAGCCCAAGTATAGTTACTGCTTTACTTCCATTTCCTGTTGTCATTCCCAACCCTAAACACTAGTTTATTTTAAAGAAATCTGTCTAGTGTAGAGAAACTGCTAAAAAACAATCTGGGAGAAGGAAATGTAGTTGCTATTGTAATAACCCATAAAAAATGGTATATTCATGCATTGTGCAAAATCTACATCAACATATGTAGAAGTTGCCAGCAGTGCACAAACGGATTTGTGAATGAGACCAGTAAGGACGTGAGTGGCAGAAATGTTGGATCCGGGTTTCATAGAAGGCTGTTTTCCTCTGTATCTACTACCTTCACCATCTAAAGAAAAAACAAAATATTTTTACTCTGAGCCAGCAGTGACTACAGTTTGTTCTGTTGCTTACAGCTACCAATAGGAGTAAAGAATATTGTCAACAAGAATTATGAAAATCAATAGCCAATGGTGACCAGTGCAAAATAGACTAGGGTACTTTTCCACTAACGTTGAGGTTTTATTTTATTTTTTTCTTATAACATGTATTACTTTTTATTCATGGAATATAGTTTGGCTTAAGTATTCTTAAAATGTAACTTTCCAACTCTTATTTCAGAGCCGATTAAAAGTTAGAATTTTCCATGGAACAGTGATAAGACAGGTACTTCCGCTCTCAGGTTAATCAACACTGATTTTTACACCCCACAACTCTCTTTGCAGGGTTTTTGAAGCAAATTGCTTTTTCCACTTTCATTGGTGGATAAAATAGAGCCTGTAGTCCATCAGTAAATGTTTATGTTGGTGCCTTGTCCTTGTCAGGGGAAGTGCTATCCTGTTTTCTCAGATGGGAGTCAGAAGAAACAAAACCCATACTTTGCTTTTGGGATTCCTCCTGTGAAAAATCTGATTTGAATTGTAATCTATGCATCATCTCCTTAGAATCATCAGTCTCCTTTACTACTGCAAGTGAAGGATCAATAAAGCCACCATCTTCCAATATATCTAAAGGAAGGGTTAGAAGCTGTGTGTACCAGTTGTCTCCTTAGTATATCATATGACAAATTGCCAAACTATTAAAGCTGAAATTTTAATTTTTTAGTTTCATGAATTGACATTTTCTTGTGTTTTAAAATCTGAGGTTTAGTGGAAATGGCACATGGGGGACAGTTTAGAGTGGAAAAGAAATAAAGTTGTATATGACTTGTGAATTGGTACTGTAGATTATACACTCTTATGGTAGAAGTAGACTGTGTGCATTTCTTCTTCCTGAAGATTTTGATTATTCTGCATCCAACAGTAATGATGAGATGAAGGTAGGAGCAATATATAAACACTGTACCATAAACAATAGTATTTATAGACTGCTGCTTGGAAGTATTAAATATAGGCAATTAAAAAAAAATTCTAAAGGGGAAAGGAAAGTCAATTCTATCAGTGGGGAATTCTTGTTTTCCTTTTGTCATATTTGGTGGTGTTAGGAACATTAAGAAGCAGTGAAATGGGGCTGTAAACCAGCCTTACCCCATTTACTTATTTTTATTTATTTGTTTATGTTTATTACTTTATTTCTGGGTGAAATAAAAACTTAGTAACTTGAAACCAGACTTTGTCACCTATTTAAAATAGTTTAACTATCCCTGTAGTTTGTATATGAAACGTACAAACTTCACTGATAGGTGTACTTTTCTGCCCTTATTGTTGTTTATTAAATTCACATTTTAGAACATATGGTAGCACATGAGGAGAAAGCAGTATGTATTAAATCAGTGTCCTCACAATTAGCAGAGCTGTACTGCTTTGCTTGCTTACCTATGTCTTACATTACTGGCAGGCACAGCTAGCAACAGGGAGAAGTGCACACACAGTGTTTTGCTACTGTGTATAAAAACTCCGTGTGGGATCTAATTTAATGTACTCTGTTTAATTATTTGAGCTGTTATTAATAGATTACCAGATATAATTTGAGGAAAGACTGGAGTTCAGTTAACAAATTGAGAATTAAGGGCTTAAATGCTTAATTTGAATTCTTGAAGAGATACCCTTTCATTTTTATTTTTATTTTTCATGCCTTGCAATCATTTTTATTTCTATTTTAACACTCAGCTAATTGCCAGAGAATGTTCTAAATGTTCATTGAGTGTGTTAAATGCTGAATCTTTTCCCCCATTGTAATGTGAGAGGGTGGGAAGTGTTTTAATGATATGAGCACAGAACTGGGAAATAGGAACTCCTGAGTTCTGTCCAGGGTCTGCCATTGGCAAACTGTTTTCCTGGACAAATCATGGGTTAACCTATTTGCTTCAGTTCCGCCATTTGTAAAATTGGGATAACAATACATACCACCACATAGTGGGTAGGATTATATGGCTAATATCTGTAAATACTTTGTAGATGAAATGCACTATATATGGGCAAATTATTGTTTTAGTCTTGTTTGCTTTGCAGAGATTTTTATTCATTCCCTGTAGTGTGCAGGACACTAGAAGTGCTTACCTGGCTGTTAATTGCAATGTTGTAAGCTGAGGTGTCCTCCACTTTCCAAAAATCTGAGTCAGTCAAACCACTTTAGACAACCACTTGTCTTAAACACTTAATATTTAACCTTTTTCTCTGGACTGTATTAAGAATTTCTGTATTCATTTGGTAGAATGCCTTTAAGATGACTAGCAGCTTTGGTTGTCTCTCTCCCAGCTCTTGGGCAACCCACTATAACTGGAGTGGTGTTAACCTGTTATATTGTAGTACCTGTCTGTCACTGTCCTTCAGCAAAGCTTTGACTTTTTGTGGTTTTTCTTGTGGGTTTATTTTGCATGTAGTATGGCATTTTGTTTTTTGTTGTGGTCTTTCTGACTCTTTGTGCCTTTCCTTTTGTGTTTGTTTCTCCCGCCTTCCCTCAGTTTGCAGCGGGGCCTCGACCTGCCCATCACCAGGTACAGTACCCTTGCCCCTTCATTATCACCCTAAACTAATCTTTTGGGGGAAAGGGGAGGTTGGAGCTTATCCACCTACTAACTTTAAAAATACAAGCTTGCATTGTGAGCCAGATCCTTTCCAAACATTAGCACCTTCTATAACCTCAGCTAACAAGCAACCATAATACCCCGTGATGCTCTGCAATAATTTCAGTGCACTTATTATTAACAATCCCATTAAAAACATTTGCTTAACTTAAAAAAAAAATTAGCAAGACTATTGCCAGGTATCTTTCAGATTTTCTTGCATTTGGGGGAATCTCTGAAACTTGCTCGAAACTTCAGATGGTTTCAAAGGGGAGTAGGATACCCAGTACACATAGATTTCCATGGAATCCAGATTCCTTCAAAAATATTAGCCTCTGAATTCTAATGGCTTTTAACAATGCATATTAGCTGCCAATTTATAGGACTTTGAGGTATGCTGCATTTGAAGGATATTTGTCATTTGTTTGCTATAATGTGTATACAGCAAAGTTAAATTTCTAGGTGTCTGTGTGGTATTCCTGATGACTAAATTGGGCTTTATACAGAACCATTTACCTGTAATATAGATTCAGTTCCTAAGCCAAGAAGAAAATATGATGTGTATGGCTCATACATGTAACTTGTTTAGTGAGAAAGCAAAGATCAGTAGCTCATTCATTTAGCCTGCTGGTCTTTCAAATCTTTGGGTTTTTTGGGGAGGGGAAGATTTTAAAAGTTGAGTGGTGTATAGGAAAGTGATGGGGAACACTGACTGCAAAATTAGCAGAAATATCAGAAGTGGTCAGTTCAATCTAATAAACAAATGAACGGTATATTTTGGCCTACTCAAAGTGTCTGATAAATCTCTTTATCTTTCAGCTCTATTGTGTTTTATTTCATCCTTACCAGTTTTCCCATACAAATTTTTTTTTTATGAGGGAGAAAATCTTAATGGATTTGTTTACTTCTTTGTCACATGCTACATGCATATGAGGACTGTTAGGACCGGAAGACATTGTGACGGGCAATCTCTAGGAAGTGTAGTTACGCTTCTGAGTCAACTCCAGGAGAGTGTATAGTGATGCTATGAGACTGACCTTGCTGTTATCTGTGTGTTTGGGAACAGTTCCCAGACTGTTCCCAGCTGTGTGAGTGTTTACCCCGTCTGTGTGAGAATGAATGCGTGGGAAACCAAATGGGGAAACTGAGGCAGGACAGCGTGTAACCAATCAGCTTGTTGCTTGCAAATGAGACATGAGTATGTATGAGATGCAAATGTGTGAGTGTACTTAAGCCCACTCCTGTGGGCTATCTTTGGGGCTTTCCTTACTCTTTTCCCGGCTAAGGCTCCGAAGAGACTGGGTACTCCTTCTGCGGTCGCGCTGATCTGATAAGCCCCCTCAGCGCCAGGACCGGGACCTTCCAATAAACTCACCTACTTTATTTACTTAACCACGTGTGTGTGCCTTGTCTCGCAATCTCCAAAGTACCTCACAACAAGGACTAATACTGCTGCTACTGAAGTTCATGGAAGAAGTTCCATTGACTTCACTGGAGCAGAATCAGGTGCTTAATCAAGGAGGGTTTATTCCATGGGACAGCATTACATTGGTCTAATTTCATTCATGCTAATCAGTCTGAGGCCAGGTCTATGCTCAAAAGTTAAATTAACCAAGCTACTGCACTCATAGTACCCTGAGTAACGTAGTTAAGCTGATCTAACCCCCAGTGTAGACAGCTTTAGGTTAATGGAAGAATTCTTTCATCTACCTAGCTACCACCTCTTGGGGAGCTTAATTGCCTATACTGATGGGAGAACCCCTCCTGTTGCAGTTGTGTGTGTTTACATTGAAGTACTACAGTGGCGTAGCTGTGCTGCTGTAGCATTTCAAGTGGAGACAAGCCCTGAGCAATGCTAGTGTAATATATAGATGATAGAGGTGATAGAGATGCTGGCTCATGGTAACATGTGAGTATGTTAGTGGGTACAATGAGAAAACTATTATAGATACCTTTGTGTTGGTCCCAGTGTATACAGGCACACGAGGGCAGAAAACAATGAGTTTAAAGAATAGTGACACTTAATGCACCTACTCATTCACTCACACACACAAACTACATGTGAGGAAGAAATTATCATTTGTTACTATTTATGCTCACTTGTTGCTGTGGATTGTATGAATATGGTGAGGGAAGAACCATTAAAGATATTTGCACCTATTCTTTACTATGTACTAATAAGCACCATGACAGAATTGGTAACTTGCAGTGAGACCCACCATTTCCTTTTCTTGACCTTCTCTGAAGTTCTGTGGTTTATAAAAGAAGTTATAGGAAAACGTGTGACGGTTCAAAGATGAGGATCATTCATGAGTTCTCTTCTAGATCATTTACCAAAAGACAAAATTTGTGTTTAGTGTGTCTTGATAAAATTCCTCGTAAAGTCAATGAGGTGTATCCTCTATATCAGGGGTGGGAAAACTATGGCCCAGGGGCCACATCTGGCCCACGAGCTAATTTTGCTCGGCTTCCCAAGCTCCCAGCTGGGGAGGCTATCCCCGGCCCCTCCCTTGCTGTCTCCCCTCCCCCCCATCTTCCCCGCTCTCCCAGAGCTTCAGCATGCCCTGTCCAGGAGTGGTCCTGAACAGTGCTGCAGCAGCATGGCTCGGGGGCAAGGGGGTTAGCTCCTGCCACGCGGCCTGCTGCAGATCACAGCCCCGCCCCCTTACCACACCGTTCCCCCATACCCCGGACCCTCTGCGTTCCGTGTCCAGGCGCGGCCCTGGACAGCGTTGCAGCAGTGTGGCTCTGGCAGTATGGTAAGGGGGCAGCGAGCCAAGCGGCAGAGCTCACGCCTCGCCAGAGCCACGCCGCGGCAGCATTGTCCAGGGCTGCTCCTGGACGCAGCACACTGAGAGCGGGGAGGTGGGGGTAAGCGGCATGGTTATATGCACATTATATTATGGTTAAGTCACATCTCTTGTGCATTGATTCCATATCGTTTTGAATGAACTCATAATACAGGACTCTTTGTTACCTCTGCTATTCCAGACTAACACGGCTACCTCTCTGATTCATAATACAGAGTATTCGTTAGTGCTATTTCCTATCATTATTGTATCATTAATATGCCATGATGAGCATGACTTATGTTCTTGAAGTGACTGGCAACTTTATAAAGAATTTATTTAAAATATATTATGAACATGTCAGAATTATTTGAAGCCTGTTGATGCTATAACAACAAAATTGAAGCTTTTGTGATTTCATAACCCCTGGAAGCCCAGTTTTAATGTTTTTCAAATAAACAGCTCAAGTAAAATGAAAATAGCTGCTATGGTTTTGTTGAACCATGCTCCCCTCTCCTTTGTCAGCAAATGTACTTCCTGGGGTCCAGGAGGTGTATGAGTGTGGGGAATGTCCTTACCTAGCTCCATACATGGAGCCAGGAAGGGGAGCAGGAGGTGGAGGGAGGTGTTCTTCACTCCCCACCCCTCTGTACAGAGCCATGGGGGAATGTTCTCTTCTCCCACCCCATCCTTGAAGATGGAGATAGTATGGGAGTGTGATCTCCACACACATGGAACAAGGTTCCAAGGAGGTGGGGAACCAAAGCGCATGCTGATGGTTCCACTGTGGGAGCAGTTTTTAGTTCTTTTTCCATTAGTGGATATTTGAAAGGACAGGGAGGCTGTGAAGGAACGTGGCTGGTACAACCATGGTGCTAGTGCTTAAAGTAGTGCCATTATGTAGTAGAACCTGTTTATATGTTTTTATTATTTCTTTTAATTTATAAAAGCATCCATCACACAGTCTGTGGCTAATGAAAGGTAAACAAATAAAATACAGAATTTGATGAGCATTGCTAATACTTGAAGACTTTCATCCACTAATAAACAACATGCCATCATCTTTATGCAAAAGCTTGGAAAAAGAAATGAGACTTACATCATACTCTTTAGGTCAACACTCAGGCTTTTGCAGGCCAGTTAGAGAAGTAAATTCCAGAGCCAAGAGCCCTCCAGTGCAAAATCACTGTCTCTGGTACCAAATTCAGAGAGAGTTTTAACTCAAGTTGCCCAGCTGGTCTCGGTGAGATGGTGAAGGTGCAGTTATCTCAGCCAAGACCCCAGCTAGATTAAAGATCAGAGACAACACTCTGACTTGTACGTGGTGGTAAGTACATGTCTCACATCCACTAAGAAAATAGCATTCTTCGAAAGTATTTCCATCTTTCCTGTGCAGACACCAACTCACCCTTTCTTAGGGTCAGGGAAAAGTTATCCTGCCAGTCAATTCTTCTCTCTCTTCTACCTCAAAATGAATAACAAAGGAGTTGTCTAAGGCTGTGGAGAGCCTTAATTAAAACAAGAAAACAACCTAAATATACCAGTATGATTTGGTTGTAATCTTGACAATATATTGCTTTGTCCTTTTGTTTCCATTGTTACTTTTTTTCAAGCCTTTGCAGGGCCATGTCTGCTAATGGATCTGTAACGATTACTAGTCTTTAATTGATCTGGAAACTTGTAGACAAATGGCTAATGTTTATTATGTTTAAAATAAATGTAGCTTGTTTGCAGTACTCCTATTGGAGACTTCCTTTATTTTTCAGTCATATGGGGTGCGCTTCACAGGCTTTTCATTTAGAAGCGTGTCTTTTGCATATTGCAAAGCAAGCTCTTCCTCTCTCCTTTGAGAGTTCTCGACAGTTTAGAACGCATGGATTTTATCTCGTGCACAACAATATGCCAACACATAGACAAGGGAGTGGTCAGTTATGACAGTGTGCTAAAGAGTATAATGTAGAAAATCCACTGAAAGCCATATGGGATTAGGAATACAGTAGACTCTCGATTATCCAGGATTGGATTAACCAGGATGTAAAAAAAAAATACGCGCAACTCGTAGGGGCAGCTCTGGCTTTGCTGCCACCCCAAGCGCACAGGAAAAAAAAAAACTCCTCCAGGGCGCAGGGCAGCCAGTAAACCAACACCTCTCCCCCCGCTGCAGGGCGGCTGGTGAACCAACCCCCACTCCCCATATTTCCTATGAATGGTGATTATCCGAGATTTTATTAACCAGAATTATTTTTTCCCCTATCACCCTGGATAATCGAGAGTCTACTGTAGTCTATAGGGAACAATTCTTCATTGATTGGGGATGGACTAGATGAGACCTTGTAAAGGGGTCAGCACCCATCTCTCATGAGTGCCCCCTTTTCTCTGGCCAGTGTACCTGCAATTAGTCTTTTCAGTGAGGCTCTCATGGGCAGTCCCTTTGGTTGGTTAAGTGTGAGCCTGCTTTTAGTTTTAGTTCCTGTATCAGGGTGGTACCTGCTTTTCATGAGCATCCCCCGGCTGATGGTTCTCTTGGTGGGTCTTCAGCAACTGAGCAGTCCAGTCGAGATGCATATATTGTCCCCCCTTCCCATGTATACAGTCCAGAGTTCTTATCACAGCCTTGATATGGGGCCATAGTTCTTAGGCTTCTTCCCAGAGGCTCTGCCTTCTTCAACCACTGAGCCATGGCCCATCTCAGTACCTGCAGCTGGTGGTTTCAGCAGGCCTCCCTAGACTCAGTCTTCAGTCAGACCAGCAGGACCCATCTCATTACCCTTGCTAGTCAGGCCAGGTTCTCTGTTCAATCCCCCCAGGCTTCAGCCTGCCTGCACTGACCTTCCACTGGTCTTGCTGCCCTTCCCGACACCCAGGCACCCAGTCTTCAGCAGCCTGGGCTTCAGTCCTGTCCGCAGTGAGCTCTCCACAGTAAGATGTCCATGGTATTGCTTCTCTTTCAGCCAGCCAGTCACCCAGGCTTCACTCCTCAAGCTCCACCCAGTAACTGAACATCTCTGCGCTGCTGCTTATAGGGCCCTTCTGGCCCCAGATTGGCTGCTCCATCAGCCCCTCTGGCTGCTTCTCTGCAGCCACTCTAGGCTGTCTGGAGGACTTCTCTCCGCTTTATTCTGGGGCAGGGCCATGAGGCCTCCAGCAGGGGGCCTTTGGACTTAGTCCATCCTACCACACACTTAACTTCTGTTGCAAAATACAGATTTTTGCAGAAGAAACCAGAATTCTTCATTTACAGATGCCCTGTATATGGAGCTGTTATGTATCTTTGTTTTCATATGCTTGAAGAAAAAGCATTTTTAGCTGAAAGAAAAATAATAATATAGAATTAACAATGAGGCAGTGATAAAAAGTTCATTTTCACTTTTTAACATAATTGAGGTTGTGGAGTAAAAATAGTTGGTTTGAGACAAAATGTTTGTCATGTTAGACATAGCAATTTTCTAGTTTTGTGTAAGATACATTGTGGCATTTACTTTCCAGTGTTTAGAGCTTTGTTAGTTTTGCAGTACTTAGGCCAGGGTTACACTACAAACATATATCAGTATAACTACGTCGCTCAGGGGTCTGAAAAATCCACATCCCTGAGTGATGTAGTTATACCGACCTAACCCTGGTGTAGATAGCGCGACATCGATGGGAGAGTTTCTCTTGTCAGTGTAGCTACCGCCTCTTGGAGAGTTGGATTAACTACACTGACGGGAGAAGCTCTTCCATGAGTGCAGTAGCATCTTCATTAAGGGCTGGTCTCCACTACGGGGGGGATCGACTGCAGATACGCAACTTCAGCTACGTGAATCACGTAGCTGAAGTTTGCGTATCTGCAGCCGACTTACCGTCCGTCCTCATGGCGGCGGCGGTCGGCGGCACGCTCCCCCGTCGACTCCAGCTTGCGCCTCCTGGCAAGCTGGAGTTACGCAGTCTACGAGGGAGCCGCGAGCGATCGATTTCTCGCGTCCTCATCAGACGCGAGAAATCGATCGCCAGAAGATCGATGGCTACCCGCCGATTCGGCGGGTAGTGAAGACATACCCTAAAGCTCTACAGTGGTGCAGCTGTGCTACAGTTACAGTAAAACGCTACAGTGCTGCTATAATGGTGTATGTGAAGACAAACCCTAGTCTAAAGAGAGGGCGGGATTTGTGGGAGAGGTTGTCAGGAATAGGTTGCTGGTGTTGAGGATTTCTAACAATAACCACATCATGGACCTCCTTACCCTAAATGCTGGTCCTGACTGTAATACATGTGCTCCAAGGTAACACTTGTATACAGGGGAATGAACTATAGACAGTTTCAACCTTCATTTTGAATTTTCTTGCTCTTGTCAAGGAAGGCATTGTTAGCGTTATGTCAGCCATGTGTATTTGCATATAAACTTGTGACATTAAATTGTTAGGAAAACAGAGTTGCAAAACACCACCCTCTGGGAGTAGGTTTAGATATTGGCAGCTTAACTTTGGAGGGGAAGGGGAGAGGATAGGCTATAAAATGTTTTACCAGTTAGGGCTTGTTTTGAATGTCTGAACCTATATACAGATTAGATGTACTCTCATGCTTCGGTGGATTTCTGCTTTTTTTCTAGAATTAAGGCCTTAGTTTTTTGCATTTCATTTTGTTCTAAAAATAATGAAGTAAATTCTGCTAGAGATTTCTTATTTTGGATTGACTTTTTTTTTTTTAACTTGGTTCTCCCCTACCTCCTTTTACAATAACGAGAAGGATACTCTCCCTACTCTCGTGTAAACCCTTCTTAGAGACTCACTTTCTTTGGGAGGTCCGCTAACACTGACCCACACGTTAGTCAAGAATCAGAGGGGTAGCCGTGTTGGTCTGGATCTGCAAAAGCAACAAAAGAGTCATGTGGTACCTTATAGACTAACAAAACGTATTGGAGCATAAGCTTTCATGGGCTAATACCCACTTTGTCAGATGCATTGCAACCCAGCACTCAGGTTTGTAAATCCTCTCACTCAAATATGCACCCACCCCCTGCTTTCCTCCTCCCCCCAAAAAGTTTTGGTTCTGCACTACCTGGTTAACAACCTATTCTCTAAACAAGGGGTGGTATTCTCTCACTTAAGTTTACAGAATTGTAACTCATTGATTTCCCAGTGTCTTTTTAGAAGTAATGAAATCATTATGCCTTTGCTCCCCTTCTTCTCCCAAGAATCCTAACTGTCTGTCAGCAACTTTTGCTGTGACATATACAATATTATGTCTTAAAACCCAGCGATCTCCTGACTATGGGTTCACTTTGAACCCAGAACTGCATGGATATATAGTTATGTAGCAGTTTAACGTAAGGCCGCAAGCTTGCTAATCATGCCATGTGTTCTGGAAGGCACTGTGTTTTGGTTCTAAGTGCCCTTTCATTCCACTTGTGACAGCAGAAAGAGGAGCCAGTTTGTTTCTCAAGAAGCAGAATTGATTTAGAATTGAATTCCTGTGACTTTACAGACATCTTCAGATGGTCTTTTAGACACACCAATTGATTGTAAAAAGCCATACACAGATCAGTCATTTCCATTTCCATACATTTCTTCACGATTTTGGTGGCCTATATTGCATATTTGCTAGCAGGTTTTTTGTTTGCTCCTAAGTATGGAGTGACCTTGTTGGAGGAGAAAGGTAGGTTTCACGTACTTCAGTTCCAATGTTGAAGGACCACAGTCTTTATTTTTTGAATTTGAAAATACTATTGATTTTTTTTTATGGTAGCTGTGAACACATGATATTGACTGTAGATATTGGCCTGGCAAGCTGTCTCACTAATTTGGACAATGGAGAAACTCTGGGTAGTCGACATAGTGAGAAACTAGACCAATGTTGTGTCTCCATCCAATCTAGTTCCACCTTGAATACATATAGAAACAGAGGGACACTGATTCTGTATGAGGAGCTCCATTGTGGATCACTGGTGGGCTAGAAGTAACTACATCTCAGCAAGCCAGCCAAGAGGCAGTCAAAACTAACACCAGAGGAAGAACTACAGAGAAACAACCTTCATCCTTGAATCCTATATACAAGCCTGTTCTTGCTCATCTTTGTTAGCTCAAGAGATTGCATAGATTAAAAGGGGAAAACTCAAAGATGGAAGAAAAATGAGATTTATAATTGCAGTCCTAGCAAGATTCTTTTCAAGCCTATATGTGTGATGCTGTGTCAGTAAAAATACCAGATCTCTGAGCTGTTTTCATGCTCTTTTTGGTGTCTCTGGACACTGGAAATCATAGAAATCATAGCCACTATCAGCATGAATTTAATACATCTCCTATATCACTTGGTCCTCCAGGGCAAGACAACCACTTAGTTTCCACTGATCCAGAAGTTTGGGAGTTTTTGCCCAAACAATTTAGCCTTCTTCTAATTCAAAACGCATTGTAGAATGTGACCGATTCTTCACACAGGTTAACTGGCTTAGTAATACTTTTTTTTGCTTTCATCTTCATTCTCATTTTATCTGGTCTTCAGAGAAAGGGAGTAAGTGTTGACATTTGTGGACAGAAATCATTCAGTGCAGGGACTAGCACAGTCTCACAATCTTCAAGAATGACCAAAGTTATCACTTGTTATCACTTCCACTGTTTCCAAGTACAGGTGCATCATAGGGTTCTTCTTCGAGTGATTGCTCATGTGCATTCTAACAAGTGTGTGCGCTTTTTCCCTAGCGGTACCCGTAGGGTCGGTAGGGGAGACCCCTAGAGTGGCGCCCTTATGACAACGTATATATACCCCTGCCGACCCACCCCCCACTCAGTTCCTTCTTTCCGTTCGTGACGGTCGCTGGAACAGCGTTTCGTAGTGTTCTTTCACTCGTAGCGGTTCTCGTGTGTATATATATATAGTTATAACATAGTTCTAGTTTAAAAATTTATTAGTGTAATTATTGGTATAGTAGTTATTTCATCTTAGTGTATGTATTAGTAAGTTTTAGTTCTCCGGCGCCGGGGCATGCCTCGTGCGCCGGGTTTCAAGAGCTGCAAAGAGTGCGGGAAGCCGATGCCAAATAGTGACCCTCATTCCCTCTGTTTAAAGTGCTTGGGAGAGGGTCATCAGACCGAGCATTGTATCATCTGCAAAGGCTTTAAACCCCGCACTAAGAAGGAGAGAGACTCTCGCCTCAAACTGCTGCTGATGGAGTCTGCACTGCAGCCCCAACCGGACCAACCGTCTACCTCGGTGCGCAGTGCACCGTCCTCGGTCCGGGTCGCGACGGCACCGACGAAGAGCCAGAAGGCTCCCCGGCACCAATCCCCGCGTCAGCCCACTAGTGATTCACAGAGGCACCGATCGCAGTCACCGGTGCCCTCCAAGAAATCTAGAGGGTGCTCCCCGGCCCGCAGAGCCCAGGGTGATCCCTCAGTGGTGCAATCGGCTCCGGAGCACGATCATCGGCCCCGTACTGAGCGAGCACCATCAGCCGCCACCTCAGAGTGTAGGGCTGCTTCTCCGGGTGCAGAAGTGTCTCCCCAGAGAGAAACGCAAGGGTTGGACATGCCGTCGACCCCAGAGGCGTTTGACGCGGCCAGGGATCTCATCAATTTTACAAGAGCCCCTGCTCCGGCACCATTTGTCGTTCCGGCACCGGTAGCCAGAATAACGGCACTGATCATCCCGCCCATGCCGACGACCCCGGTGCCGTTGACCTCTGCAGCGACATCTGCACCGATACCGGCACCGTTGGTCCGATCATCCTCGGCACCGATCCAGCCTGCCCCACTAGAGACGACGCAACCTACCGGGGCACCGACCATGAAACATCCGGGGAAACCTACGATGTTTCAGAGACAAGGCATCGTGGCACCGGAGGGTTCCGCACCGCCGTGGTCGGCATCGGAATACTGAACAGAGTCTGATGTGGGGTCGTCGAGATCTCGTCATAGCCGACATTCTTCCCGGTCCCATTGCTCCCGGCACCGGCGCCCCTCCCACCACTCGCACCTACCCACCTGGCTCGCGGAAGGTCAAGGTCCGGTGCAGTGGCCGTTCTGGACGCCGTTCATGTTCCACCAAGCCCAAGGCCCGGCCTCAGTGTCTGCGTCGCTGCCTTCGGTGCCGCGAGGTCCCGTATCAGCAACGGTCACAAGACCTCCATCTGAGACGGCTGAGGAGGAACCGGTGCCGGGACCTTCAGGGGTTCAAGGCCCCACCCCTGGAGCCCAATACACCCAGCTTGGGGCCGCATACCATCCGCCCCAAAGCGACCAGCACCCGGAGGACCCACACTTCACCTCCTCCTCGTCTTCACCAGATGAAGCAGTAGTGGGCTCCTCAACTACCCTTCCCCCCCATGGACATTAGGGGGCACCAGGATCTTTTACGTAGGGTTGCCCAGAACCTTAATCTCCCGGCGGAGGAAATTAAGGAAGAGGTAGACCCCACAGTGGACATTCTATCCTCTGATACACCAGCCCGTATCGCCCTGCCGTTCATTAAAACCATTCAGGCCACTATGGACACGGTATGGCAAACTCCCTCCTCGCTTCCTCCAACTGCTAAAGGGGTGGAAAGGCGATATTTCGCTCCAAGAAAGGGGTATGAGCACCTGTTCACGCACCCTCAACCCGGGTCTCTAGTCGCCGATGCCGTTAATCATAGAGAGCGGCAAGGGCAGACAGGTTCCACCCCAAAATCCCATGATGCCAAAAAGTTGGACTTGTTGGGCAGGAAAGTGTACTCCTCGGCGGCACTGCAGCTGAGAATATCGAACCAGCAGGCCGCACTGGGGAGATACACTTATAATTCATGGTCCGCCTTGACCAAGTTCCAAGAGCGAGTACCCAAGGACTCAACCACAGAATTCAAGGCCATTGTGGAAGAAGGTAGAGTGGTGTCCAGAGCCGCTCTTCAGGCAGCCTTAGACTCGACTGACTCAGTGACACGACAGATGGCAACAGCTATTACAATGCGTCGCGGAGCTTGGTTGCATGTATCAGGCATTCCACCCCCGGTACAGGCCACAATCCAGGATTTGCCCTTTGACAAACAAGGGTTGTTTGCCCTGGACACAGATAAAAAGCTGCATACCATGAAGGACTCAAGAGCTATGCTCAGGTCCTTAGGTCTTCATACTCCACAACCCCAAAGGAGACCTTTCAGACCCCTCCCCCTGCCCCCCCAGCATGATTCTATCAGGCTCCTCCTCCCAGAAGATATCAGTCTAGGAGAGGTGGTAGGGGAAATAACTGTGGACGTCCATGGTTTAACTCCCGACAAGGCCAACAAAACCCGGGGCCTAGCCAGTCATCGGGACCCAGACCACACTTTTGAAGTTTCGCCCGAGGACGTCAAACCATCCTTCCCGTTTATAGCCTCCCTACCCTTCGTGAATCGTCTATCCCATTTTTACCAAGCATGGTCTCTCATCACCTCGGACAAATGGGTCCTCAGCTTGGTAAGAGTGGGATATTCTATCCAATTCTCTTCCCTCCCTCCCAACCATCCCCCCCCCCCCCCCCCGTCCCTCTTCAGGGACCCTTCTCACAAGCAACTCCTAGTTCAGGAGGTCCACACCCTCTTATCTCTGGGAGCGATAGAGGAGGTTCCTCAAGAATTTCGGGGCAAGGGATACTACTCCCGTTATTTCCTTATTCCGAAGGCCAAAGGCGGTCTTCGCCCCATCCTAGACCTGCGGGGCCTCAACTCCTACATAAAGAAGCTGAAGTTTCGCATGCTGTAGCAGGGTGACAACCCGCTCCCCCCCTGAAAAGGGGCTGAAGCAGCCCAGGAAGGGGGCTTGTAATAGCCAGGGAAGGGACTGTGGCTGGGAGCCTGCTAGCAGGCTTAAGTGGAAAGCAGGCTCAGCTGTGTGGCCACGCCCCAAACATTCCAGGCTGTATAAAAGCCTGGGAGGCAGGAGCCAGTTAGTTAGTCTCCTCTGTAGCCAGAGGGAGACAGGACCTGGTTGCAGGGAGCTTTAACAAAGTACCCAGACTGGGACAGGGCGAGGGCAAGGCAGCTGGGAGTCAGGGAGCCTGAGCTCTAGGGAGAGGGCCCCAGCTTGCTGAGCCTAGGGAAGGCCCGACCCATGGGGTACTGGGGGTCCCAAGGGGGCAGCCCTGGGCTGGATAGAAGCAGCAGGCCAACCCCTTCTCGCCGGGGATGAGTAGCCATGAGACTGCAGTCAGCCTCCGTGAACTGAGGCAGTGATGACTAGCAGTGTCCGTATCTGAGGCAAGTTGGGGATAGTGGGTGTTGGGTTCCCCAGGGAGGGGAGACCCTAAGACCAGGGGCGTACTGCAGGGGTGCAGCACCCTCAGCAAGGGGCTCCGGGGTCCGGGAGGGGCACGGAGCCAGAGTGGAGAAGTGGACGTCGGCCGGCAGAGGGCGCTCCAGGGTCAAAAAGAGCTAATTCCCGTGACAACCAGACGGGGGCGCCGCCGGGTGAGTGACCGACCCCGTTACACATGCTCTCTCTAGCGACCATTATCCCTTCTATGGATCGCGGAGACTGGTTTGCTGCCCTCGACCTAAAAGACGCATATTTTCACATCTCCATCATCCCCAGTCATAGGAGATTCCTAAGATTTGTGTTAGGGACTTGCCATTACCAGTTCACGGTGCTCCTGTTCGGGCTTTCCACTGCCCCAAGGGTATTCACAAAATGCATATCTGTAGTGTCAGCATTCCTGAGACAAAGGGGCATCCATGTTTACCCTTACCTGGACGATTGGCTCATCAGGGCAAGGTCAAAAGACCTGCTAACTCACCACATAACTTTCACCAGAGCTACATTCCTCAGGTTAGGACTAATTCTAAACGAGCCAAAATCGACCCTTTTACCTACCCAGAGGATCGAGTTTATCGGGGCAATATTAGATTCTCAACAGGCAAGGGCTTTCCTACCTCTTCCCCGGGCCAAGGCAATCTCAGGGATCGTCCATTCACTCCTTCAATTTCCCACGACTACGGCCAGGAATTGCATGGTTCTGTTGGGCCATATGGCAGCGTGCACGTATGTGGTGCCTTATGCCAGACTCCTACTCCGGCCCCTGCAGACCTGGTTAGCAGGTGTCTACAAACAGCGCAGAGACTCCCTCGACCTCATAGTGACTCTCCCAAACCATACCTTGCGCTCCCTTCACTGGTGGCTCCAACCCCGTTTCCTAGGTATTGGGGTCCCGTTCCAGAAACCTCAGCCATCATTGACTCTGGGGACGGATGCTTCCGCCCTCGGCTGGGGGGCGCATCTGGGAGAAGTCAGAACCCAGGGTCTCTGGTCCCAGAGCGAGCTGTCCCTTCACATCAACGTCAGGGAGCTCAGAGCGATCCATCTAGCGTGCCAGACGTTTCAGGACCACCTACGAGGCAAGTGTCCGTTAGAACCGACACACAACACGGCAGCAATGTTTTATATAAATAAACAGGGTGGTGCTCGCTTCTCTCCCCTGTGCAGGGAAGCCCTCGCCTTCTGGGATTTTTGCATTCCCCGCGAGATTTACCTCATAGCCACCTATCTCCCAGGGGCTCAGAACGTGCTGGCGGACACGCTCAGCCGCTCCTTTTGGGGTCACGAGTGGTCCCTCAGACCGGATATTACCCACTCTATCTTCCTAAGGTGGGGATTTCCCCTCCTGGACCTGTTCGCCACAAGAGCCAACAGGAAATGCCAAAGGTTTTGCTCCCTCCTCAACCTCAGTCCAGGGTCGGAAGCAGATGCCTTTCAGATCTCGTGGACGGGGGGCCTGCTCTACGCGTTTCCCCCATTCCCTCTTGTTCACAAGGTTTTGCTCAAGACCCGTCTGGACAGGGTGTCCCTAATACTTATAGCGCCAGCCTGGCCTCTTCAGCACTGGTACACCTTACTGATGTCCCTGTGCGTGACGAAACCGATAACTCTTCCTCTCTCACCGACACTAATCTCCCAGGATCACGGGCAGATGTTACATCCCAAACTGAAGTCCCTCCACCTTACAGCACAGAATATCCATGGCTGAATCCCTTAGAGCTGCAATGCTCAGACCCTGTCAGGGACATCCTACTGGGCAGTAGGAAACCATCAACACGGGTAATCTAGACAGCCAAATGGAAGCGTTTCTCCTTGTGGTCTCAGGGCAAGGGGAGGGATCCCCTATCCTCTCCAATATCGTGTATTCTGGATTATCTCCTGGAACTGAAGCAGCAAGGCTTAGCGTTCTCCACCGTGCGGGTGCACCTGGCTGCTATATCTGCTTTTCACCCAGGTTGTGGGGGCACTTCAGTCTTTAGGAATCCCCTTGTACTAAGGTTTCTAAAGGGCTTAGAGAGGTTGTATCCCCCAGTTCGTCAACCTGTTTCCCCGTGGGACCTCAACCTTGTTTTAACAGCATTAATGAGGCCTCCCTTCGAGCCCATGGCCACCTGCTTGCTCTCTTATCTCTTGGAAGACGGCATTCCTCGTGGCGATTACCTCTGCACGTAGAGTCTCCGAGCTCAGGGCGCTCACCTCAGAGCCACCCTACACTGTCTTCCATAAAGATAAGGTCCAGTTACGCCCTCACCCGGCCTTCCTTCCCAAAGTAGTTTCATCCTTTCATTTAAACCAAGACTTATTTCTACCGGTGTTTTTTCCTAAGCCCCATACCACTAGCAGGGAAAGGGTGTTTCATTCATTGGATGTGAGGAGAGCTTTAGCTTTTTACATACAATGTACTAAAGCTTTTCGTAAATCTCCGCAACTTTTTATTTCAGTGGCAGAAAGGATGAAGGGGTTGCCGATTTCTTCTCAGCACCTTTCGGCATGGATTACATCATGCATTAAACTTTGTTACAGCCTCTCGAATGTTACTCCTCCAGCATTGACAGCCCATTCGATCAGGGCTCAGGCCGCATCCACAGTGTTCCCGGCGCACATTCCGATTGTCGACATCTGTAGAGCAGCGACATGGTCTTCGGTTCACACCTTCTCTTCGCACTATGCCATCGTGCAGCAGGCTATGGAGGATGCCGCTGTGGGACAAGCAGTCCTTACAGCAGGAACTAAGGGTACTCCTAACCCTCCTCCGAGATGACTGCTCGTAAGTCACTTGTTGGAATGCACATGAGCAATCACTCGAAGAAGAAGAAAACAGTTACTCACCTTTCGTAACAGTTGTTCTTCGAGATGTGTTGCTCATGTCCATTCCAAATCCCTCCCGCCTCCCCTCTGTCGGAGTACCGGCAAGAAGGAACTGAGCGGGGGGTGGGTCGGCAGGGGTATATATACGTTGCTATAAGGGCGCCACTCTAGGGGTCTCCCCTGCCGACCCTACAGGTACCGCTAGGGAAAAAGCTTCCGGGACCATGCATGTGCGGTGCGCACACACTTGTTGGAATGGACATGAGCAACACATCTCGAAGAACAACTGTTACGAAAGGTGAGTAACTGTTTTTTCTTCTGCCTTGCTCTCTCGTCCAGTGGACTTAAGAGTGAAACATATATATTGGCTCATCCTGTCCCAGTGCTAGGCCAGCCTCGCTTAGCCCAGAGTTCCATTCCCCAATAATTAGCTGCCTCTCTTCTTCCATGTACTCATGGTATAGCTTGCCATGGGCTGACTGCTTCCTTTAATGTACCTGATCAATCAGCATTGGTTGCTGTAGAGTAATGTTCAGCAGTTTGAAGCATACATCTCTTATTCTCGTAGCCTTGATACGTTAAGAGACCAAATCTAGGATTTGAGCATAGGTTTATTTCTATGTTGTGCTTAATGCTATTTCTGGACTACCAGTATAACTAAGAGAGGAAGAGAAAAATGTTTGAGGTTAAGAACAAGCTGCACATAAAGTCTTTCTCCAGTATTCTGTTGGCTTCAAATTTTAATTTTTTTAACTAATATTTTATTCTTCAATGTAAAATGTTCTGGAAACTTCTGCTTGAAACATGCTTGGGATTCTGACAGGAAAAGTTTTCTTGATACTAGTTCAGTATCTTTCCCGCCACGCTACATAGAAAACAGGATAGAAAGATTATTGAAACTATTACATTAGGGTTAATGTTATATCCTATCCCTTCATATTGATCTGTAAGTTGTTCCATTGACTTTCTTTCTGTTTCCTGTCGCTTTCTTGCTTCGTTATTGAAGGGAGGATTCAGACCCATCCAGGTAATTTTAACTACTGGTTCTGCATGGCATAAGAGTTTCTTTATCACATATTTCATTATTAAGTTAATGAATGTATTCATGTATGATGCATATCTTACCTGTTTAGTTTCAAGATTATTAAGGCTGTAGTGCCCTGAATGCTTCCACATCCTGGATGCTGATGCTTGTCTTAGAGAGTTGAGACATGAGCCACATATTGCCAGGTTGCTTTGTTCTCTGAGGCTGTTTGTGTGGGCTCACTTGTGTAGTGGGTTACCTTATGCAAGTGTGCTGGAAAAGTTTGGTGCTACTTAAAAAGGGGTTGCCACCTTTTTGAAAAGGGAATGCAGGACATGCAGGCCCTTCAAACTTTCAGTAGGGTAAAGAGGATAAGTATGGGGGGGACCTACAACCCGCATAAAAGTCTGAAATTTTACTTTTCTGGACTTTTTTTTCAGTGCAGTTTCCTTGATCTTTTACTGCCTTATCAAATCACGTATAAAGTTGGTATATTTTTCAATCTACCCCACCCTACAAAGTACATTTTGCATAGAAACCTCTGAACTTTGGTCTGAAATCTGTTGCATATAATTCACTAGACACACATTAATAGTTTAACCATTATAATTTAAAAGGTAACTGTTTGCTCTTAGTCTGTCTTTCTCTCTTTGTGCCTTGTAAAACTGAGGATTGTGTGTAAAGGGCCATTGTTAAAAAACGAATGGACACTGTCCTACAGTTTTCTGAATGGGTGGCAACCTTCTGAAAGTGTGTTTGATATATATATTTTAATTACAGTATGGTTTTCTCTACTATTACTTTTGACTTTTTTTTGTTTTTGTTTTTTGCTTCCCTTCACTAGTTTTTTCAGAGGCCTCAAATACAACCTTCTAGAGCTGCCATCCAGAACAGCAGCCCTTCTCTTCGGCCTGGTGCACAAACACCAACTGCAGTGTATCAAACCAACCAACACATCATGATGGTTAACCATCTGCCAATGCCGTATCCAATGCCCCAGGGTCCCCAGTACTGTATACCACAGGTAATATATTGCCTAAGCACATATGAACTTGGAAGAGCTACAGTTATTTCTCCTGGATTAAAAGAAGGTGATCTTTTGGGACTGCAGGAAAGGTGGAGAAAAAGGCTGATATAATTAACAGCATAACTCCTGTCCTTTTTATTCTTTAAATGTATACACTTATCTATTGAGGCAGAGGATGGAGAGGGGATAATCATAAACTGTATCACATTCATTTTTAAGATGAAAAAATTCTACAATAATAATTGTCTTACTCTGAAAGAGAGGATGGGAAACTAAATTCCTCAAGTGACAAAGAGTCCTGTGGCACCTTAAAGACTAACTAAAGTATTGAAGCATAAGCTTTTGTGGGCTAATAGTCGGCTAATTTTGCTAATTAGCCCACAAAAGCTTATGCTTCAATACTTTAGTCTTTAAGGTGCCACAGGACTCTTTGTCACTTCTGCAATTCCAGACTAACACGGCTACCTCTCTGATTCTAAAATTCCTCAAAAACATCTAGTACTGCTATTACTATTAAACATTGGGCTTTGTTTGAGTCCTGCATTACCGAAATGAGGGGAATGAAATCAAGTTGACTATGGTCTGCCTCAGCACTGATTTCCTGCATATCTTTACTGCGAATGACACCGCATGCATTTCATTATGTCATATTCAGGGGAGTGGGGGGACAGGCAACTTTCTGAATCTGTGTTTAAAAGGGTTTCATAATCTCACTTTTAGGATTTTTTTAAAACCAGGTTAATTTCAGCTCCTGTATGTAATGCCAGACATTTTTTGTAAATTCCTTGTAATTTTTCTCTCCCAGTATCGTCATAGTGGCCCTCCTTATGTTGGGCCTCCACAGCAGTATCCTGTTCAGCCGCCAGGGCCAGGCCCATTTTATCCAGGCCCAGGTCCTGGAGAATTCCCCAATGCCTACGGTAAGCAAGGTGAAGGATTGTGCATACTTTGCGGAAGGAGGGTGTTGCTGGATATTTGGGGGGCGGGGGGATGGGATGTTTCTGGGTTTCTTTTTTTTTTTTTTTACAGCTGGTTTAATATTGTAAAGCCAAAATAATTACAGTAAACCCTCGATTTAACGGACCTCGATTTAACGGACCTCGATTTAACGGACTTCGGATGCAACGGACAAAATTTCTGAGCAAGTCTGATGCATTCCTGATCCATTTCTGGCGGGCTGGCTGCCGTCTCCTAGCTGCCGCCCGGGTCCAGGCAGCGGGCGGGCTGGCTGTCGTCTCCTAGCTGCCGCCCGGGTCCAGGCAGCGGGCGGGCTGGCTGCCAGTTCCCGGCTGCCGCCCGGGTCCCAGCAGCCGGGACCCGGGAGGGGTGGCTGATGGTTCCCGGCTGCCGCCTGGGTCCCAGCAGCCTGGACCCGGGCGGGCTGGCTGACGGCTCCCGGCTGCCGCCCGGGTCCCGGCAGCGGACGGGCTGCGGAGCTGTCGCCCCGACCCTGTGGCGGGCGGGCTGCTGCTCCGACAGCTCATTTTTTATTATTATTAAATAACAGACTTTTTGATTTAACGGACACCCCCTCACCCGAATTAGTCCGTTAAATGGAGGTTTTACTGTAGTTTGAATTCAAAACAGCTTCTGATTAGTCACTCTGTGTTTGGACACGCACACAAATTTATTTGTTTGCATGAATGTTAGCAGAATAACTGTTGTTCATACAAATATTCTTAATCATGTGCAGAAAAGAGTATTCCTGTGTGAAGAAGAGTATTCACTATCTAATCATCATTATTATTATTATTATTATTTATTATTAGGGCTGTCAGTTAATCTCAGGTAACCCACACGATTAACTAAACAAAATTGATTGCAATTAAAAAAATTAATCACGATTAATCGCACTGTTAATTGAATACCAATTGAATTTTATTAAATATTTGGGGGTGTTTTCCTACATTTTCAAATATATTGATTTCAATTACAACATAGAATACCAAGTGTACAGTGCTTACTTTATATTATTTTTTATTAAAAATATTTGCATTGTAAAAATAGAAAAAAGTATTTTTCAATTCACACCAGAGAAGTACTGTAGTGCAGTCTCTCAATCATGAAAGTACAATTTACAAATGTAGATTTTTTTGTTACATAACTGCACTCCAAAACAAAACCTAAAACTTTTGAGCTTACAAATTCCTTCGTTCCTAATTCTTGTTCAGCCAATCACTAAGAGAAATGAGTTTGTTTACATTTATGGGAGATAATGCTACACACTTCTTATTTACAGTGTCACCTGAAAGTGAGAACAGGTTTTACATGGCACTGTTATAGCTGGTGTTGCAAGATATTTATGTGCCAGATGCACTAAGGATTCATATGCCTCTTCATGCTTTGCCCATCGTTCCAGAGGACATGCTTTCATGCTGATGACACTCGTTAAAAAAATAATGCATGAATTAAATTTGTGGCTGAACTCTTGGGGGAAGAAATATGTCTCCTGCTTTGTTTTACCTGCATTCTACCATATATTTCATGTTAGAGCAATATTGGATTATGACCCAGCACATGTTAATTTTAAGAACACTTTCACTGCAAATTTGACAAAATGCAAAAAAAAATACCCATGTGAAATTTCTAGAGATAGCTACTGTACTCCACCCAAGATTTAAGAATGTGGAGTGCCTTCCAAAATCAGAGAGGGATGAGGTGTGGAGCTTCCAGATGTCTTAAAAGAGCAACACTTTGATGCGGAAACTACAGGACCCAAACCACCAAAGAAGAAATCAACCTTCTGTTGATAGCATCAAATGACCGTGCACTGCTTTGGATCATTATCTAACAGAAGCAGCTATCAGCATGGATGCTTGTCCTCTGAAATGGTGCTTGAAGCATCAAGTGACATATGAATCTTTAGCACATCTGCCATGTAAACATCTTGCAATGCCAACTACAAGAGTGCCATGCAGATGCCTGTTCTCATTTTCAGGTGACAATGTAAAAAAGAAGTGGGCAGCATTATCTTCTGCAAATGTAA
The DNA here is from genome assembly GCA_032164245.1 of Sternotherus odoratus. NCBI lineage: Eukaryota > Metazoa > Chordata > Testudines > Kinosternidae > Sternotherus > Sternotherus odoratus. Next base: position 16,529,652 of record JAVMKO010000018.1, on the reverse strand, counting down.
ACAACATTGTATGTCTGAGTGATTGGCTGAACAAGAAGTAGGACTGATTGGACTTGTAGGCTCTGAAATTTTACATTGTTTTATTTTTGAATGCAGGTTTTTTTGGTACATAATTCTATATTTGTAAGTTCAACTTTTATGATAAAAAGATTGCAGTACAGTACTTGTATTAGGTGAATTGAAAAATACTATTTCTTTCCTTTTATCCAGTGCAAATATTTGTAATAAAAAATAAGTATAAAGTGAGCACTGTTCACTTTGTATTCTGTGTTGTAATTGAAATCAATGTATTTAAAAATATAGAAAACATCCACAAATATTTAAATAAATGGTATTCTATTATTGTTTTACAGCACAATTGTGATTAATTTTTAAATCCTAATTATTATTTATTAATATTATGGTCTGAGCTCCATTGGGTTGTGAACGGAATACATCCATAGCCGACCAGTTAACTTTTTTATTAGTTTTTCTCCCATTTCAAAGTTTGGCATTTAGTCAAGGAGCAGAGAAAAAAAGCACGTGACTTGAATGGCCAGTCACATACCATGAAGAGCAAATAGTCAAAACAGTTTGTAAACAGCCCAAAGACTGAAATTACATAACAACATACATTTGTCCAAAATAAGTATGTCTGAACTTCATAAGAGGACTGAAAAGTTTAGTTGTTATACTAATTATTAAAATTGCTTAGGATCCCCAAATAGTGTAATTTTAACAAATGCTGACTCAATTTAAAGGAAATAAACTGTGATTGAAAATAAGTTTTCACTTCAGTTATTATTTACTTGTCATGAACCAATGTCTGGACTTTTTTGTTTGTTTGTTCAGCAAGTTAATCATAGAATCATAGAAATGGAAGGGACCTTGAGAGGTCATCTAGTCCAGTTCCCTGCACTCATGGCAGGACTAAGGGCTTGGTTACACTGTCACTTTATACCGCAATAAAGCCTCCCAGAGCGCTCTACCTTACTACTCGTCCACACTGGCAGGACACATAGAACGCTCTGACTCCCTGGCTAGACCGCTCCTGGTACTCCTGGATGCCAGAAGATTAACAGCTGTTGTGTATTGGGTGAGGTGCCCCAGCGTCAGTGTAAACAAGCATTAACGATATTCCGCTTTGAGTGACCACGCCCCCTAATCTCCTTAAGTGAACTGGCTTCTCTTCCCTTTGTTTTGAACTCAGCTGGAGGAATGTGAAGTGCTTTTCCAGAGCTTATCTGCAATGGGGCAAAGCAAGCAAAGCAAACCTTTACGAATGAGTGAGTGAGTGAAAAGCAGAAGATATGGGGATTTGCATTTACAAGATAGCATGCTGACACTCAGCACTCCAAAAATCCACTCACTCTCTCCCTGCACATACACACAACACACTCCACCCCACCCCCCCTTGTTTGAAAAGCACGTTGCAACCACTTGAATGCTAGGATAGCTGCCCATAATGCACCACTCCCAGTGCCGCTGCAAGTGCCGCAAATGTGGCCATGCCAGTGCTTTTGCGGCTCTCAGTGAGGACACGCTGCAGCCCATTCCCTGGAGCTGTCTACGAAGATGGGTTTAACCTAAAGCGCTCTAAAGCTGCAAGTGTAGCCAAGCTCTAAGCGTTACCTAGACCAGTGGCGCCCCTCCCCCCCCCCCCCGGCTTGAGCGGTGCGGCGCGGCGCGAGACGGGAGGCAGGAGCGAGCCAGCGGTTGCTGGCCGCCGAGGACGGGGCGGGACAGGCGCCCGCAGCCTCTTGCCTGCCCGGAGCAGCGGCCGTGAGGGAGCCCGGTGCCGCAGACCACCAAAATTTTCCCGCGGACCACTGGTTGGCGACCGCTGACCTAGACCATTTCTGACAGGTGTTTGTCTAACCTGATCTTAAAAATAACTAGATACAATACTTCAGTTAAGGCCTAATCAGCGCAGAGTAGAGCGGAAGAATTACTTCTTGTGTCTTGCTTACAATACTCTTCCCAATACATCCCAGAATAATGTCCGCTTTTTTTGCAAGAGGGTTACACTGTTGACTGATATTTAGCTTGTAGTCCACTATGACCCCCACATCCCTTTCTGCAATACTCTTTCCTAGACAGTCATTTCCCATTGTTTATGTGTACAACTGATTGTTCCTTCCTAAATGAAGTACTGTGCATTTGTCCTTATTGAATTTCATCCTGTTTACTTCAGACCATTTCTCCAGTTTGTCCAGATCATTTTGATTTATGAGGAGAGGCTGAGGGAACTGGGATTATTTAGTCTGCAGAAGAAAAGAATGAGGGGGGGGGGGGGGATTTGACAGCTGCTTTCAGCTACCTGAAAGGGGGATCCAAAGAGGATGGATCTAGACTGTTCTCAGTGGTACAGATAACAGAACAAGGAGTAATGGTCTCAAGTTGCAGTGGGGGAGGATTAGGTTGGATATTAGGAAAAAAATTTTCCCTAGGAGGGTGGTGAAGCACTGGAATGGGTTACCCAAGGAGGTGATAGAATCACCTTCTTAGAGGTTTTTAAGGGCAGGCTTAACAAATCCCTGGCTCAGATGATTTAGCTGGGGTTGGTCCTACTTTGAGCAGGGGGTTGGACTAGATACCTCCTGGGGTCCCTTCCAACCTTGAGATTCTATTCTAGGATGCATTTCATCAGGCCTTGGTGACTTGAAGACATCTAATTTGTCTAAGTAATTTTTAAACTTGTTCTTTTCCTTCTGATCCTACCTCATTTCCACTAGTCTTCACTCTGTTAATTGTCAAATCACCACCAACCTTCTTAGTGAAAACCGAAACAAAGAAGTAATTAAGCACCCCTGCCATTTCCACATTTTTTGTTATTGTTTTATCCCTTTCATTGAGTAATGGGCCGACCCTGCCCCTAGTCTTCCTCTTGCTTTTAATGTATTTGTAATGTGTTTTAATGCTTTCTTGTTACTCTTTATGTCTCCAGCTAGTTTGATCTCATGATGTTGTGATAGTGACTTACATTTATAATAGCACACTTATCCCAAAAGTTTACAGTGCTGTCACCAACCCTGGATTGTGTTATCTCTGAATGAACTGGGAAGTAGGAAGGGACTGAACATAAGGGAGACAATTTCAGTTTATATTTCTGAAATCATTGCTGCAGGAGAAATAAAGAAAATAAATGTGACAGTGACTCTCTAATTCTGATACAGTAACTTGGAGAATAGATGGTATTGCTTTAATTTTTTGTTTTTCTGCTGATTCCCTTTGTCTGGCGTTTGTCTGCCTCCCCACTCTCCTGGCAGCATTTTCCTTTCTTTATTTTGTAGTTAGAAAATATTGATTGTGTCAAATTTGCAAATGAATTGCAGCTCTGCAGTTTCCCTTTGCAGTCTGGACTTGAAGTTTTTTTGCTGCAGTATGGTGACTTTTAAAGAGACTTAGAAAGAAAGAAAGAAAGAAATGATCAGAACATTTCTGTCACTTGTCTTCAAGAAATGAAGTCATATCTTCACAAGTGTTGGTCAGAATTCTCTGCAGTTTTCCCCAGTGGTCTTGGCTTTCAACAGCTTGAAAAGGCTTCCTTCTGTGCAGCCACCTGCCTAGTATGTTGGCAAGTCAGGAGCTATTGTGTACAGTGCTGTTCTGAGCATGCAATCTGGAAAAAGAAAATCTCTTCAGGTCTTTCCAATCTAGTTTTCCACTCCAGAAACACAGCCCTTCTAAGTCACATATCAAATCTCATTAGACTGAGGGTTATTTTGCTTGATTGGATTTTGCAACTCACTTCTGTAAGTGAAAGGTTCCCCGGCTCCCCTTTTGGTATAGTGTGCACAGATGCAATAAGATGCAATATTAATTTTATTTTCATCAGAGTTTAACCCTGTTGTAGAATAAGTCTGATTACTTGAGTTCACCTGAATTCCAGTACACAAATATCAGACAGCTCTGGTATGCCACCTTTGTTTATCTTTGGCTTCATCCCAAGATTCTTTAAAGCTGACAGCTCAGCCATATATGAGCCATCTTGTTTCCAGTAAGGAAAATATACTTAAAGATTGTTGGATATTGGCATTGTCAATTTAATCAACAATACAACATGTACTTTGCAGTACTAAGCATGGTTTGTACTTTTTATGTTCTGTAGCATGAGACTAGAGCTACTATTGTAATTAATTTCTCCAGCTCAGTTTCAAAATAGATTGCACTTGTGATTGCAACTTCCAGGGAATAGTTTACTTATGGCTTTCTCTATACTGGGCAAAAGTCCAGTCTCATTTCTTCAATTCCATGTAGATTTTTTTCAGTGCTTGAAATAGTCCTCACAGTTCTCACAGCTCAATAAAATGGAAGGAAGGGCAGATTTTCATTTCTGTTAGTGTTGGCTGGTTTCAGTAGTATTTTCAGTACCTCTAGAAAATTGATGCATGTAGCCGTTTCCCCGGACTCATTAAAAAGTGGAATAGTGACTCTCTTCATCTGTCATGTTGTGATGTCATATTCTGATTTTAATAGAAGTGTGGAAGAAACTGCACACAGGCTACTTAGAAAATGGAGATTGAAACTGGGATTTCTCAAAGGAATAAAGGGAGGATCAAAGGACTGTCACTCACTTGCTGCTCTTCACTTTACTTCATTTACAAATGAACTGAATATGTGTTTCTATCTTGTGATTTCCTAGGAACACCGTTCTACCCAAGTCAGCCAGTGTATCAGTCAGCACCCATCATAATGCCTACACAGCAGCAGCAGCAGCAGCAGCCTCCACCAGCTAAAAGAGAGAAAAAAACAGTAAGAGCCTGCTCTTCTGGTACTTTCTTTATGGATCTCCTAAGTCTGGTATAGCAAGGCCGGGACATTGAAGGGGACACACTGATATAAAATTCAATATACAGTAAAACCTTGATTTAACGGACCTCGATTTAACGGACTTCAGATGCAACGGACAAAATTTCTGATCCATATCAGACCGCGACCCCTCCCTTCTGCGGCCCCAGTCCCCTTCCCTGGCGGCCGTCTGCTGGCTGCCGGCTGCCCGCCCGGGTCCCAGTAGCAGGCGGGCTGCGGAGCTGCCGCCCCGACCCTGTGGCGAGCGGGCTGCTGCTCCGACAGCTCGGTTTTTAAAAATTTTTATTAAATAACGGACTTTTTGATTTAACGGACACCCCCTCGCCCGAATTAGTCCGTTAAATCGAGGTTTTACTGTATTAAACTCAGATTGTTACTCCCTTACCCTTCTGTAGGTCTCTCTCTCCCCCCCCCCCCCCCCTCCCTTTTAGTTCCTTGTTAGTCTAGAATTTCTGATGATGAGCAGGGCATCCAATAACATTGTTGTGTATAATGCTGGCTAGCTCATCTTATTTTTCAGTCTTCACAGTGTTGAATTTACTGGGTGGTGTTTCTTATTCTAACTATAGTAAAAGTGAAACTGCTCATTAATACTTCAACTGAGAAATTAATGCTTAGTGATTACCAAACATGGTATGAATTGATCCATCTCAACATGTCTAAAATTGAAGAAATGGTAGGGGACAAGTGATTGAATGGACTGAAGTAATCAAGACAGAATTCTCTTAAAGGAAAATATAAACATTGTTGAGAGTTATTAGCAAGCTAGGAAGGATTTCCTATGTCTCAAAGTACAGGATATCTGTTTCTTTTGATTTCTAAAGATCAACTGTCACATTGAACAAAACTTTGTCCATTGAAATGGAAAAGCAGAACATTTAACTGGGTGGTACTGCAAACAAGACATTTTTTGTACCCATGTCATCAACACATAGCTGTGGTACTCAGGCCCTTTTCCAGGCCTTCCAGCAGCTCTTAAACATCAGCTTCATTTATGAACTGTCTGTTCATGTTTAACATCCAGAAAATACCACAGATAAATCAGTAGTTGTGCCATAAAAATCAACTCAAATACAAAGACTTAAACTTGATAAGAAAGTTGCAGTCTTGTATGCTAATAAAATTATATTCAAAGTACAGTAGAACCTCAGAGTCATGAGCATCAGCGTTACAAACTGACTGGTCAACCCCACACCTTATTTAGAACCAGAAGTAAGCGCGCACGCACTTACACACAAGCAAATACCATACAGCACAGTACTGTGTTAAATGTAAACTGCTAAAAAAATAAAGGAATAGTTTTTAAAAAAAGACAAGATAAGGAAACTTTCTGTGCTTGTTTCATTTGCACTCTGATGATTAAAAGCAGCATTTCTCTTCTGCATAGTAAAATTTCAAAGCTGTATTAAGTCAATATTTAGTTATAAACTTTTGACAGAACAATCATAACATTTTGTTCAGGGTTACAAATATTTCAGTTACGAACAAACTCCATTCCCGAGGAGTTCATAACTCTGAGATTCTAATATAGCAGAAAATGAGAAGTCTTAAAAAATGACTTCTCCGTGGATATACTCTTCTAGACAGAATTAAATTCACAGGTCTACTCTACTAAATGCTGCAGTTGAAGAAACAAAGGAAAAATTAAATGAAGCACTAAGAGAATCAACAGTGATATAAATGCAAGATGGCTCATTGAACATGAGATAACAAAGAGTCCTGTGGCACCTTAAAGACTAACTAAAGTATTGGAGCATAAGCTTTCGTGGGCTAATACCCACTTCGTCGGATGCAAGTCCGACGAAGTGGGTATTAGCCCACGAAAGCTTATGCTTCAAAACTTTATAGTTAGTCTTTAAGGTGCCACAGGACTTTGTTACCTCTGCTATTCCAGACTAACACTGCTACCTCTCTGATTCTGAACATGAGATATGAACCAGTAATTCTACAAGCATATATACAAGGAAAACGAATTTTTTCTGCTACTGATTCATTGTCTGGAAATTTTTTTGCAGAATATCACCTCTTGGTTGCTGTAGAGTCAATAAAAGAATGCAGAGAAAAGAATGGCAAAGGAGATGTTTTCCATTTTCTCAGACTCTAAAAATAAAAAGATTAGAAAATGTATGTGGTGCAGTGATCCTGACAAGCGTATATATATTCAGCATACTGTTTAAACCTGAGAATGAAGTAAAATCTAACACAATACTAAAGCTCATAGTGCAAAGTCAAAAACTTCTTCTGGACACCCTTAGCCTAATATACATTCTATATGGGTTCTCATAATGCTCATCAAAGTATCTGAGCACTTTCTGGTAGTGCATTAAACTATGTGACCTCACCACTTGTTTGCTTTCTCATCCTCTCCTGGGGGATACAGGGAGGGAACATTGTAGAAGAATTATAGAATCATATATGATTAGGGTTGGAAGAGGCTTCAGGAGGTCATCTAGTCCAGCCTCCTGCTCAAAGCAGAACCAAACCCAACTAAGTCATCACAGCCTCAGCCAGTGCTATAAAGTTTCTGTAAGTTTATACAACACTTCTCAACCTTCACACAGCACAAAAGCCTGAGAGCTTAGCGTTGACTGTAACACCCATTGAAACAGGTATTGCTGATGATTTCACCTGAGAGAATAAGAAAATCAGGCATTTTTGAATCCTAGAGTATCAAGGTTGGAAGGTACCTCAGGAGGTATCTAGCCCAACCCCCTGCTCAAAGCAGGACCAACCCCAACTAAATCATCCCAGCTAGGACTTTATAAATTGGGCCTTAAAAATCTCTGAAGGAAGGAGATTCCACCACCTCCCTACTTAACCCGTTCCAGTGCTTCACCACAATCCTAGTGAAATAGTTTTTCCTAATATCTAATCAAGACCTCCCCCCACTGCAACTTGAGACCATTACTCCTTGTTCTGTCATCTACCTCCACTGAGAAAAGCCGAGCTCCATCCTCTTTAGAATACCCCTTCAGGTAGTTGAAGGCTGCAATCAAATTCCCCCTCACTCTTCTCTTCTGGGGTATGCACGACTGCAGCGAGGAGAGGTGCTTCTCCCTCGGCTCCAACTCAGAGGCGGCAGGGAGAGGGCTCTCCCCCGAGCCCCAGGCTGCTGTGTCGAGAGAGGGCTGGGGGGAGTCCTTTCTCCCCATCGCAGCCCCGGAGTAACCTAAATCCCTCATTTCCAGCCCCACCCTAGAGCCCACACCCCCAGCCGGAGCTCTCACCCTGCCTTGCACCTCAACCCTCTGCCTCAGCCCCACATCTAAACCCCTTAGCCCCCACCCATGCCACACATCACCTCCATATTGGTGCATATAACAAAATTCATTCTGCATATGGATGTGAAAAATTAAAGGGAACGCTGCCCTTAGATATCCTGGATGGTAGTGCCTTGAAGGACTGAGACCTAGAACTTTATTCTATGGGAATCTAGTATCGAAAACAGAGGACAGGTTTGATGTGCTCACAATAGCCTGTATTGCTGAAGAGATGCACTGAAGCGTTCTGTACTAATTGGAGTTTCTGAAGTGCTGAAGGATTCATGCCCAGGTATTTTGTGTTACTGTAATCCAGCTGAGACGTGATAAAGGTCTTGTGCCTTGTTGACTGAAAAATGAGGGTTGATGTCCCAGCTTCCCAAGGTGGTGGTCTTAGGAAGATTGTCTCTCTAAATTTGCACCCAACTACTGTTGAAATTTACACTGAGTGTGACAGGCGTAGCCGTGTTAGTCTGTGTGTATCAGTGTGTATCAATAAATACAACGAGGAGTCCTTGTGGCACCTTAGAGACTAACAAATTTTGGGGGGCATAATCTTTTGTGGGATGTAACTCATTTCATCAGATGCATGGAGTGGAAAATATAGTAAGCAGGTATAAATATACAGCACATGAAAAGATGGGAGTTGCCTTACATCTACTAGGCCACGTCCACTTTGATTGAATTGGCCTCGTTAGCACTATGAAAAGTAATGTTCTCTCTGTTGATATTCACCCCTTCTTGTCAACTGTTGGGAATGGGCTACATCCACCCTAATTGAATTGGCCTCATTAGCACTGACCCCCCCCTCCCCACCACTTGATAAGGCAACTCTCATCTTTTCATGGGCTGAATATTTATACCTGCTTACTATACTTTCCACTCCATGTGTCTGATGAAGTGGGTTAGGTTTCCACGAAAGCTTATGCCCATATAAATGTGTTAGTCTCTAAGGTGCCACAAGGACTCCTCGTTGTTTTTACTGAGTGCGAGAGAGACTTTGATTGAGGCGTAACATATGTTCCAAGAACAGGAAGAAGCAGCTTGAATGTCATCTTTAAAAAAGGGAAGAAGGAGGATCTGGGGAACTACAGGCCAGTCACCCTCACCTCACTCTCTGGAAAAATCATGGATCAAGGAATCAATTTTGAAGCCCTTAGAGGAGAGGAAAGTGATCAGGAACAATCAGCATGGATTCACCAAGGCCAAGACATGCTTGACTAACCTAACTGCCTTCTATGACTAGATAACTGGCTCTGTGGATGAGGGGAAAGCAGTGGACATGTTACTCCTTGACATCAGCAAAGCTTTTAATACGGTCTCCCACAGTATTCTTACGAGCAAGTTAAAGAAATATGGGCTGGATGAATGAACTATAAGATGAATAGAAAGCTGGCTAGACCATCGGGTTCAACAGATAGTGATCAATGGCTCCATGTCTAGTTGCCAGCCGGTATCAAGTGGAGTGCCCCAGGGGTTGGTCCCGGGGTCAGTTTTGTTCATTAATGGTTTGGGGGATGGTGTGGACTGCACCCTGAGCAAGTTTGCAGATGACACTAAATTGGGAAGACTAGTAGATACGCTGAAGGGCAGGGATAGGATATAGAGGGACCTAGACAAATTAGGGAATTGGGCCAAAAGAAATCTAATGAGGCACAACAAGGACAAGTGCAGAGTCCTGCACTTAGGATGGAAGAATCCCATCCACTGCTACAGACTAGGGACCGAGTGGCTAGGCAGCAGTTCCGCAGAAAAGGACCTAGGGGTTACAGTGGATGAGAAGTTGGATATGAGTCAACAGTATGCCCTAGTTACCAAGAAGGCTAACGGCATTTTGGGCTGTATAAGTAAGGGCATTGCCAGCAGATCGAGGGACTTGATCATTCCCCTCTACTCGCCATTGGTGAGGTCTTATCTGGAGTACTGTGTCCAGTTTTGGACCCCACACTACAAGAAGGATGTGGAAAAATTGGAAAGAGTCCAGCAGAGGGCAACAAAAATGGTTATGGGGCAGGAACACATGATTTATGAGGAGAGGCTGAGGGAACTGGGATTATTTAGTCTGCAGAAGAAAAGAGTAAGAGGGGATTTGATTGCAGCCTTGAACTACCTGAAGGGAGATTCTAAAGAAGGATGGAGCTAGGCTAGGCTGCTCTCAGTGGAGGCAGATGACAGAAGAAGGAGTAATGGTCTCAAGTTTCAGTGGGGGAGGTCTAGATTAGATATTACGAAAATTATTTCACTAGGATTGTGGTGAAGCATTGGAATGGGTTATCTAGGGAGGTGGTGGAATCTCCATCCGTAAGAGGGTTTTAAGGCCCAATTTATAAGGCCCTGGCTAGAATCATTTAGTAGGGGATTACTCCTGCTTTGGGCAGGGGGTTGGACTCCTGAGGTACCTTCTGACCTCCTGAGGTACCTTCCAACCCTGATATTCTATCATTCTATGTTTCGTCCTCAATCCTATATTTTTGTCATCTTGCATTTGAAATTCAAAATCTAGATTTCTACTCCAAATGTGAGTTGTGGTTACAGTAGCAGTATTACGGAAGTAAAATTACTTAAAGCAGGACAGTAGGATTTTGTCAACTTTTGAAAGTACTGCATTCTTGTCCTGCCAACTCAGTGTCGATTGAGTATATGTTCAATACATATGGATTAGTTTATTCAAGACTTCTGTTTCAAAAGGTTGGTGCTTAAAAGGCAGATAAATTGGTTAAAGTGTACCAGTATCTGAGAACAAATGCAAAAGAATAGTAGGCTTAAATTGTTAGTAGGTTGAGGGCTTGATTAGTGTGTTCTTGTCCTACTTGCAGGATTGTTAATGTTTTCTTTGGGACAGTATATGTGCCTTTTTATATTTGAGGAATAAGTCTGATTACAAAATGAATCTTGTAGTATGTGCATTGTGTTCCATTTTATTAAAACCTTCATACTGGGTTTTCTTTGCTGTAGCTTGTTTCACAATATTCCTGATTCTCCCCATTCTCCACAGCTGGGTTTGGGAGGATAGGAAGGATTGATAGGGCACTAACCTAGGACTCGGGAGACTTGGCTTAAATTCCCAGTCCTGCCAAACATTTTTGTATGGCCATGGGCAACTCACTTAGCCTCTCTGTGCCTCAGTTGCCCATCTGTAAAATAAGAATTGTACACTTCTCTCCTTCACAGAGGTGTTGGGAGTATAAATCCATTAAAGGTTATGAGGTGTCCAGATACTGTAGTTATAGGAACCATATTAGGACCTTAGGAGGTACATGGACCTTCACCTTTGTCTTTTGTATCTACTTCTGGCTAGCAGGTTTAGTCCTATGGCTAGTAAGTGCCTGGTACATTTAATCATAGAATCATAGAATGTTAGGGTTGGAAGGGACCTAAGGAGGTCATCTAGTCCAACCCCCTTCTCAAAGCAGGATCAATCCCAACTAAATCATCCCAGCCAGGGCTTTATCAAGCCTGACTTAAAAAACCTCTAAGAAAGGAGATTCCACCACCTCCCTAGGTAATCCATTCCAGTGCTTCACCACCCTCCTAGTGAAAAAGTTTTTTCTAATATCCAACCTAAACCTCCCCCACTGCAACTTGAGACCATTACTCCTTGTTCTGTCATCTGCTACCACTGAGAACAGTCTAGATCCATCCTCTTTATCCTACTTATCCGGGGTAGGATAAGTACACCCTTAGTTAAAGGGTCATGCACCATAATGGATTGATTTCTTTTCTTAATTGTTCCACCATTCCTCTGGATTTAGGAAATATTTTGAGGAGAAGCTCACATTTGTGATGATTGATGAGTGCCTTATTATTTTGTTGATAGTTATGCAAATAAGCTTCATTTCTTTGTGCCCACATAATGCAATCTTAAATCAGAGCCATGTCAGTTTGCAATTATAGGTCTGATTTGTGTGGCACAGGCTGACAGAGAATACACTGTATTTAATACTTACTGTGTTGGGAAATATATGACTTGTGCATGCTTTCCTTTTCTTTATATTCCTTTAGCATGGTGTCTAATGGGAATACCTATTTGAAGTATTTCTCCATTCAATTCTGTAGATCCGAATCCGGGATCCAAACCAGGGGGGCAAAGATATAACAGAAGAAATAATGTCTGGAGGAGGCAGCAGGAACCCTACGCCTCCCACTGTGAGACCTACCCCCACACCTACCCCTCCTCAGGTAATAAGATGGTGAGCTCCGGTAATGTCAACTTCTGTCATTAATGTCTGCTGAACTTTGCTGTTTGCTATTGCCAGTTTCTGTATTTTCCATTCATGCTAGGATATCACCTCGGATATCTAAATGGTCCTTTCATAAGTAGGCCATTTAAGGGTTATTGTTAGTCAGATTTTGGTAATTTTTTGACAAGCCCATATTCTTCTTCGAGTGATTGCTCACATGCATTCCACTATAGGTCAGGCACGCGCTGCGGGCCTGGTTGCCGGGTAGATTTTTCCCCTAGCTACAGACTGGGCGAGCAGGGAGCCCCCTGGAGTGGCGCCACTGAGGCACTCTATAAGTACCCCTGCGACACAGTCTGGCCCTCAGTTCCTTCTTCACCGCTCGTGCTGGTAGTCGGAACAGGAGTACTGCTCTTGAGCGTTCTCCTTATCTCCTAGCTGTTAACTCCATTGTTATTCTATCGTTCTTGTTAATTAGTTGTAGTTAGTTAGTTTACATAGTTTATAGTGTAAATAAGTTAAGTGCAGGGGTTCCCCCTGCCACCGGAGCCATGTCAACTAAGGCTCCGGGATTCAAGCACTGTGCGGAGTGCGGGAAGCCCATGCCTGCGGGGGACCCACACTCCAAGTGCCTCAAGTGCCTCGGGGAAGCGCACTTAGCTGATGCATGCAAGATCTGCAGAGCCTTTAAACCCAGGACCCGCAAGGACAGAGAATCCCGCTTGCGGCAGATCCTGTTGGAGGCGGCCCTTACCCCGGACTCGAGTGCGGCACCGGGCCCCGCACCCAAGCCGGCTAAATCCAAGCCTCGGCACCGGTCGCGCTCCCCCAGCGCTAAGCGCAGAAAGGACTCTGAACCGCGCCCAGCATCGGCACCGGACCGCGTGCAGCCGCCGGCGCCGCTCACACGTCCACGGTCGCCGCCGGGGAGCCGACCAGAGGCACAGCCGCCTGCACCCGCACCGACGACTCCGGCGCCACAGGAGGCCCCGTCGAGTCCGGTGCCAGTGGTCTCGCCACTCAGGGTGCCGATTCCGCAGCAGCTTCCCTCCACGCCGGAGGCGTTCGCTGCTGCGAGGAGGTTGCTCGCAGAGGATACCCCTCAGCAACCTGTCCGGTCTAGGGGCAAGCCGCCCATGACCGTGACTGAGATCGCGGCTCGAAGCCCGGCTGGGCACGGACGCCGATCGATCTCGCGGCGCCGATCGAACTCCCGGTACCGGTCAGCTTCCCGGCACCGGTCGCAGTCTCGGTGCCGCACTGAGTTGAGACCATGCTCCGGGTCTCCTCATGGCCGGTCGCGCAGATCGCGCTCTGGCCGCCGGTCCGAGTCCTGGCGCCGATCGGAGTCCCGGCACTCTCGCACGGACAGACGCCGGTCGTACTCTCGGCACCGGTCGCACTCCCGGCACCGGTCCGTCAGCTGCCACAGGGGCCGCTCCAGACGCCGATCGCCAAGCCGCTCGTCTTCCCGGCACCGTTCGTCGTCGCGGCACCGGTCACGCTCCACATGGCACCGATCACCTCGGCACCGTTCGTCGTCGCGGCACCGTAGAGATCGGCGCTCCACGTCTAGGCGGCACCGCCGCTCGCCCCGGCACCGGACCTCGTCACGGCACCGGCGATCCGACCGGCGCCGGTCGTCATCGCGGCACCGTGGATCCCGCAGAAGGAGCGGATCCAGCAGCAGCCGCTCTTCAGGGGGCAGTCACTTCTCCTGGCACCGGGCGAGAAGCCCTCGGCGCCGGACGCGTAGAGAGTCTGCTGGCACACAAACCAGGCCTGACTCTCCGCCCAAGGCCCTCCAGTCAGCCACTACTGCGGCCCCATGGCACTCCTCCGCCTCAGCGTCCCCTCCAGTAATGGGGCCAGCCCCAGCCACCCAAAACCCTGCCTGGCCAGAATGGGTGGCGTGGGAGTATGATCAGCCTGGGGAAACCCAATCTGAGCCAGGGTTCCCAGTGTGTGCGAGGGGTGCTCGGCAGGACCTACCGGGGCCATCTTCGGCCAGCCAGCCGTCGGCGATACACAGCCCCCGAGAGCCAGGTCCTTACGCCTCCCCGGTGGGGGTAGAGGCGGTGGCGGGCACCTCTTCCAATAGCCCGCCCGCCCTGGAACTCTCTAATTATCAACACCTCCTCCAGGCAGTCGCGAAAAACATGAATCTGCCCCTTGAGGAGGTCCAAATGGTGGATGACCCCGTCACCACCATGCTAACGAAGGGCACCCCGGCACGTGTGGCAGTGCCATTCATTAACACTATTAAAGCGCACACCACATCGGTCTGGAAGACCCCCGCCTCCATCCCCCCCACCGCCCGGGGGGTAGAGAAGCGCTACTTTGTCCCGGCCAAGGGATATGAGTATCTATATGTTCACCCTACGCCCTCCTCCCTGGTGGTGGAGTCGGTGAACAATAAAGAGCGCAATGGACAGGAGGCTCAGGTACCTAAGACCAAGGACGCCAAGAGGCTGGACCACTTTGGCAGGAAGGTTTATTCCTCCGGGGGCCTCCAACTCAGGGTGGCTAACCATCAGGCCCTAATGAGTAGACACCATTTTGATACGGTGGAGGCCCTCACCAAATTCGAAACCGCTCTCCCCCAGGAGAGCAGACAGGAATTCAAAGCCCTCCTGACCCAGAGCAGGGACATTTCGAGACACACCCTGCAAGCGGCCCTGGACTCGGCAGACTCAGCGGCCAGAACAATGGCCTCGGGCATAGCCCTTCGCCGGGCAGCATGGCTCTGCTCATCCAGCCTTGCCCCGGCTATGCAGTACAAAATACAGGACCTCCCGTTTGAGGGACAGGCCCTCTTTTCAGAGGACACAGACACGCGGCTCCAGGCCCTCAAGGACAGGGGGGTTACCCTCAAGGGCCTGGGCATGCACACCCCGGGCCCACAAAGGCGCCCCTTCATCCCTCCGCGCCGGAAGTTCTTCCCACCCGCCCGCCAGCCGCAGGACTCCTCCAACAGGAGAAACCGCCCCTTCCGCAAGCGTCAGGGGCCCAGGCAGGGCGGGAAACAGCGGGGCTCTAAGCCTCCCCAAGGGCCTAGGTCCAACTTTTGATGGTGCGCCCGGGGGCAGCGTATTTTCCACAGTCCTGGATCCTCCTTTCGGAGACCGTCTGTCTCACTTCCACCGTGCATGGTCGGACATTACATCAGACCAGTGGGTCCTCCGCACGGTGGAGGTGGGATACTCCCTCCAGCTCTCCTCCACTCCTCCCACCCACCCACCTCCCTCGTCCCTCTTCAGGGACCCCTCTCACGAGCAACTGCTCGTACAGGAGGTCAGGTCGCTCCTCGCACTGGGAGCCATCGAACCTGTACCACAGGAGTTCAGAGGAAAGGGGTTCTACTCCCGCTACTTCCTAATCCCCAAGGCGAAAGGGGGCCTCCGGCCCATCCTGGACCTGCGCGAACTCAACACCTACATGATCAAGTTCAAGTTCCGCATGGTCACCTTGGGCACTATCATTCCCTCTCTGGATCCAGGAGATTGGTTCGCTGCCCTCGACATGAAGGATGCCTACTTCCACGTGAGCATCAAACCTTCTCACAGGCGCTACCTCCGCTTTCTAATAGCGGAAGAACATTATCAATTTGCAGTCCTGCCCTTCGGCCTGTCCACCGCGCCCAGGGTATTCACGAAGTGCATGGCAGTAGTGGCGGCGTTCCTGCGGCGCCGCGGGGTACAGGTATACCCGTACCTAGACGATTGGCTGATCCGGGGCACCTCCAGGGACCAAGTGTCGGCGCACGTGCGTCTGGTCATCAACACCTTCGACCGCTTGGGAATCCTCCTCAACGAGGGAAAGTCCACCCTGGAGCCTACCCAGAGCATAGAGTTCATTGGGGCCCTACTAGACTCCAAGGTGGCAAGGGCATCCCTGCCCCAGCCCCGGTTTCTCACCATCCAGTCGGCCATCAGACAGCTTCGCAACTGCCCGATGACCACGGCCAGAGTCTTCCTCAGCCTGTTAGGCCACATGGCATCGTGCACCTACGTCATACAGCACGCCAGACTGCGGCTACGCCCACTGCAGTCGTGGCTCGCAGGGGCCTACCGGCCAAGGAGGGACAGTTTGGACACCCTCCTTTCCATCCCCAGAGCCGCCCTATCCGCTCTGGCTTGGTGGGAAGACCAGAACAATGCGTGCCGAGGGGTCCCCTTCCTCCCCCCCAGCCCGTCCATGTCCCTGGTGACGGACGCCTCGTCGCTGGGTTGGGGAGCTCACCTAGGGGATCTCAGGACACAAGGCCGCTGGTCGGAATCAGACCTCTACCTCCACATCAATGTCCGGGAGCTGAGGGCCGTCCGACTTGCGTGCCACGCGTTCCGGGACACGCTACAGGGTCACTGTGTGGCGGTGCTGACAGACAACACCACAGCCCAATACTACATAAACAAGCAGGGCGGGGCCCGCTCCAGTCCCCTGTGCCAAGAGGCGATTCTCCTATGGGAATTTTGTATAGCCCACGATATTCACCCTGTGGCCTCTTTCCTCCCCGGGATTCAGAACACACTGGCGGACCATCTCAGCAGGTCATTCATGTCTCACGAGTGGTCCCTTCGGCCGGATGTCATCCGACCGATCTTCCTGAGGTGGGGGTTTCCCCACATCGATCTCTTCGCCTCCAGGCAGAACAGGAAGTGCCTCCAGTTCTGCTCCTTTCGAGGCAGCTCCCGGGGATCCCTGACAGATGCCTTCCTCCTACCCTGGACGGGGCACCTGTTCTACGCGTTCCCTCCGATCCCGCTTCTACACAAGGTGATCCTGAAGATCAGACGGGACAGGGCACACGTCATCCTCATAGCCCCGGCCTGGCCCAGGCAATGCTGGTATGCGTCCCTCCTCCGGCTGTCCAGGGCCCCTCCCATCAGCCTCCCGCTGTGGCCCGACCTAATCTCGCAGGATCACGGTCGCCTCCTGCATCCGGACTTGCAGTCCCTTCACCTCACAGCGTGGCTACTCCATGGCTGAGAGGTCCTGAACTCTTATGCTCGACTGAGGTACAGAATGTCCTTCTGGGAAGTAGGAAACCATCCACCAGAAGTACCTATACAGCCAAGTGGACCCGCTTTTCTGCATGGTGCAGACAACATGATATAGTCCCAAGTGAGGCTGCTATCCCGCGCATATTGGACTACCTCTTAGGCCTTAGAAACCAGGGCCTTTCTACTTCTACCATACGCGTCCACCTCGCTGCCATATCGGCTTTTCATCCGGGTCAGTCGAACCACTCAGTCTTTTCAGATCCTGTGGTATACCGTTTCCTCAGGGGCCTGGATAAACTGTACCCGAACGTCAAGTGTCCCATACCACCCTGGGACCTCAATCTGGTGCTCTCACGCCTTATAATGCCCCCGTTCGAGCCCCTCGCCACGTGTTCCTTACTCCACCTTTCCTGGAAGGTGGCATTCCTAGTAGCTATCACCTCGGCTCGTAGAGTGTCAGAGATCCGTGCACTGACCTCCGAGCCGCCCTACACTATCTTCCACAATGACAAGGTGCAGCTACGTCCCCACCCGGCCTTCCTGCCTAAGGTGGTCTCCCCCTTCCATGTGAACCAAGACATTTGTCTCCCAGTCTTTTATCCTAGGCCACACACCTCTGGAAGGGAACAACAATTACACACGTTGGACGTTAGAAGGGCTCTTGCTTTTTATTTAGACAGAACAAAGCAATTCAGGAAAACAACGCAACTTTTCGTGGCTGTTGCGGAGAGAATGAAGGGCCAGCCAGTTTCAGCCCAAAGGCTCTCCTCCTGGATCACCTCGTGCATTCACACCTGTTATGAACTCGCGGGCAAGCCGCTTGAGAGAGTAACAGCACATTCCACGAGAGCGCAGGCGTCCTCTGCGGCCTTCCGGGAAGGAGTCCCTATCACGGACATTTGCAGGGCGGCTACCTGGTCCTCCGTCCACACCTTCGCCGCCCACTACGCCATAGTCCAGCAAACCAGGGACGATGCGGCGTTTGGGTCAGCGGTCTTACGATCAGCAATGGGTCCACCCGACCCCACCTCCTAGGTATTGCTTGTAGTCACCTATAGTGGAATGCATGTGAGCAATCACTCGAAGAAGAAAACAGGGTTACTTACCTGTAACTGTTGTTCTTCGAGATGTGTTGCTCACATCCATTCCAGACCCGCCCTCCTTCCCCACTGTCGGGTTAGCCGGCAAAGAAGGAACTGAGGGCCAGACTGTGTCGCAGGGGTACTTATAGAGTGCCTCAGTGGCGCCACTCCAGGGGGCTCCCTGCTCGCCCAGTCTGTAGCTAGGGGAAAAATCTACCCGGCAACCAGGCCCGCAGCGCGTGCCTGACCTATAGTGGAATGGATGTGAGCAACACATCTCGAAGAACAACAGTTACAGGTAAGTAACCCTGTTTTCAGAGAAGAGTTGCTGTAACAGACTTCCTAACCAGCTTTTGCATGGCATTGTCAGGAGCTGTTTTTAAGCATTGTTACAGTAACTGCTTTGTTTCTAAAAGAAAGAAAAAGACGAGTGTGGGCCCGCTGCTCAGTGGAGAAGGTGAGCTGATAATGGAAGATTATAGGAAGGCAGACCTGCTCAATGCCAACTTTGCATCAGTCTTTTCGCAAAGAATAATGTGACTGGATGACTAGTGAAATTAGCATAGACATTATAGGTGAAGGGAAGCAGATGGGGATAAGTAAATGACACCTCAGAGATCTTCTCACCAATTTGAATGAATTCAAATCAGTGAGGCCCTGATGCTATTCACCTGATGGTACTGAAGGAATTAGCTGAAGAAATCTCAGTGCCACTGGTAACAATATTTGCAAACTGATTGGTGACGGGAGAGGTCCTGGAAGACTGGAGAAAGGCTAACATAGTGCCCATCTTTAACAAGGGGGGAAAGGAGGAGCTGGGGAACTATAGACCAGTCAGCCTGACTTCGATATATGGAAAGCTACTAAAAGAACGTATAAAACATTCAATTTGTGAATACCTGGACGATTAAGGGGTAAACTCTAGCAGCTAATATGGATTTACCAAGAACAAATCATGCCAAACCAGCTTGATTTCCTTCTTTGACAAAGTAACTGGTTGGGTGGATGGGGGAATGCGGTGGATATAATATATCTGGACTTCAGCAAGGTTTTTGACACAGTCCCACATGACATTCTGATAAATAAATTAGAGAAATGCAGGCTAGGAAGAACTACCATTAAGTTGATACATAATTGGTTGAACAACCACAAAGAAAGATTAACTATTCATGGAGTGATTTCATTTTGGAGGGAAGTTCCACAGGGTCTGTTCTGGATTTGATATCGTTTAACATGTTTATTAATGACCTGGAAGTAGGAACAGAGAGCATACTGATCATATTTGCTGATGCACAAAGCTGGGGTAGAGGGGTGTGGGAGGTTGGAGAACTGGGTTATAGATAGGGCCCTACCAAATTCACGGCCATGAAAAACGCATTATAGACCATGAAATCTGGTCTCGTCCATTAAATCTGGTCTTTTGTGTGCTTTTACCCTGTACTATACTGACGTCACAGGGGAGACCAGCGTCTCACAAACTGGGAGTCCTGATCTAAAAGGGAGTTGTGTGGGGGGAGGGTCAGAATGTTATTGTAGGGGGGTCACAGTATTGTCACCCTTCGGCAGTGTCTTCATCACTTGGTGGCCAGAGGATGGCGGCTGTTAGATGCTCAGCTCTAAAGGCATCAGCCCACCAGCAGCAGTGCAGAAGTAAGGCCAGACCATACAATGCCACCCTTACTTCTGTGCTGCTGCTGATGGTAGTGGCCCTGCCACCAGCAGCAGTGCAGAAGTAAGGATGGCAATACCACAACCTCCCCCTACAATAACATTGTGACTTCCCCATAATCCGCTCATTGGTTAGGGCAGCAACAGTTTCAAAGTGTGAAATTTCAGATTTAAATATCTGAAATCATGGGATTTACCGTTTTAAAAATCCTATGACTATGACATTGACCAAAATGGACTGTGAATTTGGTAGGGCCCAGGATTATAGACAGCAAAACGAAATTCAACAAAGACAAATATAAGGTGCTACACTTAGGGAAGAAAAACCAAATGCATAAATACAGAATGGGGGATAACTGGGTTAGTAGCAGCACTGCTGAGAAAGATCTGGGAGTTGTGGTGGATCAAAACCTTAACACGAGTCAGCAAAGGCGTGCTATTGCAAAAAAAGCAAATACAATTTTAGGAGGCAGTGATGGGATCCATGGGTGCAACCTGGGACTGTTAGACCACTGTGCCTCCTTTTCTCACTATTCTGGGTAGTCTGTCTCAATGCCTTACTGGTGGCAAAGCAGCAAACCCCTCTAGGTATTGTTACTACTCAGTGCGACCTCATGTGGAGCCCCACACCCACCTAGATTGTATGAATGATCCCCAAGCCACTCAGGAATCACACAGAGAAAGGCACCAGCCAAATATGCCCAGATCCCAGCCTTGTACTTTAGGAATATACCGTCTTGCACTGCTCAAAACTCTTTCATAATGCACAGGTTTCATCCTTGAAATCTGGGCTAGTCTCCTCTGTTGAAGTCTTTAATCTTCTGAGTGTTCTTGTTGCTTGCAGTGAGGGAGGAGAAAAGGTGAAGCATGGGGCCACTGTGTTCTGTTTTATGTCCTATTCCTTGTGCTTGGAGAACATAAATCCAGCATGTCTGGTGGGCATTGCTGAGTCACCAGGCAAGCCTGAGTAATTCCCCTGGTGTGACCCTGTGCAACTGAGTCATTGAATTGTAAGTCCCTTGCTGGAAAATGGCTGTGGATGGTTGTTTGACCCCTGCCCATGCATTGGTTAGCTCCCTCATTCTTGCCTCTGGGGATTTAATATCTGGGCAGTTCCCCAGCTCACAGCCATACAGCACAATCCCATAACTCAGCGGTTCTCAAACTATTGAGAACCACGACCCCTTTTTGCTCTCTGCCTCGGCGCGGTGGACCCTTGTATGTCCGCCAAAAAGCCGCCGAATAACTTAGTTCTGCATTCCGTGGCTATTTTTGGCAGACATGCCGAGCGCTCCCGAAAGAGCTCGGTATGTCCGCCGAAAAGCTGCTGAATGCGGAAGTGATGGCAGCGGCTTTTCGGTGGCACAAGCAGCTCGACCCCTCGGGAGGCGGCCGGCGAATCCCCCGAGGGGTCACGACCTCCGGTTTGAGAAACGCTGCCATAACTTCATACGCAACAATGACATATATATTTACATAGAACGGATCAGCACCTTTCTCATGATACCTCACATGGCATGCTTTATTGGAAATATCACAATTGTATATAAATGATGATTATGGGGTTTACAGGGCGCTCCCCAGAGGTTTAGAGAGTCACAGATGCATTAACAGAGGCACTGCATGCAAGTCATGGGAGGTGATAATACTGCTCTACTTGGTGCTGGTTAGGCCTCAGCTTAAGTACTGTGTCCAGTTTTGGTAGCCTGTGGTTAGAAAGAATATGTAGAAACTGGAAAAATCCAGAGGCGAGTGACAAAGATGATCAGAGGGATTGAATGTAAGCCATATGAACAAAGGCTGAAGGAACTGGGTTTGTTTAATTTGAAAAAGAAGAGATTGAGGGGGGACATGAGAGTGGATTTCAAATACTTGAAAGACCACCATAAAAAAGATGGAGAAAAGTTGTTCTATCTTGCCACAGAGGGCAGGACATGAGGCAATGGGTGCTAACTACTGTATAACAGACTTAGAATAAACTACAAAGTAAAAACAGTAGGAGATTGGAATAGACTGCCTAAGGCAGAGGTGGGCAAACTGCAGCCCGCGTGACTGTCCTGCCTAGTCCTTGAGCTCCTGGCTGGGGAAGCTAGCTCCCAGCTCCTCCCCTGCTGTCCTCCCTTCCCCACAGCTTCAGCTCACCCTGCCACCAGTGCTCTGGGCGATGGGGCTGTGAGCTCCTGCCAGGCAGTGCAGCTGTCAGTCCTGGTGCACTGAGTGGCATGGTAAGGGGGTGGGATTGGATAGGGGGCAGTCAGGGAGCAGGGGACAGTTGGATAGGTGTGGGAGTCCTGGGGGGGCCTGTCGGGGTGGGGGTGTGGATAGGGGTCGGGCAGTCGGGACAGGGAGCAGGGAGGGTTGGATTGGGGGTAGGGTCTCGGGGGAAGTTAGGGGGTGGGGTCCCGGGAGGGGACGGTCAGGGACAAGGAGTAGGGGGGGTTGGATGGGTTGGGAGTTCCGAGGGGGCAGTCACGGTGCGGGAAGTGTGAGTAGCGGATAGAGGGCAGGGGCCAGACTGTTTGGGGAGGCCCTCCATACAGGAAGCCCTCCATACAGTTTTGGAACCCCGATGTGGCCCTCAGGCCCAAAGGTTTGGCCACCCCTGGCCTATGGCAAGTTTGGAAGCTCCTTCACTGGAGGCTTTCAAAAGGAGGCTGGATAGCTATCTGTCTTGGATGGTTTCAACAAAACAAATCCTGTATTTTGGGAGGGGGTTAGACTAGATGACCCTTAGAATCATAGAATATTAGGGTTGGAAGGGACCACAGGAGGTATCTAGTCCAACCCCCTACTCAAAGCAGGACCAATCCCCAACTAAATCATCCCAGCCAGGGCTTTGTCAAGCCTGACCTTAAAAACCTCTAAGGAAGGAGATTCCACCACCTCCCTAGGGAACCCATTCCAGTGCTTCACCACCCTCCTAGTGAAAAAGTTTTTCCTAATATCCAACCTAAACCTCCCCCACTGCAACTTGAGACCATTACTCCTTGTTCTGTCATCTGCTACCACTGAGAACAGTCTAGATCCATCCTCTTTGGAACCCCCTTTCAGGTAGTTGAAAGCAGCTATCAAATCTCCCCTCAGTCTTCTCTTCTGTAGACAGTACAGAATACAGTATTCTGTGCCTTCTGTCCTAAATCACCATCTAGTACAGGGGTGGGCAAACTGTGGCCAATAACGTCGAATTGCATCCACAGTACCTGTAATTTGGAACTACGATTTTGATTTTAGCACTACTCCACTCGCTGAGGTGGAGTACAGAAACCGGATTAAAGAGCCCTTTAAATTTAAAAAATACAGTTTGGTTGTATGGATGGAATCAATTTTAATTCGAATTAAGTCGTCTAATTCTGAAATAACCACATACTGTAGGCCAGCCCTAAATCAGATTGTTAGGCTCTCTAAGGTTTCACAAGTACTCATTGTTTTTACAAAAGCTAATTTCCCCTTGATAAATACTCATGCCTTCTTGTCCACTGTTTCAAATGGACCACCTTGTTTACATTGGCCTCATTAACACTACAAAAGTGATTTCCACTCCTTCTTGTCAACTGTTGAGATTTTCCTACTTCCAACTCAAATTGAATTGGCTCGTTAACTCTGATCCCCCATTTAGTATTTCTGCCTCCCTACTGTATGTTCCACTCTATGCGTCTGATGAAGTGGGTTTTAGCCCATGAAAGCTTATGCCCAAATAATTTTTTTTTCGTCTCTAAAGTGCCACAAGGACTCCTTGTTGTTTTTGCTGATACAGACTAACACGGCTACCACTCTGAAACCTTTACTGGTGTTGATGGTCCTGCTATTTCAGCCTCTTGTTTTTGTTTCTTTTCATTCAGTTTATGTTTAGTGCTTTCCACGTGTTCTACAACCTTCTGCCTTTGATTGTAATCTACAGCCTTCCTGCGTATCTTTTCATAACTTTAATTACTCATGTCTGCAGGCTGAAGTGAAATTTGAGATGCATTAAAACATGAACCCCTATTCATCCTTGAGTAACCTCTATATGCCGGAAGCGAAAGTCAACTACAAGTGTGGGAGGTGAATATATGACACGGGGGCTTTCAGTAAAATGTAGTTAATTTGTTTTTATTTTTTCACAAAATGTAAAAACTCAAGATTCTCTCTAAAAACACAAATTCTGCGTTTTTCCATGGCAAATGGATTTCTAGGATCTGTGCTTATAAGGAAGAGCACCCTTTACTGAACCAAAAACACCTTGTGTTTTCCTAGAGAGTCTCTCATCCAAATGGTGACCAAACCTTCTTGCCTTGTATGTTTGCTAGGACAACAACGCAAGGTGGAAGGTAATTGTATTGAGAAATCTTTTAACATCATAAGTCATAACAGTGATACTTGAGTAGTTTACTGCTAGATTCCCTTTGTAAATACAGTAACTCCTCACTTAAAATCGTCCCGGTTAACCTTGTTTCATTGTTACATTGCTGATCAATTAGGGAACATACTCGCTTAAAGTCGTGTCGTGCTCTTATAAGGTCATTTGGCATCCCCCTGCTTTGTCCACTGCTTGCAGAAAGAGCAGTCCGTTGGAACTAGCTGCGGGGTGGTTGGAACCAGGGTTGACCAGCAGCCCCGCTATCATAGGCTGACCATACGTCCCGTTTTTACATATTTTCGGACTGTCCCGTCTTTTTAACATAAATATCAAATTTGTCCCGTTTTTGCTTTTTGCAAGGACCCACGGCCGGGTCTCGCCCCCTCTCTCCCCCTCCCACAGCCCTTCAGTCCCTTCCCCTCACAACCTCGGGCCCCCCTCCCCGGCCTGCTCCCCCTCCCCTCCGCCGCCACAGAGCCCGCGCGGCGCGATTGGCTGGGCCGCCCCCACATGGGGCGGAGTGCAGCTGCTGGCCGGGCAGGGGCTGCCTGGCGCCTCACTCCCCCTGCCCCCCCCATGTGGAGGAAACGCCACATGCGGCCCAATGAGGGGGCAGCGTGGGAGGCGCGAGCGCGGGGATTGCAAGCTCAGGGAGCCAGGGGGTGAGGCCGGCAGCTGGGCCGGGCGCCGAGCGGAGCCGGAGGCAGCGCGAGCCCAGCGGGGAGGAGGCAGCGCCGCCCCGGGTCCCATGGAGCTGGAGAACATTGTCCCCAACAACACCGTGCTGCTCAAGGCGTGCGAAGGTGGGGGGGATGGGACCGGACGGGGGGGGCATGGGGTGGAGGGGGGAGGGAGTATGGGGTGGGGCGCCATGGCTGCGTGTGAGGGGGGCAGGGGGAAAGAGGGGTGCGTAGGGGCCGTGTGTGAAAGTGGGTGGAAGTGGGGGGCACAGGGTTGTGTGTGAAGGGAGGTACTGGCTGGGACTGCATGTGAAGAGGGGCACAGGGGAAGTGGGGGGGCCATGGCTGCTTGTGAAGGGGGTGGTAGGTGGTGGGCACGAGGCTCTGTGTGAAGAGGGGAGTGGGGGGGCATGGAATGGGGGGCACAGGGTTGTGTGTGAAGGAGGGTACTGGGGGGGTCCAGGGCTCTGAGTGAAGGGGGTGGGGGGCATGGGGCCATGTGTGAAGGGGTGGGAGGGAAGTGGGGGACACGGATGTCTGTGAAGGGAGGTACTGGGGAGTCCAGGGCTGGATGTGAAGAGGGGCAAGGGATGGGTAGGGGAGATGGCAGGTGGGTAGGGGTACCATGGTTAACCACCTCCCTGAACACATGGATGCGGGGGTTGGGCCAAGTCTCAGAGCCCATTCGGGGCATCTGTCCTCAAGGCACAGCTAAGGACTCGGCGGGTGGCTGTGGCATGCGTGGGTGATGCGGTGGGGTTGGTGAGAAGCCGTGTTTCTGCTGCAGGAGATGTAGGGAGAGGACTTGGTCAGTCAGAAGGGTTACTGATAGTGGAGGCGGTTGGGGGCCTGCCTGGAGGAGGAAGGCAGAGTGGCTGGCCTGGGGGAAGCTCTTGTTGCACAAGCTTCTGCCTGTGAGATGCTCCGCAGGAAACTGAGCCATAGCCACAAGCTGATGTGGTTGGGGGAGGCAAATAGGGGGTCATTTGAGGTGTCAGAAGAGAATCATGGAGTGTGAGAAGTTTTATGATAAGGTATTGAAAGACCGAAATTTGCTGCGTAAGATTACTTCATCGGAGAAATATTCATGGTGCGATCGTGGTGAAATACAGTCCCCCTTTACGTCTACCTAAATTTTTGTATGAGTTCTGTCACTGAAGAATAATTGTTAGCTCACGTCAATACAGTAGACTCCCAATTATCCGGGTGCGGGTTATCCGGGCTGCGGATTAACCGGGATGTCTAAACGGGTCAGTAGGGGAAGCCCCAAAGCGGCGGCGGGCTCAGCCTTAGCCTGCCGCTGCTTTGGGGCTTCTCCCACTGGCCCCTTACGAGCTGGGGTCTCAGCCTGCTTCCAGCCTGAGTGTAGGAAACCCAGGCTGGCAGCGGGCTGAGACCCCGGCTGGCAGGAGCCTGCGGGGAAAGCCCAAAGCGGCAGCAGGCTGGGTGCAGGGAACCCATGCTGACAGGAGGAGCAGACTGGGGCAGGAGGCAGGACCCTGGCTGTCAAGGAGCCAGCGGGGGGGAAACCCCAAAGTGGCGGGGGGCTGAGCGCTCAGCCTGCCGCTGCTTGGGGTTTCCCCAGCTGGCCCCTTGCCAGCTGGGGTCTCAGCCTGCAGCCAGCCTGGGTGTAGGAAGCCCAGGCTGGTAGCGGGAGCTAAGACCCCAGCTAGCAGGAGCCTGCGGGGAAACTCTACAGCAGCAGCGGGTTGAGAGCTCGGCCGCTGCCGCCGCTTCTCAGCTCTCTGCTGCTTTAGACTTTCCCCGCAGGCTCCTGTCAGTGGAGGGTCTCAGCTCCCGCTGCCAGCCTGGGCTTCCTACACCCAGGCTGGCAGCGGGAGCTGACTGGGGCAGGCAGCAGGACCCCGGCTGGCAGGAGCCTGGGTAGAGAGCCCAAAGCGGCAGCGGTCTGAGCAGTCAGCCTCCCACCGCTTTGGGGTTTCCCCCGGTGGATCCCTTGCCATCCAGGGTCTCAACTTGCTGCCAGCCTGGCTGTAGGAAGCCCAGGCTGGCAGCGGGCTGAGACCCCGGCTGGCAGGAGCCTGTGGGTAATCACAGAGCGGCGGCAGGTTGAGTGCTCAGCCCGCCACCTCTTTGGGCTCTCTTCCCCAGGCTCCTGCCGCCTGCCCCAGTCAGCTCCCGCTGCCAGCCTGGATGTAGGGAACCCAGGCTGGCAGCGGGAGCTGAGACCGCGGCTGGCAGGAGCCTGGGGGGAAAACCCCAAAGCGGCGGCAGGTTGAGCGCTCAGCCGGCTGTCGCTTTAGAGTTTCCCCGCAGGCTCCTGCTAGCCGGGGTCTGAGCTCCCGTTGCCAGCCTGGGTTCCCTACAACCAGGCTGGCAGCGGGAGCTGACTGGGGCAGGTGGTGGGACAACCACCTTCCCCCGCCCTCCCCCCCGCATCCCAGGGCGGCGGCAAAACCCCCCTCCCCCCAGTAGACGGTTGATTATCCGGGATTTTATTAACCAGGATTAAGGTTTTCCTGATCATCCCGGATAATCGAGAGTCTACTGTATGTTCATGTAATAAAACTTTTTTCATGAATACGGAATATTACATAACCCTGTCCCGTTTTTGCTATCCCAATGTCCCGTTTTTGTCTCAAGGAAATATGGTCAGCCTACGCTATCAGCTCCCAACTCTTCTTAGTTCCCTGTGCAGCAGCTGCCCAGCAGGCTATAAATTGCCAGCATTTCATCTGTCCCTCCCCCTACTGCCATGTGCTGCTCCTGCCCTCTCCCGGGAGCCTCCTGCTTGCTGTGCAGGATGGGGGGAGAAGGGTGGGGGTAATGTCAGAGTGTCCCCCTCCTCTTGCACTCCGCTTATCCTTCTCCATCTCTAGCAGGGTGGGGACACCAAGGGAGAGAGACAGAGACCTTGGGGCAGCAGCTGCTGTCTCAACTTCCTGATAGACTTAAAAAGACAATGTACTTAAGAGTGGGGTCAGCTTCCTTAAAGGGGCAATGCTTGTCCCCCCTCCCCCCTCTGCCTACCATGATGTCTCCCCTCCCTCCATTTGTGCTGCCTTGTAGAGTGTGAGGCTACATTAACAACAAATTGTTAACCCTTGAGGGCTCAGCCAAAAGCTAGTTCATCATTTAGCAGTAAGGTATTCCCTGGGGAATATCCCACTCTCTTCCACCCTTTAACTTCACCGTCTCAACCAAGCTTCACAATCATCATCACTGTGTACAGTATTAAATTGTTTGTTTAAAATGTATACTGTGTGTGTGTGTGTGTGTGTGTGTGTTTTCCCTGGAACCTAAGCCCCCCTATTTACATGATTTTTTTATTGGGAAAGTGGATTTGCTTAACATCGTTTTGCTTAGTCGCATTTTTCAGGAATATAACTACAACGTTAAGTGAGGAGTTACTGTATTGCATCTTTAAGCTTGTCACCATTTGAGGATGATTTATTTTAATATCATTATTTTTATGTATATATTTACATTGTTTTAATTCCCACAATGTGCTTTACAAACATTTTAAAAATGTGGTTCTTTCTTAACTCAAATTGTTCACAGATTTTAAGTGTCTTGTCCTTCTCCAGTCTCATTTGGCTCCTGTTGCTTTTGGTCCCATTCTCCCTACTATTTTTCTATGTAGATTTTTTTTCTCCAAAAAGTGAATCTGATAATCCAGGCAGACAGTGAGGAAAGCATTACTGAAATCAGTTAATCTGTAAAATGTCTTTTATTTGGCTTTATTCAGGCCTGGCTGCAGTAAAACATAGTTCTTCACCCAGGGCCTAGCCAGCTTTGTCAATTTCATTTTTGGAAAACGTAACTGTTCCCAAGAAACTACTAGCTCCCCTTCCCATTATGTCTGTTTACCGGTCTGCCTTTTTTAACAGTAATTTCTTACTGCTTGTTACTGCTTTTGAGTTTAAATGATGGGCGTGTATAGTGTAATATTTAGAAGGGCATTACTTTCTTCTTCAATAATGGTCAGACATGGCAGCCAAAAATTGATATTTTCTGACTTTTTTTAAGTGTATACCTCAGATATTGTCTCTTCAGTGTATCAATAATGCAAAAACAGCAAAGACTTGATCTCGTTTAGTCCCACTGGAAGAGGGAAAGAGATGCTGATATGATGGCCAGGTGGTACAGAAGAGAGGAGCAAGTGGCTCACCATCATGCTCACCAAACCCCATTTTCCCCACACCTGTCCTGTAGCCTGCAGAGGCTCCTTCACAATTCCACAGGATTTGGTAGGTCTAGACTTGGCATGCTGGGGTATGAAGCCAATTTCTGTGACATGCTTCCTTGGGGACCAAATGAGTTTCCAACAGGATCTCAGCTCAGAAGATAATGTTGCTGAAAGCACCTGGGTTTCACCCTCATTTCCATAAGGAGTACAGCCTTTAGTTTAGTAGGGAA
This sequence comes from Sternotherus odoratus, assembly GCA_032164245.1. Lineage (NCBI taxonomy): Eukaryota > Metazoa > Chordata > Testudines > Kinosternidae > Sternotherus > Sternotherus odoratus. Next base: position 16,500,271 of record JAVMKO010000018.1, on the reverse strand, counting down.
AACTCGTGTGATGAACAATAATCAGAGAGGTAGCCGTGTTAGTCTGGAATAGCAGAGGTAACAAAGAGTCCTGTGGTACCTTAAAGACTAACTAAAGTATTGAAGCATAAGCTTTCGTGGGCTAATACCCACTTGCATCCGACGAAGTGAGTATTAGCCCACGAAAGCTTATGCTTCAATACTCTAGTTAGTCTTTAAGGTGCCACAGGACTCTTTGTTACCTCATGTGATGAAGTTTTCAATATTACTGCAGATTTTATTAATCTGTACCCAAGACCTCTCTTTCCAATGAAGACTCTGGCAGTGTAGTGTGCACATCACAACCTCCTTGTTATAACCTGTGTTTGATTGTGTGGATTTGTGTATGCATCTATCCATTATTTTTTGTTATTGGACACTGAGTCACAACTGTATCCAGCTGCACACTCTGAAAACAAGACAAAAGTGAATCTCTCCCAGACTTCTTTTATTTTTCTAGGTGCCAGAATGGTTTCTACCATAAAGAATTTGGAGAGAGAATTTTACTTTAGACTTCTGCTATAATTTTTAAAGCGCCTAAGGGAGTTAGGTACCAAAATGATGTTTAATTTCAATGGAAGTTGGGCACTTAGCTCACTCCAACTTCTTTGAAGATCCCAGCTTTAGTATACCCCATCTAAGGTGTCACTGAAGGTAGATGTGTAGATGGAAACTTCACACTGTGAAGCTACTGGATCAGACACTAATATATCTGGAGTACTGTGTCTAGTTTTGGGTCCCACACTACAAGAAAATGTGGAAAAATTGGAAAGTGTCCAGAGGAGGACAACAAAAATGATTAGGGGACTGGAGCGCATGACTTATGAGGAGAGGCTGAGGGAACTCAGGTTGTTTAATCTACAGAAGAGAAGACTGAGGGGGGATTTGATAGCTGCTTTCAACTACCTGAAAGGGGGTTTCAGACAGGATAGATCTAGATTGTTCTCAATGGTAGCAGATGACAGAACAAGGAGTAATGGTCTCAAGTTGCAGTGGGGAAGGTTTAAGTTGGATATTAGAAAAAAAAATTTCACTAAGTGGGTGGGAATGGGTTACCTAGGAAGGTGGTAGAATCTCCTTCCTTAGAGGTTTTTAAGGTCAGGCTTGCCAAAGCCCTGGCTGGGATGATTTAGTTGGGGATTGGTCCTGCTTTGAGCAGGGGGTTGGACTAGATCAGCGGTCGCCAACCGGTGGTCCGCGGACCACTGGTGGTCCGCGAGAAAAATTGGGTGGTCCGCGGAGCCGTAGCCGGAGGAGAGGGGCGGGGTCAGTAAGAGGCGGGGGGGGAGGAGAGCGGAGGCGGAGCCGGCGCAGGAGGCGAGGCGAGGCAAGCCGAGTGGGGGAGGAGAGTGCGGCAGGAGGTGAGCGGGGGAGGAGAGGGCGGGGTGTGTGTGTGTGAGCCGCGCCGCTGGAGTGTGTGTGTGTGAGCCGCGCTGCTGGAGCCGGGGGGGTGGAGAGCCGCGCCGCGCCGCTGGAGCCGCGCCGCTGGAGCCGGTGTGTGTGTGTGTGTGTGTGTGTGTGTGTGTGAGAGCCGCGCTGCTGGAGCCGGGGGGGGGGGGGGGAGCCGCGCCGCGCCGCTGGAGCCGGGGTGGGTGGGTGGGTGTGTGTGAGCCACGCTGCTGGAGCCGGGGAGGGGGGGGGGAAGCCGCGTTGCTGGAGCCGGGGGGGGGGGGGAAGCCGCGCCGCTGGAGCCGGGGTGTGTGTGTGTGTGTGAGCCGCGCCGCTGGAGCCGGGGTGGGTGTGTGTGTGAGCCGCGCTGCTGGAGCCGGGGGGAGGGAAGCCGCGCCGTTGGAGCCGGGGTGTGTGTGAGTGTGTGAGCCACGCTGCTGGAGCCGGGGGGGGGGGGAGCCGCGCCGCGCCGCTGGAGCCGGGGTGTGTGTGTGTGTGTGAGCCGCGCCGCTGGAGCGGGGGGGGGGGGGGAGCTGCGCTGCTGGAGCCGCCCCCCCCCAGTCGAGCGCGGGGGGGGGGGCAGTCGAGCCGGGGGGGCCGCGGGGCCGCGCCAAGCAACTTTAGTGGTCCGTGAGGACCAAAAGGTTGGCGACCACTGGACTAGATGACCTCCTGAGGTCCCTTCCAACCCTGATATTCTATGATTCTCTACATTGCAAAGCAAAAGTGTGGGCTTTTAAAAATGATAAATGTTAAATTTGTTGCTTTTTTTCCCTCCCTATGTGGTTTCTGGTTTGCGCCTTAAGGAGGATTTACTGCTAGGAATATTTTCCCCACCCATCTACAAAGTAACTTAGAAAAGAGCCCTGCTCTGAAAAATTGGAGTGGGTTTGAAGTGGGTTTGGTATAGTCATTTATAGTTTCATTAAAAGTTTCTATTAAATTTCTGAGTGGAGATGCTGGCTTTTGTGGCTTTATGTAATTTCTGCAAATACAACCCAAATCCAGAAGAGCATCTGATTTCAATGTTTTGCCAGAGTGAACATTAGTCCTGTCAGATGGTGGTGGTGATGGGGAAGATATTTGTTCCCTCTGAGATAAGCTGTACTTGAAATTTCCTCAGTCCCGGTCAAGTGGCTTTCTGGCCACTTCTAAATTTTTAATCTGGCCATTTAAAAATATGTAACTTTTATCAGGCCTGCTGTAAACTAGGTAGGGACCAGTTATTCCTGTTCACCTCTGAGAGTGAAGAAAAATCATTTTTTTTCTTATTTCATTATCAATCAACAGTATAATACATAAGCCTCTTTTGTGGAAGAAATTAGACATACATGTGCACACACATATATATCCAATCTAGATTAGTTTTCTAAATTTTTATTACAAATATTATTAGTGTTTTTGTGGGGTTTCATTGAACCAACAAGTTCATAGTCCATTAGGATGGCTAGCTCTTAAATCTATCAAGATTTGGCCTTTTGATTTTCACACTTGTCTCTGCAAATTCTAATGTTTTCTAATGGTTTGATCAAAAAATATCAAAGATTCTTGAAATTGCTTATAATTTCTAAATTGAGTTAGCAAGTTCTTTTTATGCAGCTTTTCTGGGGGCGGAGGGCAGATGTGATTGTTCCCCCAACTTTTGAAAATTATTACCAGGAGCATTTCTGCTGTACTTGGAAGAAACACAGATGAATGAAGTGTATTAATGACTGTGCTGTCTTTTCTTGCTGTTGTTAATAGTAATCGTCTTTTTCACCCCTTTTCCTGCTGCCTTTTTCCTTCCTCCCCTTCCCATGTACTTTTTGAATTTATTCAACTGGTCTATGTATATTTCTTTCCTGCCTTTTGCTTTTCTTTAATCTCCCACCCTACTCTCGTCTCCCACTCTTGCTTGCTTGTGTTCCATGTTGCTAGTTTTTATGTTCGCATGCTCATTATCACCCTTTTTTGTACTTCAAATCCCAGCAGCTGTCCAGCCAGGTCCCAGAGCACAGCCCTGTGGTTTATGGGACTGTGGAGAACACTCATCTCGTCGCCAGCACCTCAGTCACTGCAACTAGCGACCCGAAGCAAGGTTTGTTAATGGATATTTTCTCCTTGCTATTTTTAATCATTTGTCTCCTCTCTCAGAAGACTGACTTTTTATAAGCCTGTAGGCAAGCAGAGTGGCCAGCACCATAAACAGAAGCTTCTCTTTTGAACCTTTGACAAAGCTGGTGCATTGTTTACAGATTCATTGCAATTTGGCAAAGCAGAATTGGGTAAAAACTGTTTCACTAAAATTAATTCTTCCAAAACATAGTTCCAGAGCAGTAATGTGAACCTCCTTTTCCCTCCTCCAAATGATCCTTTCTTCAAAACCAGAAAAAATATTGCTAATAAAATGGTCACTTGGACAGAGGAACTTCTCAAGTACATGATTTAAAAAACATACATTTAACCACAGAGATGTCACCCCCCCAGATCGTAATGGTTCCTATATGGCTGTTTGTCATGTCCTGCCAGCATCTTCAGTACATCTGTAGAAGATGTTAATTAGAAAATTGCTATTGCTATTGTGCAAATTGTGCAGTAAAGGCTTGCCAAATTTCACTTTCTAGTTCGAGCTATTTTCAAATTGTACAGGTGAAAATAGTTTCTTAAATGATTAAATTTAATTCTTATTATATCTAAAAAAATATGAATGGAGATTTTAAAATAGAAATTATCCTCGGACTTGAGACACTGCATGCAAATTTCTTCCCACAATGAAATTTTACATCCAGTTAGAAACCCTTAAAACCTTGGGTTTATAATGTAAGTGCTGTGCTCTGCAGGGTTAAGTGTACTGGTAATATATAGCCCGGGCATTCCAGTTCTCCACATTCATTCCAAGCATTTAGGCTTCTGCCTACTGCAGTGAGTACTTGAAAATTGAGAAGCACTATCTTTTTCTTTGTGCGCTTCCTGAAAGCTTTGTGCTTAAGTAGATTTTTAAAAGTGCTTGCTAGAAGAAAAGCTAACCACAAAACAGTTAGAGTTGTAACCAGGGAGGGAAAAGAAGATGGCTTTTAATTTTTCAGAGATATCATACATCCAGGTATTAGCATGATCACCGGTTGACAGAAGGAGAAGGAAAATGTCCCTGAAAATGTTCCTATTGGCAGGCACAATTTAGATGTTTGTTTTTTCCTCATTTTAAGTATATTCTGTAAATGCAAGTGTAGAGTACTATGTGTAAAAATTCCACATCCTTCCTTTATTAAAAAGTTGTCGATAAATTTAACATGCATAAAACTGATACTTGATTGCATTGGCCAAACACAGCACAATCACTCCTTACTGCACCTTATTCCTGAGCTTAAACATGGCTCATGCTCCAGATCAGGACCCACTTCCTATCTCTGCAACAGCACCATAATCCTGATCATCATGCCTGCCTGTAACCTCAGTCTTGGACTTTCTGTGAAAGTAGTGATTGGCGATCCCTCAGAATTGGAGGATGAAATGATAGCCAGTTATTGCTGGTGGATCTGCACGTAACTCTTAAGACCAGTCTGGGGTTCACAGATCTTGTCATAATTGGGGCAGACTTTTTCTGGTGAAAGGGGTGGATCTGGATTGTTGGGTTGTGCTGCAGTGCATTGTTTCCTGTTTCTCCATTGGGTCTCAAAATGCTGGAATCCTTGCCACAAGGGCCTTCTCCATTTTAGTCAGTTCACGGCTTGGGTTTCCCTTGAGTTTGTGGATGTTGTACTTCTTCATGTTGGCTTTGAGGGTGTTTTTTGAAATGCCTTTTTTGCCCTCCCCATATCTGTTGGCCTTGGCTCAGTTGTGACAACATGACCTACTTCAGGAGTTGATTATCTGGGATTCGAAGAACGTCACCAGCCCAATTGAGTTGGTAATGGATAATCACAGCTTCAATGCAGGATTTTTTGGCATGGTGCGTCAATCATCCCATTTGGTTTCGAATCCAGGTGGTGGGGTGGAGGGGAAGCAGATGGGGGCGGGGCGAGGGTGGGGCTTTTTGGCCCGCAGCTGGTTTTTTTGCAGTAATATGGCCCTCGCTGCTTTCTGAGTTGTGCAGGCCTGGATTAGAACATAATTATATTATAAATATCATTATAACAGATTAGGTACTGTTGCAGGGGGCTTATCTCGTTGCCGGGAGAAACGAGGCCTCACACAGGTGGCTAGTTGGAAAGTGGTGAGTTTATTGAGGGGAGCGGCATTTCGTGCTGGGGGGCTTATCTGCCAGCACGGCCGCAATACAAGATGACTAACACACTCAGGCGGTGTTCAGAGTGCCCAAAGAGGAAGCCCAACCCAAAGAGGTGTGTCAGCACAGATATACCCATGCTCATTTGCATCTCATACATACTCATCTCATTAATAGCAAGCAACAAACTGATTGGTTAGCACTTGTTGGTTACGGAGTCCTGCCTTAGTTTCCCCATTTGGTTTCCCACGCATTCATTCTCACACAGACGGGGTAAACACTCATGCAGCTGGGAACTGGTTCCCAACCACACAGATAACAGCAAGGTCATTCTCAGATAATACCACCGTTATGCACTCTCCTGGAGTTGACTTAGAAGCATAACTGCACTTCCTAGTGATTGCCCGTTACAATGTCTTCCGGTCCTAACAGGTACAAAAATGAAAATCCAGTACTTTGAGATGCACTGATGAAAAGTGCTATATAAGAGCAGTTAGGCATTTATTTATTTATTTTGTCTTCCTGAAAAAGTACTAAAGAGCTAATTTATTAAAGTACAACAGAGCAGTAGAGAGAGAGAGAATATCCATTAAAAATCAAATGCATCAAAAATAAAACTGATCTGAAATGATGACACTGGATGAAAAAAGTGATAGTACAATGTTGTGGTTACATATCTGAAGTAGTTTTCAGTAAATCTAAAAGGGCTGGTCTAGAAACAAACGTACCAAAATAGCTAAATAGGCTTTAATTCACAACTCTTGTTATTTGAGAAGTGTCCTATTTAAGTTACTTTTTTTCCAAAGTAAGTGTGACCACACACAGACTTGCACTGAAATAACAAAAGATCTATGTTAACAGTTAACCAATGTAATTGTTCTATTGCAAGTTTGTGAAGGCCAGATTTAAGTCACTTCCATTGTGCATACCCTATAGACCTGAGCCTCTGGTACTTTGCACCTTCTGTATTCATTTACATCAGTTCTCAGCCCTTTCTGGGCTAGCTTTATGTCTGTCCCTTCCCCCAGCCCTTTCTCTTTGGCGACTCTTTGGATTTAACAGTTCTCTGGTCCCCCCTTTAAGTCCTGCCCTTCACTTGGGCCCCTAAACAAGCCTTATCCCTGCCTCAGGGCTTAGGCCACTTCCTCAGTGGCTGATGGGGGAGACCCAGGGTCATGCACTATTGTGTCCCAACTCGGGATCCCTATAAATAGCAGCCGTGTGCTGCTTCCCTTTAATAGTTGCTGCTGCCTCCCTTGGACTGTTTCCCACTTGGTCCCATCATCTTCTTAGGTTCTCTGTCCCGTGCTTGAGCAGGATCTCTCCCAGGCCTCCTTGCCTGGAGAATTCTTCTGTCTTCTGGTCCTTCCTTCCCCTTCGGGTCATGGCCAGCAACTGACGTGTTCAGGCCCTGCAGGTCCTTTTAACTGAATCTGTTGGGCTCTAATTGACTGCTTCCTTGCAGCCTTTTTAGGCAGGCCTGGAGTGCTCACTCTTACTGCGCCTTTTGTGGGGTGGGGTGTAGTAGGACCATGAGGCCTCCAGCAGAGGATTTCAAAGAGTCCAGTACTCCGTGTCACAATGTGTAATGAAGGTGAGTTGATGTCTCTTCTGAGGATCTTATTTATTGTATTCCCTGACATTTTTTGTGACTTTAACATTGGGACTGGGAGTGTTTGCATTTAATGTTCTTTTTTCCCTTTATTTAAAAAAAAGTAGAGAAATGAACTATTGAAATCATCTCAATCAGACTTTAAAGCTCACATCAGACAAAATATTAGACATTAAAATCAGACATTAAAATAATCTCAATCAGACTTTAAAGCTCATATTCCATTGGGGAAAAGTAAGTCTTTGCATGGCTGAACTAATTTTTTGGAAGGCTGCATTCTTAGGGCACAAGCAAATGGCCACTTGCATTGTTAGCCCTAGGTATTCATATTAGTCCATAGTAACGGTGCTGGTTCTGGTGGGACCCAACTGAGAGTGCCAAGTCAGGACAAATTTCTTCAAGCAGGGCAGTTACTGCCCAAAGCTGGGGTTTTTCCACCTCTAAGGCAAACCAAACCAGCCAGACAGAGAAGACCTTGGTTTTACCCCACTGGCTAAACACGGCAGTTCCCTTAGACACTACAGTTTCCCAGTTCACCACCAGCAGCCACTCATTATGGGGATATCTGGTTATGAAAACCAATACCTTAGTAAAAGAAAAAGGTTCTCCCGATCCCAAAGGACCAAGCCCCAGACCCAGATACAAATCCGTTTTTACCCACAAATCATGCTGTCGCCAATCCTTTAGAATCTAAAATCTAAAGGTTTATTCATAAAAGGAAAAAGATATAGGTGAGAACTAGAATCGGTTAAATGGAATCAATTACATACAGTAATGGCAAAGTTCTTGGTTCAGTGATCTGCAGTTTCAAATCAAGTCTCTGGAGTACATAGATCCACAGCTGGGATGGGTCATTCAGTCTTTCATTCAGAGCTTCAGTTTGCAACAAAGTCCCTCCAGAGGTAAGAAGCCAGATTGAAGACAAGATGGAGATGATGCATCAGCCTTTTATAGTCTTTTCCAGGTGTAAGAACACGTCTTTGTCCTTACTGTGGAAAATTACAGCAAAATAGAGTTTGGAGTCACATGGGCAAATCCCTGCATACCTTGCTGAGTCACAAGGTGTGTCTGCTTTTCTCTGTGGGTCAGTTGTATAGCTGATGGCCCTTAATGGGCCATCAAGCAGGCTAGGCAGAGCTAACACCAACTTGTCTGGGGTGTCACCCAGAAGCATAGCATAAGTTTGAGATACAGACAGTATAGAGCCAATAATCATAACTTCAACATCAAAACTGACACATGCATACGGATAGCATAATCATAACTTTTTACTTGGATTACTTGGATCCGACTTGTCCTCGTTACACGACGTCTTGATTCCGCCATGAATGCAAATCGATACCGCTCCACCTTTGCCTATCTTGCGCAAGTCGATGCCATCTCTGCCTGAACATCTTGACCATAGGATCCTCCCAGCGTCGTCGAGGGCGACCACGTTGGCGCAGTTGTCCTCGCGGAATCCATTCTGTTAATCATACGGTCCATCTGTTGTCCTGGAGTCGCGCTACGTGACCAGCCCACCTGTGCTTATTTTCGTAGATTGACTGAATCACATCCTTAACTCCACTTCGTTGTCGAATGACTGCGTTTGGAATGTGGTCTCGAAGGGAAATTCCACACATTCTGCGCTCCATAGCTCTTTGCGTGACTGCTAATTTGTTTTCATCAGCCTGTGTGGTGCTCCAGCACTCCGAACCATATGTCATTGCTGGAAGAACGGTAGAGTCAAACAATTCTTTATGCAGTCGCATGGGGATCTTCGAGTCTAACAGCGAGGTTTTAATTTGATTAAAGCTACCCCACACTGCCTTTCTCCGTCTTGCACACTCTCCATCGAATTTGTTGGTCTTCGCTAGAAGAGGTCCAAGGTACACGTAGACATCCACTTCTTTCAACACTTCATCGTTCAAGATTATCCGTCCCTCTGTGCAGTGATCGTTTGTGTCTTCGATGCGTTCATTTCCAGCCCCACTTCGCGTGAGCGCTCTTGCAGTTGTTGAACCTTTGATTGCAGCTCAGCGGTGTCACTGGCAAAGATAACACAATCATCCGCAAACAGAAGGTGTGTGAGATGTTCTCCGTCCACATTTATGCCTCCATTCCAGTCAAGTTTATTGAAGAGCGACTCCAGTGCAGCTGTAAAAAGTTTTGGCGATATAGTGTCGCCTTGGCGTACTCCTCTTCTGATCTGGACGTGACATGGCTCGTCGAACAACTGAATTTCTGTGGCACAGTCACTGTTAAGTTCGCAAAGCAGATCAACGTAAGCCGGGTTTATTGCATGATCATGCAATGCGTTAACAACGGCTGCAAACTCGACAGAATCAAATGCCTTTTTAAAATCCACAAATGCAACACACAGCGGGATTCGATATTCCCTACATTTTTCCATCAGCTGTTTCACAGTGTGCATTTGGTCGATAGTCGAGAAGCCTGTTCTGAACCCAGCTTGTTCTTTACTTGTTAGCAGCTCTAGATCTTTCTTTATCCGATTGAGAATGATGCAAGTGAAGACTTTGTAGACTTGTGAGAGAAGGGTGATCGGTCTGTAGTTGGAAAGATCTTCCGGGTTTCCCTTTTTCAGCAGCAAAATTGTTTTGGACACCTTCCATGCTGCGGGAGTTCTGTTGGACGCAACATATTGACTGAAACGTTTAGCTAAAGCTTGATAGAGATAAACGCCTCCTGCCTTAAGATGCTCCGGTCTTATTCCGTCCCTGCCTGGGCATTTTCCGTCCTTAATGCACTCAGCCGCCGCCTGGACTTCTTCCCACATCACTTCCGGGATTCGTTCACGCTTAACACTCGACAGTTTCTTATCAACGCTGACGGAAGAGGAGTTCAGCTTGTTGTAAAAATCTGAACAAATCATATTAATTTGTTTACGGTCAGTCGTCCTCATTCCGTTAGCATCTTTGAACGCGACCGAGATGCGTTGCTTAAGCTTAATGTCGCGTTCTGCCGCCTTCAGGCTTTTCTTACTTTCAACAACTTCCCTCAGCTTCCTTCTCCTATAGTCATCATAGTCTTCTACCAGTTTCTCTCGGATTTGTTTGCAAAGCATCCTATACACATCATCGATTTTCCCATCAGCTTTAAGCTGTGCTCGCTTCGCCATTAGTTGATTAGTTATTAATCATATTAATCATAACTAGCAAACCATAACCTGGTCTTAGACACTTTATATGACCCCCTTTATGTAAGATTTGGTTGCAACAATGATCTTACCTTAGTTGCAACAACTATCTGTACGGTCCCAGATCATGTCAATAACGTCACATCCGGGCCTGGCCACTGATGCCTGGAAGTGGGAGAAATTCACTAGTGTAAACACGGGTTACATCCCAACATAACCTTAAGAAAGCCAGTGCCCAATGAACTCAGCAATTTCTTGGATAACTGTTGCCTTACAGAGGTAACAAAGAGTCCTGTGGCACCTTAAAGACTAACTAAAGTATTGAAGCATAAGCTTTCGTGGGCTAATACCCACTTCGTCGGATGCAAGCAGTGCAGTGCAGTGTCCACTACTTGCATCCGATGAAGTGGGTATTAGCCCACGAAAGCTTATGCTTCAATACTTTAGTTAGTCTTTAAGGTGCCACAGGACTCATTGTAAACAATGTTACTGGTGAACATGTTCACATCCGGCAACTGTGCTTATCCCACAAACTATCTCCCACAGCTCCTCAGGAGCCACAAGGTCTAAAGTGTCTACTATCCAATTGCACAAATCTTCTTCAATTTGACATCGTCGGTCATATAATTATGAAGTTCAGTACAAAATTCTGCAGCATATGAAAACATTAGCATCAGTGTAAAGTAAATTAAATGTTATATTAAATTAAGTAACAAGGGATAATGTAGAGCTTGAATTATTTTTATTTTTATTCTGGAAGAACTGCCATTTTTTAACTTTCTCAAAAGCTCCTGTGGGATCTTCAGTCTGCTGCACTGGAATTCTGCAGAATACAGACAAGATATTGCTGCACAATTTAAGTCAAGTTTGTCACAGACTACATAAAGCTGTGGCTATGACTCTGTTGTAAAATCTATAATTGGGAATGGAATGAACTGCCAAATTTCAGCCAAAGGTTGGAGATATTCTGCAGGTTCAGAGCGGGTTTGAGGTGGGTTTTTTTTTTTAAACCTCTACTTAATATTTTTCAAAATCTTCTCCATGTTTTTTAAATATATAGTTTAGTTTTAAGGAAGTGGATTAATATTGGAGAAAAAAGCAGAAAACAGCCCCCATATATTGTATCATGACTATCAATATTTGCAAAATCATCACCAGCGCTGCACTGGAAATGTTCACATCAGACCAAATTATGGGAAAACATCAGTGCTGTCTCTAGACTAGGTTTAGATAAACATTCTAAAGTACAGATAAATATCTGAACCCACTGAGATCTTATTCATCCAGCCCATCCTATAGATATCATCATCACAACCGCTCTTGTCCCCAACAACCCAGCTCCCTCCTATTGTTGTTTTCTTGGTGGGACATCTGGTGACTTATTCCGCCTTTCTAATGTCTTAATGGAGGAGCAAGCAAGCCTCTGCTCTGGTGAAGTCTTCACAGTACTTTAATCTCCTCTGTCCCCCTGTTTTCCTCTACCTGAAGTTTAGATCTTCCCCCGTTGCCTCCAATCCATCCCCAGAGTTCCCCCTCCTTTCCCTCCAGTTTTCCCAATCTCTGTATAGGATAATGTATCAATAAGAATACTACTTCTTTTGAGTGATGATACCTATTGTATTCCACTGAGGTAGACAGCACTGACCGTGCATCTAGAGCTGGAGCTTTTGAAAGTAGTAATGTCTGTTGGTCTGTGCACATCCTTGTTCCATGCCCTCAGTTCCTTCTCACTGCCACATGGTCCAAGTCAGAGCCTCTTCTTTTCTTTTGTCTCTTGTGACACACTTTTTACAATACAAGGAAAAGACTGTTTATTCTTGTATATAGTTAGTATTTTGCTGTTTTTTATAGTAGTTTTAGTGTTAGTAGTAGTTTTTAGAATTTTAAGGACTTTGGGATGCTGTTTTGCCATTTTCCCATTTCCCAATTCCCCCAGCACCCACAATTGGATACTGGATTATGCTGAGGACACCATGATTCAAGATCTGTGCCTCCTGTCCTCGCTTGTTCTTGGTGAGCGACGAGCACTGACGCTGTCTTTACTGCTTGGGGGAGCCCACAAGGCATCCAGGTGCAGTATCTGCCTCTCCTTCCCAGCCTGTACCCAGAAAGGCTGGGCTCTCTGCCTCAAGAATCACCTAATGGAAGTCGTCATGATGCTGCAGTTGGATCCAGGCTGTGGAACCCCTCCTGTACATGAGTCTGAGGAATTAAGGAGTGTGCCATATATTGTGGAGCTCCAGTCTGATTCCACTGATATCAGCGCTACAAGCCCCATGCTGAAGCCTAGCCATGAGGCAAGTGTATGTGTATAAGCATGGCAGAGTCTTCCTCAAGACCCAAGAAGGACATTTCGTCCTCTACGAGTTTCAGCCATAGGGAAGCAGCACATTCCGAGGGTCACAAGCAGAAGAAATCGCATAGAACACTGGACCCACTGGTTGTTCTTCGAGTAGTGTCACTATGGATGCTCCACTTTAGGTGTCTGTGTGCCCCCGCACCGGAGATTTTTGGTAGCAGTGTCCCATTGAGCCTGTGCAAGTGTGTTCCCCCCCACCCCCCCAGGCTAATTAGCACTGCTCACTTCCTTCTCTATTGCCTTTGGCCTCTGAGGGAAGGAGCAGTAGTCCCTTCCTTATCTGTGTCATTAGCACAAATAGTGTTTGTTTTGTTACCTTTGTTTTCCTTAAAAGTACTCAGGCTAGTGTTTCTTCTTTTCTTTTCATTTATTCCTTTAGTTTTAAAAAGAACAGAGAGAAAGGAAAATAACTTCACTTTCCTTCCCTGTCTGGGGGCATTTCCCGCCCCCCATCCCCAACCCCCCAGGCATCTAGTAGACTTATAATTATTTTTCTTTTTCAGTTAACCCCCCCCCCCCAAAAGACAGGAGCTGGGAGCGGAAGTAAAAATTCCCCCCTATGGAGAAAACACTTCATCCTGTGGGGGATTCTGGAGCCTTCACTTCAAAAGGGATCGAATCATGACGAGGAGAAGAGAGAGAGACAGAGAGAGAAAGAGAGAGAGAGAGGGGGAAAAAAAGCCACCAGCGGACTCCCCCAGGAGAGTCACCACCTGCTCTCAGCCCAGCTGCCGCTTTGGTTCAGCATGGGGGCATCCTGCTGTCAGTCCAGCTGCAGCATGGTTCCGTGCTGAAGCACTGGAAGCTGTAACCTGAGAAGGGGCTCCCCGTGGTGAGCTCCCCCAGCTTTGAGCTCTTGCTCTACTCTGGGCTACTGCACTAAGAGAGGACAGTTACCCTGCCATCGCTAAAAGAGTGGCACAGTAAAGTTCTGCTGTCATTTCTGCTTCAGCACCGACACACCAGGGGCTTCCACAGTCATCCTGTGAGGCAACAGTACAGTTACCATACCATATCTAAAAGAGTTGCATAGAAAAGTACTGCTGTCATTTCTGCTTTGGCACCAAGACACCAGGGGATTCCACAGTCCTGCACTGAGGTAATGGTACTGCTCCCTAAAGAGAGGGGATAGTTTACCGTACCACATCTAAAAGGGGACACAGTACTCCAGATGTGGCCTCATCAATGGCGAACAGAGGGGAACGATCACGTCCCTCGATCTGCTGACAATGCCCCTACTTATACAGCCCAAAATGCCGTTAGCCTTCTTGGCAACAAGGGCACATTGTTGACTCATATCCAGCTTCTCATCCACTGTAACCCCTAGGTCCTTTTCTGCAGAACTGCTGCCTAGCCATTCGGTCCCTAGTCTGTAGCAGTGCATGGGATTCTTCCGTCCTAAGTGCAGGACTCTGCACTTGTCCTTGGTGAACCTCATCACATTTTTTTGGCCCAATCCTCTAATTTGTCTAGGTCCCTCTGTATCCTATCCCAACCCTCCAGTGTATCTACCACTCCTCCCAGTTTAGTGTCCCAACTTTTACTCCTCTTCTCTGTAGGGATGACAGTAAATGTTGAAAAGTCGACATTGGACATGTCTACTTGCAGTGTCCTTTGTAAAGTGCCATTTGTGCCATCGGCCCCAGTATGTCTATAGAACCAGCATTCAGCCAGGCAGCCCTAAAGAAGGGCCTTCCTGCTGGATGCACATTTAGATAGGCTCTCTGTCTACAACTCTTTCTTTTCTGCTTGGCCATTGAACCAACCCAAAAAGGAAAGCAAGAAAAACAAATATGAATGCTTACAAGACGGTTGTGTTCCCAGAAAAGATAAGACACAGATTTCCAAGTTGCATAGGGGAACGGTTGCAGCTTAAGTGTCCAATCATATATGTGTTAAATTCACATCTTGTATTACTCTCCATCCTTCCTTTTAGATTGATTAGGTCTTTCTTAACCTCTATATTTTTATACAGTCTCATTAAAATAAATTTTGCAGATTATAGTCCAGGGTCTCAGAGACACTAAAGCTACTACTGTTCTTATAAATTCTCAAAATTACAAGGGCCATTGTGTTAAAAAACCCAAAACAAACCCTTCACCCCCTCCCCCCACCAACAACCTATACAAATGTCAGGATGGGAAGTTTATTCTGAATCCTAACCACTTCCCAGATCTGAGATGTTGCGGTTTTTCCCCTCTTTCTGCGATTACCAGAGGCACTTCTGCCTTTACACCAGATTCTTTGCTTTCATAAGGGCAGAGCCACGTCAGCTCTCCCACCTCATCCATTAGCAATCCTAGAATTTATTTAGAATTTAGAATTTATTTTGGAATTACACTAAACAACCCCCCCCCCCCTACATCTTTAGGAGGTCAATGTTTCTGGAGTTCTGTCCTCTGAATGGAGCCACCTTCCAAGTTTCTTCTTTCCATTTATTTCCCACTCCTCTAAAAATGGTGGAGAAAGCTAAATGAAATGGGCAAAAAAATCAAGAGATCCTCTTAGGAACCAAAGAACACACAACCATGCTCTGTCTGCAGACCCGCACTCTGCTCAGCATCTGGACATCATACTCAGGCCTCCATATCCTTCCTCACACCAACAGTAATACCTCCAGAGGCACCCCCATAAGGTTGAATTAGTCACCTTCAGCACTTGTTCAGTTTCATATTAAGGGATGAGGAGCACCACAGTGAAACCTTAAGAGTCCTTCCTACCAGAGAAGGGACTCAGTTTACCCTGGGGCAACATATGAGTTTGAACCAACTGCTAGAGGGAAGCTCAGACCCAACAGTGGAGCCAATTGTTCCGTCCAAATCAGTATGATGCAGCTGGGTCGATTTCCAGTTCAGAAAAATGCCTAGGAGGCAGGGTATTTATTCCACATACCAAAGACTTAGATCTAATGACTTTTGACAGATGAGTATAGGAAATATTGCAACACAGATGCTCCCTCAAGCTGCCTCAAAATCCCTTTTTGTCCCCTCTTCAGAGATGTCGTAATACATCAAACCATTCTACATGCAATCTCACGTCTCCTGGAGCTGAGTCAGTTGAACCTGTCCCTTAAGGTAAAAAATGCTAAGGATTCTACTCCAGATTATTTAAAGTACAGAAACAATGAGGAATTCAAGCCATGTGAGATGTCAAAAGAGTGTTAACAAGTAAATGAAGGTGATGAAATTTGGGATGGAAATGCTCTCTTCTGATAATACTGGAATCACTTGAGGAGACCAATGGAGGTTGCTGGAGTTTACAGAAGCTCTATATGTATTTCACCGTTAGACCCTGTGATTGGAAAATTCTCTGGTTTGCCAACAGAAAACATCACTGCTAATACAACATGGTCTTTCTGCCTTCCATGGTTTTTATGAAGGTATTGGTCGGTGATGATAACCAGATTGGCGAGATTAGGATCTGAATGAGAGTCTTCAGAACTGATCCCAAGAGACCTTGCAGCAAGTAATTCTGGCAATGCTCTTCAGGTATTGGGGTTTGTGACAAACTTGAAAGAAAATCTTTGGACTCTCCGAGGATTGTCTATGTAGACATCAAGAATCAGAGAGATAGTCGTGTAAGTCTGGAATAGCAGAGGTCAACACTGACACAAGGAGGGCTCTAGTCCTCTCACGTTAGAGGTTGTTTTTGACAAGGTTCAAATACTTACCCATGAGATGTCAAAGAACAAAGTGACATACATCTGTCTTATGGAGCTACTTGATCTTCTGTTCCCATGCATAGAGATTACTCCATGACTGCCCATGAAAGAATATCAGAGATTCCTCTTATGGGCTTGGAATGATTCCTAAGCAAGGTAATGAAAAGTAAAGGTGTGATCGAGTCCTCCAAGTGATGGAAGCAGGAAATCCCTGTAATAGTAAAATTCTTCTTTCACCATCTGAACCTCAAAATCCTAACAGCAGCATTTCAGGGTTGCAAGGACATATAAGACTTCACAATACACAGAGAAGTTCAATACACAGTTCAATACACAATACACAGAGCGTTCAAATTCAGATTTAGAGCATCAGTTTTGTAGAGGTAAGAGAACTTAGGTGGGTTGTTCAGCACTTCTCTGATCACCTGAGAAAGATGCGTATCTTGATTTAATCACAAAAACACGATGTCCAAAAACCATGGTGTACAAAACCCTAAAATATTGAGATTATGTCTAAAGCTGGAAGTAATGCCAATCCTGTCCCTGGATGGAATGTCACTTAGCCTCCCTTAAGATGAGCCACGTAAAAGGGACTTGCAACACAAATGCAAGCTGGCTACACTGTCGTCAGGTAAACAACTCAGAGTCGTCCCTGAACCAAGATGGACCTGTTCACATTCAGTCAAAATATGAAAATAAGGCTTTTCTCCATCAGAAAAGCAAACCAGAAATCACTGGGAAAAGATACTTTGATTCAGGGAAGCTTGAATCTGTTCCTATATGCTTTCACTCCTCTTCTGCTACTAGGAAAAGTAATTTCAAAGATCAAAAAACAGGAAGCTATGGCCATTCTCATTATCCCAGACAAAATCTCCTCCCTTATCTGAGGGCCCCCTTGTATTATTTGAACCTGACAACGTGGCTTATGAATGGCATCTCCTAAACCAGGGGTCAACCTTTCTGGAATGGTGTGCCGAGTCTTCAGTTTATTCACTCTAATTTAAGGTTTCACGTACCATTAATACATTTTAACTTTTTTAGAAGGTCTCTTTCCATAAGTCTATAACTAAACTAGTGTTGTATGTAAAATAAATAAGATTTTTTAAATGTTTAGGAAGCTTCATTTAAAATTAAATTAAAATGAACCCGGGCAGTACCACTGCAAATCAGCTCACGTGCCACCTTTGGCACCCATGCAATAGGTTGCCTACCCTTGTACTAAACAATATGAAATACTCCTCTAAAGGAATAAATTGTTCTGCTAGCCTGCCATAGGCTTTTTTGCCTACATGAAGGTAAGGCTGAGCCCTGGAACCTCATGGACAAGTCTGAACTGCATCTTGTATATTTTAGGAAAAGAAGTCTAGCTTGAGTGTCTCCAATTGGAGGAGATATCAGTCCCAGAAAGGAAATTGTTGGGTAATACATTTTCCATTATCCTTGGTCATATCTAATTCTATATTTATTCTAAGGAAACATAATGCAATTTCAGAACTGTAGCACTGCAAAGCACAGTGAAGTCACTATGGATGGGAGCACTGAAACGTTTTACTTCTGGCTATTCCAGCATTTGGAGATCCTATTTATTTCTTAATGATTCATAGTGAATAAATTTAGTATTTCAAAATCCACTGGACCCTCGCTAGAAAGGGGGGCTTGGGGTCCAGGTGCAGTACCACATTAACATGGGAACCATGTTATAGCGGGAACTGCGTTTCTGTGGATTTCAATTAAAGTTACTAAATTTGGGATCTGTGGCCACAACCGCGCTATACGCAGATTCACACTATATAGATGCAGGTTCTAGCGAGGGTCCACTGTATCCACTTTTTAATAGTTTTGTAAAAATAATTTCTCCTGGTGGTAGACTGGTTTTGGTCTTGTTCCATGTGTTAATGAATAGAGGTGCTTGACTAGTCCCTGAGTGTAGTTCCCAAACTGTCCTGTGATATACACTGTCATGTAGTTGCCCAAAAGCAGCTCTTTACACTATCCCAAGTCCATCCCAAGATTTTGGATGACAACAAACAGATCATGTTCAGAAGGGATCCAATCCATCCTTAATAAAAAATAGGGAATCCTCTACAAGGAAGTATTACATCGCCAAATGGAAGCAGTTCTCCCTCTGCTGTCAGCAATGTCACTTAACCTGCAGAGGAACCTGGGGCCCTCTATGGACTATCTTCTTTCCATTAAAGGCATCGTGTCTTTCCATTAGTTCATTTGCATACATTTAACAGCTACTAACACTCCTCTGGTGGAGAACTGCTCTGTTTTCACCTATCCTACAACTCTGAGGTTCTCAAAAGGTATCACCAGAACCTTTCTCCTGGTATTAAAACCTATATCTGCCTGGCATCTGAATTAGATACTGTCAGTGCTTATGAACCTGCCATTCACGCCTTTGGTCACTTCTTCTGTTTTACACCTTTCTATGAAAATGGCCTTCCTACCAGCAATCACTTCTGCCAGGAGAATGGGTGAGCTCTGGGCCCTCATGGCGGATTCTCCCTACTTAATCTTTCACAGAAGGTGTCCTTAACATTTCGTCCGAAGTTCCTCTAGGGTTCCCTGTGATTTTCACTTGAGTCCAACTGTTCACTTCCTCTTTTTCCACCCAGAATCTCACATCAACAAGGATACAGAAGATTGTATTCAGACAGAACAAGGAGTAATGGTCTCAAGTTGCAGTGGGGAAGGTTTAGGTTGGATATTAGGAAAACGTTTTTCACTAGGAAGGTGGTGAAGCACTGGAATTGGTTACCTAGGGAGGTGATAGAATCTCCTTCCTTAGAGAGAATCAGAGAGGTAGCCATGTTAGTCTGGAATAGCAGAAGTAGCCATGCTAGTCTGGAATAGCAGAAGTAACAAAGAGTCCTGTGGCACCTTAAAGATTAACTAAAGTATTGAAGCATAAGCTTTCGTGGGCTAATATCCACTTCGTCGCATCCGACGAAGTGGGTATTAGCCCACGAAAGCTTATGCTTCAATACTTTAGTTAATCTTTAAGGTGCCACAGGACTCTTTGTTGCTCCTTTCTTAGAGGTTTTTAAGGTCAGGTTTTACAAAGCCCTGGCTGGGATGATTTAGTTGGGGTTGGTCCTGCTTTGAGCAGGGGGTTGGACTAGATACCTCCTGAGGTCCCTTCCAACACTGATATTCTATGATTCACTGGGTGTCCACAGAGCTTTAGTCTGCTACTTTCAAAGAGCCCTTTGGGAAGTCTGAGATTCTTTGTTTCCATTTCCGAGCAAATGAAGGAAAAACCTGTCTCTTTGTAAAGACCCTTTAAATAGATTTTGTTCTACATCCTCCTTTGCTACGAGCTCATAGAGTCCTTCCCCCACAGGTGTCAAGGCTTCTCAATCAGAACACAGGCCACGTTGGTGGCTTCCCTGCAAAGAATTCCCCTCTTAGAAATCTGTAGAGTAATGACATGGGGCTTAATACACACTCGTACTAGACATTATGTTCTTGTTCAGGCTTCATCTGTGGATTTCTCCTTTGGTTCAACGATCTTTCTATCTGTGATGTAACATACTTCCTGACACCTCCTCCTCAACGAATACTGCTTGGGAGTCGCCCACAATAAACACCCGTAGGGGCAAATGCTCAAAAACATAAGGAGAGGTTATTTACCTTATAGTAACTGGAGTTCGAGCTGTGAAGTCCTTGTGGGTATTCACAACCTGCCCTCCATCCCCTCTGCTTGAATCCTCACTTTATTCACTGTAGTGTAGGAACTGGAGAAGTGGTCGGTGCCTTTTATGCCCTTGGTTCAGAGCACAAGGAGGTGTAGTGCACAGGTGTGGACCAACTGCTACTGAAAAATCTTCTGGTCACAGGCACATGGGGTGCATGTGCAACCACAGTGAATACCCATAGGGGCCACACATCCTATGTAATAAAAGGCTAAGGAAGTTTGTCCGAAGCCGTCGGCGGGGCGGAGGCGCCCGTTCACGGCACGGCCAGCTGTACCCAGCCTAGCTGGAACGGGCTGACTTCCCCATGCTGCTGGGGGGATGGGAGGGAGCAGGCTGGACTGTCCGGCACATGACAAGGGGTTATGGGGCCATTGGAGTGGGGGAGGGGGAGAGAGCTGAGCGAGTGGGGGGGGCGTTGGAGTGGGGGGGAGGGGTGAGAGAGCTGAGCGAGTGGGGGGGCCATTGGAGGGGGGAGAGGGGAGAGAGCTGAGCGAGTGCGGGGGCTGTTGGAGGGGGAAGAGGGGAGAGAGCTGAGCAAGTGCGGGGGCCGTTGGAGGGGGAGGAGGGAGAGAACTGAGCGAGTGGGGAGCTGTTGGAGGGGGGGAGGGGGAGGGGTGAGAGAGCTGAGCAAGTTGAGTGGGGGGGCCGTTGGAGGGTGGGAGAGGGGAGAGAGCTGAGCGAGTGGGGGGGGGGTCGCGAGCCATTACCGTTGGCCCGTGTACACGGGCTTTTACACTAGTCTCACATAAAACACTGTGATAAGGTAATTCACCTTACTTTTTCCAACCCAGCCTGACCGCTTTCATCAGCATACCTCAAAATGAAATAGAACCTCTTCAGTGGAAGCCATACCCAGATCCCCTTAATTTTCAGTTTTACTTGGGAGATTTTTATTTTCACTGCTAGAATTTAAAACAAAAGTGTAAGGGTAGATTGTAATAAGATATCCTGAAGGTCTGAGGTATTTAGAAACTTAATTTGACAAGTAATAAAACAAAATATCTTATCTCACTTCTTAATAAGAGCATGGTGTTTTGCATCCTTAAATGAATAAGCAAATTACTAAACATCACAACAGTCTACTCAGGTAGGCAAATAGTAGTATTCCCATTTTACAGATAGAGAAAGCTAGAGTTGTGACTTGCTCAAGACCACAGAGCGATTAATTTTTAGAATGAATTTCAGAATGTTGTAGTTCCTGGGTCTCAGTGTTACACTCTGTCCATTAATCCGTTCTGTGCTCATCCCTTGAATTTAACTTACATTTATTTTTGTTTTGAGATTATTGTCATTTTTATGAAGAGTCCTGTTTTGAGCAACAAAACCTCTGTAGGTTTCCAAAATTAACAAATGTCTTCTGTAGTTAGTTTCTAAGTATGCTTTGCTCAGGAGAAGAGTGATTTCTTGAAAATACTTTTGTTCTTAAAACTTCAACTGTCCATTAAATATTAAAGTTCCCCGAGAGCGTTGGTTCTCACTTTAGATTTAAAGGTTAGCACTGCTTCTGCAGTTCTTCCAAGGAGCTCCTGGAATAATGGACAGAACACAGGGTGGAACAATGAAAAGAACCCTAAGCATGGCTGGTTAAAACTAATTTGGTAAACTAATCTGTCCTTGTAATGTTGGTTTTTTTTTTCTTCCCTAGAAGAGAAGCCAAAACCAGATCCAGTGTTAAAATCTCCTTCCCCAATCCTCAGACTAGAGCCTAGTGGGGAGAAAAAAGATCAAGCTGACCAGACATCTGAGGCTGGCACAGTGGAACCACCACCAGAACTTCCTCTTGCTGCATCACCAGTCCCTCTTACTCCTATTGCAGTTGTTGCTGCTGCTGCTTCTAGTCTATATACATTCACAGCTGACTCAGAGGAGAGATGTGAACTAACTTCCCCAGAAGAGGAAACAATGCCTATATCCAGTGCCACACCCTGCATAGAAGAATCAGACCCTTCACCAACAGAAGAGGCTGATGCTGATAAGTGCAAGGAGCCTAGTACTGTAGCAACTAGTGATCTTCCAGTGACTACTAGTACTAATCTAATTAGTGAAATGAATGGAGTTACTGAAAAAGCAACTGCTACAGATGGCATAGCAGAAATAGTTCAACAGGAAGTTGCACCATTAACTGTTGAACTGGAGATTTTGGAAGACCTTCCTGCAGAAGTGGAAAGTGTACCATCTTCCATTGCTCTTTCCACCTCTCCCTCTCCTCCTCTAACTCCTCCTATTCCTGTTTCTGCTGCTGTTACCACTACAACACCTCCTTCCCCTCCTCCTCCTCCTCCTCTTCCACCTCCAATTTCCCTCCCTGCTGTTCAGGGAGATTTAGATGAAGAGGAGAGCAGAAGAACCACCCTTAATGAAGTTGTAAAAGATACTCAAAAGAAGGAAGAGGTGAAAACAGATGGACAGCCAGAGGAGAATGCAGAGTCTCAGAATTTAAACTCCAGGAAGAACCCTGTACCAGGTAAGTTCTTGACATTATGATCCAGCATGCATTAAACATAAATGATTTGGAGGAAGGGGTAAACAGTGAGGTGTCAAAGTTTGCAGATGATACTAAACTACTCAAAATACCCAAGCAGACTGTGAAGAACTTCAAAAAGATCTCACAAAACTAAATGATCGGGCAACAAAATGGCAAATGAAATTTAATGTGGATAAATGTAAAGTAATGAACATTGGAAAAAATAACTCCCAACTATACATACAACATGATGGGGGCTAATTTAGTTACAACTAATCAGGAAAAGATCTTGGAGTCATCATGGATAGTTCTCTGAAGATGTCCATGCAGTGTGCAGCGGCAGTCAAAAAAGCAAACAGGATGTTAGGCATCATTAAAAAAGGGATAGAGAATAAGATGGAGAATATCTTATTGCCCTTATACAAATCCATGGTGCGCCCACATCTTGAATACTGTGTACAAATGAGGTCTCCGCATCTCAAAAAGGATATATTGGCATTAGAAAAGGTTCAGAGAAGGGCAACTAAAATGATTAGGAGTTTGGAACGGGTCCCATATGAGGGGAGATTAAAGAGGTTAGGACTTTTTAGCTTGGAAAAAAGGAGACTAAGGGGGGATATGATAGAGGTATATAAAATTATGAGTGGTGTGGAGAAAGTGAATAAGGAAGTTATTTACTTGTTCCCATAATATAAGAACTAGGGGCCACCCAATGAAATTAGTGGGCAGCAGGTTTAAAACAAATAAAAGGAAGTTCTTCACACAGTGCACAGTCAACCTGTGGAACTCCTTGCCTGAGGAGGCTGTGAAGGCTGGGACTATAACAGGGCTTAAAAGAGAACTGGACAAATTCATGGCGGTTAAGTCCATTAATGGCTATTAACCAGGCTGGGTAAGAAATGGTTTCCCTAGCCTCTGTTTGTCAGAGGGGGATGATGGACGGCAGGAGAGAGATCACTTGATCATTACCTGTTAGGTTCACTCACTCCGGGGCACCTGGCATTGGCCACTGTCAGAAGACAGGATACTGGGCTAGATGGACCATTGGTCTGACCCAGTAAGGCCTTTCTTATGTTCTTAAACTTGAAGACAGAGGGAAAGGGGGGGAAGGGAGGACTATTTGGGTACAGTTTTTAATCAGTATAATTCCTTCACCTTCCCTCTATCCCCACCCTGGATCTAGCATGTACCAAATCATCACTGTTTTAATCAGAGAATGTTAATCTTTAATTAATAAGCACATCCAGGAAAACTAATGAGGTTATTACTGTTTGTTATTCTATGTAACTCTGATCTCCATATAATTAATAGGTTATTAGATGTTCCATAAGAATGTGCTATTTATTAAATATATCCTAGTATTTGTTCACTTCTTATCAGCTACTAATTTATTCTATTTCAATGGGGATGGGACAGTACTGCACCCCATGTGTGTCCAGCCAGGAAACCTGAAAGACATCACTCTCCTTCTCTGTAACATCAGCTGGCTGGCTGAACAACCAGCTTCTTTTAATTTTTCATCCTGCACCAAAACTGGCTGCAATATTCATGAGTCCTTGAATTCTTGAGAGTGAACGTTCTGAGCAAGCTATTTCATAGCCTTGTGTTTTGGACAACAATGTCAGAAAAATTAAATTTCTGAAAGTGATAAATTAATTGGACACTTATATGCTTTAGATGGCTGAAATGCGAAGTGTAACACTAGATCTACCTGTCCTAAGTTAATTAACAGTGCATCCATCTTCCTCTACAAAAGAAATGTTACAATATACCACATCACATAAGTAAAATGGCCTTCCCTACTCAAGAGACTTTATTGTTATACCATATTTAAATATTCCTGGTTTAAAAAACCCCAAACTATACATAGTAGTCTAAGAAGGTTGAAAATTGTTTATGAATGATTTGGAAACTAGAAATGAGATGCAAAACTGTAATTACTTCTAAAGCCTGCATTTTTGTCCCAGAATTGTTAACTACATTTGGTTTAAACTTTCCTATAAGAACTTTGTGGTTCTAACTTTAAATGGAATAGTTCACTCAATTTTTTTTTTATTTGTTACATTTGCTTCATTTTATATGAAAGGTCATTGTTTCTGAAAACATAAAGGGTGGAAAATTTGTGAATCAGTGGATGATTTGCATTTAGCTATTCTAAAGTAATGTTGGGTCTAATATTATGCGTAGGTTTGTTTAATAGTTAGGAGGACCAAATGTTGCTAAAGCACCTCAGTGTTATTTCCATTAATGAACAGTGCTTATTGCAAGGTTTGTGTGTGGGTTGGGGGGGTTAATTGTGTAAAATACTCTTTTGTATTCATTTTTTGTTATTGAAGGACAAGAGGCAATGAGAAAAATGAAAGATCTTTCTGATATTACACATTATTTTTCCCATATCATAATTATTTTAAAGGCTGCCAGCCTAAAACCTATAGGGCCAAATTCTGCCCTTGGATCATCAAATATGGCTCCCATTAGACTACAGTAAATTATCCGTGGGCAAAATTTTACCTGTAATTTAACTACGCTTACAGCATTTACCTTTAACTTCTACACCTCTCCTTCTGCATTGGTCCTACTACTACGTTCAGAAGAGCTTCAGTCACAGATAGACCACTTCGGTTTTCAAGTTTTAGGCATCAGAACAGGAGTAGTCAATAGGCTGACCGTGGGCCAAATTTGGACTGCCAGAGACTTTAGAACAGACCCTGAAATATTGTATTTACTTATTATTGTTTTTTCTTAAATATAATTTTCTCTGGAGTCAGCATCTTGACCACACCAAGAAATGTGGACCATGACCAAAAATAATTGACTACCCCTGCATTCCTAAGGGGTTCTAAGGATCTATTCTATTCAGAGACAAAGTGAACTTGAACAGGAACAAATCATTGTGGTTTTCTCTATTTATATTTTACCCTTCCACAAATGCATGTATAAATGTGTAATGGCATTAATT
Organism: Sternotherus odoratus; assembly: GCA_032164245.1. Taxonomy (NCBI): domain Eukaryota; kingdom Metazoa; phylum Chordata; order Testudines; family Kinosternidae; genus Sternotherus; species Sternotherus odoratus. The sequence continues at coordinate 16,474,765 of JAVMKO010000018.1, read as the reverse complement.
AAGTACATCTACTGTATTTTTTATATATATATTAAATTCCTCTGCTACCCATTACCTATATGGGCTTTGAACCAGGCCCTGCAGCCTGGGAGTTGCCAGCCTGGAGCTCTCCTGCTCCTCTGGCCTTTCCCCAGCCCTACTTCACTCCCAGTACCCTCTCTGCAGGCAGCCAGGCCGTGCTCTCTCCCAGCCTGGAAAGAGACCTGTTTGAGCTCCTGGCTCACAGCCTTTTATAAGGGCCAACTGGGCCCTAATTAACCCAGCCACAGCTGTGGCTGCTATGCCCGCAGCTGCTTTCACTGCAGCAGCCCTCTGCTGGGCTGCTTTTCCCAGCCACAACCCTCAACAGGGCTGTTTCAACCCCTTCAGGGCTAGAGCGGGGTGAGTGCCCCACGACAGCTCCACATTCCAGTTTAACTCTACTTTCTTCTTCAAGGGATTGCTCATGGGTATTCCACAATAGGCGTACATGCTCGCCATGTGCACTGGTGTCGGAAGTTTTTCCCCTGGCAGTACCTGTAGGGGAGAGCCCATAGCAGTTCCTGGAATGGTGCCTCCGTGGCACTGCACGCTCCCCCAACCCTCAGTTCCTTCCTGCCACCAGTGAAGTTGCTTCGAAACTGCTCTGCTCCAGCTTTGCTGTAGCTTGTCCCCAGAACTCTTGTTTGTTTGTTCAGGGTATGGTACCTGCAATTTTGATTAGTTTTAATTTAGTTTAGCTAGTGCGCCCAGTCTGGGACATGGTCTACGCTCCGGATTTTAAGTCGTGTGACACTTGTAGGCCACCGATGCCAGTGAATGATCCACATGCGATCTGTTTACACTGCTTTGGTGAAACCATCTCAGCGATCGCTGCAAGTCTTTTAAGCCTCGGACCAAGAGAGAGAGAGACATTAGGCTCCAGGCTATCCTGATGGAGTTGGTGTTGACTCCGGCGTGCCACTCCAAGATGGCACCAGGCACCATGGTGTCAGTGCGTGGCAACCTCCTTGTGCCATCTACTAGTCTGCACCACTCCCCGCCCACAGGGCATGCCAAGAAGGTTAAGAAGAGGCCTTCTTTGCAGCGGCACTGGAGTAAAACTGGGGCAGAAGCTAGAGCCATGTTGGGCAGTCCTTGATTCCCATCAACCTCTAGGCCTCCGACTCAAGTTGAACAGACTAGTCCGGCCCAGTCAGAGAAGGCCTCCCCAGATGTCCCCTACCCCTCCTTCCTGGAGTGCTTATGAGATGAATGAGCTGGTTAAACAGCTAGAAGACAGAAGAGCTCCAAAGGTAGACAAGGTGTCTGGGACTCTGGGCAGTGATCACACACCCAGTGTATGGACACTGCCTGAGCTGGAGTGTGACCAACCAGATGCAGCCAAGTCATCTCTAGTTGCAGGCCAGGAGCTGGTCCTTAAAAAGGGAAGGTGCCATGTGCTCTCTCTTTCACGAGCTGGTACCTCCCAAGAAGGCCCTTCGCCCGGACCGCCTGGCCTCTGGTTCGGTGAGTTGCATTCCATCCTGCCTTGGGAAGATTTATCCTCATCACACCATCCATTGCTGCGCTGTGGGACACTTACCCTGAAAGATCCTGATCCATCTCCAGTGCTGTGCCTGTCCTGGGAGTGTGATTATTCAGGTGTGTGTGTGACCTGACTTCCCCCCCCCCCCCCATTCTTTGGAACTTAGATATCAATGCAATAAATGTGCTGCTTTCTGCAAAACTCCGATGGGTTGTTAATCCTCCCTAAGATTAATAGCTGGCCCAAATTTGGGTAACAGAATACACATGAGCAACACATCTTGAAGAACACCAGTTACGGAAAAAGTAACTGTCTCTTCTATTGCAATGGAACATCTCACTTTGTCTAATATAATTATGTAGTTGCTTATTTGTATTCTGAATTTCTTACTGTAAATGAGGAGTGGAAGAACATGAGATACTATGTCATAAGAAATCAGCCATCATATATTTATTTGTTTTCTCCATTGGTTTTCTGGACTTTAAAGAATAGTTGTGGAACAGAGCACCTTGGTGCATGGGATATTTAAATAACTGTTACACCAGATGTGCAATATCATCACAAAAATTTACCAGCCTAGATACAAACATTACTCCCATGATAATGAAAAAATAATGCTACTTTATTCATTAAAAAATAAAAATAAAAAACCCCATATCTCTCTCCAGGCAAGTGGGTGAGTAATTTACAGTTAATGTCATTAATGTAACAATAACTATAATAGATTGCGTACTGCAACTTTGTAGTATGCCAGTGTGCACTGTACACTTTGCTAAAAGGTGTGTGTATATCTTTGAATGTATAATGTATATACAAAGATGCAATCATATGTACCACTAGCCTGTTGTGGAGATATCCATACAATTAATTCAATTCACCGTGGGATTTTGGCCACCGCACCTTCACTCTACCTAATAATCAAATTCCACAAGGATTATTTCTAACATTTCAAATCTCTGAGGAGCTTCAGAAATAAATTGTTTTTAAAAATGGCATGTTTTCTTCTGTTCCTCTTCCCCAACATGTGAAATTTCTTCTTTCTATAGTAAAGAACAGAATTATCAGTCGCACAGATAAACATCATTTGTTGGGGCATAGTCAAGATGGTTTTTGTAAAGGGAAATCACGTCTCATCAATCTTCTAGAAGTCTTTTAGGGGGTGTGGTGGAGAGTCTATACCTTCCCACACCCTAAACACTAGGGTAACAGAGTGTGGTTCTCTCCTACTTTGCAGACCACTAACTTTAAGCTATTTTCCCAGCCTAAGTTAAATCCTGTTTCCCCAAATCCTCCAAACTTGACCAGTTAGGACTTGGGGTCCGCTGCCACCATTCGTGTGAATCTCCAAGACCCTGGAGGGGGGCACATGAACACTCGCAACCCCCTTTCCCTCTCCCTGAGAGATCGGGACACTCAGATGCTGCTTCACTCCCCCTCATCCCCCTCCTTGTACCGGGAGAGATGAGATACAATCTCCGAGCTACCACCCTTCTCAGGAGAGAACCTCCACACACCAGCTCACGCTGTGAGCCTGCCTCTCAGACACATAGACTTCCCTTTACCCGGGAACTGGGTCAAATTTGAAGCTAGGACAACTTAAGTGACTAACCAAACGCTTTTTATAACTAAAAAGGTTTAATAAAGAAAAGAGAACAACTTACAACTAATGCAACTTTACAGATATAAAGCTTTAACCCCTCCCTCTCTGGGAAGGTCAGTGACACTCTAGATCTGGTACAAACGTATGAAATCAATATTACTTACAGATAGTCTAATCTTTAGAAATAGAAGGGTGCTTCATCTCTCCCACAGCTAGGAGAGAGGAGAAGAGCTTTCATAGCTAGAAAAGATGGAGCCAGTCCAAGCTCCGGAACTGAACAAACTTCCTGGTTCTTCCTCCAGGTGGGCTCTCTACGTCATTTCCCCCCCCCCCCTTCCCTCAGTTAACCCCTAACAGGTAAACCAACTCTCTAAGACTCTTCACACTCATGACAGGGGGGTCAACAAGCATGTGGACAAGGGTGATCCAGTGAATATGGTGTACTTAGATTTTCAGTAAGCCTGTGACAAGGTCCCTCACTAAAGGCTCTCAAGCACAGTAAGCTGTCATGGGATAAGAGGGAAGGTCCTCTCATGGATGAGTAACTAGTTAAAAAATAGGAAACAAAGGATAGGAATAAATTGTTAGTTTTCAGAATGGACAGGAGTAAATAGTGATAATCCCTTAAGTGTCTGTACTGTGTCCAGTACTGTTCAACATATTTATAAATGACCTGAAAAAAGGGTGTTTTTTTGAGTGCTTGCCCATGTCAATTCCATTCTATGTGTGCATGTGCCCACGTGCGCAGACTCAGTGGCTGGGATGGTTGCGGCGGCAGTGGTCATGAGGTGTAGCTCCTGGCTTCACACCACTGATCTGTCCCAAGAGATGCAGACCTTCATCCAGGACCTCCCATTCAATGGGAATGGTCTCTTTTTGGAGCAGTCTGATGTGAGGCTGCATGGGTTAAAGGACACTCGGGCCACCCTTCACTCTCTGGGCATGCATATGCTGCAGTCTGCATGGAAATAGTTCCAGCTGCCCCTGCTGCCAAGTTGGCAGCCTCGTCAAGGGTGTGCAAGGAGAAGGGATAGAGAAATGAGCTTTAGTTGTTGCTGCCCTTCCTCCTCCGCCCGCCCTCGCAGCCCAGCCAAGCATCCCAGGGGCTAGAAGCACTCATTTTAAAAGTGCGCTTGAGAGCAATGCCCCAGTTAATTCGCCGGATCCACCTTGTTCTTTCCTTGACCGTCTTTGTCCCTACCATTTGGCCTGGTCTCAGGTCACCTCAAACCACTGGGTGCTGGACGTAATATCTCGGAACTATACCCTGCAATTTTTGACCACCCCTCCCTCCCATCTCCCTTCTTCCAGGACCCATCTCACAATCAACTACTCATCCAAGAGGTTGAGTACCTCCTGTACCTGGGGAGGAGGTCCCTCGGGACATGAAGGGAAAAGAGTTCTATTCTCACTACTTCTTAATCCCAAAAGCAAAAGGGGACCTCAGACCCATTCTGGACCTGTGTCATCTCAACAAGTCTATCAGAAAGTTGCAGTTTCACATGGTCTCCCTGGCCTCCATCATCCCCTCCTTGGATCTGGGAGACTGGTACACTCCACATTCGACTTGAAGGATGTTTATTTCCATATTCCAAGGTCACGGACCTCCATTTCATAGTGGGCAGATGCCATTTTCAAGTCACGGAACTGCCCTTTGACCTCTCATCGGCCCTGAGGGTGTTCACATCACCTACAGTCCTCAGTTAAAACCTCTCCAACGTATCATCAGTGACCTACAACCCATCCTGGACAATAATCCTTCACTCTCACAGGCCTTGGGAGGCAGGCCAGTCCTGGCACACAGACAACCCGCCAACCTGAAGCAGATTCTCATCAGCAACAGCACACCGCGCCATAATAACTCCAACTCAGGAACCAATCCATGCAACAAACCTCGATGCCAACTCTGCCCACATATCTACACCAGCAACACCATCACAGGACCTAACCAGATCAGCCATACCATCACTGGTTCATTCACCTGCACATCTACCAATGTCATATATGCCATTATGTGCCACCAATGTCCCTCTGCTATGTACATCGGCCAAACTGGACATTCCCTACGAAAAAGGATAAATGGACACAAATCAACATCAGGAATGGCAATATACAAAAACCTGTAGGAGAACACTTCAATCTGCCTGGACACACAATTACAGATTTAAAAGTCACCATACTGCAGCAAAAAAACTTCAAGACCAGACTGCAAAGAGAAACTGCAGAGCTGCAATTCATTTGCAAATTTGACACTATCAATACAGGACTGAATAGGGATTCTTCTTCGAGTGCTTGCTCATGTCCATTCCCATATGTGTGTGTGCGTTCCGCGCATGCCCGGTCCGGAAAGCTTTTCCCCAGCGGTACCCGTAGGGTCGGCAGGGGCGACCCCTGGAGTGGCGCCCTTATGGCCATGTATATATGCCCCTGCCGACCCTCCCCCCGCTCAGTTCCTTCTTTCCGTCCGTGGCGGTTGCTGGAACAGTGCTCTTCTCTTGCGGTATCCTTATCTCGTAGTTAGTTAGTTAGTTAGATATTTAGATAGTGCATTGTGTAGTTAATTAGAGTAGTTAGAGTTGTTGTTTGCATAGATTTAGTGTTAGATAGTTAGTTCTTTGTTCCCTGGCGTCAGGTTATGCCTGGGGCGTCAGGGTTCAAAGCGTGCAAAGCGTGCGGGAGGCCCATGCCCATCAGCGATCCCCACTCTCGCTGTCTGAAGTGCCTCGGCGAGGGACATCAAACGGATCGCTGTACGATCTGCAAGGGCTTCAAACCCCGTACGAAAAAAGAGCGAGACTCCAGGCTGAAACTTATCCTAATGGAGTCCGCCCTGCAACCAGCGGAGCCGGCGGCATCGGGCAGCGCACCGGCATCGGTCCGCGGCACCGCGGCACCGAAGACCGCGAAGTCCTCCCGGCACCGGTCTCCCCGGCACGGTGCAGGTTCATCTAGAAGGCACCGGTCTCAATCCCCGGTGCCTTCTAAGAAATCAAGAGGGCGCTCCCCGGTGCGTAGGTCCACGGGTGATCCTTCAAAGGTGTTGGCAGCTCCGGAGCGCGCGAGGCGGCCCCGTTTAGAGCCCACACTGGCACCGGCGGCACCGGAGTTAGGGGTGATTCCCCCTGAAGAAGAACTCCCCCTGGAAAGCGAGACACCCGGGATCGGGATCCCATCCACCCCCGGAGGTGTTCGTCGCCGCGGAGGACCTTATTGGCCTCACCACGGACCCGGCACCGGACTTCATCGTCCCGGCACCGGTCCCCCGTATAGCGGCACCGTCCGCACCGCCCTTGACAGCGGCGCCGGCACCGCCAGCTTCCTCTCTCCAGCCACCAGTTGGGCCCTCGGCACCGCTAGTTCCGGCACCGGCCCGGCCGGCACCGCAGGGCTACATGCAGCCGGATGTCTACGGCAGGCTGGTGGCACCGGATGGCGCGGCACCGCCCTGGTCCCAGTCGGAGTACTCCTCCGGGTCGGACGCATCCTCGTATCGCTCGAGGTCGAGGCACAGCCACCGCTCGTCTCGACGGCACCACTCACGGCACCGTCATTCTTCACACCGTCGGCACCGTCAATACGAGGAGGGCAGACAGGCTACCAGCCCATGGCCATTCTGGACGCCCTTTGCCTACCATCAGGCTCAGGGCCCTGCCTCAATAGCGTCATTGCCCTCGGTACCAAGGGGCCCGGTGTCCGCCACTATAACGAGGCCACAGTCTGAGATGGGAGAGGACCAGCCTGGACCATCTGGTACAGCATCTCAGGTGCATGAGGAGCAGGATAGGGACGCCGACCAGCAGCAGTTCCAGGAGGACCCCCAGGTAGCCGACCCCCAGCCAGCCTCCTCTTCTTCATCACCGGACGACGCGGTGGCGGGCACTTCCATGTCATTGCCCCCCATGGATCTCAGGGGCCACCAGGACCTATTGAAGAGGGTGGCCCAGAATCTGAACCTCCAGACGGAGGAAGTCCAGGAGGAGGAGGAGGATCCCAATATGGACATCCTTGCCTCTAATCTACCGCCCCAAATAGCTCTGCCGTTTATGAGGAAAGTTAAATCCACCATGGAGACCTTGTGGCAGACCCCTTCTTCTCTTCCACCGACGGCAAGGGGAGTGGAGCGTCGCTATTTCGCACCCAGGCAGGGGTACGAATACCTTTTCACCCACCCCCCGCCAGGCACTTTAGTCGCAGACGCTGTAAACTATCGGGAGCGTCAGGGGCAGACGGGACCCACCCCTAAGTCCCACGACTCCAAAAAGTTGGACTTGTGGGGGCGAAAGGTCTACTCGTCGGCGGCATTGCAGCTAAGAATAGCAAACCAGCAGGCCGCCCTGGGAAGATATGCATATAATACTTGGTCGTCTATGTCCAAATTTGAAGGGACCCTCCCGAAGGAATCAATCCAGGACTTTAGGGTGATCGTCCAGGAAGGCAGGCTGGTCTCCAGAGCTGCTCTCCAGGATGCCTTAGATTCGGCAGATTCGGCATCCAGGCAGTTAGCCACAGCAGTGGCCATGCGTCGTGGGGCGTGGCTGCACGTGTCGGGAATTCCACCACCGGTGCAAGCCACCATCCAGGATTTACCCTTCGACAGACAAGGGCTGTTTGCGGCCGATACAGATAAAAAACTACAGTCAATGAAGGATTCGAGGGCCATGCTTAGATCACTGGGGTTGCATACTCCCCAAGGACAAAGGAGGCCCTTCAGACCCCCTCCGCCTCCGCCAGTTAGGCCTTCCCAAGCCCCCCCTTATAGGAGGGACCAACCAAGGAGAGGCGGAAGGGGTGGGGGTAGAGGACGACAGCGATCTTCCTCCCGACAACCCCAAGGCCCAGGGAGCAATCACCCTCCCGGACCCAGGCCGAACTTTTGAAGATGCGCCCGGGGACGCCGAGCCAGCCTCCATTTCCATGATTTCCCTCCCGTTTGTGAACCGTTTATCCCATTTCTACCAGGCATGGTCCTTTATCACCTCGGTTTGGGTGCCATAGAGGAGGTTCCTCAAGAATTTCGGGGCAAGGGTTACTACTCCCGTTATTTCCTTATCCCGAAGGCCAAAGGGGGGCTCCGCCCCATCCTGGACTTGCGAGGCCTCAACTCCTACATAAAGAAGCTGAAGTTTCGCATGCTCTCATTGGCTGTCATAATTCCTGCTATGGATCATGGAGACTGGTTCGCCGCCCTCGACTTAAAAGACGCATATTTCCACATTTCCATCACCCCGAGTCACAGACGATTCCTGAGGTTCGTGATGGGATCCCGACATTACCAGTTTACCGTCCTTCCGTTCGGCCTCTCCTCAGCTCCAAGGGTATTCACGAAATGCATGGCGGTGGTCGCAGCATTCCTCAGACGAAACGGCATCCATGTCTACCCTTACCTGGACGATTGGCTCATCAAGGCACAGTCGCGGGAGCTGCTTCTATCGCAAATAACGTTCATCAGAGCCACCTTCCTAAAGCTGGGCCTCATTCTGAACGTGCCGAAATCAACCCTCATCCCTACTCAGAAAATCGAGTTCATTGGGGTAATTCTAGACTCTCGCCGCGCGAGAGCCTTCCTACCTCCCTCTCGGGCCAAAACCATGGGGGACATTATTCGACCACTCCTTCGGTCTCCCATGACAACAGCAAGGAACTGTATGGTCCTGATGGGACACATGGCAGCGTGCACTTACGTGGTGCCATTTGCGAGGCTCCATCTTCGTCCTCTGCAAGCCTGGTTCGCGAAGGTATACAACCAGCGCAGAGACCCCCTCGACCTCGTAGTGACTCTACCATTGAAGGTAAGGCAGTCCCTCTACTGGTGGCTCCAGCCCACGTCTCTGGGAAGCGGGGTGCCCTTTCACAAGCCCCAACCATCCATCACGTTGGTGACAGACGCTTCGGCGCTGGGTTGGGGAGCTCACCTGGGGGAGGCCACGACGCAGGGCCTATGGTCTCAGGAGGAGTTGTCCCTCCACATAAACGTTCGAGAGCTCAGAGCAGTTCGCCTGGCATGCCAGACGTTCCAGTCGCTCTTGAGGGGCAAGAGCGTGTCAGTCCTAACAGACAACACGGCCTCGATGTTTTATATAAACAAACAGGGTGGTGCTCGCTCCTCTCTCCTGTGCAAGGAAGCCCTCGCCCTTTGGGAGTTCTGCATTCCCAGAGGGATCTCCCTCACTGCGGCCTACCTTCCGGGAGTTCAGAATGTACTGGCGGACTCCCTGAGCCGCTCATTTCGGGGTCACGAATGGTCTCTCAGACCCGATGTAGCCCATTCAATTTTCCAGAGGTGGGGGTTTCCCCGCCTCGACCTGTTCGCCACAAAGGCCAACAGGAAGTGCCACAGGTTTTGCTCCCTCCTCAACCTCAGCCCAGGTTCAGAGGGGGACGCATTCCACACTCTATGGGCGGGGGGTCTGCTCTATGCATTTCCCCCGTTCCCCCTCGTACACAAGGTACTAGCGAAGGCCCGTCAGGACAAAGCATCGGTCATACTAATAGCGCCGGCCTGGCCTCGGCAACACTGGTACACGACCCTGTTGTCTCTCTGTGTGACGACGCCGATAACACTTCCTCTGTCACCGACATTGATCTCCCAAGACCACGGGAGGATGTTGCACCCCAACCTCCAGTCCCTCCACCTCACGGCGTGGTATATCCGTGGCTGAACCCAGCAGAGCTTCAGTGCTCGGATTCAGTCAGGGAGGTCCTCCTGGGTAGCAGAAAACCCTCCACAAGGGGAACCTACACTGCCAAATGGAAGCGCTTCTCACTGTGGGCTCAGAACAAGGGGGTGGATCCCCTGTCTTCTTCAGTCTCCACTATCCTGGACTACCTCCTTGAGCTGAAGCAGCAAGGACTAGCGCTTTCCACTGTTCGGGTACACCTGGCCGCCATTTCGGCGTTCCACCCGGGGGTCGATGACAATTCGGTCTTTAGTAACCCCTTGGTTAGCAGATTCCTTAAAGGGTTGGAGAGATTGTATCCTCAGATACGCCAACCAACCCCCCCTTGGGACCTCAACCTGGTTCTAACGGCCCTAATGAAACCCCCGTTCGAACCCATATCCTCCTGCCCCCTTTCTTATCTCTCATGGAAGACCGCGTTCTTAGTAGCAATCACTTCGGCACGCAGAGTCTCTGAGATTAGGGCGTTCACTTCTGAACCGCCCTACACGATCTTCCATAGAGATAAGGTTCAGTTACGTCCTCACCCGGCCTTCCTGCCCAAAGTAGTCTCGCCCTTTCATTTGAATCAGGAGGTGTTCCTACCGGTGTTTTTTCCCAAACCCCATGCGGATAACAGGGAAAGAATGCTTCACTCGTTGGACGTCAAAAGAGCTTTAGCCTTTTACATAGAAAGGACCAAAGGTTTTCGTAAATCTCCACAACTTTTTATTTCAGTGGCAGAAAGGATGAAGGGGTTACCAATTTCTACTCAGCGCCTCTCGGCCTGGATCACTTCTTGTATCAAATTGGCTTATAACCTCTCGAATGCTACTCCACCAGCACTGTCGGCGCATTCCACCAGGGCCCAGGCCGCGTCCACGGCGTTCCTGGCGCACGTTCCAATCGTCGACATCTGTAGAGCAGCGACGTGGTCTTCAGTGCACACCTTCACGTCGCACTACGCCATCGTGCAGCAGTCAATGGAGGATGCAGCTGTGGGACAGGCGGTCCTGTTAACAGGTACTCAAAGTACTCCTCTCCCTCCTCCGAGATGACTGCTCGTAAGTCACATATGGGAATGGACATGAGCAAGCACTCGAAGAAGAAAGAACAGTTACTTACCTCGTAACGTTGGTTCTTCGAGATGTGTTGCTCATGTCCATTCCGAATCCCACCCGCCTCCCCTCTGTCGGAGTACCGGCAAGAAGGAACTGAGCGGGGGGAGGGTCGGCAGGGGCATATATACATGGCCATAAGGGCACCACTCCAGGGGTCGCCCCTGCCGACCCTACGGGTACCGCTGGGGAAAAGCTTTCCGGACCGGGCATGCGCGGAACGCACACACACATATGGGAATGGACATGAGCAACACATCTCGAAGAACCAACGTTACGAGGTAAGTAACTGTTCTTTATGAATGGCTTGCTAATTACAAAAACAGCTTCTCCTCTCTCCTAGTTCACACCCCCTATTCAGCTGCTAGAAGAATAACCCACCCTCCCTGATTTGAAATAAGAAGCTGGTTCAGCCTAATTGGACTAACCTTGTTACCTCCTACCTGGTTCTTGCCTACTTTTCTATACCTGCCCCTGGACACTTCCACTGCTTGCATCCGACGAAGTGGGTATTAGCCCACGAAAGCTTATGCTTCAAAACTTTATAGTTAGTCTTTAAGGTGCCACAGGACTCTTTGTTACCACAAAATGTATGGCACCAGTGGCTGTCAACTTGAGATGTCCAGGGGTCCAGGTCTTCCCATGTCTTGATGACTAGCTTATCAAAGGCAGGTCTTGGGAGTAAATGCAGAGGAGCCTCAATCCCGTGCATTCCACCTGCCATGACTTGGGTCTGTTAATAAATGAGAAAAAATCCATCGTCATGCCTGTCCAGCAAATAGTGTTCACTGGGGTGGTTCTCAACTCCACACAAGCCAGAGCCTTCCTTCCTGAAGCGCATTTTCAGGCCATCTCGACTGTGATCTCCCATGTAAAGAACAACCAGCTCACCATGGTTCACACCTGCCTGTGCCTGTTGGGCCACATGGCCGTGTGTATGTATGTGGTCAGTCATGGCTGGCGTCAGTCTACATCCCAAACCGGCATGGTCTAGACCAGATAGTCAGGGTGCCGGGCCACATCAGGTCATCCCTGGATTGGTGCTTAGACCCCGGATCGATGTTGGAAGGAGTCCCCTTTGTAACACCATCCCCATCATTGACACTGGCCTCTGATGCTTCAGACCTGGGCTGGGGAGCCAACCTGGGCGAGCTGAACACCCACAGCCACTGGTTGCAGGACAATCTGGCCCTCCACATCAACATCAGGGAGCTCAGAGCAGTTTGCCTGGCCTGCCAGGCTTCCATGCCCCCACCTGAAGGGCAAATGTGGTGCAGGTCCTGACATCTCCGTGATGTATTACATCAACAGGTAGGGTGGTGCCAGGTCTTCGGCCCTTTGTCAAGAAGCTCTCCACCATTGTGTGCAGCATGCCATTCATCTGATAGCCACACACCTGCCTGGAACCAGGAATGCCTTGGCAGATCACCTCAGCAGGACTTTCTCATCTTGCCACAAGTGGTTGCTCCATCTGGAGGTGGTGGTCATAATCTTCCAGGGGTGGGGGACTCCCCAGGTGGATCTGCTCACATCCAGACAGAACAGAAAATGCTGTGTGTTTTGTTTTATCCGGGGGATGGACAGTGGGTCCGTGTAAAATGCCTTTCTCATTTGACACTGATGTATGCCTTTCCGCTAGTACCTTTGATTCACAGGGTCCTTGTGAAGATCAAGCAAGACAGAGTGAGAATTATCCTAGTAGTCTCCGCGTGGCCTTGCCAGCAGTGGTTCAGAACATTGATGAGCATTTCAGTAGCCACTCCACTGCAGCTGCCCCTCTGACTGGATCTGCTATCCCTGAACTACGGCAGCCTTTTGCACCCAAACCTGGCACCACTGCACTTGATGCCTTGGCTACTGCATGGCTAAGTGCAGACAAATGGGCATGCTCAGACCATGTTCAGCAGGTCTTGCTGGGTAGCAACAAACCCTTCACCAGAGCAACTTGCCTGCCCAAATGGGAAAGGTTCATGTGCTGGGCCGAGCAGTGCTGCAAGCTGCATGACTGTGAACTCCGAGTCCACCTGCATTGATACTGCTTGTGAGCTAAGTTTCCTCTAAGCTGTGCGGCCATGCAGCTGCCTCTCCCCAAGCCCCAGACCTGCTGCAGCGCCCCTGACCTAGTCCAGCACCAACCCTATCGTGGCTGGGCGACAGGTGCACCTTCCCCCGACCTGAACCCTGGATCTGCCACAGCAGGGCGAGGCACCTCTCCTCTCCAGCCCAGGTGCTGCTGCGGAAGGAGCAAGCGGGGGGCGGGGGGAGTCCTCTCTCCCTACTGTAGCCCTGGGGAGCCCCTCACCCAGAGCCTATACCCCCAGCACTCTAATCCTCTGCCCCAATCCTGAGCCTCCTGCCACACTCTGAACCCCTTGGTCCCACTCCGTCACATGAATTTTGTTATGTCACACATCACCTTCATATCTGTGGGCATAACAAAATTCATTCAGCACATGGGTGGGAACACTGCTTGTGAGTCACCTAGAATGGAAAAGACATGGGCAAGCACTCAGAGAAGAAAAAACGGTTACCTACCTTTCATAACTTGTCCTTTGAGATGTGTTGCTCATGACCATTCCAATACCCGCCCTCTTGCCCCTTTGTTGGAGTTGCCGGCAAGAAGGAAATGAGAGGGCATTGGGTCGGCAGCGCCAGATAGACTGACGCATGAGTGCAGCACTCAAGGGGGCGCCAAAGCTGGCCCTACAGATACCATAAAGGCAAAAATCTCCGGTGGGTGCGTGCACATCTAGAATGGAATGGACATAAGCAATACGTTTCGAAGAGCAACAGTTATGAAAGGTAGGTAACTGTTTTTTTAAATAAAGAGGTGGCAAAATTTGCAGGTAATACTAAACTACTCAAGATAGTTAAGTTTAAAGTAGACTGCAAAGAGTTACAAAGGATTCTCACAAAACTGGATGACTGTCACAACAAAACAGTGGATGAAATTCAGTATTGACAAATGCACAGTAATGCACATTCAAAAACATAGTTCCAACTATATATATAAAATGATGGGGTGTAAATTGGCTGTTTCCACTCAAGAAAGAGATCTTGAAGTTGTGGATAGTTCTCTTAAAACAGCCACTCAAATGTGCAGCAACAGTCAAAAAAGCTAACTAAATGTTGGGGATCATTAGGAAAGGGATAGATAATAAGACAGAAAATATAATATTGCTTCTATATAAGTTCATGGTATGCCTGCATCTTGAATACTGTGTGCAGAAGTGGCTGCCACATCTCAAAAAAGATATATTGGAACTGGAAAAGGTAAGAAAAACATTAGGGGTATAGAACAGCTTTTGTGTGAGGAGAGATTCATAAGACTGGGACTTTTCAGCCTGGAAAAGAAATGACTAAGGGGGGCTATGATAGAGGTCTATACAATCATGACTGGTGTGGAGAAAGTAAACTGTTGTGACCCGTTGTACTCAGGTTGGATTGGTCAAAGAATCTTAAAGGATTTAGGTGCCCAGCTCCCTTTGTATTCCAATAGGATTTGATTTTACAGGCAGAAATGAAATATTGTAACAGTGCATCTCATTGTAAGGCTCTGAAGTATTTTTAAATAGTTTCTCTATAAGTCATGCAACAAATATGAAACGTGGTAAAGTGTAAAAGTTTTATTGGCACTTGGGATGCTCTGCATAATACATTAGTGACTTCACCATCATCTTCATGCCAATAAAACCTTGCTAAAACGCCACACAATCATTTGTCCTCTCTCAGTTTATATATTTAAAATCATGATGACATTTGTAGGATTGAAACACAAGGCTGATGCAACAAGCTTTAAATAAATATGTTGTGCCACTTTGTGCATTATCAGACACGTGAAGCAATGTCGTAACAGTAAGCCATTCCAGAGCAATTATCAACAAGATATGTGCATGTAAAATACTTATGGAGACATGTTTTCTAAAATACACAATATAGTTAATCTATTTCCTGCCATCCTTCTGATGTTCCTTTTAGATGCCTTCTAAATGTGCTAATATATTGCAATGGGCCTTGCAGTTGAATGGGAAGAAAATGGATCTACAAAATTTTAAAAAAAACCATCAAGAGAGAGAGAAAGGTTCAGTGACCGATTAGGAGTGACTTATATCTCAGTTCTGGCAGGTGCTGAGCCCTTTGAAAAGTGTTGAGTACCCACGGTTCACAATGAGGTGAGTGCTCAGCACTTTGCAGGATTAAGTCCTTTTTGTATCACTTGTATTCCTTGTGTCAAGGATGTGAAAAAACATCTTCTTGAAGATGAAATGATGTTGACTGTTTAGAACACTCCCCGGGTAATGGAGAAAAGGTGATGGAAAGAAAAAAAGTACCGTTGCGGACTCAAACACATCAAGTTGATTATATTTCCTTAAGTTTTAATTGGTCTTCATTGTTGCCTGTATGGATGTTTTGAGTGTCACGAAGGCGTGGCGTGAGCTGGCATGGGGAGAAAGGAGCCCAAGAAGCCATAGTGATTCCTTTTAAGAAAATGTATCTTTTTCATCTGAAAGACAAAGTTTTCAATGATAGCTTCCCTTCACAGCAGCATTTTTCAACTGCAAATGGTCAGCAGTTTTAGGGGGATATTGTTAAATGCCTTTTTGTATAGCTGCACCACTTTGAAAACCTGAAAATGTTTGTCCTGATTTGTGCTCATTGCTGCTTCCGCAGAGCCAACAAGATGGAAGCACTCATGTGCAGCTTTACTTTGTTGAGTTCCATGGAATTCTTTAAAAAAGAAATGAATTGACTTCTAAACCCCAGAGGACATTCTTTACTAAAGTATAGCACAGTAGGTGGGGAAATGTAGATTATTTGCATTCTCTCACTGACAGTGGATTCTCACTTATATCGACACTTTGCTAAACGACAGACTATAATCTGCACAAAAATCTGGCAGTTTCTTCCCACGTTAGCAAACTTCTAATAGAAGACTCAGCATTTCTATCACTGAGTTCATGACCTGAAGAAGAGCTCTTTGTAGCTCAAAATCTTCTCTCTCACCCACAGAAGTTGGTCAAGTAAAAGACCAATCCACCCATCTTGTCTTTCCAGTGTTCCATCATTTATTATGAGTAGGCTGACCATACGTCCCGTTTTGAACGGGACAGTCCCGTTTTTTACATATTTTCGGACTGTCCCGTCTTTTTAACATAAATATCACATTTGTCCCGTTTTTACTTTTTGCAGGGACCCACGGCCGGGTCTCGCACCCTCCCTCCCCTTCCTGCAGCCCTTCAGTCCCTTCCCCTCACGACCTCGGGCCCCCCTCTCCGGCCTGCTCCCCCTCCCCTCCGCTGCCGCAGAGCCCACCCGGCGCGATTGGCTGGGCCGCCCCCACATGGGGCGGAGTGCAGCTGCTGGCCAGGCAGGGGCTGCCTGGCACCTCGCTCCCCCCGTCCCCCCATGTGGAGGAAACGCCACGTGCGGCCCAATGAGGGGGCAGCGTGGGAGGCGCGAGCGCGGGGATTGTGAGCTCAGGGAGCCAGGGGGCGAGGCCATCTGCTGGGGCGGGCGCCGAGCGGAGCCGGAGGCAGCGCGAGCCCAGCGGCGAGGAGGCGGCGCCGCCCTGGGTCCCATGGAGCTGGAGAACATCGTCCCCAACAACACCGTGCTGCTCAAGGCGTGCGAAGGTGGGGGGGGACGGGACCGGGGGGGGGCATGGGGTGGAGGGGGGAGAGAGTATGGGGTGGGGGGCCATGGCTGCGTGTGAGGGGGGCAGGGGGTAAGAGGGGTGCATAGGGGCCATGTGTGAAAGTGGGTGGAAGTGGGGTGCACAGGGTTGTGTGTGAAGGGAGGTACTGGCTGGGACTGCATGTGAAGAGGGGCACAGGGGAAGTGGGGGGGGCCATGGCTGCTTGTGAAGGGGGTGGTAGGTGGTGGGCACGAGGCTCTGTGTGAAGAGGGTACTGGGGGAGTGGGGGGCATGGAATGGGGGGGCACAGGGTTGTGTGTGAAGGAGGGTACTGGGGGGGTCCAGGGCTGTGAGTGAAGGGGGTGGGGGGGCATGGGGCCATGTGTGAAGGGGTGGGGGGGAAGTGGGGGGCACAGGGTTGTCTGTGAAGGGAGGTACTGGGGGGGTCCAGGGCTGGATGTGAAAAGGGGCAGAGGGTGGGTAGGGGAGATTGCAGGTGGGTAGGGGTACCATGGTTAACCCCCTCCCTGAATACATGGATGCGGGGGTTGGGCCAAGCCTCAGAGCCCATTTGGGGCGTCAGTCTTCAAGGCACAGCTAAGGACTCGGCGGGTGGCTGTGGCATGCGTGGGTGATGTGGTGGGGTTGGTGAGAAGCCGTGTTTCTGCTGTAGGAGATGTAGGGAGAGGACTTGGTCAGTCAGAGGGTTACTGATAGTGGAGGTGGTTGGGGGCCTGCCTGGAGGAGGAAGGCAGAGTGGCTGGCCTGGGGGAAGCTCTTGTTGCACAAGCTTCTGCCTGTGAGATGCTCCGCAGGAAACTGAGCCATAGCCACAAGCTGATGTGGTTGGGGGAGGCAAATAGGGGGTCATTTGAGGTGTCAGAAGAGAATCATGGAGTGTGAGAAGTTTTATGATAAGGTATTGAAAGACCGAAATTTGCTGCGTAAGATTACTTCATCGGAGAAATATTCATGGTGCGATCGTGGTGAAATACAGTCCCCGTTTATGTCTACCTAAATTTTTGTATGAGTTCTGTCACTGAAGAATAATTGTTAGCTCAAGTCAATACAGTAGACTCCCAATTATCCGGGTGCGGGTTAACCGGGCTGCGGATTAACCGGGATGTCTAAACGGGTCAGTAGGGGAAGCCCCAAAGCGGCGGTCTGCTCAGCCTTAGCCTGCCGCTGCTTTGGGGCTTCTCCCACTGGCCCCTTATGAGCTGGGGTCTCAGCCTGCTTCCAGCCTGGGTGTAGGAAACCCAGACCGGCAGCGGGCTGAGACTCCGGCTGGCAGGAGCCTGGGGGGAAAGCCCAAAGCGGCAGCAGGCTGGGTGCTGAGCAAGCTGCCGCTTTGGGCTGTCTCCCCAGGCTCCTGCCATCTACCCCACTCAGCTCCCGCTGACAGCCTGGGTGCAGGGAACCCAGGCTGACAGCGGGAGCAGACTGGGGCAGGAGGCAGGACCCCGGCTGGCAAGGGGCCAGCGGGGGAAAACCCCAAAGTGGCGGGGGGCTGAGCGCTCAACCTGCCGCTGCTTTGGGGTTTCCCCATCTGGCCCCTTGCCAGCTGGGGTCTCAGCCTGCAGCCAGCCTGGGTGTAGGAAGCCCAGGCTGGCAGCGGGAGCTGAGACCC
This sequence comes from Sternotherus odoratus, assembly GCA_032164245.1. Taxonomy (NCBI): domain Eukaryota; kingdom Metazoa; phylum Chordata; order Testudines; family Kinosternidae; genus Sternotherus; species Sternotherus odoratus. Next base: position 16,456,619 of record JAVMKO010000018.1, on the reverse strand, counting down.
CAGCTAGCAGGAGCCTGCGGGGAAATTCTAAAGCAGCAGCGGGTTGAGAGCTCGGCCACTGCCGCCGCTTCTCAGCTCTCTGCCGCTTTAGACTTTCCCCGCAGGCTCCTGTCAGTGGAGGGTCTCAGCTCCCGCTGCCAGCCTGGGCTTCCTACACCCAGGCTGGCAGCGGGAGCTGACTGGGGCAGGCAGCAGGACCCCGGCTGGCAGGAGCCTGGGTAGAGAGCCCAAAGCGGCAGCGGTCTGAGCAGTCAGCCTGCCGCCGCTTTGGGGTTTCCCCCGGTGGATCCCTTGCCAGCCAGGGTCTCAACTTGCTGCCAGCCTGGGTGTAGGAAGCCCAGGCTGGCAGCGGGCTGAGACCCCGGCTGGCAGGAGCCTGGGGGGAAAACCCCAAAGCGGCGGCAGGTTGAGTGCTCAGCCGGCTGCCGCTTTAGAGTTTCCCCGCAGGCTCCTGCTAGCCGGGATCTGAGCAAGGTTCTTCAGCACATTTACATTTTCTTAACAAGCATGCTCCAGTGGATATGGCACTGGGTTGGGAGTCAAAAGATTGTTATTTGTCCAGCTCTTCCACAGACCTGTTGGGTGGTCTTAGATAAGTCACTTTCATCATAGATCTTCAGGATATGATGTATGTTCCAGCATAGGACTAGTCCATTGGGAGTGACCCCGTTAGTATGCTGGACTCCAAGGACTCACATAGTTCGACAGGGGCACGCTGGAGCACCCACGGGGAAAAATTGGTGGGTGCAGATCACCCACCAGCAGCTCCCCCACCCTTGCGCCAGCTCACCTTCGCCTCCTTCCCTGAGTGCACCTGCTTCTCCCCTCTGCCTCCCAGCGCTTGCACGCTGTAAGAGAATCTTTCTTCCCCCCACTCTAAACTCTAGGGTAAAAGAGGGGGGGTCTCTTATGCAGACCACTAACTTTAAGCTACTTTTCCTGCCTAAGTTATATCTTTTCCCCCAAAACCCAAACTCTTCCAGTTGGGGATTGGATCCAGCTGCCACCATTAATGTGAATCTCCAAGACCATGGAGGGGGCACATTAACACCCCAAGAACACCACCTCCCTCTTCCTGTGAGATCGGGACACACAGATTCCGCTCCACCCCCTCCCTTTTCAGCCTAGGGGAGAGATTCCAGCACCCAGGCTCTTCCTCTCTGGGAGCCTGTCACAAATTCTAAGCTCAGATCACTTTAATGGAACTACAGACAATTCTTATAGGTATAAAAAGTTTAATAAAGAAAGAAACAAAGCATACAACTAATACAAACTTCACAGATATAAAGCTTTCTAACCTAAGTCTCCTTGCATAAATTAGCCCCCTCCCCGGGGATTTCTCTCTCTCTGATAAACTCTACAGTTTAAAGACACCAGAGATCAAATACAAATCTTATGCAATTAATAGTTCTACTTACTGTTCATCTAACTTATGAATATATGAGGGAAAAGGAGGAGATGAGTTTCCTTAGCTAGAAAAAGAGGGAGTCAGCCCAAAAGCCTCGGACGAACTGAGACTAACTTCCTGGTTTGTCTGTAGATAGGCTACTCTGACGTCACCCCCCTCTCCTGTTCAGTTAACCCCTAACAGGTAAAACAGCAACTCCAAGGCACTTTACACTCATGACACACGCGAATCAGCTGTTTCTCGCGGCTGGGATGGAGCGGGGAAGAGAGAGAATGCGGCACACTCGGGGAAGGAGGTGGGGTGCGGATTAGGAGAAGAGGTCCAATAGGGACAGGGAGGGGGCAGAGTTGGGGCGGGAACTTTGAGGAAGGGGTTGGAATGGGGGCAGGGAAGTGGTGGGGCCGTGAGGGGCGAGCACCTACCAGCACTGGGGGAAGTTGGCACTCATAGGCGTGCACACAGGGTGTGTCCAGGGAAACCCTAATGTCTCAAAAAAATAAAATAAAAGTGGCTTTCAGTGCAGAGTGCGGCGCCTTTAAAAAAAAGAAAAATTCCCTGGGTGCACACCCTAATGAAATGTGCTGTGCACGGCACCTATGCTCTGGCTCTCTCCCTTGTCCTAAGTCTCAGGTGAGAGCCTGTTTCTCCCCAAAGGGCAGCCTTTACACCAACCACCTGATGCCTTTCTTCTTTGTTTTCCAGCTGAGTTCATATATTTTTCTTTCTATACTTCAGTCTCTTCATCTGTAAAGTAGATATTTGCCCTCCTTTTAATGTGTTTTTAGATCTACAGATGAAAAGTAGTGTATTAAGTTCAGTGGTTGCATAAAGTTGTTGTTCAGAAGTTTAGGCTGGTTACAGCTGATGTGCACAGTAATTTTTTCAACCAAGTTATGACTGGTATTTAAGATGAAATTGCTGTCAGTATTGTCATGCATTGTATAAAAGAACCAGATGAAGTTGGGAGATTTTGTTTATCAAGAGCTTACTTTTGTGTTCATATTACGAATTAGCCCCTAGTAAATATTGCTATGGCCATCTTTGTTATCTTCCATAGAGAGAGTGACTGTCTCAGTATTTGTAACAGTATATTTTGTCTCACACCATTTTCCAGCTGGCATTTGCCATAATGATTTCTGATGTTTCCAGTTACATCTCCAAAAATCCATAGTCAAACTAACCTCTGTTAACAAGCCACTGAACCACCGAGGCACCTTTCGGGGCACTGAGAACTTAATGAACCCAATTTCCTTTTTGCCCTCTGGAACAAATGTCAACAACTTAGGATCTAATTACAGTTCTATACTTAATGTGTATTGGTGCATTGTCTTCAGTCACTCTCCCTTCAGTCATCTGAGTGTAAAACCTCTTGATTCCATTTTATTGTTTTATGTTGAAGTATGTACATGCCATGTTGTTCTACAGATGTTAAATAGAAAAGTTATCAACTGAGGACCTGATCCTTCAAACACTCTTGTACATGCTTAATTTTAAGCATGTGAGCCGTCCCATTCGTTTCACTGGGTTTCTTTGCATGCTTCTAGTTAAGCAGATGTATGTTTCCCAAGCCTGGTAGAGCTGATATTACAGATCACAGAGATTTTGGATGAATATATTTTGTCCGTTTAGAGTATTAATAGAGATAACAAAGAGTCCTGTGGCACCTAACTAAAGTATTGAAGCATAAGCTTTCGTGGGCTAATACCCACTTTGTCGGATGCAAAGCAGTCGTCTGATTCTAGAGTATTCATGTTCCTTTTCACTTCTGAGGGGAAAAAAAATAGTGATCACATAGATCATTGATGGCTGTAAATATATTATGTTCTACATTCACCCAGCTAAAAGTAGAATTATTAATTGGCTTTTGAAATTCCTTTAAAGCACAATTAAAGATAAGCTGGTTTCCAGCGACGTGTTGCTCATCTAGTGCCATCATTTTAGATGACACATTAAAACATGATTCCTTCTGCTTTGTTTCTGGTCACTGTTGAAGTAGAAATTACAGGACACTCTTTGGGGAAAAAACTATCGAGCATAACCTGGTCAATAATAGGGCTCTTTCAAACAATTATAATATATAATGTATTGCTGTGTATTTTCCTACATTATTATTGTATTGCCAGTTGTTAACTCCTTTCTCTGTAAAGTACTTCTTAGAGCAGGGATGGGCAAACTTTTTGGCCCGAGGGCCACATCTGGATATGGAAATTGTAAGGCGGAGGCATGAATGCTTATGAAATTGGAGTTAGGGTGTAGGAGGGGGTGAGGGGGTGGGGCTGGAAAAGAGGAGTGCAGGGTGCAGGAGGGGTCTCTGGGCTGGAGCAGTAGGTTGGGGTGAGGGCTCCGGCTTAGGGTGCAGGCTCTGGGGTGGGGCTGGGATGAGGGGTTTGGGGTGCAGGAGGGTGCCGAGGGCTGGGACTGAGAGGTTCGGAGGGTTGGAGAGGGATCAGAACTGGGGCAGGAGATTGGGGCACGGGAGGGGGGTCAGTGGTGCAGGTTCCAGGCGGCGCTTTAGAAGCAGCAGCATGACCCCCCCATGGCTCCTACGTGGAGGCACGGTCAGGCAGCGCCACCACCCCCACAGCTCCCATTGGCCAAAGGGAGCTGTGGAGATGGCACCTGTGGATTGAGCAGCGCAGGGAGCCCCCTAGCTGTCCCTAAACATAGGAGCCAGAGAGGGGACATGCTGCTGCTTCCGACTGGAACGTGGGAGCCGGCAAACCCCAGGCCGTGCGCCCCAGTGGGAGTTCGAGGGCTGGATTAAATTGGCTGGCGGGCCAGATGTCGGCCATAGTTTGCCCACTCAGTATGAAAAATAGCTTGTAAAACAAATTCAGTCTTGTTCTAGCATTGCTCTGGCCGTTTAGCTGTTGCTGCTTTTTGGTAAAAACTGATCATTTGGATCTTGGATCTATAGAATGGTTTGGCTATTTTTATTTTTCTATGTGGTTGAAAACAAAGCTCAAGTGAGAGTTGAAAGTAATACCCAGGACCAGACCATTCTAACCATGATTTGGTGTTGGCAAGTAATGGGCGTAAACTTGTATTGCAGCCCAAACAGCTGTAGCTGCACCAAAGATGTGGAAGAAACCAAAAGATCGGACCCAAGCCACTGAGGAGGTGTTAGAGGCGGAAACAGAGGTAAGGGACAGTGTAATCTTCCTATATCTTACTTTCTAGACAATGTGTAACCCTCTTTTAAGGCTAGCTTGGGTCACACACTACCACCTTAGAAGATGTAAATGGACTTGATTGTGGGGGCAAACTGTGAGATACACTCCATTATACTTTGAACAGATATCTATAGTCTGCAGCTCTTTTGAATACCTAAATATGCATTCATTTTGTCTAATTAATATCCTTCCCACACTCAGGGTCACACGTCATAACTACTGTAGTTCAAGTGACGGATTGGACAGGTCTCGCTTTGGAGCCCATTAGAACAGCTCAGTAATTAGCCTCATATGTTGGTGTTGAGTGGTGTAGCATGCCTTTCCCCTTCACAATGCTGTATTTGTGATGTCATGAACAAAGAACTATGTCTTCATGGCAGAATCAAGCTGGAGGAGAAGCTGAGATGTGAAAGAGTTGAAGTTTTCATGCAAACCTGCATATCAACAATAGCTACATGAATAGAGAAAATTTTCAGCAAATCAGAGATTCCCTCTACCTGTTCTCTCAAGGTTGCACTGGTGTGAGGTCCTTCTTCTGGTAGTCTGATATGGGCCATCATCCTTATTAAGGAACAGATGATAACCCTAGGATGAATTTGCACAGTTCCTGTTGACTTCACTGGGATTATTGCAGTATATCTTCAAGGGCAGATTTTGACTTTTAAAGGGCAGTGGTGGTCTCTCAGGTTCAGAACACTAGGAGTCTTAATGGGGTTACTTCTGTAACGTGTGGCAGAGTAAAGGGAGTTACAACTGTTGCCAATAGAAAGCCTCATTTTCCTCTTCCCATATAGGCCATGTTTAAATGTGCAGAAACTGTTGAAAGTCTGAGAGAGTTCTGCTTTTTGTACAGAGACAAACAAAAAACTAATACGAAAGCATTAATTTAATTAGGTTTGTCTTGGTGGGTTTTTTCTCCTCACATTACTGGTTAAACTAATTTCAGCAGTTCATTATCTGCTTCTCTGTGTGCTATCAGCTCTGTGCTGTCAGCCCTTTAACAGTAACTACATTTTTACATGTTGTTGTACTAAGTTGAGAATAAGGGTGGGGAGAACTTCATACATAGATATTGAAAGTAGAAAAACCTTCTCAGTTTTTGCTACTTTTTCAGCCAGTGATACCTTATTTTCTTCACCAGTTGTCCTAACCATGCTTTCACTACCTCAAAGGTCCATACCTTGGTTATCCTATCAATCAAGCTTTCCAGCTTGGGTGATGGACTCTGTAGAATGACAAGAGCTGCTACTGCAGCATTCCCAGCACCTGCTTTTCCAGGGAATGAGAGACCGGGGCAGGGGTCTGTTCTAATGTCAGTATAGTTGCATTGTATTTATCATCTTTCCACACATAAGTGTTGTATTCATTACTGTATTTTATCAACAATAATCCACATATCTCATTCATAGTTTTAAAAATGTATTTTGAAAATTTGTTTCCGTTCTTCTGCATATGCACTGACCCACTTTAGTTATAATTTGTCAAATGCTATGGTAAATAATTTTAAACATTCTGAGTGGTGGAATTGTTCATGGTCTGGTACACCATGAAGAATGCACAGGTAACTTGAAAGTTAAACTAAAACTTTTGCTCATAAGGCATGTTTGTAAATGGTTTGATTTGAACTGTTCTGCACCCACAACCCTGGTGTCCAACATGAATGACAGCCCTGGCATGACTTGTCTGAGAAAGCTACCTGGGAGCCCAGTGATATTATGTTTACATTATGATGGGGTTACTGTCAAAATGTGTTTTAAATTATCTGGGGAAATCTAGAATTAGAAGAGTCATGAAAAAGGGGGAGTTAGCAATAGACTCTATAATCAGATTGATTAAAACTGTTCTTTATCAGCACAACTTGAAAAACTGCCTGCCTTTAGCCAAGCTAAGCAAATGGAAGCATTATTCATTGTCTCTTCTGAGAGCACCCTGCATCTGGGCAGAATGTATGTTCCACAACTTTCTCTTATTGCTCAAATCATTTTACTGCAGCACTGTCATCCTTCCACTATAGAAGTATGTTGCACCAAGTTGCTTGTATCTGCAGAATTAATCATGAGTCTTTGCTCCTAGTACAGTCGGACCCTGCAATACCATGATGATCAAGATAAAAAAAAACCCGATCGCGATAAGTGCGGGGTCGCGGTATTGTGGGGTTCCGCTGCATCAAAGCCGACATCGGGAGCCAGCCGCGCCTCGCGCTATAAACAGTATTCCGGGGTCCGATTGTACATCCACTTGTCAATGAGGATTGACAGTGGATGTTCTAGGAGCCTCATCCTTGGTGTCAGCAGGTGCCTGTTTTTACTCTGCAGTAAAATTAAAAGTGTAATTATGTGTATATCCAGTTCTTAGTGGACAGGTGCCCACATCACACTTTCACATTAAATATCCTATCATCACAGTTTACCCCCTGGTTGGCATATGCAACAGAAGGACCATGGAAATTGAAGTCATAGAATCATAGACTATTAGGATTGGAGGAGATCTCAAGATGTCATCTAGTCCAACCCCCTGCTCAAAGCAGGACCATCACCAACTAAATCAAGCCAGGCCTTAAAAACTCATAGGTCAGAAGGGACCATTATGATCATCTAGTCTGACCTGCACAACGCAGGCCACAGAATCTTACCCACCCAACTCCTTCAATAAATCTCTAACCTATGTCAGAGCTATTGAAGTCCTCAAATCATGGTTTAAAGATTTCAAGGTGCAGAGAATCCTCCAGCAAGTGACCTGTGCCCCACACTGCAGAGGAAGTTCAAAAACCCCTTTGCCACTCTGCCCTGGAGGAAAATTCCTTCACAACCCCAAATATGGCGATCAGCTAAACCCTGAACATGTGGGCAAAACTTACCAGCCAGACACCCACGAAAGAATTCTCTGTAGTAACACAGATCACACCCCAGCTAACATCCCATCACAGGCCATTTGGCATATTTACCGCTAATAGTCAAAGATCAATTAATTGCCAAAATTAGGCTATCCCATCATATATCAAGATTAGTCTTGAAGACAGAAACCTCTAAGGATGGAGATTCCATCACTTCCCTAGGTAAACCACTCCAGTGCTTCACTACCCTCCCAGTGAAATAGTATTTCCTAATATTCAACCTAGACCTCCCTCACTACAACTTGAGACCATTACTCCTTGTTCTGTCATCTTATACCACTGAGAACAGTCTAGCTCCATCCTCTTTGGAGCCCTCCTTCAGGTAATTGAAGGCTTCTGTCAAATCCTCCCTCAATCTGCTCTTCTGCAGACTAAATAACCCCAGTTCCCTCAGCCTCTCCTTGTAAGTCATGTGCCCCAGCCCCTAATCATTTTTATAGCTCTCCGCTGGACTCACTCCAATTTGTAGTAGGGGGACCAAAACTGGATTCAAATCTGGCCTCACCAAATGCCAAATAAAAGGGAATAATCACTTCCTTTGATCTGCTGACAATGCTTCTACTAATACAGCCGAATATGCCATTGGCCTTCTTGGCAACAAGGGCACACTGTTGACTCATATAGAGCTTCTCGTCCACTGTAATCCCAGGTCCTTTCCTGCAGAACTGCTATTTATCCAGTTGATCCCCAGCCTGTAGTAGTGCATGGGATTATTCCTTCCTAAATGCAGGACTCTCCACTTGTCCTTGTTGAGCCTCATCAGATTTCTTTTGGCCCAATCCTCCAGTTTGTCTCAGTCACTCTGGACCCTATCCCTATCCTCCAGCATATTTACCTCTCCAGTTTAGTGTCATCTGCCAACTTGCTGAGGGTGCAATTAATCCCATCACCCAGATCATTGATAAAGATATTGAACAAAACCAGCCCCAGGAACGACCCTTGGGGCACTCCGTTTGATACCAACTGCCAACTAGACATAGAGCCGTTGATGGCTACCTGTTGAGCCCGACAACCTAGCCAGCTTTCTATCCACCTTATAGTCCATTCATCCAATCCATACTTTTTTAACTTGCTGACAAGAATACTGTGGGAGACCATTTCAAAAGCTTTGCTAAAGTCAAGATATATCACATCCACCACTTTCTCCACATCCACAGAGCCAGTTATCTCATCATAGAAGGCAATCAGGTTGGTCAGGAATGATTTGCTCTTGGTGAATCCATGCTGACTGCTCCATGATTTTCCTGGGGACTGAAGTAAGGCTGACCAGCCTGTGGTTTTCTGGGTTCTCTTTCTTCCCTTTTTAAAATATGGGCATTATTTTTTTCCTTTTTGCAATCATCCAGGACCTCCCCTGATTGCCATGAATTTCCAAAGATAATGGCTAATGGCTCTGGAGGTCACATCAGCCAACTCCCTCAGCACCCTTGGATGTTGCATCTGGACCCATGGACTTTTGAACGTCCAGCTTTTCTAAATGGTCCTTAACCTGTTCTTTCACCAATGAGGGCTGCTCACCTCCTCCCCATACTGTTTTGCCCAGTGCAGCTGTCTGGGAGCTTCCCTTGTCTGTGAAGACTGAGGTAAAAAAAAGCATTGAATACTTCAGCTTTTTCCAAGTCATCTGTCACTAGGTTGCCTCCCCCATTCAGTAAAGGGCCACACTTTCCTTGACTTTCTTCTGTTGCTGACATACCTGAAGAAACCCTTCTTGTTACCCTTCACAGCCCTTGCTAGCTGCAACTCCAGTAGTGTCTTGGCCTTCCTGATTACACCCCTGAATGCTCTAGCAATATTTTTACACTCCTCCCTAGTCATCTGTCCAAATTTCCACATCTTGTAAGCTTCCTTTTTGAGTTTAAGCTCACAGAAGATTTCTCTGATAATGATCACCTGCCATATTTACTATTCTTTCTGCACTTTGGGATGGTTTGTTCCTGTTCCCTCAACAAGGATTCTTTAAAATACAGCCAACTCTCCAAGACTCCTTGCCACCCTCATATTAGCTTCCCAAAATATGAGGGGGCAAGCCACATAGTGTGCATTATCGTGCCCTTTTCCAGAGTGTGAAATACACTGGCAGGGGGCAATGCTAAGAAAACATGCAGTTGCTTTGTGTTTTTTCATCACTCAGTTGAGGACTCAGTCTCCAAGGCCATTATGCCAAATTTAGTTAAAGAAAAATGTAGTAAATTTACAAATTCTTTACTTAGAACAGTGCAGAAAACATTTTTGAATGTTGTTTTAGATAGCAAAGTGATCAAATTCTTCCTTTAAGCATCATAAATTAATTGCACCACTCTTTTAATGGATGAATGTGGTTTAAATTTGGACTTCTCCCAGGAAAATTGTGTTCCTAGCACTTCACTGTATGTAATCAGAATAAGGCTGTCTCCTTAGAGCATTCTAAAATTAACAGACAGGGATAACATAACAAAATATGGGGTTTCCTGAAAAATAACAGCCAGCTGAAATTGCATTTGTGTGTTACATTAGCATTATTTATTGGAAACTGCTCCAATTTGCAGCAAGTATTTTTCATTTAAAGAAACGACTTTTATGAACAGGTTCTGCACTGCTTTTAATGGAGCTGCTGTTCTCCCATCAGATGATGGTGTGAGAGATTTCATGGGTTTGGATTGCTATCTGTTACTCCTCATCATCATATTACAGGGCTTAGCTGTTCCTTCCATTCTAACTCAACAGTACATATAAGGCTGGTCTTCACTACCCGCCAGATCGGTGGGTAGCGATTGATCTGTTAGCAATCGATTTCTCGCGTCTGGTGAAGATGCGAGAAATCGATCGCCCGCGGTGTCCCCATTGACTCTGGAACTCCAGCTTGCCGGGAGGCGCAAGCTGGAGTCGACGGGGGAGTGCGCTGCCGTCGACGTGAGGACGGCAGGTAAGTCAGCTGGAGATACGCAAACTTCAGCTACGTGATACACGTAGCTGAAGTTGCATATCTGCAGTCGATCCCCCCGCCTCCGTAGTGAAGACCAGCCCATAGACTTTATAGGTAATATTAAGCCGTTCCAATTACACTGTTAATTGACAATGGGTTACCTCAGAAAATGAGATACTGTGTTTTGAGTAAATGATCTTATTTACTCTGTTTCATTATAGTTGTACGTCACAGTTTAAGATATATATACATTATACTGTTGACCAAATGTGCTGTAGTGAATAGTATGTAGCTGCTTCACATACCAAGTGTCTTGGAAAGAGTGTTGTTTTTAATCAGAATCTCTCTCTTGCTTCAGCTTCAGAGTAAAGTAGAAGAGGAACTTTCAGGGGACAAAGTACCTGAATCTGAACAGGATAAAATGAGACATGGGTTCCACCTGGAAAGAGATATCTCTGAACTTAAAGCAAAAATTGTGGAAGAAAATGGAGAGCAGGAAACAGAGCCTATACGTAACGGTGCTGAGTGTGTTTCAGAGAGTGAAGGAGCTGATGCTAATTCAGTCTCCACAAAGAGCTCTGGTGAAGGGCTAGTATACCAGTCTAAACCAGGTAAATCAGCCTTCCAGCCTGCCTGAATGCGTGCATGCTTTGCTTTTCTGTCTTCCCCCCTTTCTTCTACATAGGCCCTAAGAAAAGAAGGATGCTTATGGACTCACACTGTATACTCACAGTATACTCACACTGGGTATATTTTACAGTATTTAGCAGTGTTGGGATTTCGCTAATCTACAAGCCTAGTGAGCCCCTTCTAGGAGGAGACAATATTGAAAGTGTCATTTTTTCCTTTCTGGTGGTGAAAGAGGTGAGAGGACTGGAGAGGAAGAGGGTGAGAGGAGAAGAAAATCCCTGGCTACTTTAATTCATATGAAGATGACTTCAGAACAAGTGCAGGTGGCTGTGTGAGGTAGCTGCCACATGCCTTGCTTTTGAAATTGATCTGAGAAGTCCTCTTAGTTTTAGAAACTTTAATTAGAGGAGACATGAGAATATTTGACACACAAACAGAACCATCAGATCTTCTTCGAGTGATTGCTCACATGCATTCCACTATAGGTTAGGCACGCGCTGCGGGCCTGGTTGCCGGGTAGATTTTTCCCCTAGCTGCAGACTGGGTGAGCAGGGGGCCCCCTGGAGTGGCGCCACTGAGGCACTCTATAAATACCCCTGCGACACAGTCTAGCCCTCAGTTCCTTCTTCACCGCTCGTGCTGGTAGTCGGAACAGGAGTACTGCTCTTGAGTGTTCTCCTTATCTCCTAGCTGTTGATTCTATTGTTATCTCTATCGTTCTTGTTAAGTAGTTGTTAGTTAGTTTGCATAGTTTTATAGTGTAGATAGTTAAGTGCAGGGGGTTTTCCCTGCCACCGGAGCCATGTCAGCCAAGGCTCCGGGATTCAAGCCATGTGCGGAGTGTGGGAAGCCCATGCCTGCGGGGGACCCACACTCCAAGTGCCTCAAGTGCCTCGGGGAAGCGCACTTGGCAGATTCCTGCAAGATCTGCAGGGCCTTTAAGCCCAGGACCCGCAAGGACAGGGAATCCCGCTTGCGGCAGATCCTGATGGAGGCGGCTCTCACTCCGGACTCGAGTGCGGTACCGGGCCCCGCACCCAAGCCGGCCAAATCGAAGCCTCGGCACCGGTCGTGCTCCCCCAGCGCTAAGCGCAGGAAGGACTCCCAACCTCGCTCCGCTCCGGCACCGGATCGCGTGCAGCCGCCGGCACCACCCACGCGCCCGCCGTCGCCGCCTGGGAGCCGACCTGAGGCCCAGCCGCCTGCACCCGCACCGATGACTCCGGCGCCGCAGGAGGCCCCGTCGAGTCCGGTGCCAGTGGTCTCGCCACTCAGGGTGCCGATTCCGCAGCAGCTTCCCTCCACGCCGGAGGCGTTCGCTGCTGCGAGGAGGTTGCTCGCAGAGGATACCCCTCAGCAACCTGTCCGGTCTAGGGGCAAGCCGCCCATGACCGAGACCGAGATCGCGGCTCGAAGCCCGGCTGGGCATGGACGCCGATCGATCTCGCGGCGCCGATTGAACTCCCGGTACCGGTCAGCTTCCCGGCACCGGTCGCAGTCTCGGCGCCGCACGGAGTTGAGACCATGCTCCAGGTCTCCTCATGGCCGTTCGCGCAGGTCGCGCTCTGGCCGCCGGTCCGAGTCCTGGCGCCGATCGGAGTCCCGGCACCCATGTACAGCCAGGTGCCGGTCGTACTCTCGGCACCGGTCGCACTCCCGGCACCGGTCCGTTAGCTGCCGCAGGGACCGCTCCAGACGCCGCTCGCCAAGCCGATCGTCATCTCAGCACCGCTCGGCGTCACGGCACCGGTCCCACTCGACCCGGCACCGGTCACCGCGGCACCGGTCGTCGTCACGGCACCGCAGAGGTCGACGCTCCACCTCTAGACGGCACCGACGCTCGCCTCGGCACCGGACCCCGTCTCGGCACCGAAGGTCTTCCCGGCGCCGGTCGTCATCGCGGCACTATGGATCCCGAAGGTGGAGCCGATCCAGCAATAGCCGATCTTCAGAGGGCCATCGCTTCTCCCGGCACCGGTCGAGAAGCCCTCGGCACCGAGAGCGTAGAGAGTCTGTCGGCACGCGATCCCGGCACGACTCTCCGCCCAAGGCCCTGCAGTCGGCTACTGCGGCTGCCCCATGGCACTCCTCTGCCTCAGTGTCCCCCCGACTAACGGGACCAGCCCCAGCCACCCAACACCCTGCTTGGCCAGAATGGGTGCCTTGGGAGTATGAACAGCCTGGGGAAACCCAATCCGAACCGGGCTTCCCAGTGTGCGCAGGGAGTGCTAGGCAGGAGCTGGCGGGACCACCATCGGCCAGTCAGCCTTCGGCGGTGCACAGCCCTAGAGAGCCGGGTCCTTACGCCTCCCCAGTAGGGGTAGAGGCAGTGGCGGGCACTTCTTCCACTAGCCCGCCCGCCCTGGAGCTCTCTAACTATCAGCACCTCCTCCAGGCGGTCGCAAAGAACATGAACCTGCCCTTAGAGGAGGTCCCGGTGGTGGATGACCCTGTCACCACCATGTTGACAAAGGGCACCCCGGCACGCGTAGCGGTGCCGTTCATTAACACCATCAAGGCACACACGGCGTCGGTCTGGAAGACCCCCGCCTCCATCCCCCCCACGGCCCGGGGGGTAGAGAAACGGTACTTTGTTCCGGCCAAAGGCTACGAGTACTTATACGTTCACCCCACGCCCTCCTCCCTGGTGGTGGAGTCGGTGAACAACAAAGAGCGCCATGGTCAGGAAGCGCAGGTGCCCAAGGCCAAAGAAGCCAAAAGGCTGGACCACTTTGGCAGGAAGGTGTATTCCTCCGGGGGCCTACAACTTAGAGTAGCCAACCATCAGGCGCTACTAAGTAGACACCACTTCGACACGGTGGAGGCCCTTACAAAATTTGAGACCGCTCTCCCCCAGGAGAGCAGACAGGAGTTCAGGGCCCTACTATTCCAGAGCAGGGACATATCCAGACATGCCCTGCAAGCGGCCCTGGACTCGGCTGACTCTGCAGCCCGAACAATGGCCTCGGGCATAGCCCTCCGCCGGGCAGCGTGGCTCTCCTCGTCCAGCCTAGCCCCGGCCATGCAATATAAGATACAGGACCTCCCCATTGAGGGACAGGCCCTTTTTTCAGAGGACACGGACACCCGGCTCCAGGCCCTCAAAGACAGAGGGGTGACCCTCAAAGGCCTGGGTATGCACGCCCCAGGCCCACAAAGGCGCCCCTTCGTCCCTCCACGAAGGAGGTTCTTCCCACCTGCTCGCCCGCCCCAGGACTCCTCTAGTAGGAGAGGCCGCCCCTACCGCAAGCGGCAGGGGCCCAGACAAGGCGGGAAGCAGCGAGGCTCTAAGCCTCCCCAAGGGCCTAAGCCCAACTTTTGATGGTGCGCCCGGGGGCAGTTTACCAACCACAGTCCTGGATCCTCCCTTCGGAGACCGTCTGTCCTACTTCCACCGTGCATGGTCGGACATTACATCAGACCAGTGGGTCCTCCGCACGGTGGCGGTAGGATACTCCCTCCAGCTCTCCTCCACTCCTCCCACCCACCCACCTCCCTCGTCCCTCTTCAGGGACCCCTCTCACGGGCAACTGCTCGTACAGGAGGTCAGGTCGCTCCTTGCATTAGGAGCCATCGAACCTGTACCACAGGAGTTCAGAGGAAAGGGGTTCTACTCCCGCTACTTCCTAATCCCCAAGGCGAAAGGGGGCCTCCGGCCCATCCTGGACCTGCGCGAACTCAACACCTACATGATCAAGTTCAAGTTCTGCATGGTCACCTTGGGCACTATCATTCCCTCTCTGGATCCGGGAGATTGGTTCGCTGCCCTCGACATGAAGGACGCCTACTTCCACGTGAGCATCAAACCCTCACACAGGCGTTACCTCCGCTTCCTGATAGCGGGAGAACACTATCAGTTCGCCGTCCTACCCTTCGGCTTGTCCACCGCACCCAGGGTGTTTACGAAGTGTATGGCGGTAGTGGCGGCGTTCCTACGACGCCGCGGGGTACACTTATACCCATACCTCGACGACTGGCTCATCCGAGGCACCTCCAGGGAACAAGTGTCAGCACACGTGCGTCTCGTGATCAGCACGTTCGACCGCCTGGGAATCCTCCTCAACAGGGAGAAGTCCACCCTGGAGCCTACCCAGAGTATAGAGTTCATAGGAGCCCTACTAGACTCCAGGGTAGCAAGGGCATCCCTGCCCCAGCCTCGGTTCCTCACCATCCAGTCGGCCATCGGACAACTCCGCAACTGTCCGATGTCTACGGTCAGGGTCTTCCTCAGCCTGTTAGGCCACATGGCATCGTGCACCTTCGTCATACAGCACGCCAGGCTACGGCTACGCCCTCTACAGTCGTGGCTCGCAGGGGCCTACAGACCGAGAAGGGACAGTATGGACACCCTCCTCTCCATCCCCAGAGCCACCCTATCCGCTCTGGCATGGTGGGAAGACCAGAACAATGTGTGCCGAGGAGTCTCTTTCCTCCCCCCCAGCCCGTCCATGTCCCTGGTGACGGACGCCTCGTCGCTAGGGTGGGGAGCTCACCTAGGGGAACTCAGGACACAGGGCCGCTGGTCGGAGTCAGACCTCGGCCTCCACATCAATGTCAGGGAGCTGAGGGCCATCCGACTGGCGTGCCAGGTGTTCCGGGACACGCTACAGGGTCACTGTGTGGCGGTGCTGACAGACAACACCACAGCCCAATACTACATAAACAAGCAGGGCAGGGCCCACTCCAGCCCCCTGTGTCAAGAGGCGACTCTCCTATGGGAGTTTTGCATAGCCCACGCTATTCACCCGGTGGCCTCCTTCCTTCCCGGAATCCAGAACACCCTAGCGGACCACCTCAGCAGGTCATTTATGTCTCACGAGTGGTCCCTTCGGCCGGATGTCATCCGACCGATCTTCCTGAGGTGGGGGTTTCCCCACATCGACCTCTTCGCCTCCAGACAGAACAGGAAGTGCCTCCAGTTCTGCTCCTTCCGAGGCAGCTCCCCGGGGTCTCTGACGGATGCCTTCCTCCTACCCTGGACGGGACACCTGTTCTACGCGTTCCCTCCGATCCCGCTTCTACACAAGGTGATCCTGAAGATCAGACGGGACAGGGCACAGGTCATCCTCATAGCCCCGGCCTGGCCCAGGCAGTGCTGGTATGCGTCCCTCCTCCGGCTGTCCAGGGCCCCTCCTATCAGCCTCCCGCTGTGGCCAGACCTGATCTCGCAGGACCACGGTCGCCTCCTGCACCCGGACCTGCGGTCACTTCACCTCACGGCGTGGCTACTCCATGGCTGAGAGGTCCTGAGCTCTTATGCTCAGCCGAAGTACAGAATGTCCTTCTGGGAAGTAGAAAACCATCCACCAGAAGTACCTATACGGCCAAGTGGTCCCGCTTTTCTGCATGGTGCGGACAACAAGATATAGTCCCAAGTGAAGCTACTATCCCACGTATATTGGACTACCTATTAGGCCTTAGAAATCAGGGCCTTTCTACCTCCACCATCCGGGTCCACCTCGCGGCCATATCAGCGTTCCACCCGGGCCAGTCGAACCACTCAATCTTTTCCGATCCTGTGGTATACCGTTTCCTCAGGGGCCTGGATAAGCTGTACCCGAACATTAAGCGTCCCATCCCACCTTGGGACCTCAACCTCGTGCTCTCACGCCTCGTGATGCCCCCGTTCGAGCCCCTCGCCACGTGCTCCTTAACGCACCTCTCCTGGAAGGTGGCATTCCTAGTAGCTATCACCTCGGCTCGTAGAGTGTCAGAGATCTGCGCACTTACCTCCGAGCCGCCTTACACTATCTTCCACAATGACAAGGTGCAGCTACGTCCCCACCCGGCCTTCCTGCCTAAGGTGGTCTCTCCCTTCCATGTTAATCAAGACATTTGTCTTCCAGTCTTTTACCCTAGGCCTCACGCCTCTGGGAGGGAACAGCAATTACACACGTTGGACGTTAGAAGGGCTCTTGCTTTTTATTTAGACAGAACAAAGCAATTCAGGAAAACAACGCAACTCTTTGTGGCAGTTGCAGAGAGAATGAAGGGCCAGCCAGTTTCAGCCCAAAGGCTCTCCTCCTGGATCACCTCGTGCATTCACACCTGTTATGAACTCGCGGGCAAGCCGCTTGAGAAAGTAACAGCACACTCCACGAGAGCGCAGGCGTCCTCTGCGGCCTTCCGGGAGGGAGTCCCTATCACGGACATCTGCAGGGCAGCTACCTGGTCCTCCGTCCATACCTTCGCCGCCCACTACGCCATAGTCCAGCAGACCAGGGACGATGCGGCGTTTGGGTCAGCGGTCTTACGGTCAGCAATGGGTCAACCCGACCCCACCTCCTAGATATTGCTTGTAGTCACCTATAGTGGAATGCATGTGAGCAATCACTCGAAGAAGAAAACAAGGTTACTTACCTGTAACTGTTGTTCTTCGAGATGTGTTGCTCACATCCATTCCAGACCCACCCTCCTTCCCCACTGTCGGGTTAGCCGGCAAAGAAGGAACTGAGGGCCAGACTGTGTCGCAGGGGTATTTATAGAGTGCCGCAGTGGCGCCACTCCAGGGGGCCCCCTGCTCACCCAGTCTGCAGCTAGGGGAAAAATCTACCCGGCAACCAGGCCCGCAGCGCGTGCCTAACCTATAGTGGAATGGATGTGAGCAACACATCTCGAAGAACAACAGTTACAGGTAAGTAACCTTGTTATCTTTTCATTCGAGTAGCAGCTCTGCTGTAATATAAAGCAACAGATCTTTAAAGTGGGTTTAAAAGATTACTTTGTCAGATTCAACTACTGAATACCAAACCAAGTTGTATAGTTTAAAAAAATTACCCAGTTATACAATTTCATGGATTTTAATGCCAGAGGGGTTGCATATTATCGAATCTAAACTACTGGCCTTGGATTTACATCTAGATATTCAAAACCTACCATTTCTAAATTGGTCCCAGTTGGAGAAGGTGATCCTTTACAAGTCTATGCTGAATAAAAATAAATAAATAATACATGTTAATATTCCATCCAATCCTAGTTATCTAGTGCTAATCAAGTTATGGAATGGTATTCTGTTGTCAAATGATTAGAGTGCGGGTTCCAAGAAGACAATAATTTTCCTGGTACTCAATATTATAGATATTGTACCTTTTTGTTTTCTTTTATTAATACTAGTATTGATTTTGTATAGCCTGAGCTGCAGTATAGTCTCCCCTTTTAGCAAAGACTCTCAAGCCATGTTCTTTCCTCATGGTTAGTACCAACTTTAAAGTATTTTATTTTTCAGGTGCGGTTTCCTCTGAATAAGTGAAATAATTTCCTTAAGAGTTTAATAAATAGAAAGTGTTAAGTGAAATAGGTAGGGAACGCAGACACGAAGCTGGGGAGAGAGATATAGGAGGGGAGGAAGTATTGCAGTCCAATTACACTCTGCTGCTTCTGCAGCATTCCATTCCATTGAAGATCAGAGTAGCTTTTCTTATATTAACTTGCAAAAATGAGCAAAACTATTATTAGCACGATAATTCATAGCATGGCTACCAAAAATATAAAAAGCCTCTGGTAGTCTACTATCTATTTATGGTGAACCATCTACTTATCAGGTAAACAGATTTTAAAGTAAAACTGCAATTTAGAAGATGTCTTTTAATAGAAGCATGTCATGCAGAGTCAATAGTCCTACAAATTTCAGACATTTTGGGTGGTTCGTAGCCTAATTTTGGCCGTGCTTTAACGTGTTCTTAAAAGGAATGAATTAAGTGCATCCCTTTTGAAAGCAAAGAGCATTTCATTTTTATTCTGTAAGGTGATCTTGACTAGTTTGCACAATAATCCTCAGTTGTTAGATCTTTTCAAAGCTATACTGATTTTGCCTTTTAGTAGATTTTAGGAAGAATTCTCCCTTTGGTTTAGGTTTGCTCTACATCTAAGAAAGCTATGTCTGACATTTACTATCTGCTTACTTTTCACACTATAATTTCTTTTTAGGAACTTTTCCAAGAGAAAAAGTTATGTACATGTAATTATTATTTGTGAATATTTATCCACATACAAGTGGGAAAACAGTGTGGTCCAGTGGACAGGCTGCTGGATTTGGATTTCTTGCCCGCCGTCCTGGCATTGGCCCTGTTTTTCCCATATGTAAAATGTGTGTAGTGATAAGAACACTTTTAAGATCTGTGGGTGAAAAACACTGTAAAAGGTCTAGGTATTATAATCCTTTGTATATAGTATATTTTCTTAATGAAAAGCTTGTTGTTTGGAACAAGTTTCTCTTTGCGGTCATAGGGGTGCAGGTGATGTCATAATATAGAGAATCTGAATTCAAGGTTCAAAGGAATTAAATGAGGAAATTGTAGAAAGAAAAGTTTAATAGAATAGACTGATGGATTAGGTAGGAAACAGAGCAATGCAGTTCAGTCTCAATAAAACACCCAAAAAAGAATCTCATAAGTTTTTCTTCAGCTAAAAATGTGTTTCCCCATTTATGAGCCTGATTAATCAATGTGGATCTTGAGTTGGTAGATGTTTTCTTCAAGTAGCTGCTCATGTCGATTCCAAGTAGGTTTGCGTGTGCTGCGTACACAGTCACCAGAAGGTTTTTCCCCTAGCGGTACCTGTCAGATTGGTTCAGGGGCTCTTAGAGTCATGCCTTCATGGCGCTGCATACACAGCCCTGCCAACCCGCCACCTGTTCAGTTCCTTCTTACCTCTAGTGACGGTCGTTGGAGTGTTCTCTTCTCTTGTTCACACCTTGAGCGATCCCTAGTGGTCTCTTAATTTAATCTGTAAATAGTTAAGATAATTGTTAGCAGTTCTGCTCCTTCCTGAATCACAGTCCGGGCTCGTTTGCAGACACATTCCTGCTTCCTTGGAAGGACTACCTGTTCTATGTGCCTATTCACTTGTCCACAAGGTTAGGCTCAAGGTCAGAAAGGAAGGAGCCTTGGTGATATTGGTAGCGTCATCCTGACCCTGTCAGCACTAGTATACCACATTCCTGGAACTGTCAGTGGACACCCGGATTATCCTGCCCCGATCACCCAGGACCACACCTGTCTCCGTCGTTTCAATCTCAAATCTCTCTACCTCACAGCATGGAGGCTTCATGGTTAAATCCATTAGAGCTGACATGTTTGAGGCCCATTAAGGAAGCCCTGCTTGGCAGTAGGAAACCATCCACTAAAGCCACCTACTTGGCCAAGTGGAAGAGATTCTGGATTTGGTCGTTATGGAATCATATTTCTATGATGCAATCATCAGTACCCTTCATCTTGGACTATTTGCTGCACTCAAAGTAGCAAGGACTGTCGGTGTCGTCAGTAAGGGTTCACCTGGCTGCCATTTTGGTATTTTACCCGGGGGTTGCCAGCCAGTCGGTCTTTGCTAACCCAATGGTCGGCCGTTTTCTTAAAGGACTTGACAGGTTATACCTGCAAGTACAACTGATCCCTACATGGAACCTCAGCCTAGTGCTTTCAAAACTAATGGGCCTCCCTTTGATCCCTTAGCAACATACTCACTACTCTACCTGTCAAGAAAGGTGGCATTTCTGGTGGCAATAATCTCAGCTAAGAGGGTATCCAAGCTTAAGGCCCTAACATCCTCCCAGCTGCTCCTCCCAGCTGCTCCTCCCAGTCTCGACGCAGCGGAGACTCATTCATCAGCCCGATGTTGGCTAGAAGCCATCCCTCTGTCAGCCAAGCCAGCCAGGAAGAGCAACCCGGGCCTTGTCGGCAGCCTTCTTGGCCCAGGTCCCTATTCAGGACATTTGTAGGGCTGCTACATGGTCTTCGGTTCACACGTTCACCTCGCACTACGCGATTGTCTTCCAAACCAGGGATGACGCCGGTTTTGGAAAGGCTGTACTCTGTCCCGGGAACTGGTGAACCCCTACCCATCTCCCACAGATATAGCTTGGGGCTGGGCTACACCATTCGTATAGCTGAAGTCAAAGTATCTAGTTCGACTTACCTGGCTGTCCCCAAGGCTGCGGGTCGACGGGGACCACTCCCCTGCCAACTCCGCTTACTCCTCCTGCCGAGGTGGAGTATAGGCGTTGATTCGGGGATCGATTTATCGTGTCTAAATGAGTCGCAATAAATCGATCTCTGATGCATCTAACGCTACCCACCGGCGGGTAGTGTAGCCATACCCTTAGAATCATCTACTGTGGAATACACAGGAGCAATCACTTGAAGAAGAAAAGACAGTTACCTTCGTAACTGGTGTTCTTCGAGATGTGTTGCTCATGTTTATTCCACATCCCGCCTCCTTCCTCTCTGTCGGAGAAGTCTGACAAGAAGGAACTGGGGGTAAGGAAGCGCACAGTGCCCCTTACAGCATGCCAAGGCAGCACCACTCCAGAAGTCGTGGAGGGAGCACTCCCTGTACAGGTACTGCTAGGGGGAAAACTTACAGCTCCAGTGCACGTGGCAAGCATGCACACCTACTGTGGAATAGACGTGAGCAACACATCTCAAAGAACACCCGTTACGAAAGGTCTTTTTTGTGGCCCTGTTTTCAAAAACTCTTGGATTTTTCTCCTCCATTCCTGAATCTGTTTACTTAAGAGCTCTATCCTGGATTTTTATTGTGTCTAGCATCTAGTCATGGGTGAAAGTTGGTGACATTAGTACTATGTGACTCCTCCTGGACTTGACTGTATGCTCCCCATTGCTTATGCTCTGACAATTTAACTTGTTTATTTCTAAATGAAAATTTAAAAAACAATTTTAGTCAAAGATACTTTCCTCCAGGTTTATTAAAGTGTACTCTCCAGGAGTAAAGCTCTTTGTGTTGCCTATGAGCCTCAGCCATCTTGTATCATTACAGAACAGTGGAAGCCCATGGATTCTGAAGGGAAGAAGCAGTATGATAGGGAGTTCCTGCTGGATTTCCAGTTCATGCCTGCCTGTATACAGAAACCGGAAGGGCTGCCTCCCATTAGTGATGTGGTCCTCGACAAGGTGAGAGGAGACCCAATAAAACAGGTGTGTGCAAATTCTGTAATAAAGAGGTGAAGACACTATGAATCATTTGACTGAAAGGGAATGGGATGAAAAAGAGGGGATTTAACTTTTAAATGCCAAGAAGCTGAATTTCCCAATGCTAACAGCTGGTTCTATTGCATATTCATTAAGCATCAGGAATTAATATTAATGACTGTGGATTCTAATGCCAACTAGAGAATTTGGTGAACTTTTTCGCGTATGTTTTGTCGCAAGGGAATGGAACGGTATTTAGTTAAAGCTACATATTATAAAATAACAGGCTTGGGGGGTGATTTTCAAACTTTTTTTCTGGCGACCGAGTTGAAAAAGATCTTTGATGCCTGCAACCCAACAGAGCTGAGGATGAGGGGTTTGGGTGTGGAAGGGGGCTCTAGGCTAGGATAGGGCTTTGGGAGGGGGTCAGAGCCCTGGGCTGGGGGTACAGGCTCTAGGGTGGGACCAAGGATGAGGGGTTGGGGGGCAAGGGGGATCTGGGTTTGGACAGAGCTCAAGGCAGGGGCAGGGGGTTGGGGTGCAGGAGGGGATCAGGGCTCTGGGCTGGGAGTACAAGCTCGGGGGTATGGCCGGGGATGAGGTGTTTGGGGTGCAGTAAGGGGCTCTGGGTTTGGGGAGGGCTCAGGGCTGGGGATTGGGTTGGGATTGGCTTACTTCAGGTGGCTCCTCGTCAGTGGTGCAGCGGGGCAGCTAAGGCAGGCTTCCTACCTGTCCTGGCACCACGGACTACCCTGCATACTGGCTCCTAGGCGGAGGCGTGCAAGCAGCTCCACATGGGTCTCACACGCAGGCACCGCCTCCCCCAGGAACCAGCCAATGGGAGTACGAAGCCAGTGCACAGGGCAGGGGCAGTGTGTGGAGTCCTGTGGTCTCCTCTTCCCCCCCACTTAGGAGCTTCACCTGCTGCTGGCCACTTCCGGGGCACAGCATGGTGTCAGAACAGGCAGGGACTAGTCTACCTTGGCCAGGCAGCGCTACCAACGGGACTTTTAACGGTCTGGTGGGCATTGCTGACCAGAGCTGCCATGACCCAGTGCCTTCCATTTTGCAACCCAGTGCTGGATTGAAAACCACTGGGCTTGAGTGTGATCAATTAATGAACGTGAACTGATCATCAGCCCGGACTGGATTTTTTAAAAAATGTGCTTCACTGTGAGATTATATTGATTGGTTGATACAAGCACGTGGAGTCAGCCAAATATCATTGCACAATGAATTGTCTCGCTATCTTTTTGTATCTCTTGAAGGAAAGTTATTCATTATTATTTTAAAAGAGCTAGTCAAAGGGGACTCACCTCAGTTACCGCCATGTAAATCTGTTGACTCCTGCAGAGTTACACTTACTTGACAGAACAGATTTTGGGCCCCTAAAGAGGCACAAATTAGAGTATTTGTGATTTCCTGTTGGGTAAACGTTTCCACTTAAAACTTCCAGGACTGGCAATGTTGTAAAACCCAGCTATGCCCCTTTATCCAGCTGCCCTTTGTTTTCTGTCACCTCACCTGGTTATCATCTTTTGAGGTTTCTTTGCTTGGTCAGCCATTTGCCTTGTTAAAACAAAGGATATTTGTTTCATATCAGTTTTGTGATCCTTAACCTTGACCATCAAATGTATTTCTCAAATAGCAGCCCTACTTAACCATTCGTTTATTCTCTATAAACGATCTCAATCCCTGAATTTTTTCCAAAGTTCTTGTGGTCCTTGTTGGATGTTTATATAACAGCCATAGGTGTAAGGCACAAATGAAATACATTTTTTTGTGTGTAACTCTGGATATTAATAGAAAACATTAAACTTACCATTTGCTAAAATAACAAATATATGTGTAACCCTGCTTATAACTGATTGAATCATTGGTACAGCTCTGTCTACAGATTATACACATTTGTAATAAACACATCACAGAAGTTTAACACTCTTTATTGTTGTTCTGCCATGCAGATTAATCAGCCAAAATTGCCAATTCGAACTCTGGACCCTCGGATATTGCCTCGAGGACCAGACTTCACACCAGCCTTTGCCGATTTTGGAAGGCAAACTTCCGGGGGAAGGGGTGTAGTTGTAAGTATGAACTATCTCCAGGCATGCTATATTAATATCCATGATATCGTTGATATCCATGAAATCTAGCCTCGAGGAAAGAGAGTGCCTTTTAGGGATCTTCGATAGTTTGGTTTCTGTTCAGTCTGACTGAAGCAGAGAAGTTATTTTCCTTGAGTGCTAATATAGAAACAAATAAAATAATTGTGAGTGCTTCTCACATGATAGAAATTGGGGTAAATGAGTTTGGTAATAATTTTTCCCGTTTTTTGCTCAAAAGAGATCTGCTTCAAAATCATCCTTGCAGTGAGGCACAGCCTCTCTGGTACCAGTGGCCACTTTGGTAACATGCCAGGAGCTTGAAGGACACAGCTCATATAAACACACATTTTTCATACAGTTGTATGAGTTTTGTGTCTGTGTGTGTTCTCACAGAAATCCATTTATATTAAATGCAAATAAATAAACTGTATTTTCCTAACTGAAGGGCTTGCTC
The DNA here is from genome assembly GCA_032164245.1 of Sternotherus odoratus. NCBI lineage: Eukaryota > Metazoa > Chordata > Testudines > Kinosternidae > Sternotherus > Sternotherus odoratus. The sequence goes on along the minus strand of JAVMKO010000018.1, from coordinate 16,432,126 downwards.
TCTGTTCTATTTCTTTATTTTCTTTTCTTTCCTTCCATTTGCCACTTTGCTTCATTCACACTATTTGCTCTTCCTTCCTTTGTGTTCTCCCCCTTTTATATTATGATTTCTTTCTTCCGTCTCTGTTTTCCCATCTCTGCCCTGCCACCTCCATTTCCCGAATTCTTAAAAATTTCCCCCCTCAATTCTTACTTCCCTTCCTCTCTCATTCCCTGTTCCTGGTCCTGATTGGCTGCCTTTGTTAAAAGGGCCAAGCCAGCTGCAGCCTGAAGACAGAGGCTGCTGTGATTGGATGAAAATAAGGCTCAGTTTTGCTCTGCCACCAGCTGATGTATTCAATTGTGTTTCTCGGCAGTGCAGCAAGGAGTGGATTTCACTGCTGCTTCTCACTGATCTGCAGCTGTTTGAAGCAGGAAACAGGAGAGGAGCAGCAAGCAAATAAAAAGGGAAATGGCTTCTAGAGGAGGGAGAAGCAGGGAATGGGAAGAGAATTCATCCTTTAAAACTAATAGTTTCTAGTAAGAAATCTCTCCAGATATCATTCATTTTCACATTAGCATTCGAAAGAGCAAATTTGATTGGGGCTTTGTATAGATACAGTGTATCAGTTTTGAAAGGAAATACTGTGAATTTAGGGGCCCAGTGCCATACAGCATTAGTTCTTCTTTGAGTGATGGTCCCTATTGCATTCCACTGAGGAATTATGCCAGCACACCATGAGTCCAGAGTTGGAGAATTTTAAATTACTGTCTGTTGGTCCATGCATGCACCAGGGCTGACCTTGTGCTTTCGTTTGAGGCAATGAAGGGCAGGGCAGACTGACCATGTCTCCAGTTCCTCTAATGGGTTTTTTAGGGGTTTTACCAAGTTTATTTTATCTTATTTTAATAGTTAATACTTTTATCACTTGTTTTTAGATAGGCTTTGAGGTTTTCACCTCCAGATACTGGTACCGGACTATGCCTTCAAACTTTGTGCCTTCTGCCTGCAATCCCTTTTGGTCAGCAACCACTACCAATGCTGCCTCTACTGCCTGGGAGAAGCTCACATCAAGGTGCAGTATTTGCCAGTCCTTCCCCAGCTGCACCCGCAAAGTCTGGGCACTTTGCCTCTAGAAGCATCTCGTGGAGCTCACCATGAGATCACACTTGGATCCAGGAAACACCCCCCGTACCTTGGCTTGATTCAGCGAGGAGCCTGCCTCCTGCTACTATGTCTGACTCAGGTGCCAGCGGAACTGCCCCCTTAGTGGGGCCTGGTTAGGAGGTGAGGAAACCCTCCCATAAGCATGGGACTAAGTATTTCTCTAAGTCAAAGAAGATTGACACTCCTTTCACCAGCTCAGCCCAAGGGGCCTGAGTATGTTCGAAGTTTCACAAGCATAGGAAAAAGACCCATAAACAATAGGGCCCAGCAGTTCTAGTCACCGATCCATTGGTAACGCCATCTCCAGCACCCCCACAAGATGCGGGACCGTCCCGTACATGGAATGATCCCAGTGCTAGTACCAATGCCTGGGAAAGAGAGAGTGCCTCTCACACCAGGGATATCTGGAGCCATGACTGCATCTCAGGGCATCTTTTCCTTGCCGGACCCAGAGTCACCCCCTCCATCGGGTCCCTCTACTTCTAGAGAAATTATATCCCATGTAAGGAATGTCTCTCTGATATGAGGTTCCTCATCCTCTGCATCAATACTCTGCATTCAAGTGCGCTGTCTCCTTTCCAGATGAGTTAGAACTGAGAGAAGTACCACCTTTATCATACCACCCTTATGCACCATCGCGGAGACCACCACATCTCCAGCAACAACTGCCACCTCAGCTACCACAGAGCCACTGGTACCCCATGCCATGGGATCCCCACAATCTCTTTTGGCTCTGGTCTATTGGCCATATTGGGGACCCTGGGCATAATACCGCTCCTTGAAACCCGCCTGATCTGCGAGGGAACTGTCACCTGCCTTCCCCTTGAGGTATCCTTTCAGCAGGCATATGGATGCAGTGGTGAAGAAAACTTTTAAGCTTGGTCCCAGCAGTTCCTCTTTGGTCCTAGCTTCATCCCCTTCTTCCTCACCAGATGAGCTGGTGGCTACATCATCCATTTCCCTATCAGATGACTTGAGGCAATTCCAGGAGCTGTTAGAGAGAGTCATGGTGGAACTCCAGATTCTTTTAGAAGAGATCCAAGACTTCCAGCACAAACTTCTGGATGTCCTTCACACCTTGGGGCTAGCAAGAAAAGCATTACCAATTAATTAAAGCTAGACTAGGGCCTTCGAGAATAGCATGGTACATGCATGGCTATTATGTTCTGGCCAAAGGATCTGAATTTCTTTTCTCCCATCCACCTCCAAATTCCCTAGTAACCCAGGCTGCTGCAGAAAGGGCCAAACAGCAACTCCTCTGATCCACACCTGCTGATAAGGAAAGGAAATGCATAGGTCTTCTAGGACAAACTTTTCTCATATTCTAGCCTACAATTCAGGATCAGAAATTATTAGCAAATATGACTTCCTAAATTACAGTAAATTCGACGATTTTGCTGATCGCCTTCCACAACAAGATCACGCTCATTTTCAGGCACTTTCCATTGTAGCAGACCACGTCGGGTATTATGGACTCCTTGTGTTTCCGTATCTCAACTATTGGCTCCTAGCCACCAGATTCAGGCAAGAAACCCACACATCAGCTTCAGTGTTACTTAGCCTCCATTCTTCCCTGGGAATAAGTGTTAACATCACGAAATCGATCATCAATCCCATGCAACCTCTGCACTTCATCTGTGCTACTATCAGTTGAGTAATAACACAACCTTACTTGCCCAGGGACAGATTTCAGACAATGAGCGACATTGTAACTCACATCATGAGCAATCCTTATGTAGCGGTCAGGACTTGGCCGTCCCGCCCTCCTTGGTCACATAGCTTCCTGTGCCTATATAACCCCCTTCACCTCCACTGCCTTCAAACATGGGTCCAGTTACTCACCAAACCCATCACTCCATGGACTTCACACGGACAGTCCCTGCCAAGGTATTGTCATCCCTCCAATGGTGGTCAGACCCATGTCATGTATGCATATGGGTTCCCTTTCTTCCCTCCTCCCCAGACAAGATGATAATCGTGATACTTCCCTGGTGGGCTGAGGAGCCCACATGGATGATCACATGACACAAGAAATGTGGACTCCCAGAGAATCCAGGTTCATAAATATCTCAGGACTGAGCTGTAAGAAAGGCATGTGAATCTTTCCTTCCATTCATTCACTCCCATCATGTTCTTATCATATCAGACAACACCACTGTTTTCTGTATCAAGAAACAGGAATGAGGCAGGCAATCTTTGGAACTGGTGCATCAGTCACCAGATCCTCTTGTCCATGGCCTATCTTCTGGGGACACAGAATGTACTCGCAGACTTGCTCAGCAGACATTTTGCAATCAACCACGAGTGGGGCTTCACGACTCAGTAATACACGTTCCTCCTGCTCCTGCCTTGAGTGCTTCACAAAATCCGACAAGACAGAGCGACGATCATTCTGATCATCCTCTGCTGGCCTGGACAATTCTGATTTCCCAACCTCCTCCACATGTCTTCCTGCCCGCCAGTTCCCATCTCCAACTTTCCCGATCTGCTGTCATCAGTTCAATGGCGAGTTCAAGCATCCCAATCCACATGCACTCCACAACAGAGATGGTATTTAGATGGGCATCTATCTGCTTTAGAATGGATGTGCTTTTCAGCTGTGCAAAACATTCTCTCCAGGAGCAGGAAGGACTCCACTCAGCAATGTTACCAAGCCAAGTGGAGATGTTTCTCATCTTGAGCTTAACAAAAAGGAGTTTTACCAGAATTGGTGGAGATTCTCCTTATCCTAGACATTCATTAAAGTCATCAGGTCTCATTCTCAGCTCTTTGAGAGTCCACCAAGTGCTAATTAGTGCATTCCACCCTCCAGTGAAAGGTTACTCTGTCTTTACAATCCACTAATTACTAGATTTTGAAAAGGGCTCATCGGAGTCTTCCCACCCATTCAAGTGATCACAATGCAATGGAACCTGAATCTAATTCTCTCCATGCTAACAAAGCTTCCCTTTGAGCCATCAGCATCGTGCTCCATGTCCCTTCTTTCCATGAAAGTCACTTCCACAAGAAGGGTCCGCAAACTCGGAGCTATTAGGGCAAACCCATCTTTCACAGTTTTCCACAATGATAAACTCTTCCTGTGTTTACACCCAATTTTTTTACCAAAGGTGGTTTCCAGATTACATATTAATCAATCCATTCACATACCTATTTTCTTCCCGAAACCACATGCACCTGCAGAAGAACATTGACTCCACTCCCTCAGCGTCCAACAAGCTCTGACCTTCTACCTGAAAAGATCAATCAAGAAGTCTCCAAGAAGTACCAGAGAGACTCAGCAAACAGGTCATCTCCACCCAGAGAATCTCCAAATGGTATTTGGGTTGGATTAAACTCTGCTACCAGCTGACATGCCGACCTCCTCACCACAGAGGTGCAGGCCATGAGAGCTCAGGCTTGAATCACAGCCTCCCTTCGGGATGTGCCTCTCTAGACATACGTAGAGCGGCCACGTGGAGTTCTGTACAGGACTCAACATCAGGTGCGTCCTTCGGCCTTACAGTTCTTCATATGACTCAAGAATTTAAGGTCAGAAAGGACGGTTATGATCATCTGGTCTGACCTCCTGCACAATGCAGGCCACAGAATCTCATGCACCCACTCTTGCAATAAACCTCCCACCTATGTCTGAGCCATTGAAGTCCTCAAATCATGGTTTAAAGACTCAAAATGCAGAGAATCCTCCAGCAAGTGACCCGTGCCCCATGCTGCAGAGGAAAGCGAAAAACTCCCAGGGCCTTTGCCAATCTGCCCTGGAGGAAAATTCCTTCCTGACCCCAGATATGGCTATCGGATGAACCCTGAGTGTGTGGGCAAGATTCACCAGCCAAACACCCAGGAAAGAATTCTATGTAGTAACTTAGATCCGTCCCATCCAACAGGCCCATTTACCACAAATAGTCAAAGATCAAGTAATTGCCAAAATTATGTTATCCCATCACACCATCTCCTCCATAAACGTATCAAGCTTAATCTTGAAGCCAGATAGGTCTTTTGCCTCCACTGCTTCCCTTGGAAGGCTGTTCCAGAACCTCACTCCTCTGATGGTTAGAAACCTTCATCTAATTTCAAGTCTAAACTTCCTGATGGCCAGTTTATATCCATTTGTTCTTGTGGCCACATTGGTACTAACCTTAAATAATTCCTCTCCTTCCCTGGTATTTATCCCTCTGATATATAGATAGATAGATATAGATATATATGATATATTTATAGAGAGCAATCATATCTCCCCTCAGCTTTCTTTTGCTTAGGCTAAACAAGCCAAGCTCCTTGAGTCTCCTTTCACAAGACAGGTTTTCCATTCCTCGGATCATCCTGGTAGCCCTTCTCTGTACCTGTTCCAGTTTGAATTCATCCTTCTTAAACGTGGGAGACCAGAACTGCACACAGTATTCCAGATGAGGTCTCACCAGTGCCTTGTATAACGGTACTAACACTTCCTTATCTCTACTGGAAATACCTCGCCTGATGCATCCCAAGACCACATTAGCTTTTTTCACGGCCATATCACATTGGTGACTCATAGTCATCCTATGGTCAAACCAATACTCCAAGGTCCTTCTCCTCTTCTGTTACTTCCAATTGATGCATCCCAGCTTATATCTAAAATTCTTGTTGTTAAATTTCATCCTATTCCTATAACTCCAGTTTACAAGGTCATCCAGATCTTCCTGTATGATATCCCGGTCCTTCTCTGAATTGGCAATACCTCCTAGCTTTGTGTTATCTGCAAACTTTATTAGCCCATTCCCACTTTTTGTGCTGAGGTCAATTAAAAAAAAAGATTAAATAAAATTGGTCCCAAATCCGATCCCTGAGGAACTCCACTGGTAACCTCCCTCCAGCCTGACAGTTCGCCTTTCAGTATGACCCTCTGTTATCTCCCCTTTAATCAGTTCCTCATTCACCTTTCAATTTTCATATTGATCCCCAGGTTTTCCAATTTAACTAATAATTCCCCAAGTGGCACCGTATCAACGCCTTACTGAAATCTAGGTAAATTAGATCCACTGTGTTCCCTTTGTCTAAAAAAATCTGTTACCTTCTGAAAGATCATCAGGTTCGTTTGGCACTATCTACCTTTTGTAAAACCATGTTGTATTTTGTCCCATTTACCATTGACCTCAATGTCCTTAACTACTTTCTCCTTCAAAAAATTTTCCAAGACCATTCCATCCTCATCCTTGCTCCCTCCTCCATCTTAGGTGCTGCTTGTTAATCACCCTCGGGGCAATACAATAGGGACCATCACTTGAAGAAGCAGAGGTTACTTACCTGTAACTGGAGGGCTTTTGAGATGCGTGGTCCCTATCTGTATTCCAGTCCCACCCTCCTTCCCTTCTGTTGCGTATTTTGTCAAATTTGTGGTAGAGAAGGAATTGGAGATGTGATCGGCCCACCCCGCCCTGTATTGCCTCTGACAGAAGTACAAGGTGGATCAAGGTACATGCACAGGCCAACCGACGCTATTTTCAGATTCTCTGAATCCGAAGGCATGGTGTACATGCATAACCCCCACTGGAATCCAGATAGGGACCACACATCTCAAAGAACCTTCAGTTACAGTAAGTAACGGCCTTTCTATGTGCTGAATATCTCAAATAAACAGCAAAGTAGACACTTAGCATCTTAGTAATTTAAACATTGCTCTTTCTCTTTCGGCAGGCCTGCAAAGTGCAGAACAACCCCGGATTGCCTTCTGTGGCTCGGTGCGGCACCCCAGCATGCCCACTGTTGGTCTCATCTCACCCACCATTGAGGAACCTGCAGATAGGGGTAAGTCAAATCCCTCTTTATTCCCTCCCCTCCCAATTTTTGCACCTTTCTGTAAAGTTTTCTTTTTCATAATTGTATTGTTTACAGAGAATAAAACTAACAGAAAACTTTACAAAAAGGTGCAATACTGTAAAAAAACAAAAAACAAAAAACAAGACTTGCATTGTACCCCTCTAGGCAGTCTCTGCAGTGGTGGGTGGGACATCACCAGTAGAGGGCATGCTGGGACGTTGGCCTGAGCAGGATCTGCGAGGGGTCTGCACTTTGCAGACCTGTGGAAAGGGGGAGACAAGGTAAGTCCTGCTTACCCCGTTCGCTTGGAGCATTCAGTGCATAACATACATTTTACATTTGTGCCTGTAAAGAGTAGTTTCTTACTGTGCCTTTTTAGGGTAGGTTTTAAAGGTAACAGTATTTAACAAACCTGGTATCCTATAATATTATTCATTATAGGATAAGAGGGATTTTAACCTAGAAAAATCAGATATTATCCTCTTGTAAAATGCACCAACATCTGTATTGGCACTGTATGTCCACTCTTGTCATTTCACTTTTACACAGGCCATGTCCATAAACCACTGAAGCCCACCACCTAATCCCTGCTCTCCAAATGATGTCAAGCAGCTCAGAGTTAAAAAGCTCTTAACACGTTATAATAACTGTCTGTCTTTGCTTCTTGTTGGCTTTCTGTCTGTCATTTCAGAAATAGCAAATTTCAAACAAAACAACATAGGAGGATAATTCAGAGTTACTCAAAATAGAACCGAGAGAGATATTTATGGTACAGATGAAAACTGAAAAATGTAGAAATGAGGCCTACTTGTGTACAAAGGGGAAAATGTACCCATATGAGCATAAAGAGGAGCAGTTAGCCTTCCTTGGTTTCCTGGATGTTTCTGAGGGATTTGGATTAGTTTACTTATTAATTATTTTCTAAGAAGGGAAGCTAAACCAGAAAGAAAACACTACGGCCCCATTTTACTATTTGTGAGTTGCCTGCTGTGCTTTTGACTCACCTGACAAATCCTGTAGAGTTTTCCCCATCTGTAAGGAGGGTGGGTTGTGAGTTTGTTAGACACTTCTGAGATCCTTAGATGGAAGGTGCTATAGAAGTGTAAAGTGATAGCATTATTATTGAAGGTGCTATATAATTATTGATTATTAATAGTAGAAGTTATTTGTATTGTGGTAGCAATGAGGAGCACCAGGCAGGGGCCAGGCCCCCATTCTGTTAGGCACTACAAACACAGACCAAAATTCAGTTCCTGTCACAAAAAGCTTATAATATAGTATTTTTAATATAAATCATTCCAGACAGACTATTATTCACTGATAGGTATTTTAAGAGCTAACCACAAACATTCAGCCAATTTGAAATCGGTTTATTCACAAATATAGATATTCTTTTAAAAAACTACTTTTTTGGATTGGCTGCTTTGATCTGTTGAAGGTCTGTCCTGTAAACCAAACTGATTTTTAAAAAAACTGCACTGGTCTAGTTAACATCTGCCACAATGCCCCTGTAGCAGAGCGGCGACTCACCCCTGCGGTGCCTCCTACTGGTCTATCCAGGAATTAGCTCTTCCAGCCTCTGGAGCGCCTTCTGCAGGGTGATGTCCAGCTTGCTGCTGGCCCAGAGTCCCTCCCTGGACCTCGGTGCCCTCTTACCAAGGGTGCTGCACCCCTGCAGTACCCCCATGGTCTTAGGGTCTCCCCTCCCTGGGGAACCCCCACGCTCGATCCCCACCTTGCCTCAGTCTAGGCAACTGCCAGTCACCACTTGCCCCCGTTCTCTGGGGCAGACTGCAGTATCATTGCCACTCATCACCGGCAAGGAGGGTTTGGCCTGCTGCCCCTGGTCCTAGAGCCATGGGCTGCCTCCTGCAACCCTAGTACCCCTTGTTGGGCCTTCCCCTAGGCCCTGCAGCCTGGGGGGTTCCAGGCAGAAGCTTCCCCAGCTCCTCTAGCCTTGCCCCAGCCCTGCTTCACTCTAGGTACCTTGTCAAGCTTCCCAGCAGCCAGGCTAGTCTGCCTCTGCAGCCAGAGGAGACTCTCTCTTCGTTCTAAACTGAGCCCTTTTATCAGGGCCAGCTTGGCCTTAATTGAACCCGCCACAGCCGTGGCTGCTCTGCCCAATCAGCCTGGGAGCTGCTTGCCCCCAGCCACAGCCCTTTTCAGGGCTGTTTTAAGCCACTTTCTGCTGGAGTGGGGCAGCCACCCCACTACATGCACCAATGCCAATCAGGCAAAATAATGAATTCTACCTCTGCCATTTAATATAATCAAAATAAATCACTGTTCTATGATTAATGTCACCTGCTTTTCATAACAAGTGCATTGACTTGACATGTTCTTATATTTCAGTACAGTAACTCCTCACTTAACGATGTCCCAGTTAACATTGCTTCATTGTAACGTTGCTGATCAATTAGAGAACATGCTTGTTTAAAGTTGCGCAATGCTCTCTTATAACATTGTTTGGCAACCACCTGCTTTGTCCACTACTTTCAGGAAGACCAGCCTGTTGGAGTCGGTGGAGGTTTGGAACCAGGGTGGACTGGCAGCCCCCCATCAGCTGGGTGCTAATGTCAAGGTGTTCCTCTCTCCCCACTCCTGGACCCCTTCTTCACAGGGGGGAGAGGGGGCCGGAGACGACAGAACTTAGGATGGGGGGAGCTTGTTGGCAGCAGCTGCTGTTTCAACTTGCTGATCTGCTTAAAAAAGACAGTGTACTTAGAGTGGGGTCAGCATACTTAAAAGGGCAGTGCATCCGTCTGTCTGTCTCTCTGTCTCTCTCTGTCTCTCTCTCTCTCTCTCTCTCTCTCTCACACACACACACACACACACACACACACAGAGTATGTGTCTCTGCCATGTTATATCTCCATCCTCCATTCATGCTGCCTTGTAGAATGTGAGGCTACATTAACAACGGGTTAACCCTGAGGGCTCAGCTGAATGCTAGTTCATCATTTAGCAGTAAGGCATTCTCTGGGGAATATCCCACCCTCTGACTCCTCCACCTCAACCCAGCTTCACAATCATCATCGCTGTATACCAGTATTAAATCGTTTGTTTAAAACTTATACTGTGTGTGTGTGTGTACATATATATAGAGAGATATAGATATAGCAATAGATATTGATATATAGTAGCTGGAACCTAGCCCCTTCTATTTACATTCATTCTTATGGGGAAATTGGATTCGCTTAACATGGTTTTGCTTAAAGTAGCATTTTTCAGGAACATAACTACATTAAGCGAGGAGTTACTGTATGTGTCTATAAGCCCTAAATGTTTTGGGACTTGCCTGTTTGATACCTCTCTCCCCATGCTTTACTGGCACCGCTGCAGTGAACAAAGGGTCCCTCAAGTTGGAACCCTATTAGTGTAAAAGAGAGGAGGCTTCTGGCAAGTTGCTTTCTATGAAGAGCCCTCAGTTTAGGAAGAGGCCCAAACCTGTTTACTTTCAGGGCACTCTGCAAACGCTTTTCTTTACTTAAGGCTTTTCTACATTTACAGAGCTGCAGCAGAACCGCTGTAGTGCTAAGTGAAGATGCTACCTACGCCAGTGGGGAAGGTACTCCACCTCCTGAGAGGCAGCGGCTGTGTTGACAGAAGTCCTCTCATCGACATAGCGCTGTCTACTCCAGGGGCTAGGGAGTTAGAATTGCGTCACTCAGCCGTGTGGATTTTCTACATTCCTGAGTGACGAAGTTATACTGACATAAAATCCACTCCCTTGAGCAACATAGTTATACTGAGTGTAGACCAAGCCTTAGCCTTTTGGGAAGGATGAGGCATGATATGGGCTGGTGTTTATGGCTGAAACAGATAGTGTTTGGGTTTGATTTTGTGTCTGGTTGGCTGTTTTCTGGTTTTAGTATGAAGGAAAGTTTCTGTCTTAGGTGGTTGTACATTTGCAAAGGCACTTAGAGCCTGGAATAGGTATTTTGTAACACTGGTTATAAATTGATTAGGCTCTAAGCAGATTTTGTTATATCACACCAGCATCAAACCAGAACCAGCTAGTTTTGAATGAAAATGGGGAGTGAATTTTCAGTAGTCATGGAACTAAAGTGACTCATGGCGTGGATTTGAACAAGGCATAGTACAAGCAAGTGCTGTATAAATTTCCACACAGTTGTGTCTGCCAATACACCATAGTATGGATCTGCTAATCTTGTCAGTGTGATGGATTTACTTGTGCAATTATGTGGCATTTATGGTATGCACAAATGGGAACTAGAATGAGACTGTTAGACTCGTTTATACGTATTCCAAAATTAGATTTGAATACATCTCTTCATATGTGAAAGGCTAGTAGGTTGGTGCACAATCCTCTATACCACATAACTCTTTTCAGTGCTTTGTCATGGCTTATAAAGCATGTAAGTGCGTGAGACCATTATCCTGTGACAACATTTTATTCCATTGGCATTATCACTTTATGAAAGCCAAACTAAACTCCAATAGTGACCATTAGTATATTGTGATGCTCTTTTATCAGCAGCAAGCATTTATGCTGTCAAAGTGAAATGTTTAACATTCCTATTATAGAATCAGAGAGGGAGCCGTGTTAGTCTGGAATAGCAGAAGTGACAAAGAGTCCTGTGGCACCTTAAAGACTAACTAAAGTATTATTCCTATTATATATTATTCCTATTATAAGCACCTATACTCAGGGGTTTTCTAACCTTGCCACAAATGTGCTTTAGGCTGAAACTTGGCATGCAGGGCATCAGCCCACAAGCATATATTTTTTATAATCAGTTTAGCCATCAGATAATTTTGCTTCAACAATGTGGATTAATGGCTTTGTCAAATAGAGGCCGGCTTTTGAAGCATCCAAACGTTTATGTTATAGCACAGAAAAGATGTCAAATATGTTTTGTTAACAAGTGTTAAAGGACTGTTTGTTGACAAAACATGTAACTTAATATTGAGAAATCAGGCATTGCTCTCAAGTACACCCAGAGATATGAGAGTTCATTCAGTACATTTAGTTTTTAAACAAGAGTCCAAAGATTGCTCTGGTGAGGCGTGTGTTATACCCTTTTGCCAATACAAATGATCTTCCTCTGCTATACCATCAGCATTGTTCATGTGTGGTTTTGAATGGGGTAAACTGTGTTTGAATGGGGTCCCACTCTGTGTACTCAGTGGGAGGTGGAGAGTGCCATCTTTCAAAAGAAAAATGTACATTCCTCCAGCAGTGAAGTTTAGAGAAAATTTAAATCATATCAGTTTTGAATTACTCAGCCTCAGGGGAATTGACCCTCCTTTCTATGTGCAACTCAAAAATAGCTTTGTTGTTTAAAACCAAATTCAGTTGAAAGGTCAATAATAGGCTGGCCGTTTTACCAAAAACATAACTTACTAGCCTGAGCTTAAATGTTCAAAATAGACAAGAAGATGCTGCTTAGTCCTAAAACATGCTTCTATTATGACCTCCTATCTTAATAGTCTCTATTTTTTAAAACTTCCCGTTGGACACTGGGAATCACTTCCACAGAGCCTAAGCAGTGTGGTGGGACTGAAGAGGTTCTGACCGATAGGTAGCAGGCATTCTATTTCAGTTGTGGTGATGGCTGACAGAGGGAAGAGTGTCTTCTGTTTGTCCCTTTCATCTGCATTGCGCAGATTCCAAGCTGGGAGTCTAGACCAATGTATTGTCTGAGAGGAATTCATAAAAGTAGTAGTGTGAACTGTTAATTGATTGTATTATCACCCACAGCTATATTACTTGAGTACTGGAGCATGTATTGTGAGTTGTGAGTATTAAAGGGGATATAATAAGGATTTTTTTTGTCCTAGTTGTTGAATGTTGGACCAAGAAGATCACAGCCAAGCCAGAGGAGGGAGCCCAGGAAGATCATCAATGTATGTGTGAAAGAAGATGTCCACCTGAAGAAAGCAGAAAATGCCTGGAAGCCAAGCCTGAAAAGAGACAGCCAGGCCGAGGACCCAGAAAATATAAAAACCAAGGTGAGAACAGTCTCAACACACTTCGTGAATGACTATTAACATCTGGGGTGATCTCACACAGAGTTAACTGAATCCTCAATAGACATTAACATTTCATTCTATTAACACTGGAAACTTGGTAGTTTCTTCTTGCTGTTGTGATACTCTTGTCTGGACAATAACCGTAGCAGCATTGAGGTCCAGTTTGAGTCACAGTTCTGATCTGCCTTTATTTTTTTGTTTTTACTCTTATTCAATGTTAAAATTGGGAGTGAAGGCAGGGAATACCAGACAACCTACTACCTCTCTACCAAGATTATTTTTATGCAGCTATTTTACTTGAATATTTCTGCCTTCACTTTAAAAACAAACAACTTCCAACTTAAAATGTAGCACAGAACTTCCTTTTCATCCCCTTGTAGAATGTATTTTTGTACTGAGCCTGAGTGGCACTAAGATTCTTCTGTAGATTTCTCTCTTGCAAAGTCCTGCCCATGCCAACACTGCTGTATCTCAAACTTTCTCTATAGGTTTTTCTCCTTCCGCTCTTTCATGGGATAACCCCTGAAGGAGCAGATATTTGCTTCGCGGTATAGTTTTTGATCTGAGACATGGGCGGATAAGCCAGAATATTTTTGGAGTACAGTGGAATTTTGTTCCAGTTGCCAAATACAAGCTTGTTGACCAAACAAATATAAAATTATCTGTCTTAGAGTAAATATAGTAAAAGCTTGTTGCCTCTGTTGATGAAAAAAACAAAGCTTCAGATTAAGTTTAACTATAGAACATAAATGACTGCTCCTGAAGTTATCCCAGATCAAAAAAACATTCAAAAGCGACTTAGGCATTTAGGAGCCTGTGTCACTAGAAGTCAATGAGACTTTGGTTTGTAGCTGCCTACGTTACTTTTGAATCACAGAGACACTTTAGAAAGGGTTGCCCCCTTCTTCTATTGCTGTTGATCCCCAGAGGAGTTAATATTAAAGGTGAAGTGAAAAGCTTTTTACCTTAGAAACTGGAGAGAGGTTCCTTTAGATATCAGCGAAGTTTTCAACTGTTACAGGAGAGACCCACAAAATCCATCTTGTGGGTAAGTGGTGACAGAACTGACTTTCAGGTATTTTGTTATAAAATGTACAGTGGAGCCTGCCTTCACTGGAATGGGGATATAGTGAAATTCTGTTAATTGTCAAGTACAATGAAAATCATTCAGGCTCAAAGCACCACAGATTTCAATTCCAATAACTGGAAACCTCTATTTGGGAGTAATAAATTAATACAGTTTTGACACGGGACTAGGACTGTGTTTAAGGACTTGTCTGGGGGTTTCACTGTATGTATGACTGATCAGTTCTGCACATACGTTCTGTTAGTGACTTGGCCTCTTAAAAACTCCTTTTAAAAGCTTTTCTGTTCACCTTTAAAATGCATGCCAGTTCATTATTCAGATCACCTCCTCTAATCTTGCTGTGTTTGTGCTCTGCACTTACTGTTTTTGTTGACATGTTTAGGAGCTGTTCCGCAAGGTACGAAGTATCTTAAACAAATTAACACCACAGATGTTCAATCAGCTAATGAAGCAAGTAACAGACCTGACTGTAGACACAGAAGAGAGGCTGAAAGGAGTCATTGACCTGGTCTTCGAGAAAGCCATCGATGAGCCCAGCTTCTCTGTGGCATATGCAAATATGTGTAGATGTCTCGTAACGGTAAGAGTGGCAAAAGTCAAACAGGAGTTTCCTGTGAGTAAGTTCTCCCCTTGTGCACCTCATTCCCATGGACTGAAATGGGGATTATGTAAACACACCCAGGCCAGCTGGGGAAACCCCAAAGCAGCGGCAGGTTGGCGCTCAGACTGCTGCCACTTTGGGGTTTCCCCCCGCTGGCCCCTTGCCAGCCGGGGTCCTGCCTCCTGCCCCAGTCTGCTCCCGCTGTCAGCCTGGGTTCCCTGCACCCAGGCTGTCAGAGGGAGCTGAGTGGGGCAGGTGGCAGGAGCCTGGGGAGAGAGCTCAAAGCGGCGGCGGGCTCAGCACTCAGCCTGCTGCCGCTTTGGGCTTTCCCCCCAGGCTCCTGCCAGCCCGGTTCTCAGCCCGCTGCCAGCCTGGGTTTCCTACACCCAGGCTGGAAGCAGGCTGAGACCCCAGCTCATAAGGGGCCAGTGGGAGAAGCCCCAAAGCAGCGGCAGGCTAAGGCTGAGCCCGCCGCCGCTTTGGGGCTTCCCCTACCGACCCGTTTAGACATCCCGGTTAATCCGCAGCCCGGTTAACCCGCGCCTGGATAATCAGGAGTCTACTGTATTACAATATTGTGTTTACAAGTATACATTGGCCATACATGCACCCAGCAAACCCAGAGTGAAATTGACTAGGAGTGCTGTTAAACTGATGTCCAAATTTGTAGCTACCGGGTGCTGAGCACTTTTTGAAATTTGGTGATTAAATTTCAAATGTAAAAGTAGCTCCATAAAAACAGGATTCCAGATTCAAGTTGTATCACTGATTTCCAGAGCAATTTTTTTCAGTTTGCAACTAGAAAGCTGAGGCAATTCCTACATTCCATCCCCACAAACTGACCTTGGGCTCTGACAATCAATCTACTCTTTTTACCTTGAACCTCATTATCACTGATGGTTTTGTAGCCCCACATGTGTTCTCAATTACACTTATAGTGGCTTTTTGCAGTGTTTATGAAGTATTATGTAAAAGCATATTTACACAAACTTTTTAAAGCTGTTTATTTATTTTATACAGAGAAGGTTTTGATATGTATTATGTAAATCTGTATTGAAGCACATACTAAACTAAAAAGCAGGTATCCTGACTCATTACTGCAGTGACTCTCATGAAAACAGATACACAGGTCATCAATGTGATACTTCATTACCACCCCAGTAGTGATTCCGTAACAGAATGGTGCAAATGCCATCTTGAAATGGACATGTAGATTAAAGAACTATTACTGGTCTATGATAGAATTTAATGCCCTTTTGGAATTGACCTCATCAAATCCAGAGTTCATTTCAGGCCACAGGATTGTGCCCTGGCCACACAATTCCAATCCTACATAAAATTTGTGTGATTTTTATCCTAATGGTGCACCATGACAAACAATACAGTTGAGGGTTGCTGACCATGCTATTGGCAGTAAAAGTGAGATTTTCCTTATGTTAGGCATCAGTCACACTACTCGTGTCAGTCATTAGACCTGTTTCAGCATCTAACCCAATGGGTACTTCAAAAATGCAGAAAGGAAAAATGGAGATTGAGGGTGGAGAAAAGAGGAATAGAAGTAGAGAAGAGGAGGGAAAACAGAGAAGGAGAGGTAGTGATGGAGAAAACTAATCCTACCAGCAATAGCACCTCTTGTCACTCACAGACAAGAAGCACTGCCTCCAGAAAAGCCATTTCAGGCATCAGAAAGTTTCAGGCGAGATAGGGGAGGGCCGAATCACCAAACTTAAGGTAAGAAACATTTACCCGTAAAATTTGGGGAATTACCCTTATTTTTCCAAGTGTTGATCCCTGTTTTTGTCATTGGTGGAGCCCCAGAGTGGCACATTTCTGAAATGAACCCTGAAAATCATGGACCTGATAAGATTTAGCTACGGAGTGCATACTGTTACATAGGCAATACCTGAGTGCTCTATGAATGTTTATTAACAGTAAATATATTGTGGTGGTATAGCTCTGGAATCTGAAAAGCATAATAAAAATCTGTATTTTAAAATGTTCTTATTTTAAAAAAATCATGAATTTTAAACAGGAATCTTTGTAGGGAAACCATAATCTACTTCTAGGCTAAGATGTTGTCAGACAAGCTTTAGTATGGAGAAAATTTTCATTTCTGAATTCTGAAACTCATAAAAATATGGTTGTCTAATGAAAACACTGGGAAGATGCGTAACTGTAGTAGCCTTGAAAGCTCTGCTATTACTGTTTATAAAATATGTAATAAAATGTAACATATTATAAAATATGTAACCATGCTCTTCCCTGTGTTTTTCTTCCACTGGATACAGCTGAAAGTACCTATGGCAGACAAGCCTGGGAGCACAGTAAATTTCCGCAAATTGCTACTGAATCGTTGCCAGAAGGAATTTGAAAAAGACAAAGCTGATGATGATGTCTTTGAGAAGAAGCAAAAAGAGCTCGAAGCTGCTACCACTGTGAGTTTCTTTATAAAATTTCAATTATCTTGATAGTCCAATCATAGAATCATAGAAGCTTAGAGTTGGAAGAGACCTCAGGAGGTCATGTAGTCCAACCCCCTGCTCAAAGCAGGACCAACCCCAACTAAATCATCCCAGCCAGGGCAATCTTGAAGGACTGCTATGCATGCTTTGGAAAAATTTGATTTCCTGTGTTGCTGTGATTAGGGTTAATAAAAAAGCTATTTGCATTAACTGAAGCCCTTATGATTCTATGTTTCATAGTTTAGGGAGTAAGAGAGTGGGAATGTGAACAGCAGTAACCCTAGCTTTTCAGAAGCGTGTGCTTCGGTGTGGTTTCCATGTGCATGCTTTGTAGAATTATCCTTTCTGTTCTGCAGCAAGAGGAGAAGACACGGCTCCATGACGAGCTGGAGGAGGCCAAGGACAAAGCTCGACGGAGATCCATCGGAAACATCAAATTCATTGGTGAACTCTTCAAACTTAAAATGCTGACAGAGGCCATCATGCATGACTGTGTAGTGAAGCTTCTTAAGAACCACGATGAAGAGTCCCTGGAGTGCCTTTGCCGCCTGCTCACTACCATCGGCAAGGACTTGGACTTTGAGAAAGCAAAGGTAAAGAAGAGACTGAGAGACAGTGGCTGAACAGGGATGCAAAAGTGCTTTCCATTGTCATTGTTTTTTCTAGGAATATCTGTCATGTTCTATTAAATCAGATTCTGAGAATGTTTCATCCCCACCTTGTCTCATTGCCTTCTCACCTCTTTCCAATATATTATGTACTGTTGGCTCATGAAGCACTAGCTGAAATATTTTAATTTATTTTGCTGTTTAGCTATTTCCAAGTAATTCACCCAGCTACACAGCCTAAAAAGTATTTTACATACATAATATCTTCCTATTGCACATGGAATCTTCATCTGTCAACCACAGTCTGCAAAGCCTTAAAATGAATTCCAGTCTTTTCTCCTTGGGGATTGTGTTACATATGGAAATACATCATCAAATGAATTGTTCATGGTAACATCTGCAAGGCACATTGACTGACCTAAACTTCCTCATTATCAAAGCAATCACAGGCTTAGACAAGTTTTCCGATTGTATTGTTTTCTCTGAAAATTCACCTTGTGTTATGTTTTATTGTGATCACAACCTGCATTGTGATGAAGCACATGTTTCACACTGCACTGCTGCATTGTCCTTCCTCTATTTTTTCAGTAGTTGTAAGTGTAATTTATTGCATTAAACATTAGATTAACTCAGTCCTATTGGCATTAACCATCTGCTTCTATTTCACACAAGCCAGGCAAGGGATGAAGACATATTCAGATTTGCCAACTAGAACTCAATCAGACACAACTCTGGAAACTGAGCTAATCATTTTCAGCTGCTCTTAGAAGGGAGTTTCTTTGCATTTTGGTGGATTGCAGGGATCACAAAAGAAACCAGTCCTAATCCTTACAATGATCCCTTAGTGGATTGCTGTTTGTTTGGGGGACTGTGTGCTGAGACTAGCCAAGACTGAGAGCTTCTTAATGAGGCTTTGATCACTAAGCCCTTTTGCACCCATCAAGCCTTATCCAGGGTTGGGGCTACTCAGGAAGACCCAAGCTTTAAAATGCCTGCTCCTAAGCAACCAGAGGAGCTAGCAAACTGGAGCGGCTAACAGGGGAGTTTTGTGGGAGTTAAGAGGAAGGAGTGTGAGGGGAGCTAAATACACTTAACATTCTTTAAAGTTAAAGCCAAAAATACCCCGATAAAAAAACAAAGAACAACAAAGGAATGAGCTTCAGGAGTTAAAAGAGAAGTCCAGCAACAGAGTGGGGATATCCAGTTTATTGCACCCAATGCAGCATGTATGATGACCTGCCCTATGGGCCAGTGGCATGTGTGTGCGTTGGGTACGAGGAGCTCCTGGCCCTTAGAGACCATGTACGGCAGGGTTCTCCAACTCAAATGACCACTCGGGCCACATGAGGACTAGTACTGACACCCTGCCCCCAGCTCCGCCCCCACTCCTCCCTTCCCTGCCTCTTCCCACCTCTTCCCCGTCCCCATTCCAACCCCTTTCCCAGAGAGTTGATGATGGCATTTGTGTCTTTATTTATAGCCCCGTATGGACCAGTATTTTAATCAAATGGAGAAGATTGTGAAAGAGAGAAAAACATCCTCCAGGATTCGGTTCATGCTTCAGGATGTAATAGACCTAAGGCTGGTATGTACCCACTGAAGTAAGTAAAAGAGCACAGTACCTGGCATTGCTGTAATGGACTATCCCTCATGAGAGTACTAATTATTGATTACAGTAGTAGGAATGGTGAAAGGAAAATATATACCCTTTTTGCTCAGCCCAGATGTCTGGTCATTTGAAAGGTAAGAAGTACTCAAACCCCACCCCCACCCACACTTTATTCAGGGCTAAGAGATTAGTGTTTTGGTGGACAGATTAATTGCTTCACATGTTTAGGACACTTAGGTCTCGTCTACACTGCAAATACAGACATGTTTTTGTAAAGAGTTTTTGAAACACTCATCCAACCCAATGACAACAAACACAGCTCAGCTTTTGTCCAAAGTAGGCTTTGGGGTTTTTTATAAGCAATATAAACTTGTATCACTTGTTGTGTGTCTATTCTTAGTGCTCTGCTTAACCATGTATGTAACAATGCATTCTGGGAATCTGTCTCAAAGTGCTGGAACTGGAGACAGAGTGCCCAGAGGGCATGAGCACATAGGCACACTAGCAGCTTTCTGGGGTGCTCTTAACACACAGAAGATTGGGATGACTAGCCCGGTTACACAGGGGAGTTCAGAAGCCCTCTATGCATCAAGAAAAAAGTCTGCTCCGTTTGTTACAGGAAGTTACATGTCTAAGCCTGTACTGCAAGCAAGAATGAGAATATGGTTAGTTACCATGATTACTAGTTGATCACAGTACACCCTCCCTATAATGAACCTGTTGTTCATCGTAGCAGGGGTTCATTATAGTGAGAGGACAATAAAAAAAATGGACAGAGGGGCTGGGACTTGTGCTGTCAGCCACACATGGCTGGGTCTGGGTCTCTGGGCTGTCAGCCACACGTGGCAGTGGGGTTGGGGCTTGGGGCTGTCAGACACGCATGGCTGCAGCTGGGCTCCGAGCAGTAAAAGGCTCTGGTGGTGAAGAGATTCTTGAGCCTTTCACTGCAGCATGTAGCGACACATATTGTGCTTGTACTCTACAGGCTGCTGTAAATATAGATATAATCCTTAAGGGTATGTCTACTCTGCAATTAAAAACCCATGACTGGGTTTGATCTAATTGCAGTTACACTGCAGTTACACATCCTAAGGGTGAGAGGAGTATTGAGAATCTAGCTATTGAACTGTGCATGCCTCTTTTCCAACCTTACTCTCACCCTGTCCATAATATCATATTTACTAGGCTTCTCTGTAAATACCATAGAACTCATTTTAGGTTCTTGTGTCTACAGTGCAACTGGATATCCCGGAGAGCAGATCAAGGCCCCAAGACTATTGAGCAGATTCATAAAGAAGCAAAAATTGAAGAGCAAGAAGAGCAGAGAAAGGTCCAGCAACTCATGACCAAAGAGAAGAGAAGACCAGGTAAGTACTTCAAACCCTTTCTGCAGGTCTGCCCCTCTTGGTCGCAATGTCATGCTAATTCTTGGCTTGAGTGAGAGTCATTCCCTCCCATGTCAGGTTGACCACTTTATACAGCTCTCAGTTCTTTGGTAACCATCTTTAACCAGGTTTAAGATTAGCAGCCGTGTTAGTCTGTATCCATAAATAAGACAAGGAAGACTTGTAGCACCTTAGAGACTAACCAGTTTATTTCAGCATTAGCTTTCGTGAAGTGAGCTATAGCCCACGAAAGCTTATGCTGAAATAAACTGGTTAGTCTCTAAGGTGCTACAAGTCTTCCTTGTCTTATTTATCATCTTTAACCAGCTCAAACTAGCATGTGCCATTTCTCCCAAGGGCTGAGCCCTCGCCAGTCTTGTCTCCTGCCTAAGAATTTTCATTAATTACCCCCAAAGTATGTTAGTTCCTGCAGGAAACCCCTGTAACTCCCCAATGGAGCCAGAATATAATCTGTAGCTCAGAAAGATATACATAACGTTTATAAAGTTGATACAATAGTCTTTGAATATCCCATGCCTCTATAATATCTAATCTGTAAGCGGGCCTCTGACCGCCCTCTTCAAAATACAGGCAGGAGACTGCTTTTTGGCTTCACCAGTGTCTTTTATTGATTCACAAGCAGTGCAAAAACCCCACCACCTATATACAGTTGTCTATACAAGTAGAGCTCAGGCTCCACCCTCAGCTGGGCTGGCCCCAGGAATAGCTAGCCCTTGCAGGCTTCCAGTCCTTGCTAGCTTCCTTAGCAACTTCTCTCTGTCTCTCTTTCTCCTTCTCCTTCCTCCTTCTTACCTCTCTCTACCTCCCACACCACCCTGGCTTCCTCCCTAGCAGGCCTTATATCCTCTGGAGGCTGCCAGGTGGAGCACATTAAGCCCTCTGCAGCCCAGGGCTACAGCCAGGTGGCTGATTAGCCTGCCCTAGCAGGCCGGGCTTGCAGCGGCATTTGGCTTTTGCAGGGTAAGGAGGGAGCAGGGGCTGACTCAGCAGGCGCTGAATCAGCTGCCTGCTACAACCTCCAAAATTCATGCTTTACATTTGCACTGTAGAGTTGTGCTGGGCTCACAGAAGGGCTGCAGCCTCTTCGTTGACTTTCTCAGATTAAGTTTGAGAGGTGAGGACTGTACATGTTGCCCTTGGATACATTTGGACCATGAGCAACAGTTTGAGGTTTTGATTGACTTTGTTGTTTTTGTAGGTGTCCAGAGGGTAGATGAAGGTGGCTGGAACACTGTTCAGGGGGCAAAGAATAGCCGTGTGCTTGACCCCACCAAATTCCTTAAAATCACCAAGGTAAGTATCAATGGTCTGAGTCACTTAATGTTGCCAGAGCTACTTGGATATTAGTTTGGGAAATTTTTGTTTGTTTTGATCTATGGAGAAGATGGTTTGGTGCTTATAGGTACAAAGAGACGCTAATGCAGAACCTTGCCGCCTTCTTTTTTTTAGGGTGTTTTAATTCGTAAAATCTTTGGGGAGGCAGGTCTGAGCTGAATGTAAATAAAATATTGAGCAAATGTTATTGGTTCTGAATGTTCAAAGATTATTTGAACTAAGGAAAGACAGCATAAGTACACATTCTTCTTCGAGTGATTGCTCATGTGCATTCCAACAAGTGTGTGCGCTCCGCGCATGCATGGTCCCGGAAGCTTTTTCCCTAGCGGTACCCATAGGGTCGGCAGGGGAGACCCCTAGAGTGGTGCCCTTATGGCGACGTATATTTACCCCTGCCGACCCACCCCCCCGCTCAGTTCCTTCTTTCCGTTCATGAGGGTCGCTGGAACAGCGAATCTTCTGCTAGTAGTTACTTAGCGGTATCGTGTTCATAGTTATTATAGTTGTTAATTCCAGTTATAGTTTATAGTTATAGTTCAATAGTTTTCTAATAGTGTAGTTGTATATAGTTTCTTTCTTCTCCGGCACCGGGGTATGCCTCGGGCGCCGGGGTTTAAGAACTGCGAGGGCTGTGGTAAACCTATGCCAAACAGTGACCCGCACTCCAAGTGTTTAAAGTGCTTGGGAGAGGGTCATCAGGCGGAGCGGTACGTTATCTGCAAAGGGTTTAAACCCCGTACCAAGAAGGAGAGGGACTCCCGATTGAAACTTATCTTGATGGAGTCGGCGCTGCAACCCCAGCAAGACCCTCCTTCCACCTCGGTGCGCAGTGCCCCGGCGTCAGTAAGAGACCCGGCGGCACCGAAGTTAGACCAAAAGAAGCACCGGCACCGATCTCCGCAACATGCCGGGGGCTCCCGGAGGCACCGCTCACAATCACCGGTGCCATCAAAAAGACCGAGAGGTCGCTCCCCGGCCCGCAGAGCCCAGGGTGAACCCTCATCGGCACGGCAGACCTCGGGTCGTACGAGCGAGTCCCGTAAAGTGCCTATAGCGTCCACCGAGTCCCGTGACCACACACCCCTCGGTGCCGCATCATCCCCTCGCGGGATTCTCGAAGAGCTGGATATGCCTTCGACCCCGGACACGTTTGAAGCAGCTCAAGACTGCTTCCTCGGAGTCGTCAGTGTCGGCGCAGGTGGCACGAGCTCCCTCAGCACCCGTCCTTCCAGTACCGACTACCACGGCACCGCCTGTACCACCGCAAGTTGAAAAACATCCAGGGAAGCTGACAATGTTCCAGAGGCACATTGCGGCACCGGAAGGGTCCGCACCGCTGTGGTCCGCGTCGGATTATTCCTCGGAATCCGACGCGGCTTCCTCCCAGTCCGGTCGTAGCCACCGCACCTCCCGGTCATACCACCACTCCCGGCACCGGAGGTCGTCTCGCCACCAGAGCCTTCCATCCTGGCTGCCACAGGATCAAGGTCCGGCGCAGTGGCCCTTTTGGACACCGTGGGCGTTCCACCAGTCCCAGGGACCACCTTCAGTATCGGCTTCGTTACCCTCAGTGCCGCGGGGCCCTGTTTCAGCCACGGTAATGGCACCGCCTTCTGAGGCAGCACCAGAAGACCCGGTGCCGGGTCCATCGGGACTTCACCGTCCTCCCTCCAGGGCAGATCAACAAGCCCAGGAGCGGCCTTCTTATGAGCCAGCCCCAACAGAGCCTCAACAAGGAGACCTCCAGTTTGCAACCTCCTCCTCTTCCTCACCTGATGAGGCAGTGGCAGGTTCTTCCTCTCCAACTCTTCCTCCCATGGACATTCGGGGGCATCAGGATCTCCTCCGCAGGGTGGCCGAGAACCTCAATCTCCCAGCAGAAGAGGTCAAGGAGGAAGTCGATCCCACGGTGGACATTTTGTCTTCCGATGGACCGGCAAAAATCGCCCTCCCGTTTATTAAGACTATCCAGACCTTGTCGAATACCCTTTGGCAAACGCCATCCTCTATCCCACCAACCGCTAGAGGGGTTGAGAGGCGATATTTCGCTCCACAACACGGTTACGAACACCTCTTTACCCACCCTCAGTCGGGGACCCTGGTAGCCGATGCGGTCAACCTTAGGGAGCGTCAGGGGCAAACGGGCTCTACTCCTAAGTCGCACAATGCCAAAAAGCTTGACTTGTTCGGTAGGAAAGTGTATGCCTCAGGGCCCCTCCAACTAAGGATCTCGAACCAACAGGCGGCCTTGGGTAGATATGCTTTCAACTCCTGGTCGGCCATGGCTAAATTTCAAGACCAACTCCCTAAGGACTCGAACACAGAGTTTAGAGCCATTGTGGATGAAGGCAGGGTAGTCTCTAGAGCCGCTCTCCAAGCCGCTCTAGATTCCGCTGACTCAGCATCGAGGACCATGGCAACTGCTATTGCAATGCGCCATGGGGCCTGGCTGCAGGTCTCTGGCATCCCAGCCCCAGTCCAGAGACCATCCAGGATTTGCCCTTTGATAAACAAGGGCTGTTTTCCCAGGACACAGACAAAAAACTCCATTCCATGAAGGACTCGAGGACTATGCTGCTGTCATTAGGCCTACATACTCCTCAACCCCTCAGGAGACCATTCAGACCTCCTCCCGCCACCCAACCTCGTCCGTATCAGGTTCCCCCTAGACGGGATCAACCCAGGAGGGGTGGTAGAGGAAATAATAGGGGCCGCCCACGTTCGGCCTCCAGACAGGGGCAACAAAATCCGGTCCCTAGGCAGCCCTCAGGGGGTAGACCTAACTTTTGAAGCTGTGCCTGGGGACGATGAACCAGCTTCCCTTTCCGAACCTTCCCTACCCTTTGTGAACCGTCTGTCCCACTTTTACCAAGCATGGTCTCGAATCACTTCAGACAAATGTCAAGAATCAGAGAGGTAGCCGTGTTAGTCTGGAATAGCAGAGGTAACAAAGTCCTGTGGCACCTTAAAGACTAACTATAAAGTTTTGAAGCATAAGCTTTCGTGGGCTAATACCCACTTTGTCGGACGACGAAGTGGGTATTAGCCCACGAAAGCTTATGCTTCAAAACTTTATAGTTAGTCTTTAAGGTGCCACAGGACTTTGTTACTTAACATTTGTAGATGTTAGACATCTTAGACATTTGTAGATGTCTGGGTGCAATCAGAAGACTCATACCGGCCTTTCAGCTTCCTATAAATTGTTATAAATTTTCATTGAACATGAAAATCTTGCCCCAACTGTCATCTGAGCCTCTGATGAACTGCTTTTTGTTATTCTCACCAACAAAGTGGGATTTCTTGTGACAGTAATCTCAGACGCAGTGTAAGTGTATTGTCCTTTCCTAGAGCCCCGTCCTTTGCAAGAGTTTTTTACAGACAAAATGGTCCTGAGAACAGCTTTGGAATTTCTGTCCAAGAAAGAGAACTTGGTCCTTCACATTATTAGGATGATTTCTTTATTTATTTTGCCCTAATCAATGCCACCCTATTTAATTTTCCTTCAGTGCCTGGATGTTAAGAGGCCTATAAAGTAGAACTAGGACAGAATAAAATCTTGCTGCGGATCAAGTGCCATTTGTTCTTTATGGAATGATAGAGCAGACCTCCGAAGCCCTGTCTAGTGAGGTGGACTTATTCTGCTAATATTCAAGCTTACAACTCAGATGAGAGAAGCTCTTCTACTGTAGTTAGTGTACATATCACTATCTTCATGGGCAAAAAGAAACAGAGGCTGTTCCAAGGAGATCTGCAGTGTCCCAACCTGGTCATCCATAAATTTGTTTACTGATCATTACAAAATGGATTTCCTGTTCTTGTAAGACACTGCTCTTTCCCTCCAGATTCCACAAACCTTTTCTTTACATGCCTTTCTCTGTTCTGATCCTTGCTGCTTGCAAATTCCCAGCAATGCCAGGATTGGCAGATTTTACCGTGAGTGGAAACCATTTATTCATTACACACAAAATGGTCGTCTCTCTCAGGCTCAATGCATCAATCCTGTATTCTCTCCTTAAAACTACTGTTAAAATCTTTTGGGCTTATTGATAGGAAGTTCACAGATGTTTTACACTTACTCTTTGTGGGAATTGCTTTCCCTTCGATGTTTTACATTTACATTTTGGAAACATCTATTTGGGGTGTACCCTGCCTTTTAGAGGCTGAGGATTGATCTCCGAAAATCAACTAGAAATGTGTCTCTGTGCTAATATCTTACCAGCTGTACCACAATTAGTAAGTGGAGTTATGTGAAAAGATCCACTTATAGGTAAGGAGCAAAATTTTCCTTTTTGTAAGTACTTGATCATCTGTGTTTGATGTGTATTTCAGTCCACAATAGATGAGAAGATTCAGCTTGTGCCTAAAGCTCAGTTGGGCAGCTGGGGGAAGGGCAGCAGTGGTGGAGCAAAGGCCAGTGAGATCGGTAAGTTTTACCTCCGTTTATATGCTGTCCTTGATATTGATCTTTGTAGTTGTAGTTTAGCTCCTTGTTGATCCGTCACTGGTAATTTTGAACGAATCACTTAATGTGAAGTAAGAAATATATATTCCTTGAGCATCTAAAATGAATGAATTCAGAGCTCAGGCCTAGATAATATCCATTCCTGTAAAGTTTGTATAATGAATGATCAAGGAATTACAGCAAAATGTGACATAACAGTAACGTAATAGTAACACATAGTAAGGGCATCAGCTATTTGCAGGCTGGTTTTCCCACCCAACTTCTTTTTCATGCAAGGAGCCCCTTGATACATAAGAAAAGCAAAATATAATGTCAGCATGGCACTGGTATCTGGACTCATTAAGACTCTTCCTTTTCTGTTTGGAGACTTTCATTTTAATTGTTTTCAAGGCTTGAAGATAAAATATTGTGGTTTTGCCTTTTTGTGGGAGCCATCAGCCTAAGAACTAATTAAAGTCTTCAGCAAGTTCAAAAACCTTAACAAATGAAGTCAAGAATCAGAGAGGTAGCCGTGTTAGTCTGGATTTGCAGAAGCGACAAAGAGTCCTGTGGCACCTTAAAGACTAACCAAAGTATTGAAGCATAAGCTTTTGTGGGCTAGTACCCATGCATCCACAAAAGCTTATGCTTCGATACTTTTGTTAGTCCTTAAGGTGTCACAGGACTCTTTGTCACCTTAACAAATGAACAAATTCTTCAGGCCAGTTACTAATTAGAAAGGAGTCTGTTTCATTATTAGTGACTGACTGTTTTCTGCTGCACTGACCATATATGCCAAAGTGTTTTATATAGACATAAAACAAATTATAGAGAACTACAATTACACAACAGACTAGGAACAAATTCAGTTCCCAAAATAGATCTCTCTAATAGAGTTTTAAAACTTCCTGAGAAGTCTGGAGCACAAGTGAACTGGAGTAAAAGTTTTCACTAAATTAGAGCATGTGCAGCAAGACTAGGGCTCTGTTGCAGCTAGACAGTTTGCAGGTAATATGTTGTCACAGAAGCTGTGTGGGGGCCCAGAGTGATATGCTGTGGTATTAAATCTGAGCTATAGTGATATACTGTCAGTCTGTGTCCTGACCATGGCAGTTTTCAGAGAACGTGTATTGTGTATGTTGCTTGCATTGTGCAAGGGTTCCTTTTGGACATTTTCCTCTAAGATCAAAATTTCTGGTTTAAAATCAATATTTTAAATTGCTTTAAAATACACACAAGGGCTTTTATTTTACTTTATAGGTGTTATCAAGGTAATTACCATTAATTAAATAGGGGGAAGATGAAAGACTCTTATAAGCAGTTGGGATAATGTGATAATGCTCCTCAACTATTTCCTGAGCAGAGGGACTGAGTATGCTCAAAGGACAGCAAGTTGAACAGTCAAAGTCATTTGTGGTATGTCTACACTGCAATGTAAGCCCAGGGCTAGTAGAACTCAAGTTGCAGACTGGGTTTGTTGGTGTAGGCCCTGAAGCCCTAGGTTCTTTTGTAAACCCAGATTAGGAATTGTAGAACCTTGGGTCTCAACCGAGGGCTCCAGAGTCTACACTGTATTGTGTGGGCCCCAGTCCAACAACCCATATTTCACACTTCCTAGCACCCTCCCAAAATGTGGTCACTCTAGTGTTTTGTTCATGGTGCAGTGTGAGAAAAATTGACTGTCCAGAGGACAAAGAAAGTTGGCCTAAGGGATTGTGGGATAATAGATTTTGATGGGCTCCCAGAGCATGAGTACATTGGGGCTATGTCTACACTCTAGACCAATAGGGCTTGAACTCTGGGTTCTGGCTTTACTCAGGCTTGGACCCTCAACTCCTGGGACTCTGAGTCTGAGCCCTGGATTAGCACAATTTGTGTGTGAATGGAAAGGGGGTTAGGCTTGAGACAGAATTCAAACCTTGAGCTTACATAGCAGAGTAGATGTACCCTTGGTCAAATTACACAACTCCCTTAAAATGAGCTTCTCATAGTATTTTCAGATTCTTCCAACTTTTTTAATGCAGAATATTAAGGGTCGGAGCAGTAAAGGGAAATGTGGGGGATGTTGGAGCAGTGCAGAGGGAGAGGGGTTGGGAGGATGTAGAAAGGAGGCTATGTACCTTTGGCAACCTTTTCCCCTTAGGGTTGTGCTCTGGCACAGCTATCAAGAGGCCAACACACTCCTAGACAACAGTTTATTAGAGTAAGGGATCATTCAAATGCTGTGTTTTTTAAAACCCACTTTGATTACTAGGACTTGGACAAAGAACTGGGTTCTTAAAAAAGTAGTCATTGAGTAAAGGGATCGTCCTTAAAGGGACCTTTGCTCTCTGGGAGATTAGACGAATTTACAGAGCAGAACCTTAAGGAAGGAAAGTTAGGAACTTTCCCTTCACATGACATAACTGGAGGAAGAGAAGTGGGGCCTGTGACGGGTTGAGATCACAGAAACCCCCTAGGAGCTGCCACCCGAAGTACCGAGTCTACTCCTGCCTCAGTTTTCCTGCCCCAACAGCTTAGGACCTCAGTACCCTGCCCGGTCTGAGCCACGTCCCCTAACTGCTGTGGGCTTTCCTGGAAACAGGCAGGAGGTATTCTTACCTCTGGCAGTCAGATGCTCAACTCCCAATGGGGTCAAACCCTGAATAAAATTTGTTTTGCCCTGTATAAAGCTTATACAGGGCAAACTCATAGATTATTCACCCTCTATAACAATGATCGAGAGATATGCACAGCTGTTTGCCCCCCCAGGTACCAACACGTACTCCAGGTTAATTAATAAGTAAAAAGTGATTTTAATAAAGATAGGAAATAGGATTTAAGTGGTTCAAAGTAGTAACAGACAGAATAAAGTGAATTACCAAACAAAATAAACAAAACACGCAAATCTAACACTATTACAGTAAAAAACCTCACCCTCTGAATTCCTTCTTTCAGGCTAAACTCCCTGTTAGCCTGGGTCCAGCAATCACTCGCACCCCCCCTGCAGTCACAGTCCTCTGTTCCAGTTTCTTCCAGGAATCCTTGGGAGATGCAGAGCTGTTGCTTGAGCCAGCTGAGAACAAAATGGAGAGGTCTCTCCCAGGTTTATATAGACCTCTTCCTGTGGGTGGAGAGCCCCTCCTTCTTCCTATGCAGAGTCCACATGGCCTCTCAGAGCACATGGCTCAGTTGCAGGCCCGAACCAGACTCCCCTCGCCACCAGCCAGGCTGCATTCCTCAGGAAGCTCGGGTGTGGACGGGCGTCTACAAAGTTCATTGTCTGCTTGATTGGTTCTCAGCTGGGCTTAACTGAGAATAGTTTTTTCTCAGAGAGCTGTTCAGCTGCTTTTCAAAGTCCACATACAACCAACCAAGCACATAGTCAATATTCATAACTCTGAATACAACACAGAGACATACATACAAATAGGATGAACAGATCCAGGGGATCATTACCTTCACCGAGATATAACTTTTTAGCAAAACCATATTCCAGTAACATCATACATATATTCACAGGCATCCCCCTCCCCCATAAAGCCTTATGGAGTACAACGTCACAGAGCCATCTGTGCCTTCCTCCCATCTCCCACAATTCAATCCAGTGGCTGTTCCACCAGTCTGCTCTTCCTTGCAGTGCTCCCTGATCAGGGAAAGGAAACCAGAACTCTACTCCATCCCCATGCTGCCTGCAGCAGTGGGGATGGGAATACCAGGCTCACCTTTACCCTGATGCTGATGCTTCTAGGAAAATAGGGGAGGTTGGAACAGTGCAGGAGAGCGTGAGGAGGAAAAAAGAGGATCAGAGCTATGCAGTAGGAGATACATAGCTGGGGCTTCAGCGCTGTCCCCCAAACCTCACCACATCTATACCCCCTATTTCTGTCCCTCTTCAAAACAAGCCCCCTCAGTGCTCAGACCAGATGGGGAGCTGGGATTTAATATGTGCAGTGCATGGCACAGGTACACAGTGCTGAGATGGGGTAGGGAACTGAGAAAGGGCTTACTTGGAGTATGGCACAAGCCCACAAGCTGAGAACATCTCTTTGGACCACTTCACACCTCTCCGAGCCTCCTTTCCTGCAAATGGATCTGTAGAACCCCATCACATATACCATACTTGGGGTAGGGACTTTGTATCTATGCTCTCCCTCACTTTCTGACATCAGCTGGTACAGGTAGTCCTCAAAGCCCCATCACCTCTCCATGACCCCTCCGAGCTTACAAGTAGAGAGGCAAAGAGAGTAGAGTGTGTGTGTGTGTGTGTGAGTGAGAGAGAGGGAATGTTGGAAGAGTTAGAGCAGAGGTGTAGGAGTCTCAGTAGGTGGGTGAGCATCACAGCTGTTCTTTGGGAGATATTGGGGCATTTTAGCTCTGTACCATAAAAATTTCCCATGTCCATGCTCCCTCATGTCTGTCCCTTCTTCAAGAAGTGTCCCTACTGACTCCATGCTACTCCTTGCACTGTTCCTGCATTAGCTCCTCCAGCTGCAGGGTCCATATCAATGCCCTTCTCTCCATATGGAAGTGGGCTGAGGTGGGGAAATTAGGCTGTGCTGGAGGGGCAGACATGGGAGGTGAGATGACGCAGGGGCAATGAAGGGACTAAAATACAGCCAGTGCATTCTATGGCTGGGATAATCATTGCCAAGTAATCATGAGCAGTAGAGTGGGAGGGCTGGGTTTTGGTAAGTGGAGATACAGAAAAATTCAGTGCCCAGAAACTTAGTTAACACAGAGTTAAGGTTGCTCAGTGGTACCTCTTGTCATTCAAGAGTGGCTGAATTTACACTTCTGAAAACCAGGAAATACAGGATTATGGTATGTGCCACTCCTGCAACACAGCCTTAACTCTCCTCTCTTTGATCAGTGCTCTACCACACATACTAATATAATAACACAAGTATTAACACACTACCCTTGCAGATGCTATGAACCATTCTGGGAATGCTGCAGATGAGCATTGTAGGGAAAAGTATAACATCTTCCTTCGCTGAGTATAACTCAGGTTTAGGTTAGGCATAGCAAGTAGGAGCTACGTACACCTAGTCCAGTGATGGCAAACCTTTTTGAGCCCGAGTGCCCAAACTGCAAACCAAAACGACTTTTTTTTTTCAAAGTGCCAACACTGCAATTAAACCTGAATAACGAGGTTTTAGTTTAGAAAAAACAATTCGTACAGTTTTTCAAACTAATTAACAGCTTTTGTTTAAAAAGAAAAACACAATAACAGAGCTTTCCATTAAACATTTTTTTAATTGAAAAAAAAAAAACAAAAAACAAAAAAAAAACCAACTGTACACCCCCCCCAACTGACCCACTCAGCCCAGTCTCTCCCCCCCAAACCTCCTTCCCTCCCACCCAACCCCCAACTGACCCACCCAGCCCAGTCTCTCCCCCCCAAACCTCCTTCCCTCCCACCCACCCCCCAACTGACCCACTCAGCCCGGTCTCTCCCCCGAAACCTCTTTTCCTCCAACCCCACAACTGATCCACCCAGCCCAGTCTCTCCCCCTCAAACCTCCTTCCCTCCCACCCACCCCCCAACTGACCCACTCAGCCCGGTCTCTCCCCCCCAAACCTCTTTTCCTCCAACCCCACAACTGATCCACCCAGCCCAGTCTCTCCCCCTCAAACCTCCTTCCCTCCCACCCACCCCCCAACTGACCCACTCAGCCCGGTCTCTCCCCCCCAAACCTCTTTTCCTCCAACCCCACAACTGACCCACCCAGCCCAGTCTCTCCCCCCCAAACCTCCTTCCCTCCCACCCACCCCCCAACTGACCCACTCAGCCCGGTCTCTCCCCCCCAAACCTCCTTTCCTCCAACCCCACAACTGACCCCCCTCCCGGTCTCTCCCCCCCCCCCCCCCCCGCGCTTACTTGTTCGCTGGGTCACGCTGCTTGCTGTGACCCGACTCCAGCGAGGCCCCAGTCGCTCCTGTGACGTCCTGCCCCAGTCGCTCCTGTGACGTCAGTGTGTCAGGTGATAGAGCGGGGGCGTGGCTTCAGTGTTCTCTGGGGAGGTTTCTCCCCAGAGAACTGTGGGAGATGTAGTCTGCAGGAGCCGACGCCGTGACTACAGTGTATGACTGTAGTCACGGCGTGCCCACAGAGACGGCTCGGCGTGCCAGCAGTGGCACGCGTGCCACGGGTTCGCCATCACTGACCTAGTCTGTACTCAAGCACTGAGCTTTCTGAGACATTGCTTTCGTTTACCTCTCACTAAGCCTTGAGACCAAAGTTATGTATGCCACCAGCTCCCCATTAGAAGTTACAAATTCCCTGCCAGATAGGCTCAGCAGACATTCAACTAGGGCCATGAATAGGAGCTCCATAATTTGATGGTCCAACAAAGTTCACAGCAATGGGGGTATCTATTCTGGGGCCTCTTTGACACCCAAGAAAACAAGAAATGTCAAGTTTATTGCTTTTGCAACAGTCACAGTCTGGACTCCAGACAGGTTGCCTTCCGATTCCCATGGTCAGAACCATTGATGTATGCTTCCCTCCCATTCCCCTCAGACCATGTGTTCTCCACAAAATACAGAGTGACGGTAATTCTAATAGCACCATGGTAGCTGGTGGTCCCATCTGTTTTGGTTTAATGCATTGACCCTGCAAATGACCACCTGCAGATGCATTCACCTGCAACCATTTCACACACTACTCTCTTAAAATTGGGGGCAGCACCAACCATTCCATGTCAACTTCCTTACAGCTCACAGCCAAGGTTTTGGTATGGCAACAGGCTCAGAGTGAACTTACTCAAAAGAGGTGCAATCCATCTTGCTTAATAGTAGAAAATCTTCTATATGCAAATGTTACATTGCTAAGTGGAAGTATTTTTCCCTGTGGTGCCAGAAACATAACCTTTCACTGGCGAAGTCAAAACTTCTCTGTATCCTTAACTACCTCCTCTCCCTAAAGCCATCCAGACTTCCAGGCAGTGCACTGAGCGTATCTGGGAGATATCAGTGCATTTCACCATCCTGAAAAGAGCTACTCCATTTTTCTTCACTCCATGACAAGTCTGATTACTTAAGGGTATTGTTAGAACTTTTCTTCCTGTATCTCGACCTATACCTCACTGGGATCCAAATTTAGTACTAGCAGCACTTATGTAGCTTCTGTCTGAGCTCTTTGTTTCATGCTCCTTCCCGTATTTATTAGTGAAATTGGCTTTTTAATAGCGATTACTTCAGCTCAGAATGTAGGTGAGCTCTGTGCCCTTGT
Organism: Sternotherus odoratus; assembly: GCA_032164245.1. Taxonomy (NCBI): domain Eukaryota; kingdom Metazoa; phylum Chordata; order Testudines; family Kinosternidae; genus Sternotherus; species Sternotherus odoratus. The sequence goes on along the minus strand of JAVMKO010000018.1, from coordinate 16,398,428 downwards.
GGCAGACATGTCTTAAACTGTCTTTCATAGAGACAAGGTGTCCTTCTGACTACATCCTGAGTTTGTTCCTAAGGTCTTGTCAAACTTCCATCTGAATGAAACAATTCATTAACCTGTATTTTATCTGAAACCTCACAATGCTAGGAACACTGAAAGATAATACGCTCTACATTTGAAGAGCCCTGGCTTTCTGCTTGGAGTGGAGAAAGCCATTTTGAAGATCTCTCTGACAGTTAGTTTCCTTCGCCAAGATAATGAAGGGCAAGGCCATAGTTCTGAAAGACTCTTGAGGCACGTCTCTGGCTGCCATCCTCCTTTGCTACCAGGGTTCAGAAACTCCTCCTCTGTGATATATCAAAACTTACTTAACTGGAGCATATGCTGCCTCAGTAGCACCACTGCAAGGTGTCCAACATTCTGAAATCTGCAGATCTGCTACATGGAGCTCGGTCCATACATTTACTAGACACTGTGCTCTTGACTCAGACCTTGGCAAATGGTACATTATTTGGTTCACCAGTCCTTCAGACTATGATGCCAAATATCTCCTTACACCATACTCCTAAAAAAGCACTGCTTGGGAATTACCCACAGTGAATAGCCATAGGGCCCAGTGCACAGGTGGAGACCAATGGACACCGCTGTTAAAGAATTTCCAGTCTCAGGTGCCTGGAGAGCATGCGCCCCCACAGTGAATACCCAAACAGCCTGCAGGTCACATGCGGCCCATCAAAGTAATCCACAGGCGGGCTGCGAGACCGTTTGTTTACATTGACCGTCCACAGGCATGTCCTCCCACAGTCCCAGTGGTCGTGGCTCACCATTCCTGGCCAATGGGAACTGCTGGAAGCAGCGGCCAGCACGTCCTGACATCCTGCACCACTTCCCACAGCTCCTATTGGCCGGGAACAGTGATCTGCGACCACTGGGAGCTGTGGGCAGCCGTGACTACAGATGGTCAATGTAAACAAACTGTCTCACGGTCCGCCAGTGGATTACCCTGATGGGCCTCATGTGGCCTGCAGGTTGCCCACCACAGACCCAAAGGGACTATGCATCTCGAAGAACTCCAGTTACTATAATGTAAGTAATGCTGCTCATGCAACTGCAAAGCAGTAACACAGAAAGAATATTAAGTACAATATACAAAAGGTTAGAGGGTAGAACCATAATTTCTTCTGAATCACAGAATCATAGATTATCAGGGTTGGACGGGACCTCAGGAGGTATCTAGTCCAACCCCCTGCTCAAAGCAGGACTAATCACAACTAAATCATCCCAGCCAGGGCTTTGTCAAGCCTGAAAAAACCTCTAAGGAAAGAGATTCTACCACCTCCCTAGGTAACCCATTCCAGTGCTTCACCACCCTCCTAGTGAAAAACTTTTTCCTAATATCCAACCTAAACCTCCCCCAATGCAACTTGAGACCATTGTCCTTGTTCTGTCATCTGGTATCACTGAGAAAAGTCTAGATCCATCCTATTTGGAACCCTGTTTCAGGTAGTTGAAAGCAGCTATCAAATCCCCCCTCAGTCTTCTCGTCCGTAGACTAAATAATCCCAGTTCCCTCAGTCGCTCCTCATAAGTCATGTGCTCCATGCCCCTAATCATTTTTGTTGCCCTTCTCTGGACTCTTTCCAATTTTTCCACGTCCTTCTTGTAGTGTGGGCCCCAAAACTGAACACAGTACTCCAGATGAGGCCTCTCCAATGTTGAATAGAGGGGAACAATCACGTCCCTCGATCTCCTGTCAATGCCATTAGCCTTCTTGGCAACAAGGGCACACTGTAGACTCACGTCCAGCTTCTCGTCCACTGTAACCCCTAGGTCCTTTTCTGCAGAACTGCTACCTAGCCATTCGGTCCCTAGTCTGTAGCAGTGCATGGGATTCTTCCGTCTGAAGTGCAGGACTCTGCACTTCTCCTTGTTGAACCTCATCAAATTTCTTTTGGCCCAGTCCTCTAATTTGTCTGGGTCCCTCTGTATCCTATCCCAACCCTCCAGTGTATCTACCACACCTCCCAGTTTAGTGTCATCTGCAAAATTGCTGAGGGTGCAGTCCACACCATCCTCCAGATCATTGATAAAGATATTGAATGCCCTGCTCTGGCTTTTGGTCATATATAAAAGGGCATGCTCTCACTGAAAGGAGAGAGCAAGTAGGAGATGATGCTGACCAGAAGCCCCAACTTATGCCCAAATAAAGCTTATTATACCCAGATAAATTTGTTAGTCTCTAAGGTGCCACAAATAGGCCTCCTTCATTTTGCTGATAACAGACTAACACAGCTACCACTCTGAAACTTACATTATAGTAACTGGAGTTCTTTGAAATGTGTATTCCCTTTGGCTATTCACTGTGGGTGAATATATGCTATATAATAAAAGGCCAGAGGATGTTTGTCCGAAGCCGTCATGCGCAGTAGAGACGACCCGGACAAACAGCATGCTGGGAGTTGTAGTTCGGCGGCACAAAATGGCCGCCGCGCGTGCGCCTCCGCGAGCCGTACAGACGGCCCAGACAAACAGCATGCTGGGAATTGTAGTTCAGCGGCACAAAATGGCCACCGCACATGCGCTGCTGCGAGTTGTAGATATGGCCCGGAGAAACAGCATTAAGCACTTTGGCCCGTGTACACGGGCTGTTACACTAGTATATATATATACACACTGGCTGAATAGGCGCAGGTGCATTTTACATCCAGCTGCCAGTGCCTCCTTGATCTGCTTCTGAACCTTGGCTAAGAATTAACCCCCCAGAACTCTTAGCAGTTCTCTGGTTTTCCACAGTTTCTAGGAATGCTAATGGAGTGAAATGCAGGATACACCTTCAGGATCCCAATAGATCTGTGCATCCCAATTTATCCAGTAAATAAAGCATTGTGATAATCCAGCCAAGAAAGAGAATCAGGCATACATTCAATGTTAGGAGTCAGAAAAAAATCATAAAGTTATGAATGAGCCCTGCATGCCAGAATGATAATGAGAAGCAAGAATAAAATGGAGTCAAGCCAGCCCCGTTCCACAGGTTTCACATGCTATCAACTCTGGAATAATGGAAGATTGTTTAAATTATTTTGTGGCACTGTGTCCTTGATAATCCAATGTTATCACTGTTCCCTACATCTTCTTTTGCAATCTCTTGCAGAGTCCTTACGACCAAGTGCCACTAGTTTGAACAGATTTTCTGCACTGCAGCCCCCAGTGTCGTCTGTGTCTTCTTCTGTATCCTCAGAGTTAGACTCCCGCAGGGCCTTAACTAGGTAAGATTCAGTCAGCCAATAGTATTTGCCATTCCAATATTTATGCATCCTAATTTACTTGCTACTTTTACTGCCACCACACAGAGAGAAGAGGTGGTCATTGAGCCGTGTCTCAGTGGTGCCCAGGCCTTTTTTCTTGAGTGGTTAAAATGAATGTAGAACCTATCTACATGTATCCTTTGTTCCAAAGGTCACACTTTATGTGAAGGATGCATTTATAAATACTGGAAAGCTGTGTTCTCTAGCACTTTACAAACCAGAAAGCTCTATAAACCAGCATTTTGGGAGGGGTTGTGGGCTCAGGGAGGAAGTTTGGATGTGGGAGAGGGCTCTGGATTGGGGCATAAGAGGCATTTTGGGGTGCTGGAACCTGGTGGCTCTCACCTTGGGTGATATGTCCAAAGAGGCGCTGGCAGGCAGCTCTGCATGCTGCCTCTGCCCACGGGTGCCGCCCCCCATCTCCCATTGGCCACGGTCAGTGCTCCTAGGCAGTGGAATGGTCCGAGAACTGGCTCCACAGCTCCCATTGGCCAGGGACCACGGCCAATGGGAACTTCAGGGGAAGAGGCAGTGTGCTGAGCCGCCTGGCCACCCCTTCTCCTAGGAGCATTTATCTTGGCCAGTCGGAGCTGCAAGGGTGGTGCCTGCAGGCGGAGGCAGCATACAGAACTCTCCAGACATGTCACCACTTGTGGGGAGCCACCTGAGATGAGTGCCGCCAGGATCCAGCACCCTGAAACACCCTTTCTCCCCCACATCCCAGCCCTCAGCCCTGAGCTCCCTCCCACACTCAAACTTCCTCCCTCTTAGTTAACCAGAATTTTTGATTTACCGGCACCCCTCATCCCCCAATATGCTGGATAACAAAGCTTTTACTATAGTTCATAAAGGTTAATAAATTATTATGATAGGTTTTTTAAATGGTTAATTTTTGTAGAAGGTTATAGAGTCCAACATGTCTGTAGGTTGCTTACGTATAACACTTTCTACCATTATGTTTATAACTAGCTATAAAACATACTACTCCTATCTGTAACGTGTTTATAGCATTTATTAATTATTTATTAAATTATTATAAACTGTTTACTTTAATGTACCCTTAATGTAAAGTTGACCAATTATTCATTCCAATGTGCATAACTTTGCATTTGTTAACAATGAATTTCATCTGCCATCAGGCTGTTCATTCACCTAAGTCTCTCTGAAATTCCCCACAGTCTTCTCTAATCTTGACTCTCGTAAATAATTTTGTCTCATTTGGGATTTTTCCATATCAGTATAATCTTCCTTTTTCCAAAGAATTAATTAAAATGTTAACTTAATTCCTAGGATTTATCTGACAGAAATTCCAGTGTTAGCATTTTGCTATTTTCAAATTATATTTCAATATATATATAGGTAAAGAATATACCAGTCATGCAACTTCACAGTGAAATGGTGCCATTACTTTAACATTAAAGTTCACTGTATTTTAAAGAGGCGTGATATATCCTTGGGGTCTCTTGTTTTAGATGTGCACTATGACACATATGCTCGCTCTCTCCCTCCCCTGTGTGCATGTATATATGCATTTATCACTTGGATCAAGCATCTGAGGGCCACACCACAGTTTTAAAGGGGAGGGGATCCACAGGCTGCATTTTGTCCACAGTCTGTACAGTTGAACTGTATTAAAAATACCTTTCATTGACTATTAAATTACCTTTTCATGTCTTCTGTAACCAAGAGCCTGTATAAGAGACAGCTACCCAGTAGTTTTTATAATGTTATGGGAAATGTGGGCAGTGTTAATTTTTAGCAGTAAGAGGATAAGAGCCTTCCATGTGAATGTTTTTTCACTTTCTAGTCGTGGGAGCACAGGCAGAGAGAAGAATGACAAACCACTCCCATCTTCAGTCACCCGTCCAAACACCTTCCTGCGAGGTAGCAGCAATAAAGAGCTGCTGCTAGACAATCAGGCACAAGAAGAACAACGGCGAGAGATGCTAGAGACAGTGAAACAGCTAACAGGTGGCATGGATATGGAGAGAAACATCACAGAGACAGACCGGAGCAAAGCCAAGGAAATCGGTGAGAGACTCCTCCATGAGTACTGGGTGAGAACTCCTGGAGCTCATTAATACAGGGGAATCCTTTTGAATGTGCAGAAATGTTTGAGGGAGAATTTCTCAATATAAGTGACAGTTCTATGTGTGTCGTTGTGGATTTTTTCCCCACAGTGACTCACAGTAGAGCTTTTGTAGCTAAACCCCCTTTTCCAAAGTTTTATAACTCAGCTGATTTGCACATTTCTCTTTTAATTGGCACCTTTGCTCACCAACAGCCTTTTGGTTTCACATAACTAAAAATACAGTTTCTTCTTCAAGTGCTTGCTCATGTCCATTCCATGTACGTGTGTGCCTGCACCATTGTCAGAGATTTTTCCCGTAGTCATTTCCATTAGGCCGACTCTGGCGCCACACACTTACGTGCCAGTATATGGGGTACTGCTGTCCCCACACTCTCTCAGTTCCTTCTTACTGCTCATGATGTTTCTTGGACAACCTTTCTTGTTGCAGCAAGGCTTCTTCCCAGTGGTTTCTGGATTCCTCCTTGGTTTGTAGTTATATAATAGTTATATAGTTTTTTGTATATAGTTTTTACAAGTAATGATAGTCTATATAGTTAGTGTAAATAGATAGTTCCCATTGTTGAAAGACATGTTCACCCCAGGGGCCAGGCATGCTTAAAGCCTTGTGCCTCCTGTGGTAAACGACTCTCACTCCAGTTGCCTAAAGTGCTTGGGGAAAACACATGTGAGGAACAAGTGCCAGATCTATTGGGTCTTCAGACCTGGCACTTAAAAGGACAGAGACATCAGGCTGAAAGACTCTCCTTGTGGAAGCTGTCCTCAGACCAGTCTCAGAACCAAGCCGCTCCGATTCAGCACAGCATACTTGAGTATTGGTGCGAAGCGCTCCTTCGCACTGAGCTCGTCCCAGCACAGTTCACAATTCTCTGGTGCCAAGGAAGAAGCACAAGCAGCAGCACACCAACAGAGGGTGCTGACCGGTGCAGAAGAGAGATAAGCGGCGGCGGGGAGGGGGAGAAAGCATCGTGAGACCCATGCTGCACCACATTTCTGCTTCTGGGCTCATGTTGGCACCATCAACTCTGCTAAGGCATTGAGTCCTGTACAGGACCCTCCACCAACACCAGGAAGCCACCTTGGTGCCAGTGGTCTGACAGTGTCATTGGCCCCCCAGAGGCTTTCCAGCTAGCTACAGACCTACTTTCTCTGCCAGTCCTGCCAACCGCAATGGGATGCCTGTCAGCTCCAGCCTCTGGAAGCAGGAGAGAACAAGGAGCGCCAGGTGACTTCCTGGCTCCAGGCCTCTCAGCTCCTTCTAGGGCAGAGGTGAGCAAACTACGGTCCACAGCCACATCCTGTCAATGGGACCGTCCTGCCCGGCCCCTGAGCTGCCGGCCGGGGAGGCTATCCCCCAGCCCCTCCTCCCCTCCCCCCCCCCCCCCCGGCAGCTGCAGTGTGCCGCGCCACCAATGCTCCGGCCTGCCACTCTTGCCAGTCAGCGCAGGTGGCATGGCTGCAAGCTGCTGCCGCTCTCAGCAACATAAGGGGGTTGGATAAGGGGCAGAGTCCTGGGGAGCAGTCAGGGGACAGGCAGTAGGGGGCTGTTGTATGGGGCAGAGATTCGGGGGGACAGTCAGGGAGATGGGGGAGATTGGATGGGGTGGAGGTTTTGGGGGGATTAGGGGATGGGGAATAGGGGGGTTGGATAGGTGTGGGAGTCCCATGGGGGGGCTGTCAGGGGTTGAGGGTGTTGATAGGGTTTGGGGAAGTCATGGGACAGGGAGCCCGGGGAATTGGTTAAGGGGTGGGGGTTGCCAGGGGACAAGGAGCAGGGGGATGTCAGGTGGGTCAGGAGTTCTATGGGGGGCAATCATGATGTGGGAAGTGGGAGGGGGTCAGATAGGGCGAGGGAGCCAGACTGGGGAGGCACAGCCTTCCCTACACGGCCGTCCATACAGTTTTGGAACCCTGATGTGGCCCTCAGGCCAAAAAGTTTGGCCACCCCGACCTATGGCAATTTTGGAAGCTCCTTCACTGTAGGCTTTCAAAAGCTAGCTGGATAGCTATCTGTCTTGGATGGTTTAGACAAAACAAATCCTGTATCTTAGCAGGGTTAGACTCGACTAGACTAGTATTGCAGTAGATCAGCAAGTTGAGACAGCAGCTACTGCCAGCAAGCTTCCTCTCTCCTGGACCCTGCCGTGTCTCCCCTTCTGCTCTGTGGATGTGGTAAAGGAGCAGGGGAGGATGGGACATTAGCACCCCTTTATTTCCCCCCCTCCCCAAAACAGCAAACAGGAGGCTCCAGGGAGCACCTCCAAGGCAGAGGGCAGGAGCAGCACATGGAAGTGGTGGGGAGGGACAGCTGAACTGCTGGGCAATTGATAGCCTGCTAGGTGGCTGCCACACAAGGAACTCAGGTGAGTGGGGAGCTCATAGGGGGCTGCCAGTCCACCCTGGTTCCAGGCCCCCTACAATTAACTCCAACAGTTGCTCTTTCTGGAAGCAGGAAACTACCAAACAACCTTATAAGGGAGCATTGCACAACTTTAAACGAGCATGTTCTCTAATTGATCAGCAACATAACAATGAAACAATGTTAACCAGGACGACTTTAAGTGAGGAGATACTCCAGGTGGCACCTTAACTTTCGTGGGCTATAGCCCACTTCATCGGATGCATAGAATGGAACAGAAGAAAGATGTATTTATATACAGAGAAAAAAAATAAAAAGTTGTACATTAGCATACCAATTCTAAGAGGCTGTTTAATTTGGATGGGCCATTATCAGCAGGAGGAAAAAACCTTTTGTAGTGGATTGCTGTCTCACAAGTGATAAGACTCTTTGGGTACATCTTCATTACCCGCCGAATCGGTGGGTAGCGATCGATCTTCTGGTGATCGATTGCTCGCGGCGCCCCCGTTGACTCCGGAACTCCAGCTTGCTGGGAGGCGCAAGCTGGAGTCGACGGGGGAGCGCGCCGCCGCCCGCCGCCGCCATGAGGACGAGCGGTAAGTCGGCTGCAGATACGCAAACTTCAGCTACGTGATTCACGTAGCTGAAGTTGCGTATCTGCAGTCGATCCCCCCCTGTAGTGAAGACCAGCCCTTTGAAGGGAACTTAACAGGGAAATGCATTCAATTAGTGTAATGAGACATACCCTGTTTCCCCGAAAGTAAGACATCCCCCGAAAATAAGACGTACTTTCAGTTTTGCCTCTCGCTGTAATAGAATGTAATGTAATTTTGGGAGCAAAAATTAATATAAGACACTGTCTTATTTTTGGGGAAACACGGTAGTCCCAGTTTAACCCTTGGTTGATAGTGTCCAATTTGCAAATTAATTCCAGTTCCTCGGCTTCTTGTTGGAGTCTGTTTTGGAAGTTTTTCTGTTTTAAAATTGACATCTTCAAGTCTTTAATAGAATGGCCAGAGTTTTATCACTTGTGAGACATCAATCCACTACAAAAAAAAATTTCCTCCTGCTGATAATGGCCCATCCAAATTAAACAGCTTCTTAAATTTGGTTTGGTAATGTACAACTTTTTTTTTTTTTCTGAGTGTATAAATACATCTTACTTCTGTTCCATTCTATGCATCCGATGAAGTGAGCTATAGCCCACAAAAGCTTATGCTGAAATAAACTGGTTAGTTTCTAAGGTGCCACAAGTGTTCTTCGTCTTATTTATGGATACAGACCAACACGGCTGCTAATCTTAAACCTGTTCTCAAGGTGTGGCGTCCCCAGTGCTGAATAAAGGGGAATAATCACTTCCCTCAATCTGCTGGCAATGCTTCTACTAATAGAGCCCAATATGCCATTGGCCTTCTAGGCAACATGGGCACACTGGTGCCTCATATCCAGCTTCTCGTCCACTGTAATCCCCAGGTATTTTTCTGCAGAACTGTTGCTTAGCCAGCTGGTCCCCAGCTGTAGCAGTGCATGGGATTCTTCCTTCTGAAGCGCAGGACTCTGCACTTGTCCTTATTGAACCTCATCAGATTTCTTTTTGCCCAATCCTCCAATTTGTCTAGGTTACTCTGGATCCTATCCCTATCCTCCAGTGTATCTACCTTTCCCCCCATCTTAGTGTCATCTGCAAGCTTGCTGAGATTGCAATTAATTCCATCATCCAGATCATCGATAAAGATGTAGAACAAAACTGGCCCCAGGACCGACCCCTGAGGTACTTTGCTTGATACCGATTGCCAACTAGACATTGAGCAATTGATCACTCCCCAGTGAGCTTGACGATCTAGCCAGCTTTCTATCCACCTTATAGTCCATTCATCCAGTCCATACTTCTTTAACTTGCTGGCAAGAATACTGTGGGAGACCGTATCAAAAGCTTTGCTAAAGTCAGGATATATCACATCCACTGCTTTCCCCTCATCCACAGAGCCAGTTATCTCATCGTAGAAGGCAATTAGGTTACTCAGGCATGACTTGCCCTTGGTGAATCCATGCTGACTGTTCCAGATGACTTTCCTCTTCTCTAAGGGCTTCAGAATGGATTCCTTGAGAACCCGCTCCATGATTTTGCCAGGGACTGAAGTGAGACTGACCAGTCTGTAGTTCCCTGGGTTCTCTTTCTTCCCTTTTTAAATATGGGCATTTAAATATGGGCCTTTTTCAAATAATCTGGGACTTCCCCAAATCACCATGAATTTTCAAAGATAATGGCCAGTGACATCTATACCACTGTGCCACCTAACCTTGCTCAGAGCAAGTCATGATGCCACACCAGTAAAAACACTGGTGGCTGTTGACACCTTGTCTGTGCTGAAGGCCCGCTGTCGCTCTCTCCATTCGAGCTGAACCAGTAGTGGCACAGTACTGGGAAAATTTAAGAAAAGGTTCCATATGTATAAAGCTTTGGACGGTGAGCTTTTTAGGGTAGGGACAGTGCCTAGCATGTGATGAATGTTACTTCAATATAAATACTGAATAACAGTCATAACTTACAGAGCACAGTGCGAGCCCCTCTGTAGATTCAGGCTTTTCTCTGAAGTGAGTTTGAGTGGAGGCAAGTCCAGACCTGGAGGATTGGCTGGAGAGAGAGAATCTTTGGGGGTTTTCTTTCTACTGTGGATTTTGGAGTTAGGAAGATTGTCTTTGGTTTCTGACATTCACAGGTAACGTGCTGTAAATCTGCAGTATTGAGTGAGAACTGCTGCCACAGCTCAAAAATTAATTATTTCACATTTGTAAAGTGCTTTGAAGGTACAAAATGCTATGTCACATTATGCTAACTGAGAAGGGTGATTTGCAGATGTGGAGGGTTCACAAGTTGAAAAACAAGCTAAATAAGAGATGATTTATGCCTGATGATCAGAATGACTCATGAGAAACTGGCAGAAAACAGAATCTAAACTGTTTATTTTACCCCCACACTGGTACGCTTCCAAATCAGCCTTCTTTCAGTCATCATAGGAGAGAGTGCCTATCAAGAGCTCTGTTCAGCCAGCAGGAATGGCGGAGAGAGAAGACTTGAGGGATTTTTAATTTACCTTTTTAAAAATACCTTCTTTTGGAACTGAAGATGACCTGTTTATCCAGTGACTGTTTTCTCTACCCTATTACCAGCCAAGCCAGAAACTCCGTCAGCTCCAGTACAAGACAGACCTTCACTGTCAGAAGAGGAAATGGAGAGAAAGTGCAAATCCATCATTGATGAGTTCTTGCACATTAACGATTATAAGGTAAACAGAACGAAAACCTCACCTCCAGAAAGCCATGCAACAGTAGGATGTTTTGCATTTTTTCCTTTCCAAGAACAGTGTCTTTTTAAACACCCTGTTCTTAGTTCTTTAACATAAACCATGGGACCTACTGGAATTTGGATAGAAGGGATCGGTGCACAACTTTAGCACAGTTCTCTGACTGCTCTGGTTCTTCCATTGCTATCGACAGAGGAGAAATAGTCCCCTTTGGGTACCGTGAGTAGAAAGTTTTAGATATGTCTGTCATGACCAGTGAGCAGCACTGTTGTAATAGTGTGTCAGTGCTGGATGTGAAAAGCAAGAGAAACTAGACAAAGGTTTAATTCACTGATAAGGAACCCGCTGTTCAGACCTTAGGCGGATGAAATAACACATTGAACAGAGTACTCCAGGGACAGTAAATGAGAATTATTGAACAACTATCATCACTCCATAGTTAAGGTTGCAACTGAGTTTCCATTGTAAGCTGGATTTAGGCCTCTCCGGTAAAATCCATAAGCGTATTGTCCTCAAAATTGATAGACTAGGTCTGTAGCAGAGGTAGAATTTTTCTGCAAAGTTTCAAGTGACTAGAATGAGGAGTTCCTAAATTGACACCCTGCAAATAGAGTCATTAAACACAGTTCAAAAATTCTTCTAAAATTTTGTAGCAGCTTAACAGAACTTGCGAATGGTTCTCTCATTACACTAATTGATTGCATTTCCCTTGTTAATTTATCTTCAATGTAAATTTACCTTCAGGTGTTAAATCCTGCCTGACAGAAATCCATTTCAAAAGGTATTTTCTTTTCCTGTTGATAATGGCCCATCTAAATTTAACAGCCTCTTAGAATTGGTATGCTAATGTGTACAACTTTTTTTCTCTCTCTTTTTTTCTGTGTGTATAAATGCATCTTACTTCTGTTCCATTCTATGCATCCGATGAAGTGGGCTATAGCCCACGAAAGCTTATGCTGAAATAAACTAGTTAGTCTCTAAGGTGCTACAAGTATTCTTTGCTTTTTTTTTTAGATATACCTCCCAGTGTACCCATTATAAGGCATTTTAGTTTCTATAGTCACTGATACAATGAAATGTTTTTTTCTGGCTGGATATAGGAGAATGCTTTTTCTGATTTTCTAAGGATATTTCTACAGAGACAGAGTAAAAGTATACCGACTAACACGGCTGCTATTCTTGAACCAGAGTTAAAGTAGTTTGGCTTCTTGTTTGAGAAGTGCAACCATAACTGCATTCCCTAAGGGTTAAACATTTGAGATTTGTTGTTATGGGTTTTGTTCTTTGATTTTTAGCTCTAACATTCTTGAAATGTAACAGGCACTCTGTAAAGGCACGGTAACAAAGAGTCCTGTGGCACCTTAAAGACTAACTAACGTATTGAAGCATAAGCTTTCGTGGGCTAATACCCACTTAGTCGGATGCAAGCAGTGGAAGTGTCCAGGGGAAGGTGGACATTTCCACTGCTTGCATCTGACAAAGTGAGTATTAGCCCACGAAAGCTCATGCTTCAATACGTTAGTTAGTCTTTAAGGTGCCACAGTACTCTTTGTCACCTCTGCTATTCCAGACTAACATGGCTACCTCTCTGATTCTTGTAAAGGCGCGTGACTCACCCAGTGGTGCCTCCTTCTGGTCGGCCGTAGCTTTCCAACATGGAGCGCCCTCTGCAGGCTGGTGTCTCGCTGGCCCCGTGTCCCTCCCTCGACCCCAGTGCCCTTTTGCCTGGGGTGCTGCCCTCTGGCAGTTCCCTCTCACTCTATCCGGATCTGCCCTCCCCAGGGAACCCCCAACCCTCTAATCCCCACCTTGCCTCAGTCTGGGCTACTGCCTGTCATCATCAAGCCCCTGCTCCCTGGGGCAGACTGCAGGGTAAGAACTAGGGGTTATTTTGGGCCAGCTGCCTCTGCCTTAACCCCCAGTACCTTTTTAGGCGTTGGTATCAGGCCTGCAGCCTGGGAGGTCACCAGTCCTGAGCTCAGCCTGCCCCTTCCCCAGCCCTGCTCCACCCTCAGTGCCCTGTCACACAGGCAGCCAGGCCCTGCTCCCTCCCAGCCTGGAGTGAGACCTCCTGAGTGCCTGGCTCACAGCCCTTTTATACAGCCAGCTGTGGCCCGATTGGGGCGTGGCCCAGCTGCCATTGGTTCTCCAATCAGCCCATTCTAGCAGATCTCAGCCCCAGCCTTCTCTCCTGACTTTAACCCCTTTTCTGCTGGAGTGGGGCAGTCACCCCACTACACACTCCAACCATTGGTATGTGCCTACAACCTAAATTTCACCTGAACAGAGTTTTGATGTAGCACATATCACTAGAAACACCCTGGTTCTTCCTGTGTTTAACCCCAGTGTTTACTTTGTAATCAGATTAAAACTGTGATTTAGCTTTGTGACATCCTCTAGCGAGAGCTGGGATGTATAGCCATGGACTCAGCAGTCCATTATAAAAACCCTTAGTCACATTATCCTTGTTTCTGTCAGGCACTAACATGCACCTGATTTAAAACCATGGCCTCAACATGGAGTCTGGGATTACCGTAGACCAGGAATCTCAAACACGCGGCCCATGGGGTTCTTTTCTGTGGCCCACCGTGCCCCCCACCCTCCCGCACTCACCTAGTGCAGCTCCAGCCCGGCGTGCCTGCTCCCAGAGGGGCTGGAATCACTCCCTGCAACCGCTGGCGGAGGGGGAGGGCACAACTCTCTGGATGTTCGTCTTGCTTCCAGGCACTGCCACCATAGTTCCCATTGGCCGGGAATTGGGAACCACGGCCAATGGGAGCTTTGGGGGAGGTATGATTACTCTCTATAAATATATTAGAGGGATAAATACCAGGGAGGGAACGGAATTATTTAAGGTCAGTACCAATGGGGCCATAAGAACAAATAGATATAAACAGGAAGTTTAGAGTCAAAATTAGACGAAGGTTTCTAACCATCAGAGGAGTGAAATTCTGGAACAGCCTTCCAAGGGAAGCAGTGGGGGCAAAAGACCTATCTGGCTTCAAGACGAAGCTTGATAAGTTTATGGAGGAGATGGTGTGATGGGAAAACATAATTCTGGCAATTGATCTTTGACTATGGTAATAGAGGGGCCTGGTGGTATATGATGGAAAGTTGGACGGGATGGGATCTAAGATACTACAGAGAATTCTTTCCTGAGTGTCTGCCTGGTGAGTCTTGCCCATGTGCTCAGGGTTCAGCTGATCGCCATATTTGGGGTCAGGAAGGAATATTCCTCCAGGGCAAATTGGCAGAGGCCCTGGAGGTTTTTCGCCTTCCTCTGCAGCAGGAGGCACGGGTCACTTGCTGGAGAATTCTCTGTACTTTGAAGTCCTTAAACCAAGATTTGAGGACTTCAGTAGCTCAGATATAGGTGAGAGGTTTATTGCAGGAATGGGTGGGTAAAATTCTGTGGCCTGCGTTGTGCAGGAGGTCAGACTAGATGATCATAATGGTCCCTTCTGACCTTAGAGTCTATGAGTCTATCTGGAGGAGTGATCATGGCAACACCGAGTCCTGTGACCTCGGTCCCCCAGTTTCCAGCCGCTTTCCGGAGCGGGGAAGCAGGCAGGCAGGGAGCCTGCCCTCTCCTCCCGTTCCCATCCTGCAGCCCAGTCCCCTGCCCTAAGCCCTCTGCCGCACCCCTCCTGCACTCTAACCCCTTGCCCTGAGCCCCCTGCTTCATTGTGCACCCCTCCTACACCCCACACCCCAGCTCCCTGCCCTGAGCCCCCTGCCACACCCTTCACACCTCCTGCACTCACTGCCTTGAGCCCGCAACGCATCCTGCACCTGACACCCTGCCACACCCCTCACACTTCCTGCACCCCTCACCCCAGCCCCTTGCCTTGAGCCCCCTGCCACACCCTGCACCCTGACCCCCTGCCACACCCCTCACCCGTCCTGAACTCCAACTCCCTGCCCTGAACCCTCACCACACCCTGCACCCCTCCTGTGCCCCTTGGGGATAGGGAGGGGGTGGAGTGTGTGGGCGGGGTTTGGGGAAGGGGTTGGAATAGGGGCAGAGAAGGTGTGGGAAGAGGTGGGGCAGGGTCTCATGGAAAGGGAGGAGTGGGGACGGAGCTGGGGGCAGGGTGTCAGTAATGCAGCCCTCAGGCTCATGTACTCGTCCTCATGTGGCCCCCGTGATCATTTGAGTTTGAGAACCTCTGCGTTAGATCCTGTGACGTGTGGAAAATAGCCATCTAGAAAGTCCAGACATTCATCTGGGGCTACGAATTCCTGACAAGAATGGGTATGATCCAAGATAAAGGGCATTTAAATGTATTGAGTCATAGAGACCACTGAAGTCTACTGTGTTTGACTTAAACATTCAGCTGAAGAGCTTCTTCTGTGATGATAGTGCAGATATTAGAAGTATGGTGTTACTGTATTTCTCTCTTACAGTTCTTCAGCGCATTATACTTGTGTATTTTTATGAAGTGTGGGTACAGAACGTAGGGTCTGTAGAGAGAGGAAATGTTGTATTTGCCAAATATGATTCATATATTTTCTGCTTCATTACATGGCATCTTTTCATAACGTAGGAATTGCCATGCCAGATTGGACCAGAATTCCATCTAGTTGAGTAGCCTCTCACTGAGATGGAACAATGTTTTAGAGGAAGAGGCGAGAAACTTTCTAGAGAACAATAATTGAATATCCTGCCCATAGAAGAATTTGCTTCCTAGCACCTGTCAGTTAGCAGTTAGCGTATTCCCTGAAGCATGAATATTTAAAACTTCTGTTAATTGTAACTGTGGTAACAATCATCTGTATAAATATCTAATACTTTTTTTTTTTTTACCCCTACTGAGTTCTTTGCCACGGATGTCTTGAGGCAACGTTAATTATCTTAATTATGCACCCTCACCTTTCAGTTTCCCTGAATGACAAAAGTGTATAAAAATAATCTATTGACTTCAGCCAAAAGAATTAAGTGTCATAGACTTCATTTTAGTGAAGAACATTCTCCTGCCTTGCATGTCCTGATGTTTCCCAGAATTCAGATAAATGATTCTCTGTGGTGTTTGAACAGGAAGCAATGCAATGTGTGGAGGAGTTGAATGCACAGAGTCTGCTGCCCATTTTTGTGCGAGTTGGAGTGGAGTCTACTCTCGAGAGGAGTCAGATCACCAGGGATCACATGGGCCAGCTACTACATCAATTGGTGCAGTCGGAAAAGCTAAGCAAACAGGACTTCTTCAAAGGGTTCGTATTCTGCCATATAAACACTTCAATTAAATCGCAAATTTCTTTTTATGTTAATTTCAAAATCATACTCTTGCGTTGGGGTCTAACTCCTTCCCAGCTTCCTGAGAGAGCACCGGTATCCTACAAGTATTTTTTTTGAAAGAGGATTTATATTTACCCATTGAGGAGTCTCATATAACTGGGGGGAAGGGTGTGTTAAATCAATATTTGAGTGAAATTAATGCTTGCGAAAGGTTCCATATCGGCAGCTCTTTAAACTTAAGTCCTCCATCTATCCCCAGAATGGGGATAGTTCTTGCAATGACGAAACAGGCTTCACTCATGCAGTACCCTGCTGCCAGTGACTCAACTCTGATTTATAGGGACCAACCCTAGAGATAAGGGTAGTATGGTGCCAAACGCAGTTATACTGCTGGTGGTGTGGACGTCTGTCCTCTAGGAACTGAAGACAGACCACCTCATTGGTCATTGAACAGGTGTTAGATTGTCATATGGTAACTGCATCCTGATCACACTGACCTAGCCTAGATTTGAACCTGTTGCACAAAAGTAAAACAAACCATGTATCCATAAGAGTCCCTTAAAACAGCCAGTATGCCCCAGGGATCATAATGCAATGGTTAAACCAAGAATAACTAATAAAGTAGTGCTCTAACTATGACAGAAGAAATTAATGTTTTCACATATTAAATGTTAGTGTCTGTAGCCATTTCATGGTGCTTTTATTTGAAAGGTTGCCATATCACACTGCTATTGACTGCTTAGTGATGACAGGGTCAACAAGTCCATCACTGACAGTGTGTTTTGAAATCAAAAAAAATCTGAAAGCTGATGCAGATGGATAACATAACCTGGATTTATCAATAGACTTGGAAGACCCTTTTGCTTCTATGACTAGTGGAGGCCAGATAGATCATAGAGTAGAAACATTTGATCCCCAAATATAATGTGTGGTAAGTACACCTTCCTTGCTGCTGGACAAGATGAACATTCACTTTGGAAACACATACTGTCATCAAAACACAAAGCTAACATAATAGGCTTTATAATACCTAGTTAAAATCTGTTGTTCCACATGAGCTAGGGTAAGAAAAACATAACACAAGGGTTTAAAGTGTGTGTGTATGTTTGTGTGCGTGTATGTGCGCATGCAGTGACTTACAGATTCATGATTATTCACATTGAGTCTGGTCTTCAGACCAGAAGAGCTGTGTATCTTGAAAGCTTGTCTCTTTCACCAGTGGATGTTGGTTGAACCTCAATGGATGTTGGTTCAGTAAAAGGTATTACCTCACCCACCGTGTTTCTCTAATATCCTGGAACCAACAGAGCTACCAGAACACTGTAAACTACAATTTATTACACTTCACTTGATATTGATAATGAGTTACAGTGCCCAAAGAAGTGGACTGTTGGTGAAGTATTAGGATATGTGGTATTCCTGTGGGGGACAGAGGGCAAGAAACCAAATGAATGCACTAGAGATAACCAGTGACTAGTGAGAAAGCCATGACATTCAGTGGACATATAGCAAAATTGCTAAAGACTTTCTATACCAGGGGTTCTCAAACTTCTTTGGTTCGAGACCCCTTTTCGCTGTGCCGTGTCCGCTGCCGCCCCCCACAACCACCAGGGGGGTCACAACCCCCCAGTTTGACAACCACTATTCTATACTTGCATCCGACGAAGTGGGTATTAGCCCACGAAAGCTTATGCTTCAATACTTTAGTTAGTCTTTAAGGTGCCACAGGACTCTTTGTTACCTCTGCTATTCCAGACTAACACGGCTACCTCTCTTGATTCTGTTCTATACTGTTCACCCAAAACATGTTACCATGAGATTCAGGGCCATGATCTGAGAAAAGATCATAGCACAAAATCTAAACTAAGCTCCACTCTAGTGAGAAACTCTGCATGATGAAATAAACAGCCAAATTACTGGCAGAAGAGCTCAGTCAAACCCAGGATGAACTAGTACCAGAAGACTTAATAAAGAAACAGGCTTATGAAACAGAAGGTCCTCAAAAATCATCCCTGAAACTAGTGAACAAGAAAAAGAGAATTCATCAGAATCCATTTAAAATGGATACCAGAAGACTATTGAAGGTTTCTGGGAACCAATGAATCAGTGTAAATTTTCTGATAGAGGAGCATTTATAATCCACCGGGTAAAAAGTGAGTGCCTGGTTCCACTGATGAAACATGAAGCTGGTTGATTGATAATCTATCATTGTGGTTTTGGAAGGGGTTTCGAAAATTCTGAAATCTGGATCTGCAGTTTGAAAAAAAGACCTCATAAATTAGCCATAGAGCCTTGTGTTCTGGAATGCCTGGACCTCCTGCTAACCCAGCCAAGTGTGCAGGTGATTTTCCTAAAAGAGAAAGATTGAACTTCTCAGGTCACCTTGCGGTTTATTGACTATTTTCTTGTCTTATGTTTTAGACACTTGATGGATCACATCAGACTAATCAAACATTGTTTCGTTGGAAATCTTATACCATATTTTCTGTGTCATCCCACATGTAAAATTCTGTTTGTTAGAGGTTTTGTATTTAAAAAAGAAAATGCTTTTTACCTTTACAGGTGTCAGGATTGTTGATGAGTGGCTCATTATTGAGTAATGGGAGTTTTAAAAATTATTTTCCTGTATGTTTGACTAGCACCCTCCATGGCATTCCAGTCACATAGAGGGAATTTCCTCTTGCAAATATTTCCAGTACTTCATCATTTCCACGAGGTAATTACTCTAGACAATAACCTGGAGAGGATTGGATGGCATACCACTGGGCTTTTTTAATATAAATCAAAAGTATATAATGCAGGGTGGATTTACTTGGCAGAAAAAATTCACTGAGACTGGAATTGGATTTAATATTTTGAGTTTCTCCTTTCTCCCAAAGGTTTTCAGACACCTTGGAGCTGGCAGATGATATGGCCATTGATATACCACATATTTGGTTGTATCTAGCTGAATTGGTGACCCCCATGTTAAAAGAAGGAGGAATCTCTATGAGAAAACTTATAATGTAAGCAATGCTCTTTTTGTTCATCAACTGTCATGCCTAAACTAGCCTGATTATGCTATAACATTTGAGCAGCATGACTTCTGTTGGTTGACTAGACAGGAATAGTATGAGACTCTATATGTGAGACCTTGTGAGAGATCTTCCAAAAATCAAATTTGCATTAATGTGGAAGCTCTGATGGCGCAGGAGCTTGCTGTTGTGCAGTCGTTCGTTCGTTGTTGGGTTTTTTTAACATTTTTTTACCAATCCTCTTCATTCCCAGCTGAATTAAAAACAACCTGAAGTTGTAGGACCAGAATGACTCAAGGAAATGTTAAGGTCTGATCTTTTAAGGGGATGTGAACTCTGCTTTCATTTTCTGAAGATGCAGTTTTTTACCTCTGAGAATTGTGCTTAGAATTAATTACCACGTGGTGAGTTCGTCCATCAAAGTTGATGAGGACCACCCAATGTCATAGACATCTGGCTGATTACTATTAACCAGGAGCCCAAAATACACCCGCAAAACTGGAAAATCATTTCCAAAAATCAGAGCATTACTACGTATTTATCATTATCATCTTCAATTACATTTATATTGCAGCAGCACAGGTAGGCCAACCAGGCTTGGACCTGTTTATTGTAGCCCTCTACTGTTATCTAGAAAGTGACAGTTCCCTGCTCCAAAGAGCTTAGGGACAAGTTTTTAAAGGTGCTTGGGATCCTAACGTCCATTGAAATCAAAGACCTGCATATGTTTAAAATCTAGGCCTTACAATCTACAAGATCCTACAAACCAAATCCTCATCCCATCAAAATAAGTAGATTTGGCCCTATGTAAAAATAAGGTATAGAGGTGTTTTAATTGTTCCTGTTTTGCAGTTTTTCTAAGTTTTAGTCTAATATGGGCCCAATTCTACATCAGTGAATTTGATCAGAACTTTAACATTAACTTCAATGGAAGCAAGATGAGATCCCATATACAGAGCAGAAGTTAAAGCTGTGCAGTTTTCTGCATCAGCTTCATCCCCACCTCTCTCCTGCCGCAAATCAAGAGCTGCTTTTCACAACATTGTAACTTGTCTGAGACAGTCAAATATTATAATAAAAGTATTTATTTCTGTTCCATTCCAGCGAATTTAGCAAACCTTTACTTCCTGTGGGAAGAGCTGGGGTCTTGCTTTCTGAAATATTGCACCTTCTATGCAAACAAATGGTAAGTATGCGGGATACGACTTATAAATTGTGTTGGGTGCAGAAAGTAAATGATCATGCATAAAGACAATGTGCTCGTATTCCCAACATTTAGGTATAGGTGAACCTATGCAAATAACATAAGAAACCTGCCTTTCCTCCCTCAAATTTCAAACCAAGCCTCATAAAATTCCAAAAAATTGGGTTACCGTTTTCTTATCACATTTCCCTTTTGTAGGTACCTCTGCACCTGGCTTCTTCCAGAAGCTGGAGTGCTGAAATATTGCAAGAGAGCCATTCTCAAGGTATTTCTGGGCTGATCAGAAACAAGAATTACTGGCAAGCTCACAAAAGAGCCTGTTCTTGCAGACCTGCGAGGTTCTGGGAGTTCGGATAAGTTTCAGATGGCCAGTCAGACTTCTGGGTGTTTATCCAAACTAAACCTGCAAATTCTTGAGATTCACCTGTCTCTAGGGATAGAGATACCTATTCACCATGTAACTTCTAAAGTTCTCTTACACATTTTCACAGTTGTCTGTGAAGACACGTTGGTAGTTTCCCTATAAGTGTATCATTTATTTAAAATTTTATTTCTAAGATCAGGCTAAATAATTCACTTTGTGTAGTCTTGTACGTTAAACCCCATAAATTCATCACCTCCTTTTTAAAGCATGAATTCAAATTAGGTCAGTTGTTCCAGAAGTTTTTCCTTAATGTAGCTAGAAACTTATATTTTATTTTTTAAAATTAGTAATTTGCTGTTTGTTTGGATTGTGGATTTGCCATTTTCTCTATATCATGTGGGAGAAGAACAGGGAGAGGAGCCATGATCTTGTGGTTAAAGTACAGCCTAAAGTGGGTTCTAGTTCTAGTTCTGCCCGAATTCTGGCATAACCTTAGGTAAGTCACATGAGCCAAAATTTTCAGTGTTGGCTGCCTAAAGTCAGGCATCCAACACCATATTTAGTCACCTAAATCTTAGGTTTCAGTCACAGAAATACTGAGCACCAGCAACTCCCATTGACTTCTATAATCTGTCTCTGGAAATCAGGCCACATTTATCATGAAGTCTAACTTTAGATACCCAATAACCCATTTGTAAAATGAGGATAATAATACCTTACCAAACATGTGTTGTGAGGCTTAATTCATTAATATTTGCAAAGTATTTTGAGATTCTTGGGTTGGAGGCACTAAAGAAGAGCTTATTACTATTGCTATCTTCAGTATTGTTTGTTATATATATCAACATTTTTGGGAATTCTAAAAGGTCAGACATGAAGTCTACTGGACTGTCAGATGCAGAAGGTTGTACCACATATGATTGTAAAGGTATTTTCCATAGATTTACAATGAATTGTAAGATTTAAATTGTGACCTTGATGTCATACACATGACCTTGAGGATTGATCTCCATACAGAAGATATCCATGTGAACATGATTTTTCTAAATTAGACATGCTCTAACTTTATTCATGTAGACTAGAGGGACTGAAAGATAAGTAATTTCTTGCTAGGGCACAGCAAGTCAGTGGCAGAGCTATGAGTAGAACCCAAGTCAGTTGAGTCCCAGTTCTGTATGTCCACTGGACCACACTTTTACATATGGTCACTTTATTGTAGATGATCTTTGGTCATGTTGTTGCAAACTCCATATATCACATCAAGCCAGCCATATTTATTACACATCATTGTGGCATCTGAGCATCTTACAAGATACAACATTTACCTGTAAAAGGTAGGCTATTATATAGAACTTCTCCAGCACAGGCTTTCTGGAAGTTTTCACATCATGGCTAGACATATTTTTGATGGCTAAATGATTATTTATTTATCTTTATGCAGCAGCACCATTCCAGCCTGTTTAAGCGCCTGTGCTTTTCTCTTCAGATTTAAAAAATGAACAAACTGCTTTGTGTTTTAGAGCCATAAGAAAGTAGGAGCCTTATGGAGGGAGGCTGGCCTCAGTTGGAAGGACTACTTACCTGAAGGGGAGGATGTACATACCTTTCTCATGGAGCACGTGAGTTCAAAGCAAGTTTCTGCTAGAGAAGAGCACTGTGAGGTATATTTGTAAGATACTTTTGGCCCATTGGCTTGTATTTTATTTTTACTTTGAGTCCTAGTTGTTCATTTCAGTTCCATCTCTAAATATTGTCAAAATGGAACATGAAGATCATTCCGATTAGATTTAGGCAGTACATTTGGTGGAAGACACCAAAGGAACGCTTGAAAGTGATGTGGGTAATTAAATAATCCCTTGAGTCAGTACCGAACCAGTGGCCCAGCATGATTTTAGGGAGTACTGTGCTACTGGAAATGCATTGTAAAATCAAGAGCTGAGAACTAGTGATCATTCTAGATTCTATGTCACATTTTGCAAAAAAAATAAAAAAAGTGTATTAGCCTTAGCTTCCTAATAGGGGTGTCAATTAATCAGTCAACTCACACGATTAACTCAAAAAAATTAATCTCCATTTTAAAAATTAATTACAGTTGTAAACGCACTGTTAAACAATAGAATACCAATTGAAATTTATTAAATATTTGTGGATTTTTTTCTATATTTTGAAAAATATTGATTTTAATTACAACACAGAATATGAAGTGTACAGTGCTCACTTTATATGATCATTTTATTACAAATATTTGCACTGTAAAAAATAGTATTTTTCAATTCAACTCATACAAATACTCTACCACGAAAATGCAACTAACAAATGTAGATTTTTGTTGTTGTTACATAACTGCATTCAAAAACAATGTAAAACTTTAGAGCCTGCAAGTCCACTCAGTCCTACTTCTTGTTCAGCCAGTTGCTATGACAAACAAGTTTGTTTACATTTATGGGAGATAATGCCGCCTGCTTCTTATTTACAGTGTCACCTGACAATGAGACCAGGCAGTTATATGGCATTTTTATAGCTGGCATTGCAAGATATTTGCTGCTGGATATGCTAAACATTCATATGCCTCTTCATGCTTCAGACACCATTCCAGAGGACATGGTTTTACGCTGATGATGCTCTGTAAAAAAATTAATGCATTAATTAAATTTGTGATTGAACTGCTTGGGGGGAGAATTGTACGTCTCCTCTTCTGTTTTACCCGCATTCTGCCATATACTTCATGTTATAGCAGTCTCAGATGATGACCCAGCACATGTTGTTCGTTTGAAGATTTGATAAAATGCAAAGAAGGTACCAATGTGAGATTTCTAAAGATAGTTACAGCACTTGACCCAAGATTTAAAAATCTGAAATGCCTTCCAAAATCTGAGAGGGACAAGGTGTGATGCATGCTTTCAGAAGTCTTAAAAGAGCAACTCCAATGAACTACAAAACCCAAACCACCAAAAAAGAACCACCAAACCACCTTCTGCTGGTGACATCTGCCTTAGAGAATGGGTCAGTCCACACGGCTTTGGATCGTTATTGAGCAGAACCCGTCACATAGAATGGTGGTCGAAGTATGAAGAGACATATGCATCTTTACCGCATCTGGCATGTAAATATCTTGCAACACCATCTACAACAGTGCCATGCAAATGCCTGTTCTCATTTTCAGGTGACATTGTAAACAAGAAGTGGGCAACATTATCTCCGGCAAATGTAAACAAACTTTTTTTTCCATAACAAAACATTCAAAAACCAGTAGGAGAACGCTTCAATCTTCCTGGCCATTCCATTAAACACTTGATGGTGTCAGTTTTGAAACAGAAAAACTTCCAAAACAGACTCCAACGAGGAACTGGAATTAATTTTCAAATTGGACATAATAAACCAAGGGCTTAACAGAACTTGCGAATGGTCCTCTCATTACACTAATTGATTGCATTCCCCTTGTTAATTTACCTTCAATGTAAATTTACCTTCAGGCGTTAAATCCTGCCTGACAGAAATCCATTTCAAAAGGTATTTTCTTCTCCTACTGATAATGGCCCATCTACATTTAACAGCCTCTTAGAATTGGCATGCTAATGTACAATTTTTTTTTCTGTGTGTATAAATGCATCTTACTTCTGTTCCATTCTATGCATCCGATGAAGTGAGCTATAGCCCATGAAAGCTTATGCTGAAATAAACTGGTTAGTCTCTAAGGTGCTACAAGTATTCCTCGCTTTCTTTACAGATACAGACTAACACTGCTGGTATTCTTGAACCTGTAAACAAACTTGTTTGTCTGAGCAATTGGCTGAACAAGAAATCGAATTGAGTGGACTTATAGGCTCTGAAGTTTTACATTATTTTATTTTTTAATGCAGTTATTTTTTGTACATAATTCTACATTTGTAAGCTCAACTTTCATGATAAAGGGATTGTACTACAGTAGTTGTATCACATACATTGAAAAATACTATTTCTTTTAGTTTTTACAGTGCAAATATTTGTAATAAAAAACAAATACAAAGTGAGCACTTACACTTTGTATTCTGTGTTGGAATTGAAAGCAATATATTTGAAAATGTAGAAATATTTAAATATTTAAATAAATGGTTTTCTGTTATTGTTTAACAGTGTGATTAATCGCTATTAATTTTTTTAATCAATTTTTTTTATTCACTTGACAGCCCTACTTCATGACCAAATCTGGTATTTGCATTCTGGCTCCCTGTACTTTCAATTAGATGAAATATATATCTTCATTTCATGAGTTAAAGTGTAGTGGAGTATTGCACTGTGCCACTTTTTTCCTCAAAGGTGGCTGCATTTCCTTGCTGGATGAAGCAATCCTACTGATATGAGTCAACAGTGTGCCCTTGTTGCCAAGAAGGCTAACGGCATTTTGGGCTGTATAAGTAGAGGCATTGCCAGCAGATCAAGGGACATGATCATTCCCCTCTATTCAGCATTGGTGAGACCTCACCTGGAGTACTGTGTCCAATTTTGGGCCCCACACTACAAGGATGTGGAAAAATTGGAAAGAGTCCAGTGGAGGGCAACAAAAATTATTAGGGGCCTGGAGCACATGACTTGTGAGAAGAGGCTGAGAGAACTGGGATTGTTTAGTCTACAGAAGAGAAGAATGAGGGGGGATTTGATAGGTGCTTTCCGGTGGTCTGTGATGGGATGTTGGATGGGATGGGATCTGAGTTACTACAGAAAATTCTTTCCTGGGTGTCTGGCTGGTGAGTCTCACCCACATGCTGAACAGCTGATCGCCTATTTGGGGTCGGGAAGGAATTTTCCTCCAGGGCAAATTGGCAAAGGCCCTGGAGGTTTTTCACCTTTCTCTGCAGTGTAGGGCATGGGTCACTTGCTGGAGAGTTCTCTGGATCTTGAAGTCTTTAAACCATGATTGGAAGACTTCAGTAGCTCAGACATAAGTGAGAGGTTTATCGCAGGAGTGAGTGGGTGAGATTCTGTGGCCTGCATTGTGCAGGAGGTCAGACTAGATGATCATAATGGTCTCTTCTGACCTTAGAGTCTATGAGAACTAAGGGGAGGGATAGCTCAGTGGTTTGAGCATTGGTCTGCTAAACCCAGAGTTGTGAGTTCAATCCTTGAGGGAGCCACTTACGGATCTGGGGCAGAAATCTATGGGTGAGATTGTGACCTGCATCGTGCAGGAGGCCAGACTAGATGATCATAATGGTCCCTTCTGACCTTAGAAGTCTTTGAGCACTCTATGAACTACTTGAAAGGGAGTTCTAGACTGCTCTCAGTGGTAGCAGATGACAGAATGGTCTCAGGTTGCAGTGGAGGAGGTTTAGGTTGGATATTAGAAAATTCTTTTTCACTAGGAGGATGATGAAGCACTAGAATGGGTTACCTGTGGAGGTGGTGGAACTCCTTCCATAGAGGTTTTTAAGGTCAGGCTAGACAAAGTCCCTGCTGGCATGACTTAGTTGGGGATTGGTTCTGCTTTGAGCAAAGCTTTTGATACGTTTTCCCACAATATTCTTGCCAGCAAGTTAAAGAAGTATGGGCTGGATGAATGGACCATAAGGTGGATAGAAAGCTGGCTGGATCGTCGGGATCAACGGGTAGTGATCAATGGCTCCATGTCTAGTTGGTAGCCGGTATTGAGCGTAGTGCCCCAAGGGTCGGTCCTGGGGCCAGTTTTATCTTTATCAATGATCTGGAGGATGGGGTAGACTGCACCTTCAGCAAGTTTGCAGATGACACTAAACTGGAAGGAGTGGTAGATACAGTGGAGGGTTGGGATAGGATACAGAGGGACCTGGACAAATTAGAGGGCTGGGCCAAAAGAAATTTGATGAGGTTCACCAAGGACAAGTGCAGAGTCCTGCACTTAGGACGGAAGAATCCCATGCACTGCTACAGACTAGGGACCGAATGGCTAGGCAGCAGTTCTGCAGAAAAGGACCTAGGGATTACAGTGGATGAGAAGCTGCATATGAGTCAACAGTGTGCCCTTGTTGCCAAGAAGGCTAATGGCATTTTGGGCTGTATAAGTAGGGGCATTGCCAGCAGATCGAGGGATGTGATTGTTCCCCTCTATTTGACATTGGTGAGGCCTCATCTGGAGTACTGTGTCCAATTTTGGGGCCCACACTACAAAAAGGATGTGGAAAAATTGGAAAGAGTCCAGAGGAGGCAACAAAAATGATTAGGGGCCTAGATTGCATGACTTATGAGGAGAGGCTGAGAGAACTGGGATTGTTTAGTCTACAGAAGAGAAGACTGAGGGGAGATTTGATAGCTGCTTTCAACTACCTGAAAGGGGGTTCCAAAGAGGATGGATCTAGACTGTTCTCAGTGGTAGCAGATGACCGAACAAGGAGTAATGGTCTCAAATTGCAGTTGGGAAGGTTTAGATTGGATATTAGGAAAAACTTTTTCACTAGGGGAGTGGTGAAGCATTGGAATGGGTTCCCTAGGGAGGTGGTAGAATCACCTTCCTTAGAGGTTTTTAAGGTCAGTCTTGATAAAGCCCTAACTGGAATAATTTAGTTGGGGATTGGTCCTGCTTTGAGCAGGGGGTTGGACTAGATGACCTCCAGAGGTCCCTTCCAACCCTGATATTCTATGATTCTATGAGCAGGGGGTTGGACTAGATGACCTCCAGAGGTCCCTTCCCACCCTGAGATTCTATAATTCTCTGAATATAGATTGTACATGTGTGTTATTTGTAAATTGCTCTGATTTTTTTAAATGAAAGGTAGGACATACGTCATTACAATGATAAAACAATAAAATGTTGATTGTTCTTTTGCCTCGGTATGATTCAATGTAAAAGTAATATTTAATGATTTCTAATAACTTCTAATGTTGCAGAAGTTGGACTTCATACTGTCTGACTGTTCCAGTTCCTCAGAAGCACTTTCAGAGGAAGAACTCTCTGCTGACGAACTGAACAAACAGCTAGAAAAACTCATTATTGAGGACAAGGCGAATGATGAACAAATCTTTGATTGGGTAGAGGTATAAAGACTGTTTTTACCGTACCTGTGAATTAATCATCTTTATAAACATTA
Organism: Sternotherus odoratus; assembly: GCA_032164245.1. NCBI lineage: Eukaryota > Metazoa > Chordata > Testudines > Kinosternidae > Sternotherus > Sternotherus odoratus. The sequence continues at coordinate 16,370,518 of JAVMKO010000018.1, read as the reverse complement.
TCCCAGCCAATCTTTTTCCATCTCTTTGTTTTGAACCCCTGCACTGTCCTGTTTCCCACCCTCCCCCAGCCCCCCACCCAGTCTGATATTAGCTGATATTAGCTCTTCAGGACTAATATAGTCATATAGCCACTAGATCTAGTCACTGTCGCAGAATAACTCTTCTGTTGCTGCATGGCTTCTAGTTGTGTTAGATTTTGATAGATGTTAAGGGTTAACATAATGAAGGATTAACATAATTAATTTACTGTATTTATTTAAAGTAAAGTTTTTACTTTTTTTCTGTTGTTTTGTTCAGTTTTTAATTGCTTGATTTTTGGAGGCTTTTGTAAAAAATTATAACTTTTAAAACATAGAGAGAGAGCAAAAATGAGGAGAGGTGAAGAGCAACCTAGGAAGGAAGGGTGACCTGAGCCAAGAGAGATTAAGAGAGATTTGCTAGCAACCCAGCATGTGCATACCTTATTAAACTCTCTGGAGTTTAGCAGGGAGGAGTTAAGGGAGTTTTCTAGCTTGTGGCTATCTGTCATGTTAGGTTGTGATTTATATAGAGGACAGCTTGCTTACCTACCAGATTAGTGGTCAGGGTCACCAGTATAGTCAGATGATAATAGATGTTTGGGTGCATGTGTGTGTTCCCTTTATGTGACACCCCAGCCCTGTGCAAACAGCTGACACTGCAGACCTCAAGCAAACCACCTAATGACCACAAAATCTGTTTAGAAACGAAGACACCGAACCAGGTTTATTGTCGACGAAGCACGGTACTAGTACCCCAAAGATTCTACCGGACCATTAATATATGTATGTCTGTAACAGTAAATGGTGGGACTTTCTGTTCCTCCCTAGGGCAAACAAAAATATTCCCTTGGAGATACATCTTATACACCGATACAAAGACGTTAGTACTGTCCCTCTGACATGGCTAGTTATCATCCATCACCTTGTATATGTTGGTTTGATCAAAATATCATATATAATGTACTGTCATCCTGACTTTATCTTTTAGGATAGGTCAGTGTGCTCCTGTTTATTTGGGAAATGTTTTTGTACCATCCTCGATATCGGAATGTTCTGGTACCACTTGATATCGAGATGTGTTTGTGTGAGTACTCTGTGACCATGTATTTTTGCAATATCAGCCCTGTTCTTGCCAGATTCTGTCAGTGGGCCCTGCGTCATACCAGGACTCTGTTTCAAAGGCTTATGTCTCAGGCTCTCTTCCTAATACATCCGTCTCCAGGGAAGTGTTCCATCTCTGGACAAGGCTTATAGTATTTGTACAGTTGACCACTCTGGATTCTTCAGTTCACAAAAATTGTTAAATTTCCATAAAGTGCCCACCCTATGGCCTAACATCTTAAGCACTTTCCCAATATATGTTTTTGAACAGTAAGATTCAGAACAGTTACAGTAGAAAATGGCCCTTTCAATTTTATCTCCATTCTAAGTACAGGAGAACAAGATATAAATATGGTTGTAAAATCTGCATTTGCTTAGAGATAAAGAATATAATTTTCTGGAAGAAAATGTTAACTTCTATAAAGTTTTCTTATTTTTTTGTCTGCATCCTTATTTTGAAGGTTAACACATCTGATAATGGCCTGTTCAAATGTATAATTTTCTGAATATATGTTTTCAATTAGCAATGACATTTTAAAGCAGATATGCTATAACAGTTTATTTTCCAAGTATGGGGTGAAATTGGTTGATTTTCTTCCTGACATTATCTGTGTCCCATTATGAGATTGTGTGGCCTCCCATGGAACAGTGAAATTCTTTGCAAACAGTTACCCACTGGCGATGCATGTGTATGCCCCACTCTGTTCCAATATTTTAGAACTAAGAGTATAAAAGCCTGCACCCACCCATTGTCTCATCTCTTACTCTGGGCACATCCTTTAAAATAGATTTTAACCTCTGAGTCTGAAATGATGCTAAACCAGATTTGTCCTATTGGTATAATAGGCATCATGGAAACTTCGTGGAATGACAATAATCAATGAGACGCAGTGATGGCAGGGTACAAAATTTAGAGAAATGACAGAGTAGCTCATGCTGGTGCGGGAGTGACACTATGTGAAAGAAAGCAGAGAGTTAAATATAGTAAAAATCTTCAATGAATCAAACTGTCCCATAGAATCTTTATGGCTAGAAATACCATGTTTGTAGAATAAGAATATACCAGTAGGAATATACTATCGACCACCAGACCAGGATGGTGATGGAGAAATGCTCAAGGAGATTAGAGATGCTACAAAGGCAGAAAATGCAAGATTAATGGGGGATTTCAGCTGTCCTCATATTGACTGGGTACATGTCACCTCAGGAAGGGATGCAGAAATAAAATTTCTAGACACCATAAAGGACTACTTCTTGCAGCAGCTTGCCCTAGAACCCAGAAGGGGAGAGGCAATTCTTGATTTGGTCTTAAGCGAAGCACAGGATCTGGTCCAAGAGGTAAAGATAGCTGAATCGCTTCGCAAAAGCAATCATAATATAGATTTAACATCCTCGGAGGGGGAAATATGCCAAAGAAAACCACCACTGTAGTGTTTAATTTCAAATAGGGAACTACACAAAAATGAGGAAACTAGTTAAATGGAAATTAAAAGGAACAGTCACAGGAGTATAATGCCTGCAAATTGCAAAGAGAGACTATTGAAAAAAACACCATAACAGAGGCTCAAACTAATGGTATACTCCCCTCCTCCAAATTCTCCCATGGCTAAACAGCCAAGTAAAAGAGGTGGCTAGAGGCAAAAGGGCATTCCTTAAAAATTGGAAGTCAAATCCTAGTGAGGAAAATAGAAAGGAGCATAAATTCTGGCAGTCAAGTGTAAAAAGTATGATAAGACAGATGGAGAAAGAACTTGAAGAGCAACTAGCTTAGGATACATAAATGAACAGCAAAAAAAATAAATAAATCAGAAGCAGTAAACCTGCCAAACAGTCAGTGTCAGGCCACTGGATGATCAAGGTGCTAAAGGAGCACTCAAGACAAGGCCATTGCAGAGAAGTTAAATGAATTCTTAGCATTGGTCTTCACTGCAGAGGATGTGAGGAAGATCTCTACACACAAGCCATTCTTTTTAGGTGACAAATTTGAGGAGATGTCCCTGATTTGAGGTGTCAGTTTAGGAGGTTTTGAAACAAATTGATACATTAAACAGTAATAAGTCACCAGGACCAGATGGTATTCACCTAAAAGTTCTGAAGGAACTCAAATGGGAAATTGCAGAGCTACTAATTATGGTATGTAGCCTATTGCTTAATTCAGCCTCTGTACCAGATGACTAGAAGGTAGCTAACGTACCACCAGTTTTAAAAAAAGATTCTAGAGGCAATGCTGGCAATTACAGGTCGATAAGTTCACTTCAGTACCAGGCAAATTGGTTGAAACTAAAAAAAAAATGATCAGACACAGAGATGAACATAATATGTTGGGAAAAAGTCAACATAGCTTTTATAAAGGGAAATCATGCCTCACCAATCAACTAGAATTATTTGAGCATGTAGACAAGGATGATCCAGTCAAAAAAATGTAATTGGACTTTCAGAAAGCCTATGACAAAGTGAGCAGCCATGGGATAAAAGGGAAGGTCCACTCATAGATCAGTAATAGGTTAAAAGAAAGAAAATAAAGGGTAGGAATAAATGGTCATTTTTCACAATGGAAAGAGGTAAATAGCGGGGTCCCCCAAAGATCTGTACTTGGACCTGTTCTTGTCAGCATATTCATAAAGGAGTAAACAGTGAGGTGGAAAAATATTTAGATGACATAAAATTACTCCAGATAGTTATGCCTAAGGCTGACTACAAAGAGTTGCAAAGAGATCTCACTAAGCTGGGTGTCAAAATGGCAAATAAAATTCAAAGTAATGCACACTGGAAAATATAATCCAAACTACATATACAAAGTGATGGGGTCTAAATTAGCTATTACCGCTCAAGAATAAGATCTTGGAGTCGTCATAGGTTGTTTTCTGAAAACATCTGTTCATTGTGTAGAGACAGCTTAAAAACTAATAGAATGTTAGAAACCATTGGGAAAGAGAGATAATAAAGCAGAGACTATCATAATGCCATTATAGAAATCCATGATATGCCCACACCTTGAATACTGGGTGCATTTCTGATCACCCCATCTCAGAAAAGATAGATTAGTATTGGAAAAGGTGCAGAGAATAAAAATGATTGAGGAATGAAACAGCTTTCATATGAGGAGAAATTAAAAGGTTTGGGATGGTTCATCTTCGAAAAGAGAGGACTAAGGGGGATATGATAGAGATGTATAAAATCATGAATGTTATATGAGAGTGAATGGAGAGGTGATATTTACCCCTTCACATAACACAAGAAGTAGGGTTCTTCTTTGAGTGCTTGCTCATGTCGCTTTTTCTCCTCAGTGGTATCTGTCGGGTTGGCTCTGGGACCCCCTGACGTCACACCTTTATAGCGCCATTATATAAGGGCCTTGCTGACCCACCATCCCGTCAGTTCCTTCTTACCACCGCTGATGATTATTGGGACATCAACTTGTCCTTGTGTTGTGTTCTTCACAAGTACTCTCAGTGGACTTCTTCGACTTCTTGTATATAGTCACTAGTGGTTAAGTTTCAGTTATAGTTTTTAGTATTTCGGTTAGAGAACCCCACTTATTGGGGGGTTAACCCCTCCCCGGCACCAGGGCATGTCTAAGTCCCTGGGGTTTAAGCAGTGAGCGCCAGGCCACAGGCTGATGCCTAGCAGTGATCCCCATTCTAGCTGCCTTAAGTGTTCGGGGGAGTCCCACGTGGAAGAGCACTAGAATTTGTAAAGGGTTCAGACCCCACACACAAAAGGACCGAGATAAGAGACTGAAATGCTTCCTCGTGGTCCATCCCCCCTCAGACCCAAGCTACACCAACTCAGCTCTGAGCACTTCTACCTCTGGCTTCTCTGATGAAAAAGCAGCATAGTTTGGCCTCTCCAGCACCAAGAAAGAACTCCTCTTCAGTCCTGGGACTCTCGCCACTGTCAGTCACTTCTGGTGCAGAGGAAGTCGTCTACTCCCTGGGACTCTCAGCACCGCTCTTCATCACCGGTGCCAAGAAAGAAACAGAAGACAACGAACTGGAGGCATTCCCCAACCCCAAGGTACGCCAGTTGCAGAGAGCCAGGAAGAGTGAGACACCATGCCACGCCACTCAGAAGCCAGCTGCCTGCATGGCACCATTGACTCTGGCCCCAGATCTGTTGAGTCTGGCACTGTTGGACTCTCCATCAAGAGAGAGCCACCGGAATACACCATCATCCATGCCAGAGGCTTTTGAGACAGCAAGGGAGTTGCTATCACTCCCAATACTGCTATCTTCCACTGTTTGGGGACTGTCATTGCTGGCACCAGAGGCAAGACCAACCAGGCACCAAAGCCTCAAGTGCCATCAAAAGGGAAATCTCCCATGATGGTGCAGCACCGGTCTCCCCACTCCAGGCACCACTCTCCAGCACCGGTTGATACTGTTCTGCTTGGGTCACCAAAAAACAAGTTCTTGAGTCAGACTTGAAGGCGGAGTCTTACATCTCCCACAGGAGCAGACATCTCTCCAACTGGCTCTACCCAGCGGCTGACAAGAGTCAGGGTATCCTGCCAATGGCCTGGCCACCAGTACAGTGGAAAATGCCAATGCAGTGGCCTTTTTGAAGTCCCAGGGCATTTCCAGTAGTCCAAGGATTGCAGTCCAGGAGATCATACTCCATTGTATTGGAAAGTAGAGCAATCCCAACACCTCCTGTGGTGCAGAAATCATCTCCTGGTAATGAGTGCAGTACTGAGTCCCCAGTAACAGCACTAGGAAGAAAAAGAAGTCTGCACCAGAAGGAGCTCACAGTGCTGTTACTGGTTCAAGAATAGCAGCTGTGTTAGTCTGTATCTGTAAAGAAAGTGAGCAATACTTGTAGCACCTTAGAGACTAACCAGTTTATTTCAGCATAAGCTTTCGTGGACTATACCCCACTTCATCGGATGCATAGAATGGAACAGAAGTAAGATGCATTTATACACACAGAAAGAAGGGGGGGAGGAAGGTTGTACATTAGCATACCAATTCTAAGAGGCTGTTAAATCTGGATGGACAATTAGCAGCAGGAGAAAAAAATACCTTTTGAAATGGATTTCTGTGTCAGGTAAATTAACTCAGGAAATGCAATCAATTACTGTAATGAGAGAACCATTCACAAGTCCTATTTAGCCACGGGTTAATTGTATCCAATTTGAAAATTAATTCCAGTTCCTCAGTTTCTCGTTGGAGTCTGTTTTGGAAGTTTTTTGTTTCAAAATCGACACCATCAAATCTTTAATGGAATTGCCAGGAAGATTGAAGTGTTCTCCTACTGGTTTTTGAATGTTATGATTCCTGATGTCTGATTTGTGTCCATTTATTCTTTTACATAGAGACTGGCCGGTTTGGCCAATGTACATAGCAGAGGGGCATTGCTGGCACATGATGGCATATATCACATTGGTCGATGTGCAGGTGAATGGGCCTCTGATGGCATGGCTGATGTGATTAGGTCCTATGATGGTGTCAGTTGAATGGATATGAGGACAGAGTTGGCATCGGGCTTTGTTACAACGATTGGTACCTGGGTTAGTGTTTTTGTTGTGTGGTGTGCGGTTACTGGTGAGTATTTGTTTCAGGTTGGGGGGCTGTCTGTAAACGAGGACTGGTCTGTCTCCCAAGATCTGTGAGAGTGAGGGATCATTTTTCAGGATAGGTTGTAGGTCTTTGATGATGAGTTGAAGAGGCTTAAGTTGGGGGCTGAAGGTGACAGCTAATGGTGTTCTGTTGTTGTCTTTGTTGGGCCTGTCCTGTAGTAGGTGGCTTCTGGGTACTCTTCTTGCTCTGTCAATCTGTTTTTTTCACTTCCCCGGGTGGTTATTGTAGTTTTAAAAATGCTTGGTAGAGATCTTGAAGGTGTTTGTCTCTGTCTGAGGGACTGGAGCAAATGCGGTTGTATCTTAGAGCTTGTCTATAGACAATGGATCGAGTGTTGTGTTCTGGATGGAAGCTGGAGGCATGTAGGTAAGTGTAGCGGTTAGTAGGTTTCCAGTATAGGGCAGTGTGTATGTGCCCATCATTTATTAGAACATTTGTGTCTAGGAAATGGACCGCTCGTGTGGATTGGTCCGGGCTGAGGGTGATGGTGGGATGGAAATTGTTGAAATCATGGTGGAATTCCTCAAGGGCTTCTTTTCCATGGGTTCAGATGATGAAGATGTCATCAGTATACCACAAGTAGAGTAGGGGCATTAGGGGACGAGAGTTAAGGAAGCGTTGATCTAAGTCTGCCATAAAAATGTTGGCATACTGTGGGGCCATGCGGGTAACCATAGCAGTTCCGCTGACTTGAAGATATATATTGTCTCCAAATGTGAAATAGTTGTGGGTGAGGACAAAGTCACAAAGTTCAGCCACCAGGTTTGCCATGACAGTATCGGGGATACTGTTCTTGATAGCTTGTAGTCCATCTTTGTGTGGAATGTTGGTGTAGAGGGCTTCAACATCCATAGTGTCCAGGATGGTGTTTTCTGGAAGATCACCAATGGATTGTAGTTTCCTCAGGAAATTGTTACTGTCCCTCATCTGGCACTGGCCACCATCAGAGACAGGATAAACCATTGGTCTGACCCAGTATGGCTGTTCTTATGTTCTTATCTTGATGTATGCTTGCAACTAAACGTAGGTCAGCACCATTTCAGCTCTCTGTTGTTACCAGTTTGTCAGAAACAGGTCATTTTTCTACTGCTGTAGAGTCAGCTTGGTCCAGAGGAGAGATCACAAGACTGAAAGTCTGGGAACATCTCAGTTCTGATTCTGGTCCTGGCTTTGTCATCATCTCTCTTGCAGATTTGGGCAAGTCATTTAATTACTCTGTCAATTTCCAGTCTCTATGATGAGGATAAGACTCATCTTACAGGGATATTGTGTAGCATGATTAATTAAAAATTGTCTTATCATTTTGGAAATGTAAAATGTTGTATAAATGCCAAGTATTATTTCGGAATGTTTCTCTAGCTAAATGAATAGTGAACATGTGTAGTTAAATAGATTGTAGTGTTGATTATGGAAGAGAGATTGGCAAACATTCACACAGCTGAGCTGGTTCCAAGAAGTTTAGTGGGGAAGATGGATTTTTACACAAGGGATGAATTGGATTCCTACTGCAGCAGCTTTCACTGAACTTGCACTTAGTGCCAAATTCAGCAGTGGATTTTGGGAACAGTTTCTATTGTACATTAGAGTGCTTTTAACTAGTCCATTTACTCTTGATTTCAGGCTAATCTAGATGAAAGCCAGATGACTTCACCTACATTCCTTAGAGCTTTAATGACAGCAGTTTGTAAAGCAGCCATTATAGGTGAGTAACCTTCAAGATAAGGCTGTACAAAACAATCAAATATGAAAGTAATGAATTTACAGATTACTTGGATTTTTACCACTTATTTTTTCTGTTTGAGGCTGACTAATCTTTGATACAGGTTGTGCATCAAGTTTTTTTTCTCCCAGATTGTAGAGTTTTAGTGCTGAAGAAAATGAAGTACTGATACCACTGTCAAGAACCAGTTATAGTGCAGGAGAGGTGTGCCAGCTGCTCCTTCCCATACATAGGTCTGCCAATGCCCCTCAATTCTTTGCCTACAGCACCACGGTCCCCCTTGAGTGGGGATTTCCACTTCTGTTGAATTATGCCTCATTGTTGATTTTCCGATGCAGGTGAAAATCCACTAGATACTATTTTGAATCAGGTTCTGTTTTTTTCTGGTACTCTAAATAGAAAATTGGACATAAAATATTTGTAGAGGTCCCCACTGTCATGGAGAGTGCAGCATTTCACTTTTAAATTTTGGTACAGTGGAACCTCGCAATACCTCGCCCCGCTATAGCACGAATCCGCTTAACGCGGGGTGTGCGGGGCTCCCGATGGTGGTGACGCGCGGTACTTTGATGTGGCGTGACCCCGCGTTTACCGTGATCAGGTATTTTTGGATCGTGATCGTCACAGTATTGCGGGGTCCGACTATACTAAAGAAAAGTAACTTTACGTGGCTTAAATGCTGCTGTTATGTTCCTCTAAGATAACAGGAGTCATGAGAATGTGCTAAGAAAGCAGCAACTATTTTTCAGGTGTCTGGATTGACCTGGCTGTTGTGAGGTTTCAGCCTTTTAAAAATAAGTCTTCCTTTCAAGTGCTTGCTTTTGGGATGGGTGTAATTGAATTTTATCTCACTGTTGCATGGATTTCAGAGAGGACAAAATCCAGGGAGAGTTCTTTTTTTTTCCTGAGAGTATAATCTTTTTGATGCCACCTACTGTTAAAGTCTAGAGATGCTACAGGATTTTATCATTCACTAGTCTAAAAGTCCGTGTACACGGGCCAACGGTAACGGCTCACGGCCCCCCCACTCGCTCAGCTCCCTCCCCCCTCAAAGGCCCCCCCCGCTCGCTCAGCCCTCTCCCTACTCCAAGGGCCCCCTCCGCTCGCTCGGCCCCTCTCCCCCCCACTCCAAGGGGCCCCCCGATCGCTCAGCCCCCTTCCCCCCACTCCAAGCCCCCCCCCGCTCAGCCCCCCCACACTCCAAGGGCTCCCCCCGCTCGCTCAGCCCCCCTCCCCCCCCACTCCAAGGGCCTCCTGCCTGCACCTCCTGTGCCCAGCCACCCTCCTGCCCGCGCTCCCCGAGCCTCTGATCCAGACCCTGCTTTCCTCTTGGCGGCACACGCGCGGCAGCCATGTTGTGCTGCCGAACTACATCTCCCAGCATGTTCGTCTGGGCCACCTCTACTGCGCATGATGGCTTCACACAAACTTCCCTAGCCTTTTATTATGTAGGATATTTAGGCGTTTCCTGATATATCCTTTCTCTGTGAGTATCAGTAATGTCTTGTTCTGGTTTTGTTTTCTATCATCTCTATCTAGGTTTTTTTATTTTTGCTCAGACTTTCTCTATGGATATATGCTGGCTAAAAGCTGCTGAATATTTGTCTACAGATAACTCTTCCTGTGGGGGTGTACATTTTTGTGGACTTCTAGCAGGGTTTGATATACTTTGGTTTTCTTATTTGTGATGAAGTGTTCTGTTTCTGTTTGTCTTTTGAAAGAAAAATGTCCTTGTAATTATTTCAAATCTGAGGGGAAAAAAGAAAAAATTCTGCCTCTCTGTGCATAGATGTTCGAGTATTCAAGTGCATGTGCATACATAAAGGCTGGATAGAGGCCTTGCTGAAAATGTGGGCCAGAGTTTCTGAACGCATTGAGAAGCAGATTACATGTTCTTCGAGTAGTGTCCCTAGGGGTGCTCCCCTGTAGGTGTATCTGCATCCCTGGGCCTCTAATGAGAGATTTTAGGTAGCAGCATCTGTTCAGTGCTCTCCCTTCCTTATGGTCTGCCTCAAGCTGCCATGGCCAAATATGATTTTATTATGGAAACTGAATGTGTTTCTGGACCATTTACCAAAGACACAAAAGGAACAGTTTCAGGCCATGGTCAGAGAAGGTCAGTCACTAGCTAGAACTGCACTACAAACTGCACTTGACAGCCTAAAAACCAGCCCGCTCAGTGTCCGTGGTGGTGGTGGTGGTAATGAAGCAAGCTTCTTGGCTACATCTTTCTGGGTTGTCCAAAGCGCTGCAGACAAGATCTCCCATGTGAAGGGCTCAAGCTCTTCATGGAGAAGATAGGCTATTGTCTTCACCCCTTGAGGGATTCCCAGGCCACGTTATGCTCCCTGGGAATCTATACTGCAGAACAGAAGAGAAGATAATAGCTGTCAGCCACAGCACAGGTCATGGCCTCCTTGATACCCATTAATCTCAGTGCTGTTGTGAGCTGCAGCATAAGAGGCCCAGGATTCAAAAGTGGAAGTAGTCTGCACCCCAATCTGTGACCTCTTAAGTCTGCCTCTTCTAAGTACTTCTGATGGGTTGGAAGAGGGCCCAAACAATTATACCTTGTAACATTAGATGCTGCTACACACGTCATACCCCTTCAGAAGTCACCTTCCCCATTCCCAGCAGTTGGGAGAGTATCATCTCTGACAGCTATGTCTAGGAGGTTAATTCAAAGAGTTACGCCATTCAATTCAAGTCTCTCCCCATTCTCTCTCCTTCCCAGTCCCTCTTAAAGGACCCTTCTCAAGAGAACCTAGTTCATCAGGAAATAGATCATATGCTATGCCTAGGGGCCATAGAACCAGTCCTGGCACAACTCAGGGGCAAGGGGTTTTACTCCTATTATTTCCTGATCCCCAAGGTGAAGGGAGGTTAAAGGCCCATTCCAAGGGCATTAAATAAATATGTGAAGGAACAGAAGTTCAAGAAAGTCATGCTAGCAGCAATTATTGCAGCTCTAAAGAATGAGATTGGTTTTCGGCCCTCAACCTACTTTGGCCCTCAAGATGCCTACTTCCACATCTCGATATGAAGATTCCTATGATTTACCATTGGGCAAGACCATTATCAGTACAGGATCATAGAATCATAGAATATCAGGGTTAGAAGAGACCTCAGGAGGTATCTAGTCCAACCCCCTGCTCAAAGCAGGACCAATCCCCAACTAAATCATCCCAGCCAGGGCTTTGTCAAGCCTGACCTTAAAAACCTCTAAGGATGGAGATTACACTACCTCCCTAAGTAACCCATTCAAGTGCATCACCGCCCTCCTAGTGTTTCCAAATAGCCAACCAAAACCTCCCCCACTGAGACCATTACTCCTTGTTCTGTGATCTGCCACCATTGAGAACAGCCTAGCTCCTTCCGCTTTCTCCCTTTCATCAAGAACACACACACGAAAGTCAGACAGACAAGATGACCTGTATGTTTTACATAAATCCCCAGGAGGATGCCAGATCTCCTTCCCTCTGCACAGCAGCACTCAAAACTAGAATCGGTGCATCGGTCAGAACATGCTCATCTCCGGCATCTATTTACCAGGGATAAGGAATGTGACAGCCAACAGTCTCAGTTGAAACTTTTCTCATGACCACAAATGGGAACTGAACTCAGAGGTGCTTTGAGACATGTTCGCCCTTTGGGGAATCCTGACTACAGATGTCCTCACTACTTACCGGAACAAGAAATATCCTCTTTACTACTCCAGGGCTGGCCTGAGGAAACATTAATTGGGAGATGCCCTCATCCTCCCATGAGACACGGACATCTTCTACGCCTTTCCCCATTTCCTCTTCTAGCCAAGATCTTTGCTGAAAATTCAATGAGAAAAAGCGTGCGTTATTCTGATTGCCCCCTTCTGGTCAACCCAAGTCTGATTCCCTCGCCTGACACAAGTGGCAGTATGTCCTCCAGTTCTTCTGAAGCCCATTCCTAAACTGCTCTTTCAAAATGATGGGCTAATCCTACACCCTCGGCTGCAGGTCCTCCACCTCCAGTCTTGGTTCCAAGTCTCATAGGATGTGTTGCTATGCAGCCGAAAGTCAACTACAAAATGAATTTATCTACTAAAATGGAAACGATTCCAAGTTTGATGTCATTCTGTGCACATAGACCCCAACCTTGTTTTCACTTCCTCTGATTTTAGACCTCGAAAGGTCAAAACGCACTCATTTCCCTTAAAGTGGCCATAACTGCTTTCCACCGTCAGGTAATGGATACTTGGTGTTCGCTCACCGAGACTCCATAAGGCTGGGGTTCTCAAACTGGGGGTCGCCAGTAGTGTAGCCAGGGGGGATCCGGGGGAACGGCTGATCGGGGAGAGGGCAGATTCAGAAAACTGGCACCGGGTGGCTGGAGCAGGGGGAACTCTTGGAGCTGCTGCAGAAACACCACCACTGAATCAAGCGACGAACCGGGGTTTGTCTGCCGAAATGCTGCCAAAAGGGGTCCACTTGGAAAGGGGCCGGCGTTTCGGGGGCCATACCTGCTTCAGCGCTTTTTGTTTTCTGCACTTGAAAAGTTGAAGTGGCACCTTTTTTTTTTTTTTTGGTGGCACTTTTTTTTTTTAATGGATGCTTTTTGTTGTTGTTGTTATTTGATCGCTCCCCCTGCTGCTGAAACCTGGCTATGCCCCTGGGGGACACGAGCTTATTACCTAGGGGGTGGTGAGCTGTCAGCCTCTACCCCAAGCCCCGCTTTGCCTCCAGCATTTATAATGGTGTTAAATATGTTTTAAAGTGTTTTTAATGTATAAGGTGGGGGGGGGGTCTCACTCAGAGGATTGCTATGTTCAAGGGGTCACCAGTACAAACACTGCCTTGAGGGCATTGGGAATCTCTTCCCACATGTGAGACCTTCCTCTCCAGCCCGGGGTCTTAACCTACTTCTCAGGACTTTGACTAGACCTCCTTTTGAGCCCATAGCAACTTGGTTTCTCTTACACCTGTCCATGAAAACAGCATTTCTACTAGCTGCCATCACCTCAGCCAGGCACATAGGAGAAATAGCAGCCCTGATGGCACAGCCACCATACACGGTATTTTTTAAAGACGAAGTAATTTTGAGGCTGCCTCCCCCCTTTCTCCCTAAAGTTACCTCCACTTTGAATCAACAGAGCCATCTTCCTTTTTTTCCTCAAAACCACATTGTGATAACAAGGAGGCAATTCTGCATATGCCAGATGTTAGAAGCATTCTACTTGGACAGGACTAAGGACTTCAGGAAGTGCTCTAAACTCTTCCTCTTGCTCATGGAAAGATCCAAAGGCTCTGTGATAGGGACTTAAAGACAATCCAAATGGGTCTCTGGTTGCATTAATCACTGTTATCAAGGGTGCATGCACTCCACAAGGTCAATTTCGAACTTAGTCACATTTTTTAAAGATGTCCCTATTGCAGAAATCTGCAGAGCAGCACTTTGGGATTTTGTACAGATTTTCACAGAACACTATGTAATCACTGGAGATTCAGCCTTCTATGTCATCTTCAGCTCCACAGTACTCCCTGTAGTAACAGAGTCTATTTGGAAGCCCCAACCCTCCATGGAGAATACTACTGTGAAGTCATCTGCAGTGGAGCACCCAGAGGGACACTACTCGAAGAAGAAGAGGAAGTTACCTTGTTCAGTAACACAATGGTTCTTCAAGGTGTGTGTTCCTATGGATGCTCCACAACCCACCCTCCTCTCCTCTACTTCAGAATACTCTTATCAGGGGCTCAACGGTAGAGAAGGAATTGAGGAGGGTTCACCCACACAGTGCAAGATAGCCACTGAGGTGGGGATAGCATATGTGCAGGCTAAACAGACACTAACTAAAATATCTGATTAGATTGGGTGCTGGGACACAACTACATCTACAGTGGAGCACCCCTGGAGACACATCTCGAAGAACCATTGTTACCGCACAAGGTGAGTAACTTTCCCTTCCTATTATAGAAATAGCCAGTACAATTTGAGTACAATTTTGCATGTGTATACATGATGGCTGGATAGAGAGGCCTGGCTGAAAATGTGGTCCAGAGTTTGAGTGTGTTTATTGTACTTGGGGAGTGAGAAGCAGATATGTTCCTATCATAGAAATAGCCAATACTCTTTTGTGTCCCATCTATTTCAGTCCTCTTCTCATTTATGACTGTGAGTTTTTGTTTCTATTTTTATAAATCAATATGATGAAAAACCTGCCCCTAGCCTCAGACCCACCAAAAGTAACCCTGATTCTTCTTTTCTCTGCAGCGGATTCTTTGAGTTTCCGTGTGGACACTGCTGTTATCAAGCAGAGAGTGCCGATCTTACTCAAGTACCTAGACTCAGATACAGAGAAGGAACTACAAGCACTTTATGCACTACAAGCATCAATAGTAAAACTTGATCAGCCTCCTAGTAGGTGTTTTTTTGTGTTTGGGATTTGAAAAATGACTATATGGCATTGAAGGGAAAGATCCAGGTGGAGGATTAGACTTGGGTCTCAGATAGAGTCTGGTAGATTGTGCTCTTCCTGAAGGTGGAAAAGACTGGTTAGGTAGGTGCCAGAGGCTGAAGGCAAACTACCATTATAGCATCCAATTATACAGTGCATGGCTTTAAAATAATAGAATATTAGGGTTCAAGAGACCTTAGGAATCATCTAGTCCAATCCCCTGCTCAAAGCCCGACCAACACCAACTAAATCATCATAGGCCAGTACTCTTCCCCACCCTCCTGGCTGAAGGTGAGCTCTATTGGCTGCCACCATAAGCAGCTGAGAAGGAAATGCCCATAATGTGGAGAAAGGAAAAAGAAAAAAAATTAATCCTCTGCTGCATTTAGTAGCAATTGCTCCACTTACTCACATCTCAGGGCAACTGCACCTGCACACCCACACCAAGAGCCTTTGAGGGCATTTGCTCTAGGCTCTTGGGTCTTCATCCATCACCTCTCTTGGTTAGAGACCCAGGTTTCTCTCCCTCTTGAGTAGTTTTTTTGCAGGCTGTGATATCCCCAACAAGCCAAGCTGCCTAAACCAGCCAAAGTCTGTGCTTTGCTTTCTCCCCGAAGGCTGTGAACAGTTGTAATTGCAAGCAGGCCCAAGTTACCACATAGCCCTTTCTAAGCAAGTACATTTATTCTTAAAACTAAAGCATTACAGAGAAAATGTATTAAACCATAAAAGAACCTACATGCATTATAATAAGCCTACCAGACTCCAACACACCTCAGTTCCAATCAGGATTCTGGTAGAAGTCAGTCCTTCAGACCGACCATGGGGTTTTTCTGTGGTTACAAGTTCATAACAAACAGTTTTGACCTTTGATATTGAGAGTCTGGGAACAGGTAATCAGCAGACATTGGTCTCCTCAAGACATAACTTCCAAAGGCTGGCTTTTTGCATAAACAGGTTGGGAAATTTGTATTCACCTTCCCCTAGAGATTCCTCCAAGCAAATCACTTGACCCTGTTTGTCCCCAAAGTCCATTCTTGTCTGGCACATTGTTCAGTACAGTTGTTTGGAGTTCATAACATTTCCCATGATTCATATCACATTATCTCCCTGGAGAGATAACATACAATCCTGGCCCACAATCATAGATAACTTTTCCATTTAATGCAGTGGACTCCAAAGAGTCTTCAACTTAATTCAGTAAGGTTTTTCCAGGATACTGTAAGAAATCACCATATCTATAGCACAGATGCTGTCATAATTTCCAAACTAGTGAAACTAGGTAGCTCAGAATGGCCTCTGTAGATTCTGTTCCATGGCCATTTGCTGGTATACGTGCATACACTGCTGCCTTTCCAGCCCTGTCTTTAACAAAAGACAGCTTCTTCTGTAGCATCAGAGGAAACTTCACTTTATCAAGTGTGTATTTAACCTTCACACCCTGCATAATCAGGGCACAACCATTATTAACAGCAGTTCCCGCTACTTGCTTTTCCACGTCTCACTGTAATAAAGTCCACTTTTATTCAGGTTTTAAACAGATATCTCTAATGATTTCTATATTTCCTTGTCTACCAACTACTGTACATTACTAAACAGATGTTTCCCGCTTGCAGATCTGTTGCGGATGTTTTTTGATTGCCTGTATGACGAGGAGGTGATATCAGAGGATGCCTTCTACAAATGGGAAAGCAGCAAGGACCCAGGAGAGCAGAATGGGAAAGGAGTAGCACTGAAATCAGTCACAGCATTCTTCACGTGGCTACGGGAGGCTGAAGAAGAATCAGAAGATAATTAAAACTTAAAATACAGAAAACAAAACAAAAAAAAGAAACAATTTAAGTATTTTTTTAAAAAGTTTCACGTCTTCGCCAATCACAGTGCAGCAAGGCCAAGTCTCGCGCATAACCCCCTCCTGCCCCCACATATGCACGAGTGGGAGAGGAAAAAAAATAGATAAACATAAAGGTGATCATGGAGGAAAAAGGTACTTGGAAAAAGAAAGTAAACTTCAAACCAGAGGGCGGGAGCACTAAACCAAAATACATGTATTATTTATAGAAAATATTTTCAGTTTTAATCATTTTTTTCTTTTCTTTTTAAACAAGGACTCATACTTTAAAAAACATCTGTTTAGCAAAAAAAAAGTTGAAAACTTTAATTTATTATTTTAAGGACTGCAAATGACAGTGTAATTTTTAAATTTGCAGTTTCTGTAAACAAATTGTATGATAGAAAAAAGCAGAGAAATAAATTTCCCTCCCCTTCAGCTGCACCTCAGTTTTGTTTCAAAGCATGGTAGATAGCTAAAAATTTCAACAGGGTTTGGGGTAAGCTACATGAGGGAGAGATTTATTTATTTTTAATTGTCAGATTTTTCTGCCTGCCTCTCAGCTTGCTTCAGAGATTAAAAAGAAAATAGTAATCAAAACGTACGTAACCTTGGAACAGAAGGAAATGCATTTGGGAAAAATGCTATGGACCAGAGTACTCAAAGAAAAGCTCATTCAAAACAAAGTGCTACCCTGGGGGGGAAAAAGTACTAGTGATACTTTCAAAACCTTTAGAACTACTTTAAGGCTTGTAAATACATAGAACAAATATTTAAAAAAAGAAAGAAAATGACTCAGTAGTATTTCTTTTCACTTTGGAAATATAAAGAACAAAAATAAAGACAACCCTTGCAAGTTTAAAAGAAAGAAAAGCAATTCTTTAGACAGCTGCTGAATGCGCTACCATCTCTGAGTGGTGCTGTCTTCCCTCTCAATGTGTAGATTCTGGATCCAAATGTATGTTCATATAGTGTGTGTGTATATGTGTATCTACACCAAAAAAGAGAAGTGTAGGCCATTGTGGTAAATATGGGGTTGCTTCTTGGGAGACCTTTTTTGCAGAGTGAACTTAAAGGCTGAAGAACTAGCTGTGTCACTATACAAGCTAGGTTCATCCAATTTCACACTTCTTCTCTAGGCTGGAGATGACCTATGGGGCAATAAACTAACTAACCCCTGCTTAGTTTTGCAGCTGTTGGACTACAGTGTGTCTTGTGACTCAAGAACACTGTATTGTTATGGTGGTAGCTCTATCAACAGGTTGCAGCCTTGGAACCAGATAACCAACATCTCTTCTCAATGGCTTGTACATCCATTGCCACCCAGCCACCTCTGCTGTTCTTTGCGTCTGTCAGTTGCCTTGCTGTGCTTAAGGAACCCCAAACCCCCAGAAGTAAAAAATAAAGGGGAAAAAAAACCAAACCTACAACATTAAACAAAAGAGGTGAAACAAATGCCACAAGTTCCCAGCTCTGCCCAATCCCTACTGGTGAAACTGAGCTGCTGCTGAGCAAATTAAGTCTCTATGTATCTCTCTTGAACAACCAAAGATGATCTGCTGCCTCACACTATGAAGATGCATCCACAATCTGCAAAGCTTGTGAAGCTCTAAAATGATCATTTGTGAACTGTGGTCCATGGATCATGAGCCACCCATGGAGCTCTGGCTGGTGGTTTATGGAGCACATTAAATATTTTCCTACTCTTACTTTTAAATGTAAATAATTGCTGTACATGCACAGGGATGATATTCGATTGCTAGTGGGAGTGGACAAGGTGTCTGGTTGTGGATGGAGGGAGAGGTGTCCAGGAGACCAGGCTCTCCATTAACATTTGGTCCACACTATGAAATCAAAGATGGATAACCCGTGCCCTAAAAGATGAGACCTTCTTTTTAGTAACAGTAAAACACTTTCTCTGGTGTGTTGTTAAAAACAAACCAAAAACCACCATTAATATACCCACATCTATGTACCCATTTACATTAAAGACAGCTAATCATTCCCAATACTCAGCAGCTTTTGCACATCCCCTCCAGCCTTCCTGACCAAAGAGCTGTTTCTACAAATTGGTGAAAGTTCTGGCCTTGTCCAGGCAGAATTGTACCAATTTAATTACAGAAGTGATAAACCAGCGCAAAGGATTTCATAGGCACACTTCTTTGGGAATAAGCCTCAAAGTAAAATAAGAATGTCCACACAGGGGTTTTCACTGGTTTAATTAAATCAGAACAAGTTTGTGTGTAGTACAGGGCTTGGACTTCACTTAAAAGTTAGGTAGGCATAGCAACGTCGGTTGGGTGTGCCGATCTATCTCCCATTGCAGATGCAACTGTGTTGACCGAAGAATGTGTTATCTGGAGAGGTGGTGTTTCTACACCTATGGAAAAACTCCTTCCATCAGTGTAGGCTGCACCTACGCTACAGAGTTATGCTAGCATAGCTATGCCAGTATAGTCTGTAGTGTAGACACAACCGAGGCCTGAGATAGATTATGCATTTGTTTGTCTTCCATTCAGCAGAATTCTGAGGAGGCTTTCTGCTATATACTAGAGACGTGCCATGTGAATTTCTGCGAGGAGGATGACCATCCTAGCAGCCTGCTTAAATGGATTAGAATGAGCTTTTGAAACCCAACCTGTTCTGTAAGGTGCCTTTAAAGTTATGTGATGTATTTAAGTGTTGCCTTGCCCAAAAGGGAAGAAATTCT
Source organism: Sternotherus odoratus (assembly GCA_032164245.1). NCBI lineage: Eukaryota > Metazoa > Chordata > Testudines > Kinosternidae > Sternotherus > Sternotherus odoratus. The sequence continues at coordinate 16,351,129 of JAVMKO010000018.1, read as the reverse complement.
AGCACCTCTGAACAAGCAAGTGCTTCTGCTGCAATAGAATCTGTCACTGGCAGGTTATTTTGCTTGAGACAGTTGAATCATTAGAATAAAGGAGATGGCAAAATGCTGATCAATGCAATGAGTGTTAGATGAGGAAAATCAATGGGGATGAGCAACTGGGAAAGGAGAAATAACTCCCAATAGCCCCTGGCATTGTTTGACCCTTTCAAGTTCAATGTTTCTGGGGAATAGGCAATTTGCCTTGTTGGCACTGTGTAAGTGCCTACAGGGGATATTGTACAGGTCTAAGCATCCTTTTAGGTGTATCTAGAATCCTGGAAGCACAGGTTCATATGTTGGCAAGCATCGTCTAAGGTAAATGAATTAAGTTCCAAGCACAGAGGTATTTTGAATGAGACTTTAGGATTATAGTTGTATCTGCCCTGCCTGGACATTAAAGACCCCCTGTCTCTTTTCATAAGAACAGTTTGCTCGCTCTTTTGACATTGACAAAATTATCTCCTCGCATTACCAGTGCAATACATTCTGTGTGCTGTTTGGAATCATAAAATCTCAGAGTTGGAAGGGACTTCAGGAGATCATCTAGTACAACCCCTGCTCAAAGCAGAACCAATCTCTATTTTTGCCCCCTATCCCTAAATGGCCCCCTCGAGGATTGAACTCACAACCCTGGGTTTAGCAGGCCAATGCTCAAACCACTGAGCTATCCCTCTCCCCCATGTGCTAAACTATTTTTCAGTGGGCAAATGGATATACAAAGATTCACAAAGAGCTGAAGATCTCAGGATATGGCATATAGCTTGTGATGTGCTTTGAGACCCTTCAGGAAGAGAGATGCTAAAATATAACTTCACTGTTAAATGATGACTGATTAAAATAGAAAAGGGGTAACAATAGATTCCATCTGGAAGTTCTGATCAGAAGGTATTTTTGCAATGTATTTATTCCTAATCTGGAATGTTACTAAGAACACTCAAAAATAGGTTTATGTGAATTTCTGTGGAACCACAAACAAATTACTCTTTGTTTCCTTTTGCCTGTCACAGACTAGTAGTATTGTTTGTTCATGAGTAGTCTCGTAGTAAGAGGAAGGAGTGTGAGGGGGTGCATCATAGGCCTGCTGCAGCAAACAAACATGGCTTTAAATTTTGCCAACTGTGACCTTCTTAATGGGGACAACTGACCAGACTGGTCATTAGGGGTCCTGAAAGACCTTGCAAAGGGACAGTACAGTGCCCGCACAACTAGATGTTGCACATAGGCACAAGAGAGGCATAGTCCCACCATCATGTGGCGAAATCCTGCACAGCACAGGTGTGGAGTACTGCACTTACAAGCACAATGTATAAGTTGGTGAGCAGGATAGAGAAATGCGGGAACCTAATTCTGCATTAATGAGAGAGCTGGCTGGTGTTTGGCAGCCAAGATTACTCCTGCCTAGTACAGGAGTGAGGTCTAAGGGGAAAGGGTAGCAGGTTCCTTGCATGAATGCTGAGGATCATTTTTATGTCACTGTCCTATAAGTAGGGCCCTACCAAATTCACACCCATGAAAAAGCTTCACGGGGGAGACCAGCAGTTCTCAAATTGGGTGTCCTGACACAAAAGGGAGTTGAAGGGGGGGGGTCACCAGGTTTTTTTAGTGATACTGCCACCCTTCTGTGCTACTTTCAGAGCTGGCTGGCCGGAGAGTGGCAGCTGTTGGCCGGGCGCCCAGCTATGAAGGCGGCACCCCGCCAGCAGCAGTGCAGAAGTAAAGGTGACAATACTACACCATGCGACCCTCACTTCTACACGCCTGCCTTCAGAGCTGGTCAGCCAGAAAGTGGCAGCGGCTTATGGAGGGCCCCACTCTTCAGGCAGCAGCACAGAAGTAATGGTGGCGATAGCATACCATGCCGTCCTTACTTCTGTGCTGCTGGTGGTAGCTTCTCTGCCTTCAGAGCTGATCTCCTGGCGAGCAGCTGCTGCTCTCCAGCTGCCCAGCTCTCAAAGCAGCACCAGCAGCAGCGCAGAAGGGCAGCAGTACTGCAACGCCGCCCTACAGTAACCTTGCGACACTCCCCCCATGCACATAACTTCTTTTTGGGTCAGGACCCCTACAATTACAATACTGAGAAATTTCAGATTTAAATACCTGAAATCGTGAAATTTATAATTTTTAAATTCCTATGACCATGAAATTGACCAAAATGGACCATGAATTTGGTAGGGCCCTAGCTATAATCCAAACCAACAGCACATCCCTTCTTTGAGCAGTGTTCCTGTGGGTGCTCCACTTTAGGTGTCTTAGAGCCCTGCTCGTGCCGCTCTGAACAGTTACATAGCAATGTGCAGCCAACCATCCCCAGTTCCTTCTCTACCGCCTTTGGCTTGAGTCAGCAATAGCACCACCCTTTTTTTCCCTTCAGATAAGTTCATAGTTGTTCCTGATAGTGTTCGCTTAGTTGTAGTCAGCTACGCTATCCCTTTGTCTTTTATATTTTACTTTCTTTTCCTCTCAATTTTTCCCCCCTTTCCACTTTTACCCCTGCTTCCCCAACAGGTTCTAGCTCCTGCCTTACAAAAAAAAAGAAAGAAATCCGGTTTATCCCTGTTCTTTCTCCAAAAGACTTTCTCTCTTAGGCTCACCTGGCTTAAAACGTTGCCTGACTTGCAGACTCTCCATACTAGTCTCTGACTGCCATGCAGAATCTATCCACTGCCTTGATGAGACGCACATTACCCAAAAGTGTCTGCAGTGTAGAAAACTGACAGGCAGGACACGGAAGGCCAGGAATTTCCAAATTGAAGCGCCTTATGATTCAGAAATCCCTCAGACCAGCCTCTGACCCCCAGTCCAGGATGAACGGTTGCCAGTAGCAGTGTCTGACAGGAGATCTGCTTCAACAACAGCTGCTAACAAACCTGCTCCTAGAAATTCTAACAAAAAGTGGCCACACTCATCCCCACCCCAAGAATCACCTAAAAGAAAGCAATCTCTAAATGAAAAATCTACCACAGCACCAAGAGTGCCAGACCGCGAGGCACCGGGAACAGCCGGACTTCCCAAAGAGCTGAAGGCCCTATGCGGGCAAGCCACCTGCTGTATCTATGCAGCACAGCTCTAAGTCATTGGCACCAACAACTTCAACTCTAATTCCTGGTCAGTGCATAATGCTGTCCCCAGCACTGAGCTTCACAGTTCCACAGCAATTCATGAGGCATGCGGACCTATACCATTCCGACCCAACTGGACATACTGGGATCTGTGGGCAACGTATAGAGCCCAAAACTTCAGCCCCCCTAACTCGCCTAGGCCCAGAGCAACACGGTCCCCTTCACAAACTGTCCCAATACCTGCAGACACACAAGAGGAAGAGACTGAGGAACCTGAAGACACAGATGAGGGTGACACTCTGCCACCCACTCACATCTCCTTTTCATCACTGGACAAAATGATAATTTCTCTTCTCTCCTCCCCTTCCCCCCCATGGGGGATAATTTCAAATCTTTTCAAGACCTCTTCAAAGGGGTAGCTGAATTCCTGGACATCTTACTAGCACAACTACCAGAGATCCAGCACAAGCTCATGTACATACTCCAGGCATCCCCAGCGGCAAAGACAGCCCTGCCAATTAATGATGCTATCATGGAACCTGCAAAAATAATCTGGCAGAAACCTGCTGCGGCCCCTTCCTCATGTAAAAGGTCTGACAAAAAGTATTACGTGCCAGGAAAAGGAGATTAATTTATTCACGAACCCTGCACCCAACTCTCTCATGGTGGATGCGGTCAGTCAAAGGGGAAAACAACACAAGTCCAGAATGATCCCATATGATAAAGACTAGAAGGTAAATACACACACAATCTATTTGCAAAAATGTTAGAATTTATTGAAAGTTTACGTGATGACAAAAAATATACCTCATGACATTTCTGAAGAATCTCTCATCATCAGGACGGTCGTACAGGCCTCTCTTGACTCTGCAGACATGGCAGCACGGTCAGTCAATATATCTGTGGTCATGCACCATGTATACTGGCTCTACCTTTCTGGGTTCCCACGGGAAGTCCAAGCAACTGTTGAGGACTTACCCTTTGAAGGGCAAGAGTTATTTGCAGACAAAACCGATGTCTCTCTACACACCTTAAAGGACTCAAGGGCGACCTTAAAAACCCTGGGCATATATGTACCTTCGAATATAAAGAAACAGAGCAGGTTTTACAATCAGAGATTTTGGTCTATGCCATACTCCCAGCCAGAAAGACAGTACAGCCAATGGCATAAACAAAAACAGAACAGACGTCAACAGAGTCAAGATTATTCTTCGACGTCTCAACCATCCACTTCCAGACAATCATTTTGAAGGTGTGGCACAGAGCACAAGACCTCAACACCCTCTGATTCTGGAACCAGATACAGCTCCCCGCCCATTCAGAGACCATCTGTCACCATACTACCCAGTCTGGAACATCATCACAACAGATAAATGGGTTCTAGAGATTATTCAGAAGGGCTACCCCATCCCCTTTATTTCCGTCCTACCTGACCACTCCCCTTCCCTATTCTTCAGGGACCCCGCTCGAGCACTTGTTACAACATTGTTATACAATTCAGTGCCATGGAACCATCCCATCCCAACAGAGGGGGAGAGGTTTTTATTCTCCTTACTTTGTAACTCAGAAAAAAAACAGGGGTCACGGGGATGGAGACCCATCCAGGATTTACGAAAATAATAAAATTTGTGAGAACACGTTTCAAAATGGTGACAATAACCACAACAGAGAAAGGAGATTGGCTCTCAGCCCCTGATTTCCAGGATGCTTATTTTCATATTACCATTCACCCATCACACAAAAGATTCCTGAGATTCCTAGGGAAACGTCATTTCCAATACAGAGTACTATCCTTCGGCCTGTCCACTGCCCCAATAGTTTTTTCCAAGGTTCTTGCTGTCATTGCAGACCAGGAGTGATGATATTTCCATACTTAGACGACTGCCTCATAAGGCCACCAATGCAGCAAGGAGCAATTAATATGACACAGACCACAGGTTGCAAATAAATGTACAAAAATCCACACTAATTCCTGTCCAAAAGTTGGCATTCATAGGGACCTACCTCAGTTGTCTCACAGCAACAGTAGTATTACCCCAACAATGCTTCCTCACTCCAGTCAAGCTAATTTCAACAGTGTTGGACACCCCAAAAAACATTTTCCAGAACATACTTGTTGTAAAATATGTCAGACTTCACATGAGATGCTTATAGGCCTGGCTTCGAACAGTGTATATACCACACAGACACTCTCTCAACAAATGCCACCCAGGGTAAAAGACTCATGGTCTTTAACATGGTGCACACAAACACAGAATGTCTGCTCAGGAGTCCCTTTCCAACAAAAAGCTCCAACCATGACAATCATGGCAGAAGCTTCCCTAGTTGGTTCAGGGACACATCTACATGACAATATGATCCAAGGCTGCTGGTTCCCAGTTGCGTCCAACCTGCACATAAACTTACTGGAGGTAAGGACAGTCCAAAATGCACACAACCACCTTCTCACAACCAGATCAACTAACCAGGGATTTTTCACAGACCCACGAGATGATCCTGGAATTCTCAAAGCCATATTCAAACTAGGGGGGTTCCTCACTCAGAATGCCAAGTGCCCACAATATTGCTCCCAGGCTGGATTAGTGCACCACTCCCTAGGCGACGTGCTCCTCCTAAAATGTTGTATGCATTTCCCCTGACTCCACTCCTAAGAGTCATTCACAAGATCACGCAAACAAATCCAGGGTCAGTCTTATTGCACCCACATAAACATAGTTCCCATACCTGCATCAGATAGCAGTGAAAACACCTTGAACCTTAGTATCTCACGTATCACAAGATGCAGGACGCATCCATCATCCCAACCTCGCAGTGCTCCATCTCAAGGCCTCATTACTCCATGACTGATGGGGATCGAAAAGGACTGTCCTGAGGAAGTGAAACATATACCACTGAAAAGTCAGAGACTAAGCACAAGAAAGACATATATATCCATAAGTGGAAATGATTCTGTACTTGGTGCCAGGACAAACAGATCTGTCCACAGTCAGACCCACTACCAAGAATTCTTGACTATGTACTGGGGCTTAAAAAATTGGGGCTATCCACAAGATCTATCAGAGTACACTTGACTGCCATCGCCTCCTTCCACAACAAGGTGGACGGAGTCACTCTATTTGCTCACCTGATGATTAAATGCTTCCCTAAAGGCATAGAAAACATTTATCCCACACTAAGAAACCCTATACCTATGTGAGACCTCAACTTGTTCTCATGGAAAAATGTTTGAATCACTTGCAACTCACTCCTTGCACTTATCAGTGAAGGTGACTTCCCTCATTGCCATCACATCCTCAAGACGAGTGGGAGAATTAGGTGCCCTAATGGCACACCTACCTTGTACAACATTCTTTAAGGATAAAGTAATCGTATGACCACACTTAAATTCATGCCCTAGGTCACCTCCCCCTTTAATTTAAATCCGCCCATTTGCTTACCTCTGTTTTTCCTGAAGCCACATGCCTCCCTCCCCATGCTAGATTTTCACAGGGAATTAGCTTTCTAAATAGAAAGAACAAAAACATTCAGAAAAATCACCTAGACTATTTGTTTCCATAACAGAACGCTCCAGGGGCGAAACCATCTCAAAACAGAGACTTCCCAAATGGATATCTGGATATATCAATTTGTGCTACCAAAACAACAATCTGCAACCCCCACCAGAATTCCATTCGCACTCCACCAAAGCATTAGCAGCATCTGTGACCTTTCTCAATAATGTACCTATCATTGGCAGTATGCTTTCGAACAACAATCAGCAGCAGATGCTCAGTTTGGACTTATGGTGTTATACACCATCTATAAACCAATTCCAAAGCCCCTCCCTTCCACTGAGGGGCACTGCTCAGTAGTTGCCTAAAGTGGAGCACCCACAGGGACACGAAGAAGAAGTTACTCACCTTGTGCAGTAACTGAAGTTCTTCGAGATGGTTATCCTTGTGGGTGCTTCACTACCCTCCCTCGTCCCCTCTACTTCAGAGTTTAACGCCAATTCTCTGGGGTAGAGAAGGAACTATGGGACAGTTGGCTGTGTACCGCCGTGTAACCTCTTGGAGTGATGCAAGATTGCTGCAGCATGTGAGTAGCCCAACTAGTCACTGCTTCTACAAATTTCCAATTGCAAGTGCAGGGTGCCAAGACAGCTAAAGTGGAGCACCCACAGAGACAACTATCTCAGAGGCTCAGTTACTACACAAGGTGAGTAACCGTCTCTTTACTCTGGACTCCTGTGAATATGGGAGTAAGTTATTGAGCAGTGTGAAAGAGGATACCATACATTACTTTAGTTAACATCTAGCTCCTACTGGTGCTGGAAGGCTACAACATTGTGCACGGATTGTGTGCTGCCTAAGAAGTGGCCAAATCAAAGTCATTGTTATTAGTGGAGCTGGCAGGGCCCCTTATCAGATGTTTGGCTGCATGTATGTGTCCTTCCTTTGTGTGCTATACCAGCTCTAAGCAGACAGCTGGCACAGCAGACCTTGAGCAAACTGTCCAATGACCACACGATCCATAAAGGTACGAATGCACCAGGCCGGGTTTATTGTCGACGAACCATAGTAATAGCACCTGGCAGATTCTACAACATGTATGCCCATGACAATGGACACAGCTCAGTGAATGGCAGGACTTTCAATTCCCCCCTCAGCTGGACAAAGATACTCTCTGAGATACAGCTTTAAACCCTGATACCAACAAGTTATGTATTGCCTCTAACATAGTTACAGCCCCCTGACATGCCTAGTTATCACCCATCACCTTCTACATGTTGGTTTGATCAAAACATCTCTATTACGTACTGTCAACCTGACCTTATCTTTTAGAAGGGGTCAGTGTGTTTTTGTTATTCTTGGGGAATATTTTTATACCATTCTTGATATCGGGATGTTCTGGTACCAATTGATATTGGAATGTGTGGAATGTACTCTGCTTAGGAATGTGTATTTCTGCAATAACAGCCCTGTTCTTGCTAGATTCTGTGAGCAGGTCCTGCCTCATACCAGGCCTCTGATACAAGAGCTTATATTTCAGGTTCTCTTTCTACTACACTCCCTCTCTGTCTAGTTGTACCACATTTCCTATTATTGGACCCTTTTTCCAGTGACTTATAACTTCACCAAACTTTAACTATTCAGACTGATATTTTCCATCTCAGGTGTTTGCTTCAGGATTGTTTTAGAAATTTTCTTCAGCAGTGGTTCAACAATTTATGAAAATGAAATTAGGGAAACAATGTTGTTTTGCCTAAATTAAAAATGTTTCCACAATTAAGAAGTTCTAGTACCTCCATGCTTTGAAGCAAGGGCTTGAAATTTGGCAGGGATATGCCTACCACAGCCTAGCCTCGGGCTCTTTAAATCTTGATTTAAAGGGGCTGGAGATTTAAAGGACCCACCTCTTCCAGTGGAGGCCATGCCTCAGGACTCTGGAGTACTGGTAAGTCCTTTAAGTTACTTTCGAGACCAAAGGAGACTGTGAAGAACTTCAGAGACCTCAAAAAACTAAGTGATCGGGCACCAAAATGGCAAACGAAATGTAATGTGGTTAAATGTAAAGTAATGCACATTGGAAAAAAAATCCAACTATACATACAACATGATGGGGGCTAATTTAGTTACAACTAATCAGAAAAAAGATCTTGGAGTCATCATGGATATTTCTCTAAAGACGTACACACCGTGTGCAGTGGCAGTCAAAAAAGCAAACAGGATGTTAGGAATCATTAAAAAAGGGATAGAGAATAAAACAGAGAATATCTTATTATCCTTATATAAATTCATGGTGCGCCCACATCTTGAATACTGTGTACAGATGTGGTCTCATCTCAGAAAGGATATACTGGCATTAGAAATGGTTCAGAGAAGGTCAACTAAAGTGATTAGGAGTTTGGAACAGGTCCCATATGAGGTGAGATTAGAGGCTAGGACTTTTTAGTTGGGGAAAGGGGAGACTAAGGGAGGATATGATAGAGGTATATAAAATTATGAGTGGTGTGGAGAAAGTGAATAAGGAAAAGTTATTTACTTGTTCCCATAATAGAAGAACTAGGGGCCTCCAAATGAAATTAATGGGCAGCAGGTTTAAAACAAATAAAAGGAAATTCTTCACCCAGCGCACAGTCAACCTGTGGAACTCTTTGCCTGAAGCGGTTGTGAAGGCTAGGACTATAACAGGGTTTAAAAGAGAACTAGATAAATTCATGGAGGTTAAGTCCATTAATGGGTATTAGCCAGGATGGGTACGGAATGGTGTCCCTAGCCTCTGTTTGTCAGAGGGGGGTGATGGATGGCAGGAGAGAGATCACTTGATCATTACTTGTTAGATTCACTCCAGGGCACTTGGCATTGGCCACTGTCGGTAGACAGGACACTGGGCTGGATGGACCTTTGGTGTGACTCAGTACGGCCATTCTTATGTTTAAAATGATGCTTCACAAGGCACACTTTGCACAAACATATAATAATCACATGACATTAGTGAATTTGGGGATTCAAGGATGCTACTTTGAGGTACACAGTGTCACAGTGAGCCGTGTCCTTTGGTCTGCAAATACTCCCAACCAAAGGTATAAAGGGCAGTATGGACCAATGCCTCTCCAGTTCCTTCTGTCTCACAAGTCAGAATCCTATGTCCACTTAGATCTCCCTATACTTTAATATGTGTAAAGATCATTTGTAAAAATGTTTACTAAGGTCAGTAATTTAGACTGTAGGGTTTTTTTATTAATATAAGTAGATTAGTACGCCTCACCCCAGAGATCTTCCCCCTGTGGAGAGGTACTAGTCCAAGAATCCCTGGGTTCAAGAACTGTTTTCTGCCCCAGTTCCTTCTCCATCAGTGACAAACACCTTTATTGCCTAGGGGAGGCTCACCTTACCACCACCATCTGCCACTCCTTTCCTCCCTGAACTCATGAGGAACAAGAACTCTGCCTCTAGAAGCACCTCATGAAGCAAGCTGAGGCCCCATTCAGATCTAGGCCAAGGAGACTCCCCCCTGTACAGCAGTATCAGACTGCAAGCAATGTCTCTCCAAGCATGAGCTCTAGAATAGAGGGTAATACACTTAAGTCTACAAAATCGTCTCACAAGAGTAGGGGATATGATCATAGTCATAAGTACATGTCCCTGTCCAGATCTGCCTCTAAGAAAAGGGATCTTTCCCCACCTCAGTCCAAGTCGGACGAGTCCTTCCTTACACATGAGTCCAAAAGAGTTAGATCCACACAAACCTTTCATTCAAGAAGTCAAAGCACAAAAGAAGAAGGATCTGATGGTACCAATTCAGGCTCCATCCCACAAGCCAAAGAACTAGTACTTGCAGTTCTCATCTGGGAGCTCCATTCTGGACTCCTGTTTGATGGTTGTGACATACTCCTTGTGGAATCATAGAATATCAGGGTTGCAAGGGACCTCAGGAGGTATCTAGTCCAACCCCCTGCTTAAAGTAGGACCAACCCCAACTAAATCATCCCAGCCAAGGCTTTGTCAAGCCTGACCTTAAAAACCTCTAAGGAAGGAGATTCCACCACCTCCCTAGGTAACCCATTCCAGTGCTTCACCACCCTCCTAGTGAAAAATGTTTTCCTAATATCCAACTAAACCTTCCCCACTGCAACTTGAAACCATTACTCCTTGTTCTGTCATCTGCTACCACTGAGAACACACTAGATCCATCCTCTTTAGAACCCCCTTTCAGGTAGTTGAAAGCAGCTATCAAATCTCCCCTCAGTCTTCTCTTCTGCAGACTAAACAATTCCAGTTCTCTCAGCCTCTCCTCGTAAGTCATGCGCTACAGGCCCCTAGTCATTTTTGTTGCCCTCCTCTGGACTCTTTCCAATTTTTCCACATCCTTCTCGTAGTGTGGGCCCCAAAACTGGACACAGTACTCCAGATGAGGCCTTACCAATGTTGAATAAAGGGGAACGATCACGTAGAGGGGAATCCTCTACATACTATACCGTCAAACACACAGGATCCACCAGTCTCCTCAGTAGCTCCCCAAAATGCCAAGAATGACTAAATGCCTTACCCTGCCAGAGGATATTTTCAGTCTGTCCTACCCACAGTCTCCTCTTTTACCAGGCCTGGCTCTCCTTGGAGACATCCTTATGCCTAAAGAAACCACCTTGAGAGGAAGATAATGCTCTCCTACTGCATCCACAACTCAAAACATCCTCACACTATTGACAGTGGTGCCACTAGAGCAGGAACCAATTAGTTCATGGAGAGAATCAAATGATCCAGATGTGCTTACCTCTCAAGGGGAAACAAGCCCAGACAGAACCACAGGAGGTAGTGGAACTGTCCACCTCCTTCAGAATATGGTTACCCAGTGGATGATTGGTACCCTACGTCTTGCCCCTCTCCCCCACGAGCCAATTCTTATTACTGGGCCCCATCAGACTGTACAGCAGACATCCCAGATCAATACAAGAAGCATCTCTCCCAGTCAATACCAATCAGATTTATTGGCGTTTGAGGAGGAAGAAGTAGATTTTAACACAATCCCACTGGTTCTGACAGCTGTGTCATCCTCTTCAACAGATGATGTGGTTGCTCCATCATCCCTCTCCCCAATTGATGACCACAAGCATTACCAGGAGCTATTACAGAAGCCAGCAACCAAGTGTCAAACAATTTAGAAAAATTCAGGAAATCTTATTTTGCTAAGTGTCTGGTAGTTAGCAAGTCTGAATTGGAGACTAGTCAATGAAAATATGTTCCTCCTCGAAAGGTTAAGGTGTCCAGCACCCACGTCTGTGGAAGTAGTCTTAAGATGCTTTGTCCTGGACTTTTCTAAAACTGCTTGCACCACTCAAGAATTGGGCAATGGATGAGTGAATAAAAACTCTGTCCTTTTAGCTAGCACAAAATATAGTTTTTCAGTTCTCTGAGGGAGGGGCACAAAAGGCAGTTGGTATGCCACACAGATTTGGCAAGTTCCAACACGGGTTAATTGACTAGAAGAGCCAGAGGGCTGGAGGATGTCCAATAAGCCATGTTGTTCTGTAAGAACACACAACATGGTTTATTGGACAGCCTCTCCGCTCTCAACACTTTCATCTACATTCACCCATCCCACAGAAATGTCCTCACTGGGCAAGATCACTTCCAATTCAGAGCCTGTCATGGTACTGAAATAATTTGGTACCGTGTAGATCACTGGGGTACGAAATATTATGTGAAGGGGGTCATAACAGGTGTCTTATGTGTGTATCTATTCCATATGTGTGTATCTATTTTGTAACTGAAGTTATGGGTGCCTGTACTTCAAACTTAGGCTTAGCTCAGAAATCTCAGACAGGCTGGTGCTAACTCGAGCCCATTAAAGGGCCATCAACTGCACAATGAACTCTGTTCACACCCAAGGAACTCCCCAGGGATGGAACATGCCTGGGAAGAAACTAAATCCTGGAGAGTCTGGTGATTGGACCATGTGGCTAGGAACCTCCATTTGGCAACCAGACTCTAGGAGGAAGTCTATAAAGCCTGGGAGAGATGTCTCCATTTTCGTTTTCTACCTCCAGTCTTCAGCCTGCCTTGTTTCCAGCTTTGGATGGAACTTTGCTACTCAGGGGAACTCTGGACAAAGGTGTTGACCCATCTCTGCAGGGGATGCTTTCCAAAGACTTTGATTGAAACCTGCCGTTTATTCTACAGCTGCAAGACTGAACCAAGAGATGTGCCATTACTGCATGTAATTGATTTCTTTTAACCTTTCCTAACCCTCACCTATACCTTTTTCCTTGTATAATAAACCTTTAGATTTTAGGTTCTAAAGGATTGGCAACAGCGTGATTTGTGGGAAGATCTGATTTGTATATTGACCTGGGTCTGGGGCCTGATTCCTTGGAATTGGGGAGAACCGTTTTCTTTATTTGGGGGATTGGTTTTCATAACAATTGGTCCCCAGGACAGGTGGCTGCTGGTGGTGATACTGGGGATCTGGAGTGTCTTAAGGGGATTGCTTGTGTGACTTGTGGTTAGCCAGTGGGGTGAAACCAAAGTCTTTTCTGTTTAGCTGGTTTGGTTTGCCTTAGTGTGGAAAAACCCCAGCTTTGGGCTGTAGTTGCCCTTTGGAAGCAATCTGTCCTGAACTGACACTCACAGTTGGATCCCACCAGGAACAGCACCGTCACAGAGCCCTTCTTTTCAGACTAGCTATGGCATCTTGGGTCTTCACAAAAGTCCTTTCAGTGATGGTAGCTTGATGAGAAGAAATAGCTTTATTGTATTTCTATATCTTGATAACTAGAAGATCCAGCAGGGAAGTCCAACTGGGAACTCAATTCCTAGTTTGTCTTCTGTCTTCCCTGGGAATCTGTCTCAGCCACAAAAAGTCCATGAGGTCAACAGATTTCATAGGAATGACTTTGACCCACCCACAACAAGAATCTATCTTCCCACTGAGAGATTCCACACCGTGGACAATCTGGTAAAACAAGTCAACCTCAGCCATGAGACTACTGTCAGGACCTGTCTTTTCCTCCGTGTTCACATGGCTTCCTGCACCCATGTCTCACCATTCTCTGGGCTTCATCTCAGCTGCCTACAACCTGGCTTCAGTCCATCTACTCACCAGAGAAAAAGACACCATAAATAGCAAAGTAACAATTCCAGCACAGGGTACAGTTTCTCTCACCTGGTGGACGCATCTAGGGAACGTTTGGATGGGAGTTCTTTTCCTCACACATACACCTGAGAGGTGTAGAGACAAAACTCACACCGGCTTCTTTCTTAGGGTGAGGAGCCCATATGGACACTCACACTACTCAAGGCACCTGGACCTCTCAGGAGGCCAGGATGTATATCAACTTACTGGATTTAAGAGCAGTCTGCCAGGCCTGCAATGCTTTCCTTCCACTCATCCAATCCCAACACATCCAGGTAATGTTGGATAATAGAATCACTGTCTTCTACATAAACAACAGGGGGGAACAAGATCTCTCCCCCGTGTACAAAGACAATCAACCTCTGGAATTGATGCATCAGAAACCACATAACCCTCTCAGCAGTATACCAACAAGTGTGTAGAATTCCCTAGCAGACAGTCTCAGAGACATTTTCCCACAGACCACAAATGGGAGGAGATTCATATTTCTGTTTGGAACAAGATCCTCACCCAGTGGGGAAACACCATCCAGGGGTCTCTTTGCCTCAAAAGGAACCAAGAAACTACCCCTATAGTGACACCCTGCTGCTCCCTGAACAGACCACCTCAGGTATGCCTTCCCTCTCATCCCAATAATACAAGTCCTGCAAAAGACCTACCATGATAGGGCTCAGGTCATCTTTGTAGTGCCCAGTGGGCCGAGACAAGTGTGTTTCTCGGAACCCCTGAGGGTTTCAACCCATCTGCCCATCAATATCTAACCATTTCCAGATCTGCTGATGCAATGCAATGGTGCAATCAGGCACCCACGTCCAGGACCTCTACAACTCAAGGCCTGGTATTTGGATAGGCTTCAGACACAGAGTGTTCATGTTAAGTGGCTGTTCAAACCATTCGTCAATAAAGCATGATGAATTCTACCAGGAGATGCTATTCAGCCAAATGCAAGCACTTCTCCTCTTGAGCTACCTCCAGAGTCCAATTCTTTTAAAATACTTACCCTTAAGACATTAGGCCTCTCAATCAGTAACCTGCAGATCCATCTTCCAGCAATTAGCACCTTTCATCCGTCATTTGTGGACCATACTATCTTCAGTCATCCCACAATAGCTAGATTCCTGAAGGGACTTTTATTTAAACTCTTCCACAAATGGTGAAACCAACACCACAATGGGACCTCAACCTTATTCTTTTGGTTCTCACGAAACCTACCTTCAAATCATTAGCCACTTGTTCTACATCTTGATGAAAGTCGCCTTCCTAGTAGCCATAACATCAGTCAGGAGGGTGAGCGACCTGGGAGCACTCATGGCAGAGCTGCCATATGCCATCTTTCTTAAAGAGAAGGTCTCTATTTGTCCCTCTCTCCCCCTTGGAAATTCATCCCTAAAGTAAATTTGGAGATTCAAATGAGATAAACCATCCACTTACTGATATTTTTTCCAAAACCACACGCCTTTGATGAGGAGAGAGGGCTCCATTCTCTAGACCAGGGGTAGGCAACCTATGGCACAGGTGCCAAAGGTGGCACGTGAACTGATTTTCTTGGCACTCACACTGCCCAGGTCCTGGCCACTGGTCCAGGGAGCTCTATATTTTAATTTAATTTAATTTTAAATGAAGCTTCTTAAACATTTAAAAAACCTTATTTACTTTACATACAACAATAGTTTAGTTATATATTAAAGACATAGAAAGAGACTTTCTAAAAACGGTCAAATGTATTTCTGGCACACAAAACCTTAAATTAGAGTGAATAAATTAAGACTTGGCACACTATTTCTGAATGATTGCCGATCCCTGCTCTAAACATCTGATAGGCACTGGCCTTTTATCTACAGAGGACAAAAGTAATTAGAAAAACACAAACTTTTTATTACCATAGTGGAGTGATCGAGGGGTCAAGCTCTACAAGTGTGTAGAGATTCTCCATGTGGATCTCAAGTTGCATCATCCTTTGTTACCAACTAGTTCATATTTTCCCCGCCCCGATGGAGATCCCATTCCACCAGATCTCCAGTAACCTCTGCAGCATTTCTGTGAGATGTACCTTTTCTAGGCATATGTAGATATACACCACAAGACATTATATATTGGTCCAGACTTCTACTGCTGTGGGGACAGCAGTACTATAGCAAGCCATACTATGACTTTTTTTTTTTTAGTAGCTTACATTTACCACAGTACCTTTGCTTTTTTTTTTTTTTTTTGGTGTGTGTGTGTCTGCTACTTGACTGCTTACTTCCAGTTCCAAATTAGGTGTGTGGTTGACCGATCAATTTGTAACTCTGGTGTTTGTAACTCTGAGGTGCTAATGTACATAATAGTAGTGACACGTTTAAGAATAGCAGTCATGTTAGTCTATATCTGTAAAGAAAATGAGGAATACTTGTAGCACCTTAGAAACTAACCAGTTTATTTCAGTATAAGCTTTTGTGGGCTATAGCCCACTTCATTGGATGCATAGAATGGAACAAACAGAAGTAAGATACATTTATACACACAGAAAGCAAAAAAACAACAACTTATGCTGAAATAAACTGGTTAGTCTCTAAGGTGCTACAAGTATTCCTGGTTTTCTATACTATTAGTGATTATTCACACTTCTTTGCCTGGGCACAGAAGTTACATTTATTTCCCCTATCAGATGGGCTCAATCCCTCCTCCCTGTGGCCTTCGGTTTGTCACCTGTGATATGGGTTGTGTGTGTTACTGCTACTTTCCAAAGAGATACATTAGAGATGTTTCAAGCCTAGTAAATGCCCAATCAGCGCATGTTATACAATTTAGCCATTTGCCCCAATTTTTGGGCTGCAGCAATCATTCAGCATCAATCTGAAATTGCTCCACTCCCCTATCGATTGACACGGAGGTTTGGACAAGGATCTGCCATATGCCTTACAGCAGGGGTCTCCAAACTTTATGAGATGAGGGACATATTATATTTTTGAAGGGCCTTCCTGGGCCGAAGGGGCTTCCCGGGCTGTGAAAAAAATATACACAAATATATGCAAAATCCCTCCCGTTGCTCCTCCAGCCCTGTTGCGGGGGTACTCACCCCTTCCCACACGGGGCTGGGGGAGGGGTGGGGGGAGCAGCAGCAGCTTCTCTAGGTGCCTGCTCAGCTAGAGGGCTGGACAAACCGAATCTGCAGGCTGGATCTGCCCCCCGGGCCTTAGTTTGGAGACCCCTGCCTTACAGTGGTTTACAACCAGTGTGCGGGGCTGGAGCCTGCTCCCTTTTCTGCCTGGGCTCAGAGCATATGACCCCCCTTAAATACTCTGCGAGTAGGGCAGGGTCCTTTCCAGGCCACCAAGGACAGGGCTGCTCCGATGTTAACCTGAGGCGCTGGCTGAGCCCGTCTCCTGCCTCTTCCCGCGCGTCGCTAGGGCTGGGCTGCCTCAGTCGCTGGCGCCTTAAAAACAGCTGCGGGGAGCGCGTGCTGCAGGGGGCGTGTCCCCTCTCGGGAGCGCGCGCGGGCAACGGCTGTGCGGGACTGGACAGCTGGCGAGCGCGGCGGAAGTGTCAGGCCCCGCCGGCAGCTCTGAGGTAACCGAGGCAGGGGGCGCGGCCGGCTGGCTCCCAGCCACCGCTGGGGACCCCGCACCCCGCAACTTCGCCCTACTCCGCGCGCTCCCGCTTCTGTTTTGTTGAGGGCTGCGCCGGACGCTTATTCCCGCCTAGTTGTGCGCCTGCGCCTCGTGCGGCGGCGCTGATTGGCCGTCAACGTGGGGCTCTCCTGACTGAAGCGCCGTGCTGGCTTTCGGAAGGCGTTGGGGGGCTGTGATTGGCTGCGGAGCAGGCCGTGTCCGCCCCCCTCCCCTGTCTTCCCCGGTTTCTCCGCCGCCGCCATTACAGGGGTCGCTTTGTGTCTACCGAGTCCGCTGGTGAGTAGTCCCCCCTCTCCCTGCGGAGGGGCCGGGTCCCCCGGGGTGGAGCCGGGGAGCTGAGGTAGGCCGCCGTTGGTGGGAGGGCCGGGCGACCCCTCACCGATTGCGGGTGGCGCCCCCCCCATCCCCGGGTTCCTCGCGCCGTTGGCCTAGTGTCCGGAGTGGCTGGGCGGGCGGCCAGGCTAGGCGGGAGCGAGGACAGGGGGTGGTGGGCCTGGAGCTGAGCAGGCCCCGTCCTTGGGCGGCGTCCTGGCGCGGGCAGCGGCGTTCAGCTGTCACCGGGGTGACCGGCACTGCGGGGGCGCAGGGCAGCGGCGGAGGGTGAGGATAGCGACTGAAGCGCCTTCTTCCCGCCCGAGCTCCGCGGGGGCATCCGGGACCGCACCACGGAACACGCGTTACAGGAGAGTAGCCCGCAGTGCCAGGTGGAGCGGTGGCAGCGGCGAGAAGAGGCGGCAGTCGCTTGGCTTGTCATGGGGGGGCCGTTGCTACCTGCATAGCCAGCAGTGCTGAGGGATTTAATGTGGCTCCAAGGCTGGGCTGGACGGAGAAGCGCAGCCCTGCCCTCTAAAACGAGAGCGCCTCATTTCGCTCTTCTGGATAAACTCCCTGACGAGCAGCATTGTTTCTGGTCTTGTCCTGGTTCAGAATCGCACCCAGAGCCAAGCCTTGCACTACAAAAACAGCAAAGGTGAGTGAAACGAGATGTAGAGAGGAGTTTCAACTGAATGCCACGGGCACTGAGGTTTGTAACCCCTCACTATATCATCAGTAGCCTTTAGGTATTGGGAGTATTTGAACTTCCCTTGAGAGGAAGTGATACATGACTCCACCTCCTTGTTTGCAGTTTTGTTGATGCTAGACACTAAAAATCGTGGACTTAAGAAAGATGCTGGATTTATGGCTCACTACAACAAACTGTAACCTACCAATCCTCAAAAGCGACAGCGAGTCTTGTAGCACCTTATAGAGGAACAGATTTTAGAGATCATGAGTTTTCTTGGGCTAAGACCCAGTGTGGTCTTACCCTAAAAATCTGGTCCTCTATAAGGTGGTACAAGACTCTGTCGCTTTTGCTGATTTTTGCTGTTGGTCCTGCTTTGAGCAGCAGGTTGGACTAAATGACCTCCAGAGGTCCCTTCCAACTCTAATATTCTATGATCCAGACTAACATGGCTACCCCACTGATACTAGCTACCAACCCTCCTTTGTCCTGCAATTGCAGTGGTGTTAACTGCCCACTTCATCTTGAGCAGCCTCTTGAAACATGTATTGGTTAAGCTGAATGCTATTCCACCTTCTATTTAGCTCAGGCCTGCACAACTGGGAAAGCACTGAGGGCCATATTACTGCAAAAAACCCCAGCTGTGGGCTGAAAAGCCCCGCCCTTGCCCCACCCCCATCTGCTTCCCTCCACCCCCACCCCCACTTGGCTTGCCCCACCCCTAGTCACCCCTGTGGGCCACATGTGGCCCCCATGGTCACATGTTGTGCAGGCCTGATTTAGCTGAACCTCGCTGAGTACCTTTCCCAGACCTGAAGAAGAGTTCCATGTAAGCTTAAAAGCTTGTCTCTCTCACTACTAGAGGTTGGTCCAATAATATTATTTCATCCACCTTCTCTCTAAGGTCAATGCTATCTGATGTTACTGACTGATCTAACAGAATCAGCATGGACTCTGTGAACGTGTAATTGCTTGGGGTAGCACAGCCACCAAAATGTTAGTAGCTTCCCTGTCAGAAGTCCTAAACAGAACTGATGAGGGCTTAGGAAGTTTCTTATCACCAGCTGCCTTAACACCATTTTCACCACAATCTTTTCCAATAAAAGGAGATTTTAAATCAGATGGTAGCTGTCTTAATTGCCACTGTTGAGATGGTTTCTTGAGCCAGTGGCCCAAATCTGCAATGGGAGGAGGGAGGTATTCTAGTGCATTTTGTTTCCAAAAGAAAAGCCTTCATCCACGTAGGAATGTGTTTAGAAACGGGGTTAGGAGCTATGGTTCAAATCCTATAATACAAGGCACCATTCCTCTGTGCATTCTCCATCTCATTAGGAAAAAAAACCCTTTTCTTTGGTGAGATTTCAAAATCGAAGCCTTTATAGTCTCTCCGCTCTCACCTAAAATGTAATGGAGGCTGTAAATTCTATAGCCAGAAAAACCTGGACTGTTCATTCTGGATTTATTAGCCTGTACACCCCTCTGGCCTGTGTTCCTGGTTGGAACCTTGTGTATGTTCTTGTAGAAAAGAGAATAAATAGTGAACATCTTAGCTGGTGCAAATTGGCATAGCTCCAGTTAATTTAACAGCAATGCCAGTTTACATCAACTGGGAATCTATTGACTGTTCTTGGCCTTCTCCACATCTGAAGCTTGGGAACACAAACTCAGGCACAGTTGACCCTGCTCAGAAACAAATTTTCTATGGAATAACTGCTTATTGATGACAAATCTATAAATTATAGATTCTGGAGACCTGCTTATCGTATGGTGAGGGAGGAGATGTTTAGATGGTTGAGTGTTCTCTCTGTTCTGTGACTCTCAGCTCACTTATATCAGCCTTTCACATGCAAGTTTGTGTATTCAGGAGTCTGAGTTAACTGCTAAAATTCATTCCAGGTTAGCAAGCATGTGAATTGTCACTCATAGCAGACTTAAGAAAACATACTCAATTTGTAACTCTCTAGCCATGTAGTGTTTTGGTTACTTTTACTAAAAATACAGTGTTTTCATCGTTTTACCTCTCTTCTAACCAAAAAAAAAAAAAATCCTTTGGCATGCAGATATCTTTACTGTATGGAAAAAGATACTTAAATACAATAAAACCTCGATTTAACGGACCTCGATTTAACGGACTTCGAATGCAACGGACAAAATTTCTGAGCAAGTCCGATGCATTCCAAATCCATTTCTCGCGGGCTGGCTGCCGGCTCCCTGCTGCCGCCGGGGTCCCAGCCGTGGGCGGGCTGGCTGCCGGCTCCCAGCTGCCGCCCGGGTCATGGCAGCAGGAGGGTTGGCTGGCGGGTCCCGGGAGCTGGGACCCGTGCGGGCTGCCTGCCAGCTCCCTGCTGCCGCCGGGGTCCAGCCGCGGGCGCGCTGGCTGCCTGCCAGCTCCCGGCTGCCGCCCGGGTCCCAGCAGCAGGACGGCTGGCTCAGTTTGCCTACTCCTGGCTCAGTTTGCCTACTCCTGGCAGCACTCCCTGGAACCAAGCAAGAAGGCCCAGGTGTCGTCTATCTAGGGATTTGGGCCTGCCTACCAGCTGCTCTGGAGCCACATGATTGTGCCTCCCTGGCTGGGGTGCCCAGCTCCTCCCCCGCCCCCCCTTCCCAGAAGGTCCACCACTGACTCTTGGGAGCAGTTTGGGACCTGCATGCCTCCCTGCACCTTTGTCAGTCCAGGCTCCTACGGTGCAGAGAGAGCACAGGTCTCCAGCTGTTCCCACGATAACGCCGGTGCCACAGGACCTGGCTAAGGCTCCCTAAGAGGGTAAGCCCACCGTTGAGACCTTTCAGGGAAGAGGAGACCAACGTCTGTCACTAGACAGAAGGCGTCTATCTTCGTTGCCGCATCAGGAATTGTGGAGCAGATCCCAATTGTTGCCCAGGTGAGCTTCCAGATTCCCACTGTGCTGCTACTCCACCACAGGGCTGATGCTCCCTGTACTAATCCCAGCACCACTTGCTGAATCAACGGTTGTCCTGTAGGCGTTGGTTCCAATCCTCAGCATTGTGGGAACATTTCCCATCGCAGTACCAGTACAGCTCTCCATAGAATATCAGAGTTGGAAGCGACCTCCGGAGATAATCTAGTCCAACCCCTTGCTCAAAGCAGGACCAATCCCCAATTAAATCATCCCACAGATGATTTTTGCCCCATATCCCTAAATGGCCCCCTCAAGGATTTCACTCACAACCCTGGGTTTAGCAGGCCAATGCTCAAACCGTGGCTCCTCTGGTATGGAGGTCCAGTTCAGCCCATGACCACAGTCTCATCAACCTCTGACTGGGCACCGGAGCCCACTCCTTTATCAGCAGCACTACAATGGGAGCATGGCCAGTGGCAGTCCCCACCGGCACCAGACCCAGTATTGGAAGTCCGTTCTGAGGTTGGGACAAGGAACCTGTGCCCACCTCAAATCCTTTTTCTCCAATGGTGATCAAGACTCCATCGTCCCCACCAGTGGTCCAGTCTTCCTCATTGTCTCCAGACAAGGTGGTCGCAGGACCTAGCGCTAGTCCACCGGATGATTTTTGGTAGCATCAAGCCCTTCTCTGGTGTGGCCAAGAACTGGGGCTTGAAGTGCAGGAGATGGCGGAGCAGGAGGACACCCTTGTCAGTGTTCTCTTGGCCTCTGCACCCAGCCAGGCCACTCTGCCTGTGCATGAGTGGATCCTCAAGGTAGACAAGCTTTGTGACAGACTCCCTCCTCCATCCCATCCACCTTGAAACAGGCTGAGGAAAAAATACTTTGTGCCGGCCAAAGGTTTAGAATACCTTTATACCCACCTGTCCCCAGCTCGCTAGTTGTATCTGCACCAACAAAAAGGACAATCAGGTCCCCACCTCCTCAACTCCCTAAAATAAGGATGCTAAAAGCCTTGATTTATTTGGGAGAAAGATTTATTCCAGTGGTTGGCAACCTATGGCACGCATGACAGACCATTAAAAATCCACGTGCCGTTAAAAATCCTGCCCGGCTGGCCCGCTCTTCTCTGCCCTCACCATTCCCCCTGTGGGGGAAGAAGCATGTCCTGCCTGCTGCTGGTGCAGGCTCCCATGACTCTTCTGTAGTGTGCTGGGTTCTGCCCCTCCTCCTATTCCTCCCTGCCATCCAATCAGCTGATGGCCCTTGCAAGGGGGGGGGAGGGAGAAATGAACAGAGCTGCAGTTTCTTGGACCTTTCACTGACCAATCTGGTACTGATCACTCAGAGAGGATACTGGACTACATGGGCCACTGGGCTGAGCCATGTGTCATCTCTTATTCATAACCTAAGACTGAACAAATAGTAGCTCTAAGTGTGTAAAATTTCAAAAATTTCCAAAGCAATTTTTAGAAATCTCACTTTTAATATGTTTTGTTGAATCATACTGGTATGTCTAGGAGGGATTGAGATTTTTGCTGGAAGTTGATCAGACTAACAAAAATTACCTTGTAAATTTGAATGGTGACCTGTGTTTCTTGTCCTAATCTACATCACTGGTTTGTTAATATTCTCTTAAATATAAAACAATTACTGCTTTCCAAATTATTCTTGCAATTAAAGGCAATGATAGGAATATCTGTGTGTGTCACTGCAGCTTTTCTAAATACTCCTGACAATTCAAGATCCTTTGGTACTGAGTGCAAGGAGCTTAGGTATATTGGTCAAATTCAGTTTGGGTAACTTGACTTTTGCCTCTAAATCTACCTGCAATTTAATTGGAAACAGTATTCTTGTTCATTTCCAATCCTTAACTTCTGTGCAGAAATGTTTCATTTTTAGTGCTGTAGGAAGGTTTCTGTCCGTGGTCTGTAAAATGCTTTCGGATAAAGGTTCTTTTTAAGTGTAAATTAACAAAAAGTTGTGGGAGTGTCTGCTTTCTTTTCACCTGGTCTGGCTGTGACGAAGTAGGAATACTGTGTGTGCATGCCTCAGTTTCCCCAATGCATTTCTTGAGTGTGTACGTGGAGGGATAAGGATGTGTAGTTGGTGCAGAGAGACCGAGTAAGCAAGCAAGCAGGCAATGCCCTTCCCTCTCTGCAGGTATGCATACCAGAAGCTGTAATCTGACCCCAAGTGGGGAAGGGAGGTCACCTGACCTGGGGAGGGGGGGGCTGGAGAGAGTGAGTTTCAGTTTGGAGTCTGATGTTGGCTGGAGTCAGGCAGGGAGGCCAGAGGAGCTTTCTCACTCTCTGGCCCCCAAAATGGATCCAGCGGGTTAGACCAGATAGAAGTCATCGAATAAACCTCTGTTTTACTGGGGTAAAAGCTAGCTAGCTCCGCGCTGGCGTTTAACTGTGGATTTGGGGTGCAGAATCCATGGGCTCCCTCAGGACCCCGCCCAGGTGGGCTTGCTGGGGCAAGCGCATGGAGGGGCAGAAAGTGCTGAATGCTCCAAGGTCAGACCCAGGAAGGTGGAAGTGGGTACCCGTGAAGCTCCTAGCCTTGAAAACAGGCTGTGTACGAAGAAGGGACACTTCACCCAAAGTCCTGTCTGGCTTCCTAGGAAGTGGTTCCAGACCATCGCCCGGGCAGTCCGTGACACTGGCCTTGCATGAATATTGATGGAAATGTTTCTTTTACTGATCACTTTGCTTCAGTGCTTTTTGATCAACAGATTTAGACCATTTCATCCGCTGCCATCTCTCATGCTCAATCCAGAAAGTGATGTTTTGGTTGGTTCTTTCTCCCCAGGTGTAGAAATCAATCTTTAGTCTGATTTCTTAGGCAGGCAGATATATTTGTTAAGCAAGGGTAGACTGTGTTTTCATATTTGAGTGAAAGGGACCATCACATCTAGTCTCATCTCCAGTGTATCACTAGTCCATTAAATTGCACCCACACCCCTACTCTTTTTTTATTAAGTCCAAAAACTTAGACTAACACATTTCAGTCTTCTAGAGACTAAATTGTGTGCTAGAGGGAGAGAGCAGAAGAGACTGGAGTGCCACCAGTGCCTAAGGCTCTTACTGTAGCAAGCAATTGATTAGGTACGATATGCCCAGATGATTCTGGCTGGCGCACCTTGAACTTCGACTTCAGGGGACCAGAAGCACTTGTGACCTTGTCTCCTCCAACTATCCGGGCTTTAAATCCAGCAGAGGATTGAAAGACCCCTATTTTTTTCCAATCTCCCTGCATTTTCCATTTTTGTAGGAGCATCTATATGAGAGGAGTAGAGTAGCTTGCATCCGACGAAGTGGGTATTAGCCCACGAAAGCTTATGCTTCAAAACTTTATAGTTAGTCTTTAAGGTGCCACAGGACTTTGTTACCTAAAGTACCCTAGGTTTCATTCCTAGACAGCAGTTGGGGAGTGACTTTTTTTTCAAAGCAGAGAGAACAAAAAATAAATAAAGCTCAGATTGTTCTTTGCTGCTCCCCCCTAATATTCTTTCAATCTACCACCTTAATTAAAAGATCTAGTTTCTTTGAGCTGTCTGAGTAATGAATGGTAGCCAAAAGAATGTAGAACTTTTTTGGTAGCCAAAGCTACTGATAATTTATAGTAATTGGATTAATAATCGAAAGACTCAG
Source organism: Sternotherus odoratus (assembly GCA_032164245.1). Classification (NCBI taxonomy): domain Eukaryota; kingdom Metazoa; phylum Chordata; order Testudines; family Kinosternidae; genus Sternotherus; species Sternotherus odoratus. Next base: position 16,326,286 of record JAVMKO010000018.1, on the reverse strand, counting down.
AAATAGATTCCAAAATTTCATTAGGTGGTCATTCTCGCTCTCCCCACTAACATTTGATGTGGCCTCAGAAATGAAATTAAAGTGCTGGATGTAGGGCAAATGGCTTAGTGATGTATTGAAATTCTATGGGAAGAGTGGAATGACCCAGGAAAGTTCATTTCCCTCCCCCCCCCCCCCTTCATGTTTGGAATGCAGCACTTTGTGAATTTAGCTTTTTACCGCTGGGGAACCAAACCTAGTCTACTTCATTCACTTCCATTCGTGTAGAGACCACAACACTTTTAAACGATACTTAAACTCTTTTAATAAAAATTGGCCTAAAGCGCATCAAATGAGGTTTACATTGTAGAGGAAGTGGATAAATGCCTGCCTTTTGCAGGCTGCCTGCTAAAGAAATGTCTTGGAATGTCTCCTGTTGAAATGCAGCTCGTTTGGTTCATCTGGGAATAGTTCCAGTTATCTTACTGCCTCCTTTCGTTGACCTAAAGTTGAATTGGAGATACTCTTAGCCTTGCTCAGCCCTAAATCAGCATTACACCCCCTTGTACGAGGGCTAAATTTTATCCACTAAAATTCTGAAGGGAAGGTCATTTCTTGTTATTCTTGAACCTAATTGTCTGTATTCCGTCTTCAGAAATTATCATTTCCTAATATTACATGTTCCTCTCAAGTCTGCTCCCCCCCCCCCCAACTGCCACCAGTTTTGTTCGTATGCATGTTGCTTGTATTGCTCTGTGTATCCGTTACTTCTGGGGGAATACTGCGCATGTGCAGAATTCATGTCCCCTGCAGATTTCTTTGCTTCCCTGTCAAAGTAATTTTTCTCCCAGGGGAGCTCCAAGAGTCATGCACTACTCTCTAGAAGCACAGGTACATCATTTCAGGCAGCTGTCAGAGCGGTAAATTGCTGCAGGCCTGGGGACTCCCCAGCCAGTGGCTCCTACCCTGAGTCGGGATCAGCTGCTAGTCCTGGTTGGGCTGGAGGCAAGAGAGCACCGGATTTCCCCTGCAAAGAGTGGATGTGGCTGTCAGACCCACCCACAGAAACCTTCCCCAGCAGCAGGAAGCTCAGCATCTTTAGCTGTGGATGGAGGGATCACTGTATGGGGAGCTGCTTCCCCATCCACTCAAACCCCTTGCATCTGGACCTCCCATACCCAGACACTTCTTCCAAGTGTCACCAAGTACATCCAGAGCCCCCCTGGTCCTTTCTATACCTGAACTGTACCCCCACTGTGCTCCCTGCACTCAAACCCCAACCTTGATGCACTACCCTAAGCTCCCACATCTAGACTGCCCCATACCACTGACCCCCAACTTACTGCATTCAGACTTCTCTGCTGAGCCCCAGCCACCTTCACCTGGAAGCCCATGAAGAGTCCCATTACCCCTGCACTTGGGAAACCCCCCCCCCCACACACACACACACACATACACACAATGAATTTCTGCACATCCAGATCCCCTCCATACTTTGAGCCTGCCTGTCCCACACCTGGCACAGAGAGGCAGGGCTCCAGGGTGTTTTTGGGGCAGGGAAGCCGGCGGGGAGCTAGCTGCTCGGGCGGGCACCGGGGGGGGGGGGGGACGCCGGCGGGGAGCTAGCTGCTCGGGCGGGCACCGGGGGGGGGGAGAGCCGGCGCGGAGCTAGCTGCTCGGGCGGGCACCGGGGGGGGGAGAGCCGGCGCGGAGCTAGCTGCTCGGGCGGGCACCGGGGGGGGGGAGAGCCGGCGCGGAGCTAGCTGCTCGGGCGGGCACCGGGGGGGGGAGAGCCGGCGCGGAGCTAGCTGCTCGGGCGGGCACCGGGGGGGGGAGAGCCGGCGCGGAGCTAGCTGCTCGGGCGGGCACCGGGGGGGGGAGAGCCGGCGCGGAGCTAGCTGCTCGGGCGGGCACCGGGGGGGGGGGGGGAGCCGGCGCGGAGCTAGCTGCTCGGGCGGGCACCGGGGGGGGGGGAGCCGGCGCGGAGCTAGCTGCTCGGGCGGGCACCGGGGGGGGGGGGGGGGGGAGCCGGCGCGGAGCTAGCTGCCCGGGCGGGCACCGGGGGGGGGGTGGAGCCGGCGTGGAGCTAGCTGCCCGGGCGGGCACCGGGGGGGGGGGGTGGAGCCGGTGCGGAACTAGCTGCCCGGGTGGGCACCGGGGGGGGGGAGCCGGCGCAGAGCTAGCTGCCCGGGCGGGCACCGGGGGGGGGGGGGTGGAGCCGGCGCGGAACTAGCTGCTCGGACGGGCACGGGGGGGGGGGGGTGCCGGAGCGGAGCTACCTGCTCGGGGGAGGGGGGGGGGCTGCGGAGCTGCTCAGACTGGTGGCTGGTCCCCTGGGGAGCAAACGGGCATTGTGGAAGGTCGGAGGCTTAATGTCACATGCATCCTCACTAGTTCACAATCGACCCAGAGAGGTCGATTTCAGCGCTACTCCTCTCATTAGGGAGGAGTACAGAAGTAGATTTTGAGGTCCCTTTAAATCCACTCAAATGGCATGCATGTGAGGACGGGTACATGTTTATATCGACTTAACGTCACTAAAGTCGACGTTAAGCCATAGTGGGGACCAGCCCATAGTCTCTCCATTGGAGTGGTACAAAACTCTTGGGCAAGAGACCTGTCTGTTAAGCCATTTCTACACATAGATTTACTTTTATCCTTTAGTCAGGACATGGAGAAGCCTACTTGCTAGCATAAATAGAAAATGGGCTGAGTGGGGCTAGGATGCCAATAGCTATTTCTCTGGACATGAAGGGAGAACAGAGGCCTAAGTGTTACCGCTCCTTTAACAATATATGTAGACAGTGGAAGAGAGGTTCAGTCCTGATTTTGTTGGCTGGAGGGTGTAGGAGAGACTATGGTCATTGGCTCTTAAACTTGTGGTTGAACAGATGTTCATTACACATGCAAATGAACATTAGAGGAAATGCTGCTGCTAATCATTAATTTATAGTAGGTTGAAGCCATCAATAAAATCTATGTATAACTCAGTAAATTGAGTTGTTTGAAAGCCTGTTTTATTCTTTTTAAATATTAAGCGGTGTGGTTTAGGAGGGATATAGCTTGGGTCACTGGTATATTTCTGCCTGTCTAATAGATTTCATTCTTGGGTTAGTAGATATTGGGTAATTTTTTCAAGTCCTGCTTTAGCCCAAGTGATTGGTATTCCTGTTACCTTGAAGTTTTACCTTTTGCCAGCTGGGGGGTTAGGCATAAAGTATTGTGGTGGTTCTATTTTTTAGAATGTGTTTTTCCTTTGTGGTCTCCTTTTTCCCTTAGAATGTGCATTAGCAGAACAGACTGCTGCTATGGCTTCTGCCTTTGTCCTGGCTGTGTGTAATAGTTTGTGTGTGTTGATGTTGTGGCATCTTTATTGAATATGAGCTATATACTGTCAGTCATGTTTATATCAACAGTCATTTATCCTTTTTCTTTTTTAAAAAAATCCTTTAATGGAAGTGGTTGGTTTTTGTTTTTGTTAATCATACCAGATCTTTTCTGTACTTTAGGTTGACTCCTCCCTGCACTGTGAAAACCATTAGGAAAAATCTTTGTGGTTAAAACCTGGGGCTCCACAGTGTTACCTGCACTTGGGGCTAGAAATTAATTTAAATGGCGACTGATCTGTCTGAAGCTGAACCCTTACATCATAAGGCGCTTCCATTGTTAACGGGAGCTCAGCTGAGCCACACGGACAAGTTAAGTGAGGTAGGGTCTGACCCATTCTCCAAGCTCGCCCTTGGATCAGTCCTTGACTTCCAGCCCCGCTGAGGGTTACTTTATACTCTTCCTTCCCTGCTTGTAGGAAACTCGGTTGGGAGTCTGATTAAAACCTTGTAGGCATGCTTCCTCCTCTCCCCTCCCCTGATTTCCCTGAGTTGTGTCCAGTTTGCCAGAATCCTCAAATGCTTTCCTCATTTAACTGAATTGGAATGAAAATGTTCTCTCTCATAAATTGTAAACTTGAATTAAAAAAGTGAAATTTTTTTGTCTACTAATGTGCTTCATTCAGAGTAGCTGGTTTGGGTTTTACCTGTAAATTTAGAAAGCTGGTTGCATCGGATCTTGTCTGGAAAGTTTCTCCACACACTTCTTCCAGTAGCTTCTAATACTCTCCTTTAGGCCCATTTCAGGAACTTTCTGAGGCTCTTTGTCATATATGCTTGATTTTTTTTTTTTCTTATTCTGTTCCTTAAAGAAGGTTGAAGACGACACCATGCCGATCCGTCGTGCTGTGAATTCTTCTGCTCGGGAAACTCCTCCCAAAAGCAAACCTGCTGAAGGTGAGGAGGCCAAGCCAGGTAAAATGAAATGATAATGTATACTGTTACCAATGTGTACACCAACATAGACTTTGGTTTTGTAACTCCTTAGCTGTAGTATCTATGTAGTTTTAGAGCAGTCCTTAACAAAGAGCTCCCATTATGTGCTTTTTTTTTTGGTAGTTTAAAAGTTTGTCTTGCAGCCATCGTTTTCAATCTGAATCCATACTTACATGCACCAGTACAAAACCAAATACAAACAAAATTTGTTTTATGATTAGTATATAGTTGTGGCTTTACTGCATTATATGAACATATAACCAATAAGCATGGTCTGTTAGGATTGTCTGTTGGATGTTCAGGGCTAAAGTAGAGATATATGGTTTTCATTAGTGGAAGGGAGGCAGTTTGAAATTGAGAAGGGAAACTGATGAACCATGTGTAGACAGGGTGCTGAATGACATAGCTCGGAACCTTTCATCTTATTCAAGGTTTTGCATGCGAGTAATACCTTTTTAATATTTTTAGAAGGTCTCTTTCTATAAGTCTATAATATATAGAATATCATGGTTGGAAGGGACCTCAGAAGGTCATCTAGTCCAACCCCCTGCTCAAAGCAGGACTAATCCCCAATTAAATCATCCAACAGATTTTTGCCCCAGATCCTTAAATGACCCCCTCAAGGATTGAATTCACAAAAAAGTTTGCCCACCCTTGTGATAGTGGCTTCTTCTGTGGTCTCTCACTTGAGTGACCACTTCCATAGTCTAGGAACCGGAGATGGAGCGGAGGTTGAAATGAGAAAATGAATGACTTCAGTTTGAGAATTTTATGTAATGTCTGTTTTGAAGTGTACTCTGGCATTGGACTGCTAATCACAACATACTAAAGAGCTTTAAAAAGTTTGATAGAACTATTTGAAGTTTAATTTAAATGGATAATTTTGAGTTTTTCCACAGAGATTATCTGGGGAAATGGCTGCTTTGGGGTATGTTTACAAACTCTCCATGTGCCTTTTTTTTTTTTTTTTAAAGAGTAGTGTTTTGTTTTGGATACAGACTTTGTATTTCCAAATCTTTCATTAGACCCGGAAGTCAGCTCTGAGGAATCTGCTTCTACTGGAGAGGAGCAAGAGAATGAAACACCACCTGCTACATCCAGTGAGACAGAGCAGCCGAAAGAACCAGAAAGTGAGAAGGGAGAAGCAAAGTCTTCTGAAGAAACCAAAAAGGAGTAAGACATACTCCTTTGAGTGCCTGGAATTGGGGTGGGATTGTAGGGGAAGTTTGGAAAAAAATCTTCTAAAGGATCTTAGTGAAAAAAGATGACTAAAATTTTATTGAAAATTAAGGATGGAAGCCAAAATTCAGCTCTTATATTAAATTTACTTCAAAAACAACATTGAGTATTTTTGTTTTGGGGTTGAACAAATTCCTTGGGTTCATCTAGTAGCAGATAACATTTCCCAGGAAATTGTTTTCCCCCTGCAAACCAGATTTGCCTGGAAAATGCATACGTTTTCTGTAAACCAGTTTGCTAGTCTGAATATATTGAACATATTCTCCATCTTTTGGTTTTTCATTGGTGCAGGGAAAGGGATATACTTATATCACTTGACTGCTGACCTGAAATGAGCAATTCTTCTTTGAGATGGTTCTGCATATTCCTGTTTGTGGGATGTACATTCACACAAACTCCTATCTGTACCCAGATAATCTACAGCTAGTTGTGAAAAGGAAGGCACAGAAGAGGACAGGAACCGTGTGTACTCTTAGGGCACAGAATGCATACTTGTGGTTCCAACGCACTTGTGGTTCCAATCTTTTCTAGAAGATTCCCAAAGCTCAGATGGGCTGTGAGCAAATCCCACAAATGTAAATAAGTAGAAGTAATATTCAGGCAACCTGTCTTTCCTGTCCTAGTCAGAGATTTTATGTAATGGGCTCTACTGTTGGAACCTTAGACTCATAGACTTTAAGGTCAGAAGGTACCATTATGATCCTCTAGTCTGATCTCCTGCAACGCAGGCCACAGAATTTTACCCACCCTTTCCTACAATATACCTCATCTATATCTGAACTATTGAAGTCCTCAAATCTAGGTTTAAGGACTTCAAAGTTCAGAATATCGTCCAGCCAGTGACCCATGACCCCTGCTGCAGAGGAAGGCAAAAAACCTCCAGGGCCTCTGCCAATTTGTCCTGGAGGAAAATTCCTTCCCGACCCCAAATATGGCGATCAGCTGAACCCTGAGCATGTGGGCAAGACTTACCAGCCAGAATTCTCTGTAGCATCTTAGAAACCTTGTTCTGTTACCGCATTCCCAGGTTGTGAATTAAGTGTTTTGTTGCACTTGATACTGTTTCCCAAGAAGAGAAGCCTTGAGGTTGCTCCAAACTGGTGTCCCTCCCCCACTTTATGGTTGCAAATAAGTCTTCCTGTTATGCCACTTTCCAATGAACTCAAATAAATCCTTGCTGCAATTCAAAATCAGTTTTGCTAGACTGCTCTTAGTTTTAAATTTGCTATAAGGTAATATTCCTGTAACTTTCTTATGACAGTTACTTTGTCTCTTCCCTGATCAGGCAGAGCCCTAATCCTAGAATATCAGGGTTGGAAGGGACCTCAGGAGGTCATCTAGTCCAACTGCCTGCTCAAAGTCAAATCCCCAACTAAGTCATCCCAGCCAGGGCTTTGTCAAGCCTGAACTTTAAAACCTATGAGGAAGGAAGGAGATTCCACCACCTCCCTAGGTAACCTATTCCAGTGTTTTACCACTTCCTAGTGAAAGTTTTTCCTAGTATCCAACTTAAACCTACCTTTACAGAAGTTTAATTGAACAGCCCATATGCCATGTTAGAATGCTGTAAGGGTGCTAAGCTTTCTGCATTATCTTCTAACTGACTCTGACTGTCCATCACACAGGGCTAGGGATAGCCTAGGAGCCCTATGACAGTGTAGGTATAGTACTATACTGACAGTGCTCCCAGCGTGGACACAGCTTATTCTAATAAAACTACTTTTGCTCACCTCGTTCATTCGAGATATCTTCTCATCTCTCACAACTTCCCCCTCCAAAAGCTAACCAAGCATCATAGGCAGAAATGCAGTTTTGCCAATACAACTATCTACACTAGGGACTTCTGCTGGTACAGCTGTGTTCATCACACTCCTGACTGACATAGCTGTCAGAAGTTTGTAGGGTAGATCTGGCCTGGATATGGGCCTCCATTCTGTCTTGGAACCCAATGTTGTCCAAAGGAGAGTTAGAGTTGTGTGAATTCTGGCTGAAGGGACTAGGGCATATATCTAGTTCCTTGTGTCCTTGTTGGTACTGAAAACATCTGTTAGTTATGCAATACATGAATTGGTCTTTTGAGGGATTTTTGGATTTATCCTCTGGCACTGAACTACCACAGTCTATGCTTCAGAATTCTATCCATTTAATATAAAGTCCTCAGTGCTGTATCCACCTAGCCTCCTCCTATATTTTTTTTTAAAGCCCTTCCTTTTCAAAACACCCTTTTGAGATTTTTCTCTTTCTCTCTCTTCCCCCCCCCCCCCCGCTCCCCCGTTTTGCCTCTTTGCTCCATGGGCTTTCCTGGTGCAGTATCTGTCACTGTATTTTTTTTTCCCCCCTAAAGTGAGAAGGATCAGTCTAAAGAAAAGGAGAAGAAAGTGAAAAAGACCATTCCCTCATGGGCAACCCTTTCTGCTAGCCAACTAGCTAGAGCACAGAAGCAAACACAGATGGCTGCCTCTTCACGCCCAAAGATGGATGCTATCTTAACTGAGGCCATCAAGGCAAGTGGAAAACTTCATTCCCTTTGTTTGTATGTCAGGTATAAAATATATTATGACTCTTAGGATTCACAGTTGTATCCTCAGTTTCTTATCTTGGGACTAATATATACTTAATTCTGACTATGAATAAGCAAAATAACCTTTAACATCTGTTAAGACATAGAGAAGTAGGTACTCGGCTACTACAAGGAGCATGTTATAAGTGTGTAGGAAAGGCAAGAGATCATGTATCTGTATTAATGTAACCGTGCTGCTGCGATGGTGAGGCAGGGGAAAATAACCATAATAGGAGGTCCAGAAATCCTGCTGTGGTGATGTGCCCTTGTGTTCAGGTATAGACATGACTAAAACTGTACTTTTAAAAGGAAACTTCCTTTTGTAGGCCGTCATGCCATTAGCTATAATACATTGTATACTGTTGGACTTTGCTGACAGAAATTCCTTGTGATCAGATGTTGGCGCTGTGTGTGTTTTTCTCTGTCTCAGTTCTGCACAGATAGTGGAGATAGCGGAATTTGATTGAGCCCACTAAATCCACAGACTCTGTTTTCAGCAAAGAAACTTGGTCAGGTTTATTGCTGACAAACGGTGCTAATGTCCTGGCGCAATAGTATACTAATACATGTATGCTCGTAACAAAGGACTGGCTCAGTGAATGACTGGACTTTCCATTCTCCCCTTGGCCGGATGACAGACACTCTTTCTGAGATTGCAACAAACTCTTGTAAAACCTTATAGACTAACAAATCTCTCTGAGATGCATCTTTATACACAGATACAAACAAGTTACACCCTTGATGTGACTACCGTATTTTTCGCCATATAAGACGCACTTTTTCTTCCCCAAAACGGGGGGGGGGAAGTTGGTGCGTCTTGTATGGCGAATATACACACCGGGGGGACGGGAGGCTCCAGCCGTTTGCGCGCGGGGGGGGGGGGGGGGGGCCGGGAGGCTCCAGCCGTTTGTGTGCGGGGGGGGGGGGGGGGGGGGGGGACGGGAGGCTACAGCCGTTTGTGCGGGGGGCGGGAGGCTCCAGCCGTTTGCGCGCGGGGGGGGGGGGGCGGGAGGCTCCAGCCGTTTGTGCGCGGGGGGGGCCTCCTGATTGAGGGTTCTGGCTATAGACTTGCTGCCCCCCTGCTCTGGCTGACTGTCAGGGCTACCAGACCCAATTGATACCCAGCCTGGACTGAAGGCTAGGGCCTATTAACTATTTGCTAATTCCCTCTGAAGGAAGTCGGTCTAGGACCATTGCAGAAAGGGGGCATGGTCTCCCTCCCTGACAAATGAGGAGAGAGATGCAACTGCCTTACATGATCCAATAATATTTAGAGGAAGGTGCTCATTATTATTACTACTTAGTACTTGTATTTCAGTAGCTTGTAGGGGAGTCCCATCAACGTGAAGCCCCATTGTGCTTTATTGTTCTTGGTGCTACACAAACACATACAAATACATGGTCCCCGCCCCAAAGAACTTATACACTAAGAAATGATGAAGAAATGGTTTCTTTGTCACCTCTAACGTCTTTGATAGAACAAGGAAGAACTTGAGTGTGATCTGGTACCGATATGTGTAAACTGCTGTTAACTTTATACAGTTGATATAAAATATTTTACTACAGTATTTGGTTCAGAATCTTTTTTTTTCTAGATTTTCCTCCTTTAAAATTAGGTGCGTCTTATATGCCGGAGCGTCTTATATGGCAAAAAATACGGTAGTTACTGCTCTCTGACGTAACTAGATACCACCCTGTGACATAGCTAACCACCACCAATTACTATATAACTGTTGGTTCGATCAAAACATCTTTATCCACAATGCTGTTATCCTGACCTTGTGTTCAGGATGGTTTAGTATATGCCTGTTATCTTTTGGGGAATGTGTTGGTATCGAGGAGTTCTGGTACCACCCTTCTGGAATGTGTTTGCATCCATGGCCTGTGCCTAGCGCTTATTAGGAATGTGTGTTTCTGCTATATCAGCTCTGTTCTTGCCAGATTCTGTGAGCAGGCCCTACATACTCACAGCCTGACTTTGCTTTATAATATCAACAAAGCATTGACCACTATTTTAGCTCAGGCCTCATACCAGGCCTCTGATACAAGGGCTTATGTTTCAGGTCCTCTTCCTACTGCACTCTTGACTTCTGTCACTTGAGTTTTGTTCCTCAGTCAGTGATGTAACTGGGGGAGGGAGGGCGCTCTTGACTAACTTTTCTCTGTCTAGACTTTGTACCTCTTCCTGCTTAACTCATTAGAAACGGTTGCATTGACTTTGGTTGACTGGTTAACTGATGCCAGCAATCTGCTGTGCTTCTGCTGCTAGCTGTGTTCTACTGGACTTATTTTGATTGGCATAGCAATTTGCTATGTGTGTCTTTCAAAGCTCAAAATGGATTGAAATACTGCAAATTAAGTCCAGAAATGTCAGTGGTCTTAAGTCTACTGCATCTCCACTTTCGGCTTTGGCCCAAGATCCTTTTTGTAGCAGTAGCATTGCCACCTTCCCCTTAGAACTCACTCAATGCACGCTCCCTTCGCAGGGAGTCTGGGCTCCACCAGCCTTGGTTGCAAAAGACTCTACCTCTCCCGCCACTGCAGTCTACTGAAGTTTCGTCCAAATCCCTTGGAGGAAGAGAGAAGAAATGCTCTAAACTCTAGGTTGCTATAAATCCTAGATTGCTGGCTGTTATTTAGAAGAGGCAGGTAACGGTGTAGATTCTAAGGCTCATAACTGTGCTCTGTGTGGGTTATATTCATCCCGTGCTACATGACTACATGTGGGCAGTCGTCCTAAAGCTATCGAGACCTGTAAATTGACTTTATTCCCAGAGTTTCATCAAGCTAAACCCTTGGAACTACCAATTAATTGATTTTAAAATAAGATTATTTTTTTTAAAGTAATTGATTTAGGATAACAACTGGGTTACAAAACAAGCAGAATTATAGTATTGTTATAATTGCAAGAGATCTTATACTTAACAAGGATATTTTAAAGTAACACTTGGTATCCTAAACATGCATCTCTGAAAGAAGCAACTTTAAACTATGAATTTGTAGCTCAGTTTCTGTTTTTAGCCTGCTAATTTCACTCTCAAAATTCATGGCAAAAAATTGGGAGTGGAAAATTTGGCAGTTACTTCAGTAACCAATGATTAACTCAGTCTGACATGGGTGGAACATATTAACAGTTGTTGCTTTGTTGTAAGGAGTGACTAGCTCTGTTACAACAGAAATTGCTACTCCATAACACAGGACAGGAGAGCGGTTCACCTGTTTTATCACACCACTTTCATGTTGTCTGCTATTCAGTCAGTCTTTGAGGGTAGAAAGATGTGATATTTAGTGCTATTCTTTGCTTCTGAAACCAATGTGGGACCAAAGCCTGCCCTGGCATGTTGGGCCACTGTGCTGTCGTATATGCAACAGCTAATCTTTACCCCTCTGGTCCCATGCAGAGGTAGTTCTATTGCACATGGTTTGCTAACCTGATGGTTCTGTTTCAGGCATGCTTTCAAAAGAGTGGTGCATCAGTGGTTGCCATACGTAAATACATTATACATAAGTACCCTTCCCTGGAGCTTGAGAGGAGAGGCTATCTTCTAAAGCAAGCACTGAAAAGGGAGCTGGAGCGGGGAGTCATCAGACAGGTAAGAGCCACTTTAAGCAGCATTGCAGAGGTGGGTGAAAACACCCATATTAACCCAGAGGTGGGTGAAAACACCCATATTAACATCCCCAGTAGTGAGACACTCAATAGTCATGTCATTTGGGTGATCTTGCTCTCCCTTGTGAAGGTTGAGCCTTTCTCAGCTTCTTTGATCATTGACGGGGTTTCAGCATTGTTCTAGGAATCACATACTTTGTAAGCTTCTTTACAAGATACAGTTGTGTGTATCTTGATGATGAACTGTGGTTTATGGCATTGCAACAGCTCGTGTCTTCACCGTAAGTTTAGCTACCTCATCTTTGCATCAGCATGTCTCATTTAAAAGTGTGTGTTGTCCTGGCAACATCAGATTTCCAGCATTACAGGATCGTCTGCTCAAGGCAAACAGATTACGCCAGTGGCTTTCAAATGTTTTTACGAGGGGTGATCTGTTTCACGCAGCAAGCCTTTGAGTGCGACCCCTCTCCCCCCATAAATTAAAAACACTTTAAAATATATTTAACACCATTATAAATGCTGGAGGCAAAGCAGGGTTTGGGGGGGTGGTTGACCGCTCACGACCCCCCATGTAATAACTTAATGACCCTCTGAGGGGTCCTGACCCCCCATTTGAGAACCCCTGGATTATCCTATATAATAAAAGGCCAGAGGATGTTTGTCCGAAGCTGTCATGCGCAGTAGAGACGGCCCGGACAAACAGCATGCTGGGAGTTGTAGTTCGGCGGCACAAAATGGCCGTCGCAAGCCGTAGAGATGGCCCAGACAAACAGCCCCCTGGGAGTTGTAGTTCGGCGGCACAAAATGGCCGCCATGAGCCATAGAGACGGCCTGGACAAACAGCATTAAGCACTTTGGCCCGTGTACCCGGGCTGTTACACTAGTGCTATTATAATTGCCTTTTGTTACCAACTAGCTCCTTGCTTAAAATCCGAAATATCAGTCCCTCTTGTTTAAAATCACTGTTGACTCTGAGACTCAGCGTGTTGCTCTTTATGGCTAAGATAGAGGACCCAAATCCAGGTCTCTGGATTTGTGGCAGTCTACTGCCAGGATGGCATCCAATCTAAGACTGTCTATACTGCACTTTCGTCGGTAAAACTTTTTTGTCAGATTTGGTGGGGGGAGGAATCCCTGACCAACAAAAGTTTTACTGGCGAAAAGCACTGGTGTGGACAGCACTTTGTCATCAGGAGACCTTCTATCGCCCCTGTTTTCTTTTGTTTGCAGAAGAGCTCTCCTGTGTCACTCAAGAGCGCAATCTAGAGGTAGTCTAAATCTTTGGCACAATTTTACTACAGCCTCTCTCCCTTGGCCATTATTGTAAGTTAATGTATTGCTTACTGGGGTCTGAAATGGAAATTTATTCTTTAAAATAGGTGAAAGGAAAGGGAGCCTCTGGGAGTTTTGTGGTGGTCTCCAATGCAGGGAAAACTGTTCCGAAATCCAGAGACAGAAAGGTAAGATGTATCAGTTTTAATAATAAATATTGTATCAAAGGCCTTTGAAGTGCCCAGCAAAATACAACAAAAAACGTATTGTACAAAATGCACACACCCCACAGCTGCTCCTTCTCCTTGTTTCCCAAATATAATGAGTAAAACATGTTTTATTATAGGAAAAAATTATCTGTGAGAAATCATTTATTTGGTCTGTCTAGTTTTTAATGAGATAAGGTGGGTGATATCTCTTACTGGATCAACTTCTGTTGATGGATTGTACAAGCTTTCAGGCTTCATAGAACTGTTCTTCAGTCCAGAAAAAGTTAATCCGTGTCACAGCTAAATACCAAGTGGGGCCGATTGTTAAGCATAAGGGGTTAATACGTTTTAACAATTTTAAAATGATTTTAGCAATAGTATCTCTCTGGTCATAGGAAAAAGGTTTAGTAGGTTACAAATTGTTGTAATTAGCCATAAAACCATGCTTTGAGTCCATGATTTTTAGTGTCTGTCTAGTTATGAATTTGTTCCCAGGACCTTCTTTTGAAGGTGGTGTGCACGTTTCCTTTGAGTGTGAGGACTGAAAAGTCAGATATGGATATTTGCCAAAAAGGTGTTCACCCACAAATGGATGGTTGGTTGGTTTGGTTTGTTTGTTTGTTTTATTTATTTGCTGTGAGAGCTCATTCGAGAGCATAATGGTTGTCTCACTAGACCCACATAGTTCTTATAGGGTCATTTGATGCACTGGCTGAGGTACATCACACATAATAGGCACATGTAGGACACATGGATCTTGAAAGGTGTGGGGGGAGGGCGTGTTGATGTCTGCAGGTTTTGCACTTGTTGTGATGGCAGTTTGATGCTGTCATAGCCATACAGCTAAGGATAGCCTAGAGGGGGTTAATCTGTGTTGTTTTTTTTTAAAAAAAATCTTTTGTTACCCTATAAAGTTATCTTCCATCCTGATTTTACAAAGGTGATTCTTTTACCTTTTCTTTAAATAAAATTATTCTTTTTAAGAACCTGATTGATTTTCGTTGTCCTAAAGACCCAGGGTTTTGGGTCTGTGCACACCTGTACCAATTGGTGAGGATCTTATTCTCAAGCCTTCCCAGGAAAGGGGTGTAGGGCTTGGGGGAGGGGGTGTTTTGGGGAGAGTAGGAACTCCAAGTGGTTCTTTCCCTGAAGCTTTGTCTAAATCACTTGGTGGTGGCAGCACTACCGGCTGCCTAAGGACAAGAGTTTTGGGCCTTGGGAAAGTTTTTAACCTGAGCTGGTAGAAATAAGCTTAGGTAGGGGGTCTTTCATGCAGGTCCCCATATCTGTACCTCAGAGTGGGAAGGGACTCTGACAGGTGCTATTTTGACTTGGTGTGATCTGATAATGAGCTTGATAAATCTGGGAATTTATTTAAAGGTCACAAAAGGGCGTTTGGGGTTTTTTGGTCCATGTTGAAGCAAGTTTCCTCTGTATTTCAGTAGCCTGTTCCATGATGCTTTTGACTTGTCTGAAGGTGGTTTTAAGTGGTTTAGAGTATTTCCTGGACTTTCTCCTCAGAGTATATTTTATGGTGTCTGAGTGCCTAGCTGTAGATAGCCAGTTTCTTGATGTGTCTGAGGTGGTTACTGGGGGAGGGGGTTGTTAACTTTTTTTTTCTGTTTTTTTTTTTTTCTTTCCTGTTTGTTTTCTGATCGCGTAAAGCGAATTAGTGCATGTTAAATGCACCTAAGATGCAACTCACCTGTATTGTATCATGTCCAAAAATCAGGTATGGTTCTTGAGCTCAGATGCTCTTGCTGATAGACGTTTTTCCTTCTCCCTCCTTCCTGTGGTAATGGCTGTGCATCATTTACGCTTTAGGTGCCAACTAAGTGATATCCAATTCCCAAAAATGGGATATCCATTGATGTCCCAGGTTTGAGTCCTGATCTTTTAAAGGTGATATTGCACTGAGTATTGGAACATATTGGAGCTTATGTCCTGGCTACCAGAGAAACCGAGAGGTCTAGAAAGGATAATGCTGATGATATGTATGGGTACTTACGGTACAAGAAGGAAACAGAGTTTTCTTTTATTAAAATAAAGCTGTGTTGCTGCATTAAAGGCTACTGCAGCTGATCCACACTGTGTTGCTTCATGTCCTTGAAAAGCATTGAAGCAAATCAGTATTCCTCATCGCTGTTTGCTTTCTTCATGTAGGCAGCAGCAATTAATAATCTAACTTAAAAACAAGTAGCTAGAACCTGGCCTGTTGTGAAAACTGTCTGGATGTGAAGTTTCCACACTTGAATAACTATTCACAAATCTACTGCATTTTCTTCCCTTTGATTCTTCACCAGGATATTTTTGTGGAAAGAGCAGAGCTCCCCTTTCTAATCCTCCATCTCCTACTACTGTGGAACTGATAGGGAAACCGATATGAAGGCTTGATTAAAAGGAACACTGACTTAAAAATCACACACCTATCTTTTTTGTTTCTACAGATTAATAAAACTGATGCATGGGGGAACCTTACCTTTTCATTTTTGCTGTTGTGCATTTGAGGATAGTGTAAAGTCAGATTCACGTAAACAGATAAAAACGTTTACCCAGCAATTGGGAACGGGAGAAGATGAATGATAAAATGATAAAAAGGAAAATGTGACTAAGCTCACACATAGTCAAGGGTATTCAGGGCAGGTGTATTAACTCCATTATTTAAGGATTGTAAGTGCCCAACTCCATTAGACTTCTTTGAAAATCCCAAACAAATTGACTAGATGTCATGTAAACAATGCTCCTTTAACTGTTGATGCAACATTAAGTTTGAAAAACTTCCTTATTGTAACTATTTTATTAAATATGTAGTCAGGTTCTTTTTCAAGTGCTGATCCCTGTGGGTATTCATTGTGGTCATGCATGCTCTCTGTGCACCAAGTACTGGAAATTCTTCAATAGCCGTGTCCGTTGGTCCATGCTTGCACTCTGCATCTCTTTGTGCTCCCAACCAAGGACATAAGGGGTGGTGCGGATCGACAGCCTCTCTGGTTCCTTTTCTACAACTTGTGGTCTGGGATGGAGCCCTCCTATGTCCGATTCTGCTCTTCAGTGCTCTGCTTCATCAAACCTGTAAATATTGTAAATAGTTGTTCAAAGTTTTAAATAGCTTGAGTTTTAGTGCTAAAATTAGGTGAGGATTGTGGGAGTTCCCTCGGCTCCCCCACCATTCTGGGTACCTATTATGCCCAAAGTTCCAGGCTTCAAGCCTTGCCTGGCTAGCCCCCAGGTCTTCCTATTGAGCGACCCACATGAGAGCTGCCTGAATTACTTAGGAAAGCACACATCCCTTCAGAGTGTGGCATGTCTCATCCCAACAGATGGGAATCCTCAAGAAATGGACTATGAAGCAGCAGCATGAGGAAGGCAAGGAACACCACCACCACAAGAAGAGGGACAGATCTCCCCATAAATTCTCTAAAAACAGGTCTCCTTTGCCTCTTCCTCCTGCCAGACTCTGTGCTCCAGAACAGGTGCACCTGGAGCTACAGGAAGATTACATTGACAGTATTGGGAGTTTCCAGGGTGCTGAAACCATGCAGTGAAAGGACTAAATAACTTTTGCACTTCATAGAAATAGAAGTGACCATTCTCCCTCGGCGCTGGAGTACTGGCCTTGCATAAGTCCTCCACTTCTAAGGTGAGATGGACAGTTCAGGCCAAGCCCAAGACACCTGGCAGGCTGGACCTCAATATGCCCTCCTCTAGAACCTAGCTATCTATATACAGCTCTGGATTCCTGAGACATTCTCGGATCCAATCCTACTATAGGATATCCTGACTCTGTCAGGCCAACATCAGCCAATAGCTTGCCCCAGCTGTGAATTGGAAGCTCCAGTGTAGTCATGTGCTCCCCATTTACTCCTGTTCCTGATAGGTCAGGATAAGATCCTACAGTATCTTTGGCTCCAGTGTTGGAGCATGATAACATAAGAGTGGCCACAATGGGTCAGACCAATGGTCTGTTTAGCCCAGTATCCTGTCTCCCAATAGTGGTCAGTGCCAGATGATTCAGAGAGAATTAATAAAATAGGACATTTATTAAGTGATCCATCTCCTGTCATCCAGTCCTGGCTTCTAGCAGTCAGAAGTTTAAGGAACATTCAGAGCATGGGGTTGTCCCTTACCATCATGGCTAATAGTCATTGATGGTCCTTATTAGAAGAATGTGAAGTAAATCGGTAAAGACTAAACAATAATAATGAGTCAAGTGTGCCCTGGTTGCCAAGAAGGCTAACAGCATTTTGGGCTGTATAAGTAAGGGCATTGCCAGCAGATCGAGGGATGTGATCGTTCCCCTATATTCGGCATTGGTGAGGCCTCATCTGGAGTACTGTGTCAAGTTTTGGGGCCCACACTACAAGATGTGGAAAAATTGGAAAGGGTCCAGAGGAGGGCAACAAAAATGATTAGGGGCCTGGAGCACAAGACTTGCGGGGAGAGGCTGAGAGAACTGGGATTGTTTAGTCTACAGAAGAGAAGACTGAGGGGAGATTTGATAGCTGCTTTCAACTACCTTGGTTCCAAAGAGGAAGGATCTAGACTGTTCTCAGTGGTACCAGATGACAGAACAAGGAGAAATGGTCTCAAGTTGCAGTGGGAAAAGTTTAGGTTGGATATTAGGAAAAACTTTTTCACTAGGAGGGGTGGTGAAGCACTGGAATGGGTTACCTAGGAAGGTGGTAGAATCTCCTTTCTTAGAGGTTTTAAAGGTGAGGCATGACAAAGCCCTGGATGAGATGATTTAGTTGCAATTGGTCCTGCTTTGAGCAGGGGGTTGGACTGGATGACCTCCTGAGGTCCCTTCCAACCGTGATATTCTATGATTCTAATAATAATCTTGCTTCTGGCCTTGATTTCAGTTTAAAAAGTCTGAATAAACAAGCAAAAGAATGTAAATGAAAGCACAAGGCTTGCACTTCCCTCCTCTCCCCCCACCTGGGAGCCTTGCCTTTCAGTAAGAGAAGATAAGGGGATAATCAATTGCTATGGTAA
The DNA here is from genome assembly GCA_032164245.1 of Sternotherus odoratus. Lineage (NCBI taxonomy): Eukaryota > Metazoa > Chordata > Testudines > Kinosternidae > Sternotherus > Sternotherus odoratus. The sequence continues at coordinate 16,308,100 of JAVMKO010000018.1, read as the reverse complement.
CCAAACAGCTGGAGGAGGGGAAGGGTGTAAGGAGGAGACAGTGTCTGCAAGAAAGTGACCATGGCCAAAAGTAACTTTGCTCCTTACGCCTCACATCAGGTACATAAGGGCTCATGGCCCCCAGGCACAAAACCCCCCCGAATGGAACATGACCATATATTGGAAGGGATGATACCAGGGAAGGAGCACTACAGGTATAATTAAGTTTGTCAAGGGGGGAAGCAAATTCCATTCCCCCTCTACACTCTCCCTTAATCCGTATGGCAGGAATTGGTTCCCATTCCTTTCCCCCTTCATTAAATCACAGGGTGGCATTTGGTGATTGGTTACACCACAATGGATTGTTGTTTTCTCTCCATTCCACCATCCTTTGCATTTTGTCTGTAAAGCAAATAACATAATTTCCTGTTTCTCTCATTTTGTGTGCTTGTACCTCTTTAGTTGTGTACAGTGAACCCACTCCTGTCCCCCATTTTCTGTTGCTAGTAATAGTAAACTGGGCCCTAATTGGTTAAGGACCAGGTAAAGGCCCTTCCATTTAGGAGCCGGGAATGGATGGTGGTTTTCTGGAATCATAGAAGATTAGGGTTAGAAGAGACCTCAGGAGGTCAACAAGCTCGAAGCAAGACCAACCCCATCTAAATCATCCCAGACAGGGTTTTGTCAAGCTGGGAATCCGGTACATCACTCGATCACCCACTGCGTTTTTCTGCTAAATTATACCATGTTTTGACTTTTGCTGATCCTTGCTCATTTTGCCAGGCCACTGCCTGCCGTGGTCAATTAGGGTTAAAACCCATTCTTGTGTTAATCAATATGTAGTAACTTCTCCAGGTACTGGAGTAAGCAAATTTTCCCACCGTTCTATGGGCCTTCCCATAAGAGCTTCATGGGCAGGGAGAATCCGGTACCTCTTGATTCTCAAGCCCTTATTCTCATTAGAACATAGGGTAACAATTGTGACCAATTTTTCCCTCCTTTTTCTACACCCTTCTCAATTCACTTTTAATAGTGCAGTTCATGCGTTCTACCTGTCCCACATCCTGCGGGTGATAAGCAATATGGAATTGCTGTGTGATTCCGGTGAGTGCCATGAGCTCCCCCATCAGATATGATCAGAAAGCATCTCCTTGGTCAGAGTCAATTATTTTTGGAACCCTCCAATTAGTAAATACTTTATTGACCAGATTTTTAGCTGTCTGTCACCTTGGTAGTTTGGTATCCTGTGAGGAATACCTCCACCCACCTGCTAAAAGCATCTACCACCACCAGCATAAATTGATTTCTCCCCCCCCCCCCATAATTTAATAGTAGGGGTAATCCTCTTTATCCTTTCCCAAGGTCCCCATGAGACTTGTCTAATTAAGGATCCTGTAAGCCTGTGAGCATTCCCCCCCCGCCCCCCGGAGTTGTCCAGCATGGCTGGCATCCCCCATCATTGCACTCCACTCTATAGTCTTAACTGCCTCCAGAAAGTATTTTGATGCGGTACATGAAGGTATCTACCAGACTGCACCTCTCACTATCGCCTCTTTTGGTGGCTGCCTGGCCCATTGTCTCCCAATTCTCTCGCATTATCACAGTGGACAAATGGGTCCTGGATGCTATCAAACGGCTACACACTAGAGTTGCTCTCTCCCAGTCCCTTTTTCAGGGACCCATCACATTAGAAAATTCTCAAAATAGAGCCCATACCACTCCTTCATGTAGGGAACGGCTTTTACTCAAGATACTTTGTCACCCCTAAAAGAAGGGGGCCTGGAGGCCCATGCTGGACCTCAGGCAGTTGAATGTTTTTGTATAGCACTCAAAGATCAGGATGATCACCTTGGCCTCTGATACCCTCCCTCAACTCAGGCGACTGGTTTATGGCCCTTGATTTGAAAGAGGCATACTTTCATGTGAACATTTCCTCCCTTCTCCTCCTGCCTCCAGAAGGTAAGCAGCAGCCCCTACTACACTTCAACTCTTTAATTCCTGGGATTCCAGCAAAATTTAGACAAGTCCACTTTAATGCTCACACAAGTCATAGAATTATTTGGGGTGGAGCTGAACTCGTTCACAGCAATGGCCTACTTAACCCCAAGTCCGATTCCTTGCAATGAGGGATCTCCTTGCCCAGCTTGTTTCAGTCCTCAAACTACAGTATGATCCTGCTTGGTCCTGTTAAGTACACACTGCCATGTGGCTTATATCACCCTGTTTGCACAGCTGTGCCTGCAATGCTTCCAAACATGGTTAAGGATAGTTAGTGTCCTAGCCAGGGAATCATTGGACAGAGTTTCTCTTCTACATAATGTGCTGATGTCACTCTCCTGGTAGGAGAGCAGAGACATGGTTTATGTGGGAGTCCCCTTTGTTTCAATGCCACTTACATAGAGCACATATCTATGACCAGACAGCCCATAACTCCTTGTCCCCAAAAGAATTCAGGCTGCATATCAATCTACTTGAGCTTCAGCCATTTCACAAAGCCTGCAAGATGTTTCTACCCATTATCCAGTTTCCACAAATCCAGGTCAAGGCAGACAATATGAACACAGTCTAACATAAACAGGGAGAAGGGAGATCCACCCTACTCTGCAAAGAGGCAATCCAACTTTGGAATTGGTGCCTCAGGCCACCAGATCACCCTCTCAGTAACACACATTCCAGCGATAATCAACTCCCCTGCAGAGAGCCTTTAGAGACATTTCTACATGGATCACAAGTAGGAACTCCTACCTGTTGATGGTGTAGCACATTTTTCAGCAAAGGAAAGGGCCTGTCTTAGGATCTCTTCTCAACCCAGTGGAACAAGTGACTGTCATACTGCTCCCAGGCTGCCCAGGACCTCGACTCTAGAGGGGATGCCTTCCTGGTACAATGAGCAGACCCATTGATGTATGCCTTCGTTCCATTCCGTGGTACCTCTTCTACTTGGGGACAGCGATCCTGATGACCCCCTAGCTTTAGGGTGGTTCATCACCACCCTAAAGCTAGCTTCTCATCCATGTGTCCACCTAAACCATTCCTGGGCCTGATATCCCAGAACATGGGCAGAGCAAACCACCCCGACCCAGCTTCCCTGCATCTGGCACCATGGTTTTTGGATGGACAACAAGCATAGAGAAGGCATGCTCTCAGAATGTTCAATCCATACTAAACAACAGCAGGAGACCCTCTCAGTGGAATAGCTCTACACTGAAATGTATACGGTTCTCCCTTTGGTTCTGGAATACCACTTACATTCTGAGGCATCGGGAATACCCCTCATAGTGGAATATCTTTTCTCACTGAAGAAGTCAGGCTTGTCTATCTACTCCCTATGTGTGGTAGCTCCCCCGCTCTCCCGTTTCAAAACCTGTCCTTGCCAGGACTTTGAAGCTTGTCCTCTCTGCTCTTATGAGATGATCATTTGAACCCTTGGTCTTTTGCTGTCTCCTCCATCTTTCTTTGAAAAGTTGCCTTCTTGACAGCAATTACCTTGGTTGAAAGGGGAGAGAAGGTTGGAGCATTTATGGCACACCTACCTTATACAGAGGTAACAAAGTCCTGTGGCTGCTATTCCAGACTAACACGGCTACCTCTCTGATTCCTACCTTAAACAGTTTTTCAAAAAGACATGGTTCTCCTTTGAGTGCTTGCTCATGTTCATTCCATTGTAGGTGGGTGTGTTTGCCACATGCATCAGTGCCAGAAGTTTTTCCCTCAGTAGTATCTGTAGGTGCCAAGGTATTTACAAAGTGCATGGCAGTAGTCTCAGCCTACCTCAGATATCATCAGGGTATCCAGATCTATCTGTACCATGACAACTCACTCATCAAGGGCCACTCCAGGCACCATGTCCAACAGCATTGCGAGCCACCTGTCAAGCACTGGGCCTGTTGATAAATGAACATCGGTACTGGTACAGAGGATAGTTTTATCGACGTGCTCTTTGAGTCTGCCAAAACATTCCTGCCAGAAGTCACGTGCAGGACAATGTAAGATCTGATCGCACAGGGAACTGCCCACCTGCCAACCACAGCCCAAATCTGTCTGCTGCTATTAGGGCACATGTCCCTATCCAGAACACCTCCAGAGTCAGCACGTGATCACCAGTACACCCGTTCACGCTGCACTATGCCATCACCCAGCAGGCCAGAAAGGATGCTGGCTTTGGCAGAGCAGTGTTGCAATTGACATGTTCATGAACTCCTACCTGTCTCCAGAGGTACTGCTTGGGAGTCACCTACCATGGAATGGACATGAGCAAGCACTCAAAGGAAAAACAGTTACTGTCCTTCCACAACTGTTGTTCTTCAAGATGTTGTCCTGTCCAGTACATGACTCACCCTCCTTCACCTCTCTTAAACTTCCAGGGTGGGGGAACCCGGCAACACCTCTTATACTGGTGCATACACATGCCACTCCAGAGGGTGCCAGACTGATCCCCTACAGATACTACTGAGAGAGAAACTGTCAGCACGAGTGCATGCGGTGAGTGCGCACACACCTACAATGGAATGGACATGAACAACACATCTCAAAGAACAACAGTTTACGAAAGCTTAGTAACCATTTTTTTTGCAACTACATCCAAAATTCATACCTAAAATGCCTGGAGTTTCACCTTAAACTACACTGTTTACCTTTCTTGCATTTTACCCTGAATCTCACCACAGCATGGAAGAGACAAGGCTCCCCTCTCTAGACGTGCACAGAAATCTAGCCTTCTATGTGCACACAACACCCTTTGTCTCCATGACTGTTCTTGCAGAAAAAAATAAGTCTAAAGCTCTCTTCCCAAAGGCTTTTTAGTGGATTTTCTCCTGTGTGACCCTTTTATGGTATGATCTTATGAACACCCCTTCATCTGAAACTGTCAGGGCCCACTTGATGAAAGCCCCAGCAGCATCAATAGCTTCTATACAAGGAATCCCTTTAGAGATACAGAGCAGCTCCTTGGGGTTCTGCATACACCTGCACCATCCATGTTGATTCATGCTTCAGGTGAGGATGCCTCATATGGCTCAATGATCCTCCACTCTGTGATATAGAATACTTCCTTGTACCGCACCCTCTTCCTTAATGAGAACCCCTTGCAAGTCACTCACAATGAATACCCATCGGAACCAGCACTCAAAGAAGAAAGGAAAGTTAAGTGCCATATGGTAACTCGAGTCATTTGAGATGTATGGTCCCTGTGGGTATTCTCAACCCGCTCTCCTTACCCTCTGCTTGGGTCCTCATGGGATTCACATTAGATCAGGAACTGGAGAGGTGGATGAACTGTGCCACCCCTTATGCACTCAGTTAAAGGCACAGGTCCGGGCATTGACCAATGGACACTGATATTAAAGAATTTCCAGTCCTGAGTGCCCATTGCACATTCACAGTGAATACCCATAGAGCAGTGGTCACCTACTAATCAATCATGATTGACTAGTCAATATACACAAACCTGTAGGGGAACACTTCAACCTGCCTGGACACACATTAGCTGATTTAAAAGTCAGCATCCTGCAGCAAAAACACTTCAAGACCAGACTACAAAGGGAAACTGCAGAACTTCAATTCATTTGCAAATTCAGCACACACCTTTTAGGACTGAACAAAGATCTAGAATGGCTGGCTCATTACAGACATTGTTTCTCCTCTCTCCATGTTCACACACCCCATTCAAATGCTAGAAGAATAATCCACACTCCCTGATCGGAGATAACAAACTGGTTCAGCTTATTTGGACTAACCTTTTCACCTCCCACCTGGTTCTTACCTACTTTCCCAGACCTGCCTCTAAACATTTCCACTGCTTGCATCCGACGAAGTGGGTATTAGCCCACGAAAGCTCATGCTTCAAAACTTTATAGTTAGTCTTTAAGGTGCCACAAGATTTTGTTTCCTTTGCTATTCCAGACTAACACGGCTACCTCTCTGATTCTAGTCAATCCTGGAGACTCTCCCAGTTGATTGCAATCTCCGGTGGTGCATCGGGGCTTCCCTTCCTGCCCTGGCCACATTCCACTTCTGGAAGCAGCCAGTGGCCCTGAGGAAAGGGGAGGGACAGGGTCTCCATACGCCTGCCTGGCAGCTCCCTTTTGCCATTGAGGAAAGGTGTCCAATGGGAGATGCGGAGAGGGGCAGTGCACAGAGCTACATGCCCCCCTGAGGGGCCGTAGGGGCGCATTGGCCTGTTCCAGGAGCGGGCTGGTTCTGAATGGCTCTGCAGCATTAAAACCAAGAGTATCATAAGTACAGCAGGACCAGCATTTCTCTTCCACCGCCCAATCTGTAGCCTCTTGGAGCCAGCCCCCCATGTCCTCTCTTGCACCCCAAGCCCCAGCCCTGAGCCCCCTCCCAGAGCCAGCACCCCATACCCTGCCTGTACCTCAACTTTCTGCCCTAGCCCAGAATCCTCTCCTGCACTCAAACTCCTTCCTAGAGCTTGCACCCTTCATGCCCTCCTGCCCCAGGCTCAGCCTGTAGCCCTCTCCTACACAGCAAGCCCCTCAGCCCCAGCCCAGAGCATACACCCCTTCCCGAACCCCACCCCCCTGCTCCAGCCTGCTGAAAGTGAGTTTGGGTGGGGGAGAGCGAGCGACTGGGGGAGTGTGGAGTGAGCAGGATAGGGCTTTGGGGAATGGGCGGAGCAGATCCTGGATTGCCCTCTAAATGTAAAAAGCAATCTTGGGTGTATAAATGTTGAGGACTGCTGCCATGGACATCTTGCAGAACTCCAGTTACCATAAGTAACCTTTCTTTCAACAGCTCTTCCTATATATAGAGAATACATGGTGCCCTAGTCCTTGTCCTGACTTTAGATCTATTTTTCAAAATATTTTTCAAAATATATTTCAGAGAAGTACTTCCACATCCACTCCAGAGCAGCAAATCAAGCTAGAAGACATCCTTCCGCTGGCATTCACCCGCCTTTGTGAACCTAAGGAAGCTTCATACAGCTTGATCAAAAAATATGTGTCTCAGTATTACCCCAAACTCAAGGTGGATGTAAGGTAAGGTGTAGGTGATGCATACTGGGAAGAGGTGTTCCCTAAGGTAGCATTGTTCATATTGCACGTTTGCCAGTAACATAAATGGAATCCCTTTAGTTGTTGGAATATGAATATTTTCAGGTTTCCTCTTGGCATCTTATTCCACTTCCTTTTTTATTTGTTAAAGGGCACACAGCCTGCCAGCTAGTTCACCTATGTGGTTGGTTTGGGTTTTTTTTGTTTTGTTTTAAAGTGATGTTATGTACCGTCTTTTAATTGGTGAACGTAGAGCCTGCTGTCTGTTGACTGATTGGTGGGTAAGTGACCCACCTTGTTCTGTCTACAAATTTCCTTTACAACTGAGTCAGAGTTTTAAATTGAAACATGAAACTTGATCTTTTCTGGATAAACTGTAGAACCAGAGGACCATGTCAGTTCTGGACATTTTAAATAACTTGCATTACTACTTGCTAATGTCCCTTGCTGATAGTTACTCATGCCCTGGGTAAAGTATCATCTCTTCCCCTCCCCTTTAAAGCTATATTGCCCATCTTTTTCAGACCCCAGCTGTTGAAGAATGCCCTGCAGAGAGCAGTAGAGAAGGGCCAGTTAGAGCAGATCACAGGCAAAGGAGCTTCTGGAACATTCCAGGTCAGAGGCCAGAGTTAGTTTTACTTCACCTGTTGTTGTTTATACCATACATAATTCTATTTTCTCCCTCTCTGATTTTATTGGGCTACAACCTTCTCTAGCAGACTATCAAGTAAGATTCCCACATGACGGTTCTCAGATTGTGGAATATTAGAATTCTTAGCTTGGTCTACATTTTTGGAGCAGGACACCTAGCTATTCTTGCTGAGATTTATAGCCTGTTTGTTGTCACTGTGCTCCACATGCTGCTTCAGCTCTGACTCACTAGAGTGATGAGGCAAGATGGTGGGGGTAAGTGTTTGGTTTGGTATTTTTTAACATTCTGCCCGTGTAACTATAAATGCTAGGTGTATGCGTGAGTCCCACCCTTGGCAGAGGCATAAGGAAGTCTAAAGCCAATGAGTGTCTGGTCTGTGGGATGGAGGAAAGTCATGGCATCTTAATTTGCCTGTGATGTTAGTTTCTTCAGCTCAATATAAATCCTAGGACTAGAAGGGACCACGAGAGGTCACCTAGTCCAGTCCCCTGCACTCAGGACAGTACTGGGTATATTAAATCTATATCTACTGTGTATCTCGAAGATGGGACCGTGGCTCCAATAAAAAGCATTTCTGGCCAATTGACTAAAAGACTTGCCTTCTCCTTGTGAGTGGGAAGGAAGTATTCCCTGTGCAACGTTTTAATGTAAAACGTATCTGTGCTAATGCAGGAGCACTGACTCACCTGGTGCAGAGGAGTCTTGTCCTGAGCTGATTTGGGAGAATTTTGTCTTGATTGCTTTTCTCTTCCTCCTCGGAAAATAGCTGAAGAAATCAGGGGAGAAGCCCCTACTTGGTGGGAGTCTGATGGAAGATGCCATCCTGTCTGCTATTGCTGCCATGAATGAACCGAAGACTTGCTCCACCACAGCTCTGAAGAAGTATGTTCTGGAGAACCACCCAGGGATCAACTCCAACTTCCAGGGTATGACTTCAAACCTATGTAGCTGTCAGTTTCACAGAGACTAAGTGGGAAGTCCCAAAAGCCACAGAATTCTCTATACTCCCTGTTAAAAATGTACTGTTTGATTTACCGGGGCCAGGCAGCTGCATAGCACTATCCTTTGTGAAAGAAGCACATTACGGAGATTCCCGGGATTTTAAAGTCCCATTGTTTAAGTTGAGTCCTAAGGCTTATAGCTTCAGCCCCGAAGTTGGTGCTTATACAAGGAACTGCATGTTAACTCCTGAAGAGCCGTGTGTGGCTCCAAAGCCCAGGTCGACCACCCCTGGTTTAGGTAGTTCATTCTTATTTGTCTTAAGCCAGTTGAATTGATCTTTTTTGTTACTTCTGGAAAAATTCTAGGAGACTATAGCTCAAAAAAATAAATGCAGTTCCAAATGTACTTCCTATCCTGAGGTTGTAGCACAATGCTAGTCCATGAAGTACCCATGAACCACCTTGACCAGTTTGCTTGTTTGTGCTGCTCCCACTTCTCCATATTTTATAATCTTAAGCCAGATAGATAGCTGCTTGAGGCAGAAACTATGTGTTGCATTTGAAAGAGGCATAGCACATCTTGGTTGCCAGGGGGAAAAAATCTTTCCATTGGATATTTATAATTTGATTGTGACTTGTAAACCATTCAGTATTAAGAGTAGTGGTAATGCCTAAGGGACTCAAGGTAGGTGATTGTTTTTTTTTGTTTGTTTTTTTTTCTAACCGTTCACTTGCAGAGGAACTACAGTATGTGGTGGTGGTCTGAGCACTTCTAGACAGTGTGATTGTTTGACCTGTGCTGGTAGTCATATGAGGCAGATGTTAACTCACTGTAATGCCTAATGCCAGATCCAGAAGCAAATCTCCAGACACATTAGTATTTTTGGTTCCCTGTTTAAAATTTTTTGTGATGCTTGGTGCCTTCCTGTAATGCTTACATAAGACTGGGCCAGAGATAGCACAGCCAATGTTGTACACCCCATCTGCCTCCGCATAATCAAATTCTTGATTCATGGCTCTCCGATCCATAAGGAGGTCTAGCAATGAGGGCAAAAGGGGATTAGCTGAGGCTACTGTTCTTGTAGTTATTCAGAGATGATGATGTCTGGTTCTTTTTCAAGTAGTGTCCTATGGGTGTATCACTGTAGGTATGTGTGACGCTAGTGACATGAACTGTGATGGTATAGATCATTGTTGCAACCAGGGTCCTATGGTTGCACCAGGTCTTGTCAAGTGGGGTGTCTATGGAAAGGTTGTAGTTTGTACATGTGTATCATTTTTGTATTTGAAGTTATGAATATTGGCTATGTACTTGTTCGATTCTAAGTAGCCTCAGTGAAGTATTTGATCAGCTTCTTGAGAAAGGACTATTCTCAGTAAGTGCCCAGTCAAGAAACTCTTGACTGGTAATGGGGAGATGCCAATCCACATCTGAGCTTTCCTGAGAATGTTCAAACTAACACACAAACAATGGTGTCAACCACCAAAAAGCTGAATCATTCATGGATGTGTGCCTTGCCCAGGTGCCTACAAACTCCATATTGTTGCTGTGATTTTGCACAGGAGAAAAAAGGGGTTTCCTCCCATGAGAGAGAATATAAAAGGCCCTGGAAACCTCTCCATTTTTTCTTCAGCTGGCTTAAGAGATGGCCTCTCCACCCCCAACAGATTCCTGAAAGAAACTGAAACAAAGGACAATAACCACGGGGGTGTAAGTGATGGCTGGACCCAGACTAGGAAGGAGTCCAGTCTGTGAAAGAAGCTTATTGGAACATCTCTAAGGGTGAGATTTACCTGTATGTAGTTTCTTAATGTATTAGGCTTAGACTTGCGTGTTTTGTTTCATTTTGCTTAGTAACTTACTTTGTTCTGGTTTAAGATTAGCAGCCGTGTTAGATGGCGCCATCTGCTCAGGACACTCCCTACACAAACACAGGACTAAATCAACATACCCTTAGAGCCCCGACTGGGGTTTTTCTATCTACTACCCAAGATCCACAAACCTGGAAATCCTGGACACCCCATCATCTCAGGCATCGGCACTCTCACTGAGGGACTATCTGGGTATGTGGACTCTCTACTCAGACCCTACGCCATCAGCACTCCTAGCTATCTCCGTGATACCACTGATTTCCTGAGAAAACCACAATACATTGGTGATCTCCCAGAAAACACCATCCTAGCCACCATGGATGTAGAGGCTCTCTACACAAACATCCCACACCTAGATGGAATACACGCTGTCAGGAACAGTATCCCAGATGATGCCACAGCACAACTGGTTGCTGGGCTCTGTGACTTTATCCTCACGCACAATTATTTCAAATTTAGTGACAATATACACCTCCAGACCAGTGGCACCGCTATGGGCACCCGCATGGCCCCACAATATGCCAACATTTATGGCTGACCTGGAACAACACTTCCTCAGCTCTCGTCCACTGACTCCCATTCTCTACCTATTCTACATTGATGACATCATCATCTGGACCCATGGGAAAGAAACTCTGGAAGAATTCCATCTACACCAGCGACACCATCACAGGACCTAACCAGATCAGCCACACCATCATTGGATTATATACCAACACTGTGTATCTGCCTGCTCCTGTGTCTCGGAGGGAGACTTCTGTTGCAGGTCTAACCTTGATTTATTTATCCTTGAAAACCTCCTTTTTGGTGGCCATCATGTTGGCCAGGAGGGTTTCAGAAATCCGGACCCTCACTCTGAAGTTTTTTTGCTGCAATTCATTGTCTGATCGGATATCCGGAATGGCAATATACAAAAACCTGTAGTAGAACACTTCAGCATCCCTGGACACACCATAACAGATTTAAATCACCATCTTGCAGCAAAAAAACATAAAGACCAGACTGCAAAGAGAAACTGCAGAGCTGCAATTCATTTGCAAATTTGGTAGCATCAGATTAGGACTGAACAAAGACTTTGAGTGGCTTGCTAACTACAAAAGCAGTTTCTCCTCTCACGGTGTTCACACCTCCAGATCAGCTGCTAGAAGAGTACTTCATCCTGCCTGATTAGAGATAACAAGGTGGTTCAGCCTGATGGGACTAACCTTGTTGTCTCTAACCTGGCTCTTGCCTACTTATTTATATCTGCCCCAGGCTATGTCCATTACATGCATCTGACGAAGTGGGTATTAGCCCATGAAAGCTTATGCTTCTATACTTTAGTTAGTCTTTAAGGTGCCACAGGACTCTCTTCACTTCTGCAATTCCAGACTAACACAGCTACCTCTCTGGTTCTTTGAGATGTTGCTCATGTCCATTCCACAACCCACCCACCTACTCCTGACTGTTGGAGTTGCTGGCAAGAAGGAACAGACGAGGCAACTTGTTGGCAGGTGCTTATATACTGTCCCATAGAGGTGCCATTCCAGGGGGCACCAGAGTTGGCCTGAAAGATACCACTAGGAGAAAAAAAGTCTCTTCCAGCAATGGTTCATGTGGCATGCGCACACGTATATTGGAATGGACATGAGCAACACATCTCCAAGAACAACCATTTCAGAAAGGTTAGTAACTTTTTTTCTCATGACTGTTAACACCAGATGAGATCCACTCACTATAGTAGGAACTGGAAGCGTTTGGACCTTTTTGGAAGGAAGGTGTACTCCTTGGCCATGCTTAACTTTCGAATCGCCAACTACCAAGCCCTGACAGCAAAAATACAACTACATAAATTATTTTAAAATAAATGATTTTATTGAGCAACTGAGTCTCATCGTGACCAATTCAAGGCGATTATTCAGAAGACAGTAAGTACCCTAAACAATGCTATAATCTTCCCTCATACAGCAGCCAGGTCCATCTTCATGGCAGTGATGTGACACCTCAGAGAGGCTCCATCTCTCAGGCTTCCCAAAGGAGGTGTAGTCAGCTAAGACCTTCCCTTTGAAGGCACTAAACTTTTCATGGGAAGAACTGATGTCTCCATTCCTGCCATCAAGGATTCTCAAGCCACTCTGTTCGCTGAGCATCTACACTCCAGGACAAAAGAGGAAGTTTAGTCCATAGCCCCAGTGCAAACCATGCATCTCCCAATATCTATCTCAATGCTACTATGAACTACAGACTAAAAGAAAACATTTTTCAAGATGTAAACCATCTGGCCCACAATCTTCCTCGTCCCAGCTGTCTATATCCAAACATGAATTTTGACATGTTGGTCATAGTGCTGATAGACCACTCCTTGCAACTGCTACTGCTGATCATCGCTAGCCACCCATTTGCCACCAGTTGACAACATCCCGCAACACCTGGGAACCCATAACATGGTCCGATGAGTCCTAGAGAGTTCACAATGGATACTCTATCCATTTTATCTCCCTCCACAACGCCCTTCCTTTCTCACGAGAGTTTACTTTGACAAGAGATAAATCATCTTCTCCTGTTAAGAGCCAGAGTACCTCCAACCTCCTATGCAGCAAAGGGTTCTACTCTCTGTTTCCTAATTCCCAAGAGGAAGAAAGGTTGGAGACCCATGCTAAACCTCAGAGCTCTCACCAAGTTTGTCAAAGCTCAAAAATTCAAAATGGTCACTATAGTAACAATCATTCATCATTAGAATAGGGACACTGGTTTCTCAGGTTTCAGAGTAGCAGCCGTGTTAGTCTGTATCCGTAAAAAGAACAGGAGTACTTGTGGCACCATAGAGACTAACAAATTTATTTAAGCATAAGCTTTTCTCAGGATGATTTCTCAGATTCAGTATAGGACAAGACCACTGCCAGTACAGGCTACTCCCCTTTGAACTATCGTCGGGCCCAAAAGTATTTTCCAAGGTTCTCTCTAGTGGCCTCAGACTTACACTTCCAGGGGATCATGATTTATTCTTATCTGGACGATTACCTTCTCAGACCCCAATACCTTCAAGATGCTCACCAAGTCATCAGAGCTGCAGTGCACTTATGAACCTGGTTTTACAGATCAATAGCCCCAAATCAACTCTTGTTCCAGTGCAACGCCTTGACTCATTACAGGCCAGAACTCTCCTACCTCACAAAGACTTCTCTCGGGCCACACTCAGAAATTGTTCAAAATTACTGGGGCATATGGCAATGGTCACAATGGTAATATCACCTCCAGACTTCACATGTGATGCTTCCAGATGTTCAGCTCAGTTTACAGACTAGACAAACCCCGCTCAGTACTCACCAGGATCAAGAACTCCTTAGCCTGGAAAGATCCAGCCTACATTTGTAAACGGATCCACTTATCACAACTTCCACCCTCATTGTTGCTTCACATGCATCACTTATTAGGGTGGGCTGCACATCTAAACAGCCTCACCACACAAGGCAAATGGTCACTCACGGAGATCTCTTCACATGAACGTCCTCACGTAAAGGATGGTCAGGAATGCCTCCCCCAATTCCTGACGCTGATCAAAGGATCACACACAAGAATCCTAACAGAATGTAGCCTGTATGTACTACATAAATTGATGAGAAGCCAGGTCGCTCTCCATTTGTGCAGAGGCAATGAGACTCTGGAACTAGTGCATGTCCCATGATGTCACATTGACAGCAGCCTACTTCTGGGCGCACACATCTCCCTAGTGAACAGTTTCAGTTGTAAATTCCCATGCAACCATGAGTGGGAGTTAGATGCAGTGGTACTTCATGATCTGTTCGGGCAGTGGGGGATGCTGACCACAGATCTATTTATCACCTGAACAAGAAATGTCCACACTACTGCTCCAGAGCAGGGATAGAACAACTCTCTGGGTGATGGGGACCTTCTCTGTGACTTTCCTTCCTTTCCCCTACTGTCAAAAATCCTGCTGAAAATAAAGAGATGTAGTGATCAATATGACATGCACCACTTGGCCAAAATAGACCTGGCACAGCTTGCAATGAGCCTGCCGATCCCCCTCCTAGCCATTCCATACCTCCTCTCGCAGAGCAGAGGATGTACCCTACATAGAATCTCAGAGTTGGAAGGGACCTCAGGAAATCAACTAGTTTAGTCCAATCCCCTGCTCAAAGCAGGACCAATCCCTATTTTTGCCCCATATCCCTAAATGGCCCCCTCAAGGATTGAACTCACAACCCTGGGTTTAGCAGGCTAATGCTCAAACCACTGACCTATCCCACACAACGTGGGGATTCTCTGGCTCAAGGCATGGCTCCTACTTGGTTCCAACACCTAGAAAGCTCCTGATCAAAGGAGGTGCAAGAGGTATTACACCATGGAAAGTCCTCAATACGACATACTTGCCTGCAAAAGTGGTCCAGGCTTTGGATTTGGTGTACTTCTCAAAAAATTTCCCGGGCATACTCAACTCTTCCACAAATTTTAGACTATGCATTAACCGTAAAAAGATCTGGGCTCTCTGAGTGCACCAAGTGTCTATAGCAGCCTTCCACCAACCAGTAAGAGGGATACTCACTACTGTTGCATCCGATCACTTCCTCAATTTTACTCCCACTTCACTATTGTCATCTGTAACTCACCTTACTCTGAAGTCTCAGCCCTCCAGTGGGGATACTGCTTGGAAGTCACTTATAGTGGAGTACCCATAGGGACACTACTAAAAGAAATAGTAGCGACTCACTTTGAGCAATAAACAATGGTTCTTTGAGATGTGTCCCCCTACTCGGAATTGTTGTCAATGACTCTGCGATAGAGAAGGGGCTGAGGGGATTAGCCCACACGTGCTGATTAGCCTCGTGGTAGGGCACAAGGGGAGACCAGTGTATGTGCAGGCCTAATGGACACTGCTGCTGAAGTTCTCCAATCTGCAGCGCATGGACGCAAGCACACCTACAGTGGAATACCCATAGGGACACACGTCTTGAACCATTGTTACTGCACACCCATGACGCAGCTTGAGTCATGTGGTGTGGAAAGAATATCCAGGCTAGTCTAATATGTATTTAGCACTAGCATCATTTGGTTTTAGAGTTGCTGTAGGAAATTTCAACTCTGGTTGTTAAAGGCATACATAATTCAACCTATCCCCAGTGTTTGAGAACACTGAGCATTGCTTGCAGATGACATCTATTTACCGCTGGTCGTATGTGGAAACATGTCAGTATGCCATCTGTTAATTTACATCCCCTTCCACTACATGGAAATATCTGTAATGATCTCACTCTCTTTCTGGACTCTCCAGAACAGGAGACATGTGGAGATGTAGAAGCAGGCAGTGCTCTGCCATAGTTGTCATTTTGTCCCTTGCACTTTTCGGTGTCCAGATTTAAAAGTAGCCTTATGGTGCATATTATAAAACTGTGTTTTTTCTTTAAGTACTTTTTTTTATGGGTTTTTTTTGTTTGTGGGTTTGGTTGTTGTTGTGTGGTTTTTTTTTTTTTTTTTTTTGGACTTACAAATCTAATCAGGGCAAAGCTAATAGTTCAATGGAAATGAGCCATTCACTTAAAGCAAGCTCTTTTAAGTGCTATTTTTAATTATTTTATTCAGTGGGAATGGTCTGTAGGATGGTTTAGTCCCAAATGATTTTTTTTAAAGTGAAATGTTATTCTAAAAGCCCCATTTCAGCAATAATGTGGAAGCTGGCTGGAGTGAGTACCTTTCCATTTGTTATGCTTAATAAATCAAGTAATTTAAACAATATATTCCTTTTGATTCTCTTTTTCTTTCCTTTCCCCACCTGAGTCTTTTCATCTAGCAGATTTAGAAGAGATGGAAAACGCACCGTCTCTCAGTGGCTTGGAGGGAAATTACATTATGTAACTTTATGTACATTTATATAAGGGATAAACAGTGAGGTGGCTAACTTTGCAGATGATACTAAACTGCTCAAAATTAAGACCCAAGCAGACTGGGAAGAACTTCAAAAAGATTTCACGAAACTAAATGATTGGGCAACAAAATGGCAAAGGAAATTTAATGTGGGTAAATGTAAAGTAATGTACATTGGAAAAAATAACCCCAACTGTACAGACAATATGATGGGGGCTAATTTAACTACAACTAATCAGGAAAAAGATCTTGGAGTCATCGTGGATAGTTCTCTGAAGAAGTCTATGCAGTCTGCAGCAGCAGTCAAAAAAGCAAACAGGATGTTAAGAATCATTACAAAAGGGATAGTCTCCATCTTATTCTCTATCTTATTGCCCTTCTATAAATCCATGGTGTGCCCACATCTTGAATTCTGTGGACAAATGTGGTCTCATCTCAAAAAGGATATACTGGCATTAGAAAAGCTTCAGAGAAGGGCAGCTGAAATGATTAGGGGTTTGGAAAGGGTCCCATATGAGGAGAGATTAAAGAGGCTAGGACTATTTAGCTTGGAAAAGAGGAGAAGGGGGGGGGGGATATGATAGAGGTATATAAAATTACGAGTGGTGTGGAGAAAGTGAATAAGGAAAAGTTATTTACTTGTTCCCATAATAGAAGAACTAGGGGCCACCCAATGAAATTAGTGGGCAGCAGGCGTAAAACAAATAAAAGGAAGTTCTTCACACAGCACTCAGTCAACCTGTGGAACTCCTTGCCTGAGGAGACTGTGAAGGCTAGGACTATAACAGGGTTTAAAGGAGAACTAGATAAATTCATGGAGATTAAGTCCATTAATGGCTATTAACCAGGATGGAATGGTGTCCCGAGCCTCTGTCAGAGGGGGGTGATGCATGGCAGGAGCGAGATCACTTGATCATTACCTGTTAGATGATGATTACCTGTTAGGTCCACTCACTCCGGGGCAACTGGCATTGGCCACTGTTGGTAGACAGGATTCTGGGCTAGATGGACCTTTGGTCTGACCCAGTACGGCATTTCTTATGTTCTTATGTAAATGTTCTATCCTAATTGAAACTGAAAACTATCTCATGACAAACTGTTGAAGCAGATGTGCTCGTCTCCTATCTGCCAGAGAGGCAAGTTCCGTTTATATGTGCAGTAGGCTCTTTCAATGCACACAAGCACCAAAGAAAAGACTGGAGCAAAAAAAATGTTGACATTTTTTTCCTCTGGTACTTAACCCTCAAATCTTCACTATAACAAGGTTGGAACTAAGGGCGGGGCTACCCTACAAGGGGGGAGGGTCGACCTAAGATACACAACTTCAGCTGAAGTCGTAGTACCTTTGGTCAACTTAATCTGGCCATCCCCATGGCGGCGGGTCGACCACGGTTGCTCCCCCACCGACTCCGCTTACTCCTCCTGCCGAGGTGGAGTAAAGGCATCGATTCGGGGATCGCTTTATCGTGTTTAGATGAGATGCGATAAATCAATCCCTGGTACATCAAGCACGACCTGCCAATCTGGCGGGTAGTGTAGCCGTATCCTAAGAAGGTGCCAGATCACAACTAAGGACCTGAAAACAAAAAGAAGGGAAAGATGGGGGAATGAAGTGTTCAAACTAAGGCAAAAATACTTCAAAGAACAATTGGAACAGAACAGAGACAAAAGGTCAGTGTAACTAAAATGAATTCTGTTGTATTAGAAACATTTATAAAAGAACTATTTTCTGGTCTTAATATTTCCACCAAGAAGCCTTGACGATTAAATCTTTCCAAAAGGCGATTAAACTAACAGTTGTTAACTATTCAGGCCCAACACTTGAATCTATCTAAATATTATCTGGGTGGGGAGGATTGCCTGCAAGTTCTACGTACAGTACATGCGTAGTAAATCTCTTCTAAAGCCGCTCTTTAGCTGGGTCCTACACAGAAGCTAAAGGGGAAGGGGACTGTATAGAACAGTGAGGTCAGGGCTTGTGGCTGGATAAACGTACTGACGCACCCTTACTTCACTTCCCGCAGTGCATCTACTGAAGAGAACCCTGCAGAAATGTGAGAAGAATGGCTGGATGGAGCAGATCTCTGGGAAAGGTTTCAGTGGCACCTTCCAGCTCTGCTTCCCTTATTACCCCAGGTAAAGAGTCCTCCACTGACAGATGGTCATGCAGAGTATTTCAAAAACCAGTAGCCCAACCGTGGTGCTTAACATGTTGATGTTCACAGAACCAATTTTTTTTTACCTTGGAAGTTTGTGGTTTTTTTAATAGGTTTTAACAACCTTGATTATTTCCAACATTG
The DNA here is from genome assembly GCA_032164245.1 of Sternotherus odoratus. Classification (NCBI taxonomy): domain Eukaryota; kingdom Metazoa; phylum Chordata; order Testudines; family Kinosternidae; genus Sternotherus; species Sternotherus odoratus. The sequence continues at coordinate 16,289,484 of JAVMKO010000018.1, read as the reverse complement.
TATAACCCATATCATTTTAGGTTCTGATGATAACAAATCTGATCAAATGTTACAATGGCTTTACCAACCAGGAAATTCTTAGGGAAAATATAAAATATTGGGTCTAGTATTCTCAGATATTGTCCTTTTATTTTCTGTAATGCCCATCGTTGTATTATTGAAGTGCTTCCAAGATAAAGCAAGTCTGCATGACCCTCGGAGTTTTCTTGTTTCTGATCACAGAAATGATCATAAGGAAAAATATGATGGGTCCAACTATTCCAATATCCATAATACCAGATATGGGGGGAGATTAGAACTAGCCTTCTTCTCTTTATGGAGGGGAGAGAACAAGTCTCAACTCCACCATCTTTAATTTCTTCACATTACTATCTTTAGCTGAGTCGCATGGAGCACAAAGATGGTGACTCTCTTGAGAGCCTCTTCTGAGGAGCAGTGTGGCAGGGTGACCTCTCAAGCATGAATCATCCCATTAATCTTCAAGTTCATCATGGCTTCAGTACAGCTGCCTGGGATCATAGAATCCTAGAATATCAGGGTTGGAAGGGACCTCAGTCGGTATCTAGTCCAACCCCCTCCTCAAAGTAGGACCAACCCCAACTAAAACATCCCAGCCAGGGCTTTGTCAGGCCTGACCTTAAAAACCTCTAAGGAAGGAGATTCCACCACCTCCCTAGGCAACCAATTCCAATGCTTCACCACCCTCCCAGTGAAAACGTTTTCCCAATAGCCAACCTAAACCTCCCTTACTGCAACTTGAGACCATCTGGTACCACTGAGAACAGTCTAGATCCATCCTCTTTGGAACCCCTTTTCAGGTAGTTGAAAGCAGCTATCAAATCCCCCCTCAGTCTGCTCTTGTGTAGACTAACCAATCCCAGTTCTCTCAGCCTCTTATCATAAGTCATGTGCTCCAGGCCCCTAATCATTTTTGTTGTCCTCTGGACTCTCCAGTTTTTCCACATCCTTCTTGTAGTGTGGGCCCCAAAACTGGACACAGTACTCCAGATGAGGCCTCACCAATGTCGAATAGAGGGGAACAATCACTTCCCTCAATCTGCTGCAGGGCTCTGCACTTGTTGAACCTCATCACATTTCTTTTGGCCCAATCCTCCAATTTGTCTAGGTCCCTCCGGACCCTATCCCTACCCTCCAGCATATCTACCTCTCCCCCAGCTTAGCGTTATCCATGAACGGGGAGTGATAGCTCAGTGGTTTTAGCGTTAGTCTGCTTAAACACAGGGTTGTGAGTTCAATCCTTGAGGTGTTATTTAGGGATCTGGGGCAAGAAGAAAAAAATCTGACAGGTACAGTACTTGGACAAGCTAGGGAAGGCAGGGGACTGGACTCAACAGCGTTTCAAGGTCATTCCAGTTCTATGAGATAGGTATATGTCCATATATTTACACTTGCTGAGTGTGTAATCCATCCCATCACTAATGAAGATGTTGAACAAAACCAGCCTAGGAATGACCCCTGGGCACTCCTCTTGATAGTAGGCATCCAGCTGTTTCTATCCACCTTTATAGTCTATTCATCCAATCCCTGCTACTTTAACTTGCTGGCAAGAACAGAGGGAGACTGTTTCAAAAGCTTTGTTAAAGTCAAGGTAAATCATGTCCACCACTTTCCCCATATCATCTCATCATAGAAGGCAATCCGGGTTGGTCAGGCACAACTTGCCCTACGTGAATCCATGTTGTCTGTTCCTGGTCACCTTCCTCTCCTCCAAGTACTTCAAAATGGATTTCTTTAAGACCTGCTCAATGATCAGTGAGAACCTGGATTTAAACTGCTGTCCCCCTGTTATGCCTGCAGTGGGAGGGAGAAATGTGTAAGAGAGCTTTAGGCAAGACTGTTTAGGGGAGAGGTAGGGCTGTGGCATATCTATTAATTTGCAGCCAGCTTGACTTCATCTATCTTGGCCCTTTCCTAGCACCACCTTATTCATTTCTATGATATTTAGCAGCATGCATGGAAATCACCAATGTGTGCAAGTCCACAATGTGTGGAAGCTCAAACTAGCTAGGATTTACGTTAACAAAATTGGTAACTAGCCCTGGCAATGCAGGGTCAATCAGTGGCTCCCTGTAGCGATGTCACGACTCACCAGCACGGTGCTGCCTGCTGGTTGTCTGGGAATTAGCTCTTGGAGTGCCCTCTGTAGGCCGGTGTCTCGCCTGTCACTGGCTCCTGTGTCCCTCCTGGACTCCCTTTGCCCTGGGGTTCTGGCCCCACAGTACCCCCACACTCTGGATCTCCTCTCCCAGGGGAACCCCCAACCCTTTATCCCCACCTTGCCTCAGTGGCTACTACCAGTCAGCATCTAGTCCCTGTTCTCAGGGGCAGACTTCAATCTGTAAACCACTCATCACTGGCAAGGGGGGGTTGGACCTGCTGCTTCTGCCTAGCCCCAGGCTGCACCTTTGCAACCCCAATACTTACCCTAGGCCTTGCTCAAAGCCTGCAGGCTGGGGAGTTGCCAGGCTGGAGCTCCACATCTCCTTTTTCCTTTCCCCAGCACTCCTCTGCCTCGGGTACCCTGTCTTTTCAGGCAGACAGGTCCTTCTCCCTCCAGACTGGGGAGAGAGAGTGACTCAGCTCCTGACTCTCAGCCTTTTTATCAGGCCTGCTGCAGCCTGACTGAGGCATTGCCCCAGCTGTGGCTGCTTCCCCACTCAGCCTAAGTTTGCCTCTTAGGAGCGGGGCAGCTGCCCTGCTACACTCCCTTTCAGCCATCTGACACTGACCTTTGTATCCTTTGACATGAGTTAACAAGATTACTCTTGTAGCCCAGGTGTGCTGTTCCCAGAGAAGCAGCAGGAGGAGGATTCTGAGGACTCTGTGGAGGAGGAAGAGGAGGCAGAAGAGGAATCTGAGGAGGAAGAAGAGTCAGAGGAGGAAGAACCACCTCCAAAGAAAAGGTAAAGAACTGAAAATTAATGGGTTTAGAAGCCTGCATGGCCATTCCTACTGGCCCATCATTGAGGGAGGCCATGCCACCTCACTGTAAAGGTGATCTCAAAAAGAGGGAATTAGCTTGCATCTAACGTTCAGGCCCTCAAGCTGGGCAGAGCAGTAAGGCTGAACCTTGGACCCTCAGTCGGCAGAGCAGCAAAGCTCAATGGACGGTAGACCAACACAGACCTCTTGACCTGTGGTGGGGAGGCTTCCACCACAAGGGTAGGGTGCCAGGGGATGTGTGCCCAACTGACTCCACCACATCCCAGCCTAAGGGCCCTAACAGTGGCAGAGTGCTATACCTGCAACACTTAACCAGATGGTCGTCTAGTTCCCCTGGGCTACTTCCTGCATCCCTGGGGTTTCGTACATCTGTAATGTGGGGATCCTTTGTCTCCTCAGGGAGCTATGGCCAGTCTTCAGGTGGCAGCCCCAGCGTTCCTTCATGTCCCGGTTGGCCAGTGGCCCTGGGAACTCTGGCCAATCCTCAGGTGGCAGCCCCTACAGCTATTCAGCATTTCGGTCAGTTAGCAGCCTAGGGAGATCTGGCCAGTCCTCAGCACAGTGGGGATCCTCTACAACAGTAGTTCTCAAAGTGGAGGTCGCAACCCCTCGGGAGGTCGCCGAGCGCTTCCCTAGGGGTCGCGAGCCCCTGTGTCCGCTGTGAAGCTGCCAAATTGATTATTTCCGAATTTGGCGGCTTTTCGGCAGACATACCCACTCTCCCGATTCTCCGCCAAAGCGCTTGCGAAAGCAGAAGCAATCACTGTGGCAGAAAGTTGGAAGCGATCGGAATGTCTGTTGAAAAGCCACGGAATTTGGAAATAATCAATTAGGCGGCTTTTTGGCGGAAACACAAGGGTCGCGCCAAGAAGCCGCTAGTGAAAAAGGGGTCGCGGCTCTCACAAGTTTGAGAACCACTGCTCTACAGGTTCCAGCAGCAGGCAGGATGCATCAGTCTCCCTTGGCGGCTCCAGCCCAACTCAGTTTCAGGGCCCTCCTTTTTTACTTCCACTTCCTGTCCTGCCGCTCAGCTTCTGGCAGGGCAGACATGGCCTTCCTGGTTCTGCACATCAGGGTGCATGTTGTGGTTCCCCCCCTGTCAATCGGTGATGGAAGCTACACCTCCTTGCTACAGGGCTCCTCCAGTATGACGTGCTAAAAAAATGACTGACCTGCAGTTACAGGCTTCATGGGAATCCTGGCTCTTCAGCAGCAGGCTTCAACAAAACAGTCATAGTGCAGGGGCGACTCAAACATGGGATCGTCTATGAAGGAACTGAGGTCATGATTAACCAGAGTTTGGAGTAATTAATTGACCTTTATCATGACTGTAGTAAAGTTCTTTAGGACTACTTGCTGAGAATTGATTAGTCACCATTAGTACTAAAGACGACTCTACAGAAGACATAAGAACATAAGAACGGCCATACTGGGTCAGACCAAAGGTCCATCTAGCCCAGCATCCTGTCTACCGACAATGGCCAATGCCAGGTGCCCTGGAGTGAGTGAACCTAACAGGTATGATCGAGCGATCTCTCTCCTGCCATCCATCACCCCCCTCTGACAGACAGAGGCTAGGGACACCATTCATTACCCATCCCGGCTAATAGCCATTTATGGACTTAGCCTCCATGAATTTATCCAGCTCTCTTTTAAACCCTGTTATAGTCCTAGCCTTCACAGCCTCCTCAGGTAAGGAGTTCCACAGGTTGACTGTGCGCTGTGTGAAGAAGAACTTCCTTTTATTTGTTTTAAACCTGCTGCACGCCAATTTCATTGAGTGGCCCCTAGTTCTTCTATTTTGGGAACAAGTAAATAACTTTTCCTTATCTACTTCCTCCAAACCACTCATAATTTTATATACCTCTATCATATCCCCCCTTAGTCTCCTCTTTTCCAAGCTAAAAAGTCCTAGCCTCTTTAATCTCTCTTCATATGGGACCCGTTCCAAACCCCTAATCATTTTAGTTGCCCTTCTCTGAACCTTTTCTAGTGCCACTATATCCTTTTTGAGATGAGGAGACCACATTTGTACGCAGTATTCAAGATGTGGGCGCACCATGGATTTGTATAAGGGCAATAAGATATTCTCCGACTTATTCTCTATCCTTTTTTAATGATTCCTAACATCCTGTTTGCTTTTTTGACTGCCGCTGCACACTGCGTGGATGCCTTCAGAGAACTATCCACAATGACTCCCAGGTCTTTTTCCTGATTGGTTGTAGCTAAATTAGCCCCCATCATATTGTATGTATAGTTGGGGTTATTTTTCCCAATGTGCATTACTTTACATTTATCCACATTAAATTTCATTTGCCATTTTGTTGCCCAATCACTTAGTTTAGTGAGATCTTTTTGAAGTTCTTCACAGTCTGCTTTGGTCCTTACTACTTTGAGCAGTTTAGTATCATCTGCAAACTTTGCCACATCACTGTTTACCCCTTCCTCCAAATCATTTATAAATATGTTGAATAGGATCGGTCCCAGGACTGACCCTTGGGGAACACCACTAGTTACCCCTCTCCATTCTGAAAAAGTTCCATTTATTCCTACCCTTTGTTCCCTGTCTTTTAACCAGTTTTCAATCCATGAGAAGATCTTCCCTCTTATCCCATGGCAGCTTAATTTACGTAAGAGCCTTTGGTGAGGGACCTTGTCAAAGGCTTTCTGGAAATCTAAGTACACTATGTCCACCGGATCCCCCTTGTCCACATGTTTGCTGACCCCTTCAAAGAACTCTAATAGATTAGTAAGACACGATTTCCCTTTGCAGAAACCATGTTGACTTTTGCCCAACAATTTATGCTCTTCTATGTGTCTGACAATTTTATTCTTTACTATTGTTTCAACTAATTTTCCCGGTACAGACGTTAGACTGACTGGTCTGTAATTGCCAGGATCATCTCTAGAGCCCTTTTTAAATATTGGCGTTACATTAGCTATCTTCCAGTCACTGGGCACAGTAGCCGATTTAAAGGATAGGTTACAAACCCTCGTTAATAGTGCCGCAATTTCACATTTGAGTTCTTTCAGAACTCTTGGGTGAATGCCATCTGGTCCCGGTGACTTGTTACAGTTAAGTTTATCAATGAGTTCCAGAACCTCCTCTACTGATACTTCAATTTGTGACAATACCTCAGATTCGTCACAGTCTCTAGTGTTGCTGTGGGTTGTTTTGCTAGCATTTCACCTTTGGAGGCTAGAGGTCAAATTCTGTTCAATCTCTGTGTTCAATCAAATAGTGTTCAATCTCTGACAGTGGATAATTGTCCACAGATAGCTATTACTGCTGCAGAGAGGCCCAAAACTGGAATAGCAGGGGATGATGCAGGCATTTGCAAGGTGATATTTAACAGCTGAGGGGCCTGTTCTTATTCTTTATACCATATTTGTGTCCATTTACTTTTCCCATTTAGCTTCTCCATGTTTCTTCTGTGCTTTAGGAAAGATTGTGGTCTCACTTTAAAAGCTGGGGACTTTTTAATGATATCTGATTAAATACAGGATAAATTTACTTTTCTCTCCATGGTGTATTTACTGTTCTAAAGCCAAATGAAACTGTTCTTGCTCCAAATGCGACAAAGAGTCTTGAAGCACCTTATAGACTAACAGATCTTAGGGATCATAAGCTTTCGTGGGCTAAGACCCATGTCATCAGATGAATATTGTGGAAATTTCCACAACACTACCCTTCTGATACTTGCTCCAAATGTACGTTTATGCTGAGTGGCTATATTAGTAACCAACCCAACACAAAGAAAAGCTCGTGGACGCTTAGATTGCGTGACTCAGACTCCTGAATGACAGGCAATATTCATAGAGTTATATGCTAACAAAGGAGATACAAACTTAGATCACCATGGGAACTGTTAAGAGCTTTACACAGTGATCTTGCTTAAAAGATGTTCTTGCTTATGGGGTCTGGTGACTGACTGAAATTGAGGTGGATCATTGCATGCTGGATCCTCCATGTTAAAGATGAATGAGACTGAAATCTGCTCCATTTTATGTAAGTTAACTCTTGGTGGATTTGCCAAGGCAAGCTTTGGTACTAAATTCTCTTGTCCTTTCTTCCTGACAGGATGCAGATGCGATCCCCCCCAAAATCCCGGAGCAGGGCCCCCCCAGTGAAGCGAAGAGAATCCAAACCCAAGCCAAGAAAGACCCCTGCAGCCCGCCGGGGGAAAGCAAAGCCCCCACCCAAGGTCAAAACACCTGCCAAGAAAGCCAGACCAGTAGCCGCATCCATCAAGAGGCCCTCTGGTAGCAACTCTTCCAAGAAACCAGCAGCAAGTGGGAGGAAGGAAGTAAAATCCCCAGCCAAGGGCAAATCCACCATGAGGAAGTCTCTCCGGGCAAAAAAGTAAACTTTTCCAGTGTGTCAGGGAATCCCATGGTCAAATCCACAATCTTGTTTTATAACGTCAACATGCATTTGTATTTTAGTTCTAATGCTTAAACACTTAATTTTTTTTCTTGAATGATGGGGAAAAGCTGAAAACTCGGTCAAACCAATCCAAATTAGATCTAGATGCCCTGTGCCTGCCCTCCCCCAGAACAAGTTGCCTTTAGTTTTTGCAATAATTTTAGGGCTTTTATCGAGTGTGTAATCTGTACACTTTATGGTATTTGTTTTGAGTTTTTGTTTTTAAAACTTATTCAAAAAAGATTTTATATCCTTTACACAGCAGGAACAGGATCATTGGGGAAATGTAACTTTGAAGTGAGACTGCAAAACTGCAGTAGTTTTCTCCTTAGATTTCCTGCATGGTAACTAACACAAAAGATTCCTAATGCTTCTATGGAGAAGCAAAATATATACAATGCTCGCACTGAATTCTGAAGGTGCTTCTATCTGCATAGCCGTTGTAGTGATTTGCTAAGGAGATGTTTTGTCTGGCCACTTCAGACCAACAGGTTCCCCTTGAAAATGAGTTGGTGCTCAGAGTGAATGCAAAACATTCTAACCCATCTGATGTCAAAGGGATCCCAGAATATGCAATCTCCTGATTTTTCTGTTAGCTGGGTTGTCGTGATTTGAGTAAGCGATTCCACACACCCTCCATCTATAACCTAATACCAAAATATATACAAGTCATCTTTAATCCAACTTTGAAATATTTTTTAAAAGATGAAGAACCTGAGTTTTCACTTCTTGTTTGCGCTTTTTTAAAAAAAGGGAGAGTTCTATACTTCCTAATGTAGAGTTGTTAAGTGATGAACATGCAGTTTGCTAAAATAAAATGAAATAGATTCCAGCCCTGTCTTGCGTGCTGCTTCCTCTGAAGCTTTTTTTAGGTTCTTTAAGTGACACCTTGAAGGAGAGTGGGATTACCATAGGGATCAATGTAGAGGCCTACTTCATTTAACATTTTCTTAGAGATACCATCAGCTTGAAATCTGGTCCTTGTTAATGAGTTTTGGATATCCTCCCCGCCCTCCCCTTCCCAAGTCCCCTACCAAACTCTGTAATTTTGCACTCACTCTTTAAAATACTCTTCTCACCCTCCTTCTCTGTGAGGACTGATGTGAACTGAGGAAAGCGGTATAGTCAGTTTCCCCAGTATAGTCAGTGTTGAGTGACATGAACTCTCGCAGGAACTAGGGACCATCACAAACCTAATCACCTTCCACTCCAAATGCATGGTGCATTTTCTTTAATCCGTCTTCTCTAACAAACTCAGAACATACACAGCATGTACATTTGAAAAACCAAAACTCTTATCAAAACACTGCACATGCAATCCTTGTGATGGTGTACCCCAGGCTTTGTGTGGGGGGGGGGGGCGGGGGCGGATGCCTATAGATGTGTGTATGCTACAACTGGAATATGCTTTTGCTGTATATACCATGTAACATATCTATGTAAAGGTAATGATCCGCTGGATCTGTTCATCCTATTTGTATGTATGTGTCTGTTTTGTACTCAAAGTTATGAATATTGGCTATGTGCTTGGTCAGTTGTAAGTAGACTTTGGAAAGCAGCTGAGCAACTCTCTGAGAAAAAACTATTCTCAGTAAATCCCAATCAAGAACCAGTCAAGCTTTGTAGATGCCCATCCACACCTGAGCTTCCCCAAGAATGTGGCCTGGTTGGTAATGAATGGAGTCTGGCTCAGACATGTGACTGGACCATGCAGCTCCGAAACTCCATTTTACAACTGGACTCATAGGACAACATAGGAAGGAGGAGGGGATCTCTACCCACAAGAGGAAGTCTATATAAACCTTGGAGAGACCCCTCCATTTTGTCTTTAGCTAGCTCAAAGAACAGCCTCTCCATCCCTCAAGAATACTGAGAGGAAACTGGAACAAAGGTCAGTGACTGCAGGGGGTGTGTGAGTGATAACTGGACCCAGACTAAAGGGGAGATTTAGTCTGAAAGAAGAAATTCACTGAAACGGGTGAGGCTTTTTACTGTATTAGTGTTAGAGATGCGTGTTGGGATCACAGGAATCCCCTTGGGAGTCGCCACCCGATGTGCCTCTGTTTTCCTGCCCAAACAGCTTAGGGCCTCGGTACCCTGCCTGGTTTGAGTCAGACTCGCTAGCCTGCTGCAGAACCAGACCCAGGTCTGAACCACGTTCCCCAACAGCTGTGGGCTTGCCTGGAAACAGGCAGAAGTATTCTTGCCTCTGGCACTCAGATGCTCAACTCCCAATAGGGTCAAACCCTGAATAAATTTGTTTTACCCTGTATAAAGCTTACACAGGGCAAACTCATAGATGGTTCGCCTTCTAAAACAATGATAGATATGCACAGCTGTTTGCCCCCCAGATACCAACACGTACTCCAGGTTAATTAATAAGTAAAAAGTGATTTTAATAAAGACAGGAAGTAGTATTTAAGTGGTTCCAAGAAGTAACAGACAGAACAAAGGCTCTCCAGGGTTTATATAGATATCCTCTTATGGGTGGAGACTCCCCTCCTCCTTCCTATGCAGAGTCCAGTTGTAAAATGGAGTTTCAGAGCCATATGGACCAGTCACATGTTTCTCCAAGATTCAGTTCCTGACCAGCCAGGCCACATTCCTGGGGAAGCTCGGATGTGGATGGGTATCTACAAAGTTCATTGTTAGCTTGATTGGTTCTTGATTGGGCATTTACTGAGGACAGGTGCTTTCCGAAGCCCAGATGCTTTACAAAGTCTACTTACAACTCACCAAGCAGATAGTTTTGTATTCAAAGTTATGAATATTGGCTGACACACACACATAAATAGGATGAACAGATCCAGTGGATCATTACCTTTACATAGAAATGTTACATGGCATACTTAGCAAAACTATATTCCAGTAATGTCATACATATATTTATAGGTACCCCCCAATAAAGACTTATGGGGTACACTGTCACGGTAACAAGTGAACTCCAGCCCCTCAGCCCCTCTGAGATGTTGCTTTGTAATGCACAGCACCTACCACTGTACAGTCACTGGAAATATTAAATTTACTGTTCTCTTAAAGAATCAGAAACTTCTAGCTCGGGGGTTCTCAAAGTGGGGGTTGTGACCCCTTGAGGGGTCACGGGCCACTTTTGTGGGGGTCGCAAGCCCCCACCGCAGCAACTCCCTGCTGCGGGATCCCTGGGGACCGGCGGCGGCTCCAGCCGCACTCCCTGGGCGCCCGCTCAAGCAGTGTGTGTCGTCTCCCCCTCTCCCCCCCGGGTGCCGGCTGGAGCCCCGGGCGGCGGCTGGAGCCCCAAGCCCCGACTGGAGCCGTGCTCCCCGGGTGGCGGCAACGGCTGGAGCCATGAGCTGCGGCTCAGCCGGCAGCCCGCCCGTGGCGGGGACTGGGGGCCGGCGCGCACCCGGCAGCCCGCCCGCGGCGGGGGCCGGGGTACAGGGGGGTCCTGGCAAGGTTGTTTTTTGGGGTTTTTTTTTTTTTAAATCGGCGGCTTTTCGGGAGAGGGGTCCCGCCCCCCCGCCGGAGCACAAAAAGGGGTCGCGGTCTCAAGTTTGAGAACCGCTGTTCTAGCTTATTAATTTACTGGGGTAATCACATCCTTCCCTCCAAAGACAGCACTGGGTTGGTGTATAGTAAAAATAAAACAAGTTTATTTAAAAAGGAAAAAAAGGGGGGTGGGGATAGCTCAATGTTCTGAGCATTGGCCTCCTTAAACCCAGGGTTGTGAGCTCAATCCTTGAGGGGGCCATTTAGGGATTGAGGCAAAAATCTGTTGGGACCGTACTTGGTCCTGCTAGTGTAGGCAGGGGACTGGACTTGATGACCTTTCACAGTCTGTCCAGTTCTAGGAGATAGGTACATCTCCATTTATATACATTTTATTTTATTTTATTTTTCTCAACCTTTCCAGACAACTGTACCCCTTTCAGAAGTCCAAATCAGATGCCAAATGTCTCAGCCCACTATTACTGAAAAATTGTTTCCTTTCTCATTTTTACCATATAATTATAAAAAATCAATTGGAGAATAAATATTGTACTTGTGTTTCAGTATGATAGTTGAGCCTGTTTTTACCAAGCCACTGTCCAGTGCTGAAGCATGTAACTTAGCTTCATGGGGCCCCCAGGCGTGTGGGGCCCTGGGCTATTGCCCTGCTTGCCACCCCTAACACCGGCCCTGCACTTGAAACTCACCTAAACCTGTCCTGCAACCCCCTGGGGGTCACAACCCACAGGTTGAGAAACACTGATCTACAAGAGTTGAGTGCTCCCTGGAAGACTTCTGTGTACCCTGAGAGGTTCACATACCCCTGGTTGAGAACCACTGGGTTAAGTGACACCAAGAAAGGGTTGCAAACAAAGTAAAAATACTCTTGCTAAGGTCTAAGACCTAACTTAACAAGCTACAGTCTTTGTCAAGGGTAGTTTCCATTCCTATAATGCTCCTTTGATAGCCAGTCCCAAATATTGTAAGTTTTTTATCTGCCAGGGTTAGCTTCCAAGAACAAAAAGGAGAGAAGGTGGGTGCAGTAATATTGTTTATTGGACCAACTTCTGTTGGTGAGAGAGACACACAGAGCTCTTCTTCAGGCCTGGGAAGGTACTCCAAATGTCACAGGAAAATGCAAAGGGTACCAGATTATTTAGCATAAGTAGTTAGCACCTGTTCAAAGGGACCATTGAAGGTAAGATGTCCCGTTAACACCTCTGCACTTAGAGGACAAAAAAAGTTGAGGGGGGGGAGGGGGCAGGGATAGAGGGGTAAGGATTGTGGTAATAAGCCATAAATAGTGCCTCTGTTCAGACCATGAGGTTTCTGATCTAGCAGAATTTAAGCTCACAGGCTCATCTTTGGAAAGGTTTCCTTTGAGGATGAGGACTGATAGACCAGCTTTTGAGCCTTTCTCAGCAAGAGACAATAAAAGATACCACTTCACCCAGCTGCTTCATAGCAAAGAGGTTAGAAGTCCCAGCTGATCATTCAGAGGTCAGTTGCTTGATCTTATTCACTGAAAAAAAAGTTAGAGGAGTTACTGCTGACCTTTCAGGGCTGGTCAGCTTGTGCAAATACCTCTTTGCAAGCAAGTTAGGAATGACCTTTGCCCATTCAGGGCTAATTGTTTTGCAGACATTGTTCATGGCAAACAACATAGGAGTCCTTGCTGATCATTCCAGGTTTTGTGCAAATTCATCCTTGTAAGAATTTATTGCTTCATTGCCTTTCAATAAGGGCTTAAAGTGATTGAAGGCTGCTGACTTCAAGTGTATCAGTTTGCAGAGATTCTTCATGACAAACAAATGAGGGGTCACTTCGACCATTCTTGGCTTCTCAGCAGAGATTCATCATTGCTAGCTAGTTAGGAGTTACCGCTCATCATTCAGGATTTACAGCTCCCAGAAACTGCTCCTGTCCCACAAGATAGGAGTGACTGTTGACCATTCCGGGCTTATCAGCCTCTGCACTTGTTCATTGCCAATAAGTTAGGAATCACTGCTGATCATTCTGGGTTTATCAGTTCCGTAAATTGGTTCATTGTAAACGAGATCGGAGTCACTGCTAATCTTTCTGGGCTGAGCAATTTGCACAGATTTTTCTTCTTCCCAAACAAGTGGGGAGTACCTGCATTTCACTCAGGGTGTAACTTCCTGGAGACTGCTGCTGTCTGGGAAATCTGGAGTGACTGCTGACTTTTCTGGGCTGATCAGTTTGCAGAGATTCTTAGTTCCAAACCCATTGAGAATGACTGTTGTGCACACAGGGCGGATCAATTCGTGGAGATTCTTCATTGCAAATAAATTAGGATTGCCTAGTTAGGCCCCATGAACCTGATGAGTCCCTATGGGAATCCGTCTAACATACTAAAGGGCCTGTCTTGCTTTAGAAGGGGTGCAACAGTGAAACCACAGAGATCAGCTGATTCCAGGGCCAACAAGTGACTGACCCCTACCCACCACCACTCCCCGCCTCCTGACAGACCCCTGGGATTCCCCCACCCTATCCAAACCCCCCTCCCCTGTTCCATGTTCGATGACCACCCCCTCCAGAGCCTCTGCCCCATCCAACCCCCCTGCTCCCTGTCCCCTGACTGCCCCTGGAACTCCCTGCCCCTTATCATGCCGCTTACCCCCGCCTCCCGCCTCCCCTGGAACCTCAGTGTCCCACATCCAGGCGTGGTCCTGGACAACACTGCAGAGGCATGGCTTGGGGGGGCGGGGCAGAGCTCACAGCCTCACCCCCTTACCACACTGCTCCCAGCGGCAGCTCAGGCCCTGCCGGAGCCATGCTGCTGCAGCGTTGTCCAGGGCCGCTCCTGGAAACGGCACGCAGAGGCTCTGGGGGATGGGGAAACGGCGTGGTAAGGGGGACGGGGCTGCGAGCTCCTCCCTCCCCCCCAGTGATGCTGCTGCAGGGCCACTCCTGGACGCGGGGCACTGAAGCGCTGGGCACGTGGGGAAGGCAGAGATCGGGGGTGGACAGCGGGGGAGGGGCCCGAGGTAGTCTCCCCAGCCGGACAATCGAGGGGCCAGGCAAAATTAGCTCGCAGGCTGGATGTGGCCCATGGGCCATATTTTCCCCACCCCTGCTCTAACCTACGGTTGTATTCTGCATGGAAAGGCATTGCAAGGAATTATGTCCACCTGTATGTTTGGCCCATCTTCCCCCAGCGCACTCATTACTGCCCAGTGATTAACCTGTGTTCATGTCTGAAGAGCGTGCGGGGCAGTTGCCCATCTCTTAAGAGCACAATGTGATTGTGGTTAACGCCATGACTGTGTTGTTCATGCCCCCTAGTCTGACAGTCCCTTTGTCACTCAAATCTCCTGCACATCAGTGAGTCCAGTAGCAGGGTCAGGTTTCCCCTGGGGCACTGGGGAGGATGGTGGCTCTTTTCTTTCCCCAGCCTGGACTCAACTCAGCCTTTTATTCCCTCCCAGACCTTCCATGAAGCAGCAACAGTAACACAAAGGAAGAGGGGTGTGTAGCTCACTAACAGGATGGCAGGTCGGCACGTTCCCCTCTTTTTGTCTGTTATTTCCGTTGAAAGAACGTTTCAAGGTCATTTAAGGCCCCAGCTTGGACAAGAGACAAACGTTACAGTTCGTGGTTCTGTGCAAAGGAAATTGTGTTTCTGCGTAAACTCCATGAGGAAAATGAAACAGCCACACGGGGGCGCGATACCCTAAGGAATGAGCGTGAAGACCAAGCCCTGCACCCACGCTAAAAACTGACTGACCTCCGTGCCCTTGGGGTTCTGGAGATATTTGTTTCTTCCAAGGAGACACTGGGAAATTGCGACATTGACTCAGGCTGACTGGGCTCCAGCTTCTTCCACTCTTTGTAAAGACGGGACCTTAGTTCCCAGGCAGGGATGAGGGAAAAAGGCCAGAGGTGCTTTAGCCCAGACTGGTGTCTCCTGGGCAGTGGGGCATGTCCCTGGTTTGCTGCTGCCCAGGGGAGCACAGGGCTAATAGGTAGCTGGAGACATCCCCGGGCTGGGACGTAAGCGGGATAGTGGGTGGAATTTATCACACAGCTGCCCTGCTCCCCAGAGCCCCAAGGGGAGACTCAAGATACACCTTGCCCTTTAGGTTCATATTTGTCCTGGGGGCCTCAGCCCAGGGCTCATTGTGCCGTCTTGGCTAATGGTTATTTAGGGGAGGCCGAGGAATCCCCTAAAATCCTGTTGGTCAGTTAGATGTGGCCAGGCCCCGCTGCATCCCCCTTTTGCCTCCAAGAAAAACCTTAAAGGGGAAGAAGTGTTGCCCTCGCTGACACTCCAACTCAGGTCCTTCCGCTTCAGAGACTCATCCAGCACCCTGCGGGCCCAGGTTTACCAGGCAGCGCATGCCGCATCTCGAACCCGCTGCTCCGCCTTCGGCTCTCGGCAGAACCCGCTTTGAGTTGAGTTTGTTTTTACAGCCCGTCTGAAAGAAAAGCTCATAAGCGCCAGTTCTTCCCTTTCCAAAAATCCCTGATGATTCGTGCAGAGGCCATGAAGGGGCAATAATGGCACCAGCCTTAAGGCTGAGCAGAGATTTCTATTGAACACACATTTCCAAACTGCTCTAACAAGGCCACCTCCACGTGTGTGAATTGCTTTTCCTGTTTGGGGACTGGGGCAGAACGAATGGGCAAATCGTTTGTTTAGAGGCGCCTCTGTGTGTGCAAGGGGGAAGGTCAGTCTGCTAAAGCAGCAGTTCTCACACGTCACTGCCCCCCAGCCCCCTTCTGACAACAAAAATCACAACATGACCCCAGGAGCAGGGATGAGGCCTGAGCCTGCCCAAGCGCCACCACTCAGGTAGGGGAGCCAAAGCCTGAGCCGAAGGGTTTCAGACCCCAGCAGGGGGCCGGTAAGGTGAGCCCTGCCCAGCCCAGGGCTGAAGCCTTCGCCCTGACAATCCCCTTAAAATGGGGTCATGACCAGCCCAGTAGCAATCCTTCCACCGAGCCCACGGTGTAAGGAGTCGTTGCCCTGGCCCCTGTGAATTGCACTAGCCTCACACACCCTGAGCCCCGCAAGAAAGTCTGGTGATGCTAACGTTGCACACGGGTTAGCTAGAACTGAAATGTCCGGGCTCCGCGCCGGTGCCCTGAGACTGGTGGTTCTGTCCTGTCAGCTTGATCCTTCTTATTCCTTACCCAGCCCCAGCCCTGGGGATGAACAGCACCTTTCAGTTAGGGGGGGAAAAAGGTTTGTATGTTTGTTTAGTTTTAAAGATTGCCGGTTCCAGACCTGGAAAGGCAGCACAGCCAGGCTGAGTGCTGCCTCCTCATGGACCTGCCTTCGGACAGGATTTCATTTAGATGAGGAGCTATTTTTCCCCAGAGACCCTCAGCCAGGGCAGGCCCAAAGTTAGAAAACATTAAAATAAAGTTAATCAAGGTGATATCTACCTGGAGAACATTGTAGGGGGTTGGCCTTGCTGTACCAACCTCCCCCCCACTCTCTGTTTATTCTGAGGATATGCCCTGCATCAGGAATCCTATCTTGTGTGGACCAGCAGATACCCAACCTTTCTTTCCATGTCACTCCACATCTGGAAACTAACCCAGTCCTATGTCTACAGAAGCTCCTGTGTGCATGATTCCACATATGCAGGAGTGTTTTCCAGGGAGAAGGCTGAAGTGATGTCAAACAGTCAGACCTTCCTCCCCACTCAGAGCTGACAGCTGGCCAGGAACTCGACTGTGCTTTCCTTTCCTCATCCTTCAAAATCTTCAGGCAGGGGGAGGCTTGAGCACTGCAGAGAAATCCTAGGAGACAGGGAGAGTTACTAGTTTTATGCATGAGGTGGGTGTTCTACTCCCCCCCTCCGCCATCCCCCCCCTAGACAAAGGACACAAAGGGCCTTGCTTTCCTCCCTTTATTATCTGGAGTGGAATTTCTCATTTGCCAGACAGAGGCAGATACCAAACCTGCACACAGCAGCTCAGAGGAGGAGGAAATCTGAATTTAGCACCTAGTGTCTGCAGGCTTTACAGGGGGAGGGGCAGGGGCCAGTCTTCATTGAGGCAGGCTCTGACGCTCCATTCGGCCCAGGCCAGGGCTATATAGCAATGAATACACACATGCACATGGCAGTCCTGAACTAGGCGGCTTCTTCCAGGGGAAAGAGGGCCGCTTCTTCCCTTATCCTTCTGCTCCCACCCTTAGAATTGTGAATACAAATGGGCCATAACTGGCCTCTTGTTCTTGGGTCCCTTCTTACAGAGAGGGAATAAAGGACAACTTCAGAGCTTCTAGTGTATCCTTTATTCAAGCAGGCCAACAACATTACAAAACATTTCCATTGTACGCTGACATGCAGAACTACCGTGTCTGACTTGTACAGTTTAGGGTGGAGAATAAATAAATCAGATACTCATTAATCTAGAACAGCCACAAACAGAATTCAACATTCCTGTTCACCGGGGCTGCAATAGAATACAGGTCGGGGATAAAACACCTGTTGAGATCACACGTACTATTCAGGCATCGCATCTTTAGAGCTGACTCCTTGAAATGGAAGAGGAATTTCAATAGGTTTCTTGCTAGAGCTGTTTTGGTGACAGGTTAGAGCTCTGGGAAGCTCAGTTTGCCTGTGGAACAGGTACAGCCCAGATAGTAGCGGGGGAGTGTCCCTTTAACCTCGGACACCAGATAAATGACATTTGGTCACCAGTTTTAGAAGCATGTCTACCAGTTGACTGCATGCCTAGATTTAGGATGTTTCTGTGGGGTTTCCTAAAAACCCATGTTTGGAGAGACTTTCAGGGATTAAAGAGTTAATTGACAGCTCAAAAGGAGTCTGAAAGATTTTGTGCATTCACTTGTTTATGGTCCACACTGATTGAAAATACAAGTAGCAAAAGCAAAGACGGTTAAGTTACCACCACATCTAAGGAGAAGGCTATTGACTGTCTGTTCTCCCCCCCCTTCCCCCCCCCCACACTGTACCACAAGACTCCGCAACAATTCAATCAAAAGATGGACTGAAAATTCTAGCATCAACTCACGTGTCAAAGAACCCCAGAATGTCAAAGATAAACCTTGCCCGACATTAATAAATATGCAGTTAAAACATGTTTAAGGGAATCTTCACTCACACAATACTTAAAAATATTACCTCTAGGTAGTTTGAGTCATCACATACTCCAGCAGGGACCATCCCCAGCTACCGAGATGTCATAGCAAAGAAAAGGGAGGGAATAAAATAGGTAAGCATGAAGTTTTAAGGCATGTAAAGATTGTGAGAATGAAACCCAATAGCTAACTATTGGTTAAATCAAGTGTCTTAGTTTCAAATGCCGTCCCTTGGATTTCAGTTTAAAAAAAAAATAAAAAAAATCTATGGTTAGGCTAGGACGAGACATCTGTGGGCAGATATTCTTGTGACTTTTTCCCTGAAGACAACCCTGGAAGTATAGGCTTTAGAAAACATTAACAGGGCTGAGTAGCCACGTGCCTACTGTCCCCTTTAGGACAAGAGAGAGAGAATGTGTTTTTTTGGTATCTTCATCATCACACACCCAAACCCACTTACCCCATCGTCAACAATAGGGAGGTTTTCTGGGCATTCAGTCCAGGTGAGGTCACTGGGCTCCCAAAAGTAAATGGTGTCATAATATGTGCCTGAACTTTCATTATGTACATCGGGGCTGGTGTATACCCAGCAGTTCTCCCCTCCCAACACAGATTCTCCTCTCCCACTGCACCACCCCAGCACCAGCAATTCCTCTTGGCAACTCTGGCACAAAAACATCCTCGTCCATTCTGCCGTCCTCACTGATGAAGAAACACAGAGCGGAGCCACAAATAACTCCTGGAGGGGGGGACCAAATGGGGAGGTGCCTCAGTCTTTCCTTGGAATAGCCACCAATGACATAGATCCCATTATTCATGGGGACAGCACCTGCAGAGCAGCACTCCACCGCCAGGGGAACCTGTGTCCAGGTGCCGGAGTTAATGTCATAAATCAGAACTCCCTTATACAGCTCTGGGAACAAGTTGTTTTTTCTCTCTCCGCCTATTAAGTAAAGTTTGTCCTTGAGCACAGCAGAGGCAGAGCAGCTCAGAGCAAATGGCAACCTAGAAATGGGAGTCCAGGTCTTCTCCATCATGTCAAAGCACTCTGCAGAATCAAGGTCCTCTTCAAACCCACCATAGCCTCCCAAAGCATAAAGCTTCTGGTTATAAGCTAAAAACCCATGTGACGCACGAGGTACCGACATGGGAGGCAGACGAATCCACCGGCCTTTAAATAAGTCATATTTGTGAAGGGCATTGGAGTGAGATTTGTCCCTAAGGGTACCTCCTGATACGTACAACTTGTCATCCACTGCTACACAGGCTGGAGAGTACAGGGAATTCAAAGCTGGCAGCTTTTCCCAGTTCTCTTTTTGAGGGTCAAAATAACACACATGAAATTCCTCATTTTCCATCCATTTGCTTATCCACCTGGACAGACCCCACACACAATACATTCATTACACATTCCCTGCCTGAGTGCCCTAGAATCAAACAGCCCATCTTTACTGTCCAGCTTCTTCTGCCACAGCTGACCATCCAGACAGTGTTCCCAGTCTGAGTGCACCTCCTGGACCTCCTCCCGGCTAAGGAGTGGGAAGCGGGTGTGTGTCATCAGCTCGCCAATGAGAAGGCTACGCTCAGTTGTTTGAAACCTCACCCAGCGTTTCACAGCCTGGTAGATAACCAGCTCAGAGGGGGCCATGAGGCCATCCAGAGAGATTATGCTGACCAGAGTGCTGAGGTCCAGATGTAAGAATCATCCTCCTCCTTGGAGAGGTGCCCAAAGTTTGTGGTAATGAGGTTCATGGCAACACCAAGCAGAGCTTGATTGTTGTGTGCATAAGCCAGCGCATAATCCACAAGGCAGTTCTCAATGGAGACATTCTTCACAAGGAACCTGATAGGAATAACCAGAGATTGGAACGTTACCGGGTAGATCATAAGTGTGAGAAACGTTTTCCTCTGTATCTGAAATTGGGACAATTGGAGTAAGACATCCTTGGTGTTTCACCAGCAATAAGCTTCACGGATGAAGGGGTTGGCTTGACAGCCCTGGAGACTAGAAACTTCCTACAGTGCATGTTTCCTTCTCCCACCAGCTCCTACCAGTTTGTGATGAGCATGGGCATCCAGCACTGAAAAGCCCCACTGTCACTACTACCCCCCCTCCTCCGCTCCCAGGGACCACAAACAACCCCCAAGTGCAGGGTGGAGACAGTGCCCGGGAGCCCCCAGGCATTACCTTTGCAGGGGGCTGCTCCCACCGCCCCAGGAGAGTGGGGCAGACTCAGAGGTGGAGAAAGCCAGGAGCTCCAAGGGGGTGGTGAGCACAGCAGGATTAGTGCCAGGAACCCTTTCTTGCACCAGACCATTTCTTTGCTTGGGGATCCTTTTTGGTCTGCTCCCACCACTTTAGCTGGAGCAGCTGGTAGCATGGCATGGGGCATTCTGGGATTAGTAGTACTGCTGGCAGGGCAGGTCCTAGGGTTCCAGTAGAACACAGCGGGGTGCAAACTACAACTCCCAGCACAACCTGGGAGAGGGAGGCCACATGGCCCTGTGTTGCTGGTGGGGAAATAGTGAGGCCCAGGGTCAGTGTTAAATTGTCCCAGATGACTGAGCTCAAGTCAGTTCCATGTTGTAGTGTAAGAGGAATCCCTAGATATTGAACCTGGCCCTCATTGGAGCTGACTTCATCTGGCAGAAGGGTTACAAGTGTTCGGTAGTATAGGGCTGAGAAACAATCTGGGGAGGACCTCACCAGAAATACCCCTAAGTGAGGGTTCCCCATTTACAGTTAGACTCGACAGTTCACCATTTTGAATCCATTTAATGTGTGCGGTGTTCAATTTTTAAAAACCAAGACATCATGCAATACTAAGTCACATGTGGGGGAGGGATAGCTCAGTGCTTTGAGCATTGGCCTGCTAAACCCAGGGTTGTGAGCTCAATCCTTGAGGGGGGCATTCATAGGGAAGTGGGGCAAAAAGCCATTGGATGACTTAATTGGAGATTAATCCTGCTTTGAGCAGCGGGTTGAACTGGATCTCCTGAGGTCCCTTCCAAGCCTATGATTTTGTGACCTACAGAATACAAGTATATTCCCTTTATCAACCAAACCTAAGAAAAAAAACACCCTGAAATCTTTACCTGTGACATGGGAACCTCTTTCCTTCAGCAACTATGGTGGCATCACAGAGCAGCTGGTCCTGGTACAGCTGCGTTAGACCTGTAGGAATGGGGAAGCCAAGCCAAGGCTGCTGTTCGACACTGCACTGCAACATCCAGGGGAGAGAGAGTTCTGCCTGAAGGGCCTTGGCACCTGCTGTAATACCCTGGGGCAGTTACACGGGGGGGGGGGGAGAAGAGCCTGCTCCAAGGTGACTGATTGCCGCTCTCAGCTGGCTAGTGGATTATGGGAAGTAGTTCAGATGACTAATTAAAGTCCCTGCTGGCCTGGGGTCCACCACAAGCCACCACCACTGGCATCAACTCTCCCTTGCTGTCCGACTCAGATTGACAGTGGCGGAGTGGGCTGCTGGTGTCCTAGGTCATAACAGGGACCATGTCTAGTTGTCACCTCCACCGTTCCTGCTCTAGATGGGCACAGAGGCCTTTGGTCTCCAGGGCTCTCAAGTTATCATCTTTTGCCAGCACTTAAGATAAATAGAAGAGGTATTTGCCCTCACGGCAGCTCATGGGGGACATTTGCAGGCCTGACTGTTCGTGTTTCATGGAGCATCCCACGGAATGTTGCCCAGAGATCAGACAGGATCCCCAGAGATCAGACAGGATCTGTTCTACATCGGGTCAGACTGGAAAGCCACAAATTTACCTTTTCTCGTGAAGTACTCCAGTTGATTAGGTGCGTTTGCAGTGTTTTCCTCCCTGCCGTCCCACTCTGGTGTGCAATCCATGTTCCAAGCCACTAAAAACCAGATTCAGTCAGAGGGTGGCTTTCAGGATCTTTGGTGTCACTAGGTGTTCTGTCCTACAGAAGGGGAAAGGAGACACTGAGAATGGAAGTGATTTGCCTAAGATCACACAGGACATATGTGGCAGAGGCAAGAATCAAGAATCACTGCCATTTAAGAAAGGATGAGAAGTTAGTAATTACCAGAGAAAACTGATTTCATAGACTTTCCCAGAGCTTCCTTGGCCAGCAGTGTCCAATAGAAATTCAATGCTAGCCACACTTGTGGTTTTGAATTTTTCTTATTAGCCACATTATAAAAAAGTCACATGCATTAGCCACAAGTCAATAGCCTATTAGCCATATGTGGCTAGTGGCGAACATATTGGACACTGCTGCTCTATAGACAGTGGAACTGACCTCAGCCAACATTTTCAGGAAGACCCCCTGGTTTTGTCCAGTCTTAGATTCCAAGGCAAGAACAAGAGGGGCCTGGTGGCACTTTATGCCCAAATAAATCTGTTAGTCTTTAAGGTGCCACCCGACTCCTTGTTGTTTTTGTGGATACAGATGATCATGGCTACCCCCTGATAGAAGGCCAGCGGGACATCTCAGAAGTGCAGAGTTCCCACAGTGCCAATGCCATCAAGGGGAATGGCAGGGTGTAGCCATTTTGGAAGTCAAGCCTAAGCTGTTTCAGCATGGGCACCCCAAAAATATACATGAGTCAAGGCAGTCAAGACCAGTGGTTGTTTTGGCCTTGGTTTCTACACCAAATACAATGCTAGGACAGTAACAAAAACTCAGAGCAAACTCCCCTGCCAAAACCAACACGTCAGAGCCCAAAATACTGCTACAGAGGTTTGTCTGTAACTGAATCAGTAAAGGATAACTACTGCCTTCTCGCATACAACCACAAACACCAGCAATACCAGAAGGGTTCGTGCCACTGCACACAGAGGTAGTTTCTGTAACCGGGACAAGGAATTTCCTGGTTGGCTGGGGATGAAAAGTGCGCTCAGCCAGCAGCAGCATGGTTTGATTAGCTCCTTACTGCACTGTCTGAGCACTTCAATCCTGAACGGTTTTTATTCTCACAGCAGCCCTGGGGGGCATGATCCCCAGCCTACAGAAGGGGAAAGGTGGCACCGAGAATGGAAGGGATTTGCCACAGATCACACTGGCCATACATAGCAGAGGCAAGAATCAAACCCATAATTAGCAGCCCTAGGCTAATACCCTCCCCCCTCCCCCCGCCTGCAGAGAGAGGAGAGAAAGTTCTAGTCTCAGGGTATTACAGAGAGCAGCTATTTTTCTCCTGATTCCCCAGAGCAGAGACTGGTTCACTTCCTAAAGCTCTGCCTCTACCTGAAGCCACCCATCCTTTCTCAGTATTCAAGATAGCATGGCCCCTTCAAACAAGGGAGAGGGGGGAGGGCGCTACTCTTCTCTTGTTCAGCACCTTGACAGGAGGGAAGGTAAAACACAGGTCCTACCAGTAGACCCTAAGCCTGTCTTTCAGGGGGCAGCAAGAGCTATTTCTCCTACCTGGGTGCTCTCTCCTTGCAAGTTAATGAGTTGTGTAAAGCATGACTTTTCTGGGCCACAGTGGAGAGAGGACCCAGGACTCCTCCCATAGGAAAGCCAGGTAGACTCCACTGCCCCCTTTTAAAATCTCTTCTCACTAACAAGTCCCAGCTGGCAGGTCCACCCTCCAGGATTAGCAGCACCGGTATTTTCAGTCAGCAAAAAGCCTATTTCCTTTCCTCACCCTTCCTTGGCCAGCTGGGTGTGGAGTTGGCAAAAAAAAAAAAAACACAAAAAAAGACCCCATCCCAGGAGAGCTCCCCAGCACCAAGTCTTCCTCTTTAGAGACTTGTTAACACACTGTCTTGACCCTCTCTCTAGCCACATGGACAGAAGTGAGAGAACAGCTAGGGAGGGGAATAAAGCCACCACTGCATGGAGGAAACACTTCTCCAGACTCGTGTGTGCACAAGTCAGAGGCCAAGGAAGAACTTCCCTCTATCCTGCCCACAGGCCAAACTTTCCCCAGACTGCAGATTCAAGCAAAGAAAGCCAACTACAAAAAAATGCTTCATGTGGTTAATATATACACACACACCCTCCCTGACCCCTCAGGGCTTCACCCCCAATCTCCTACCTGGGCCACCAGTAGCCACTAATCATTACAGCTTCTAAGGAGCCATGCAGGTGTGACCCATGTTCTGTACATATAAAGCTAGACCCTAGGCAGGAACCAATCAGAGCTGCGGCTGTGCTCTCGGCTCCACCTCTGCAGCTGCCGTCACAAGGGTTACACCAGCCGCACAAAGAAGTCTTTGCCTTCTGAATTCTGCTTGGTCAGGAAGAGGCATCTTGGTTGGAAGCAGGGAACCAGGGAATGTACTCCTCCGCTTCCTGAAAATGAAAACGAAGCTCCTAAATCACTTAGGCATCACTGCACTGTTACCCTGGGAATTTGTGGGCATCCCTTTCCATGCAAGCCTCCCCTTTTCCTTGTGTCTGTGTCCCCATCCCTCTCCCTTCCCATGACAGCCTTGTAAAAACCAGCAGCAAAGGGCGGCTGGCCTGGGGGCAAGGGGTTAGCATTAGCATCCCTTCCTTCTTGCAGCCAGAAAGAACCCCCCATCTCAGGACTTTGCCAAGCTCCATTGCACCTTGCAGAGATGCTGGTGGTTCCCAAAGGAAGGTGAGACTGGACTGTGGGTGTGTTCAGCTGTGCCCAGAAGTTCGGGGAGACCTGAGCATGAGGGGCTGTGGGGAGACCAGGAGTCAGTCCAGGGGCTCAGCACATACACTGACAACTTGTAGGGACCCTTCAGAATATCCCAAAGCAGGGACTGCTGGGGGCCGAATAGAGGGTCTGGGGGAGTGGGGCAGAGAGCCCTTGGAAGGGAGAGGATAATCTGGAGGAGTGGGGCAGGGAGCCCTCCACAATATGCCCCTACGCCCTGAAGCCTACACAAACAGTTAGCCTTGGCCAGGCTGCTAATATGCTGGGAACACCGGCTGCCATGCCAACCAGCCCTGTCTCCTCATCCTTCCCCCATCTATCTAGCTGTGTCCACCTGTTGTCTCTTGACTCATACTCAGCTGGTCCATCCCTATGTGCTGTGTTTGCTCAGTGCCCATGGGGGCTTGGGGGGTATAGCAATACTGCGTGATTGATGTGGACTGACCATCTTGCTGTAGCCATTATGGGGACTTTTCCTTTCCTTTCAGGAAGGGCCCATGGTGATCTCTCTCCCAGAAGGAACCAGGTGCAGGTTCCTGATGGAGTTGCTCCCTTTGTGGGGATTGTGTGGGTTGCCTGTCTGGAGCCGGAGATCCTGCTGGCTGGCCACAGGATGGACGGAGCCTTGCCAGGCCCGGATCATTGTTAAGGACCAAGAGAAATTCCTGCACAATCCCTTTGCCTTCCTTGCGTACTGTTCCTTTCCGACTGGCTGGGAGCTGCTCTGGGGCTAGCCTATACCATGCATATGGCAGCACTCCGGTAAGGTGCTTCAAAGAGCCTCAAAAAGGATATACTGGCACTAGAAAAGGTTCAGAGAAGGGCAACTAAAATGATTAGGGGTTTGGAACGGGTCCCATATGAAGAGAGATTAAAGAGGCTAGGACTTTTTAGCTTGGAAAAGAGGAGACTAAGGGGGGATATGATAGAGGTATATAGTTATTTACTTGTTCCCAAAATAGAAGAACTAGGGGCCACTCAATGGAATTGGCGTGCAGCAGGTTTAAAACAAATAAAAGGAAGTTCTTCTTCACACAGCGCACAGTCAACCTGTGGAACTCCTTACCTGAGGAGGCTGTGAAGGCTAGGACTATAACAGGGTTTAAAAGAGAGCTGGATAAATTCATGGAGGCTAAGTCCATAAATGGCTATTAGCCGGGATGGGTAATGAATGGTATCCCTAGCCTCTGTCTGTCAGAGGGGGGTGATGGATGGCAGGAGAGAGATCGCTCGATCATACCTGTTAGGTTCACTCACTCCGGGGCACCTGGCATTGGCCACTGTCGGTAGACAGGATGCTGGGCTAGATGGACCTTTGGTCTGACCCAGTATGGCCGTTCTTATGTTCTTATGAGAGAAACTCCATGACCCACCCACTGCAGGGACCTCGCATCCATAGCACGCTCAACTCCCGCAGATCCCTCAACTGCATTCCTTACTCCTTGGGGTTCCAGGCGGAAGCCAAGTGACCAGCAGTGGCTTCAAGTGGCCAAATGCCTCTTATCTCTTTCCAGTCCTCTTTCGGTCTCAGAACACTATGGACACGTGAGCTGGCCGGGAAATTAAGGACACACCACATGGAGGGGGTGAGGACAGGGATGGACAGACACGGTTTCAGACGATGCATTGGGATTAGGTACGTAATGGCTGGAATTTTATGGCTCCTTGTGTTCTAGCTGTTTTCCCAGGCCTGAAGAGACTCAAACGTTGGGGCCTGCGTGGGCGAGGCTGACCTGCTCTGTAGATAAGTAGTTAACCATTAGTCCTTTCAGTGGTAATTCAATGGCAATAAATTTGCTCAGTCAGTGTTTGGATTAACGAATGACCCAGTCTATTGCGTGTGAAAGCCTTATAAAGCTTCCCTTCCCCTTGGCCTGCTAGAGGAACTGAGTACTCAGGATCCAAAGGAGCAGAGAGGAAAGGAGCCGGAGAGGCGCGGGAGAAGGAGAACGAAGCCTGCAAATCAAGCCCCAGAAAGAAAGGGAGTAGAACCTGCAGGGGCCATGAAAGGCGTCACTTTCCCTATAACTGTTCTTCTTCTGATACTGGTGCATGGCTCCCAGCCTGTCTATGTCCAGGTGAGATCACGGGCGCTCAGACCGCTGTTCTTTTATTATTAACAGCTTCAGCACACTGTAACTGTGACGCAAGGGAGAATGGTTAGAACAGGAGATCATAAAGTGGACTCATGGGTTCTAATCCTCACCCTGCCACTGGCATGGTGCATGACTTCATTCCTCCATGCCTCCATTTATCTGTCTGTATAATGGGGATTGTATTTATAACCTACCTCCGGGGTTTGTGAGACTTGATCGTTTACACAAATGCTTTGGACTCCTCCAATGAGATGATCTGGACTATGCCCGATGGTGGCCCGGCATGTGGTAGCTGCCAGGCACCTCCTGACATAGTGATTAGGGACATCTCCTATTTCACAGCAGGGGCTAAATTATTTCTGGCCCACCTGGCTACTCTGTTTCTGGGCAGAGGCTCCCTCTGCAAATAATCAATTAACTTATGTGTCAGAGCCTGCACAAATGTCATGCAGAGAATTAAAACTGGACCTAAAAGCTATTGAGTCAAAAGGGGAACAGTAAATCAGGCCAGGTTATCAAAATTGCTCAACACCCACTCTTGGGGGCCTTTGGGAACAACGGGACATGGTTGGGTGCTGTGTTATTTTGGAAATGTGACCCAAATGGGGTGGGGGAGGGTGTGTATGCGAGAGGGAGAGAATTCTGTCTGTGATCACTGAATTTCATTGGAATGCCAAGGTGTATAATATCATCAGCTGTTCACCAAGTCTCTGAGGGGACGGCAGGTTTGCCAGGAACTGTTATGCTTTGCTTTACTCTTTCTCCATTTCCCCTTCTGGGGCAGGGTGCTGCTGATTGTGAGGTCACCTCTTCCTTTTCTCCCAAGCTGATCCTGAGCTCAGTGACTGTGGGTGGGGAACAGATGGTTTTCTGTGAAAGGGGGGGAAAAATCTCCAACTTCCCATCTGCCTTGCGGCTGCGGCAAATAGCTTTTTCGATACACCATAAAGCCACATCTAATTGGAAAAACTGTTGTTGCTTTTTCTAGTATCTTTAATGTGCTGTTTGCCCTGGTTTTCTTTCCTTATTCTACTGCCCGTAACAAACCTTTCCAAGAGGGGCTGTGTGTACACACTCACACAGGGGTGTAGGAAGCTCAGCTCTAAGCATCCAGCCCTTTCCACTTTGAACCCAGCTCCGGGGGAAGGGTATTACCTGGGGCTGTACAGAATGTTACGTCCCTTTGCATTTTTTAAGCCCTGTGTTGATATTAGTTGATCTTGGCTTCACCCTGCCACTCGTGAGACCAGAATGCTTGTGCAATTCACTTGTGAACAGGTCAGCTTCCCCAGGTTCAAACTGATTTCTCAAGGAAACCCCCACTGAGACTGTTGGATTGTGAAAGCCTTTTGCCTGCTTTCATTCCATATGTCCTGGAAGCCACATAACCAACAAAACCTTTTTGGCAAGATGGTGACTAACATCCCTGGGACTTTGCAATGTGCTTTCAAGGGCTGTGTGGGGTAAACAAAGTATCTGCCGTATGGCACAAATCTCGATGTCACATTGCAGAGATGCAGAAAAGATGCTTTGTGAGGCATATGGCGTCTGTGAAGTGCAAACAGAAATCATTTGCAAATAAATGTTTCAGCGTCCATTAACTGGCAGCTGTGCGGCCCAGGAACAGACATCCTGTCTGGTGGGAAAGGAAGCTGAGCTCTGCTCCTACAAGCCCTGCTACTCCACCTAGTCTATTCCCTCCTACACACCCATCCCGCTCCCAGTGGACTGCAAATGCTGAGTGCTGCCTATCTGAGCATCGTCTGATGCTGGCACCACACCCAGCAGAGACAGTCATCACCACCACGGGGCTGGGCCAGCTTTTACATAAATAGACAGGACTCTGGTTCCAAAATGACCCGGCAGTGAGCACCATCCTTTCCCATTGGAATGTGACCTTGTGCATGTGTGCGCATCACTGGCTTGTGGTGAAGTGGGGGGATCCGTAATGACTCTTTGCTTTGGCTCTCTCTAAACAGGAGGGGGAATTCTCGTTCCCGTTAGAGGCTATGAAGAAGCTGAAGGAACTCCTGGCTGTGGACGGCAGAGCCAGTCCCCGTATGATGGCTGGGACAAATTTCACTACTGTGTGTGCAAACCCAGAGCTGCCCAAAGAATTTCAGCCCGTATGTGAAAGGGAAGATGCACCCCGCATTTTTAACAGGCTGAGTACGTCATGTGTCTTCCCAAATCTCCCGTGTTACCCCGGTAGCTGATACCCTTCCATCTCAAACGTTCAAGAGAGGCAGCCACAAGAAACAGACCTGCACTGTTGTCCCGCGGCTCTCAGCCTGCTACTACAGCAGCTAGGGCTGGTGTGCCTGGGAGCTTTCTGCAGCAGGAAGTCCTACACTATTCCCTGTAGTGACTACAGTAGTTGTTGAGGTCGACGCTAGCTAGCCCAGCGATTTCTGTAGTGACACCTGCTGAGGCAGGAGCTACCTGGTTCAGGTTGAAGTGACTATGGGACGGCTCCCTCGGAGGAATTCTCCTTGCTACAACGTAGCTGAGTTTAAAGGCAGAAGGGCCCGTTGTGGTGATCTAGTCTAGCAGTGCCCAACTTTATGACATGGGATGGCCATGTAAACCTAAGCACACCCTTGTGTGGGCCAAGCAGATTCTATAGATTTTAAATAAGATTTCAAGTCACCTGGACCTAGTTCTATTTTGTGATCATCTTCCTTCATGTGTCTTTACTAGACAACACTGTACAATTTGAACCAACCTATTTACAGACTTGTGTGAACTAAAAGGATGTCAACATGATGACAAATCACCAATGAATCGTCCGTTAGCATATTGTGTTGAAACAGGCTGCTGGCCTTGTGAAATGCTCCGGTGAGCCATGTACAGCTGATAGGCTGGAGGTTGGGCACCCTTCATCTAGTCTAAGCTCCTGCATAGCCCAGGACAAAAAATTCACCCAGTGATTCCTGCATGAAACCCTTTCATGTCAGTCACTGAATTTTATTTTCTTTCTGAGCACTGCAGAAAAAACACCTCACCACTCACTAGATCAAGACAGCAGTAAGTGTCCCTTCCCAGATAAGCACCATCCGGACTAGACTCCCTCGGTTCAAAGGAGAGATGGGTGCCCTGAAAGTCATCAAATCCAGACTCCGACATATGAAAACGATCTAGCTGTTAGCTCAAGTGCCAGGTACTAAAGGGCTCGTTCATCTAGCAGAGAAAGGCAGAGCGAGCACTGAGGGCTGGGAGCTAAAACCAGACACGTTCAAATTAGAAATAAGGCAAAATGTTGAACAGGAGGGGTGATTAACCACGGGAACAAAGTACCAAGGGGGGTGGTAGAGTCTCCATCTCTTGATGGCTTCAAATTGAGTCTGGATGTTTTTCTGGAAGATGCTTTAGTGAAACACAAATTAGTGGGCTCAATACAGGGGTAACTGGGTGAAATTTAACAGCCTGGGATATCCAGGAGGTCAGGCTAGATGATCTAATAGTCCCTTCTGGCTTCAAACTTGATGAATCTAGGTTCTGTACAGCACAGTTCAGTGCTGCTGAGTGGTCCTGGTTCAGTCACTGAATACTTATTTCCTGTGCACTATTTCCCCCCAGTGCATTGGTAAAAGATGTCGCTCTTCAGTGAAGACTTTACAAGGTGCAGTTTTCCTTGTTGTTTTGTTCGGGTGACTGTTAAAGCTCCCGAAGCAGCCGTGAGAAGGAGTCTCCACATCCCCTGATGTGCTTGCTCAGTTCCCCTCCAGAAATGCCTGGACAGGATCACTGACATCTTCTCTTCTCTTCCTGAACAGACTTGGCTGTCCAAGACGCGGATCTCTGCGAAATCTGTGCCAGCGCAGCATGCTCTGGTTGTCACTGAGGAAGGATGAACCCACGTGTATGGGGCCGGCCACACCCTGCAATCTCTGCATTTCTCCTGCAGCATCGTTTGCACTGGCAAAGCCGTTCTCAGGTCTCCACTCCCACCTGCTTTGGTATAACTTACGTGGTTATGGGGTGTGAATAGGGCACCCCCTGAGCCACATAAGTTACACCAACGTAAGCAGTGGGAAGCGTCTCCTGCTGACCTAGCGACCGCCTCTCGTGGAGGTGGATTTATTATGCTGATGGGAGAGCGCATCACCGGATGCAGTGCAGCTGTGCCAGTCTAGTGCTTCTAGTGTAGGCTAGTCCTGAGAACACAAGATCCCCCCTTCCCCTCCCAACACCCAAGCCAAGATCACTGCTTCACTTTCCAAAGAGCTTTGTTAGGATGGGTGGGCGGTTTGGGGAACCGTATAATCTCCTGTAAAAACCTTGTGGGGTCTAAATCTGTGTGACTGTCTTCATCAGCTAGTCGATCTAGTAGCGTAGAGAAAATTCTATTGGCACAGCCTGTGTGTCATTGCATGGGGTTAGCACAGGCACAATTCCAGGTTCCAGGACAGACCCTTTTCTTTGTGGTATCTGTTTTTCTATTGATGGAAGAGGCTTCTCAAGGGAGACCTTTCTGTAGCCGGGTGGGGTTCTGTGCAGGTTGATGGTTAGTTGCTAGTCTCCTCCTGTCTCTGCACTTTGGGCTTTATTTATGTCCGTGTAGTAAAGGATTTGTGCGTGGGATTGTGATGGCTGTTTTCCTAGGTGTGACATATCTGTGCACCCCTAAAATGTAGATGTGTTTAGAATAAAACAATATCATTTCAGCTAGGGATGGGTGTATTCTGCTATTTGAGATCTGCCAGCCTTAGCTGGTGTTTTTTAGTTTGAGTTTGCAGCTCTTCTGACTGACATCACTGACTTCTTAGTAATAACACTGTAGTGATACTTGTGCATTTACCTCCCAGTACTGCAGCACGCAGGTGCACTTTAATATTTCACACAATCCATGTCTTTTGGTGTAATTGCAGTTGAAATAGGCATGAGAAAACACAATATTTCTACATTTACAGAGTACAATGCACATCCTTGTCAGTTGTCACCCAGTTTGGTTCTTTGCAGCGTAATTATTTATCTCAATAATTTTGAGATAAGCAGCTTCTGTGCATTGTAATGCAGTTCTTCCTGTTCTTCTGTGTATATTAATAGGTACATTTTTTACTAGCTGTATTTTGTTCAGGTTAGTGTGGCTAAAAAAGTCTTGTTTGCTTACCACATTCTGTATACCAGAAAGTTATTTCCCACTTACAGAAAAAGATGTAAAGAAACATAATTAAAAAGAATCAATAAATAAAAATGCTGAATCACACAATAGTCTGGACCTTCTTACTTGTGAGTGACTATTCTTTCTGGTTAAGTGGTACAGTACTTTGGTTACAAATTCATATTAGAAAATTGACACTTATTCATGCACACAGTAATGAATGTTTCTACTGTAACTAACAGTATAGTTAACCGGTGGCATTTTGTGGCAGGTGTAAGTATTGAAGTCTGGCTATAGTGGACACGCCCTGCAAAGCACAGATACTCTAGTTTAGTGTCTATCGCACAATGTTTGGAATTAGGCAAATCAAGGTACCCAAATGTGTTTGCACGGAAAATAAAACCCACCTGTCCCTGGATATTCATGTATTGCTGACGTGCACACTATTATTTGCTGAGTCTCAGTTGAAGGTAGATCCAAGCACTTCCTGTATTCCCAGGCATTCGGGTGACCAGATGTCTTGATTTTTGGGTCTTTCTTATATAGACTCCTATTACCCCACCCCAGTCCCGATTTTTCACACTTCCTGTCTGGTTGCCCTACCAGGCATCCACATTAGGTTTCAGTTTCCTCCTTCATTAAATCTTTCATGACCCTAGCTTTGCCTCCAGATGTGTGAATCCAAATGTGAATTTCTTTTTGCTACGGGTCATTTGCACCCTATCCTGGTTAGCAGTGGGTAACATGTGGGAGGTCTGAAACCGTGTGTAGTTGTAATTTGGATAAATAGGAAATTGAGAAGTTTATTTGGTCTGGAATTTTGAAGGGAAATCTGTCAAATCTTTGCTTTCCTATCAGATTTCCAATACTTGTTGGCTTTGGTAAGGTTAGAATAACACAAGCCCAGCCTGAGGTTGGTTGGAGAAGGGTGTCACTTGCAGCTGAATGAATTCAAGATGATTGCTTGAAATGATGTAAATAATGCATCTGGAAAAGATGTCTGGCTTCCTGAATAATTGAAAAAGATTTTGTTGTCATTCCTATCGGAGTCAGGGGGTTGAACCTGGGTTTGGAGAGAGGTCTTTGGTGGGGACATAGACATCCAGGACAGAGATGGAAAATAGAATGTAGGTCTCTGCAAAGAAAATAGAATTTAGGCCACGGTTTGGATTGTTTCGTGGGAAGGCGAAAGGCTCTGTGGATGGCAGGAGGCCAGAGGAGCAGTCTGCAATATTGCAATAGTTTTAAAGGGAGAGGATGGGGTGGTGGTTATTTGCGGAAAGTTTTTGTGTGGGAAGGCTTCTGACTATGTTTATATGCTACTGCACATGAAATTCAAGTTTGCATGAGCATGCGTTAGTCATTTAGTGTTCTGTCTGCTCCATGTTCTCAAATTTTGAGAGTCATTAGTGAGGGTGAATCTTCACTAGGAAGAAAGGTGAAATCCTAACAAAAACAAAGCAATGTGTAGTTTTCAAATATATTAGCCGTTCTCTATAAGGTTCTTATGTGGCCTGCATCACTGCAGTTCCTGAGCATCAGCCACGCTGCCCTCCTGAATAGCAGGGGAGCACTATTCTAAACCCGTTTTTCTAATGGAAAGGGAAACTGAGGCACAGGGATGACTTTACTTGGGTCATACATGATGTTTGTGGCAGAGGTGGAATTGAACCCAACTATCATACAGCCCAGGCTAGTGTGCTATGCACTGGTCCATGATTCTTCTCAAGCCGAAGGTGATGGGGGAGCCGGTGTTCACCCTGACATGCTAGGTCATGAGAAAACTCCAAACTGCCTTAACTTCACTAAGAAAGATAACAGAGTGTTGTTGCTTTTGCGTACAGAAAAACACACACATTTGCATCTTGGTCTCTCCCACACATCAGAAGCTGACAATGTTGGCTGATTGTCCAGTTGCCTTCTCTACAGCTTTTTTGATTGCCCCTATACACTGAGCAGTAGTTCAGAAAACTATCCATGATGACACTAAGATCTCTTTCTTGAGTGGTAACAGCGAATATAGATCTCATCATTTTGTATGTATCGTTGGGATTATGTCTCCTAATGTGCATTACGTTTCACTTGTCAACATTACAGTTCATCTGTAATTTTTTTGCCCAGTCACCCAGTTTTGTGAGATTCCTTTGCAACTCTTCAGCTTAACTATATTGAGTGATTTTGTATTGTCTACAAACTTTGTTCACCCCCTTTTCCTGATTGCTGATGAATGAATATACTGAATGGCACTGGTCCAATTCAGATCCTTGTGGGACTCCACCATTTACCTCTCTCCATTGTGAAAGATGACCACGTATTCCTACCCTTTGTTTCTTGTTACTTATCCAGGAGAGGACTTTCTCTCTTATGCTATGTGTAGCAGGGTGCTAGCCAGGAGCTTCCTGAGCCAGGCCCCTGTTAACCCAGCTCCAATTAATGGGGTATTAATTGGGGCTGGTTGAGTGTGCCATGCCTAATGGCTTGAGAAGAAGCACCTGCAGGCCGTATTAGCCAGGAGGCTGTATAAAGCTGGCAGGGAGAAGGAAGGGGAGGCACAGGAAAGGGAGGCTCTGTGGCTCTAGATCCCTGCTTGCTGGGGAAGCTAGCTGTCCCCCAGGGAGCTGGGTTCTACAAACTGTATATAGATGGTGGAGGGCACTGAAATGGCAAATAAAAGGACACTGGTGTTTGCACTTTGAAGTGGTCTTTGACTAATTTGTGAAGAGCGGTGAGAGAGCTTCGTTACATGTGGGGACTCGTCCGGGATCCAAGAGCCAGCGAGTGTGGTTGACGGCCTAGAAATGGAGGACACCCTGCAATGGCTGGTTAAGAAGCAGGAGCAGATGCAGAAGGCCATGCAAAGGGTCTAGCAGGCCCACCAGGCTGGCACAGACCCTATTGACCTGGCAGGCTGAGCAACAGCAGAGTCTGCAGGAGTTTATCTGGGAGCAGACCAGTGTTGAACAGCAGCGCCTGCAGCAAGTGGTGAGTCCTATGGGAGGGGAGGGCACCCGGCCGCCGGGCTGGGGACTTTGTAAAATGAGCTCAGCGGATGATCTGGACGCCTTCCTCAGGACCTTTGAGCAGGTGGCCATGGGCGCTGGATGGGAGAGGGCAACCTGGGCCCTCCGGCTGGCTTGACGGGAAAGACTCAAGCCGCCTATATGGCGTTGAGCGAGGAGCAGGCCTGGAGTTATGAGATTCAGACCTCCGCAAGATGCTATCTCCCTCACTGGGTTGATGGCTTTGTTTGCTTTTTATGTAAATGTGTCTTCATTGTTTGTGCCTGATGGCATGCAAATGCCCTTGCTTTCGTTTACTGCAGACCAGAATTATGCACTGCTTGCAAATGCATTTTAAGAAGATAATTTTAGCCCCTATTGGTAACACTTTGTAACTACTGATCAGTGAGTTGCTGTTTTTCCAATGGTAGTTTATATGATACCTTTTAGATACAGATTATGACAACAGTGCATTAGGTGTAGTGAATGTGCCAGACCTATCAAATGCTGGTGACCCAGAGTGGTGAACCACAGATGAGCCTCTGTGTCACAACTTCCCCTCAACCCCCTACAAGCATTGACCTGTGCCAGCGGCTTAAGGATCTCCTGGAGCCAAAGGCAAAGCAGATTGAAGAACTGAGCTGATACTTGTGGACTGGTGAAAGGATCCTGAGTGTATGGCAGAAACTAATTCCTAAAACTCCCCCTGGGAACCAATCCAAGGACAGGGTGGAACCTTCCAGCCAGCTGAAGAAAGACAACTCCCATTATTGGCAGAGTTCCCACACCATGCAAAGAGGCAGAGAAGGAAATACAGCATGTTACTTATGCTGGCCATAGACCATGTTTCTGCTCAAGGGGACAATCCTGACCCTCAGCCCCATGTCAATTCATTTAATTGTATTTTGTTGGTTTGCTGAATCCAGTGCTGGTAAAGTTGCTGGAGAAACAGAGCTAGAGAGGAGGCTGAAATCAGCTCTCCACAAGCCTGGGCGGTATCAGTTCACGCTTGCCCCATACACCGCTCTGCTAATCTTCCACAATGCCTGAGCTGGAGGGACCACTCCTGCAGGGAAAGAGCCATCCCTCCTCCAAGATTCATTCAGTCTTCATGCTCTCTACTGACGCAGCCCCCTAAGGGGCCAGATATGTTGTAGGCCTCTGCCCACTGGGGTATTTCACTGAAAAATGTGTAATGCTTTTCCTATTCATTCGGCCTAATTCCTGATGTCTGGGTCTCTCTGCAGCACAGAGGAGCAGTTACCGCCATGGTTCTGTTCTCTTTAGGTCTAACTGGCTGCTCCTGACTCAGGAGCTGAGCTGGGTGAAGTTTTTTAGATGAATAGTTTATTCGCTGAAAAATGCAGTTTGGGGTCCATCAAACCTATTTGTAAATTTGGGTCAAATTCAGGAGACAGCTTCAGCTGGAAAAAAAAATCCCCAAAGTCAAAATGTTTCATCTCCACATTTTGCAAAGGAAACATTCTTTTTATGGTGAAACAATGTTTTCTTTCTAAATGTAGTTAGATTTGTTTTAAAAAAGAAAAGGTTCAAATCACTTGCTAACTAAATGAAAACCTAGAAAAAAATTGTTTTGGGTTGAACAAAATATTTCGTTTGTGCAGCAACATTTCTTTTTTGTTTTTCCTTTCAGTGAGAAAACAAAACAAACTGAAAAAAATCTGTTTCAGGTCAACCTGTACCAGCTTTTTTGGGTTCAGCCACTAAACCGAAAACTCAATTATTTGCTCACCTGGACTCAGAAGGAAACATTGACATGGGAAATGAATTATGATCAAGTTTGGGGATAGAGCCTGCAGGATCAGGCCTTGACCCTGATGATCTTGCAGAATCATCTAAAGAGATTTCTGGCCTAGGGATTTTGTGATTAAGCTTTTATCGTGATGCTTAATTTTGGCCCTTATGATTGGCCCTTATGCTTCTATTCCTCGTCTTGGGCTAACATTGGAATTAAAAAATCCTCATCCAAAGATTTTTCAATGCTCGATAAAGGTTTTAATTTCACGCTAAAACTCAAAATAGATGAAAGTTTGAAGTGTATGTTTGAGGAAAATTAGTGATTTGCCTGTTCCCTAATCAAAAAGGGATGATGGGTTTATGCTTGGAGAGCAGTCCGGGTGGACAGAGAAGAATGAATTCCAGCTGCTGGTGCTTGTGTAGTTTAGCAGTGTGCCAACTCTTGTACATTTATTGTGTATCTTGTGATATTTGGTTTATTTTTAAAGCACCATT
This sequence comes from Sternotherus odoratus, assembly GCA_032164245.1. NCBI lineage: Eukaryota > Metazoa > Chordata > Testudines > Kinosternidae > Sternotherus > Sternotherus odoratus. The sequence goes on along the minus strand of JAVMKO010000018.1, from coordinate 16,252,479 downwards.
TCCTGGAGTCAAGTGATTATGTGAGAATCTATCATTTAAAACACAAACTTAAGTTTTCATCCTTCATAGTAGAGGAGAAAATGTCTAAAGCACGACAGGAGTGTTCCCCAAAGGCTCAGAAACTAGAAGACGCATACAAAAGAAAACCATCTGGCTTGATCATTTTTTATTTGTGAGGTGGGGTCTGGCTGATGATTTTAATGTTCGGTGCTGGCAATACTGAAGCTGGCACGAGGGAGAGGTGTCAAGAAGATGGCGGGAGTCATAGAGTCACGATCTTGTCTTCTCAGGTCAGCTGAAAGCAGAGATTGGAGGGAGCTGGAGCAGTGGTGCCGTAACGCCGCTGAGGGAGACTCTTCAGCAGCCGGAACAGGCAGCAAAAGCACAAATCTCACAGAGCTCGGGGGACCTTGCGATGGGTTCTAAAATCAAAGACAAGAGATGAGGTTAAGACTGGCTTCTCCCTTTCCTCTCATGCCAGGGGCACACCAACGGCTGACAGTGCCACAGAGCCTTCCTCTCTATGGTGCCTGGTCAGGACACACCAGTCACACTTCCCAGTCGGATGGGGAGAGCCCCTTTGCTCCGAGGGGTGGGACACAGGCCTCTTGGAGGGTGACAAAGTCTCTGTACAGGAACCACATGGGGAAGGAAGTGGAAGAGCTGCACACAGCTGGTCAACTCTGAACTTCTCCAGGGAGCGAATCCTCCCCAGGACAGAGCGAGAGATGGAAAATCAAATCCCACGGTGTCATGGGAGTCCGAGGGCCTCGCAATGTTCAGCCTGGAGACACACAGGGTACTAGAGCATTGGGGTGTGAGGGGAGTGGAGTGTGCAGAGAGTGGAAGGACAGAGCGGGGCTGTGGGATGCTTTGGGTGGGAATTTTCTCTACTGGCTTCTGGGGTACCAACAGTAAACACCTACGTAGATCCTCAAATATCTGGTGAGCATCAGGTGTGGCACAGAGACCCAGGAAGTCCTTGGGAAGGTCAGGGTTGGCACACAGAGGGGTGGATCTGGCATGGAGCAGCTGAGGATTCCTGTCCATGGGACTATTCATGAGATCTTTCAGCTTCCTCACAGACTCCAAGGAGAATGAGAACTTTCCCATCTGCCAAAGAGAGAGACACATTGAAACTCACTCTGTCCATCTTCTGTCTACAGCAGTTTGAGAGTCCTAGAGCCTTATATAGGGATTAAGTCTTTCTTGCAAGAAGACTACCTTAGTAGAAGCCCACGCATTGGTCCAGCTCCCAGCATAAGTCTCCACAATAGCCTCCTTTGCCCCCATTGAGCAGACCCTTAATACACAAATAGACCCTTTATTTTCAGTTGGATACTCGTGGAATGTGACACTACTCAGCAGGAGCAATGGGGGCAGAATCTAGACCCTGATGGGGCCAAATTACTCTCTGTTACACTAGCACAAAGTAACTCCACTAGCACTAGCACAAGTCACTCCACAAATTAGTTCATTCCCTGGATTTTACATCTCAAGCTCTGGAAATCTTTGACTGTTCAAGGGCAGTTGAATAAACACTGGTGCATGCTGGAGAACTAAACGTTAGACCTGTCTTTGAATCCTCTGGTGCTGGGCACTGCCAAATTCAAGCTACTAGATTATCTGGAGCCTTACGTTGTTCCGTTATGAAAATTCCTTTGTGCACAGAAGGAGAAGGCATTCATGACCATCCAGGGTACTTGCCCAGGAGATGCGGGACAGAAAACATGATGATACTCTCCCATCGAATGCATTCATCGGCTTCCCAGCATTCCTCCACAGCTGCACCCATCTTTAAAGCATTCTCCTCCACTTGCCTTGGCCACTGTCCCACCGTCCCCCACCCATCTCACCCACCGCCCCAGCGCTTCCAGAGATGCTCAGACTCTTCACACAGCTGTTTCAGCTCGGCTGAAGGAAGCACAAGGAGGGCCAGTGATTGCAGAGTGAGTCAGCAAAGCAGCTGCCATTAGCATCTCCTGGCCGTCAGACCCCTTTTTCTAACGAACTGACCTCTGTTCTCTCCTGCCGTAGCATGGCAGCCTGAACGTTACAGGTTCTAATCTTGGTGCTAGGAGAATCCAGGTTCAGGGTTGCCACCTGCTGCCATTTATTTACAAGACTCTCCCTTCACTTCGTGGCTGCTGTTTGCAAAGCATTAAAAACAGTGCAGCGTTATGACACCTTATTACTGTTATTGCTCTACTGATGGATTCTCTCTTGCACACTGAATAAACACATTTAACTTTGACTTTTTCTGGAGATAACAATACTGACTTACATGTACATATAGTATCTTTCAGTGAGAAGCATTTCAAAGCCCTCTTTTCCCTGCAGCCTATATTTCAACCTTGACAACTGTATATCATCTCTAGCTAATCTGTCTATTTTTTATATTTATATTACTTTTCTCCTTTATTGTGGAGCTCTATAAACAGGTGGTTGCTACGTTGGACAGGGTTCAGAGAAGGGCCATGAAACTGATTAAAGAGTTAGAAAACCTGCGTTATAGTGATAGATTCAAGGGGCTCAATTCATTTAGTTTTAACATAGAGAAGATTAAGGGGTGACTTGATTCTTGTCTATCCAGATCTATATGGAGAACAAATATTTAAGAACAGGATCTTCAGTCTATCTGAGAAAGGTCTGTCACAATCCAATGGCTGGAAGCTGAAGCTAGACAAATTCAGTCTGGAAATAAGACGTATATTTTTAACAGTGAGGGTAATTAGCCATTGGAACAATTTGCTGAGGGTCATTGTGGATTCTTCATCACTGGCCATTCTAATGTCAAGATTGGATGTTTTTCTTAAAGACCTGCTCTAGTCGGACAGGAATTATTTCAGGGCAGTTCTGTGTCCTGTGTTCTACAGGAGGGCAGACTAGATGATCACACTAGTCCCTTCTGGCCCTGGAAACGTGGCATGCTTTAATTCCACCCTAGAGACGGTTGCATTTCAGTGTAAAGCAAGGTGATTCCTATGTCTCTGTGTGACAATTACCCTGGCCAGAGGGAAAGCAAGGTCTCAAACTAAGGGGTGACAGTCAGGTATAGGGCATATGCTGCCCTGTGCAGATGGCTGAATGTGTTTGCCTGGCTTTGTGATCATTTGGCTAGAAAGGGACTATATACAAGTGTAAGATTAGTTATACTAGGGCCAGTAAACATTTATATAACCCCAGCCTCTAGAAGGTGCCTGAGGAGATCAGGGAGAGGAGACTCCTATGGATCATCTCTCGTGGGACTTGCCAAACAGCCCCCAGCAGGATCGGGGAGGTGGATGAGAGCCATTCTCTGCACTCCTATTGTCCATCGGAGGGGATGCTTCCAGGCTTGTGGAGAGTGTGCTAGGCTGCTGACAGGTACCCGAGCGGAAGAGTCACCCCATGGCCACACAAGCCAGAGCAGACCTCACAAATCTCTTGTGTGAGCAAGGGCTGACATACCCTGATGTAACCAGGCCTACTGAACCCTGGCGGTTCCACAATGCACCCTAATGTGGCACAGGAAGACATCATGATGCCTGATGGGAAATGTACTCTATCCATGGCCCATAGGGTAGAATGGGAGCATGAGACACCCAAACTACAAGGTCCATGAGGCACTGCGGCAGCTCAGGACACATACATTAATGTCGACCTGAACACTTGTTTAGATTTTCCTAAAGGAAAATTCAGCTAAAACTCCTCTTTTCCAGCAGGAAAGTGTTGATTTTGAGGAAACCTTATGCTTTATTAGATACTAGTGTAAAAGCCCGTGTACATGAGCTAACGGTAAGGGCTCACTGCATCTTTCTGCTCTCAGTTACTTCCAAAAAAATTCAGGCACTATTTTAAATCAAACCCAGGGACCTGTTAAACCCAACTTTATGTACTGAATTACCTGGGGCTCATGGTTACTGCAGTTATAGGAGACAGATGGGGACAAGTTAATAGCCACCTGCCTAGCAGAGGAAGAAACTGAACATGATGATGGTTATACGTGTTATTTGTATTATTAATTGTAGCACCAAGAGGGTCCATCGAGCTCAACGCTCCATTTTGATGGGGGCTGAACCAAACAGAGTAAGAGAAAGACCCTGCCTCAAAGACCTTATAACATAAATGCAAAGGACAGGCACAGAATGTGAAGGGGAAGGGCTAGAACACATGGGCAGGATGAACAGGGAGTGGGGAAGGGCTAGAACACATGGGCAGGATGAGCTGGGAGTGGGGAAGGGCTATAAATAGAGGCAAAGCGAACAAGTTGATGGTTTGCCAATGTCACGTTGGTTCTCTGGTGTCGTTTGTTTTTTGTTTAGTTGATTTGGGTTGGGTGGGATTTTGTTCCTGAATTGTCACGTACGACACGACTGGCCCCGTGAATATTGGAATTTATTCCTTATCTAGTCTGATCAAAGTTAGCGCATCAGTAGCAACCTCCCGTATGACCAGCCATGTCGCACACTCATCGCTTCCTGCCCTTCGGGGTATTATTAAAGATTAAAGTAATGAAACCCTCAGCCGTGCGGGTTCTTTCTAGTTTGCTGCTGCAAGCTAATACTGCTTAGCTCTATGTGATGCACCTGAGGCTGCAGGAGGAATGAAAAAACCCGCTTACCTGGACTGTGACACAGTCGGCGAAGGCTGCCAGGGTGCACAGACACACAGCTGCAGTCAGGAGAGCCCTCATGGTGACCAGATGTCTCGGGAAGTGCCTCTCAGCTCTCACCTTGCCTCTTTGGACCTGAATCCCTTGAAGCTGAAGACAACGAGGTGCGATTTTTAAAGGGTTCCTCTGTGGTTACTGTGTAACCAAGACACCGCCCTCACTGGCTAGGGTGAATTATGGCAAAGAGCCAACTGAAGTGCCCGGGGGGGCCAAATAAAAGATAATGTTCAATAAGCCCCGATCAATCTGGTTGAAGTTTTACAGCTGTTCCTTGGCATTTATGCTTGAATTCATTACTGGCAGCCTCTGTAGCCCAGCTGTGATGGAGCTCAAAGGCAGCCAAAGGCCCAATACTGCAAGCTGCTCAGTGCCTCCTGGGAGGTGCAGAACACGGTCAGCGACTAGCGCCGTCACTGGACTCGGTACATGGAATAACCTGGCCCCAGATGTGCAGAGGATGCACGTCACCCCCAGGCAAAGGGCCAGCACAGGTCCATGGCATTTCTGAACCCCACTTAGTCCTTGACAATAGGGTCTCTAGAGGGCACTTCAGTGATACCTAGGCCTTGTGCTGACTCTGTGGACTACGTGACTGTCACCCATCGCAATTCCCCTAAGAGACGATGCCCAGTGACCAGGGCCGCTGAGCTGCTGAGGAAGATGAATGGGGTGATTGGAAGGGGAAAGTCTGTGTTAGGGAAATGCAGACTCCAGGGCCAGCCCTGCAGGGTGCTGAAAGCAGTGGGAAAGGCACGTGTTCAGGGCGCCTCTAAAATTCAGGGTTGAGGTTCCTACGGCATGGCACCAGCACTCCCATTTGGAAAACTTTTCAATGAAAACAAGAAAAGTTGTTTGGAATGTGAGTCATTAGATGATGCTTTGAATGGTCCCAAACTAGTTCTGCCACTTAACCAAACCAGTGATGAGAAGACACTGTGATGCTTATAGTTAATGCCACATGTTCATACACAGAAGCTGGTAATTACCGTGCCGCTTAAATAGAAAACAGATGCTGGATTTCATTGTTTTATTACTGTCTATTGTTCTCCTGCCTAACTGAAGCCACCCCTCATTGCGATACAGCTTGTACCACTAGACTCATGCTCCAGTACAGCAAAGGAGTTGAGCACATCCTTAACTTTACGTACAAGCGCGCTCCGATCCCTGTTCTGTTCTGTTCTAGTCTAGGGGCTTCATTTCAGAAACATTGGGAAGGGGCAAAGTTGTGTCAGCATCTAGAACAATTCTTTGTGATTCTATTCTATCCTGTGAACTCGAGGGCAGCCGGGGGATGTTCTGGCACTTCCAGGAATGGTGTGAACCTCCTCTTGCTGTCTGACCCTGCCCCCAACAGCATGATCTTGGACGAATGGGGCACGCAACGTCATGATGCATTTGGGAGGTGCCATTTTGAAAAGCCGGCAGCTTGCATGTGAGGTTGCAGTGGCAGCCATGGAGCGACATGTTCCTCAAAATGGTGTCCCCCTTCTGATACCAGACATCTGGTTCTGTCTGAGTCCTCGGTGGGGGACAAAAGCAGAACTGTCTGGTTTAATATCGGATGAGTTGCTTGCCTGCTGAGGATGTTCCAATTGGAATCAGAAATTTGATGGAGTCTGGTGTTTACTTTGATGCAAGCTTGTTTATTTACAAAGAACATATGAAATCCTGCTTCTCTGAACACAGAAGAAACCAAGAACAAAAGAGCAATTTCCTGGCTTACAGTCCCAGGCCTCTTTAGCCAACACCAGACTCATTCATCTGATGAAGTGGGTCTTAGCCCACAAAAGCTCATGATCCAAAACATCTGTTAGTCTATAAGGTGCTACAAGATTCTTTGTCGCCTTTACCAGACTCAAAGGCTCTCTCTAGCTTTCTCTAGGGTCACACAGTGGGCACAGATGGCTATTGCTTGGCTTTCTTGGTTTTTGCCTCTGCCCCCTCTTTCTGTTTTGTCTGTTCTCAATTTCTGTGTGTCCTGCCTTACCCCACCCCACCCCACTACTCAGCAAAAGCCCTCTGCCCACTCAGTCCAAACTTGTAGGTGGGTTCAAAACCTCCTTTTGTCTTAGGTGGGGGCTTCTGATTAACTCATCCTGACAGTTCTGGGACATGAAGGGGATATTCACACCCACTGTCCATGAGGTTTGTGGTTCAAGCAGTCACCAGTACTTCTCTGCATAACACTCTGGTGTCTGTGATGTCCTGTCCCTTTCCATGTTCCGGGGGCACTATCTTCCCCCCATCCATCTCCAGTGCAAAGCCTCCCCTTCATCTCTGCAGACTCTCCAAGTGCATCATTTTATGACATTTGATGCTGTCCAGCCAGTGCATTATCTGAAAATGTTGGCAGTTTTCATCCAATCATGTCGTCTATGACTGACTCAATCTAATGTATTGCTGGGCAAATACTAGTTCAGTGAAGTCAGTAAATCAGGGGGATAGTCAATGGATAATTTATTTGGCAAGTCCTGGTCTTCATGTTGCTGGCATCCTCCCTCTTTCCCAGGAATACACAAGGATAATGTCCAAGCTGCTGTTAAGTGCAATGATCAAATGGCTGTAAAAAGACTTCACACCGCATCAGCTCAGAAAAGAGCAGAACACAAAAATCTCTGGGAAACATATCACTGCACACACGAGCCGCCCGTGGGTTTGGCAGCTGCGTATCGCTGTTTGCACGGCGTTTGACTTACTGCAGGCTGGCACACACAGTATATAGTAAATCACCCGTGGGACTGGTGCAAAAGTAGTCTGACGCCCCACTATTGAACACGCCCCACTGCCATAGGCACTGAGCAAACAGAGCTGAGTTTCTGTTCCATGTCTTCTCATGTCATGTGTTTCACTGTCTTCTCCCAGCCCCTATGGAGTGAATTGTTCCTGGAAGGGAAGTGGCTGCCGGGTAATGATTGTGTGATTAGGATTGGTTCTAATCTAGGGAATCAGTGAGCCAGTGGGAGTAAACAAAGGGGTTTAGCTTCACGGTCAAGCTCTTTGGCCCCCACCTCTGCCTAACCAGTGGCCTCTTGCTCAGGTGCCTGAAATACAAAAGGGCCACAGACAGAGGAGGCGGGGAGGGAGAAAAGATGGTTACTTAGTTCTTATAACTGTTGTTCTTTAGGCTGTGTTGTTCATGTCCATTACAACTAGGTGTGCGTGCATCGTGTGCACGGACATCGGAAACTTCTTCCCTTAGCAGCTCCTGTTGGGTCTGTATATTTAAATTTGGGATCCATGGCAACGACCGCGCTGTATGCGAACCCGCACTATAGCGACGCGGGCTATAACGAGGGTCTGGTGTATTAGCTTCTCCACCGCCTGGCAAAAGAGAAACCAGGTTATACATAGACCGGAGGGTTATACAGGGGAGGTTTGGGAATGGATTCCAAAGAATAGGATTGGCCATACCACACAGGGCTATTGGCCGGTCCAGATTGGAATCCGACTTCCAGCGGTGATGATAACACTTTGTGCTTCATAGCACTGCCCATCCAGGGATCTCAAAGCAGTTTACACACATGGCTGCTTCCTACAGTCTGGGCCTACAACAGTCACTTAGATCAGCCCCAGACCTGGCACTGAGAAAGCGCTGGTGATGCTGATGGACAGCATTCTCCCTGCCAACGTAATGCACAGTGCTGGGGTCCAGTTGACCCGACATAGCCCCTCAAGGTTCAGATAGCAGCAGTGGCTAAAACCACTTTCTTTCATCTTGAATATTAACATTATAGTATCTGCCAGGAGCCTCATCCAGAAGCAGGGCCCCATAGCACTAGACATGCCCATATAAAGACGCAGGTTCTACCTCAAAGTGCTTTCTCCAATCACACAATAGCTTGGCTAACCCGTTTTCACCTTAGGTTTGTTCATACACCGTTTGCTTTGATTTGCTGCCCTTTGCCGGGCATGGTAGGACGTTAAATCATATGTAAATGTTGTGCTGGCCCTCTGCACATAGTGAATCCCATACGTGTTATGTGGTTGATCGTAGAGTTCCACTGCATTTTTTCTTCTGCGATTGTATTGTTTCTCTATCGTTGTATTGCTTATCTGTAGACTTTAAGGCCAGAAGGGACCATCGTGATCAGCTAGTCTGACCTCCTGCACATCGTAGGCCACAGAACCTCACCCACCCACTCCTGAAATAGACCCTAACCTCTGGCTGAGTTACTGGAGTCTTTAAAGACTTCAAGTTACAGAGAATCCACCATTTACTCTAGTTTAAACCTGCAAGTGACCCATACCCCAGGCTGAAGAGGAAGGCGAATCCCACCTCCCCTCAGTCTCTGCCAGTCTGACCTGGAGAAAAATTCCTTCCTGACCTCAAATATGGTGATCAGCTAAACCCTGAGTATGTGGGCAAGACCCAACAGCCAGGCACCTGGGAAAGAATTCTCTGTAGTAACTCAGAACCTCCCCTTCTAGTGTCCAGTCACCGGCCATTGGAGATATTTGCTACTACCTGTTGCAGAATGGCTACATGCCATTGTCGGCAATCCTATCATACCATCCCCTCAATAAATGTATCAAGCTCAGTCTTGAAGCCAATTAGGTTTTTGTGACTCCACTGTTCCTCTTGGGAGGCTGTTCCAGAACTTGACTCCTCATGTTGAAAACCTTCATCTAATCTCAAGCCTAAACTTGTTGTTGGCCAGTTGATATCCATTTGTTCTTGCGTCAACATTGGCGCTTAACTTAAATAACTCCTCCCCCTCCCTAGTATTTTCCCCTATGATGTATTTATAGAGAGGAAACATATCTCCCAATAGTCTTCGTTTGGTCAGGCTAAACAACAAAGCTCTTTGAATCTCCTCTTATTAGGTAGGTTTCTCCATTTCTCAGGTCATCCTAGAAGCCCTTCTCTGCACCTGTTCCAGTTTGAATTCATCCTTCTTAAACACAGGAGACCAGAACTGGACACTGTATTCCAGAGGAGGACTCACCAGTGCCTTGTATAATGGTACTAACACTTCCCTGCCTCTCCTAGAAATACCTCGCCTGATGTTTCCTAGGACTGCATTAGCCTTTTTCACAGCTGCATCACATTGGTGGCTTATAGTCATCCTTTGATCAACCAATACACCCAGCTCTTTCTCCTCCTCTATTGCTTCCAATTGATAAATCACCATCTTGTAGCACAATTCTTGTCATTAGTCCTTAAGTCCCTACCTTGCACTGTTACATTACATTTCTTTGTGGCTGTGTTGTTTCTGTCCCATTGTATTGTTTCTGCTGCATGTCTACAGGACGGACACATTTTAAACAGGAGAACAAAGAGTAGGAATGATGAATAATGCTCTCTTTGTTGTGAATTTTTGGATAAATAATCATTAGCGGAAAAACTGGTGAGTGTTCAGGATTCAGGGATGTTTTCAGTAATACCCACTAGTTGTCCGAGTGTTCATGAGTAACAAAAAAATATGTCCCCACAAATCATAGAGAACCCATGTAAACACTTTTATTCACAAAACTACTTGCTAATCCCTTTGTTTGAATTTCTTTACTTCTTGCTCAGCACTGGATGTTTTTTGTTTTGTTTTTTGTTTGCTGGAAAATGGAGTTAGTCTCTAGGGTGGCATCTTGGGGCCATGTCAGCCTCCAAGTTAACTCTTTTTGAATATTTGTCGTTTGATCTCATGGTTACTTTTTGAAACTGATTTATGTTTATAATGTTTGGGTAAACCAGGGGCAGTGACGCAGTATGTCAAATCTGTCAATGCGAAAGAGGAACTATCTGTTCCCCTCCCCCTAATCATTGAAGGAAATCAAACTCTGTTCTTGCTGGTCTCCAGGTTCCCTGTAATTCTGCAACCAAAGGTAACAAACAAGAACTTTGCTCTGGTCATTTTATCTGTGGCACTCTTTGGGAGCCGCTTCTTCTCAGCGGTGCCAGCAAGAGATGGGCCAAAGCTCACCTGTAACTTGCTTTGACTCTTCCCACATGGCAATGTCATTTCCCTGGGCAGGATTTTCTATCAATCCACCTGTCTATCTCAGGGACTCAGATGGCCCCACTATGGTGATTCTCAGCACATTCTACTGTCAGAGGGGCTGCTGTAATTCAAGGTCAAAAGATGCTACTTTTTACCAGTGGATATTATTTTATTCACATCAAAAAACACCGGCTACTTCTGACGTCCTTTGGAGCAGCCCTGAAAGCCAGCCCACGTTATGGCGTGATACACGTACAAAATGCAAGTGAAGTGATTTCCACGTCCCCTTCATTTTCTCCAGGGGGGTGGGGATGATGTCTGTTATTAGCTATGTTTTTTCAGTCACATCAGGCAGGCAAGCTCTGATATTCCAGAGGTCCCCAAGTGTAATTATGACCTTTTGTTCCCAGCCAATGGAGGACAGCCCTCCATCTATGCTAAGGAGATATTTAGGCATCTAGTGGCCAACCATGGGAATGCTGAACATAGAAAGACTCACACCCTCCACTGTAATCGGGACTCATTTAAGCTAGCTATGGACCAACTACAGACTCCGGTTTTGTTTGGACTCATAGCATCCAAGTTAAGTTTTTGGGGGATTCCGTTTATAGGTGCGGTGGGCGAGGGTAGGCGTGGTTGATTCGTAAGGTGGGTTTATTACACAGGGATGGTGTGTGAGCTATCATTTGTCAAGCCCTGGCCCATGCCAATAACAAGCAATGAGATACTAGTAAAAATGTCACAATCACTGCTTGGTTAACTTTCTTCCTCTGTTTGGGGGGGGTTTCATTTTGACTCCCACATGGTGTTGGGGGAGGGGTGGCATTAGCGGAATGGCATGTGTTCTGCTGCGAAGGGAAGCACGCCGAAACCATGGCTTGTATTAATAACTTAGAGCCCCAAACCAGAAATCCCTCCCAGCCCTATATTAAATACAAACCATCCCAGTGGCAGAAACTGAGCAGTCGCTGGCTCCTGGGCTTGCTCTGATGTTGGTTCTGCAGCCAGCGGCTCCCCAGGGCCACCCCCAAACACCTCCTCGGAGTACAGACCCAGGATGTCCAGTCGTGGCTCCAGAGACGTAGCCCCTTCGGTTACCAGCTTCAGCTCCAGGGTCACTTCTTGCCCTTCATGCAGCCCCTGGCTCTCCTCCAGTGGTGCCCAGGCCTGGGTGGTTATAAGGGTGCTATCACCACTCGGCAGATTGTCATGTACCACTGTGGGCTCTATGCTGGCTACAGTACCCAGAACCCTAGCAAATTCCTCCTAAAAGAGGAAGGAAAACAGGGGTTCCTAGAGGTGCCGTTAGCATCCTTGACTTGAGGTAGTGTGTCTTCACTAGCTTGATTTGCTCCCTCCATCTTGCTGCTGTATGGTCGATCCTCAGTGAGGCCAGTCTCTTGGACAGAGCTTTGCACACATGTGTTTGCCTCATAGCAGAGGTTAGCCAGAATCAAGCTGTGTTCCTCTGGCCAGCCATCAGGGCACGTGCTGCAGGACTTCATCCTGCCGTCCATAGCTAATACACATGACAGCTGACAGTGCTCAGTAGAGCATTTGGCATGGAGACAAAGGGTTAAATGCTAAGCAGCTGCATTTGACCCAGGAGATTGCATCTGGTTCCTGGGAAGGTTGGGGATGGAAGAGTTGGGAAGCACAGCCCCAAGGGATTGTGGGATAGTGTTGGTGAACTCTAGAGACCTGAGTCTGGTGACCTGGCTAAGCCCTATCAGGGCGGGTGGTGACAGGGATGGCGCATCTGTTCCAATAGCAGCACTACCTGAGCTGGTGAAACAGAAAAATCTAGAGCAACCTGACAAACCTGAAACTATAAATAGACCCACGGGTGTTAAAGGTCATTATCATAACTTGAGCTGCATCCACCCTGCAAACTGCCTGGGCTTTGACCCACCCCCACAGCAGAGTACGAAGGGCCAAGCACAGAAGAGTTTTTGGCCTGAGTCCGACTGACTTCTGTGTGGATGAACACAGCTGGTGTGTATAAGCACGCACTGTAACCAATCCATATCTGGTACAGGAGGATGACATCCTCCAACCTGTCCCCAAACTCCCACCCTTCCCCCTCTACTCCCAGCCCAAGTGTCCCCACCCCACCCCCAGCTACTCATCCGATCTTTCTGTCTCCCTTCCCCTGGACTCCTGTTTGCCCCTGGCTGCTTTTTGTCCCCACTAGCTCCCATTCTATGTCCCCCACCCTGGGCTCATTGACCAAATTCCAGCCTTCATCCCTCTGGATCTTTGTCCCAGTCGTTCTCCCCTGAATCCTGGCTCCTTGTCAGATCTGTTTCCCCTCCATCTACCTCCTTCCCCACACTTCACATCCCAGTCTTCTTGCCCAGCTAGTCCCAGTTTTCCCCCTGCCTACTCATCCAAAGTTAGTCTCTCCCTGACTCACTGAGTCCTACTTCTCCCCATCTTGTTTCCCTCTCCAACTTCCAGTCCCAGGCTCCTCTAAGATCAGACTTTTAAGGCCCTTCTGGCCTTAAAATTATGAATGCCCCCCATCTCCCCACCCGCCAACACACAGCCCCATTCTTCATCCTGGACTCATAGCCCCACTCAAGTTGCTAAGACTGTCTCAGTCTCCCTTCTTGGCTCATGCATCCCAGTCTCTTTGCATAGCCAGGCCTAGTTCCTGCTCCAGATTCCAGACCCCCAGACCCATTATCCCTCCCCCCAACATCCCAGTCATGTATTCCTTCCTCCCTGCCAGCTGTCTTGTTGTTCCAACCTACTTCCCAGCCCCACAGTCCCGCTCTTTCCCTCTCTGTCTTTGAATCAAGCAATTTCCTCCTCCACACTGCCTGAGTCGGGGAGTCGGGGGGGGGGGGGAGGGGGGGGGTCATTGACAGCACTGGAGAGAGGATCTCCCTGCTTTCAATTGTGGTGCCCAAACCCAGCACTGCCTGCAGCAGCCTAGTCCTGCTCAGCCCTGGACCGGACCCTGCTCAGTGCAGACAGAATGTTCAGACATTTTAGCTGTGAAGCTCAAGCAAGTCTCTCTGGAGCATGTGCACACCATCAGTTTTAAAGACTTAGGAAGATTTTTCATGGTAACGACCTTGGAAGAAACTAGTGGCAGATTTATGTGACAAAGGTCAAATCTTGAGGTCCTGCTCCCACACGTCGGACTAACACTTCTCAAAAAAAGTTCCCAATAATCTTTTTTTTAACAGAAGCAAAGCAGCATATTTTCCACTGGCCTCAGTCTCAGAACTGGCTAAACTGTTTTTCATTGAAATTTAAAATAATACTAAAATAATATTCAGCCTGAAGCAGTCACCCAGCATATCACATTTCAGCCAAACAGTTAAAACTTTCACAAGGTTATAAGCAACTAAATACAGGGTCTTATGGTGGGAAGTGCTGGGCATCCTTAACAAGAGGTGGTGGTGCCAACCCTGCTGATAATAAAGATGGATGGTCCCGTGATGAATGATAGCAAGATACGGAACATACAATTAGAGTAACATTTTAACTCACGCGAAGGGCAACGGAAGTAGCAAAGAAGATTTATAAGCAATAAAACCCCCGTAAAAACTATGAGATTGGGAAAGAAAAGTTGAATTAAATATTTAGCACTGTCCATGGCGGTCTCTAAATGGAGACTTCTTGGGCTGCCTTTCTCCACCATGGAGCCATCCCCACCCTGAAAGAGGCGCATCGGAGGGTGAGCAATCCTGTTAGTCACCGATGGGCCTGGCGCTCCCATACAGCACTGGGACTTGAAATTCAGAAAGTTTCGGTAGACTCTCGAGCAGGGGTTGGCAACCTATGGCACGCGTGCCAAACGTGGCACATGAGCCAATTTCAGCTGGCATGCGGGGAGAGCTCAGCCCTCCGCGGCTTTGGGGCTTTGCTGGCGCCTTGCCAACTGGGGTCCCACCGCCTGCCCCAGTCAGCTCCTGCTGCCAGCCTGGGTGCAGGGGGCTCAGACTAGCAGCTGGAGCTGAGACCCCGGCTGGGCCCGCTGCTGCTTTGCGGTTTTCCCTGCAGGCTACTGCCAGCCCGCTGTCAGCCTGGGTTCCCTACACCCAGGCTAGCAGCGGGAGCTGAGTGGGGCAGGCAGTGGGACCCCAGCCGGCAGGAGCCTGCGGAGGAAACCCCAAAGCAGCAGTGGGCTGAGCCACTCAGCCTGCCCCCGTTCTGGGGTTCCCCCTGCTGGCCCCTTGCCATCCAGGGTCCCCACCTGCCCCACTCAGCGCCTTCTCCCAGGCTAGCAGTAGCCTGCAGGGAAAACCACAAAAGGGGCAAACTGACCCCTCAGCTCCTCCTCTTCCACCCGAAGCCCCGCCCCTTCCAGACTGGCATGCGAAGCCTTGACTGAATGAAGACTCGGCACACCACGTCTGAACGGTTGCCGACCCCTGCTCTAGAGAGCACAAACCCTCGTCCCTGCTCCCCATCCTCCCGTCACTGGCACTCTCTCCTCCCTGGGTCTTTTCTTTTAGCTAATTCTGTCACCAGAGAACCCACCCACAAATCAAAACCAAACATGGCAGCTACAGGTGGCTGGCCAATCATCCCATTGCTCACTGTGCGGGTACGTCCACACTGTCCATGTCTGCCTTGTCTAGTTAGATTGTGAGCGAGAAAGTTCTTCAAATATATCAGACCAAAAAAAATGGTCAGGGATGGTGAGGGTCTGCTGCTCCGGGGAGAAGGTGAGCTGGTACTGGAAGACGATAGGGAGGCAGAGCTGCCCCATGCCTACTTTGCTTCAGTTGTCTCACAAACAAACAGGTAAGACTAGCAAAGTTACCATAGGCAACAACGGGGAAGAGATGCAGATCGGGATAATTAAAGAACACATTAGAGATCTTCTGACCAATCTGAATGAATTCAAGTCAATGGGCTGGATGCTCTTCACCTGAGGGTACTGAAGGAATTACCTGAAGAAATCTTGGAGTCACTGGCAATAACATTTACAAACTCATGGATGGCAGGAGAGGTCCCAGAAGATGGGACAAAGTCTAATGTAGGACCCACCTTGAAAAAGGGGGAGCTGGGGAACTATAGACCAATCAGCCTGACCTTGGTACCTGGGAATCTACTAGAGCAATGTCTAAAACATTCAATTGGCAAATACCTGGAGCCAGCATGGATTTACTAAGAACAAATCCCACCAAACCAGCTTGATTTCCTTCTTTAACAAGGTAACTGGTTTGGTGGAGAGGGGGAATGCACTGGACATAGTATAACTGGACTTCAGCAAGATTTTTGACATAGTCTAACATGACATTCTGATAAATAAGCTGGAGAAATGTGGGATCAGTGGAACTACATTGGGTACATAATTGGCTAAACAACTACAAACAAAGAGTAACTGTTAATGGAATGATGTCAGATTGGAGAGAGGTCTCAAGTGGGGTTCCATAGGCATCTATTCTGGGTCCATTGTTGTTTAACGTCTTATTAATGGCCTCGATGTAGGGATAGATAGCATAGTGATCAAATTTGCAGATGGCACAAACCTGGGGGTGGGGTTGCCAACATTTTGGAGGACAGAGCTAAAATTCAGAGGGCTCTTGACAAATTGGAGAACTGGGCTATAGAGAACAAAATTAAAATCAACAAAGATAATGTAAGGTGCTACACTTAGGGAAGAAAAATCAAATGCACAAGTAGCTTGACAGCAGCACTGCTGAGTAGGATTTGGGCGCTGGGGTGGATCAAAACCTCACCACGAGTCAACAATGTGATGCTGTTGCAAAAAAAAAAAGAAAGAAAGAAAAAGCAAATGGAATTTTCGATTGTAAAACTAACAGAGGCATCACATGAAAGTCACAGGAGGTGACAATCCCAGAAGCTTCAGGGTGTCTAACCTCTCCTCCCACGGCTCACCCCACCACAGCTACACTTTTATTGGTCGTACTCTAGCTCTATCAGAGTTAGCAGGGACTCCCGGTGCTGGAAATTGCATCTCCAGCTTGGAGTGTAGATGTACCCAGTGTGTTTGTGTACAACAGTGTCTGATCTCAGGGGGGTTAATTGCTACTGAAACATAAATTCTCCTCTCACATATAGCCCCTCCCTTTCACTGGGTGGGTCATCAGCAGCAAAGTTCAAACCTGGGGTATTAATATAGGAGGCCCCCCTGTGAGAACCACATTTTCCAACCAAACCTGAGGCAGGTTTCTCAACCTCTGTGTGGAGTAGGCGCATCAGAGGGGACAGAGCTCCATACTAAACTGGCACGAGTTACACCATCAGTCATTAATCATCATCATCACCTCATTATTATTATTTAACAGGGGGAGGCCATCTGGGGGCTAACTCCTGCTAGGTCCAGCCTCCAGCCTCCCTACTTGGTTGAGGGAGAGACAGCATTTCAGCGGGCAATTAGAAAAACCCTGAGCAGAACAATGCTCCTTTCAGGCCACTCAGAACACAGCCGGGCTTTCAGCCCCTATGGTTACTGTTTACTGTATTTTATTATCAACGGGCACCACAGATACACAGAGCACTTTACGAAACAAGCATAAAGGACAAGGTCACCTCCCTGGAGATCTTGATAGCAAAGTCTGTGGAGTCTATAAAACAAAGGCCACAATGAAAGAAGGTGAAAAGGGAACACTACGGACAAGATAATAAAATTCACTGAGTTATAATGTGCGGGTGATTAACAGTGCTAGGCTGGCAAGGTATCCTAATAGTACCCCAAAGAATAGGGCCGGTCAAGGGTCTGTTTTACAGAGTTGGTGGGTAAGTTTATCCTGAGATAACAGGCATAATCAGACACTGGTAATTGCGAGGGTAAATTTCTCAACACTCACATGCTTGAGATTGTAACTATGACAGTTTACAGCTCAAGGGAGGAATTACTTGGCAACTTTAATTTTACAGTCAACAAAGATTGTGTTGGGAATTGAGGTACCATTTCAAATCACTCCATTTACCTGCAAATTTCCCAGTCTGATGAAGCTATAGACAAATGTCAGCCACGAATGAAAAGAGGAAACGCTTTTACGGTACAACCTCAGAGTTACGAACACCAGAGTCATGAACTGACCAGTCAAACCCACACCTCATTTGGAACTAGAAGTACGCAATCAGACAGCAGTGGGGGAGGAGGAGGAGGCAGGGAAAAGCATTTACAATACAGTACTGTGTTAAATGTAAATGACTAAAAAAAAATAAAGGGAAAGTTTAAAAAAAGATTTGACAAGGTAAGGAAACTGTTTCTGTGCTTGTTTCATTTAAAGTAAGATGGTTAAAAGCAGCATTTTTCTTCTGCATAGTAAAGTTTAAAAAGCTGTTTTAAGTTAATGTTCAGTTGTAAACTTTTGAAAGAACACCCATAAAGTTTTGTTCCGTGTCCTGAACATTTCAGAGTTACGAACAACCTCCATTCCGGAAGTGTTTGTAATAATGAAGCAACATTTTTTAACCATTAGGTACAGTAGAACCTCAAAGTTACAATGTGTGATAATTCACGTGTCCTGGGCTATGCACACTGGTTTGTTATTGCAAGACTGCTCATGAGGACTGGAAATTGTACTTTCTTTCATAACCAGTTATAAGTAAAAAATTGACATTTGGACTTTAAAGTTCAGTTAAAGTCCAATTACTGACACTCTAAAAACGGCACCAGAGGTATGTATTCTCTGGGTATGTCTTCACTACCCACGGATTGGCAGGTAGTGATCGATCTTTTGGCGATCGATTTATCACGTCTCATTAAGACATGATAAATTGATCGTGAAAGGCACTCCCGTCGACTCCGGAATTCCAGCTCGCTGAGAGGCGCAAGCTGGAGTCGACGGGCGAGTGCGCCGCTGCCGCCATGAGGACGGCAGGTAAGTCGGCTGAAGGTGCACCGACTTCAGCTATGTTATTCACATAGCTGAAGTTGTGTATCTTCAGTCGATCCCTCCCTCTACTGTAGACCAGTCCTCTGTGTGTTCCCTTTCAAGGACCAGCAAATATCACTGTGGGATCTGAATGCCAAGTTGGTTGGGTCATTTCTGGCTTTGACATCTCCAGTAAAAAAAAAAAAATCAATCTTGACACCAAAGGAATTTACAGCAGTTAAGTATCTGGCTGTGATGCATGCATCAACATAGAATCCAATTCCTTCAGAAATAGCTGTTTTGGTTCTGTGGAGCCATCCAGTGCACAACACAAAGGGTTTGTTGAAATCAGGGCTGACCAAAACAGGCTTAGACAAAGTCTCTTTTAAGGTCCAAAAGCCTTTTTCACAACCTTCATTCATTTAAACCCCATGCCACTATAAAAGCGGATTTCTCTTGGGCATCAGCATCTAAGGGAATTTGCCATTACCCATGAGCTAAATCCAGGGTACTTATGAATTTTTCACCCCCCAAAAGATCCAGTAGATCCTCTATTCAGGGCATGGGGGTCAGGTTGGGTGATAGCATTTAACCTTCTGAAGTCCACACAAAACCTCAAGGTTTTTTTCCTTTTTAGGTACCATCACAATAGAAGACGCCCGGGAGCTTTTTGATGTATCCTCCCCCCCCTTTCCAGCAGGCTCTCCACCTCCTCCTGAATTTGCTTCTGCATTTCTCCTTTAATCACAAGGTGCTTTCCTAGGAGCAGGGTCGTTCCAATGGAATGTACCATTCTGTTGGTTAAACCTGGCCAGTTGGAATGACCTGTTTGTGATGCTTGAAAAGGGCTGACATTGCCTGCTTCTGGGTGGGGTTCAGGCCCTCCCACATCCCAGTGCTCTCCAGAGGAATCTCTTCCTTACTCTCAATGACCAAATCAATCAAGAGGGCAGGAAAGCCAGGAGGTGCTTAGGGTTCCCTGCTCATGAACGATGACTAATAAGGAAGTAACGCACCCCAGTCATTCGCTCACCTGGTGACACTTCCACATCGTCAGTGTTCCATTAAATCTCTCCACCAGACTGGTTGTTTCTGGATGAGAAGGGGCAGCCGTTATATACACCTCACTCCACATCATTCCCATCACTTTTTGAAGATTGCAGACATGACATTTGCACCATAATCGGACACGATTTCTCTGGGAAAAATTACTCTGCCCCAAATGGTGACTAAAGCTGTAGCCACGGGTTCAACTTCAACATTAGCTAGTGCTGTGGCTTTAGAGCACCATGGCAGAATCCACCCCAGTGTAAGTTACTATCCCTTTCTGGAAGGTTTAGCGAGGGGCTCCACATATCCACAGACACCCCTTTAACGTGGGGCAGAGGTTGCAATAGTGCTTTGTAGAGTCCCTTTAATGTCTTATGATTCTGACATCCATCACAACTCTTACAGTAATCTCTTACTGTCTCAAATGTGGGAAGCCAACAGAAGTTCTGTTTAAGCCCGTCAGAGGTTCTTTCCACTCCCAAGTGACCCGTGAATGGACAATCATGAGCTAGCCGCAGCAGCTCTCCTCTGTATTTCTTAGGCACAGCTACCTGCTTGCAAACTTCAACACCAAGGTTCTTTTTCCCTTTTGGAGGCACCCTATGCAACAAGCCCCCTTCTACCAAAAATATCCCTTTTCCTTCCCCCGCTGGGATATTCTGAGCTCTCCCTTGGGCTGGAGAAGAGCCATCTTGTTACATCTTCACAAACTCCCTTCGAGTCTCACTTAAGTTCAGAGCAGATTTTGGCAAAGCCCAGTGGAATTTTCAAATTCCTCATGGAAGACAAATTGCTCCCTTCAACAGACTGAAGATGGAGGGCATTGCTGCAGCCTCCCCGCTGTCCACAGCCCAAAGCAGGTGAGTCGGAGCCACACTCTCTCTGGCTGAGCATTCTATGAGTAACCAGCTCAGACCTGGCTAAAATAGTAAAATGTAGGGGAAGTTGCAATGCCCATTTTGATCCTGGGAGACCCTGCTTACCCCTTCTGTGGCTTATGAAACCACACTTGGGGGGCACCTTGACAGCAGCAAGGAGCAATTCAACAAGGCTGACAAGTGCAGAATGACTGTTGAGTGTGCTTTTGGCTGTTTTAAGGCCCGTTTGCGATGCCTATATGGGAAGCTGCACCTGGCCAATTACAATATTCCTATGCTTATAGCTGCGTGCTGTGCGCTCCATAATGTTTGTGAAGGGAAGGGTGAAAGCTTCACTCAGGACTGAACCACTGAGGCTCAGCGCCTGGAGGCTGAATTTGAACAGCAGGATAATAGGGTTATTAGAGGGGGGCAGCACAGGGCCATAAGGATCAGGGATGCCTTGAGGCAGCAATGTGAAGCTGCAATTCACTAATACTTGTTGCTATGCTCGGGAGTGCTGTGTTTGTGATGGTAGGAGGTGATTGTGATTGGTGCAGACAATGCACTATGAAGGTTTAAGAAAATGGCCTGTTGTTTTGTGGGGCTTTGTTTGCTTTCAATTCATGGAATAAAAATTTCTTTCAAACCCAAACAATTATTTTATGATAAAGCAACAACCGGAGGAGAGAGAGAAACATGAAAGCTTATGCCCAAATACATTTGTTAGTCTCTAAGAGGACACAAGTACTCCTCATTCTTTTTGCGGATACAGATTAACACAGCTACTACTCTGAAACCTACAAACTCCATATTGTCATTAAGCATTGTACGAAAAAGGGTTTTCTTGCATCAGTTTTGAAGGCAAATGTCTGTCTCTCATTGAAAGTCCCCATCTATATGAATGCTGCATATGGACTGGATATTTTCATATCCATGTGATAGGTGTGTGTGTTGCGATAACTCCAGAAAGGAGGATGTACAAAGGCAGATGGAGACTATCAAAGTAGTTGAAAGCAAACATAATAATTGACCGTGGTTCATTATAACACAATGAAGCACTGTGCGCAGGGCACATTGATCCTTGGTTTCCGCCCCTATTAGCGTGGGAATAGGTGCGCCTCTGTTTGTTTAGAATGGTGTTTAATGTTTGCAGAGTGAGTAGTGCCAGTTCTTGTTGCCATGCAAATCAGTGACCTCATCAGGAGTCCAGCAGAGGCCTAATCACAGCTCTTTCACTTTAAACACATTCAGCTTCTACAACTGGGGAAAGACTCACTATGGGGAACACTACACATACCTAGGAATAGATTCCCGCAAGAGGACATAAAACCCACGCCCTTAAACTGTCCCTTGGTTAAACTATTAAGTGCTCAAAAAATAATGACTTTCTCTCTTTGAGTGCAGATGGAGGACACCGGCAACGGATGGTCTGTCTCAGGATCTCTGGAGCAGCAGAGGATCTGGCTTTCTACTGCCAAAGCAGGAGATCAACAGATCTGGGCTGATAGTGAAGCCTTTGCTGGACTCTTTGGTGGACTACAGGAGTCAGGTAGGTATCAGAGTCCTTGACTGATGTTAGTAGCTAAAGTCTTGATCCGATGCCGTGCAAAGAACCTGGACGTGTCTGACTCAATGATGGACAGCAGCTGTGTCACCACGGACAGTCCCTTATAGAATCAGAGAGGTAGCTGTGTTAGTCTGGAATAGCAGAGGTAACAAAGAGTCCTGTGGCACCTTAAAGACTAACTAAAGTATTGAAGCATAAGCTTTCGTGGGCTAATACCCACTTTGTCGGATGCAAGCAGTGGAAGTGTCCAGGGGCAGGTATAGATAAGTAGGCAAGAACCAGGTAGGAGGTAACAAGGTTAGTCCAATCAGGTTGAACCAGCTTGTTATCTCAAATCAGGGAGGGTGAGGTATTCCTCTAGCAGCTGAATTGGAGGTGTGAACTCGGAGAGAGGAGAAGCTGTTTTTGTAATTAGCAAGCCATTCAAAATCTTTGTTCAATCCCAGATTGATTGTGTCAAATTTGCAAATGAATTGCAGCTCTGCAGTTTCTCTTTGCAGTCTGGTCTTGAAGTTTTTTTTCTGCAGTATGGTGACAATCTGTAATTGTGTGTCCAGGCAGGTTGAAGTGTTCTCCTACAGGTTTTTGTATATTGCCATTCCTGATATCTGATTTGTGTCCATTTATCCTGTTTCGTAGGGACTGTCCAGTTTGGCCAATGTACATAGCCCCTTATATGCTCTCTTTGGCTCGCATTCCTGAGGTACATTCTCCCAGTCGGTTCCAGTCAGTTCTCGGTCCCTTACATTCTGGTGGGAAACTGAGTTTTGGCGGGAAAATGCCATGAAGAAAGGGTACCAAGATGGAGTCCAAACTCTTCCTATCATATGCGCCATCTTGAATTTCTAAATTCCATTTTGAATTGCAGTCACATTCATTACAATACATAACAGAATAAAACCATGTACTAAAAACAACTTACACATCCAACCAAGTCATGGCACCATACCAGATTACTGTGTATTTGGAGATGGACATGCAAGGGGAGGTGTTTAGACATTCTTTAGCTAACAATGGAAAAAAACCTACAAAATTGCAATGAAGCTGGACAAAAGGGAGAAAAAAGAGTAGCCACATTATTAACTGTAAGGGACAAAGGCCAACAGCATCTGGCCATGTCACTAGCAGGCTGGGAAGAGGCATGTAAAATTGTATAAGTGCTCCGAAAGCACCTTCAACCCACACCAAAAAATCATATTTAAAAGGATCAAGAGTGATCAAGAGCCTGGAGAAACAACAGATCGATATATTGTCAAACTGCCCCAAATGGCTGATTCATGTAATTATCAGAAAAACAAATTTGTATGAATTGGTAACAGCAACAAAAGTTGCAGGAGCTGGAGTGAGAATGCTCAGAGAGCCCCACACTAACTCTTTTAAGAGCTACAGATATGTGCAAAGCTGAGGAGCAATCTCACACTCAAATGCGGAGAAGCTGTGGAACAGCAGAGATAATTTCCCGAGTAACACAGGAAAAGCATGAAAATACATCAAATCTGCACAAAAGCAAATGCACAAATACAAAGCAGAGGAGATAAATTAATTGCAAAGTAAGACCTGTGGATACTTTAAGAAAAAAACATGGTAATGGAGAATCTCCTGTACATGGGGTCATATGCAACAACTGCGGCAAAGGAAATTGTTATGCCACAGCTTGCAGACAAGAAAAAAAAAGTACTCTATAGAGGAAGCAATCAGTGACACAGAGAATGAAATGTTGCATGTTTATGGCATTAATACAGTGCAAACAACAAAAATAAATTATCTGTAAAGCTCAGACTAGCACCAGATGCAAAGACATTCAGTAGCACACAAATAGGAAATTGAATTCCAAACAGACAATGGGGTGTCAGTGAATGTGCTAAGGATTTCCTTAGCAATGTGCAAGGGAAGAAAGAAAAATTGCAGTGAAGGAAAAGCTTATTGAAATTATACAGAGGCATGATTATAACACCACTAGGACAATGCAAAGCACAAGCAGAATACTAAGGAGAAATTAACAGGCTGAAATTTCAGGTATTACAGACAACACAGAAGCCATGGCTTACAGCTAAAACAAGTGAATTCATGAACCTAGTCACTAAACCTGAGACAAACAATTCATATAATTAGGGTGACCCAGTGTCCAGATTTTATAGGTACAGTATGATTTTGGGGTCTTTTTCTTATATAGGGTCCTATTACCCCCTACCCCCTGTCCCGATTTTTCTTATTTGCGGTCTGGTCACCCTACACACAATAAACATACAAACAAAACAACCAGATCCAGAGCAGACAGTGTACTCTGTGGCGTTGCAGCAGCCAAGCTGCTCAAAGATTACTATGATGTTTTTGAAGGAATAAAATATGTACAAGGCAGATCACACCTGAAAATAGATAAAACAATTCAGCATCCATTGCACGGGAAGAAATAATAGTGGTGTGACTGGGGTCCCCATGGGGAGCCAGCTCAGGTCACTCATTTAGGGTGAACGACAAAGAATGGGGAAGACAAATCTTAAAGTGGGTGGATAATTCAATACTTTGTTTTACGCCGCCAGCACTAAACAGCTTCTGTATTACCTCACTGGTTGTCCAGAAACCAACACCACAATTCCCTTAAGGTTACCCAGTCTCAGGCCTCCATCCAGGTACCCAAGTCAAATACGATGAAGATTTCTGAAAATCTTATTTCATCATATAAAAGAAAAGGTTCTAAAGGATCAGACACATTACTTCCCAGAGGTAACAAAGAGTCCTGTGGCACCTTAAAGACTAACTAAAGTATTGAAGCATAAGCTTTCGTGGGCTAATACCCACTTCGTCGGATGCAAACTGCTTGAACTAAACTCGGATGCAAACTGCTTGAACTAAACTCAGCTAGCAGGAGCCTGCGGGGAAACTCTAAAGCAGCAGCAGCAGGCGGTTGAGAGCTCGGGCGCTGCCGCTTCTCAGCTCTCTGCCGCTTTAGACTTTCCCCGCAGGCTCCTGTCAGCGGGGGGGGTCTCAGCTCCCGCTGCCAGCCTGGGCTTCCTACACCCAGGCTGGCAGCAAGTTGAGACCCCGGATGGCAAGGATCCACAGGGGAAACCCCAAAGCGGTGGCAGGCTGAATGCTCAACCCCCCGCTGCTTTGGGCTCTCTCCCCAGGCTCCTGCCAGCCGGGGTCCTGCTGCCTGCCCCAGTCAGCTCCTGCTGCCAGCCTGGGTGTAGGAAGCCCAGGCTGGCAGTGGGAGCTTAGACCCTCCACTGACAGGAGCCTGCGGGGAAAGTCTAAAGCAGCAGAGAGCTGAGAAGCGGCAGCGGCCGAGCTCTCAACCCGCTGTTGTTTAGAGTTTCCCCGCAGGCTCCTGCTAGCTGGGGTCTCAGCTCCCGCTGCCAGCCTGGGCTTCCTACACCCAGGCTGGCTGCAGGCTGAGACCCCAGCTGGCAAGGGGCCAGCGGGGGAAACCCCAAAGCAGTGGCAGGTTGAGCGCTCGACCTGCTGCCACTTTGGGGTTTCCCCCCGTGGATCCTTGTCAGCCTGGGTCCTGCCTCCTGCCCCAGTCTGGTCCCACTGTCAGCCTGGGTTCCCTGCACCCAGGCTGTCAGTGGGAGCAGAGTGGGGCTGGTGGCAGGAGCCTGGGGGGAAACCCCAAAGAGGTGGCAGGTTGAGTGCTCAACCGGCTGTCGCTTTAGAGTTTCCCCGCCGGTTCCTGATAGGTGGGGTCTGAGCTCCCGCTGCCAGCCTGGGCTTCCCGCACCCAGGCTAGCAGGGGAGCTGACTGGGGCAGGTGGTGGGATCACCCCCCCCCACACGCCCAGGGCGGCTAGCGAACCCCCCCCCCCCCCGTAGACACTTGATTATCCGGGATTTTATTAACCGGGATTAAGGTTTTCCCGATCATCCCGGATAATCGAGAGTCTACTGTATATCTCTCATGCTGCCTTAAATAAACGAAACTTCTCACCCCGCCTACCCAAAGGAGGGAGAGATGTTCCGCTCTGATCACAGCTGTGTTGTTTAACTCTTCATTGGTCTCTGACTGCTTGTGAGCTTTACCTTCAACTCCGCTCTTCCCGGGGTTTCAGGTAAGGGTGAGACAGGCCTTTTGATTTCCCCTAACAACACTATGTTCCTTGTGTCAGTGGCGTGCACCAGGGGCACTTGCACTGATATAACTGCCATTGTGGGACATTTCTATTACTGCCTTTGCTCCTGTAGCACTTGTCTCTAGTACACGTTCTAAAACCTCCCAGAGGGTAGAAGAATTTATAAGGGAAAAAGCAAAGTCTGCCCTTCCGTCATGCTGACTGAATGCAGGAATCCCCTTCACCTTGCAGGGCCCCAGAGCCCCCCCGCTGCTGTCTCCTCCAGAATTCAACCCAGGCCTGGTCCTTTCTCCCTCTCTCCAGCAATTGTTTGGTAAGGCAGCCTCCTGATAGGCCGCCTTTTAAATGTAGGATGTTTCAAGGAGGCGTCCAGACCGGCTAGGGCTGCATCTCTGCCGGTGATAACCCCATATGGACCACACCCATGGTGCAGAGCACCGGCGAGTCCTGAGACGTTCCCCGGGAAAATGATCAACCACTGGACTCCGTTTCACGTTCATGCCTGTGAAGTCTACCAAAGACAGAGGTGACTCTGCAACAGCAGACCAGGTCCGGAGACGGGTAGGGAGGATATCTGCGCCCCTTGGAGTATTGATCACTTGCCAAATATATTAGTTCTCAAAAGCCCATGCCCAAGGCAATTGCTTAGACAAGTAATACGTACCATTATCATTAACCTAGACCACAAATGGGCCACCAGGCCCAGGAGGGACTGCACAGAGTGGAAGGGAGGCCACAGGGGGCTACACAAAGTTATGGTGTTGAACACACTCTGGGTCAGGGGGACTTGTGTTTGATCCCTCCTCCCCCACGGCCACTTACTTTTGCTTAAACAAACACTATTTGTCTGTCAGGTTTCCTTGCAAATCCAGCAGTGACCTTGGAAGAAATAGCCACTGTCCATGGTCTGACCAAACTCGTGTAATGTTCAGGGAGGCAGGTCTGTCATGAGACTGGACCCAGCACCTTAATTAACTGCATGAGACTGAGCCTAGCCCACTGCTCTATGCACTCAGCACAGCCTGAGCCTGCTCAGGCTTCCGGAACCATCTCGTGCACACCAGGCATGCTCAGAGATTTAAGGTTTCTCCATACAAGAAAGTTGCATTGATTTAACAGAAGTAACAGAGTCCTGTGGCACCTTAACGACTAACTAAAGTATTGAAGCAGAAGCTTTCGTGGGCAAGTGGGTATTAGCCCACAAAATCTTATGCTTCAATATTTTAGTCTTTAAGGTGCCACTGGACTCTTTATTACTTCTGCTGTTCCAGACTAACACGGCTCCCTCTCTGATTATTGATTTAACAGTGCATTTTAAACTGATTTAACTGAACTGGTGCAAACCCACGTGCGGACACACCGATTTTGGGTTAAACTGGCTGATGTAGCTTTAGTTTAAGTAATTTAGGAATCAGTTCAAGCTAAACTGAAATTAATCACTCTTAAGCCAAACCGAGAGTGTCCACACAGCCTTTTACCCAGGCTCAGCTAAATCAGATTTTTAATAATCTCATGGAGCGAGGCCTTAACATAGCCTTTCTTCCAGCAACACATCACCATCTCATTGGCTTTACAGTTCCCCTGTGCGGTAGGGAGGTGATGTGTTAGTTGTAGCATATTGGGAGGGGGACAGTGGTCAGGACTTTTGTCCTTTGTTTCCTCTCTGTCTTTGCGCCAGTGAGTCTTTGGTGAAGTTAGTTGGACGTATAAATCATGAAACAAGGTGGATTCTTAGAGCCCCGCTATCTGCAGAGAAACGCATCATCCTTCCCCAAGGAAAGCATGACAATCCCTTGAAAAATGTGCTAATTCTGAACAGACTGAGTGATCTGGAGCAAATCTGGGATCCCTCTCCACGGGGCTGAGCATACTAGGCACAAGGTGACACATTCCACTGATTTAGAGAATGTTCCCCAGCTCCTTTTCTGGACATATTCACTAGTGTCGGCAGCTGGTTTTCCTGGCTTTATACCTTTTCTTTCTCTATCCCTTCCCTCTTGCCGCACTTCTTGGAGCTCTGGATAAAGGGCTCCCTGGATGGGAACTCTTAGAGGGAAGAGCACAAAACCTGGAAGGGGAAGCCCCAGGGAGTATTAGGAACAGGGCGCCTACAAGCGGCGCTTGGATTACCCAACACAATGTTCCATTCTCTGGGGTGATTTGCACTGCCTTCTGCCACCCTGCTTGGATGCTACTGTCTCTCTAGTGATTTCTGGAGAAATCTGTGGCCATGACTGGCCAGATCAGAACATAATCCCCACTAGACATAGATTCATAGTGACCACACCCCTTCCCCCTCCATTTCTAATCTTGCATTGCCACTGCATTTCTCCCAGTCTGTAGCTCTCTGCCTTTAATCTCCTCTAATGCGCCGAATGCTAACAGTGTCCTGCTGCTGTTTCTTGTTGCCTATTATTTTCCATTTCCTTGTCCAAAAGGTGCCACACAGATCAGGGTCATGACATTTTTCAATGCAGCTGTCAAAGCTAGTCCCATTTCCATGGAGTTTGAGCTGGGGAGAGCTAATTTAGTCTGCTTGGGTTAGCCAAGGCAACGCTTCACGAGCGAAGGCACCCCCATCCCCAGGCATGATCTTAATACCATTTTGGAGGCTAACGGGACCACAGAGAGCTGATGACATGCACAGGGCAGTGCAATGAAGTTGCAAAAAGAAGGTAGAGCACTGTCGTGAGACATGGCACCATTTCTTTCCCTGGAGGACTGAGGGTCACCCACAGGCTTTGGCTGTTTTTTTTTCCTGACAGGATGTTATAATTTCTAAAGTACAAGGGGATACAGTACAGCTGTAAAGGAGCTGGGACTCAGGGAGAGGAAACAGGGCTTGCTAGTGCCAGCTGGGGTGGGATGCTGGCAGGCTGCCTGCCCGAGAACTGCGTGCTTGATACGTACTATTGCCCTGTCTCTGTTCTCAACAGGGAGCCAGCGCCAGCTGCCCTGGGCGCAGGATCTCAGTCCACGTTCTAGGGGGCAAAGATCTAAAACCCACACAAAAGAAAGGCGGCAGACCGGTGTGACACTGTGTAGCGGGGCGGTGACTCACCCCGTGGCGCCTCCTGCTGGTCCATCCGGGAATTAGCTCTTCCAGCATCCGGCGCGCCCTCGGCAGGCTGATGTTCTGCTTGCTGCTGGCCCCGTGTCCCTCCTGGACCCCAGTGCCCTCTTACCAAGGGTGCTGCACCCCTGCAGTACCCCCACAGTCTTAGGGTCTCCCCTCCCTGGGGAACCCCCACCCTCTATCCCCACCTTGCCTCAGTCTAGGCAACTGCCAGTCACCACTTACCCCCGGTCACTGGGGCAGACTGCAGTATCATTGACATTCATCACTGGCAAGGGGGGTTTGGCCTGCTGCCATTCCCTTCTCTATAGCTGCTTGAATAGCCTCTGGTTTCAGTGATGCCGCTGGAGAGATTTAAATTGCAAAGCTCCCGGCTGGAACAATTCCCCCCCAGCCTTCCCCACAGGGCCAAGTGGTGGCACCTTAGGAGGCAGTTCCCAATCTTCCTTTTATCTCCTTTCCTAGCAGCAAGAAAAGGGAAGGAAAACATGTTCAATGAATGCAGTTTCTTGGACTGCTCTTTTTGACCCAGGCCTTGTTCCTGGCCAGGTGGGGTCAGCTGAGGAGTCGAGGGGGAGGATGCCATTTTGCTGTTGTCGGTAAGTCTCACCCTCTCTTGATGGCATTATCCCACTGGAAAGCCGTGGTGATGACACTGAGCTTTAGAGCATTCCTAGAAGACGCCTGAGGTTTTGTCTTCCCTGCTCACAAATCCAAGAGACAAGGCCCTGAAGTTTTCCTGCAAGGGAAATTAGACAAGGGCAGCCCTGGGCAGAGGGATCAGTGCTGACCTCCGCTAGCTACATTGTGCTAAACACTCCCGGGAGCGTGTCTGCACTAGGATTTTACAGCATGCCAGTTATCACCCTGAAAAAAGCACCTTTCAACAGACAGATTGTTGAATCCTAGGTGCGGATTAAGATGTTAGAACCAGGGCAGCACATTGCTGTGTCGTTATCTGCACGTTCAGTCCCACCGATCTCAGTAATGGGTCTGCTTATCCCTTCTCCAACTAGGCCGCCTCTGGAAGCTGCACGGGATACTAGGAGGGTGTTTATCAGGTCTCAGTCTCCCTGGCTTCTCTCAGAGTTCTTCAAAGGTCTCCTTCTTTTCCAGGGACTGCATTTCAAGTACCATGCTCCCCATCTAGTAATGGGGTCAAAAGACACACATTTATAGTGGGACTCTTCCCCTGGGTCATATGCTGCTGGAAGCCATTGTGAGAGGCCTCTCTGGATCCAGGCAGCCATCAGTGAGAATGACACACCTCCCACTCATCACAGTGCAAGACAAAAACCACCCGGTCCAGGAAATACGAAACAACGGCACATGCAGAAATGGCAGCATTACCATTGCCTCAGCCAATATTGCTCACACTGCTGGAAAGTTTGTTCCAGAGACTTCCCAAGCACTCATTCCGTGAAGTAACGGGCGCGTTCTAAGAGCCCGTATAATCTAAGTATGGCACTGGAAGCCAGAGGTCCAGAGTTCTAATCCTGCCTTTGCTTTCTGTGGCTTCATCAGACTGCTGTTTCCTGGGACATTCTGAGCAGTAGTGCTGTGTGTGGAGCATTACACGTGAAAGTCTTGCAAGAGGTTCAGCCTGGGATCTAATGAATTCAAGATCTTTTCGGGATACTTGAGCTGAAAGGCCTGTATGAGTAATACAGAAATCTTCTTTTCCTCTAGAGCATTTAAAGACACGCTCTCTCATTCTTAAACTCCAATGACTGTCCGTCTCTATTTTTTGCTGGCAAGAAAGAACAAAGCTGTTACAAATAAAGAAAGATATGCCATGGAAATGCTGCCCATGTTTCGCTTCTCCGAAAAAATTATCACGTACTGGGCCAGGAAATGGAACTACTTTCATAATTTCCAAGATTACTATGAAAGCGGGTTAATTGTTGTAGAGGACACTAATCCAGCCACAAACCAGAAATTCCGCTATGGAGGAGTTTTGCAGTTATACATTTGCTTGCTGACTGTTTTGCTCTGGGAGGATTTAGGAGTGGATAATTATCCTGCATAGATAAAGAATAAAATAGGAAACAATCCCCATTCTCCAAGAAAATTTGGAAGTGAAACGTGATCCTGCTGAAATGAGCTTGATTTCCATCAGTGCTTGCCAGTAAAAGAAGCCTCTGTATCAATGCTCAACAATTTTGGTTTTTTATTCCAAGAAATATACTGTATTTTTGCATAAGTATCATTTTAACAGTTTTGGTGACACTTGTTATTCTTTTAGGCAAAACTGTTGAGCAGTCTGGGAAGCTGTTGATACAGTTCCAGCCGAGGATTGGGGTAAGGTACCCAGGGAAACAGAGGAAAGCCGATGTTCAAATAAGAAAAAGACCCTGGTTCTTTATTTGTATCTTAATGGCTATGGCTAAGAACTTAAAAACAGAAGTTCCTGCTAGTATGATAAACATCCCACCTTGCCTAATAAACCAGATTGTGTAAGGCCAGCTCGGAGTTTTCTTTCCAGACATAAGAATGTTTACTTTGCAAACTAGACCAGTGAGCAAATCACAGAGAGTTAGACTGCTGATAAAAAAGTACATGGTTGTGAAATGTGTTATTTTTCCATAGGGTGAGCAACACTATCAAGTTCTCTAAGGCTTTGAAAGTGCATATGATTAAAAATGCAACATTTGTTACATCTGTGGGATCAGTTGCCTTTTCTCTTCCAATACATTTTCCTCTGTAATTATAATGTTGCACTCTCAGAGAATCAGCCTCTTTGTTTCCTTGTGGGATGCAGCTAGGCACTTCCAGCTTTAATCAACAGCTGTGCTGGAGGAGCTCATGGTTGTCCAATACTTGCTGAGCCAATAGTTTTGGGCTAATGCTTCAAAAGTCCATTGGCTTCCCTTCCTAGGTAAGGTGAAAACTTCTGTCTGTGTCATGGGACGAGTGTTGTCAGAAGGGAAGTCGGTTGTACACTTTGTTTTGTATTTGCTATTAGTGACCACGTGTCAACATCAAAGGACATCTGAATGGCCTGATCTTCTGTATGATTGTACATGTCTGTGTTAGTAATATAAGCAGCAGGGTGTCTGGGCCATCACACAGTAACCCTGAACCACACAATTCCCCCACCCTTTTCTTCAAATCTACTCTGAAATCATGCCCTTTCCCACTTCAGTTGGGCCTTTTAATTTGCCTCTCTTCCCCCCTGCGTTTGGGTGTCAGTCATAGAATATCAGGGTTGGAAGGGACCTCAGGAGATCATCTAGTCTAACCTCCTGCTCAAAGCAAGACCAATCCCCTTTTTTTTGCCCCAGATCCTTAAATGGCCCCCTCAAGGGTTGAGCTCACAACCCTAGGTTTAGCAGGCCAATGCTCAAACCACTTACCTATGCCCTCCCCCCGTCATAATCATCATAACATCTCCATTTTCAGTGATTTCTCAGATCTCTGATCTACTGTTTTGTATTATTTAATGCTGCAAAGAATCTATGGTTACAGCTTGTATAAAAGTGTTATATAAAATAGTAAAATAATTGGACAGAGTTAGTGTGGTGATAAATAAAAAAAACATACTTGTTGCTTTGCAGGTACTGCTACAAAATATCTCCCCTAATGTTTTCATTAATCTTTGTATATTATTTCTGATAGTCCATTGAAAAGGGGAAACAATGCCTCAAAGTGTGGAAGTGTTTCCGTGTGCTACCTACAAAACCGTTTCAATCTAAAAATTATTTCAGTCCATTATCGTTATTCCCCTAAAATGCAGCTCTCTTCACCCCACCTCCTGGCTGACGTTTGTTTTTAAAAACTTGAGTTGATGTGATTCAAAATGGCATGTTTAGCAAAAGCACAGAGAAGATAATAGTTTTAAAATAAAAGTTTTAAAAAGTCAGGAAAGGGGGGGGGGAATGCAGAGGGCGGTGGAATTGGGGCTGTTTCTTTAGATCAGGGGTCTCCAAACTACGGCCCGGGGGCCAGATCCAGCCCACGGCTTCGATTCGTCCAGCCCTCCAGCTGAACAGGCACCAAGCAGGCACGTGGAGAAGCTGCCGTCCCCCCACCGCGGCAGCAGCCGGAGGAGTAAAGGGTGGGGATACGGCAGCGGCCAGAGGAGCAAAGGGAGGGATTTTGCATATATTTGCATATATTGATTTTTTTCACAGTCACTTCGGCCTGTGAAGCCCCTTCAAAAATCTAATACGGCCCCTCGTCTCATAAAGTATGGAGACCCCTGCTTTAGATCATTGTGGCAGAGGCTGCTGCCTTATGTCTGAACTTCATACAGTCACAAACTGAAGGCTTTTTCCTTTAAACAATATATTTTTAATTGTAGAACCCATCAATTGTGGGTTGTATGTTCTGCCTTGGATTTTAAATCTTTCTTTGCAGATAAGTCTTTAGAGCAGTTTTCGTTTGTTTGTTTTTTTGTATTCTGGTCAGTTCATTTAGGCAGAACTTTAAATAGCAAACTAAGTTTTTTAAAGAGCTCCTTTAAAGCTTTAGAAAGTTAAGACATGGCTTGTTACATTTTATTTTTGTATCGTAAAACCCTTCTTATATGAGGGTTTTGTTTAATATTGCTCAGAACCTATGTCCACACAATTGACATTCCTGTAAACTATTTTTACAGGTTTTTTCTTACTATGTTTGTCATTTGGGAGGTGGTGGAATCTCCTTCCTTAGAGGTTTTTAAGGTCAGACTTGACAAAGTCCTGGCTGGGATGATTTAGTTGGGGTTGGTCCTGCTTTGAGCAGGGGTTGGACTAGATACCTCCTCAGGTCCCTTCCAACCCTGAGATTCTATGATTTAAACAAAAAAATATTAAAATCTTAATTTAAATTGTGTCAAAAGAATGATAATGATTTAGTTATAGAAATTAAGAAACGTAGCAGTTTCCTATTCTTGGCGTATCTTTAGGGTGAAAAAAGATGCTTACGATACTTTTAAATTTTGTGACAGTATAGCTTTTACTCATTTTGTTTCATTTCTCATTTTATTCCATTTTAATCCTGTGATTAAAAATTCTTTGCCTGTGAAAGATAATCATTGTTTTAAAAAGGAGCAGATTCCTGGAAGCTCACTGGAGCAATTTCCTGATGGAAGCACTTGGATGCTGGAGCTCACTAGTGATTTTTGTGGGCTACTGTGGTAGCAGAAGTGCTTGAGTGTCTCCAAAAGCTGCCCTTTGATGGTGATTTGGGGTGGATCAGGTGCAAGGCCTGAGGCAGGCTGATGGAGCACTTTGGTCTTCTCAATATTGAGTGAGAGTCCTAGGCCCTACGCCTGGTCCAAAATTCAACCGCTGTAAGTCTAGGTGGTACCTTTGAATAGATTGGTAAATAAAGCAATCTACATGCAGGGCCGGCAACAGGGGGGTACTACGGGTACAGCTGTACCGGGCCCCCTGACTTTAGGGGGGCCCCGGTACACTGCTGTACCCGTTGTGTCCCCCTTTGTCGCCAGACCTGGAGAGCGGGGAAGGGGCGGGGAGGCAGCGCGGCTCTCCTCCGGACAAGCGCGCCTGGCCCCGGCAGGAGCAGAGAGCCCGGCCGGCGGCAGCAGCGCTGTCCGGGGAAGGGGGAGGGGGGGGAGAAAGGGCGGCTCCCGCCGCTCTCGCTCCCGCCGCCGCCAGCTGTCAGCTGGCGGGGGGGGGGGGGAGGGAGCGCCAGCTGGGCTGGGGGGGCCCCCATCCGCTGTCGGCTGGGCTGGGGGGGGGTGCGGTTGGGCTGGGGGGGCCCCCAAACTATCGTAGTAGGGGGCCCCCAAATTTCTGTCGCCAGCCCTGTCTACATGCATGCTCCTTTTCAAGGGTGGATCATGTTTCTTCAGATAAAAGCTAAATCACAGACAAAAGTAGGGGACTGTTTGGGGGTCATGTGCCCATATTCTTTTCTCTGTCATTTAAGCAATTAGAAAGCCTTGGTTTGGCTTCTTGATTTTGTATTGCAGCACAGCTGCAAATAGGGGTTGTGTATCAAGTAATACATTCCCTTCCTCTTTAATCAGTTAAAAAGCTGTGTCATTTCAAATGATCGTGCACACATTTGTAAATAGCATTTTGCTATTCGTTTGTTTAAGGAAAAAATTACTGAAAATTTTCTAACTGGAGTGAGACCAAAGAATGGCTTTGTCTTGCAAATTGATGTTAATTCTGTCCTATTTAAATCCAACATAAGAACATGCTGATACAGATTTATTTCTAATAAAAAAAAAATCTTTTGTTGCAAAAGTTAAGTTTTTTTAAAAAGCAGACGAGATGGAGCGGGGATATGTTTCTTCAGATAGGAACAATCTTTATCTTCCTCCATTATGCAGTTCTAGTGCTTGTCATTTTTAAACGTTTATTTGTTAATCTATAAATGTTGGAGCTATTATACTGGTCCCTTAAATCTTCATTTTATTAATAATGCCCCAGAAACTCATGTTACAGGCTTTTTAAACGTTAATCCTGTGATTTAAAAATTCTTGGTACAAAAATTACATTCTTTTAATAGAAAAGAGACGGCGGATATGTTTGTTGCTCTGTTCTTAAGCAAAAGGGAAAAAATGACCAGCATTATGCTTCTCCACAATTTACAAATGTCATTTTTATTTCCACAAAATATCCCTAAGCCCTGGGTTTGGGTGTGTATGACAACTACAAAAGATTTCTCAATGCTCTGTTTTTTCATGTTTCTTGTGAAAACTTTTTAAAAGGTTAGGAAGAAATAACATTCTTGTCTCTGGTAAAAAGGTTTAGCAGCATTTTTACATCAGTGTTAGCCTTTCTTTTCAGTGTGTGTTTTGGATAAAGTGTGTGACTAGGAAGTTTTGTTTTCAGTTGATGAGTGTAGTGGGTTAGCAGTGAATCTGCCTCCTTTGGATCAGTGGGAGGCCACTCTGCCTCACTGCATGGGTGTCGCCCACAGTCAGGGAATTAGCAGAATAGTTAACCATCTAAGATCTTGGCTACACTTGTGAGCGCATTAAAGCAGCCACATGTGCTCTAACTCACACCCCATCCACACTGGCACTCCTGGTAACCCACCTCCCCATCCACACTGGCAAGGCACTTAGAACACCTGGACTCTGCAGCTGGAGCACTCCTGGTAATCCACCTCCACGAGAAACATAAGGCTTGTTGTTTCTTGGCTGAGACGTCCCTGCGTCATTGTGAATGAGGTGTTGCATTACTGCGCTCTGATTGACCTCCAGAAACATATCATAGTCCCCTTAGGTCATGTGGCCACTCTTGTCATTGTTTTGGAATCGGCTGCAGGAATGCGGATCTGCCCTCCCAAAGCTCCATTTCTGACAGCCGCATGCTTATCTGCTCTGGGGCAAAGCAGCCATTACTGAGGAATGCTGCTTGCTTTGAGTGAGAGAGAGAGAGAGAGCAGTGGGGAGGAGAGGGAGGGGTGTCTGAACTTACAAGACAGCATGTTGACACACTCTCAGGACCCCAAAAACCCACTCTCTCCCCCTCCACATATAACACTCCCGTCACACTCCACCCCACCCTACCGACGATCTGAAAAGCATGTTGCAGTCACTTGAACGCTGGGATAGCTGCCCATAATGCACCGCTCCCAATGTTGCAAGTGCTGCAGATGTGGCCACACCACTGTGCTTGCAGCTGTCAGTGTGGACAGACGACAGTGCTTTCCCTACTGCGCTCTCCAAGGCTGGTTTGACTCAAAGTGCTCTACATCTGCAAGTGTAGCCATGCCTCAGTCGCTGGCTCTTAGGCAGGGCAGAGGCACAAAGGTGGATGGCTCAGGCCTTTGGCAGGGCAGAGCCCCAAACTTTGTCTAAGCTTCCAGCCCTCAGGTGTGCAGATTTGGCTCAGAGTCAGAGCCCTGACATCAACAACCTACTTACCACACAGTGATCTCACCCTGGTTTCCACCAGGCCAGTAATTCACTGCTGGGGAGACCATCATGGGGAAACTCAGAACTGAATGGGAAGCCAGGGTGAGGTCATTGTGCTGGGAGCAGCCCACTGGTGACAAAGGCCTGAGTTAAAGCTTCACAGCACAGAAACACCCAGGGTTATAGGGCAGGTGGTGACAGAACCCCTGGGGGTCTCAGTGAAACTCCAAAG
This sequence comes from Sternotherus odoratus, assembly GCA_032164245.1. Lineage (NCBI taxonomy): Eukaryota > Metazoa > Chordata > Testudines > Kinosternidae > Sternotherus > Sternotherus odoratus. Next base: position 16,215,398 of record JAVMKO010000018.1, on the reverse strand, counting down.
CGTCATGGAGCCTGTCTGCCATTTACTTGAAACAAGATGTGTGGGTCTGTGTTCACTGATGAACAAACTCCTCTCCAGCCACTGGCTAGTGGTCAGCACACTCACCTAGGACTTGTGAGCAGAGCTGTGCTAATTGCTGAATTTTTGGTTCATTGGCAGTTCCCTAAAAATATCAATTTGGATGAACTCAAAACTGACATTTAAAATAAGTCAGTGAATCAAAAAGCTGGAGGAAAGTTGTTTGGGGTCAAACTGTCCTTCATTTACCACAGAGGACCAGGATGGGCACCTGTAGAATTAGAAAATGTTCTTTCCCAATTGAAATGAGAAGAGATGAAGAGCACAGTGGGACTTTCTTGCTTACAGTAGATGTTACATTTCCTTCCCCATCCTATTCCCTGTTGGATTTGTAGCCACTTGGCCTATATTTCAGCAGATAGCCTGGTTTCACTGCCAAGGCCCTAAAATGTCTGTGACATAGACAAAAGTGTGTGAGGATATTCGGGGTAAGAGTGTGGTTTCATATTTGGGATACGCTCTACTCAGAACGGAATATCTGCTTGGATACTTGGACTGTCATCAACACTAAATCATGTATGAGAACACACGGCATTTTACCCTGTCACATGCAATTGAAAGGGGCTGAGAATCCTTTCTGGCATGTAACGGGGCTGCTGCTAGCAGCCTGAGCCAGAAGGAGTCTCAATGCCCTGACTTTGCTGTTCTTTAGCAACAGGATTTTGTACTTTTATCCTCTAAAGTGGTAGATAGCAAAGACTTCTAAAAATATTAGACACCAGCAGGTCACATAGAACACTTCACTCACCTGCTGGCAAATGTTTTCTCAGATAGGGTCCTTGGCATAAGTGAAACCACGTATGGTAATTCATGTACATGTTACCCCTGAGAAAGTTTCCACTGCCACTAACATAACATAAGAACATAAGAACATAAGAACGGCCATACTGGGTCAGACCAAAGGTCCATCTAGCCCAGCATCCTGTCTACTGACAGTGGCCAATGCCAGGTGCCCCGGAGTGAGTGAACCTAACAGGTATGATCGAGCGATCTCTCTCCTGCCATCCATCACCCCCCTCTGACAGACAGAGGCTAGGGACACCATTCCTTACCCATCCCGGCTAATAGCCATTTATGGACTTAGCCTCCATGAATTTATCTTTCTGAGTTCTCATCCAGAGCTAGGAATACTCCAGGTTTCATAGGTCTGACTTTTGTCACTATTCAGCCCCAGCAAGGAAACGTTTTCCCCCTCTTCTAATAGGGGTGTGTTCAGAGCTTGTGGCTGTGGCAACAATGAACATGTTTGACTTTCAACTTCCCAGGAGACTTGAGTTTTACCTCCCCACTAACTGTTCTAACTGTGGGGTGGAGGCGTCTATTCCATTGGCAACCCCACGTATAATTGCAAAGATGCAATGCAGCTTCAGCGATGATGTCACTACCAAGGCATCCAGAATACATGGCATTTAGATAGTCTTTCACCCCTGACATTTCACACACGGCTCTTAGATGCCCACAGAAATGCAGCCACTTCCCATGGGGGCCAACCCCGGCATCTGCAAAAAGTGCCAGGAACCCCAAAATGTCCGTGGAATGCAAATGGGAAAGTGGGACCCTCCCTGTGCTGCCCCCTGGGGGCTCAGCACAGAAGGCACCGCCCAGGGAAATTCACTGCAGCCACCGCTGGGTCTCTGGATATTGGGCGGCTGCGGGGACTGAAATATCTCCCAGCGTAAGTTAGAGCAGTTTTGTTATGACAAACAGGGGACACTGGAGTATGATTATAGACAAAACTAGCAGAGCTCCACTTTCAGGAAGTGCTTGATGAGCGAGAGGAGGAAGAAGGTTGCACTGGCTTGGCTTTGACTCTCTTTATCCTTGAGCAACGGACAAGCCCCAGCTGTCTACCTGATGGCCGCCTGTCCCAGTCGGCCCATGGGATGCTCCTCAGCCCAGCATCTTTGTAGAACATGTGCTCTGGGCCTGACTGAATCATCCTCTCCCAACTGGAATTCCCCAGATGCTGGAATTGCAAGAGGCAGAGCCCCTTGTGGAAGGAGCCTCATTGAGAAAGTTTTCCCCTGGCCTCTTGTAGCACCTCTGCTGTTCAGTGCTCAACCATAAAAGAGAGAGAGAGCCAAGACAGTGCGGTGCGCCGGCTTTACTACTGCTTCCACGGGCACTGTTCCTTCTCATCTGGCGCAGCCTGAAAGTGGAGTTCTCACTGTTCCCAGATATCACCCAACTCAGAAGCTGTCATCCCGTCACACACACACACACACACACACACACACACACACACACACACACACACACACACACACACACACACACACACACACACACACACACACACACACACACACACTGGGAAAGTATTGACCAAAATCCCTTTTGTCACATTTGAGACACCAGAATTAACCAGGAACCCCATAACCTACTTGCACCCTTAAGATTCTATTGCACCCCTTAACGTCCATCTTAAGATATTTATCTCCTCACATCAACTTAACTCCAGCTCTTCTTGCTTGTTTGCTTTTTTACCAGTTCTTAACTTGCTTGTGAATTAAGGCATTTTCCCCAGGGTTTGGGTGGGTTGTCCTTTCTGCCCCCTTAGTAATGCACAAAGCACTTTGTGTTTTTCTTGTGACAACAGGAGACGTCATCTTGTACTTAGCTGTGCTGGTGGGGTGGCATTTTGAGTGTCTGTTCCTATATCTATCAGCCATTCATCGGCCTGTGTTCCTTCCGTGTCCTACTGATCCACTCTCACCAGAGATGGTATTTCATTTCCTCCACCTCTGTGGTTTCATCTTGGGTTTGTAGCAGGCATGTAGATTTGCGGTTTCAGTTAGATATATGTCCACCCATTGCTATGTTATATGAACAAGGATTTATCTGTTCAACATCTGGTGCATGACTCTGAATGCACAAACTCACTGCAAGTAAACTGCTGCCTGTTGTCGCAAATTACACTGTTGGAGATGCCACATTTGCTGAAATACGTCATTGTTTTGCCTGGGATGGTTGCTGTGGTAGTCTTGATGCTGGCAGACCAGGTGGCAGTTCATGCCTAGCTCGAAACTGGTCTGGCTGTTCTGTGTGTTAGTGTAGTTAAAATGGGTATCAGGCTTATGAAAATGTGTTTAGTGTTTAAACATTATGGAATTGTTGTGAATTGCTGCATGCGGGAATCTCACTTATAACAGCTGTATCCCGTGTTATAAGGTAATGTTTAAGTGTTTCTTTGCACTGAAACTGTAAACCCCTACAGTCAGGAGAGAAGCATTACCCAGTGTGACATCCCAGTTTACTACAAGTTGCTAGACACCTGACAAACCTTTGTGGGACAGCAGAGGACAAAATACTTTGTTAATTGCTCCCCCCACATCTATGAGGAGGGGATGTGGAAGCAGACTCACCCCATCAGCTTGAACTCTGGGGGAAGGGGATCTTCCTGCTGCTTGGACTCTGAGGGGCAAGGATTACTAAGCATAAGCAAGAGATCCTCATTGCTTAGCTCTAAAGGACATATCAGCTGTTGATGACCTTTGTAACAGTATTAATTAGCACAAAGTAAACATGGACTACAGCAGGGTTTCTTAAACTGGGGGTCGCGACCCCCCGGGGGGTCGCGAGCTCCTGCCGCCGCAACTCGCGGCGGGGACTGGGGGAGCCCGCCCGCTGCGGGGACTGGAGGGGTCGTGCCTGGCCGATGGACCAGGAAAAGGGGTCGCGGTCTCAAGAAGTTTGAGAACCGCTGGACTACAGGGACTACAGGCTCTCCTCCCACATTTCTGATTTATTCAGAGCAGGGATTTGCAATACCTGGTTTACTAGACTCGATCTAGACACATCAATCTCTGTGCACTCAGATAAACGTGCTGCTGGAATTCAGTGGGAAAGAGAAATCAAAGCTAGGGAGCCTGTAATTTCCCATAGAGGGTGGCTTTTGCATTTCTATTTTTAGCGGTGTGCTAACGTCAGTGAGATGCAGACAGCATGCCAGAGGGAAGTCATAAGGGAGCGGGATTTTGGAAGGGGTTCGTCACAGGGCATTCTGCCATGCTCCCGAGCTAGAAACTCTAGGTTTTCTCTTGCTCTCACTTCCATCATTTTTTCTGGGCGGTGTTACTCCACTGACATCAATGGAGCTCGTCACGATTTATACCACTGGGAACGAGAGCAAACTAAGTCCCATAAATCCAGATCCCTCGATAGTCCCCCACCCCCCCACGCACACAAGAAAGGCTCCATGAATTTAACATTCAGGTTATCGAGGGAATTCTCCTTTACAACAATGGACCATGAATAGTGTGTCTCATTTATATTTAGGAAATAAAGCTGCAGAATACACAGGAGGCTTCCATAGCGTGTGTGGGTTCCAAGCTGCCACCTGGAGTATTCGTTCAGGCTAGTAAAAATGCTCTCGTTGGGGTCAATGTTAACAGGAAAGTAAAACACTTGGACATAACAGACACTGCCCAGCTTGAGGGGCTCAGCCCTGACCTTTGACCTCTGGATGCGGAAGGCATCCTACCCCGTCTCCTAAGCAACCCAAGTGCTCTGTGCCCTTCCCCCAGTGCTAGAAGAAATGGGAGGTGAGTGAGGATTAACCCCGTGTACACTGGGAACAGAGAACTGCTGGTTCTGTGGTTTCAGATGAGCATAAGAGGACTTGAGCTCAAAATCCTGAAAGCTGCATTTTGCAGGACGTGCCTAGTGGAGCATTGCAGTCAGTTGTATCTACACACAATCTCACTCCGGCAGTCACACTGTCTGCAGCCATGTGTTCCGGGCACCAGCACTCACAGAAGCAGTCAGAATTTAGACAGGGTTTAATATGCTTGTTATTGCACAGTATAAATATTGGAACATCAGAAGATGCACCAGATGTGAACTGTGATCACCCGCAGAGAACAACACTGGGACCAAGACTCCACTGCAGCAACGGCTGTGACTCCAGGGATTGGATGGAGCAGGGGGGGGTCATCCTTACATCATATCCTATGTTTAATTGCGAGCTTACATGGAGGAGAACAAGGGAGGGGGTGAGGGGGTAAATCACAGATTATATCCTCTTTTCCCAGAGAACTTGAAGATGGGAAGGGTGGAAAGGAGAGAGACAGGGGAACAGGAAGAGAGGCAGAGAGGACAAGATGCACTTCCACCAGCTCTGGCAACTCCTGAGGATGAGCCAGGCTTGCCTAAATCCTGGAAGGATGAGCAGCAGCAGAATATCTTGCAATCACTGCTGGCGGCCAACAAGGGCTTATGACCAAGTGGAGGAAATTAGCCGACCACAGGAGACCAGGGCAGGTGTGAGAGACACGCACGGCCGAAAAGTCACTGAACGGAGAAGATTTTCTGACCATGCCCTTGCCCTGCACCCCAGCCAAGGATTTCAGGACTATAGAGCCCATGCCAAGTCTTAGCCAGCACTCAGCAGTGAGGTTGATTGGTCTGATGGATTTGAACTCAAGCTCCAAGCAGGGCTGTAAGCTGTGATGCTGCCCTCAGCACAAAGTGAGCATGGATGCAGCCAAAGGTCTCTGTTGGCTGGGGTCCTTCCTCTGATGATGGTCATGATCCCACAGCCTCTGCTCCCCCTGAGTTCCCATCACTGCCAGCTCCCTCCAGGAGGGGGATGGAAGCAAATGCCTGAACACAGCAACTTGTTGTGTGTCATCTGTCCTCCCTGCCTAGGCAGCCAGGTGGATACAAGGAAGAAGGCAAATGTATCAGTGGCATTACAAGGTACTTGAAGGTGGTCCTAATTTAATGGGATCAAGTTCCAGGCTAGTGCCCTGTCAAGTGTCTTCAGTCTGTGCTCTAGCTAATGCTTCACCCAGACAGTGCTGAAGCTTCTCTCTGCCACACCTGGGAAACTGGGGAAGGTTAGAGCCCATTGGAGCCGCAGTCCCGACACAGCTCAGTCTCCGCTCGCAGTGCACACACAGGGATCTACACACATCCGAGCTACAACACAGGACAAAACACACAGTACTGGCAACTACAAACCCCCACAGGGGGACACACACACCAATGCCCACACCACATACAGATATCCATGCAGTCCTGCTCACAATCACTACACACAGACATCTACCTACAGACACAGCCCTGAAACCAACTTTGTACAAGGGCCCGCATACACTCCCATATCTATATGCACTCAGAGTACATCTACTTCTCCAGGGACTCATAGAGCCCTGGTCACTGCACCTACCAATCTAATCCTCTTTGATCTTCTGCATCTAAACATTTCCTTTGTGGACCCACAATGGCAGTAGAAATCCACACAGCCCACCGTGAAACGACACGGCTCCCTACCACTCACACAGATGCAGGTTGCTTGCTGTACCCCACTGAGCCATATGGGAAGAGATGGGCCCCACTCTTGTGTAGATGTTACAAAGTGAGCTGGGATGTCAGATTATGGCAAACCTGAGCGGGCAAGGCAGTTTGATCCTGGTAGCTGGGCTGCTGAAGAGGCTAGCTGCCTGGAAACCCCTGGATACCAGAAGTAGGCTCTGGCCCAAAAGCACAGGAGATTCCCAATGATTCCCAACGAAGCCAGTCACACTTTGTGATGGTGCCAAATGGCCAGCTTTAGCCCTGGAAGAGTTAAGTGCTGGGGGTCCATATCCCAGACATCCAACCTGTCCAGCATGTAGTTAACTGCCAGCACAGCCCTGTGGTGCTAAGAGGACACACACCACTGCAGTCATTGCAGGAGAGAGAGATTTTGTTGGATGGAACAGTCTGTTTGCCAGCATCTTTCCCTTTTAAGCTGCACCCCCAAAGCCTTGGGGGCAGGAGAGTCAGGGACACCCAGCACAGAAGCCAACTTCCACGCATGGTCATGCAGGAACAAGGGCAGTTAGCTGTAGAACACGGGCTTGCGATGTATGCGCACCACGTTGTACGTATTTAATCCCGGGGCGTCAAAGCCGGGAGACAGACCCTTGCGGTCGAAAGGATAGAAATTAAAGAGCTGCCCGTCCTGGGTCTCCAGTGAGACTGAGGCAGAGCCTAGATGCAGAATGCATGGGAACTCCTTGTCAAAAACCACCTGGAAGACTCGGTCTTCCAGGTGGTGGAGCTTGATTGTCCGGTAGTTTTCAGGGATCAGCTCTTCTATGTGGGGCCCAAACTGTTGCATGACCAGAACTCCAGTGGGCCCACCTTTAATCTCGTAGAAGGTCAGGTTGGAGTAAGTGTAATAGCCGACGTAAGGGGCGGGGTTTGGGGGTGGGCTCAGGTTCTTCTCCGCCTCCCGGAACGCTGTCTCCATGGCAGGGATAAGGTACTCGTATGTCTGGGTCACAAGATCTCCCCCTTGGGGCCTAGGCCCCGCCATCAGCACTATGAAGCTTAAGCGGAGCTTGGGGACAAGGGAGAAGGTGGCCGAATAGCCATCGAGGTCGCCATCCTTCCTGATAATATCATAGCCCAGTTGCTCATTGATCTCCCAGGGTGTGCCAGTCTTGTTGGCAAAGTATTCACTGGAGCACTTAAAAAGAGGTGTCAGCATCGTCTTGACCGTGTCAGGTTCCAAAAGGCGCCGGTGGTAGGTGCCTAGGAAGACCATCGCCAGCTTGGCCAGGTCAGCGGCTGTGGAGTACATCTGGCCAGATGGCCTGTACCAGCCCAAGTCATAAAGGGGGGCAGGCTGCCCACTGCTATAGAACCCGACGGCCATTTGGGAACGGATCGGTGGTGTGATATCAAAGCCAGTGTCCTCCATGCCCAAGCGGTCCAAGATATTCTCTGAGACCCACCGCTGGTACTCCCCTTCGGCGGCATGATCTGCCAACACGTGGGCCATCAGAGAGAAAGCCAAATTACTGTAATGGCACCTGAAATGAGAAAGAAATGTCATCTTCAGAACAGGGTTGAAACTGTAATGCTGGCAGTTCAGGTTCCCCGTTATGCCAAGGCCCCAGGCCACACTGATCTCTCACAACTGCATAGCTGGAAATGAGTCTTGCTTACTTGTGTGTCAGCATCACCAAATTCGATACTAGATGTTAAGTTGATAAGAAAGTGTTTAGTGTTTTATAAAATGTGTGTAGGATGCTGCATTATTGTTCTCACTCAACTATGCCTCATAGGGGTCTCCAAACTTTATGAGACTGGGGCCATATCAGATTTTTGAAGGGGCTTTGTGGGCCGAAGCAACTGTGAAAAAATGCAATATATGCAAATATATGCAAAATCACTCCCTTTGCTCCTCTGGCCGCTGGCACTCACCCCTCCGCACATGGGGCCGCCGGCAGCAGCTTGCGGGATGGGGGTGCAGCGGTGGCTTCTCCACATGCCTGCTCAGCTGGAGGGCCAGACAAATCGAAGCCGCAGGCCAGGTACGGCCCCCGGGCCGTAGTTTGGAGACCCCATAATGTAATAGCAAACATTTGCATTGTATATACCCCTGTAACTACGTAATCCATCAAATGAGAAAGAAGCAAATGATGGTGTCTTACAAGAAGATGTTAAATCCTCCTCATTAAACACAAATGAGTCATTGTGTGACATCAAGGATCAAAGACAAAGAGTCTTGTAGCACCTTATAGACTAACAGATCTTAGGGATTATGATCTTTCGTGGGCTAAGACCCACTTCATCAGATGAATGCTGTGGAAATCTCCAGAGGCAGGTAGAAATATGCAGGCAAGATAGCAAGGTAAATTCAATCAGGGAGGGTGAGGCCCACTTCCAGCAGCTGATCTGGAGGTGTGAACACCCACTGAGGAGAAACTGCTTTTGTAATTGGCGAGCCGTTCACAGTCTTTGTTTAGTCCAGACCTGATGGTGTTCACACCTCCAGATCACCTGCTGGAAATGGGCCATCAGAGAGAAGGCCCTGATTGAATTTACCTGGCTATCTTGCCTGCATATTTATACCTGCCTCTGGAGATTTCCACAACATTCATCTGATGAAGTGGGTCTTAGCCTACGAAAGCTCATGATCCCTAAGATCTGTTAGTCTATAAGGTGCTACAAGACTCTTTGTCACTTTTGCAGATCCAGACTAACATGGCTACCCCTCTGATACTAAGGATCCAAGACTTTGTTAACTGCATTGCCCTCTCCCCTTGTCCTGTGAAGAAGGAACCTGTGTGGGAATTGCTGCTGTCAGCTTGGTTTCTGTGAGAAGAAGAAGCTTTAACTATAGACACAAGAAAAAAGTCTTTATCTCTGAACTGTTTGGAGGGCAGAACAACTGAACGGGAACATGGAGATTCCTGGCAGATTACTATATCTCTGCTACCATTTGAAATGATAGACTGTGACTCACAGGTACATCTGTTTTTACCTGCTTTAACCTCGGAGTAACTCTCATTCCTTTTTTTAACCTAACAAGCCTTTAGTTATTTTACTGTAAAATTGGGTAAAGCTGTTGTCTTTGATGTAAGTTTAATGTACAAATTGACCTGGGGTAAGTGACTGGTCTCTTGGGACTGGAAGCAACCTGAATATTTTGTGAGTCTATTAGGGTAAGTGACCATTTATCACGTAGTCCAACTTGCCTGGCTGGGAAGATAGACTGGAGTGTCCGAGGGAGCGGTCTGTGACTCCATTGTGATACTATTGTAGTGCTTTGGGAGCTCACATTTGTTCCTGGGTTGGTGAAATCTAATTCTAGAACAGACCACCAGCTTGGGGTGTCCGCCCCGGTTTTGACAGTCTGCCCTGAGGTTGGCACTTATGGTCCAGAGCCACTCCAGACAGAGTGACAGCAACAACCCTACCTCCAGAGATTCCACAGCATTAGGCATTCTATAAAAGCCACAGGCAGATTGTGATGTGGTGTGCTAATGGGAACTAAGAAAAGATATTTCCAAACCCTACTCTCTTGTGCCCTGAACCCACCTTTAAGTTTCAAAGGGACGAAGGGCAGGCAGATTGGGTGCAGAACGGAGGAAGAAAGAAAGAGGAGCAGAGGTCTTGCCATTCTGAACTGCTGGTAAGTCAGGAAATGTAGAAGGGAGGATTCCTACAGCAGCATTAATTTAGCCACACTGATTCAAATAGTCATAGATTCTGAGGCCAGAAGGGACCCCTGTGATCATCTACTCTGGTCTCTTGTATAACACAAGCCAGAGAACGTCCCCCCCCAAAATTCCTAGAGCATGTCTTTTAGAAAAAATATATGTGTGACCTGTCGATATCACTGTCCACATTTAGCAATAGGGATTGGAAATACTACACCCAATAAATGCCAAAAGACACCACTGAAAGAACAGCTAATTCTGCATTTCCTGCCATGTTGTTTTTAGTTGCTCAGCAGACAGTGCATTAAGTTTTCTGCACTTCATTTCTCTTCACTGTTTTTTTTAAAGGAAGGATAGGGCTGAAGGCCTGTCGATGCAAAAGTGCACCGTGTCTCTCAGGAGCAAGCCATAAAAGTCCCAGCTAAGCTGCTTTGCAGACTTAACATGGCACAAGCATTGAAACCACCTTTAGGTGGCAAAAGCACTTAAATTGCTTTGCGTCTGTAAGGCAGCATCACGGCAATGTTAAGTCCTTAAGGAAACATAAGTGCTTGAGTCCTGTAAGTCCATAAGCTGTTTTAAAAGTCTGAAGCTCGAATGGTGTCTATTGACATAACACAGAGAAGTTCGACACTTCACAAACAACACACATGGGCACACTTCGTCTTTCTAGAAGTGTTTTCAACCAGTCGTAATGTTGTTATTTGAAATGGGGTTTTATTTCCATGCTGGGTATGGCCATAATTCTCAATACACTCCATACACACCAAGCTCAGCCATTTTTGAACTAACTGGGAACAAGGGCACGATGATCCATTTAAACAGCAGGAAAATATATATTTTTTCCTCCCTACACTTATATCGCAAAAGTGCCTGAAAATATTCTGTTCAGAGTTCCCAGAAAAATGGTTCCATCGCATGGCTGCAAAGACAGGAAATGTTCCTGGGAAAAGATGAACTTCTCAGAAAGTTATGGGCGTGTATGGACATGGGGGAAAAATCAAAGTACTTTTGACACCTGAAGTACCAAGGTGCTCAGAGACCAGCAAGTCATCTTGGAAGCATGCACGTACCTCAGTGAGGAGTGAGACAGGTTAACAGATCTGCAGGCCATAAGGAACCATTATGCTCATGTAGTCTGACCACCTGGCCAGGATTTCACCCAGAGTTTCCTGAACCAATCCCATAACGTCAGGTGGAGCTAGAGCAGATTGTTTAGAAGCAGATCTCCACTCTGCCTGTAAAGATTTCCCCCGTAGCGAAGACCAGCCCTTAGTGTGATGGAGAATTCGCCACGTCCCTAGGCAAGTTGTTCCAATGATTAATTACCCTCACTAAAAATATGCAAAGTTTGAGTTTGAATGTGTCTACTGCCAGCTTCCAGCCACTGGAGCCTGTTCTGCCTGTGTCCCCTAGATTGATGAGGGCTCTATTATCAGACAACTTATATTTTTGGCATTTTCTAACTGTTAAGTGCTTGACATTGCCACCCAGGTAATGGTCTTGGTTTTTTTATTGCAATGGATGTTTATAGATATTATGGACAATGTGTTGATTTTCATGTAATTTCTTTATCGGATAACTGGATTTTTTTCTGGGATGGATCACCGAGACATCAGCCTGTGCCTTCTCCACTGCAGATGTCAAGTCTGTCCCATCCTTTTCTACTAGACACAGCTCAGCCATGGTACCCAGGGTTAATATGGTAGAATGGCCCCCTGCTGACTGTGCTGCCACTAGTTCAGGGGTGAGAAAACGATGGCCCGCGGGCCACATCTGGCCCATGAGACCATCCTACCCAGCCCCTGAGCTCCCGGCTGGGGAGGCTAGCCCCTGTCCTCCCCCCGCTAACCCCCTTCCCTGCAGCCTCAGTTCTCTGCACCACCAGAGCTCTGGCCCGCTGCTCCTGGGCAGCACTGCAGCGGCCTGGCGGGCTCCAGCGTGGCTGTGTGTCTAGCTCCGGCAGGCCGCGCGACTGCCAGACACGCTGCTCTGAGTGACACGGAAAGGGAGCGGGGAGCAGGGGGATTGGATAAGGGGCAGGGAGTCCCAGGGGCGGTGAGGGGACAGAGAGCAGGGGGTGGTGGGATGGGTTGGAGGTTCTGAGGTGGAGAGTCAAGAGGCGGGCAGTGGGAGGGGGTCAGATAGGGGGCGGGGCCAGGCTGTTTGGGGAGGCACAGTCTTCCGTACCCGGCCCTCTATACAATTTTGCAACCCCGACGTGGCCCTCAGGCCAAAACGTTTGCCCACCCCGACCTATTTGCTAATGGTGACTTCCAAACTGTTCCACTTTGTCTTTTCTCTCTCTAATGGTACCTGAGTGAATGATGTGTGTTAAAGGAGAGCGAGGATCGCAGGCACTGTACGGTAACAGGAAGGAGCTGCCTGCACCGCTTGCCGCTCTGGTTCTGACTCCTTAGCAGTTAAGCAGTCGCCAGATATTAGCCAAGAGACGTGCAAGTCATGCATACACCTGACCTGGTTCCTGGGTCAACTACCAGAACATCATCCTTCAGGAGAGCGAGGGCATCTTGGGTGCTTCCTCTCCACAGCAGACTGGTGGACCGCAATCTCCTGGGCAGCCCTGTGCCAGGGGAACAATAGGAGACAAACAGCAAGAGACAAATAGTGATTTTTGTTGGGGTAACACCAAGATTCACTCACTGAGGCTGGTCAATATTGATCCAAAATGGGAGAGTCAAAGACAAAGGAAAACAGCCGTGATTCATTACACTCCCTACCAGAGAGCCAGCAAAGGTGCTACTTACCCCCAGACCCATAGACTTTATGGCCAGAAAGGACCATCATGATCATCTAGTCTGACCTGCACCTCACAGGCCATAGACCTTCGCCCACCCACTCATATAATCGACCTATAACCTCTGGCTGAGTGACTGGCGTCCTCAAATCAGGATTTAAAGACTTCAAATTACAGGGATTTTGCCATTTACCTGCAAGTGACCCATGCCCCATGCTAAAGAGGAAGGCAACCTCCCGCCCCCTTAGATCGCTGCCAATCTGACCCAGGGGAAAAAACCCTTCAGTACAGCAGTGTACAGAACTCTACTGGCCAATCACTCGAGGTTATCAGGTAAGAGCTGACCCTCACTTTCCTGCCAAACTAGTTCTGCTTCTTTTTAGTAAAATGTCTTGAAGAATTATAAAAGCCTAGCTGGATCCAAGCATATGCAAGAGCCTTTTGGAAGAACAGAAGAAGATAAGAACGGCCGGACTGGGTCAGACCAAAGGTCCATCCAGCCCAGTATCCTGTCTACCGACAGTGGCCAATGCCAGGTGTCCCAGAGGGAGTGAACCTAACAGGTAATGATCAAGTGATCTCTCCCCTGCCATCCATCACCCCCCTCTGACAAACAGAGGCTAGGGACACCATTCCGTACCCATCCTGGCTATTAGCCATTAATGGACTTAACCTCCATGAATTTATTGCAGAAAGGGATCAACAAATCCCAGCCCGAGCTTTCAAGTGAACACGTTCCATTAGCTTAGTAGCTCCTGCAGAATAGCTCCCCTTACATCCCCACTTGTTATATATTTATAAATGTCAGGAACACCCATGGATGTTGTTGTTTTTTTTTTAACATTTTCCAAACTTGTTTCTGTCCCAAAGTGATTTTTTGTTGCACTTTGTGCTAAATTCCTCCAGACTTTTTGGCGTTGGCAGAGAGTGAAAACAGTTCACTTCTCCCACTGGAAATAAAACACACTTTTATCACACTTTTCAGAATAGGGCTCCATTAAACAACCCCTCGAGGCCACAATCTCAGCATAACATCCTAGCTGCAGTGACTTCATTACACAAACTGAGGACCCGGACGCAGGGCCAGCGACAGAAATTTGGGGGCCCCCTACTCTGACTGTTTGGGGGCCCCCCAGCCCAGCAGGCCCTCCCCCCAGCTGACAGCGGCTGGGGGGGCGGAGCCCAGCCGGGGGCCCCCCAGCCCAGCCAGCGCTCCCCCCCACCCAGCCAGCGCTCCCCCCCAGCTGACAGCGGCTTGGGGGGGAAGCCCAGCCGGGGGGCCCCCCAGCCCAGCCGGCCCCCCCCCCCAGCTGACAGCGGCTGGCAGCAGGGCGAGCCCGGGAGCGGCGCGAGCCGCCCTTTCTCCCCCCCCCGCGCCCTTTCTTTCTCCCCTCCCCCCCCCCGCGCCTTCTCCCCCGGACTGCGCCGCTGCCGCCGGCTGGCTCACTGCTCCTGCCGGGGCCAGGCGCGCTCGTCCGGAGGGAGCCGCGCCGCCTCCCCGCCCCTTCCCCGCTCTCCAGGCCGGGCGACAAGGGGGGACGGACGACTACGGGTACAGCTGTGTACCGGGCCCCGGACTTAAGGCCCCCCCCCTAAAGTCCGGAGCCTGGTACAGCTGTACACGTAGTACCCCCCTGTCGCCGGCCCTGCCCGGACGGGTAGAACCTGGAACTGGCCATGGGCCGAATCCTCAGCGGTGTAGGGCCTGAGCATGGTTTGGGGGGAAGGTGTGACCGAGAGGGTAGAAGCGATAGAAAAATGACTTTCTTTGTATCGAGATCAGGGAGCACTTGCCAAGAGTCGTAGATTGTTAATCCAGAAGGGACCACTGTGATCCTCATCTGACCTGTATAAAAAAGGCCATAAAATGTGGGCAAAGTGTAATGGTTTAAATAGAGCTTCCCAGCCAGTCGGTGGGGCAGGATCAGGAGCTTTGTGGGTGGGGCCTTTTGTAAACTAGAGCATCACTGGCCCCCTTCTCCCCTGCTGCGGGGTGGTGGTTGTAGTCTGAGGCCTGCATAGGGTTCTGGAGGCGTGGGTGGAGGCCCACGATCTGTCACGCAGGCCAGGGAACTGCTGTTCCCATAGCAGACTTGCACAGGAAGTGAAAACACTTAATTATGCACCTTAATGGCCTGATCCTACAACATCCTGAGAACCTTCTGGGAGACACTGAAGGCCCTCTTCTCTCATTGGCTTCAGTGGGAGTACGGGCACCCAGCACCAAAAAGAATTGCCAGGTCTCCGGTTTTCGGCTGGAACGTCCGGTTGGTGGCACAGGCAGGCTCCCTACCCGGCGCTACGCGACTCCCGGGAAGCTGC
Organism: Sternotherus odoratus; assembly: GCA_032164245.1. Classification (NCBI taxonomy): domain Eukaryota; kingdom Metazoa; phylum Chordata; order Testudines; family Kinosternidae; genus Sternotherus; species Sternotherus odoratus. Next base: position 16,200,299 of record JAVMKO010000018.1, on the reverse strand, counting down.
CAGCATCTCCCTCTGGCTCCTAGGTCGAGGAATGGCCAGTGGGACTCTGTGCACTGCCCCCTCCCCCAGCGCCAGCTCAGCTGCTCCCATTGGTCAGGAACGGTGGCCAATAGGAGCTGAGGTGGTGGTGGTGCCTGCAGGTGCACGTGGTCACACCTTCACTGAGGAGCTGGAAGGAGATGCCGGCAGCTTTCTTGGAGCCTCCTGAGATAAGTGTCCCCTGGAGCCTGAGTCCTCTCCTGAACCCAACTCCCTGCCCCATCCTGGATCCCCCCCACACCCTGAACCCCTCATTTCTGGGCCCACCCCAGAGCCTGCACCCCGAGCCCAGAGCCTGTACCCCTTCTAACCCCCCAATCCTCCTGCCCCAGACTGGAGCCCCCACCCACATCCCCAACTCCCTGCTCCAGCCTGGAGCCTTCTCCTGCACCTCAAGAGCAACCCCACCACAGAGCCCGCACCCCCAGCTGGAGCCTTCACCCCCTCCCGCACCCCTGCCCCAACATGGAGCCCTCTCCTGCACCCCAAACCCCTCATCTCTGGCCCCATGCCGGAGCCCTCCCCTCTCCCCCCCCTCCCCGCACTCTAATCCCTGCCCCAGCCCGGTTAAAATGAATGAGTGAGCAAGGGTGGGGGTGAGCAAGCAATGGAGTGAGGGGGTTGGAGTGGGGGGGCGGGGCCTCGGAAAAGGGTTGGGGGAAGGGTGTTCAGTTTTCTGCAGCTAGAAAGTTGGCCACCCGAGCACCAAACAGGCAAGGCTCAATCCCGTGCAGAGTAGGGCGCGGATCCAGTAGCACATCCCTAAGTAGCACCAGGGACTGGGAAGTTCAGAGCAAGGTACGGAAATCTTCAAATTAGGGCGTGAACAAGCATAACCCAAAAAAGGAAGGTCGTCGATTTACGCAACACACTTTGTGAATTGCTCCGCCAAGTGTAGTCCTAATTATTTAGAGCCACATTTCATCGTATAATTAATACATAAGTACATTTCAGTCTAGCAAACTCTTAGCAATCATAGCACTTCACTCCAGCACTATCTCTGCTCAGAGGCGGGAGTGGATTTTTCCAGCATGCAGATCAGAGAAGTCAGGGAAGTGAGGCTGCATTTCATATTACTGTTTATTCTGTAAAAAGCCATCGCTGAGATAGACATCGTGTGCAACTCTGCAGCCTTAAATTTGCTATTCAAATCTTAACTTTTGCATTTCCTGACTTTGTGGTTTTAACTGTGTAACTATAACATTGTTGGGATTCACTTTCAAAATCTTCCTTCCCTAATTACAAGACTGGGATGGTGTATGCAGCTAACCCCACCTTGCTGACAATAAAAACATGCATGTGTTGTGTTTACTCTGTAAGGTGCTTTTCATCCCTTGGTTTTAAAGCACCTTACAATGGTGTGTTAGCATCATTATCCCCATTTTACAGGAAGAACAATGGAGGCAAAGGCAAACCCCTGCCTGCTGATGCCTGTTTCCAAAAAGATCTCAGAATAGCAAAACCAACTAATTCTGGCTTAATAATGGGTTAATTCTGGGTTAATACTGGACTCTGCACACTTCTAAAGGAGAGTCAAAGCAGGGCACTTGATGCCAGCTAACAGCATGCATTAATTACCGTACCTTTTGAGGGATTTCCAGGTTACATCAGGCCCTGCCATCTACAGCTACTTTAATATCGAAGTTACTCATTTATAAGAGAAACAGCAGATGAAGAGCCGTCCCTTAGCAACAAACACCAGGCTATCCAAGGAATACCAGATCAGGAGGCCATACAGCTAGCGTTTCAATGATAGAAGCTATATCCCTTCCAAACAAAGAACCTTTAACATTTCCCTGCCTCCCAACTCCAACACTCTGGGCTGGAGCAAAACTGGCGAGAAGAAGCGGCCTCGCACTTCGTCCCTGATTTCAATGCAGGAGCCTGAATTGCAAAGACAAATTATTCTGGCAGGAAACAGCCAGGAATCCAGCCACTCCCACTGGTTTAGCCAGGGGAAGATCTACTCATCATAGCTCAGTTGCTGGGGAGGCATAGCCCAGACAACAGACCAACTCAGTGCGCCTCCTAGTAGCTGGGCTGGAGAGAGGCTCTTTGTTGGAGTGGCTGGAGGATCCTGGTTCATGCTGGCAGGGGGATGTGTGCACTGCCTGGCAAACCCACAGACAGAGGTCCTTGCACGGCTGTGACCTGTGCCCACTGGGGACGGGGAGTTTTGTTGTTTTCAGGGCCGGCGACAGGGTGGTACAACGGGTACAGCTGTACCGGGTCCCGGACTTCAGGGGGGCCCGGTATGCAGCTGTACCCCCTTGTCGCCGGGGCTGTGAGCAAGGCGCGGCTCCGGGCAACCGCTGCAGCGCTCACCAGCCCCCTCCCCCGGCACCCAGCAGCCTCCCCCGCCCCCCTTTGCTTCTCCCGGCCGGCCATGCGGCCGCAGCGCATGCGGGGATTGGGGCCCGCGGGAGGTAGGAGACCGGCGGGGGGTGGGGGGCACGGGCAGCGGGAGACCGGCGGGGGGGGGAAGCCCGCGGGCGGCGGGAGACTGGCGGGGGGGGGGGCCGCGGGCGGGGGGAGACCGGCGGGGGGGGGGGGAAGCCCGCGGGCGGCGGGAGACTGGCGGGGGGGGGGCCATGGGCGGCGGGAGACTGGCGGGGGGGGGCGGGGGGCGGCGGGAGACTGGCGGGGGGGGGCCCGTGGGCGGCGGGAGACCGGGGGAGGGGGCCCTGCGGGCGGTGGGAGACCGGGGGGGGGCCCGTATGATCTGCCGTACGGGGCCCCAAAATTCCTGTCGCCGGCCCTGGTTGTTTTAACAGGTATGTTGATGCACAGAGTCAAGCTGGAGAATTGAAGAACTGGGAATGGGGGGTTCTCTCACCTGAGAGCTGGCTAGCCATCCTGCGCAGGGTAACAGGGGATGGCTTGAGTGGCAGCGACCCCTTCTCCAGGAAGACCAGCCGATCCGCTGCGTATCTTTGTTCAGATTCCTTGAGTCGCCCCAGGGGATTTTTAATAACGAAGCTCTGGGCGTAGCGTTCCAAAGGATCATCCAGTGACGTCACCTTTCCTTCCTCCCACAGTTTGTAGAGCATGATGGTAGGGAAGATCTTGGAGATGCTGGCGATCCTGTCATGGGACAAGTGGTTACGTGGCTTCACCACCAGCTACTAGTCCAGCATTAACTAGTCCATGGACCCAGCAATGTTCCCTCTAATTTCTTACATCCAAGTGTGGAATTAATTTTGTGATGTGCACCAATATGGAGGTGATGTGTGGCAGGGGGTGTGACCAAGGGGTTCGGAGTGTGGGAGGGGGCTCAGGGCTGGGGCAGAGGATTGAGGTGCAAGGGGTGAGGATTCTGGCTGGGGGGTGAGGGCTCTGGGGTGGGGCCAGGAATGAAGGATTTGGGATGCAAGCTGCCCCGGTGCTGCGGCTGGGAGAGAGGACTCCCCCGGCTCTCTCACCAGCTTGGATCATCAGAAGGGTTGGAATCTTTGGATCCACCATGATTGAGCTGACAGAGTAACTAGGAGCAGTATTAGTCTGTTTTCCCCAATGTACATCTGCCACTAGAGGGAGCTGGGACACACACCTTGCTGGTGAGTTTCACAGCTATTTGCTGACAGCAAAGGAAAGTAGAGTCTCAACACCGAGGTTCAGTTCCAAGGTTCTATTCTGTATGGGATCCAATACCACACTCATCACCGTAGTGTCTGATGATAACAAGGTTACTTACCTGTAACTGTTGTTCTTCGAGATGTGTTGCTCACATCCATTCCACTATAGGTTAGGCACGCGCTGCGGGCCTGGTTGCCGGGTAGATTTTCCCCTAGCTGCAGACTGGGTGAGCAGGGAGCCCCCTGGAGTGGCGCCACTGAGGCACTCTATAAGTACCCCTGCGACACAGTCTGGCCCTCAGTTCCTTCTTTGCCGGCTAAACCGACAGTGGGGAAGGAGGGCGGGTTTGGAATGGATGTGAGCAACACATCTCGAAGAACAACAGTTACAGGTAAGTAACCTTGTTTTCTTCTTCGAGTGATTGCTCACATGCATTCCACTATAGGTGACTACAAGCAATACCTAGGAGGTGGGGTCGGGTTGACCCATTGCTGATCGTAAGACCGCTGACCCAAACGCCGCATCGTCCCTGGTTTGCTGGACTATGGCGTAGTGGGCGGCGAAGGTGTGGACGGAGGACCAGGTAGCCGCCCTGCAGATGTCCGTAATAGGGACTCCCTCCCGGAAGGCCGCAGAGGACGCCTGCGCTCTCGTGGAGTGTGCTGTTACTCTCTCAAGCGGCTTGTCCGCGAGTTCATAACAGGTGTGAATGCACGAGGTAATCCAGGAGGAGAGCCTTTGGGCTGAAACTGGCTGGCCCTTCATCCTCTCCGCAACTGCCACGAAAAGTTGGGTTGTTTTCCTGAATTGCTTTGTTCTATCTAAATAAAAAGCAAGAGCCCTCCTAACGTCCAACGTGTGTAATTGCTGTTCCCTTCCAGAGGTGTGTGGCTTAGGATAAAAGACTGGGAGACAAATGTCTTGATTAACATGGAAGGGAGAGACCACCTTAGGCAGGAAGGCCGGGTGGGGACGTAGCTGAACCTTGTCCTTATGGAAGATAGTGTAGGGCGGCTCGGAGGTCAGTGCACGGATCTCTGACACTCTACGAGCCGAGGTGATAGCTACTAGGAATGCCACCTTCCAGGAAAGGTGTAGTAAGGAACACGTGGCGAGGGGCTCGAACGGGGGCATCGCGAGGCGTGAGAGCACAAGGTTGAGATCCCAAGGTGGAATGGGACGCTTGACGCTCGGGTACAGCTTATCTAGACCCTTAAGGAAACGGTATACCACAGGGTCGGAGAAGACTGAGTGGTTCGACTGACCCGGATGGAAAGCCGATATGGCAGCGAGGTGGACCCGGATAGTAGAGGTAGAAAGGCCCTGATTTCTGAGGCCTAACAGGTAGTCCAATATGCGTGGGATAATAGCCTCACTTGGAACGATGTCATGTTGTGTGCACCAGGCAGAGAAACGGGTCCACTTGGCGGTATAGGTATTTCTGGTGGATGGTTTCCTACTACCCAGAAGGACGTTCTGTACCTCGGCTGAGCATAAGAGCTCAGGACCTCTCAGCCATGGAGTAGCCACGCTGTGAGGTGAAGGGACCGCAAGTCCTGGTGCAGGAGGCGACCGTGATCCTGAGAGATCAGGTCTGGCCACAGCGGGAGGCTGATGGGAGGGACCCTGGACAGCTGGAGGAGGGACGCATACCAGCATTGCCTGGGCCAAGCCGGGGCTATGAGGATGACGTGTGCCCTGTCCCGTCTGATCTTCAGGATCACCTTGTGGAGAAGCGGGATCGGAGGGAACGCGTAGAACAGGTGCCCCGTCCAGGGTAGGAGAAAGGCATCTGTCAGGGATCCCCGGGAGCTGCCTCGAAAGGAGCAGAACTGGAGGCACTTCCTGTTCTGTCTGGAGGCGAAGAGATCGATGTGGGGAAACCCCCGCCTCAGGAAGATCGGCCGGATGACATCTGGCCGAAGGGACCACTCGTGAGTCATAAAGGATCTGCTGAGGCGGTCCGCCAGGGTGTTCTGGATTCCGGGAAGGAAGGAGGCCACCGGGTGAATAGCGTGGGCTATACAGAATTCCCACAGGAGAATCGCCTCTTGACACAGGGGGCTGGAGCGGGCCCCGCCTTGCTTGTTTATGTAATACTGGGCTGTGGTGTTGTCTGTCAGCACCGCTACACAGTGACCCCGTAATGTGTCCCGGAACGCCTGGCACGCGAGCCGGACGGCCCTCAGCTCCCTGATATTGATGTGGAGGCAGAGGTCTGACTCCGACCAGCGGCCCTGGGTCCTGAGTTCCCCTAGGTGAGCTCCCCACCCTAGCGATGAGGCGTCCGTCACTAGGGACATGGACGGGCTGGGGGGAAGGAAGGGGACCCCTTGGCACACATTGTCCTGGTCTTCCCACCAAGCCAGAGCGGATAGGGTGGCTCTGGGGATGGAGAGGAGGGCGTCCATACTGTCCCTTCTCGGTCTGTAGGCCACCGCGAGCCACGACTGCAGTGGGCGTAGCCGTAGTCTGGCGTGCTGTATGACATGAGTGCACGATGCCATGTGACCTAGCAGGCTGAGGAAGACCTTGACCGTAGTCATCGGACAGTTGCGTAGCTGTCTGATGGCCGACTGGATAGTGAGGAACCGAGGCTGGGGCAGGGATGCCCTTGCTACCGTGGAGTCTAGTAGGGCTCCCATGAACTCTATGTTCTGGGTAGGCTCCCGGGTGGACTTCTCCCTGTTGAGAAGGATTCCCAAGCGGTCGAACGTGCTGATAACGAGCCGCACGTGAGCTGACACTTGGTCCCTGGAGGTGCCTCGGATCAACCAATCGTCGAGGTACGGGTATAAGTGTACCCCGCGGCGCCGAAGGAATGCCGCTACTACCGCCATACACTTTGTGAACACCCTGGGTGCGGTGGACAGGCCGAAAGGTAGGACGGCAAACTGATAGTGTTCCCCCGCTACCAGGAAGCGGAGGTAACGTCTGTGTGAGGGTTTGATGCTCACGTGAAAGTAAGCGTCCTTCATATCGAGGGCAGCGAACCAGTCTCCCGGATCCAGAGAGGGAATGATAGTGCCCAAGGTGGCCATGCGGAACTTGAACCTGATCATGTAGGTGTTGAGTTCGCGCAGGTCCAGGATGGGCCGGAGGCCCCCTTTCGCCTTGGGGATCAGGAAGTAGCGGGAGTAGAACCCCTTCCCCCTGAACTCCTGCGGTACGGGCTCGATGGCTCCCAGTGCGAGGAGCGACCTCGCCTCCTGTACGAGGAGTTGCTCGTGAGAGGGGTCCCTGAAGAGGGACGAGGAGGGTGGGTGGGTGGGAGGAGTGGAGGAGAGCTGGAGCGAATATCCCACCTCCACCATGCGGAGGACCCACTGGTCTGATGTAATGTCTGACCATGCACGGCGGAAGTAGGACAGACGGTCTCCAAAGGGAGGATCCAGGTTTATGATTGGTGAACTGCCCTCGGGCGCACCATCAAAAGTTGGATTTGGGCCCCTGGGAAGGCTTAGAGCCTTGTTGTTTCCCGCCCTGCCTAGGCCCTTGCCGCCGGCGGTAAGGGCGGCTTCTCCTGAGGGAGGAGTCCTGGGGCGGGCGCGCAGGTGGGAAGAATTTCCTGCGTGGCGGGATGAAGGGACGCCTCTGTGGACCTGGGGTGTGCATGCCCAGGCCTTTGAGGGTTACCCCCCTGTCCTTGAGGGCCTGGAGACGGGCATCCGTATCCTCCGAGAAGAGGGACTGTCCCTCAAAGGGGAGGTCCTGGATTTTAAATTGCATGGCCGGGGCTAGGTTGGATGACGAGAGCCATGCTGCCCGGCGGAGGGCAATGCCCGAGGCCATTGTTCGGGCCGCAGAGTCGGCCGAGTCCAGGGCCGCTTGCAGGGCATGACGAGATATGTCCCTGCTTTGGAGCAATAGGGCCCTGAACTCCTGTTTGCCCTCCTGCGGGAGAGCAGTCTCAAATTTAGTAAGGGCCTCCACCGTGTCAAAATGGTGCCTACTCAGGAGTGCCTGATGGTTGGCGACTCTGAGTTGTAGGCCCCCGGAGGAATAAACTTTCCTGCCGAAGTGGTCCAACCTTTTGGCCTCTTTGGCCTTGGGGACCTGCGCCTCCTGCCCGTGGCGCTCCTTGTTATTAACAGAGTCCACCACCAGGGAGGAGGGCGTGGGGTGAACATACAAGTATTCATATCCCTTGGCTGGGACAAAATAACGCTTCTCCACCCCACGAGCAGTGGGGGAGATAGAGGCGGGGGTCTTCCAAATTACCGCCGTGTGGAGTTTAATAGTATTAATGAACGGCACTGCCACCCGTGCCGGAGTGCCCTTAGTTAACATGGTGGTGACCGGGTCGTCCACCACTGGGACCTCTTCCAAAGGCAGGTTCATGTTTTTAGCAACTGCCTGGAGGAGATGTTGGTAACTGGAGAGGTCCAAGGCGGGCGGGCTAGTTGATGAAGTGCCCACCACTGCCTCTACCCCTACGGGGGAGGCGTAGGGACCCGGCTCCATAGGGCTACGTACCGTGGAGGGCTGGACTGCCGATGATGGTCCTGCCAGCACGTCCACTGGACCCTCTGAGCTCACCGGGAACCCGGGTTCAGACTGGGTTTCCCGGGGCCGATCGTACCCCCATGCCGCCCACTCTGACCAGGCAGGGTTCTGGGTGACTTGGACTGGTCCCGCCGAGCGAGGGGCCCGCGTGCCGGCGGACTCTCGACGCTCCCGGTGCCGTGGGCTTCTCGACCGGTGCCGGGCGGTAAGGTGCCCATCCGAGGAGTCGTGGCTACCCGAACGGTGCCGCCTCGGGAAGTCTCGGTGCCGAGACGATGATCGGTACCGGGGGGACCTTCGGCGCCGCGACGGGGTCCGGTGCCGCTCTCTACACTCCTGGTGCCGTGGGCTTCTCGACCGGTACCGGGCGGTATGGTGCCCATCCGAGGAATCGTGGTTACCTGAATGGTGCCGCCTCGGGGAGTCTCGGTGCCGAGACGATGATCGGTACTGGGAGGACCTTCGGCGCCGCGACGGGGTCCGGTGCTGCTCTCTACACTCCCGGTGCCGTGGGCTTCTCGACCGGTACCGGGCGGTATGGTGCCCATCCGAGGAATCGTGGCTACCTGAACGGTGCCGCCTCGGGGAGTCTCGGTGCCGAGACGATGATCGGTACCGGGAGGACCTTCGGCGCCGCGACGGGGTTCGGTGCCGAGACGACGAGCAGTGCCTGGACGCGGAGCGGCTTGTGGAGCGACGTCTCGGACGGTCTCGGCGCCAGCTGAGGGACCGGTGCCGGGAGTGCGACCGGTGCCGAGAGTACGACCGGCCCTTACCAGGGTGCCGGGACTCTGATCGGCGGCCAGAGCGCGAGTGGCGCGAACGGCCAGGAGGAGACCTTGAGCAGGGTCTCAACTCCTTGCAGCGCCGAGACTGCGACCGGAGCCGGGCGGGTGACCGTTGCCGGGAGTCTGGTCGGCGCTGCGAGATCGAGCGGTGTCCATGCCCTGCCGGGCTCCGACACGCGATCTCTGCCTCGGTCATGGGCGGCCTGCCCGTCGACCGGACTTGTTGCTGCGGGGCGTCCCCGGCAAGCAACCCTCTCGCAGCAGTACACGCCTCCATCATGGAGGGAAGCTGCTGCGGAGTTGGCACCCCAAGTGGCAAGACCACTGGCACCGGACTCGACGGGGCCTCCTGCGGCGCCGGAGTCAGCGGTGCGGGTGCTGGCGGCTCTTCCTCAGGTCGGCTCCCCGGAGAAGGCTGAGGTCGCGGCACTGGTACCGACGGCTGGACGCGGTCCGGAGCAGGGCGAAGTTGAGCGCTCCTCTTCCGCTTGGTGCTGGGGGAGCGCGACCGGTGCTGAGGCTTGGCTCTCGGCGGTTTGAGTGCGGGGTCCGGTGCCGCACTGGAGTCCGGGGCCGCCTCCATCAGGACGTGCCGCAAGCGGGATTCCCTGTCTTTGCGGGTCCTGGGCTGAAGGTACTGCAGATCTAGGAAGAAACTGCCAAGTGCACTTACCAGGCACTTGAGAGGCACTTAGAGTGTGGGTCTCCCACAGGCGTAGGCTTCCCACACTCTGAGTGCTTGAATACCGGAGCCTTGAAGACAGAGGCTCCGGCAGCAGGGAAAAACCCCTGCACTGACTCTTTACACTACAAAGACTATGTAAACTAACTAACAACAACTGCTAACAACGAACAATTAAGAGAACAATCGACTAGCTAGGAGATAAGGAGAACGCTGAAAAGCAGAACTCCTCTTCCGACTACCAGCTCGAGCGGTAAAGAAGGAACTGAGGGCCAGACTGTGTCGCAGGGGTACTTATAGAGTGCCTCAGTGGCGCCACTCCAGGGGGCTCCCTGCTCACCCAGTCTGCAGCTAGGGGAAAATCTACCCGGCAACCAGGCCCGCAGCGCGTGCCTAACCTATAGTGGAATGCATGTGAGCAATCACTCGAAGAAGAACTGGGTTTTATGGCTCATTACAACAATTTGCAACACATCCTACTGCTGCTAGGCCTTCATTTTAGATGGTCTCCTAACAGCCTGTGGGAAATCCTTATCTTAACAATCTGTCCCACCCTGTATTTAGCTCAGACACTCTGATTACTGTTCCGACCTGAGGAAGGGCTCTGTGACTCTCGACAGGTGTCCCTTCCACCAACAGAGGCTGGTCCAATAAAAGATATTTCCTCACCTCCCTTGTCTCTCTCAAGTGCTGGGACCAACACGCCTAGGCTACAACAACACTGCCAACAAGACTGTTTCATTGCAACTGCCCCTGGTGCGCATTAAAGGGAGGATCTGTGATGCTGTTCCATCCTCATTGCCCCATATTTGGAAGAAGTCGGGTTTTTTTAAGATTTCAGAATGTATTTATGTAATTGAATTGCTCTGAAGTGTATACATCCCTCCCACTGGCTGTCTGCCGGGACATGGCGACCGTAATTCTTAATTACAAAAACAGCTTCTCCTCTCTCCGAGTTCACACCTCCAATTCAGCTGCTAGAGGAATACCTCACCCTCCCTGATTTGAGTTAACAAGCTGGTTCAGCCTGATTGGACTAACCTTGTTACCTCCTACCTGGTTCTTGCCTACTTATCTATACCTGCCCCTGGACACTTCCACTGCTTGCATCCGACAAAGTGGGTATTAGCCCACGAAAGCTTATGCTTCAAAACTTTATAGTTAGTCTTTAAGGTGCCACAGGACTCTTTGTTACCTTTGTGATTCTCCACTAACCCAATAGCTAAATCATCCCCAATTCCTGCTGTGTAACCCAGCAAACCCTACCTGTAAACGGTGTACTCGTTGGGCATCGCTGAGAAGGGATCAGAGCCGTTCTTCTTCCCAAAGTTGCCCGTCCAGAGCACGGTGTCATTGTAGATAACAATGGCCGACATGGCAGGGAGGCCTGGGCTCTGGATTTTATGGCGCAGAAGCATGTCCACCTAGGAGGAGATTAGAAAACGGGGAGGAGTTTGAAGGCAAGGAAGGAATCAATACAATAGCGATCTCACAGTGAACAGGGATAATGACCTTTATTTAGGGGTGAGCAAACAGCTCTGCACTAAGATAAGTCAAAATATTGAAAACAAAGCATGTCTCAGCAATGCTCTGTCTCTGAAAATTGAATTTTTTACAACATCTTTGCTTTGGATTCTCCCATCATTTTAAAAATGTTTTTCTACTGTTCTACATCTCTACTCTGTCCCCTTGCTTACTGAGTACGACTTGGTTCCCATCATCTGAGGATCTGCAAACCTCACATTATTTTAAAAAAACATAAACTTCCCATAATAATACCTAGTTATTACATAGCACTTTTCACCAGTACATCTCAAAGCGCTTAATAGGCAATATAGTAACCCAGATATGTAGGCTTCTCACATTCCATAGACAATAAAGGGGAAGGGATGCAGATTGGGAGAAGTAAAGAACCCATCAGAGATCTTCTGACCAAGATGAATGAATTCAATGAACAGGGTCTGATGCTATTCATCCGAGGGTACTGAAGGAATTAGCTGAAGAAATCCCAGAGCCACTGGCAATAACATTTACAAACTCATGGATGACAGGAGAGGTCTGAGAAAACTGGACAAGGGCTAATGTAGGGCTCATCTTTAAAAAGGGGGGAAAGGAGGAGCTGGGGAACTACAGACCAGTCAGCCTGACCTCTATACCTGGGAATCTACTAGAGCTTTGTATAAAACATTCAATTTGCAAATACCTGGCAGGTGAAGGTGTAATCACTAGCAGCCAGCACGGATTTGCCAAGACCAAATCATGTCAAATCAGCTTGATTTCCTTCATTGGCAGGGTAACTGATTTGGTGGATGGGGGAAACGTGGTGGACATAATATACCAGGACTTCAGCAATGCTTCTGACACAATCCCATGTGACATTCTAATAAGTAAGCTGGAGACATGTGGGCTTGGAAGAACCACCATTAAGTGGATACATAATTAGTTAAGGAACTGCAAACAAAGAGTAACTATGAATGGAATGATGTCAGATTGGAGGGAGATCTCAAATGGGGCTCCACAGGGATGTGTTCTAGGTCTGGTGTTGTTTAACATCTTTGCTAATAACTTGAATGTAGAACTAGAGAGCACACTGATCAAGTTTGCAGATGACACAAAGCTGAGGGGGTTGCCAACCCTTTGGAGGACAGAGCTAAAACGCAGAGGGATCTTGATAAATTGTAGAACTGGGTTCTAGAGAACAAAATGAAATTCAACAGAGACAATGTCCCGTGCTACACTTAGGGAAGACAAACCAACTGCACAAATACACAGTGGGGATAACTGGCTTGGCAGCAGCACTGCTGAGAAAGATCTGGAAATTGTGGTGGATCACAACCTCAACAGGAGTCAGCAATGCGAAGCTGTGGCAAAAAAAGCAAATGCAATTTTAAGTTGCATTAACAGAGGCACCGCATGCGCCTCACGGGAGGTGATAGTACCGCTCTAATCGGTAGGCCTGAGCTGGAGTACTGTGTCCAATTTTGGTCACCCACATCTAGAAGGGATGTAGAGAAACTGGAAAAGATCCAGAGGCGAGCGACAAAGACAATCAAAGGGATGGAATGCGAATCATAGCAACTGGGTTTGTTTAGTTTGGAAAAGAGGAGCTTATGGGGGGATATGATACGGTCTTCAAATATTTAAAAGACAGCTATAAAAAGAGCCAATGGATTCAAAATACAGCTCAGGCCCCCACTCCAGGGGTGATCTGGGGCACAAACCTCCATAGAATAAAATAAAGGGTGCTCAGCACCCACCAGGGATCAACTGTTCAGTGGGCACCGAGGGGGGGCACTTACAGGAGGGCAGAGACCCTTGGGGGAGGGGGCGGAGTCTCAGGGCAGAGCAGGAGTGGAGCACCCACCAGGAAAATCTTCTTAACTGTCAGAACGGTAGGACAATGGAACAGACGCCTCGGGAGTCGGAAGGTCGTGGTAGCTCCTTCACTGGAGGCTTTCAAAAGGAGGCTGGAGAACCACCTGTCTTGGATGGCTGAGATATAATAAATCTGTAACTAGGTGGGGGTTAGACGAGATGGCCCTGGCGGTCCCTGCTAGCCCTGTGGCTCTATGATTCTATGAGCTGTGAGTCCTCACACTACTATCTTAGGCCAGAAGATGCATAAAGCGAAGGTCCCTGACCATTTGTGGCTATTAGAAGATTCCATGGCACTTTTACAACATCAAGCACATCAGTCCCGGGTCTTGTCCAAATTCCAATCTGGAATCTCTTTTTTACTCGCAGTATGAATTTGTGTGTTAGAAGATGTTAAATTGATAAGAATGTGCTTAGTGTTTACACTTTAAAAACTGTCTGCAGGACGCTGTGTGTATTGATCTCCATAGCCCATGGTATAAAGTTATCTTGAGTGTTTGCATTGTAAACCTCTGTACTTGGGGAACTCACAAACAGTAAAAGAAGCATTCATTACGGTGAAGTGCTGACCCTGCATGCAAGATGGCTCATTGAAGCCAAATGAGGTACTGTGTAGCATCAAAGGACAGAGACCCTGCTGATGACATTCCTAACTCCCTCCAAGAAGGGGGATCTACAATTTATCCCATCATTGGGGATACTGGACCAGAGGGCGCTAAAGTCCCTAACAAGGAAAAATTCACCAGATTTTCTCTGCTCGACTATGCACTTGGCTGAGCAGTGTTAGAAGCTGCTGTACTCCCCCGGGAGGTGATGCTCAGGGATGGACTCTTGCATACAATGGCTTTGCAAAGGCCTTGGAATAATTATGGATAAAAGCCTCCATCACAAAGGACAGTGCTCACCCCCAAACTCTTCCCCTTGTTCAGGTCACACCCCTCCCCCATGCTCACCCCAAACCCTCCCCCCCTGCGCTCACTCAACCGCCCCCCCCCCTAGATTCATTATTAGAGCTGGTGAAAAACTCTATGAAATGCCTGACTCTCGGCAGCTGTGCAACTTCAATGGGGAGATCAGCTTCTCTGGAGCCCTGAGTTTTACCCCACGATAGCCCCATCAGGCCTTGATTGTCACATCAGCATCCCAAGGGAGCACCGTGTGGAAGTCCATTGGCCAAATACAGCCCTACATTTAGTTTCCGCAAGGAATGCTGAGCGGTACCCATGTAGCCATGTCCAAGCCAGTAAAGAGCTGAAGGGATATAAGAATTGCTACACGCAGTCAGACCAGTAGCCCATCCGGTTCAATATCCTCTCTCTGATTTTGCCCAATACCAGATTCTACAGAGGAAGGTGCAAGGATTCCTGTAATGGGCTGTCACGCTGTCTGGAGTGGCTCATGACCAAGAGTTCCAACCTCAGAGCAGTCTGTAAAACACCAGGGCGGACACCCCAAACTGGTGGTCTGTTCTAGAATTAGATTTCACCAAGCCAGTTAACAAACATGAGCTCCCAAAGTACTACAGTATTCTTACAATGGAGTCACAGACCAGCCCCTGGGACACTCCAGTCTATCGCATGTTGGACTATGTGATAAATGGTCACTTACACCAAAAATCACAAAATTTCCAGGTTGCTTCCAGTCCCAAGAGACCAGTCACTTACTCCAGGCCAATTTGTATCTTAAATCTTACATCAAAGCCAACACTTTTAGCCAATCCTGTAATAAACAAACTAAATGCGTAATAACTGGGAAAAAGAAATGAGAGTTATTTAGGGGTGAAAGCAAACAAGCTTATAGACACACATGAGGTTCAGACTGATTCAAAAGGTGACAGCATTGTCAGTTCAAAACATCGTTCAGGGCTAACCCATGACAGCAGCATGGGGATCTCTTTTGCTTATGTTTAGGAATCTTTGCCTCAGAGTCCTATGGATGAAAGAGATTCAGTTTTTCCTTGTTAGGGACTTTAGCGCCCTCTAGTCCAGTATCCCCAATGATGGGATAAATTGTAGATCCCCCTTCTTGGAGGGAGTTAGGAATGTCATCAGCAGGGTCTCTGTCCTTTGATGCTACACAGTACCTCATTTGGCTTCAATGAGCCATCTTGCATGCAGGGTCAGCACTTCACCGTAATGAATGCTTCTTTTACTGTTTGTGAGTTCCCCAAGTACAGAGGTTTACAATGCAAACACTCAAGATAACTTTATACCATGGGCTATGGAGATCAATACACACAGCATCCTGCAGACATTTTTTAAAGTGTAAACACTAAGCACATTCTTATCAATTTAACATCTTCTAACACACAAATAAGCCAGACTGGTTTCCCAGCTATGAATTTGTAACTGTTTAGTGCAGCCTGGACCCTTAGAATGGGAAGGCACCTGGTCTGCCATCACCACATGGGCAATTATAGATAATCTATAACAATCTATCCCATTGTTTTCCTAAACCCCATCTCTTAGTGAATATAAACTCTCAGTTCTTCCCAGGATAGAGTCCCCCATCCTAGAAGTATGGCCTGCCTTCTTTGTTCCTAGATGCATACCTTTATATTTACCCACATTCAATTGCACATTGTTTGCTTGCAACCAGTTTACCAAGAGATCTGGATCACTCTGAATCAGTAATCTGTCCTCTTTATTATTTACCACTCCCCTCAATTTTTGCTTCATCTGCACACTTTATCAATGACGATTATGTTTTCATGCAGGTTAATGATAAAAATGTTAAATAGTGTAGGGCCAAGAACCGATCCATGCAGGACCCCACTGGAAACATACCTGCCGGATGGTGATTTCAAGAACAAGAAGTATGATTCATAGATTATAAAGCCAGAAGGAACCACTGGGCTTGTCTTCACTTGAGCCGGCAGGGATCGATCTTTTGGTGATCGATTTATCGCGTCTCGTTAAGACGCGATAAATCGACCACCAGCGGCTCCCCCGTCGACTCCGGAAGTCCAGCTCGTGAAGAGGCGCAAGCTGGAGTCAACGGGGGACCACGCCGCCGACTGCCACCGCCGTGAGGATGGGAGGTAAGTCGGCTGTAGAGACGTTGATTTCAGCTACGTTATGTTGGTTCACTGGCTGCCCTGCGCCCTGGTGGGTTTTTTGTGTGTGTGTGTGTTTGGGGTGGCAACAAAGCCAGAGCCGGCCCTGCGATTTATGCATATTTTTTTTGACATCTTGGTTAATCCACATCCTGGTTAACCCAATCCTGGATAATCGAGAGTCTACTGTGTATATCTTTGTCTGCCAGACCCAAGAGCCCATTTTCAAATATTTGTTCCCCACGTAGGTATTTATAGATTGTAATCAAGTCACCCTTTAGTCTTCTCTTTGTTAAGCTAAATGGATGGAGCTCCTTGAGTTTATCACTATAAGGCAGGTTTTCTAATCCTTTAATCATTCTCATGGCTCTTCTCTGAACCCTCTCCAATTTATCAACATCCTACAGTAACTCCGCACTGAACGTTGTAGTTCTGTTCCTGAAAAATGCTACCATAAGCAAAATGATGTTAAGCAAATCCAATTTCCCCATAAGAATTAATGCAAGGGGGGGGGGGCGTTTAGTTTCCAGGGAAAAAATTTTCAGCAGACAAAAGATATTATATAAATATGCACAATAAGTTTTAAATAATTGTAAACAATTTAATAGTGCACTTACCAATGATGATTGTGAAGCTTTGTTGAGGCTGGGTCGGGGGGTAGGGGCTTGCCCTGCCCTGCCCGCCTGGCACTCCTGCTCGGGAGCGAGATTGGGGTGCGGGGGGCTGAAGCAATGGGGCAAGCCCCTGCATCCTGACCCCACTTCTCAGCAGGAGCATCAGGCAGGCAGAATGGGACGAGCCAAACAGCCTTATAATGAAGCAATGCACGACTTTAAACAAGTATGTTCTCTAATAGATCAGCAACCTAAGGAAACAACGTTAACTAGAACGACTTTAAGTGAGGAGTTAGTGTATCTTCCTGTGAAGGAGTCAGGCACCAGGAAGGGAAGTGTGGAGCTGTGCGCCTCAAACTAGATGCTGTTGTTACAGTGTTATCCAGAGAATAACCAAGACTATGGGAGGACTTAGAATTCAACTGGCCCTGGATAGACTTGAGACAGTCACCTGTCCTAATATGAGACTGTGATTCTGACCAACCCAGGAGACTGAAGAACCCAGATCTCTTCCTTCCTACATTCCTAGACTCTCCTACCTACACCTACAGGTCACTGAGATTAAGACATATACACCCCTATCCATGCCATCCCCACAGACCTTCTCCAGCGCATCCTTCAGGACGGGGATTGGGTGGTCCAGCGGTACAGGTTCTGGATAGCGGGGACACATCTGAACGACTTCTGATCTCACCTCCACTGCAGATGGGCCTGGAAACAGTTCCAGAGGGAAGGCGGGTTGAGGGGATGGGTTTGCTGACACATTTTACGTAGCGGATTACACAGAATGCAGAGGTGCGAATGAGGCTACCAACTGTACAGCACTTGGCATCCGCAGCTGGGAAGAGGCCTTGTGTAAAGCATCGGAGGGGGCTGACAGACCTACGACCCACACGCAGCGTCAGCACATGACACCTTGTTGGTGCACTTTCACGTCGGCTGGCAGAGCATCGTTGACACAGGGCTCGATTCTCGTCCTACTGAAGTTAGCAGGAGTTTTGCTGTTGAGTTTGGTGGGACCAGGTTGTGTCCCAGAGCCTCCCCATGAGCAGCAATAGGGCACTGGGCCATAGGGAGGGAACAAAGTAACAAACCGAAATAAGCTTTTCTGGTAAATATTGTGAATACTGCCTGACAGCGACCTGGATGCCCAAGGAAACAAACCAGCCCCCAAACAGAACACACTGGTGGCAATGGGCCACCCACAGAAAACAGTCGACCATCTGCCATGCCAGGGAGAAATCAGGGGCCCACGAATTTTCTTCCTCATTTTAAACTTTTGGTGCAAATGAAGAACTCTTATTTCCTAATGAGAATGGGAACTCTCCTACCCGGGGACAATATATGCCCATCTGATTCCAAGGAGTTTCTGAAGCACAGCTCCCCAGCCCTGCACATTAATAAGAAAATTCCTTTGGTTACCCCTTTGGGGTGGGTATGTGCCATATTGGGGTGCTGTGTAGCAGAGGAGAAAGGTCACTGCAGAACCTTTGGGCTGAGACCAATGACCGTGATACCCCAGGCAGATTCTGACCTGTGCAGCCCCCTGCGCAGAAAGTGAGATCAAGACTTTGAGGTGAATTCAAGTGAGTTTAGAAGGAGTCTATGTTGGTGCAATAGCTTCCTCTGACCTCTTTGGAGTGCCTCTCTGTAACCCTCCAGGCTCCCTTAGCCTTACATCCACTTACCAGTGTATGAATTCTTAGAATCTCAGAGTTGGAAGGGACCTCAGGAGATCACCTAGTCCAACCCCCTGCTCAAAGCAAGACCAACCCCATTTTTTTGCCCCATATCCCTAAATGGCCCCCTCAAGGATTGAACAGACAACCCTGGGTTCAGCAGGCCAATGCTCAAACCACAGAGCTAGCCCTCCCCCCTAAAAAGGGGGGAAAGGGGCTTATCATGCCCCACCTCACTCACCACCCCTGACTTTGCTTCTGAGTGTAGCCCCTGACTTCCTGAGGCAACCCTTTCTTATCATCAGTGGCAGGTTATCTTTGGTTTTCACTTGGAATCTCATTCACACCTATTAGCCCTTTCCAGCTCCTTGACCCCACTGTGCCGTGTGTAATGACACAGAGGCCCTGAGTGTGAGGGGCGGGGCGGGGGGCTGTATCTGCTACTTCCCCTGCAGCATCCTGCCAACTCACTGTAGCTTTTCTGCAACCAACTAACTCAATCCTGGGGAGTTTATTCAGACAACCACCCCTTGATTTCAGTGGCATTAGGCCGCTGGGTTTGGAGACCCACTGCGTGCAGGCTGCTTGCTGGCTACTCACCGGGCTCCTCCTTGGGGAGGCTGTACTGCCACAGGAAGCAGCCCATCATGGCCACAGAGAGCAGGAAAAAGAAGATTAGCGCCACATGGACCCACTTCACTTCCATCATCCAGAGCCTAAGGAGACTCCACCCGCTGGAGGCCTGCTGCAAAGAAGAGCCGGGGGGGGGGGGGCGGGTTTCAGTGGTGCTGTTTCTAGGACACAGAGAGGAACTGCCCCCCACGCTTATAAATTAGGTATATACATGATCTACAGACAAGGGCATGAGTTCCTGGGGCAATCACTGTTGCATTAATTGTCATTAATTAATGCCACAAAATTCTGTGAATAATCCAGGTCACCATTGATGCAGCTGGTGCTGGAAGTTGCTTAAAGACTAGTTTGGGTTTCAGTAGGCGAGCTCCATGCTGTGAAATCGGAATAATCTTGGCTCATTCCCAGCATCCTCACCACACCTTCAGTCTGCGTCATGCCGTGTGTATGCAAGTGTACATGCACAAAAAGCTGCATTCAATTGTCCGCGGTCTCACATATCTCTACTCAGGTTAGACCAAGGGTGGGCAAACTTTTTGGCCCAAGGGCCACATCGGGGTTAAAAATTGTGCGGATGGCCGGGTAGGGAAGGCTGTGCCTCCCCAAACAGCCTGACCCGTGCCTTATCCAACTCCCATCCACTTCCCGCCCCGACTGCCCCCCTCAGAACTCCTGACCCATCCAACCCCACCCCGCTCCTTGTCCCCTCATTGCCCCCTGGAGACCCCCCCATTCTAACTGCTGCCCCAGAACTCTACCCCCATCTAAGCCCCCCTGTTCTTTGTTCCATGACTGCCCCCTCCCAAGATCCCCCCACCATAACCATCACCCCTGGGACCCCACCCCCATCTAAGCCCCCCTGCTTTGTTCCCTGATTCCACCCTCCCGAGATCCCCCCCCCCACCCTAATGACCACCCCCGGGACCCCACTCCCCATCTAAGCCCCCTTGCTTTTTTCCGACTGCCCCCTCCCGAGATCTCCCTCACTGGGCCCGGCCGGTAGCAAGCTTGCGGGCCGGATGAAAATGGCCGGTGGTAGTTTGCCCACCCCTGGGTTATACTGAGCCACTTCCCTGGGACTATATGATAGCTTGGTCTCCTCCCCAGGACTGGAATCTCGGATGGCTGGGTCAGGATTTCTCCCAAACCCATTGGTGCATGGGCTATTTCTCGTAAGACAAGAGAACGAAGAAAGGGCAGACTTGCAGGTGCCTTTCTCACCCTCCGGCCTGTGTGACTGAGGATCCTGGTGGGGAACCCAGACCCCATCAGCACGTAGCTCCTTTCCCCCCTTCAAAGCTCACAGGGAACTTTCTGAATGTGAACAGATGTTTGTTACAAATATTTGGTGAAACCTTTGGGTCTATTTCAAACACGTCCACAGCAGGTTTTGAAGTTACATAGCACTCTCTGGGCTCTTCCATCCCTAAGTGGGAAGGTAACACCCCTTGTCCCGTCTCGCTGCCTCTGTCAGCCATGTGTCCTGACCTCACCCATCCCGGTGCATGCTGGATGGACCAAAGAGCTGACAGCCAGAACACTTGCATTCTCATGCTCCAGCTGCCTGAGCAAAGACAGCTCTCACCTGCCAGGGGAACACCCAGCAACACTAAGGAAAGGAGCATGTACCAGAAAAGTACCCCACCCTGGATCTGTCACAGCCCCAGTTTCCCACAGGAATGGAAGGGAGGGGGGAACCAGCATGCACCAGGAAGGGGGATGTCAGGTCAGCTGTCTGATGGAGGCAGCAAGAAGGGGGGGATGAGGGTGGGGGGCAGGAAGGGGTGAGGCGGGAGAATGACATACAGAGGATGGCCTGATCTGAAAGAACAAGAGAAGATGGTGATGGAAAGAGGATAAATAGATACGGAAGAAGGAGAAAAGAGAAGCCAGGGCCACATTGCTCAGCTCAGAGAGAGATAGCGAAGCCCTGAGCTACCCAGAAACTACTGTGCGCTAGCGGACAAGAGCAAAGGCTCACATGGTGGAAGGAACCGATCAGCCCCTATGCTGCTATCAACCAGGTCTATTGCTAGGGTCCCCCTGCCCCCCCATGCCGTCCTGATTGGCAAAGCTTGCTCTTACCCGTCTGCTAGTCCATGCTGGAGAGCTGCTCCTTAGAGCTGCCAGGAGATGCCATGTG
The DNA here is from genome assembly GCA_032164245.1 of Sternotherus odoratus. Taxonomy (NCBI): domain Eukaryota; kingdom Metazoa; phylum Chordata; order Testudines; family Kinosternidae; genus Sternotherus; species Sternotherus odoratus. Next base: position 16,179,209 of record JAVMKO010000018.1, on the reverse strand, counting down.
CCCGCCGGAGGGGCTGAGAGGGCAGAGCAGGGCCCTCACTTTTCCTTCTTAGTTCCCACATGGTAAAACTGCCTTTTCACTGATGCCTCCTGCCCAGCCCGTCTCCTCCTGGCTCCTTCCTCCACCCCACTGCTGCCGGTGACTCCCAGGGCCCTGACGTCAGAGTGAAATGGGATTTTCTCGGTTTAATCTTTGGAGGAGGAGGTAATCCCCAATCTGCTCACTTCATGCACTTCGGACTTTCCCAGCCCACAAACATTGATCCAGAAGGGACGGGCACCCAAACCCTTCTCACCTGACTCCACCTTCGCTCACCTCCCCTGGCAGGCCAGCGCCCCTGCACCCCCAGTCCCGCCTCATCACACACCAGTCCCCCTTCAGCACCAGCGACTCTGTCCTGCTCTCCAAATCCAGAGACAAATGATCCACTGGGGCGTTGGGGTGTTAAATCTGACTGACTGCACTGAGCTAGTCAGTCTCTGTGGGATTTCCAGGAAATGAATTACCGGTACCCACAAATAACTCCTAACCTCGTCTGTGGGGAAATTCTCCCCTCTACCCGTCTCTTCTTATTCAGCAACAGAGAAAGAGAGAGAGCGGGGGGGGGGGGTAAGGGGGGAAGGGAGATTACATACAATTCCTGTTCCAAGTGGGGGGAGAAGCCCCCCCTGGTGCTTAGTACACTTTCAGTCTCACTGTGTAGTCCCCCTCCCCCCAAATACATACGCACAGAGTCAGGGAGAGACAAACCCCAAAACCCAGGATGATTTGATCCTGTCCCATTTTTTCTGAGCCCCCAAAGTTTGGGGCGAGGTTCAGATAAATCATCCTTTATCAAAGCCCTCTCTTCCAACACACAGTGTAATATTTCCCTGTGTCCCTCCTAAACATAAACATAAATGGAGATATACCAATCTCCTAGAACTGGAAAGACCTTGAAGGTCATCGAGTCCAGTCCCCTGCCTACACTAGCAGGATCCCCCTGCCTACACTAGCAGGATTTTTGCCCCAGATCCCTAAATGGCCCCCTCAAGGATTGAACTCACAACCCTGGGTTTAGCAGGCCAACGCTCAAACCACTGAGCTATCCCCCCACCCCCAAATAAGCGTATTAACTAGCGTATTAACACTCACACTTCTATGTCACTTAGCTGGTGACAGATCTTATCACAAGTTATTAAGGTCCAACAGGAGTCATAGCTCCCATCGGTCCCATCCTCAGATGTAGGGACAGTTCCGATTTTTGGGTCTTTTTCTTATATAGACTCCTATTACCCCCTATCCACGTCCCGATTTTTCACACTTGCTGTCTGGTCACCCTGTCTCAGTCACACAGGCCACTGCCAAGAAGCACAAAATGTGCTGGATGTATCCGATCCAGGCTAACTGATCTTAAGTGTGGCAACAGCAGAGCAGAGATCTGCCAGCCGCCCTGTCTCCCTATGCTCTAAGCTGCAACCTCCTGTCCCGGGGAGGAGCTGCTTGGCCTCTCTGGCAGTGTCTGGAGTGAGCTTTACTCACTAGCTGACTGTTCCTCTCTGTGTTCCTCTGTCCATTTAATGCAATCAGAGCTTCCAGAAAGTGTTGTTCAACCCCTGCCCCCCCACCCCCACCCCCAGGCCAGGAGATTAAAGCGACAGGGCCAGAGCGGAATTTGCTTTTCACTCTCTCAGGGTTGAAAGTGCTTGTGAGATTGAATATTAATTCTGTCTAATGCTTCGCTGCCATGTGTGTAAATTGGGGCTGAAACCAGCTGGGCTTTGCAAGCTATTTATAGTATCTTCATCTCCTCTTGGCATCTGCCCGGGGAGGCGATTAACCCTTGTGATGGATGCATCTCCAGGTCTGCGGCATGTAGCTCACTCAGCCCTAGGAGGAGCCAGCCCAGCTGGGCGGAGACAGGATACAGGGGGCAGATCTTGCTCTCACCTCCACCAAAGCTAGTGAGGAATAACCCCACGAAAGTCAATGGAGTTCTAGTGCTGTAAGCAAGAGGAAAATCAGCCCCTACCATTTGTTGGTGAGCTACATACTTTATTTGGATACAGACTATTTCCCCTCCACTGGCCTGGGTTCTAATGCTGACAATCAGCAGCCAAGGGAATAGGAGCAGGCAAGAGGCCATGGATTTTGGGAAGGTTCAGTCTTACCCTTCTCTGTAACCCTTCCATGGCTGATTAGGAGTTGCTTCTCATCAGCAGCACAGGTGGGCTTTTGCAAGTCCAGGAAACTCCTATGAGCAGGGAACAAAGGGTTAGAACAGGGGAAAAGGAGGGCCAGTCGGAGCAAGGGGAAGAGAGACCCCCAGATGCCAGAGTATGGAAAGTGAGGGCAGGGCTGTCTATTAGAATGAGGCAGGAGAGCCCAGTGCTAGGGGATGAAGCAGGAAACGGGGGATTGAGCCAGAAAAGAAGCCGGACCCTAGGGCCAGCACTCAGAGAGTGTGAGAACAGCTGGCAGCTTCACACCCTCTTCCCTCTGGTTTTGCGTGATACCCGCTCACCCCCCAAGGCAGTGGCTCTCAACCTTTCCAGACTGACCTACCCCTTTCAGGAGTCTGATTTGTCTTGCGTACCCCCAAGTTTCAGCTCACTTAAAAACCACTTGCTGACAAACCCAGACAAAAGCGTCACAGCCACACTGTTCCCGAAACATGACTTCCATTCTCATTTTTACCTCATCATTGTCAAATAAAATGAATTGGAATATTAATATTGTATTTACAATTCAGTGTATAGTATATAGAGCTGTATCGAATCAGAGAATATCAGGGTTGGAAGGGACCTCAGTCCAACCCCCTACACAAAGCAGGACCAACCCCAACTAAATCATCCCAGCCAGGGCTTTGTCAAGCGGGCCTTAAAAACCTCTAAGGATGGTTATCATACAGTCATTGTCTGTATGAAATTTTAGTTTGCCCTGACTTCACTTGTGCTTTTTATGTAGCCTGTTTGTAAAACTAGACAAATATCTAGATGAGTTGACGTCCCTCCGGAAGACCTGTGTGTATCCCAGGGGTACGTGTACCCCTGGTTGAGAACCACTGACCTAAAGGAACTAGCTAGCAATATGGAGTCCTTTTCAAATTGCCCAGGCCCCTTTTCCTCCTGCTGTCAGGACCTCACCCCCAAAGTCCCCTGGCTGGCAGCAGCTCCCCCAGAGAATTAGAGCACAGAGTTCTTCAAGGCTGAAGCTTCCCCTGGGGTCTCGCCCAGGCCCTGCAGCGGTGATTAAACCCCTCCTCTTTCCTGGACACTCACTGACCCTGAAGAGACATGAGCCCACCTCAGCTACCTATGATTAGAGAAGCCAAGATGGAAGCATTGATCCGTGGTGCTCTTGGGGCTGGGGGCAGTGCCCAGGGCCTGTATCACAGGCTCCAAGCACACAAGGAACCATCTTTTCACTGCCCCTCAGGCCACCAAAGCCTCCCTCCTCCCCCGTCCTTGCTTCCCATGAGCAGTGATTCCGCGGTGGGTAAAAGAACCTGGGAAAGCTCTTACCAGCCTCGCTGCTGTCGTCCTCTAGGTTCCAGCGCTGATGAATTTGGGGCTCTCCTGCCACCGCAGATGTTGTTAAGAGTGGCTGGAGCACTAATCCCTGCAGGCGGCCTCTTAGCACAGATTATTCCCTCTGCCTCCCCCATGCGTAGGGGACGGAACATCTGTCCGGGGAAGCTGCCAAAAAAGAGCGCGGCATTGCTGGTCTCATGGGATGCCACAAGCACACCCGGGCAGAGTGGGGATTTCAGGAGCAGCTGGTTTGAACACACCACAGGAATGAAACATTCATTAATCCCCAGAGCACCCCCTTGGGAAGCTCATTATAGACCCCCCTGGTGCTGAGGGGCGGGAAATGACCTGTCCGAGGCCACGCGCAGAATTGGTGGCAGAGCCATGACCTGAACGTGCTTCTGCATCCCTTACGCTCACTCTTAGGCCGTGTCCGTACTACGAGCTAGGGGTGTCATTCTCTGCTTGTGGACACAGCCTGAAACCGTTTGTTATGTTCCTGGCATGCCTCTGCTGCCACTACCCATGTTACTGCAGCTACACTGATGTCATACTCCCACTAGCTCAGTGTACATAAGAAGAGCACTCCCACCCCCATCCCATAGTGTAGACTGACCCTTCGATGACACTCCCTTGGTAGCCTTCAGAATCCTAGGGGCTCCAAGCTTGCTGCCCTCCAGCAATGAAAACAGAGGAGCTGAATGCCCTTCCTCCGCTATCCTGGGCCTGCTGCCAGTGGGGCAATGCATAGGGCCATTCCTTCCACAGAGGAGAGTGCAGACAACATTTTCAAGTTGCTGATTAACGTGTATGGGGAATGACGGCCCCAGATGCCATCCTGAAGTGATAGGCCTGAGGGATGATGATTTAAGACCTGAAACGAAGAGGAGATTCAAGAAGCCTACATGGAATTTTCCTGACCTGAGGAGGGAAGACTTTGAGGAGCTGAGGAGGATGAAAAGAATATTGAAGGAGTTGGAAATAAAATAGTTATAGATGAAAAAATGAAGGTGTTATTCAAGCCATCTGAGCACATTTGGAGACTACAAGCGCTGTCTTGGAAAGTTTGAACAAAGACTTTGAACTGTTTAAAATAGCGCATCAACGAAGTATTTCACTGAGACCAAAAGCAAACAATGGATTCTGAGGGGCAGAAAATGTCAGGACATCTCCATTAAGAGATAACTAGGACAACCTGGTTTGCTGTGGATGCCATGATCACATTTGAAGAGAAACCCCTTGTAACTGAAAGGCTCAAGGACGAATTTCCTCTCCTTATAGGGAGCGATTTGAAGTTCAAAATTCAAGTGATGGAAGAAGAGACTCTGAAAAAAGGGGATGAGACACCCACTACTTTGCCTAGGGTGGGTTTACAAGGGGTAAAACTATGAGCAGTCCACAGATAGAAGAAAAGAAAGCCAGAGATTTTGGAGCCTTCCCCATCGTGGAAGTGGTGATTGGAGGGGTGAAGACATGGTCTTTACATGACATAAGGTCTGAAGTCACCACTATGAAGGCAAGGTACTTTTATAAGAACTCTGAAAGACCTCGTGCTATAGGGGATGCCCACTGGGTAAAGTTGATAGCTGCTAACAAATTAGATACTCCTGTAATTGAGTGTTTGGAGGAAGATGTCCAGTGTTTAGGGCAAGTATTGCCTCAGAAGTGCTTTTTCTTTGCCCAGGCTGGTTATGAGAGTCTGGAAGATGCCATGATTGGAGTTCTCATTATGCTAGGGAATGACTCTCCTGAAGGATTTAGATGGACTCTTTGGACACTATTGCAGCTTTCAGGAGGCCTCTCCCACAAGGAGAGCACCTCGTGTGTGGGCAAAAATGACTGCTCAGTGTCAGAAGATTTGACAGCCAGGCAGGATGGGACAGGTTCAGGGAGCAGGGGGATTTCCCTCTATTCAGAGCCCATTTTCGCAACACTGGCTGCTCTACTTTTCCCTAACAGAGCAACCCTGCACCCCAGGGACCTCCCCTCAGGGAGTATGGGCTGGAGAAGAGCAACACCATCTCTAGGGAGACTATGGATTTTGCTAACAAAACCAACCAGGCCAGGGTGACAACCCATCTGTAGGCCCCTGACTGCTGCTGTGCAATGACTCTCTTTTCTCAGTTCCCTCCCCAACATGGAGTTGCAGGAGAAAGAGTGTGGTGTTTTAGATGCTGCTTGTAATTATTAGGTCTGGGGGACTGTAGGACAGGAAACAGGAAGGAGGGGGGAGGAGTTGAGCCAAACCTGAGTTAGAGCTACAGAGGGTGCAGCAGCAGCTCTGTAAAGAGGTTTCACTGTTGTTAAATAAAGTCTGTTAAAGTTTGTTACTACCTTGCCTGCTTGATACAACATTTTGGCAATGAGGATGGACCTTCTGCCTCTGAACCCACCTGCACCCTTTCTGCAAAGCCCAGGTGAGCCTCCAATTGCTTTTACTGTCTGGATCCATATGTTTGAGACTTATCTGCTTGCAATCAGTTGCTACAGAGATTTCTGAAGTAAGAAAGCGTGCTCACTTAATCCACTGCCTTGGAGCAGAAGGCAGTGTATATTCTACACTTTCCCCCTTGCAGATGTTAAATATGAGACTGCACTCACTGCATTAAAGAACTTTCTTGTGCCAAAAGTGAATGTAGTAGCTAATCGCTACAGATTTTGCCAGCGTGAGCAGAAACCAGGGGAGACTATAACGCAGTATATTGCTTCTCTGAGGAGTTTGATTGTAATGACTTTGGGAATATGGCAGATGAGATGATTAGAGACCAGCTCATTCAGAAAGCAACCATGCTTCATGTAAGAGAACGCTTACTTCTAGAACCACACTAGAAAAAGCAATAACCATTGCTACCCAGATTGAGTCAGCTATAGCAGAAGCCAAAACAATGAGCATGGATACAGGAGGCACAGTTCAGGCTGTGACTCCTTTGCAGAAAAGTTCACTCTTGTTGCAGACAAACAATTACAAGAGGAAAATTAATGAAAACCCACGGAATCAGCAAATGCAAAGTACAGCAAAGGCATGCTTTCGCTGTGGATCCCCACAACACCTTGCAAGCTACACAAGATGTCCTGCAAAAGTAGCTAAGTGCAATCATTGTAGAAATATTGGGCATTTTGCTAAAGTATGTCGTAGTAGCCAGTCCAATCAACAGGTGCATGCAGTTACAATACCAGATGTTACTGTACTGAGCGTGGACAGAATCACTGCTGTACATATTCCAGAAGAGATAAAGTGCACTGTGAATGTTTCTGCCATATCCTCAGGCAAATCACACCCTATTCATCTAATGTTGGACACTGGATCAGCAGTATCTATATTACCCGATTCCATCTATTTGCATTACTTTAAAGATGTGCCTCTTACTGAACCCAAACTTCACTTGGTGTGCTATTTGAAATACCAAATTCCAGTACTCAGCTGCCTGCCAGCAACAGTGACTTTTGGTGATTGCTGTGTAACTGCAGAGTTCTATATTGTCCACAAAGGCACTGCTATCCTTGGCAGAGATTTATTAGCTGCTTTAAACCTCAGGGTAGCTAATGGACGGATTGATCTCCCTCAGCAAAGCACTCTTGCAGTACAGTAAAACCCCGATTTAACGGACTTCGGATGCAACGGACAACATTTATGAGCAAGTCCGATGCATCCAAAATCCGTTTTTCGGGTCCAGGCAGCCGGCGGGCTGACTGCCAGCTCCCCGCTGCCGCCCGGGTCCAGGCAGCGGGCGGGCTGCCTGCCGGCTCCCCGCTGCCAGCCCGCCCGGGTCCCGGCTGCTGGGACCTGGGCGGGAGCCGTCAGCCAGCCCGCCCGGGTCCCAGCTGCTGGCTGCCGCCCGGGTCCCAGCAACCGGAACCCGGGCGGGCTGGCTGACGGCTCCCACCCGGGTCTCAGCAGCCGGGGACCCGGGCGGGCGGGCGGGCTGATGGCTCCCGCCCGGGTCCCAGCAACCAGGACCTGGGCGGGCGGGCTGACGGCTCCCGCCCGGGTCCCAGCAGCCAGGACCCGGGCGGGCGGGCTGACGGCTCCCGCCCGGGTCCCCAGTGCCGGCGATGGGGGTACAACGGGTACAGCTGTACCGGGCCCCGGACTTCAGGGGGGCCTCTGAAGTCCGGGGCCCGGTACACAGCTGTACCCCCTTGTCGCCGGGGCTGTGAGCAAGGCGCGGCTCCGGGCAGCCGCTGCAGCGCTCACCAGCCCCCTCCCCCGGCACACAGCAGCCTCCCCTGCCCCGCTTTGCTTCTCCCGGCCGGCCACACGGCCACAGCGCATGCGGGGGTTGGGGCCCGCGGGAGGTAGGAGACCGGCGGGGGGGGGGGAGCCCGCAGGCGGTGGGAGACCGGCGGGGGGGGGAACCCCGTGGGCGGCGGGAGACTGGCGGGGGGGGGGGCTGTGGGTGGCGGGAGACCGGCGGGGGGGGGGGGGGGGCTGACAGCTCCCGCCCGGGTCCCAGCAGCTGGGACCTGGGCGGGCTGACTCATGGCTCCCGGCTGCCGTGATAGTTTATTATACAGTAAAACCTCAATATAAGGGACTAATTCGGGCGGGCTGCTCGTTTTTTTATTATTATTAAATAACGGACTTTCGGCTTTAACGGACACCCCCTCGCCCGAATTAGTCCGTTATATCGAGGTTTTACTGTACACACACCAGCTTCAGCTGGGACCCAAGACCAGGTTGAGGAGAAGCTCGGCTGTGCATATGGGTTTCTGCATAAAGTTAAAATGCGAAATAATGTGATGCCTGTATGATAGAAGTTACGCGCTTACCATTTTCAGTCAGGGAAGCTGTTTCAGAGGAACGTAAAAAGCTTGTTCAAAAGGACATTATTGAAGAGATTGACTCCTCAGAATGGGTTTCACCTATAGTAGTGACGCAGAAGAAGGATGGAGGCATTCGCCTTTGTGTGGACTTAAGAGAGCCAAATAAAGCTATTGTGATTGACAGCCACCCTCTTCCTCACATAGAAGAAGTATTTGCAGAACTCCGTGGAGCAAAGATGTTTTCTACTCTTGATTTGCAGAGTGCATACCATCAAGTTATGTTGCATGAAGATAGCAGAGACCTCACAGCATTTATTACACATGAGGAACTATTTCATTTTAAACGTGTTCCATATGGTCTTGCATCTGCCCCAAGTGCTTTCCAAAAAATGATGTCAGTGATTCTGAAGACTCAACAGGGAGTTCAGTGCTATCTAGATGATATTATCGTGTTTGGAAAAACTTCTGAGGAGCATGACAATAACCTGCAGTCTGTCCTAAAGTGCATCAGCACAGCAGGCCTCAAGCTCAATAGGTCTAAATGCAAATTTAGACAAATTGAACTCTCCTTTCTGGGGCATACAATTTCACCAGCTGGACTAAAACCTGATCCAGATCATATCCTAGCAATTTCAAATGTTCCTCCTCCAACAGATTTGCAAACTTTACGTTCCTTCTTGGTTCTTACCTCCTGGTATGCAAAATTCATTCCCATTTATGCTTCTGTCATTGAACCGTTACGAGAATTACTACGGAGAGGTTCAACCTTGGTGTGAACGACGGATGCACAAGCTAGTTTAGAAACTGTGAAAGACTTGATTGTACAGAGTCGAGTACTTGCACTATTCAGTCCTGCATTGCCCAGAATTGTGACCACTGATGCTTCTGATTATGGACTTGGGGCTGTCCTCACACAAGTTCATGAGGACAACACAGAGAGGACTGTTGCATTTGCTTCAAGGACACTAAGTGATGCTGAGAGAAAATATTCTACGGTTGAAAAAGAAGCACTTGCTTGTGTCTGGGCTACTGAAAAATGGAGAACTTACCTGTGGGGCCGCACGTTCAAGTTGCGCACATTGCTAACCACAAAAGGACGGGGAAGAACAGGAAATCGTATTGCTAGATGGTCTGCAAGACTACTCTCTTTCAATTACGAACTGGAATATAAGCCTGGAAACCAAAATGTGGTAGCTGATTGCCTTTCTCGCCTGCCTTTGTCTTCACCAGATGGTCTACCGGAGGATGAGGATGACGCTTACAAGCGCTCTTACTGCAGTTACAAGAGAGCAATTCCAAGCTGCTTGTTCAGCGTGTCCAATTCAACAAAAGCTATGGGAATTTCTGACACAGAGATGGCCCAGTAACCCTAAAAACCTGGACCCCGTTTTGCTGCCTTATTTTAGAGTTCGGGATGAACTTTCTTTGCTTGATGGCTGTGTGCTACGAGGTACACACCGGCTACTTGTGCCAGAAGAATTACAATCAAAACTCATACACCTGGCACATGATACTCATCAAGGAATTGTCAGAACCAAACAATGACTACGGGATCTGTATTGGTGGCCAGGGATGGACTCCCAAATTGAAGCAATCATAAAATCCTGTGTCACTTGCCAAATGCATGATAAGACAGCAGTGACATCTACCCCACCATTACAGCCTGTTCCTCTTCCTGATTCTTCATGGGAAAAAGTTGCAATTGACATTGTAGGACCCTTCAATACCGTTCCAATTGATTGCTGTTATACCATCATTTTAATAGACTATTTCAGTAAATGGCCTGAGGTAGTGTTTACATCGCAAATATCTTCTGCTACAGTAATTAAGTTCCTCTCTTCAGTTTTTAGCAGGGAAGGTAACCCCAAAGAACTGGTTTTGGATAATGGTAGCCAATTTACGTTCCTGGAATTTGAAACTTTTCTAGCAGAGAGGAACATTTTACATAGAAGATCATCTTTATATTACCCTCAAGCCAATGGGGAAATCGAACGGTTTAACCCAAGCTTGAAAGAGAGTTTGCAAACAGCTAAACTGGAAGGGGGATTGGGGATACCCTTCACTACTGATTTCTTGCAAGCATACCAGGCTATACGACATGCCACAACGCAAAGATCACCCGCAGAGTTACTGCACGGGAAACAGATGAAAACTAAACTGAACATTGCTGGATTGTTAAAGGCAAGACCTGATGCCCCAAACGAGGATGATGTGAGAAAAACAGTTGAACAGAACCAAGCAAAGTATAAGGCTTTCACGGACAAACGGCGGGGTGCTAAGGAACCAAAGTTTGAGTGTGGGTCCTTTGTTAGAATAAGAAAATCTGGACTTTTACGCAAAGGGGACCATAAATTCACAGCTCCTCTTAAAATCATAGAGAAGAAGGGACCTTACACCTATCGACTTTCTGATGGGCGAGTATGGAATGCTTCTTACCTTGCACCTGCCTATGCACCACGAGGAAATTATGCCAGCACCAAGTCTGCATTGGATGACTTCACCGTAGTACCAACACAACAAGACGTTGCACTGGAACTGGGGTTTGAGAGGCGGCCTGTCAGATCCAGGCGACCACCCCTCTGGACTAGAGACTATGTTCTGTAGTATTTACCGTGTTTTCAGTGTAACAATTCTGCCAACAGTATAGTGTCTTGTTCTGTATTTGTTTCTGTGATTAGAACAACGATGGCTATTTTAATTGAGAGAGTTTCTTAAGAGAGAAGTATGTGGTGTTTTAGATGCTGCTTGTAATTATTAGGACTGGGGGACTGTAGGACAGGAAACAGGAAGGAGGGGGGAGGAGTTGAGCCAAGCCTGAGTTAGAGCTACAGCGGGTGCAGCAGCAGCTCTGTAAAGAGGTTGCACTGTTGTTAAATAAAGTCTGTTAAAGTTTGTTAGTACCTTGCCAGCTTGATACAACAAAGAGTTTCCTGGCGGAGGTGTTGGGGGTGGAGTGGCGAAAGCACGTCCAGCCTGGGGCGTGTCTTGTGCATCCTGGGGTGCTGGGAGGCGCTTGCCACGATTGGCTGTGTGGCTTGGGGGACATGCAGCAGGTGACTGGGGTTTACTCAGCACCATTGTGGGGATGGACACAGGAGCCAAAGCCTGGGATCGGGCTCGTCCGTCAGGGTTGGGATGGGCCATTAGTGCCAGTAAAGGTGTGAACAAGTCCTGGTGCCCCACGTTTGGGTGGAGGAGGAGGAGCTCTCTATGGCCCGGGAGGGGCTTGGTGTGGAATTTATTTATTAGCACCCAGAACCGTGGCAGAAAGATCCTCCTGATTCAGTGGGTGCAGTCCTCCTCCTCCTCCTCCTCACCCGCCAAGGGGGAGCCCGCGGCCTGCAGCAGCACCCTCCGCCTGGCACCACGACCCTAATCCCAGCCCAGTGCAGACAGGAGGCCTTGGAGTGGGGCTGGGGATGAGGAGTAAACCCGCCCCACACTCACCCTGATGCATCAGTTCCTGTCCCTTTGGGGCCGGGGAGCTGGGCAGCTCCCCTCCATGCCGCAGCGAGCGGGGATTGGGGTGGCAGTGCCAGGATAAAGGGTGCTGTGGTGAGTGGTCGATGCCACAGGTCATGATGCTCTAACCAGGGAGCCAGGCCATCCCTGCAGGACAGGAGGGTTTCTGAGGGTCCAGTTGCACCCAGGAAGCCCCTGCTAAAGCCATCACTGGTCCAAAATAAGCCTCTTGTGCTGGGTCTGAAAGGCGGTTCCCCCATTTGGGGGAGCGGTGGGTGTGCTTTCAGCTGCCCTGCGTCTGTATAGATCTCGGCTGTGTGTGACCCAGGGGTCCCTGTTCTATTTCACACAAGCCTCAGAAGTCTGCAGGGGGCCGAGATTTTTACTCAGCCCTTTCCAAGCTCCCTCGTTAACTGCCTGCTGGCAGCCAGTGCCCGGAGAATGGGAATCGCCTCTGGAAATCGCAGTCCCATGGCAACAAGGAGCTTAATGGCTGTTTTTGCTAAAGGGAAGACATGGCTCTGGTAATCCATCTCCTGCCTCTAGCAAAGTCCCTCAGAACCAGTCCTGTGATTCCTATCCTACTCCCTGGGGTCTGTCACATACACGCACACGCTCCAGGGCCGCTAGAGGTGGTTACAGGCCCACGCTTCTCTTCAGCAGCCGCTCCCCACACCCATGTCCAGAGGCTGCTGCATGTTCCCCTTCCCCAGCGGAGCTTTCACAGCTGCAACTGCAGCTGGCATCTCAGTGCAGCAGTAGCGGGAGCATGAAGTCCGGGCCGAGGCTTTCCTGCCCCGGGAGCATGCAGAGCCATGCAAGTGCCACGCCTGAGTGGCACATGGGCAACAGGATGGAGCGCCCGCGCCCCCAAACCCCTCACACTGCGGGAGCTGTGGAGGAGAGCAGGAAAGTGAACGGGGAGCAGACGTCTTTCCATCTCAACAGGTCTCCGTGAATGAACAGGAGGTGCTGCAGGCAGCCGCCTAGCCCCTCCATCTTTGGCACTGGCAGGAGTGGATGTGTTTGCCAAGAGCACTGGCCTCCATTGGAGACCTCCACAGGTCTCACCATGGAGCCATGGCCCGCACTTGCCAGCGGTCTCCACCTGTGGGGTCCATCTGAAATGAATTTAAAACCCTACTGTTCCCAGATGAAGGGCCTGCACCAGTGCCACACGGAGCAGCAGGTTTATATCATTTTTGGTGGTGCCCAGAATGGATCCAAGTCCCGCCCTGCTCTGCACCTGCCCTGTAAGCTGATATATATATTTTTTAAAAATGTAAAAATGGACTGGAAACAGAACCGTTTTCCTATATAGTACAATGTGAGGGAGCATGGGGGGGATGAGGGATCTGGCTGGGGGTGAGGGCTCTGGGTGGAGCAGGGGATGAGGGTTTGGGGTGCAGGAGGGGGCTCAGGGCTGGGGCAAAGGATTGGGGAGTGGGGGTGACGGTTCTGGCTGGGGGTGTGGGGTCTGAGGTGGGGCAGGGCTGGGGATGAGGAGTTTGAGGTGCAGGCAGGCTGCCCCAGGACTGGGGCCTGAGAGGAGGACTCCACAGTCCCCCCAGCCCTCTCCCCACCGGCAACAGCGAGCTGCGGGGAAGGGCCCCTTTCTTTCCCTTGGCAGCACACTCACCCGGCAACGTCACTGCATGTGTTCCTAGGGGCTGGGCCCCTCTCTGGTCCAAGAAGCCCCCTTGCTTCCCCCATGGTGGGTGCCGAGGGCAGGGGAGAGCTGTCCTCACGTGTGTGCCTCCTCCCTCCACAGGCAGCAACTACATCGCCATTTCAGCCAGCTGCTGGTGCTGCTCCCTTTTGTAGCCACTATCCTCTGATCCCACTGAGGAGTACCAAAAGAAGTGACACCATCTGCTCAAGAAACTCCCTGCTATAGCACAGGAACAGATCTACACAGTCACACCCCTAGAGCCCCGACCAGGAGTATTCTATCTGCTACCCAAGATCCCTAAACCTGGAAATCCTGGACGCCCCATCATATCAAGCACTGGCACTCTTACAGCAGGATTATCTGGCTGTTTGGACTCGCTCCTCAGACTGTACACTACCAGCACTCCTAGCTATCTTTGAGAACCATCGACTTCCTGAGGAAACTACAATGCACTGGGGATCTTCTCCCTCCTGGCCACAATGGATATAGAAGCTCTTTACACCGATATTCCACACGAGGATGGACTACAAGCTGTCAAGAACAGTATCCCTGATGAGGCCACGGCAAACCTGGTGGCTGAGCTTTGTGACTTTGTCCTCACCCACCACCGTTCGTTTCAGATTTGGGGACAACCTATACCTTCAAGTCCGCGGCCCTGCTATGGGTACTCGCATGGCCCCACAGTACGCCAACAGTGTTATGGCTGACTTAGAACAACGCTTCCTCAGCTCTCGTCCCCTAGCGCCGCTATTGTACTTGCACCACATTGATGACATCTTCGCCATGTAGACCCACGGGAAAGAGGCCCTTGAAGAATTCCAGCTGGATTTCAACAATTTCCACCCCACCATCAATTTCAGCCTGGACCAATCCACACAAGAGATCCACTTCCTGGACACTATAGTGCAAATAAGTGATGGTCACATAAACACCACCCTAGACCAGAAACCTACTGAGCGCTATACTTACTGTGGCAAATTGCTGTCTCTATTGTGATGGGTCTCACGCTTTCTCTTCTTGTGGGGGAGGGGTTTCAGGGAGCCATTTCTTGCCCCTAAATAGGGTATGAACTACCCCACTAGTATCTTAGAGGAGGGGGAGTGGAGAGGGAGGGACCCAGGCCCGCCCTCTACTCCAGGTCCCAGCCCAGGGGTCCTGAGGATAGTGGCAAACCACCTGAATTAGCTATTCCTTCCCCTGGGCTACTTCCCTCTCCTACCCTTCAGCTTGTGGGGCTTCCTGCCCTCTCTCTACACAAGCCAGGTGTCCCTTTAGGGTCTTGGTCTTCTTGGTTCCAAACTCTCCTCCAAACTGTTCTCTGCTCCAACTCCTCCAAACTGCTCTCTGCTCCAACTCCTTTCCTCCCCCCCCCCCCTGCCTGAAGCAGGGTTTTTTAACAGGGCCTTAATTGATTGCAGGTGTTCTAATCAACCTGCCGCCGGCTTTCCTAGTCCACAGGGAGCCACGCCTCCATTAGTTCTGAGCTTATATATCTCCCTTCAAGCACTAACACAACTCCCTGACCCTCTTCTATCACATTACCTATACACCTCCAGCTTCCATCCAGGTGTCACGTTACTGAAATTATTTGGGATCATATAGATCATTGGTGAAACCAAGGTCCTGTAGTGGCACCAAATGTCGTGTAAAGGGGCCATATAAGGTGTCTACGACCAGGTTATGGTCTGCTAATTATGATTAATCTATCTGTATGTGTGTATCTTTTTTGTAACTAAAGTTATGAATATTGGCTATATGGTGACTGTATGTCAAACGTATGCTTGGCTTCTGGGTGAAATCTCAGACAAGCTGTTGTTAACTCCGCTGGCCTGGCTGATGGCCCATTAAGGACCATCAGCTACACAATGAACTTTGTAGACGCCCGTCCACACCCGAGCTTCTCCAGGAATGTGGCCTGCCTGGTCAGAAACTGAATTTTGTAGAGTCTGGTAATTGGACCATGTGGCTATGAACCTCCATTTTGCAACTGGGCTCTGCATAAGAAGGAGGAGCGGGGCCTTCGCCCACAAGAGGAAGTCTATAAAACCTGGGAGAAACTCCCTCCATTTTGTCTTCTACCTCCAGTCTTCAGCCTGCCTTTCTTCCACCTCTGGATGGAACCCTGCTACACAGGGGAACTCTGGCCAAAGGGTGCTGACCCTTCCCTGCAGGGGGTGCTTTCCAGGGACTTTGATTTGAAGCTGCAGTTTATTCTACCATTGCTGCAAGCCTGAGATTTGCCATCACTGCATGTAATTGATTTCTTTTAACCATTCCTAACCCTCACCTATATCTTTATTTTTCCTTGTATAATAAACCTTTAGATTTTAGATTCTAAAGGATTGGCAACAGCGTGATTCATGGGTAACATTTGATTTGTATATTGACCTAGGTCTGGGGCCTGATTCTTTGGAATTGGGGAGAACAGTTTTCTTTATTCGGGGTATTAGTTTTCATAACCATTGGTCCCCAGGACAGGTGGCTGCTGGTGGTGATACTGGGAAGCTGGAGTGTGGAGCTAAGGGAATTGAAGTGGAGCTAAGGGAATTGCTTGTGTGACTTGTGGTTAGCCAGTGGGGTGAAACCAAAGTCTTTTCTGTTTGGCTGCTCTGGTTTGCCTTAGAGTGGAAAACCCCCAGCTTTGGGCTGTAACTGCCTCTTTGGAAGCAATCTGTCCTGATCTGGCACTCACAGTCGGATCCCACCAGGAACAGCACCGTCAGACCAGGACACATGACATGATCCATTGTCTACAGCCAAGCCTTAAGATACAACCGCATTTGCTCCAATCCCTCGGACAGAGACAAACACCTACAAGATCTTTATCAAGCATTCTTAAAAACTACAATATGCACCTGGGAAAGTGAGGAAACAGATTGACAGAGCGAGATGGGTACCGAGAAGTCACCTACTACAGGACAGGCCCAACAAGGAAAATAATAGAACACCACTGGTCATCACATACAGCCCCCAGCAAAAACCTCTTTAGCACATCATCAATGATCTCCCACCTATCCTGGAAAACAATCCCTTACTCTCACAGACCTTGGGAGGCAGGCCAGTCTTCAATTACAGACAGCTCCCCAACCTGAAGTGAATACTCACTAACCCAGGAACCTGTCCCTGTAACAAACCCTGTTACCTACTCTAGACACTGTCCAAGGACCCAACCCCATCAGCCACACCAGGGGCTCATTCACCTGCACATCTACTAATGTGACGTGTGCCATCATCACCTGCCAGCAATGCCCCTCCACCATGTACATTGGCCAAACCAGACAATCTCTATGTATCGTAGAATCTCAGAGTTGGAAAGTGCCTCAGAAGATCATCTAGTCCAGCCCCTTGCTCAAAGCAGGACCAATCCCATTTTTGCCCCATATCCCTAAATGGCCCTCTCAAGGATTGAACTCACAACCCTGGGCTTAGTAGGCCAATGCTCAAACCACTGAGCTATCCCTCCCCCAGATGTAAAAGAATAAATGGACACAAATCAGATGTCAGGAATTATAAGATACAAAAGCCAGTAGGAGAACACGTCAATCTCCCTGGACATTCAATAACAAGTAGCCATCCTTCAACAAAAAAAACTTCAAAAACAGACTTCAAAGAGAAACTGCAGAGCTACAATTTATTTGCAAACTTAACACCATTAATTTGGGCTTAAATAGGGACTGGGACTGGCTGGCTCACTACAAAGGCAATTTTCCCTCTCTTGGTATTGACACCTCCCCATCAATTACTGGGAATGGACAACATCCAACCTGATCGAATTGGCCCTGTCAATACTGGTTCTCCACTTGTAAGGTAACTCCCTTCCCTTCACGTGCCTGAATCTATAATTTTCACTCCATGCATCTGAAGAAGTGGGTTTTTTTTACCCACACAAGCTTATGCCCAAATAAATCTGTTAGTCTTTAAGGTGCCACCGGACTCTGCGTTATTTTCATTTAAGGACTGGTTCTGCACGGTGCAATCACACAGAGCTGGGGGTCTGCGCACTGGGCTGATACTGCAGAGGAGTTCCTTTCCAGATGTGTGTGCATTGGGCAGTGCTCTTCTCATCCGGCATCGCTGCATTGGGATCCCATTGTCAGTGTCCCTTACCCTATTGACAGGGTCCCCCGGCAACCAAGGCCCCAAAGCCCCCAGGGTCCTTTCCCTGTGCAAGAGGCAGAAGCTTTTCTGCCAAAAGCAGCATTTTGGGGTTGCCCCCTGTCACCATTCTCTTCACTCACATGATGGGGAGGTGTTGGGGGGCAAGGCGGCAGCAGAGGACAGATTTCCCTGCTCAGCAGCATGATGCCCCAAACCCCAGAACCATTTTCTCGATGCCTCAAAGACACGTTTTCAAGCCAGTTAAGAGCACAAATGTGTGTCTAACTCACACAGGCAGCTGTCATGCTTGTGCTCATTGACACACTGAAAGGAGGAAGAATTAGTTATGGCCATTTGTGTGCAAAGGTGTATGGTTTGCACACCAGACTGTGGTAACTACACACTCGGTAGGGGAACAATTGCATGCCACGTGTGTTTAACAATCGGCCATAAGGCAGCGCGTGCCCGGCTTGTGGGGCTGGACACTTCGTCTTCTATGTGGTTCTCGTGGTGCGTCACGTGGAAATTGGATCCTTGGCTTTGCCGGGGAAAACGCTGGGTCACGTGAAAGCAGAAGGTGAAGGCAGAGCTCCCAGAGCTCCTTGGCCCGGTCACTGTTCCTCCCGGGCAGAGTGAATGCAGCCGGGGGTAAAGGTGGCCATGGCAGGGGAGGGCAGGAAGCACTGTGAGCTGGCAGGGTGAGGCACCCGCTTTGCCCAGATGTAAGAGCTGACACAAGGAGCCTGCCCTGCCTGCCCAGTCCGCTCCCCGCTGCATTTCCCTGGCTCCAGGAAGCCTCTGGCAAACTGTAGGTCTGTGCCGCCATCTGTGGGCAGAACACGGGAGTTTGAATTGGGAATTTGACTGGCCAGGTGCCACAGATGGGACCGGTTACAGCCTGAGCAGCAGAGGGGTCCCCCCTCTTGTCTGACTCCTGACACCTTTGCACGTCTGACTCACCCAGGCCCTCCCCAGAGCCCTATGAATAACAGAGCAGGGCCTTGTGCTAGGAGGAACCCATCCCTTATTCCCTTCTGGGAGCTGGGCTTGGGGGAAGGTAGGAAATGCGCACCCCCCTTGTCAAAGAGAAAGGGACCGAGATATCTACAAGCACCTCCCCCTGTCAACAGACGACAGATGCCAAAGACTCAGGAAACAGGGGCCACTGCCTTGCCTCAGGGCTCTATAAATGGGTCAGCAGCAGGTGCCTGGATGAAACTACCCCTCATTTTATTGCCAAGGAGCGGCTGTCTGGGCCCTTCCCTGTGCCTAAGAGCAGGGTTTTGCAGTGATGACTTGATGGCTTAATCCTGCCTTTTTTATTAACCCCTCCCACGCCTCTCCCGTGTGCCTGCCGTTGTGGTAATTTCAATGGAATAGATGGGCCTAGGCCAAGGTGTTAACACGACACTATCACTGTACAACACTCAGCAGTTAAACCTGGCGGGGGGTTTCCAGCACAGAGACCTTGGTCTGCTGAATCCTATGGCAAACATGCTATTAAACACCTTTATAACCTGTTATTGAAGAGACAGAAAAATTAGGAAAAACAGTGGAAGGATTTGAAATGTTAAGCATTAAGTAAGACTTTCATTTGAACATATCCCTTATTCCTTTTCCCTTTAGGGTTTTTATAGGGAACCCTCCTCCTCTCCCGGCCGTTGACGTCCTTTGTGGTGGGGTGAAAAATGGGAAACACTGTCCTTTTGGGTGGGGTGAGTTGCATTAGATGGCCTGGAATTGTTAGATTAAGTCTGTTTCTTGAAGGCAAAACAAGACAAACACACGAAAGGGGAGAGGAAAGAAAAGCAAAGAGAGAAAATGCAGCTTCGGTCCCAGGTGCTGACTCTCACTTGTAGCTTCACTTCTAGAGGAACTCAACACAGCACAAAGTATGATCTGCCAGCCTGAGACCTTGCAAACTTGTCCCATGGTTGGGCTGTTTAAGTCGTTGTTTTTTTAACTGCCTAACTGATCAAAGTTGCCTCACAGCATTGTTGCAAAAGGTACAGACGTGACTGGCTGAGCCAGGCTCTTCTTCAACAGGAGGCAAAAAGAGAAAGAGAGAAAAAATGAGGCCAGGGAAGGAAAAGGACACATGGGAGAAGGGGGTGGCAGCAAGAACCCCAGGCTCACGTCCTGGATGGGGTTTGGGATTTAGCTGGGGCCAGTCAGGCCCGGCGACAAGGGGGGACTATGGGAACAGCTGTACCGGGCCCCGGACTTAAGGGGGCCTTCATGTCTCCAGAGCGTCTCCCTGAGGGCTGGGGGCACGTCGTTCCATCTTCCCCTCCAAGCGAGTTGCGTCCAAAGCAGCGGGACCAAGCGGGTGCCCCAGGTAGGCCTGGGTGGGGCAGCGTGAGGGCGGCGGGAGACCGGCCGGGGGGGAGGGGGTGTGCAGATAGGTTTGGAGGGGTCAAGAGGGTGGGGGGGGGGGGAGGCTGGGCTGGGGGGCAGGCAAGGGGGCGGTGGGGGGGAGGCCAGGCTGGGTGGGCGGGGAGGGGGGCAGGAGACTAGGCTGGATGGGGTGGGCGAGGCGTAAAGGAAACAAAGTAAAGGAAACAAAGTAAAGTAAAGTAAAGTAAAGGAAACAAACAGATGTGCTATATGTTGACTTTAGTGAGGCTTTTGATACTGTCTCACAAGACCTTCTCATAAACAAACTAGGGAAATACAACCTAGATGGAGCTACTATAAGGTGGGCACATAACTGGTTGGAAAATCATTCCAGGAGAGTAGTTCTCCATGGTTCATAGTCAAGCTGGAAGCGCGTAGCAAGTGGGGTCCCACAGGGAGAGGTTCTGGGTCCGGTTCCATTCAATATCTTCAGCCATAGAATCATAGAATCTCAGGGTTGGAAGGGACCTCTGGCGGTCATCTAGTCCAACGCCCTGCTCAAAGCAGGACCAATCCCCAACTAAATCATCCATGATTTAGACAATGGCATAGAGAGTTTGTGGACAATACCAAGCTGGGAGGGGTTGCAAGTGCTGTGGAGGACAGGATTAAAATTCAAAATGAACTGAATAAACTGGAGAAATGGTCTGAAGTGAATAGGATGAAATTCAATAAGGACAAATGCAAAGTACTCCTCTTAGGAAGGAACAATCAGTTGCACACATACTAGTTCTGCATTCTTACCCCATACATGTCTTGCAACCTAGGTTTCTGGGGTTTAGATGTGGATAGTGTAGGGATTCTGGCACAACCATGTGCACGGATCCCTGTCCCGATGCCGGTGTAGGTGCATCTTAAAAATGACTTAATTTCACAATGTGCCCCTTCACGGTACTTAATTCTGCATGTGGAGACAAAGAATTCCCCAGCTCCCTCTTTCCCAATCCACCTCCCATCACCACCTGCTCTGGTCCTCTGGGACACCCTCTACCAGTTAGATAGTGGGATTATGTAGCCTT
Organism: Sternotherus odoratus; assembly: GCA_032164245.1. NCBI lineage: Eukaryota > Metazoa > Chordata > Testudines > Kinosternidae > Sternotherus > Sternotherus odoratus. The sequence goes on along the minus strand of JAVMKO010000018.1, from coordinate 16,158,285 downwards.
CAAGTTACCTCCAATGCATCCATCCTCAGACTAAGCATTTCATCTGCCCAGGTGGATGTGCCGTAAGTTAAAAAAAGCTATTTCTAGTCCCTTAATGCCACCATCCTGCACTCCTTCTGGCTGCCGCCTGAATCAGCAGGCCAGCCTCTCTATGGGTGAGCTACCCCACTCAACCAGGCGAGAGTACCACCCTATCGCTCCACTTTCTAAATGTACGCAGCTTCTCAACCTGCTGTGTAGTGTAAACTCTGAGCCTTAGTGACAGGCGGGAGCCCTTTCCCCTTCAGCTACCCAACAGAGACAGCGTGGCGGCCCAGCCTGGCGCTGGAAATGTACCTCCTAAAATATTTAATATTTGAAGTACGATAAAAAATTCATTGTAAAGCTGCAGAGCGGAGGCATGTTACCAGGCGAAGGCAGCCCGGGGCTGGGCACGTGGCGAACCGGCTCGGCGTTCTTTTTCAGCAAGGGGGCCCGGGCTTTTGAATTTTATCTGACAGCACTGAACAGGGGCTTCCGGCAGACTCTCTGTGCTGTCCTCTTCTGGCGTCTCATTGGTGGGATGGCCCTGCTTTTATTCTCATGATGGAATCAATGAAGTTGACTGGGATGCGTTTTTCAGAGCGGAGGGATTCAGTGAGCAGGGGATGAAACCAAGAGAGTGAGGGAAGATGGAGAAGTTAAGCAGAACCGCTTCACAGAAGGGGAAATAAACATCCCCCACATTACCAGAGGAGGGAAGGGAAGCAAAGAGGCTGAAGGAAAGTGAGGAGACTTTGGACAGAGCAGTGACGGCCGGGGGGGAGGAGTGAAGTAGAATCGGGGTCACTCAAATCAGTTTGAAAAGAGCTGATGTGTGCAGCTCATGGCCTCTGCCTCGTCTTAAACATTTAAACATGCCAGATCTGAACATGTAACTACACCGAGGGGCAATGCTGGACACATCTCCATTGGCTATCTCCTTCCTGGCAGAGAGGAGGTGGGGGGAGGTAATGGCTTTTATTGGACCCATTTCTGACTCCTGTGGAAGACTCGCCAGAGCCCAGAGCTGCTGGCTGGCCAGCCTGCTGCGCTGTCTCAGTTTGGGGTGGATAAATGCTCCGATGCTGGCAAGAGGGAGAGAAATGAAGGGCCTGATTTTCAAAGTTAGCGTCATGCCACTGAGTTTGGATCTACGTGCACTCAAATGCCCAACCTGCTCTTGGGCAATTAGACTTCTAACTGTACCGGGTATGTGCACACACAGCAGGGGTTTGCACACATACGTTACACATGTCCACATGTACGATTGCAAATGTCCAACTGAAATCCAGGACTGGGTCCTTGTAGCTCCTCTTCAGCTGGGTTTCCTAGTTCTGTTTGGTGTCATTCGTATGGATATTTTGGGAAATTCCCATCCAATTGAGGGCTAGGGCGCTCACCTCTTCTCTCAAGGATTTATAGATTTCAAGGCCCGAAGGGAGCTTGTGATCATCTAGTCTGACTTCCTGGATAACACAGGCCAGAGACCTGCCCCCCCAATAATTCCTAGAGCAGATCTTTTACAAAAAACCACCTTGATTTAAAAAATATCCGTGATGGAGAATCCACCACGACTATTGGTAACTTGCTCCAATGGTTATTTACCCTCACCAGTAAAAATGTACAACTTATTTTTAGTCAGAATTGGTGTAACTTCAAATTCCAGCCACTGCAGCCAGTTATATCTTTCTCTGATAGGCTGACACGCCCATTATTAAATATTTCTTCCCCAAGTGGATATGTATAGACTAATCACCTTCACCCTCTCTTTTTTAAGCTAAATAGACGGAGCTTCTTGGGTCTATCCTTATAAGGCAGGTTTTCTAATCCTTTAATCATTCTTGTGGCTCTTCTTTGAACCTTTTCCTATTTATCAATATCCTCCTTGAACTGTGGGCATCAGAACTGGACATTGTATTGCAGCAGTTGCACCCGTGGGTGCACAGTGTGTGTGTGTGGGGGGGGGGTGCACGCGTGCGTGTACTGGGTTGTTTTTTAATTTGTGATCTTAAAGTTACATTTTTGGTTTCTAAACGTATCGAATTTCCATAAATACAGTCAGAACAAAGTTAAATGAAAGAGGAGCCGCAGAATTCCCTAAAACTAAACCACATGAGGCTGATCCCATTTAGTGTACTAGGCACAGCATTGTTCTAGGCAATAGAAATTTATCCATTTACTCTACTGGAGGATCTGGCCCTGCAATGAATAGGATGGAAAAAGAACAGGGGACAGCTGAGCTGGTTGCACAGATACAGTGTGATTAATACGTCCTGCTTTCCCCTGTTACCAGTAATGGGCCCGGACCATGCGGCCGTACAGCTGCCAGATCAGGGCTCCGGAGCACTGTGGTGTTTGCGTGACAGTGGTCACGAACAGCCATATACAATCACTGCAACTCTAAGGGCCACGCTGGCAACTTGCCAGGGCCCCGAGGGCCATTACTAACTTGCATGTAGAGTTATGTGACTTGACATACTCTTTCATCTGTTTGCATCACCGATCACGTGGTCAAGAATAAATTAAGCCTATGCTTCTCTGAAACAAACCCATTTTACTCATTTCACAGTTTTGGGTCTCCTAGATTATACTCCCCCTTTCCTGCAGACCTTTACTCCTTCCCCCTTCTTCCCTTCCCCATTCGCCTTCCTTTCTCTCTCCCTTCCAGTTGGTTTCCTCTCCTTTCCCTCTGTTTCATCTTCATTATTCCCTCTGTGCTCAGCTTCCCCAAGAGGGAAGGAGGAAAAGTGAGGAGTGAATTCCCCAGCGTTCCCCCACTAGGAATAGATTTCTGTCCCATTCAGAGGAGGCCTTCGCCAACCCTTGATTGTCATAGGTGACCTCGATGTGAACCTTAAAAGCACCCCTGAACCCTACTGACTAAGGATAACGCTAAACCAGAAACCCAACCCAACTACCTCAAATCTAAACTGATAAACTTAAACCGTGCATGAGCCAGGTGGGTAATTCAATGCCGCGGGAAGCCGGCTAGACCCTAGGCAGAATCTGCAATAGCTTGCCCAGCCCCCGTTCTGTGACCCCAGGGTACTCCTTCAGAGAGGATAGGAGTGGCTGTGATTTGGGGAGCCCTGCCCCCATGAAGATTTGTACAGCTGGATCTGCACAAACCTTGGAGGACCTGTGAGTTGGAGTGCGCCCCCTAGGGGGCGTACCCTGCATTTGACTGAAGAATTAGGAGGAAATTCTGCAAGATGACACGCCTGAGTTTTTTTCTCCACTAGCCAGATGCAGGAGAAGACCGCCCTGGCTGACAAATGCAGGTGAAACAAACATTCCTCCTATAAAACATGATCCTTTGCTACAAATGGCAAGCGACCACTCCTCACCGGGGGTTTGTAAAATTCAGAAATCCCCTATGTGTACAGTTAAACCAATTAAAATGAACACTGATTGCACTAAATGTTGTATTAATTAATACATATAGTCATGGATTTGGTTTGCAAGATTTTTGTGACATTCAGTATTTACAAGAGGTCTGATTTCAGAATTTGGTTTCCATGTAATAGCTTGTTCTCTCCTCAATAGTTTTGTAACTATGATTCATGATCATAGTGTGGGGGGGGGGGGGGGGGGAGAAGCTACCTGGATGTTGTGCACCTAAAGAATTTAAAAAAGCCAGGAAAGCAAACACTGAAGATGATTCTACCCTGAAAAGTACCTGTGTCAATCTAGCACCTTCACATTCCACACATCTGCTCCTTGTCTATAGCCAGAGACAGATCTGCTGGTTTAAGGGTGTAAAATACGTTGTTTTGCTGTGATTTACTCCTATTTTCATGGCAAGGCTGATAAAGTGATGTAAGAGTGAGCTGGAGTCTATTACTGCCTGTGCATAGGGTGACCAGACAGCAAGTGTGAAAAATCGGGATGGGGGCGGGAGTTAATAGGAGCCTACATAAGAAAAAGACCCAAAAATCAGGACTGTCCCTATAGAATCAGGACATCTGGTCACTCTACCCATGCGTCAGCTGCAGGATTGCTTACTCGGGAAGGTTAACAGGGTTGTTCAAGAGTCACTGCTTGTATAACACGTGTTCAGTCTTTATTGGGCATGACTTGCATCATGGATAACGTTTGCAGATGACCCAAAAGTTGGGGGAGTAGTAAATACCAAAGAGGACGGGTCCCTGAGACAGAGCGATCCGGATCGGTTGGTAAACTGGGTGCAAGCAAACACCATGCATTTAAACGTGGCTAAATAGATACATCTAGGAACAAAGAACATAGCCCATATTTACAGGATGGGGGACGCTATCGTGGAAAGTGGTAACGATTTGGTGGTTGTGGTGGATAATCAGCTGATCATGAACTTCTACTGCAATGCTGTGGCCAAAAGGGCTAAAGCTATCCGAGGATACAGAAACAGGGAACCTCAAGGAGAAGTAGAGAGGTTATTTTACCCCTGTATTTGGCCTTGGTGTTAGGGCTGCTGGAATCCTGTGTCCAGTTCTGGTATCTGCAGTTCAGGAAGGCTACTGATGAATGGACCCTCTCCAGTTTAACAGAGAGAGCTGGGTGTGAACAGCTGAGCCTGAAATCTCATCACTCAGATGTTAATTAGTTCCCCATGAGAAAGCTGGTGGGGGTAACTAGGCAGGCGGGCTGGATGGGATAAGGAGCCAATTAATCCACCAGCGTAAGGCTAATGAAGAGGCAGGAAGGAAGCCCCCACAGTGGGAGAGAGGGGGGGGGGGACTAGAACAGTGGTTCTCAAACTTTTTGTATTGGCAACCCCTTTTGAACACCAGGCTTCTCAGTGCGACCCCCCCCATTAGAAATTAAAAACACATTTTTGATATTTAACACTATGTTAAATAGTCAATTTAAACCCGATTTCTTAAAAATAATTTTCTCACTGAAGTGGAAAAGTTATTTTTAAGTAGAATTTTATTTTAATATTTGACAGTAATTAATGACCGGAAGCAATCCGGGGTCAGGGTTCACAGCCTGGTGCAGGGATCGGGGTTGGGGCTGGCAGCCCAGCACAAGGTTTGGGGTCAGAGCTCAGCTTGGGGCTCAGACTCACAGCCACCTGCCAGTACCAGAGTTGGGAATTGGGGCTCCTGGCTCGCAGTCCTGCTGCTCCACCGTGCAGGGCTTGGGGCTCACAGTTCCACCACTCTGGGCTTGCAGCCCCTCCGTTCGGGGTCGGGGCTTGCAGCCCCTCCGCCATGCTGGGGTCAGGACCCACCGCCTGCAGGCCCTCCGCCATGCTGGGGCTGGGGCTCACCGCCCCGCTGCTCCATTCCCCGGGTTGGGGCTCGCCGCTCCGTTCCCCAGGTCAGGGCTTGGTGCTTGCTGCCCCGCCATTCTGCCCTGGGGTCGGGGCTCAGGGCTCGGAGCCCTGCCGCTCCATTCCCCAGGTCGGGGCTCGGAGCTCGCCTCCCCGCCACTCTGCCCCGGGGATCAGGGCTGGAGCAGCAGCCCGCTGCAGGGGCCGGCTCACCCGCCGCGGGGATCGGAGTGGAGCAGCAGCCCATGGCGTGGGTGAGAGCTGGAGCCGGCAGCCTGCCATGGGGGGTTGGGGCTCACAACCTCCCACATAAGCGGGCCGCAACCCCTCGAGGGGTCACGACCCCCAGTTTGAGAACCAATGGACTAGAGCTAGTTGAGCCTAGTTACATGTTAGGGAGAGAGAGCGAGAGCGAGAGCGAGAGAGAGAGAGAGAGAGAGAGAGAGAGAGCTCTGTTCCCCTCAGAAACCGGGGGAGAGGATCAAAAAGCACAGTGGTGCCGTAAATAGACGGTTGCAGAAATGGTGGTGGGTACTTAAAATAAAAGGGATTCAGGGAAAGCACAACCATTGGAGTCTGTGCGGTTTCTGCATGTAGAAGGCAGGAGAGAAGCCATGCCCCAGAACGTTCATTCTTCCCCCATATCATCAGCATCTCAGTGTTACCCACGGCGAACAGCCCTTCCTGGCTGGCCGCTCTGATCACAGCCCTCCCTCCTGTGCTTCCTGCCCCCTTCTCCACTGCCTCAGTCAACTCCTGCCTTCCCCTTTACGGGCTGGGTTTTATAGCAATTGATTTCAAAATGCAAAAGATCTGTTTGCAATGCAATTATAATTTCTTTGCGTGGGGGTTGGGAAAGGTGGTGCCCCTTGAGACGCCATGTCTGCAGCACAGACAGTCACCTGGTTCAGGATTGCTCCAAGTAGAGTCCTTGAGGTGGAAGTAACAATCTTTGGGCCCTTCCACACTAGCACGTAAACACTCTCTACCACTGCTGGTGCCGCATGGTTGCGGACGCCTGGTCTACAGTTCACGATTATATCGGAATTAGCTGTGTCATATCGAATTAAAACTAAAGCCATCCACACAACCCACCTGGTTTTGTCGACTTTTGTCAGTTTCTGTACTCCACCTCGGCAAGGGGAGTAGTGCTAAAATCGACGTCGCTGTTCTGGATTTGAGGCACTGTGGCTGCAATTTGACAGTATTGGCCTCTTGGAGCTATCCCAGGATGCTCCATTGTGACCACTCTGGACAACACTTTCAACGCAGATGCACTAGCCGGGTAGTCAGGAAAATCCCTGGGAACTTTTGAATTTCATTTCCTGCAGTCCCAGAATCACAAAAGAGCTCCAGCATGGACCGAACGGGGGGGTACTGGATCTGATCGCAGTATGGGGAGAAGAATCTGAGCAGGCCAAACTCTGTTAAAAAAAACAGAATGCCAATGGGCAGTGGAGACTGCAGGGACTGTGGGATAGCTACCCACAGTGCACCACTCTGAGAGTTGACGGTCCTGTGGACACACTCCACCGACTAAACACGCTTAGTGGGGACACACACGATCAACTGTATAAACTCTCTTCTGAAATATCGACTTCTATAAATTCGATATAATTTCGTACTGTAGATGTACCCTGAGACATGGGTACTAATCCTTCTAGTGTGGACAAAGCTAAAGAGCAAAGAGGAGATCATGCAGTGAGAGGAAGGATGCGTGTGGCTAACAAAGGAGACAGAGCTTGGGAAACAGCTGACACAGAGTGACTCCATGGACGGAGGAGGAGGTGACACAAACATCCTTATTTCATCTTCACCCCCCTTCCCTCCCCTGGAAAGCCTAATCCTGAAGGTCAGCACATCTGGGATAGTGTGATGAAACCTGCTTTCTGCTTTGATTCCCAAGCCTGTGATGGGCAGCACTACGCAAGAACATTTTCAAGTGTTCAGAATTCCTTGTTATGTCAGTCCTGTCCTGGCCCTGGGACACACCCTTGGCTGGTGTAAACTGACACAGCACCCTGACTTCAGTGCGGTTGACTTCACTGGAGCTATTTTGAGTGGAGGATCTACCCTGAATTTGCTCCTCCTAGTGCCTGTTCAAAGAAAACACAATTTTACACAAGTGTGGAGAACAGTTGTACCCCCTGGGTGCAATTTGCCCTGTGCAGGCACCATCTCAACCTTGGCTAATCCTTCCATGGGTAGCTCATGCGGAACTGGCCCTTGGGGCTGGCTCTTTGCACAGGCTCAGTCTCGTCCCACGAGGACAGCAGCCATGCACAAAGACAGGCTCTCACTCCCCGATTTGTAACATTTCCGTCATCCAATGCAGGGAGCAAAACTGTGAGTCCAGTGGCCAACCCCACAGCAGGCCTTAGAACGAACAGTGGCAGATGAATCATCAAGCCACTTCAAATACGGGACTGGGGTTTCAAAAGGGTTTTTGCAAGTAATGGTGTAACAGAAGATGGGTATGTTTGTTGGATAAATGGCTCACTTTGCACAGGAGAACTAGATAATTCCCCCCATCCCCAGCTGCTAAATGGATTTTGTAGCTCCACTCCGCTAGTTATGGCCTATACTGTTCTCAATATGGGGTCAATCGATGTCTTCTCAGAAAAAGTGGAACAAATGAGTTTTCTTTTTCTACTAGCAAATTTAAGGCCCAGGTTATTCTTCTACATGTCACCATGATTTATTTCAGAAAAAGAAAGAACACCCAGTTCAGATGCACTTAGCTGTGTTAGGAGCACCGGCAGGCAGTATACATGGCAGGGTCAGGTTATTCCCTGAGCTGGGGATCTCAGAGCCATAAGGAGTTAATATATTTATAAGGATGCTTTTGAGAGTGCACTTAGTGAGGCATAGGCTCCTGACAAATAATTCACCATGTGGCTACAGAGCCCAAAGCAGCTGTAACACATCCACCTCGCTCCACAAACACTGGAGAAGACAAGGACAGATAGACTTGCACAAACGAGCACGGTGTGAGATGGAAAGATCGTCATCATTAGGTGGGAGCCCAAGTCCTTTGACCACATCACCGTGTGACTGGCAGTGAAAGTTTGCACCGTATTTGTTCACACCTCTAAGACACTGGGCCTTGCATAGCTAGTGCCCACAGGACTCAACCGGGTCGGATTCACAGCCATGCAGAAAGGTTCCGTGTTCTTCTCCTCGCTGTCTGGTTGGGATGGAGACCAGCACTTCCTGTTCATGTTTTACTGTTACTTTAACAACCCCAAGAAAACACTGTCTGAATCTGCAATATTTCCACAGAAGGCTTCCCAGGCTGGTTTCAGTTTGTCACTGGGGTAAATGGCAGGCAGGAGGTTCCGTACACTGGCTCTGGAGTTTGTAACAATACCGTGGACAGAACAGCTGGGCCCTTGGTTTGTTTCCCAGCTGCGTGAAGGGACAGATTTTTCAGAAGACAATTTTCATTTGTGGGGGTCATTGGAACCCACGTGATCCCGGCAGGAATTTACTCACAGGCATAAATTGGAGGCTGCACCTCAAATTACCCGACGGGGGGCACAGATCTCAGCCCGCTAGCTCACTCAGTGCTGGCTCACAAATTGTTCTGCAGGTGCAAGTTGTGCCCACAAGCTGTGAGGCCAGCACTCCCCAAGTATCTTTCCACTCATTCAGAAATGAGTAGGGACAAAGTGATTGCTATAAAGTAAGAATGGAGGCCAAACATCACAGACCAGCTCCTTCCCCAAGGCTCTGGTTAATGCATTGGAGTCTCTTTTCCATTTGTCTGGGTGCTGCCGAGTTCTCCTGGGCATGATGTTTCCCACCTGGCTGGAACCCCTATGACTAACCCTGACTAGGTGAGTCGCCCAGCCCCTAGTCAGGTCACCGATGGGTTATCTAACCAAACCTCTCTTCTCATATGCTCCTTTTGCTCTGCCAGTAACGTACTGTAATAATTGGCCTACAAATTTACCCTAATTGTGAGTGCCCCTGTGAAGAGTGAGTGACAGTTTATAAAAGGTGGTGATAACCCACAACAGTAAATGTGGAGGGGGAAAGCTATGAAAGGGAGACAGACTGAATTAGATATAACTCAAGCACTGTGTTAAGCTCATGCCTGGTAAACAAGAGAAGTGTGGAATCAGAAAGCAGTGAACCAAAATTGGTGTTGAAAGTTAGGCCAAATTGGCGGGCAAAATAAAGGGGATAGGCTATTCCATCCCCACTTCCTTTTGGGGTCCCGATACAAAGAGAAGCTGGGAGTGAGCTGCATCATTATCATACTATCGCTGTGAAGAATATGGGGTGCAGTGCTTTGGAACTACTCAAGGGAAATGCTAAAAAGCAGCAAACGGGAACAGATCGCTTATTACTAACATGGTTTCTATTATCTCCCCATGTTATTTCCACTTATCTCCCGCCACCTTAAATCCACAGAGGGCTGCATGGAATGGTGACTGGACAGCTGGGACCCTGATGTCAGAGCTGATCTCTGGCTCTCGCAGTGATTGGCCAGCTGTAGCTCCGACATCCTCTCGCCATTGCTGCACTGGGTGCTTCAGTGTAATTCATGGGGCCAGTTTGCATTTTGTTTATTAGTTAAATGCCCCCAAGCATGGTCCACGGAGTGGTGCGGACTTACTCCCCATCTTTAAAAACAGGTTTCTCCCAAAATACATCCAGTAGCTACCTCCAGCCACACACCTCAGGCAAAGGTTCCTGGGTAGCTTCTCAAGCCGTTTTAGTTATTTGTCATGAGGGGTCCTAGCACGTTTTCCATCACAGGCCATTTTAAAATCAAGATTGGATGTTTTTCTAAAAGATCTGCTCTGGGAATTATTTGGGGGCAGTTCTCTGGCATTGGCCATGCAGGAGGTCAGACTAGATGATCACAGTGGTCCTTTCTGGCTTTGGAATATATGAATCTGTATATTGAACCCCACCCTTATTGCTGCCATTAACCACCTGGCAGGCGGGTTACATTTCATTCCGGAAATGCTTCCATAATTTAATTTAGAGGAAGCTGTGATAGGATTCCCAATGTGCTACCCCAAAGCTCTGCAGACCGTACAGACATTGTCCAGCTTCCCTGGTTCTACTTGGAGTCCTGAGGATAAGGTAACACTGGAGGGAAATCATTTAATGATGCATCAAGAATTAAGTTTTGATATAACAAGATCCAAAGGTTGGATGCTGAAGCTGGCCAAATGCAGACAGGAAAGAACGTGCACGTTTCTAACAGGGAAATTAACCACTGGAAATACTGACCAAGGGCTGTGGTAGTTAACATAACAGACAGACTGGGTCAGAACAATGGTCCATTAGCCCAGGATCCTGTCTTCTGACAGTGGCAATGCCAGGTGCTTCAGAGGGAATGAACAGAACAGGCAATCATCAACTGATCTGTCCCCTGTACACTTCCAGCTTCTGGCAGTCAGAGCTTAGGGTCACCCAGAGCACCCAGGCACTAATAGCCATTGATGGACATATCCTCCATGAACGTCTCATTCTTTTTTGAACCCAGTTCTACTTTTGGCCTTCAGAGCATCCCCTGAGAACAAGTTCCACAGGTTGACTGTGTTGTGTGAAGAAATACTTCCCTGTTCATTTCATTAGGTGACCTGTGGTTAGTGTGTCAATTAGTGTGTTATGTGAAGGAGTAAATGACACTTCCTCATTCACTTTCTCCACATCATTTATGATTTTGTAGGCCTCTATCATACCCCCCCTGTGACAGGGTTGAGACTCACCACCGCAGCACCTCCCACTGGCACATCTGGGAATTAGCTCTGTACTCTGCAGAGCGCCCTCTGCCGGTGGTGTCCCATCCAACATCTACTCCCCTGTTGGTATCCAGACCTGCATTGCTCCCTGCTCAGCAACATCCGCTTCAGGTCCCTTCCCTCTGGCAGTGCCCCCTAGTCCATCCTCACCCCCTTCTGGGCTGGGAGGCTCTTAATAACAGTCTTTCTGTTGACTCCTGCCACAGTGGCCAACCGCAACCCAAAGTCTAGCCCCCATACATCTGGAGCATGTTGCAGTTTGACACGACCGCTCTTCAACAGCCAGGTGATTTGCGAGAGAGAAAGAAGGGACCCAGGTCCACCTGGTACTCTGGGTCCTAACCCAGGAACTCTAATGGAAGCCTCCCTGCCCTCCTTCTCTCCCCTCATCCATCTGTCCTCCCTCGGCCACTTCCGCTCTGGCCCCTTGTACCTTCTAGGCCCTTCCAGTCAGGGCCTGCAGTCTGGCAGGTATTGGGCTGGAGCTCTCCACTGCTCCCACAAGCCTGTCCAGCACTGAGCTGTCCAGGGTGCTGGTCTCCTTACCTCAAGAGACAGACCTTCTCCCTTGAAGGTCTGGGAGAGACTGCCCTGCTCTTCTGCTTGGCCACCTTTATATCTGGCTGCTCAGCCCTGATTGGCTCTCTCACAGGCCCTCTCTGACTGGCTGCTCATCTGTGCAGCCGCTCTTATCTACTCTAGCCCAATATCTCATAGGGATGGGGCAGCCGCCCCACCACAAACCCCTTAGTCGTCTCTTTTCCAAGCTGAAAGGGTCCAGTCTTTTTAATCTCTCCTCATATGGAAGCTGTTCCTTACCACTAATCATTTTTTTGCCCTTCTCTGTATCTTTTCTAATTCTAATACATGTTTCTGAGATGGGGTGGCCAGAACTGCATTCAGTGTTCCAGGCGTAGAAGGACCATGTATTAATATGTGACAAAGAGTCTTGTAGCAATATATAGAGGTGGGTGAAGACTTCGTAAGATGAAACCAAACCCAGACTAACACAGCTACCCCTCTGATACTGGACCCCATGTATTTATATAGTGGCATTATGATATTTTCTCTTATTATCGATCCCTTTCCTAATGGCTCGTAACATTCTGTTCACTTTTTTCACTGCCACTAAACATTGAGTTGATGTTTTCAGAGAACTATCCACGACAACTCCAAGATCTCTTGAGTGGTAACAGCCAATTTAGATCCCATCATTTTGTATGTATAGTTGGGATTATGCTTTCCAATGTGCATTACTTTGCATTTATCAACATTGAATTTCATCTGCCATTTTGTTGACCAGTCACCCAGTTTTGTGAGATCCCTTTATAACTCTTCACAGGCTGCTTTGGACTTAACCATCTTGAGTAGTTGTGTATCATCTACAAATTTTGCCACCTCACTGTTTATTCCTTTTTCCAGATCATAAGGCAATTGCGGGAAGCTAACTGAGTTCTTTGTATCAGTCTTCACTGCAGAAAATGTGAGGGAGATTCCTGCAGTCTTTCTAGGTAACAAATCTGAGGCTTTGTCCCAGACTGAGGTACCAAGAGAGGAGATTTTATAACTAATTGATAAATTAAAAAGTAACAAGTCCTTGTAGGGAGGGAGTGGAATCTCCTTCCTCAGGGGTTGTAGTGAGGTACTTTGGATTTTGCGAGACAAGGCACACACACGTGGTTGTAGAAAGTAGATGAGTTTATTGGAAGGCCTCGGTCCCTCAAATAGGCGCTGAGGGGCCCGATTCTAATCAGCGCGACCGCAGAAAGGGTTACCTAGCACTTCGGAGCTGTTGTCAGGTCAGAAGAGCCCACAAGCAACTATGGGAGTGGGCTTAAGTACACTCACACATTTGCATCTCATACATACTCATGTCTCATTTGCAAGCAACAAGCTGATTGGTTACACGCTGTCCTGCCTCAGTTTCCCCATTTAGTTTCCCACGCATTCATTCTCACACAGACGGGGTAAACACACACAGCTGGGAACAGTCTGGGAACTGTTCCCAAACACACAGATAACAGCAAGGTCAATCTCATATAATACCACCATTATGCACTCTCCTGGAGTTGACTTAGAAGCATAACTACACTTCCTAGTGATTGCCTGTCACAATGTCTTCTGGTCCTAACAGGGGTTTTTAAGGTCAGGCGTGACAAAGCCCTGGCTGGGATGATTTAGTTGGGATTGGTCCTGCTTTGAGCAGGGGGTTGGACTAGATGAAATGACTAGACAAATGAAACATTTCTTTAAACAGGATGAACACATGGGACTCGTGCCTGGTCGCCCAAATGAAGGTACGCCGTGCCACACGCAATTGCCTACGTGCAGGTACGCCGTGCCACACCCAGTCACTCACACACAGGTACGCCGTGCCACACCCAGTCGCTCACACGCAGGTACGCCGTGCCACACCCAGTCACTCACACACAGGTACGGCGTGCCACACCCAGTCACTCACACGCAGGTGCACTGTGCCACACCCAGTCACTCACACACAGGTACGGCGTGCCACACCCAGTCGCTCACATGCAGGTGCACTGTGCCACACCCAGTCACTCACACACAGGTACGGCGTGCCACACCCAGTCGCTCACATGCAGGTGCACTGTGCCACACCCAGTCGCTCACACACAGGTGCACTGTGCCACACCCAGTCGCTCACATGCAGGTGCACTGTGCCACACCCAGTCACTCACACACAGGTGCACTGTGCCACACCCAGTCACTCACACACAGGTACGCCGTGCCACATCCAGTCGCTCACATGCAGGTGCACTGTGCCACACCCAGTCGCTCACACGCAGATACGCCATGCCACACCCAGTCGCTCACATGCAGGTGCCCGCGCTGTTCCAGACACACGTGTGTACTTGCTCAAGGCAGAACCAAGGCCTGTTGTGCCAGTTAAGGACTGATGGGTGTGGTGGGGGTGCTGGTGTCAAGGGACAATGGCCAAGGCAAACTACCCCCCTCAGCCTGTTTTAAGCACATCTCCCCTCCCTCAACTCCTCCCACCCCATCCCCCACAGTCAGCCTCAGACACAAGGACTGGACAAGAAAGAGCCACTTCTGTCTCCGGTTCACTCTCTCCTGGGGGTGTGACGTGCATCGGTCACACGTTTCCATGGGCCCCTTCCTTCCCGCCTGCCCCAGCGCTGGCATCCTGCTGGCTACGGAGGGTTAAAAATAGACCTTGAACACAGGCTGATTTCAAACCGAGCGGCGCAGGAGCGTCTGAAGCTGCTAGCTGGAGCCCTGGGAGGATGCTGACAAAGCGTGAGGTGGCCTGCGCATCCCCATGGCGGGTTCCTCACAGGGGCAGGAGCCTGGGCAGGTCGCTGCCTTTGGAAGGCGCTCGGTGGGTCTCTCCTCGTTCTCTAACAAGCTACAGAAAAGGCCTCGTTAAAAGCACAGAAACCATCCCGGGGCCTGGGGCTTTCTGGAACTTTTCATTGAGAGGGGGAGAGGGGAATTAGTGCCAGTTCTTCGGGGCTCTGCTTAAGGAAGCGAGAGAGACCAAGGACAGGCTGGAGCCAAGCGTAACGCAAGCAGGCATGGGCTGTGATCGCTTCCCCCTCAGAGCTCTGCCAATGCCCCCGACTCCTCAGCAGCAGCCCCCTGCCGTTCCAGTCATGGGTTCCTTGCACTCACCCACCGTTTTGCTGATGCCCCCTCAGTCCCAGCCTTCAGCCAGGGGCGGTTTCCTGCCCACACCCCCCGCCAGCTCTGTGGATGCCCCTCAACCTCTAACCATAGGCTGCCCGCTAGTCCAGTCCTGGGTTCCCTATACAGCTCTGTCTTTGGACCAAAGTCCCAGCCTGTGCCCTTCTGCTACCCCAGTTCTTCACTCCCCTCCAGCCCAGCCCTGGGTATCGGGGAATGTTACCGTTGTGTAGCTGGATTCACTCTTCACCCTGGCCACAGACTCATGCTTCAGAATCTCAACAGTCTGTTTTTTGAAAAAAGGGGGTTCTAGCCCTGTTGGCGACCGAGAAAACCTTGCATAAAATGACCCCAATGGGTCTGACTCAGCGATGCCCATACGAGTCTGCAGAGAGCCCGAAACAACACCTGGAAAGACGTGTGACCTGCTCCTGAAACAGGAGTTTGTGATTGAGCGGCAGGAGGCAGGCTGAAGAGGAATGACCAAAAGAACTGACCGGCTCCCTAGCTTGGTTCCACGGGGGGTGGCGAGAGTGTGTTGGGGGGAGTGGTCACATATCTACACATAGCAGAAGGGTTCACACACACAGAGCGAGCAGGATGGATTAGCCAAGGCCCAGGGGTGCTATATGGGGTCATGGGATGGAAATCGGGGAAGGAATATCTAGGCCTGAGGTGGAAGTAAGCCGGTTTGCCCTGGTACGGTGGACTGTCAAGAGCCGACGCGCTGTACCGGGGCGGATCGGCTTCCCCAGGTGCAATTTAAAGGGCCTGGGGCTCCCAGCAGCGGCTGGAGCCCCAGGTCCTTTAAATTGCTGCCAGAGCGGGAGCCGCTACTGCCCGGGCCCTTTAAACTGCTGCGGGAGCCCGGGGGAGGCGGCGGTGGGGCTCTGGCGGCAGTGTAAAGGGCCCGGGGTGGTAGAGGTGCACCGGGCTCTTTAAATAGCTCTTGGAGCCCCGTCGCAGCCTCCCCAGGGCTCTGGCAATGGGGCTGCACGGGGATGGGAGCCCTGTTGCCAGAACCTTAAGGAAGCGGCGGCGGGGCTCCGAGAGCTATTTAAAGAGCCCGCTACCGCCCCAGGCCCTTTAAACGGCCCCTGGAGGCGGGCGAGGGGGGGAGGGAAGAGGCCCCTTACCAGTATGGGGGCTGGGATGGGGCTGACTCTGACCCCTTTGGCCCCGCCCCTTCCACCCGAGGCTACACCCCTTCTGGGGGTCAGAGCTGGCCCCAGCCAAGCCCCCGTACCGGTAAGAAAGTTAATTTACTTTCACCCCTGATCTAGGCTAAACACCAGGAAAATCTCCTTGGAGGTGAGATCTTGCTAGCTGAGGAATCGTCTCTAAGGAGGTGGAGGGAAGGTCACTAGGCAGGGGAGACTGCAGGACCCAGCCAGGCACTGGCTGAGGGGAGTGATGAACTGAGTTTTCCCTGCTGTGATTCTCTCTGTCCTGTCGGGCTCTGGCCAAGGGGACTGCCCTTGGTTCTGGAAGGCTCCTTGCCAGACCTACGCCCTGGGGGACATGTCACACCATGACCTGGCTGCAGCAGATGCACCTCAATTTCCATGCCCGCCGGCTCTCCAGACCGTGGCTCTGTGGTCAGGCCCTGGGGGCCGGAGGGCCGGAGATGCAGTTGGATTTGTTCTGGGTGCTTTGTCAGTGCGTTGGCTATTCTCTCACCTGTCTTCTCGCTGGAGCTGAATGCAGCTGGCTTGCCAAGGCTGCGGCCGGGGGCTGGGGCGGCTGGGAACAGTGCCGGGACATGTCTGCTCCGGGTGTGTTAGTGACCGTCGACGCTGTTGCTATGCGAACAGGTCTGTCATCAGGCACTCGGCCTCCCCGTTTCTTTCATGCAGTTGGACATGGTGTCCTTCACAGGCCTGGGCAATGCTCCGGCCCCCTCCACCCAAGGCCCCCCCCCCTTCCCTTCTGCCCCTCCCCCAGTGGCATAGACCCATACACACACAGCCGCCAGACCCCCCCCCCTTCCCCACCGCACCTCTCCAGGCCCAGTGCGCTGGGTGGGCAACGCAGTCCCAGTGCCCGCATCCCACAGGAATGACCCAAATATCCCTGTGGGACTGAAACCCCAGCTGGCATCACATAGGAGTCTAGGACACCTAGGAGAAAGTTACACATGGAATCCTGGGTCATACAGTAGAGGATTCCCACTAAGTAGTTAGGCCGTGGTCCCCAGACCTTCTTGAGCTAGCTTTGACTTCTGCCATGCTCAGAGCTTTCCTCCAATACAGAGAGGGGGTCATATGGGTATTGTCAACCCAGTAGCTCAAATTCCTCATCCCATCCACTTCATCAATCCTGTATGCTCTCCAAGTGTGATTATCTGCACCAACTCCAAATACGTAAGCCCCAAATCAAATAGCATGCAGTTTGTCATATGGGTGTGGACTTCGAGCTTCCTTTAATAATTTAGTCCTACAGGCTGACTGAGTGTGATAGAAAAGTCATGGAGGGGATGAATATGAAGATAGCTATAACTGCTAAGCTGCAAATGGGAGATAAGGAGGACAGAGTGAGAATACAAAACAGAGATGTCCAGAGATGCCAAAAAGAAGAATGCAAAAGCTAATCAGACTTTGGAAACAGGAAGACTCTTGTGAACACAGGACCTCAGGAGAAGGTGCAAGGAAAGAGAATGGTGAGATAAGCAAACAAGTTCAATTAATATCCCACATTCTTGTGATTACAATATGTAGGGATGGGGAAATCTTTGCTCTAAAACTGCTTTGTACAGGAAAGAAGAGTGTGCCCTTCAGACCTCTTTAAGAGTAAGTCTATGGAGTAACTTGAATAACTTAAGAAACACAGAGCTCTACTTCACCCGGGCTGGAGAGATTTCTCTATAGATTCTAAAGGAAATGACATAAAATGGCAAAGATCATGAGGAATAAAAGAAACGTCTTTGAGTCTTTCCATTGACTTCAGTAGCCTTTGGATCAAGCCCTATATGCTTAATAACAGCAACTGTTCCAGGAGATTAGAAAGTTGCTCATCCAGTGCCTAAGAGACTTCAGGAAGAACAGTCCCAGAGAAACTGGCTAGTTAAGAATAAAACAATACAGATCTTAGATAAGCACAATGTAACTGGACTGGATCCAACTAGCACAGATTCGGAAAGGGAAACTTGTGCCTTGCGGACCTGAAAAAGTTAATAAACCTGTAGATCAAGGTGACCGAAGTGGATGTAATTTACTTGGATTTTTGAAACACTGTTGATAAGGGTCCTCATAAAAATCTATTAAGGAAAATAAATAGCCACCGGATAAAGCGGAAGGCCTGCTGAATTAAGACCTGATTTAATTAAGAGATAGGAAACGAAGAACTGTAATGAAACTCTGCTCCTCAGAGTGAAGAAAGATGAGGAGAGAGTCGGTGTTTTTTCATATATTTATTTATTACGTACAAAACTGAAGTTAAAAATATTGGTATTGCAAAGTCAAGCCCTCGAAAGTTAGCAAATGGCAGTATTAAGGCTGTCCGTGAAAGCTTAATTTGGTCTCCTTGTGTGTATACATTCTGACCGTCTTTAATTCCTGATCTCATATTACTGTTTCCACAGAATCCCTCCTCCTTCCGGGCATGGGGGTGTGGTGTGTGCATGAGTAAGGCAGCTGCTCAATATTACTTTTTACTCTCCTTGTTCAGCGTGTGGCCCCCGCTCTGGTTTACTGCTCCCCATGCAAACCCTGCCCTCGGTATGGAATGGTTCGTTTCCTCCTGGGCTATTCCATGGGACTCATCACAGAAGTATCTGAGAATCTCACAGACATTAATGAGTTTGTCTTTGTGAGACCCCTGGGCCGCAGGGAGGGTTTTCACAGACAGGAAAATGAGGCACAGGAAGATTAAAATGGACATTTGTAAAACTCTTCACTGCTTTGGGGTCCCTCTGGGATTGGGCACTCCGCTTCAGACAGGTCGAGCCTGATTTGTCATTTGTTTTACAGTAATTTACCTGTTCAAAGCATTGTGCAGACTAACTGATTGATCCTCACAACACTCCGGTGAGGTCAGTGGATACGTCTAAAGAAGGATACTTACAAAAAGGCAGCCAGTTGCCAACCTAGTGAGAGCAAACAGAGGGAGTTTGCCTAGGAGGGAGAGTCCACAGAGTTTTTGCCTTTCAGGCTTCTGCGAGCAATAAACACATCATCTGGAGAGTCTCTTGATAGATTACAAGGGAGAAAATATGGATAGTGAAGAATGAGCTGTTGTGACCCACACAGGATGTGCCGTGTTTGTCTTTCTCCAGGAGGATAGGAGTGACTGTGTCTGAAATGCAAGCTGGTTTCCATGCTGGAAGAAAAGGTTAAAGGACCAGAGACTGAAGTATCGACCCTGAATTGCAGCAGGGAAAATGAAGACTTCCTGGATAAAAATCAGGATTTGGTACAGCATGACAAAGTGGTGCAGGGGGAACTGAGGATCAAGAAAGAAAGTTGGCAGCAGGATGTTCTCCAATATACCCACAATGCAGATAGAGGTAAGCAACCACTTTCAGGCTCTCCACACAGGTACTACTGCTGAGAATGCTTGGAAGAGTCATCTGAGGGAAGGATCAGAAGGAGACCTGTCAACCAAAGGCCTGGGATACATTGTCCTAGGGATGGGGGTTCCATGACCACCACTCCCAAGAGAAGAAGAAGGCTGGTGGTAGTTGGGGTCTCCCTCCTAAGGGGAATGGAGTCATCCATCTTCCATTAGGACCAGAAATCCAGAGAGGTGTGCTGCTTGCCTGGAGCTAGAATTCAGGATGTGACTGAGAGTCTGCTGAAACTCATCAAGTGCTTGGACCATGCTGAAGGCCAGTGACCTTGAGCAGATCACTGCAGAATATTTGGCTTGGGGAAGAAGGATAAAGGAGTTGAGGTGCAAGTGGTGGTCTCATCCATCCTCCCTGTTGAAGGATAAGAGACCACTGAATCGTGGAAGTAAATGAGAAGCTACATAGGTGGTGTCTGCGAGATGGCTTTGGCTGCTTTGACAATGAACTCATGTTCCAGGAAAGAGGATTGCTGGGATGGGATGGTCTTCATCTGTCAAATACTAGGAAGAGCATCTTTGGACATCTGGCTAACCGGATAAGGAGATCTTTAAAATAAGTCCTATGGGGCATGAAGACAAAAGTCTGGCCAATGCGCATATAGGCTCAAGTAATAAGGACAAGAGGGGCTGATTTTTGGAGAAGAGACTAGACATCACAACTGCATTAAAAAGGCCAGAAGAAAAGCAACAGGGCTGTCTGCAAGATACGTTTGATGGTTATATACAAATGCAAGGAGTATGAGGAACAAGCAGGATGAACGGGAAGTCATGGGATATGAAGAAAATTATTATTTGGCATTGCAGAGACTTGGTGGGACAACTCCCATGACTGGAGGACCAGCATTGAGGTGTATCGCTTACTCCAAAAGGATAAGTCTGGGGAAAAGGAGGCAGTGTTGCACTGTATGGCAAGGATGTGAACAGTTTCGTCAAGGGAGAGTGTCATAAGTGTGAAGTGCTTGAGAGTTGTTGTTTTACCTGTATGGGGTTAACTGAACCTGAGAGGGAGTGACGTAAGAGCTTCCGTCCCAGGGCAGAGGGGGAGGGTTAGTTTCAGTTCTCTTCGGTCCCAACTCCCCATCTCTTCTCTCTATCTATGGAGAGACAACTTCCTACTTTTCCTTCATAAGCTTTAAGTAGACTAACTGTAAGTAGCATTTTGATCTCATACGTTTGTACCTAATTTAGAGTGTCACTAACCTACTCAGAGAGAGGTAAAATCTTGAGGGAGGGGTTAGAAAGCTTTATATCTGTAAAGTGTATTAGCTGTAAGTTCTTCTCTTTCCTTTATTAAACCTTTTTTTTGTTATAAAAAGCATTTGGTTATTCCCTTAAAGTAGTCCTAGCTTTGAATTTGGCAGGCACAGCTCATGAGCCAGTGGGCTGCATCTCTCTCTCTTCCTTCAGTCTAGAAAGGGAGGGGGAGCAGTCGGTGAGTGTCCCGATCTCTCAGGGAGAGTGAGGGGACGTTTGGGGTGTTCATGTGCCCCCCTCCAGGGCATTGGAGATTCACATGAATGGTGGCAGTGGTACCCCAATTTCCCAACTGGTAGAGTGTGGGTTTTGGGGGGGGAAGGAAATAACTTAGGCTGTGTGACGGTGCTGTTCCTGGTGGGATCCAACTGAGTGTGTCAGATCAGGACAGATTGCTTCCAAAGGGGCAACTACAGCCCAAAGCTGGGGTTTCTTCACACTAAGGCAAACCAAACCAGCCAAACAGAAAAGACTTTGGTTTCACCCCACTGGCTAACCACAAGTCACACAAGCAATCCCCTTAAGACACTCCAGATTCCCAGTATCACCACCAGCCACCTGTCCTGGGGACCAATGGTTATGAAAACCAGTACCCCAAATAAAGAAAACGGTTCTCCCCAATTCCAAGGAATCAGGCCCCAGACCCAGGTCAATATACAAATCAGATCTTACCACAAATCACGCTGTTGCCAATCCTTTAGAATCTAAAATCTATTTATTGTATAAGGAAAAGGTCTAGGTGAGGGTTAGGAAAGGTTAAAAGAAATCAATTACATGCAGTAATAGCACATCTCTTGGTTCAGTCTGCAGCTGTAGAATAAACTGCAGGTTTCAATCAAAGTCTTTGGAAAGCATCTCCTGCAGAGATGGGTCAGCACCTTTGTCCAGAGTTCCCTGAGTAGCAAAGTTCCATCCAAAGCTGGAAAGAAGGCAGGCTGCAGGCTGGAGGTAGAAGACAAAATGGAGGACATTCTTCCAGGCTTTATAGACTTCCTCCTGTGGGTGAAGACCCTCCTCCTTATGCAGAGTCTGGTTGCAAACTGTAGGTCCACAGCCACATGTGACATGGTCCAATTCCCAGACTCTCAATGAATCAGTTTTTGCCCAGGCATGTCCCATGCCTGGGGAGGCTCCTCGGGTGTGGACAGAGTTAATTGTGCAGTTAATGGCCCCTTAATGGGCCATCAGGCAGGCCATTCAAGTTAACACCAGCTTGCCTGAGATTCCACCCAGAAACCAAGCATAAGCTTGAAATACAAAGATACACACACATCAATGGCATATTCATAATCCGCCCTCCATAACCTGGTCATAGACACCTGTTATGACCCCCTTCACATAATATTTGGTACCCCAATGATCTATATGGTACCCAATTATTCCAGTAATGTGACAGGCTGGGAAAGCAGCTTGCAGTTATTTGGTCTTGTATGAGAGACACCCTGTTCTTTACCCTAGTGTTCAGAGTGGGGGGAGGAGATCTCTCTACCACAGAGAGTGAGCCACAGACCTACTCAGAGTCTCTAGATGACAAAATGGGAAAAAACAGTAGCGAGGTGATGGTGGGTCTATTATAGACCGGCTGTGACGGAGTAGGAAGACTGGGTGGGTGCCTTAGTTTCCCCTACGCATTTCTTGAACGTCTATGTGAAGGAATAAGGATGTATAGTTGGTGCAAAGGTGTCCATACCTGAAGCTGTAATCTGACTCCAAGTGGGGGAGGGAGGTCACCTGACCTGGCTGAGCCAGGGGGAAGGAGTGGCTGGAGAGAGTGAGTTTTGGCTTGGAGTCTGAAGCTAGCTGGAGTCAGGGAAGAGGCAGGGAGCTCCAGGCAAGCTGGCCTAGCTCTCTGGCCCCCAAAATGGATCCAGCTGAGGGGTCACGCTCGCTGTATGGTCTGGGTTAGACCAGGTAGAGGTCATTGAATAAACCTCTGTTTTACTGCCTGGCTGAGAGT
This sequence comes from Sternotherus odoratus, assembly GCA_032164245.1. Lineage (NCBI taxonomy): Eukaryota > Metazoa > Chordata > Testudines > Kinosternidae > Sternotherus > Sternotherus odoratus. The sequence goes on along the minus strand of JAVMKO010000018.1, from coordinate 16,135,802 downwards.
CACGTTTGATGGTGGATTTGGGGTGCAGAATCCACGGGCTCCCTCAGGACCCCGCTGGGTGGGCTCACTGGGGGAAGCACACGGAGGGGCAGAAGGTGCTGAATGCTCTGAGGTCAGACCCAGGAAGGTTGAAGTGGGGACCCGTGAAGCTCCTAGCCTTGGAAACGGGCTGTGTACGGAGAGGGGACACTTCCCCCAAAGTCCTGACTGGCTTCCTAGGGAGCAAGTTCCAGGCCATCGCCCGGACACTCCGTGACACCAGCCAGTGAGGAAGAGGAAGAGGACGCACTATAAGCACATTAGTGCCCAGTCTCTGCTAGCGATCCCCGAATTGGCCGAAGATAGGCGCTCCTCTGCCTAACGTGTGTAGCGGAGCCACTCTGGTAGGTGCACTCAGAGGCTGTCTAGATCCACATAAACCAGCCTGGGGAGGGAGACCTCCCTCACAGTCTTTAAAGGTTAGGGCTCTCAGTGGGATGTGGGAGAGCACTGGGGGTCCTAATCTCTGGGCTAGAGAGTCAATCTCACGTTTTCACTGGCCCAATTCATATAACATTAAAATGAAACACCTTCAGTGGAGACACCAAGGGACCCTTATATCACAGAGCCCAGCGGTGAGGACCCTGACCTGAACGGCGGCAGAACCCTCTTCAAATCCTTTCTCCCCGTCAGGCAGAGTGAGGCTTGAACCAGGGTCTCCCGGACACAGATAAGTGCCCGCACCACTAGGCTACAGGGCAGCTACATCTAGTGCCCCTCACTAGGGCAGACTGCAGTGTAATGGCCAGTCAGCATTGGCAAGGGGGTAGGACCAGCTGCCTCTGCCTATCCCTGGGCTGCCCCTCTGCAGCCTCAGTACCTCTGTAGGCCTTCACCAAGACCTGCAGCCTGGGGGTTTTCCAGCCTAGAGCTCCCCAGCTCCCTTTGCCCCAGCACTGCTCTGCTTCAGGTATCTTATTTTCCCAGGTCCTTCTCTCTCCACTGATAGAGAGACTCCTTGCCCCCAGCTCCTGGCCCCCAGCCCTCTTATAAGGGCCATCTGGACCCTGATTGAGCTAGCCACAGCCGTGGCTGCTTCCCCAGTCAGCCTGGCCTTTCACGGCTGCAGCAATCTCCAGGGCTGCCTTTAACCCAGGCAGCCACCCTACTACATCACCTCATCTTAAAAAAGATACATTAGAATTGGAAAAAGTACTGAGAATGGGAACAAAAATGATTAGGGAGATGGACCCGCTTCTAGATGAGGAGAGATTAAAAGGATTCGGTCTGTTTAGTTTAGAAAAGGGACGACTAAGGGGGATATGATAGAAGTCCACTGGTGTGGAGAAAGTAAATAACCAAGTCTTATGTACACCTTCACATTACACAAGTATCAAGGTCACCCAATGAAATTAATAGGCAGCAGGGTTAGAACAAACATAAGGAAGTATTTCTTCACACTACACAGTCAACCTTTGGAACTCATTGCCGGGGGATGTTTAAATGCCAAAAGTAAAACTGGGTTCAAAAAAGAGTCAGATAAGCTCATGGAGGATAAGTCCTTCAATGGCTATTAGCCAAGATGATCAGACATGCAACCCCGTGCTCTGTGTGTTCCTAAACCTCTGACTGCTGGAAATTGGGACTGGACAATGGGATAGGTCAATAATTGCCCTGTTCTGTTAACTTCCCTGGAAGCATTGGGCACTGGCCGCTCTCAGGAGACAGGATACTGGTTTGATCCAGTATGGCCATTCTTATATTCTAAACCAGACACCTCTGCCGTACCTACTAATACAGTAGAACCTCCGAGTTGTGAGCACTTCCGGAACGGAGGTTGTTCGTAACTCTGAAATGTTCGTAACTCTGAACAACACGTTATGTTTCTTTCCACAGTTTACAGCTGAACACTGACTTAATCCAGCTTGAAAGCTTTATTATGCAGAAGAAAAAGCTGCTTTCCCTTTATTTTTTTAATAGTTTACGTTTTTCACACTACTGTACTATCTTTTCCTTTTTGGTCCCTGCAGCTGTCTGATTGCATCCTTCTGGTTCCACATGAGCTGTGTGGTTGACTGGTCAATTTGTACCTCTGAGGTTCTACTGTATCTTGTTATCCAGTCCCAGGGGGAAGGGGGTGGAGACATTGCAGAGCTAAGTGATGTGTAACAGTTTTGTTTTTACTACATAGTAGCAAAAAATATTTAGAAGACTTTTTGACTCCTGCTGAGAATTCTTTCTTTAGGCTCTAGTAATTGAATGAAGGGATTCTTCATCCAGTCCACTTCACACGCGGCAGAACAATTCTTTCACAAATCCAAGCCCACATATTGAGGCCAACATTTCATTGCCTGTGGAATTCAGATGGGATGGGGTGAGATATTTGCCAGATCTGGTTTACAAAAAAAACCCTCAGCTGCAACCTTAACTCTGGAGTCCCTGATACCAAACAAGAAGTAATTATAGTAATGAGACAAAATTCAAACTGGGGAGAACAGTTCATGGGGAAATCATCAGCTCCTGAAACAAAGGGATTGTATGAAAAACTGGCCCTGGTATCGAAACATTCTCTCCGGTTTTACAAGTCTATCAGCATCCTCGACCTGCTAATGGGGAATGTAATGCTAGCTGGGGCCCAAAAGAAAACACGACCTTTAATATCCCAAAGCAGTCTGCAAATGTCTGAAAGCAACAGAACAAGGGCCCGGATGTGTGTTAGGAACACTCTGTGATCAGTCTGAAGGACCCTCTACACGGGTGCAATGAAGCCCTGAAAACAGGAGGTGGTTTTAAGTTTAAAGAATAGCATTAGCTGAAAACTGCAAAAAAATTCAAAAGGTTGAAACAGTTTCCATTTTACCAGGGTCAAAAGGGAGCCACTTTCTGTATTTTACAATATTTCATAACAAGTTTTATTGAAATATTTATAATTTCCCCCCCAAATCCTTATACATTGTTCGGGTCACTGAAAACTGCATTTTCTTACCGACAACTGTCTTCTGTAAAGACAATAAACTGATGATTTTGAAAATAAATTTGATCAAAATATTATTGACTTTTATTAAAAGATTGACTTAAAATATTAAAAAATTCTGGAAAACAGCAGATGTCAAAATTATCAACCATGTTTTTCATGAAACTGTTTCATTTTTGACAAAAGACCATTCTTCAGACAAAACCCCCACTCTTATTTGAAAAATTCAGATCAGCAGTGTTTAGCAGTAGACACAGTGTAGAAGACAAATGAGTGAGTGACCCATGTAACAGGATGAAACGAAGAGGGGCGTTGGGAACCGGCATGGTCCTAGCCTATGAAATAACCCAAACCATTCAGACCAGCGTGGACTGTTTGTGTTAGGGGTGTGAGCTAAACACTGGTGCACCAAGCTGGCTGTACAAGGCTCACGGGACCTTTCTACAGAATGGACAAAGATGAAGGAGCAAGGCAGGGGATGACCCAGGAACCCAGCATGAGCAACCAAACCAGTAACAGCAGCTACAGAGGAACAGGCCTGACATTTTCAGGGCTATACAGCAAAGAAAGCACAAACCCAGTGTGGGGGACTGGGGACATCCCAGAGTGGCATCAGGAGGCTCCAAGGCAGGAATGAATCCACATCGTAAGGGTCATAGCAGAGTTGGAGGAGCTGGAGGCTCCCTGAGCAATTTCATGTTCAAATGGCGGTTTAATTGCCCTGGGGTAATGGAACTTGGGGAGCCCTTCTGGGAGGGGAGAAGAAGATGGATGAGATGATTGATCTCTGTCACTCCCGAGTGTACATGGTCGGAGGCTAACCAATGCACTGCAGAGCTTGGCTGTGCCTTCCCTCCATAGAATCATAGAATCTCAGGGTTGGAAGGGACCTCAGGAGGTATCTAGTCCAACCCCCTGCTCAAAGCAGGACCAACCCCAACTAAATCATCCCAGCCAAGGCTTTGTCAAGCCTGATCTTAAAGACCTTGAAGGAAGAAAATTCTACCACCTCCCTAGGTAGCCCATTGCAGTGCTTCACCACCCTCCTAGTGAAAAAGTTTTTCCTAATACCCAACCTAAACCTTCCCCTCTGCAACTTGAGACCATTACTCCTTGTTCTGTCATCTGGTACCACTGACAACAGTCTAGGTCCATCCTCTCTGGAACCCCCTTTCAGGTAGTTAAACGCAGCTATCAAATCCCCCCTAATTCTTCTCTTCTGCGGACTAAACAATCCCAGTTCCCTCAGCCTCGCCTCGTAGGTCATGTGCTCCAGCCCCCTAATAATTTTTGTTGCCCTCCTCTGGACTCTTTCCAATTTATCCACATCCTTCTTGTTGTGTGGGGCCCAATACTGGACACAGTACTCCAGATGAGGACTCACCAATGTCAAATAGAGGGGAATGATCATGTCCCTCGATCTGCTGGCAATGCCCCTACTTATACAGCCCAAAATACCGTTAGCCTTCTTGGCAACAAGGGCACACTGTTGACTCATGTCTAGCTTCTCATCCACTGTAACCCCTAGGTCCTTTTCTGCAGAACTGCTGCCTAGCCATTCGGTCCCTAGTCTGTAGCAGTCCATGGGATTCTTCTGTCCTAAGTGCAGGACTCTGCACTTGTCCTTGTTGAACCTCACCAGGTTTTTTTGAACCCAATCCTCTAATTTGTCTAGGTCCCTTTGTATCCTATCCCTACCCCCCAGCGTATCTACTGCCTCTCCCAGTTTAGTGTCATCTGCAAACTTGCTGAGGGTGCAGTTCACGCCATCCTCCAGATCATTGATAAAGATATTGAATAAAACTGGCCCCAGGACTGACCGACCCTTGGGGCACTCCACTTGATACCGGCTGCCAACTAGACATGGAGCCATTGATCACTACCCGTTGAGCCCGACGATCCAGACAGCTTTCTACCCTGTTTCCCCGAAAGTAAGACATCCCCCGAAAATAAGACGTACTTCCAGTTTTGCCTCTCGCTGTAATATAATGTAATGTAATTTTGGGAGCAAAAATTAATATAAGACACTGTCTTATTTTCGGGGAAACACGGTATACACCTTATGGTCCATTCATCCAGCCCATACTTCTTTAATGTGCTGGCAAGAATACTGTAGGAGACCGTATCAAAAGCTTTGCTAAAGTCAAGGAATAGTACATCCACTGCTTTCCCCTCATCCAAAGAGCCAGTTATCTCGTCATAGAAGGCAATTAGGTTAGTCAACCCTCTAAGCTGCTTCATAAACCACCAGGGTGTGACGGTGCTGTTCCTGGTGGGATCCAACTGTGAGTGTCAGATCAGGACAGATTGCTTCCAAAGGGCAACTACAGCCCAAAGCTGGGGTTTTTCCACACTAAGGTAAACCAAACCAGCTAAACAGAAAAGACTTTGGTCTCACCCCACTGGCTAACCACAAGTCACACAAGCAATCCCCTTAAGACACTCCAGATTCCCAGTATCACCACCCGCAGCCACCTGTCCTGGGGATCAATGGTTATGAAAACCAATCCCCCAAATAAAGAAAACGGTTCTCCCCAATTCCAAAGAATCAGGCCCCAGACCCAGGTCAATATACAAATCAGATCTTACCACAAATCACGCTGTAGCCAATCCTTTAGAATCTAAAATCTAAAGGTTTATTATAAAAGGAAAAAGATATAGGTGAGGGTTAAGAATGGTTAAAAGAAATCAATTACACGCAGTAATGGCACATCTCTTAGCTTAGGCTTGCAGCAAAGGTAGAATAACTGCAGGTTCAAATCAAAGTCTTTGGATGCATCCCATTTGGGGGATGGGTCAGTACCATTGTCCAGAGTTCCCAGAGTAGCAAAGTTCCATCCAAAGCTGGAAACAAGGCAGGCTGAAGACTGGAGGTGAAAGACGAAAATGGAGGGGCTGTAGCAGCTTCATTTATAGTTTTTTTTCCAGTTGCAAACACCTCTTTGTTCCTGCTGTGAAAAGTCCAGCCCCATGGAGTCCTGGAGTCACACGGGCAGATCACATGTCCATGCATGACTCATCATTTGCAGGCAGAAGCCATTATGCCCAGGCTTCCTCTTGTAGACTTGTTGTCTGGATTGGAGCATTCCAAGCTCCCAGAGTCCATTGTGTTGCTGATAGTCCCTTAATGGGCCATCAGGCAGCCCAAGCCAAACTGATACCCAGTATTCAGGAATCTTCTTCCCCAGCAGAGCACAATATTTGGAAGACAGACAGTCCAGAGCCAATATTCATAACTTCTACTGCCAAATTGATACACACATATGGAATAGATACGTACATAAGACACCTGTTATGACCCCCTTCACATAATATTTCGTGCACCCATTGATCTACACGGTACCAAACTATTTCAGTACCATGACACAGGGACATGATAGAAGATGAAGTCATGGATTTGTACTCCACCGTGGGTCACTGAGAATGCACAAGAGTTTGGCTGGGACCCCTCTCTGCCATCCAGTGTCCCTACTCTTTGGCAAGTTCCCAGCTATCGCACGGGAATGCACAGCCACCAATCCCTGCGTCACCTGCTCCGTGATCCCTGGGAATCTGCAGGAAGACATTAACGACTCAGGGCCTATGCTGTTCAGGTCCACCCACCTTAGAGTTTCTATAGTGCCATTGTTGTAATGTCTAACTGTCCTACCGCTGCGGCAGGTAGCACTATAGACACCAGAAAAGGAACAGTCAGTCATCAGTTACCCAGTATCCTGGGGAGAATTTCCTCTCCCTGCTGTTGGGCACAGAAACAGACAGCTCATGTAATGTGTGATAGAGGAAGGCCAGGGAGCTGTGGCAGAGTGTTTGAGGCGAGATACATCAGCTCCAGGTTCATTAGGGCGTGGCTCCCTGTAGACTAGGGAAGCAGGCAGCAGGTTATTTAGGAGCACTTGCTGCCAATTAAGGCCTTAATAAAAACCCCTGCCTCAGGCAGACAGAGGTGGGTGTTTGGAAGGAGTTTGGAGGCGTTGGAGCAGAGAGCAGTTTGGAGGCGTTGGAGCAGAGAGCAGTTTGGAGGCGTTGGAGTAGAGAGAGTTTGAAGAAGTGCTGTGGTGAGCTAAGAAAGACTCAGACGTTAAATAAAGGAACACCTGGCTTGTGTAGAGAGAGGGCAGGAAGCCCCCCACAAGCTGAAGAGTAGGAGAGGGAAGGAGTCCAGGGGAAGGGGTAGCTAATGCCAGTGGTTTACTGCTATCCTCAGGGCCCCTGGGCTGGGACCCGGAGTAGAGGGCGGGCCCGGGTCCCTCCCTCTCCCCTTCTCCCCTCTAGGATACTTGTGGGACAGTTAATACCCTGTTCAGAGGCAAGAAAAAGGCTCCCTGAATTCCCCCACAAGAAGAGAAAGCGCAGGACCCATCAATATCGTGGGAGTAATTTGCCAGAAATGTTACATTGCCATCTCAGGGAGGGACCAGCAGGTTTCAATGAGCTGGTTCTGATGGCTAAACCGGGCATGAAGATGATGATGACAAGGTCACAGCTGCGACTTTTCTTGTGGTGACCTCCAGCCCCCACCAACCGTGGCCCCCGGGGAAAAAAACGTGCCCCTCAGTTCCGTGGTGTGAATCAGCGCCTTCCTCTGGAGCGCTCCAATTAAGATTCAGCACAGCTTGGAGGGCAGCAGTCAGCCCACACTGGACTAATTAATTTTTCCTGCCTGAGTAATTACAGTCCAGAGGCAACCATGAAAGCCAAGCAAATCAATTTGTGTTCTACGGAGATCCCCATCCGTCACGGAGCACTAACCAAGAAGAAAAAAATTGACCAGAGACAAAGCTGGCCCCCAGCATAACAAACCACAATAACTGCGCTGAGCTGCGGACTTGCTGACCGGGACCAGGGATCCCAGCCCCACGGAACCCAACCCAGAGCATCTGCCATCAGCGGCTGTGTTCACCCTGGTGACCACTGATCCTCCAGCTCTTTCACTAGTGCCCAAAGTTCCAGCCCAGAACACTTCAGACAGCAACGTCGAAGGACGCGCACGATGCTCTGTCAAGATCTGCAGCAGATTACCCAGCGCTGCGAGTGACTTTTCGAGCCTTGGTGTCAGTGGGGACCTGGCTTCTCTGCTGGGGCCTAGGCGCAGTGGCCAACAGCTCAGTAATTATCCCCCACACATGCTGGGGAGCTCGGAGGCTGCTAGCTCGGAGCTGCCCAGGGATGCTCTGCCCAGATTTTAACAGGGGCCTTCCTGAGAAACGTTCTCCCTCACTTGGTGACACAGGAGCCAACCCGTCAGTAAAGCCGTCTTCCAGACTCCCTATTCCCCGCAGATCTAATGGCTCCATGCTCTTTCCCCCCACTCCAGGTGGGGGCTGCTGGGTGAGGGACTGGTTGTCTCTTGCCTGAAGTGGGGCACAGAGAGGGAGCAGGTTTCCCCTGAGTGGTGGAGGGACATAGCAGGAGTGGGAATCCAGGTTTCTCCCAGAGGCTGCAACACCTTGGCTCTGCCTCCCTCCCTCCCGCCGGCCTTCCCCCTCCCTTGGAACCTCAGCCTGGTGCGCAGGCAGCGCTCTGGGGGGGGTGGGGCAGCATGTCTGGCCCCATGCAGCTGCCAGACACAAGTGTGGTAAGGGGACCGGGGCGGGGGGTTGCATTACGGGCAGAGAGTCCCGAGGGGCAGTCTGGGAGCAGGCAGGGTTGGATGGGGCGTGGGAGTCCCAGGGGTTTCTCAAGGGAGGAGGTGGGCTGGATAGAGGGGTCTCGGGAGGGGGTGGGTCAGGGGATGAGGAGCGGTGTGTGTGTGTGTTGGATGAGGGTGGGATCCCGGGGGGGGGGGGGGATGGTTGGGGCGGGAGGTTGCTGCGGGGGGGCAGTCAGAGGACAAGGGGGGGGCTTAGATAGGGGTTGGGGTCCCGGGGTGGTGGTTAGGGAGTTGGAAGTGGGAGGGGGGTCAGATGAGGGGCAGAGCCAGACTGTTTGGGGAGGCACAGCCTTCCCTACTTGGCCCTCCATGCAATTTTGCAACCCCGATGTGGCCCTTGGGCCATAAAGTTTGTCCGCCTCTGCCCTATACTGAAGTCAACCAACTGCTCAGAGTCCAGCCCGCATGGCGCTCGTTGATAGATAGGCCTCAATTTGATAAAAGGGCAAGTCCATCGGGGTGGATTACAGCACTGGTCCAATGCTACTTTGGAAATCTGAAGGTCAAAAAAGAGCTGATCAAAAAATGCAGACGAGTAAAAGTTTTACCAATGATATTAGCTGAAATTTTTATTTTGAAAAAATGTTCTCCCCTCCCAGCGCTGGTCAAAAATGGAAAACGGTTTGCAATTTTTTTTAATTGAATGTTCAAACATTTTCATCACCAGTAGGCCAAAGCGTGGGAGGCCACATGGTGTAGAAAGCAAGATAGGGTTGATCTATAAGTATTGATTACATTGGAACCGGTGTATCAATTAGCCAGCAACTACTGCCGCACAAATCTGATGACATGAACGTACACGATACAAAGAACAACCGGTGTCGGCTGACTTGCATTGCTGTGAGAAAAGGCACCCGGGGGCGGAAGCGGTTTTGGAACATGCTACGGAAAAAATAATAAAGTCAAACAAAAAGGAGTGTCAGCAACCAGCCCTGACCAGCTCGGTGAAAACTATAATCTGAACGTCCCATCAAACAAAACTGCTTGCGGCCCCCGGGCTTGTGGAAAGGAAAATCGTTCGTCTTCAAGTCACTTCGCTTCTCCGGGCAGATCAACAAAACAGTGACCAAAGAAGAAGAACCTGTTGCTAGAACTAATTTGGACGTTCACAAAACCCACTAACTCCCTCTTTCTGTCCTATGACTGCAGAAGTTTAACAGGCCACTCTACCTTGACTGGTCCCTTCAATATGTGCTAACTATTTACACTAAGCGTTCTTTTAGCTGTGACGCTGGGACCACAGGAAGAGCTCTGGAAGCCAATGGGGGAGAGGTATTAAAAGATATGACCTCACCCACCTTGTCTCTCTAATATCCTGCGCCCGACAGCTACAATTACACTGCACACTACAATGTATGGGAGAGGTACAAGCTACCTGTGCCCTGATAGAACGACTGAAGGGAATCATTTGAACTTTTCATACGCATGGCTGGATCCCGAACGGTAACCACTTGGACAGAAAGATGTGGCTGTCTCTGTGCAGCAGCAGCTGTGGATAAAGGACTGAGATAGGAAAGTAATGCTAAAAATATTCTAATGCCGTCATCCAAACCAATGGTTCATCTTCACCTGGATACCATGGGCAGTTCTGGTCACCCTGTCTGAAAAAGTCAGAGAGCAGAGAAGTGGGGGCTTCAGAGGCAGGTGGCCAAGTGATTAGGCGCAGAGAGACAGCCATGCCAGGAAAAAGAACGAGGCGTCCTTGGGGCACCTTAGAGACTAACACGTTTATTTGGGCACAAGCTTTCGTCTCTAAGGTGCCGCAAGGACTCCTCGTTGTTTTTGCGGATACAGACTAACACGGCTGCCCCTCTGAAACCTGCCATGTCAGGAGAGACGGACAAGATTGTTCCTCTTCGGAATGGAGCCAGAAAGGGACTGAACGGTTAGCGGATACAGGGAGGGTAAATCAGGTGTTTCCATCTCCTGCCTCCTAACCCAGGGCGCGTCAGTGAACTGGAAAGGGAGATACAGCCCGACGGGATGAAATGCTGTTGAAATGCCTTGTGGCAGGATGTATCTCCACTTGTGAAACTGCCTGGCACAAGATACAGTTTAGAGACCAGGGGGTGGGGGAGGGAATCTCTTTTACCGGACCGTGTCCACTGGGGAGAGACGCTTTCGAGCCACACATGGCTCTTCTGCAGGCCCCACCTTGCAGGGACCTAGAGCCCGGCTTTAGCCCAGGCCCAGATTCGACACCGTAGTTAAACAGCCCCTTAGCCGGAGCCCAGTGAGCCCAATCGGCCACCATGGGCCAGCCATGGGCTTAGCACAGCCCAGCTAAAGCTCTGCCCAGGGACGGGCCACTGATTTGGAGGGTTTGCTCCATCTTAATCGAATCCTTTGATATAAAAATGGGGGGGGGGGGCTTTCCAGTCCCGCCGGTTCCTTTCCGCTCTCGTGGTCTTTTGATGTGGGGCGGGATTTTCAAGGTTCTCAGGAAAGAAGAGTGCTAAAAAGGTGTTGGATTTCCACCCCCCCTGATCTCTGTTATGTGGTGCTGCACATACCCCTCCCTGCAGTGCACCCGGCCTGCTCCGCATGGCACCCCCTCCTCCACGCAGCGCCACCCCCCCCACAGCACCCCCTCCGCACAGTGCCCCCCCCCAACACTGCAGGCTCCCCTGCTCAACAAGGCTGCAGCCAGGTGCTTGTGGGTACATGCTGGCGCAAGTGAACACCACTGTCGGACCACAGAATCCCGAGGCGCTAGCGACGGGGGCATAGGGGCTCAGGGCGGGAAATGAGGGTGCTAGATCAGCCATTGCTCTAGCTCCCCAAAATTGGAGGCCTGCAACCGCAGCTTCAGGAGCTTGAGAAGCCAGCCCCCCCCCTCCCCCGCCTCCCCATCACCATCTGCAGTTCCCAGCAAATAAGCTAGCGAAGCACCCCCGCAATCTGCAAGCTCTTCTGCCCTCCTGCTGAGTCCTGGGCTCTGCTCCCACAGACCGACCAGGGGCTTTGGGGCCAGGGGAGCGAAGCAGAAGGATCCTTTCGGCTCTCGAGAGACACCAGGAGTGCGGGGCAGTCCCCTAGGTCAGGGACCCCTTACCAGGGGCATGCTTGGAGATGAGCTGTCAGTGAGAAGCGAACCCCTGGAAATACATTAGAGCAGCTCTCAAGTGACCGGCCTGGCTGCCTGCCTGGGGAAGACTGTTACCCAGAGGCTAGCTGCTGTGTGACGCGCTCTCTGCTCTCGTCTTTCCTCTGGTGTTAGCAGCAAGGTCACAGGCTGCCCCGTGTGCCGAGGGGAGTCGTGCTCCTAGCCAGGGCGGACAGCAGAGTAGGGCAGGGGGCAGGGCAGGGGGCAGGGTGGGGGGCAGGGCGAGGGGCAGGGCTGCTTGCAAGGGTTTATTTCTGGCTTTTCTGCCGACCCGCTGTGTAACCTTGGGCAAGTCACTTACCCTCCCTGCACCTCAATTTACCCAACCAGAAAATGGGGATACTTACAAGCCTGTCCCCTGGCGGGCTGGGAGCTCTGCAGGGCTCTCCTAGGGAAGCTAAGTGAGGCATGTTAGTGTCCTGGGAGGTCAAAGGAACAGTGGCGGGGTATTCGAGTTTATAGGAAAGCACCGGGGATGGGAGCTCCTGGGGGTGAGAACTCAACGAGCCAGGGCAGAAGGACTGAAGCCTGCCCAGGGGCAAGTCAGGGACCAGGGCGGAGGAAGAGTTATCTGGTTATCTAGGGAATGGGTTCCCTAGGGAGGGGGTGGAATCTCCTTCCTTAGGGGTTTTTAAGGTCAGACTTGACAACGTCCTGGCTGGGATGATTTAGTTGGGGTTGGTCCTGCTCTGAACAGGGGGTTGGACTAGATACCTCCCGAGGACCCTTCCAACCCTGATCTTCTAGGATTCTATAAGTAAGAAAAAGAGAGGAAAGTCTGTCCTTTGTCTGTCTCCATCTGTCCCCACTGGATCTTCCTGACCAGCACATGCCCCCCAGCAGCCTAAAACGGCATTCCCTGGGCAAACCGACAACGTCAGTCAGAAATACTCCGCAGTGCCCTGAACCCAGAGACGCTGGTGTGGAGACGCACGGCTCTCGCCCGGGGTGACTCTCCTGCAGAAAGCTGGAGTTTGTTGTCCTGCTCTCCCCCCTGAGGAGACATAGCAGCATTAAGGAACGGCTGTGTGATGAGAAAGCCATCAGCGTTTCTCTGCCTGGGAGCGGTGCGGCTCAGTGCTCCATTTAGCCCCGTGGCCTTTCAGTGTGAGGCGGCCATTTACTTGGAAAAGCCGCTCTCTCTAACTAGCGGGGCGGGGTTTCTCCATGCTCAAGAAGTGGGTTCGCCGTCTCTTGGCCACCTGACACGACGGCTCCTTCCCACAGTAGACCGGTGTTGCCAGCACACTCATTTTCAGGCTTAATGGCCTTTCGGCTGCCTTGTGTGAAGGGGTGTGGAAGGCGGTTTGAACTCGGGAAGGTCCCAGCCTGGAATTTTTTGTGACCATTCCTGGAGAAGCTGGAATTGGCAGGATTTCTCACTTCACGCGCCCTCCTTTGCCCTCCCCCCATCTCTCCCAATATATGCCCTGATTTTTTGGTTCCACAAACCTCAGCAAAGTGCAGACCGAGGGGACCCTGAGGCGACGCTAATGCACTGGATGAAATGACGAGAGATTCCTGCTTTCGCTCCTCAGGGCACAGTGATCCACGGCGGTGGGGTGCCAAGGTTGCAGCAAGTCATTTCCTGACACATAGGGGTTCACGAGGCTGGCAAGGATTCCCAAATTGGTGTCCCAGAATAATGATCTTATAAAGCCCGCCCCGAAAGCCCCCCGCCCTTCACGCCTCGGGGCCGAGAAGCTGATGCTTCGTGACGTGCGCTGAACTTTTGAACCCAGGGGGAAAAAAACCTTGCAGGGTTTTTTTTAGTTATACAAGAGAGTCATCGAAAGTTCAGTGCCCTTTCTCACATTCGCACCACCAAAGGGACAGAAGGAAAGACATCAAGTATAATATCCATCAACGTAAGCGGGGCATTCAGAACATATCACCGACGCATAAATAACCCAATGAAACTCCGGCCGCGGGAGGAGGTTCTGGAAGAATGGATTTACACAACAATATTTCATGATAAATTGCATCAGCGTGATCGCCCAGGGGTCTTGAGTCTGACCAAAGGTTTCTCTCACTCAGTCCTTGGGTTCAGATGCAAGTTGGAAAATCCTGGGCACCAAGATCCCAAAGCTCCGGATTTCTCTTGGTTCACTGGCTGCGCCTTCCTGCCAAAGCTCATAAAAATCCAGACAGCAAGTTATGAAACAGGCGAAGGGTGTGAAATCCCCCCTCAGAGCAGGTGAAGTTAATTGGAAAGGAAAAAATAACCCCAGGCCACTGAGAGATTTCAGTTAGCAAGGTCTGCAGTGACCTCCAATTTCTCCATGATCCTCCCCCCCCCCCCAACTCCAGTTGGATGGGAAAATCTCTGCCTTAAAATACTCAGGCGTTGGGATTTCGCGGTTCAAGCCATCTGCAGCCAGGCTCCTGAAGTCCCCACCACCCACCCAACCCAGGGCTGAAATCCGAGCCCCACTAAGCCCCCACAGGCAGAGAACTACAGACGTGGAGACTCACCAGTGCGGTGCCTCCTGCTGGTCGTCTGGGAATTAGCTCTTTTCAGCTCCAGAGCTCCTCCTCCTGACCGGTGTCTCATCTGCCTCAGGCCCCGTGTGTCTCCGAGGCCCAGGTTCCCTTTGCCCTGGGGTTCTGCTCCCAGCAGTACCCCCCCACCCTGGGTCTCCCCTCCCAGGGGAACCTCCAACCCTCTATACCCACCTTGCCTCAGTGGCTACTGCCAAGTCATCATCTAACCCCCGCTCACTGGGGCAGACTGCAGTATAATGGCCACTCACTGGCAAGGGGGGTCGGACCAGCTGCCTCTGCCTATCCCCAGGCTGCCCCTCTGCAGCCCCAGTACCGTTTTGGGCCTTTGACAAGGCCTCAGCCTGGGGGTTTACAGGCTGGAGCTCCCCAGCTCCTCTTGCCCTTTTCCCCAGCCCTGCCCTGCTTCAGGTACCTTGCTCCCAGGCAGCCAGGCCCTTCCCACTCCGGGGCTAGAGTGGGACTCTGCCCAGCTCCGGGCCCCCAGCCCTCTTATAAGGCCAGCTGGGCCCTGACTGAGCTGGCCACAGCGGTGGCTGCTTCCCCACTCAGCTTTTCCCAGCCACAGCCTGGTTGCTTTTAACCCTGTTCTACAGGAACTCACCTTGCTCCTTCAGCGCGGTGCCCCACCTGTCTCCAGAAACGTGCAGAGTGGGACGTCAGGAGCGAGCGGGAGGGTCAGTGCTAGCTTTGCACCCCCCCCCCCCCGAATCACAGCCTAGGAAGGTGTTGTGGCCGCAGGTAACCCCCCTGGTGGCCACCTGTGGCTATGGTGGCCGCATCTGAGAAACGGTGCCATACATTGCAATGGGAGTGGCTTGTGGAGCGAGGGGCTGTGTCTGTCCGGGGACCAGAATTTGATCCAAACCTATACCCTGGCTAGACGTACTATTACGGTGCATAAGCTCTAGCCGGCAGAGGGAGGCACAACAGTGCAGTGACAGAGGAGGGGCTCTGAGGTGTCTGAGGCATTGTAGGGTCAGTATTAAGGGTCTCTCTTTAGCTTGGCGTCTTGGATACTTTCAGTGCTTGCCAAATACCTACCCCCACAATAACAATACTCATTAACGCTCTGTTACCGAAATCCGCCGGTGAGACCGAGTTGAGAAATGCTCTCTGTCCAGCGCCTGGCGCAATGCGGTCCTGCTACAGGTCTGGGGCTGCTCGGCATAACTGCAAGGCACATCATAACACTTCTACTGGTAAGTGTTGGAAACATGGCTGAGTGCAGAGACAGGACTGTCATGTTCCTGAAATAATTTGGGATCCTATAGATAGATCATTGGTGCAACCAAGGTCCTATAGTGGCACCAAATCTTATGTACAGGGGGTCATAATAGGTGTCTACAACGAGGTTATGGATTGCTGATTATGAATATGCCATTGGTCTGTGTGTATCAATTTTGTAGTTGAAGTTATGAATATTGGCTCTGGACTTTCTGTCTTTCCAAATATTGTGCTCTGCTGGGGAGGACATTCCAGAAGACTGGGTGTCAGCTTTGCTTGAGCTGCCTGATGGGCCGTTAAGGACCATCAGCTACAAAATGAACTTTGTAGATGCCTGTCCACACCCGAGCTTCTCCAGGAATGTGACCTGCCTGGTCAGAAACTGAATCTTGGAGAGTCTGGTAATTGGACCATGTGGCTATGAACCGCCATTTTGCAATTGGACTCTGAAGGAGGAGGGGGGTCTTCACCAACAAGAGGAAGTCTATAAAACCTGAGAGACACGTCCTCCATTTTGTCTTCAACTGCCAGCCTTCAGCCTAGCACCTACCTCTGGATGGGATTATGCTACACGTGGAAGCTCTGACCAACAGATTGATGACCCATCCCTGGAGGGGAGGCATTCCAGAGACTTTAATTTGAACCTGCAGTTTGTTTTATAACTGCAAGCCTGAACCAAGAGATTTGCCATTACTGCATGTAGTTGATTTCTTTTAACCATTCCTAACTCTCACCTATACCTTTTTCCTTGTATAATAAACCTTTAGATTTTAGATTCTAAAGGATTGGCAACAGCGTGATTTGTGGGAAGATGGAATTAGGGAGAACCGTTTTCTTTATTTGGGGAATTGGTTTTCATAACCATTGATCCCCAGGACAGGTGGCTGCTGGTGGTGATACTGGGAATCTGGAGTGTCTTAAGGGGATTGCTTGTGTGACTTGTGGTTAGCCAGTGGGGCGAAACCAAAGTCTTTTCTGTTCAGCTGGTTTGGTTCACATTAGAGTGGAAAACCCCCAGCTTTGGGCTGTAGTTGCCCTTTGGAAGCAATTTGTCCTGACTTGGCACTCACAGTTGGATCCCACCAGGAACAGCACCGTCACAATGATAAAAAAGGGAAGAAAGCAGAGAGGTGAAATATGGTCAAGAAAAAAACAACCTGAATTCAGCCTGGAAAAGGAAGCATTCACGTTGAAAAAGATCAAGGAAGGTCAGAGGGCAGCAGATGGGCTAGGAACTGGCAGTGACAAAATGCAGGAAGGAAAGTGAATTGAGGCTTGGTCTGTATTTGGGAGGGCATCGCCGGTCATGAGACCTAACTGAAAAATGGAAACAAAAGTTGTGTGAAAGGTTCTGAATGGGGAAGTTGTTTCCACTGTGCAGGGTTCCTAAGGGAACAATTTGTGCTTGTCTTTTCCTTTTTCTAAACGAACATTTGCCAAAAGAAGGTTTTTGAAAATTTCCAAATGTTTCAAAATTTGGAATGTTAATTCAGCCCCTTTTCTCACTCTCCTGGCCCCCGTTTGCCCCTCATGTGATAACTGGAGTCATGTCCAGGGCCCGTTTCATTGTTTTTAACGTTTCCCTATTCCTTTTGCCCTGTCTCCTTTCCCCACTCTGTAACTTTTCTAACCTTTCAAATGTTACTAAAGGGCAGAGCGAGACACCTTCCCTTTGCCTTTCCCTTGTCCAAAGGGGACAAGTTTTGAAAAGCTGCAGAGTGGGAAAAGGAAGGAAGAAAGAAACATTGAGAAAGTGCAGCCCAAAGTCGTCAGTCATTCTGTTGCGGGAAATGACGGAAAAGGAGCAGAAAAAGGGAAAAAACCAAACTCCCTTATATTGACCGCATTTGGGTTTTTGCACATCAAACTGAGAATGGCTTTCCAAATAAAACAAAATCAGAATTTGAATTTTGTTTTATTTTGCAATTTACAGTAGAAAAACTGTCAGCTGAAAATGACATTTTCTCCTGAAAAAATTCATTTATGATAAAACCCCATTTTTACAGGATTTTTTTTTAGCAAAATGCATCCAGCCGTGCTGTGCACTTTGTCTATGGTCCTTCCGGCTTCGCGCATTCCACCCCAAAGCTCACACCTCTGCTAACTGGCAGTTACTTTCCAGGTACAGTGGGATGAGGTACATGTTGCTAAGGCCACGGTGGTGCATTTATACCTCATTCACACCTGGCAGGATCTCGTATTGTAACTGCCTCAAAAATTACCAGGTTTGTCAGCCAGGATTTGTTCGGTAGAAATCCACGGTGCTTGTTGGTGTTCGTGCTTTTATCCTTTGGCTCTTTAGGGTTTTATTTTCCCTTTAATATTTGTTCCAATTTACAAGGAACAGTTGACAGTTTTTCTACTGTAAATTGCAAAATGAAACAAACATAAAGCTATTTCCCAGGCATAGCGTGCAGTCATTCTGTCTGCGCACCTTTGAAAGACATCCCCCTGCAGCATTTACACTGGAGCAATATTACTGAGGAGGGCAAAAGATGGAAGAGGCAGCAAGGAAGGAAAACCAGGAGCAAATGCTTCAAACGTTACAATGCACATTTATTTTTGAAAAAATGTTTTGTTAAAAATACTCCTACAAAGGCATTGGAGCAGCAGGTTTCTGGTTCGTTTATAAATACATCCGATTTCTTTTATTTCATTTTTTCTGAGTAACATCCATAGATGTTTGACGAAGCCAGGGGAAGCCCTGGTCGGAATGGAAGACACACCCCCCTGTGTTACAAGGACCTGCACGTTATCTTCCCCATTCACGTTTAAAAAAATACAAATACGGTCATGAAAAGCATTACACTGTCCACAGGGCCACAGCCAATGTACAGGGCAAGACAGAGCAGGTAATCAGGATTGGGACACCCTTTGGGCCCACCAGATAACCAGGTCAATCCATGAGGCAAATGTTGGGTGGCTAATGAGCAGATGGCACACTGATTAGTTACTTGTCTGGGGCAAAGGGTCCCTCTCCCTCCCAGTGAGGGCTTCACACACCGGGCCATTAGGTTCTGGGATGAAATAAAGACGATCAACCACCTTGGGAGCCAACAGATGAACTAGGAACACGGCAAAATGGACTTCCAGCCAAAACCACCGTATTCCTGAATAATGTCAGCACCTCTTCGTAAGCCTTTCAAACATATCATGGGTTCAGCACCTCTCTTTGACAGGGAAAATCCCCAGCATAGTACGGACCATCCTGAAGACAGATGCTAACAGGCAAGCAGAGATATTGCCAGTACACTCAGCCATCCTTTCCACTACTGTCTGGCTCTTCGCCTCCCTACAGAGTTATCTAGATGTGCATTGATGGGTTTCCTTATGTCAGGGCAGGTAGTTTCCCCTCTGCATCGCTGACCACGGATCTGGGTGCAGAAGTTCAGCAGCAGGTTCTGCTGGAGTGATATTGGTTGCAGTAGCTGCCTTTTTGGTCAATGGAGAGTGACGTTTGCTCTCTGCGGTTTCTCAGAGGCGCACTGAGACATGAGGCTGTGTTTAGTGCTAGAGAAAAGGCCGTTGAGACGCCCAATCCGGCCTAATCTACGGTACACTGAGGTCTTGAGGCTCGTAATTATTGCTCACCGTCACTGAGCTCCTCACCTGTATCCCAGAGAACAATGACGTCCTCTGGAGCCCGCAGTCGAGCTAGGAACCATTCAAGACGTGTCCGACGGCCTCACCCTGAGAGGCCCATTGAAACCCAGCTCTCACCAGCACCATCAGGAATCGTGGCTGCTCATAGTACAATATTCTGCCTTTCTAAAGCATCTGATGGAGGACAAAGAACATTACTCATGAACTAAGCTCAACGCACGCTTGAGGCATAGGGAGGAGAAATGACTTGCACGAGGTCACAGAGCCAGGACGGGACCCAGGGTACCGAAGACCTAGTCCCAGGTTTAACTAGGAAATCACTCTCACTCCGCCCCACCCTCCAGGGAACCGACTGCATCACTTCCCGAAAATACACTCAGATTGTGCTGCTCTGCTCCACCAGCAACCGCTCTTCCCACTGACCAGCCCCACAGGAAAGAGCCCACAGGGCCTGACCCCAGGGCTGGAACTGCAGATCTCCTTCGCGCTGGGACTAACCGAGTCCTGCTGCACGCTTGCTCCCCACATGCTGGAGAAGCCCATGGTACCGAGCTGGGAGGACTCCAAAATTCCTTCCCGCCCCCCCAAGTTGGCTGGAGCAAGCTGCTCATTTGTCCGGGGGACGCCTGATTAGCCCCTCCCTGCTGCACAGCACTGGCTGTGAAGGGCCCACAAGTGCATAATCTTTAAAATAACAAGAAGCTGCATCAGGCCTGCTATCCCGACCCCTCTTTGGGCTTCCTTGCGGATCTGTCATCCAGGGCAGCTTGCTCCCAGAGAGGATGGGCAGTGCAGGGAGCTGGGGCATGGAGGTTACTCTGGTTCAGGGGCAAAGCAACCTGGCTTCTGCTCTCCTAGTCGCATGCATCCACCCCTGTGGTAGCTCTCTAAAGGGAGGAGAGGCCACCAAGAGAAATGGGCCAAGGCAAGGAGAAGTTTGGAGCTGGTTCCAGAGCTGCCGGGAGCTCGGGGCCAGAGGATCAGCCCCAGAGAAGCCAGACTCAGACATTGGGCCGGCCAGAAAACCACTCCACTTTGCAAGCCATCTTGAGGGTCCGAGTTTTGATTTCATTTCAGTTCTGAACGTAAATGAGCCTGTTCTAAAATGGCAGACAGGGACTTGTCTGGGCTGTGGGACAGCTGTTTTCAAACCCCGGTTCTGCCTGATTCTCCCAGCTCCTAGGTGAGGAGTACCCGCTGTTCTGGGGTAGGTCCTTCACTTCCTCTCCTATCTAGCTGGACCCTGGAGCCGAGAAACCTTCCCACCAAAACTGTGGTTGAAACCAGTGTTTCCTTGGAGCATCCCATTAGTCAATGGGAAAAAGTGTCATTGAATGTTGTGTCCAGCTTTACCCAGCCCCTTGCATAGTTTGAACTGATGTGTCAGGATGGCGGGGGGCAGGGGGTGCCACACTGAATTGCTCGCCCCTTCCCTGACCCACCTCAGGCTCTGCCCTCACCCCTTGGGAATTCTTTCCTTATAAAAAGAAAAACCCTTTCCTACCAGACCCAACTGTATGCCTGTTTGGGGCCCTCTGCTGCCCACTCACTGCGCTGCTGTCCCACCCTCCCTGCCCAAATCCTTTGGGCACTGTGGTCCCAGACTGAGCTCACCTCTTCCAGCTGCTGAAGTAGCATGGCCCGTCCCAAGTGGTCAAAGCTCATGAGATGGGCCCTAAGCCACCCTGAGTTTAGAATAAATGCTCAGGGCTGGGTCTGTCTCTGTCTGCCAGCATGGCGCCTTTGAGGTCCCCTTTCACAGCTTTTTGGGGTCTCTCTGCATGACTTTGGGGTGACCTGTCGCAAGGCTTCGAGAGAAGAGCTAGGAATTGCATCTTTGGGGGGGGGGAGGGGTTGTTTTTAGGAAAGCCCAGATTCTCTCATGATCCTAGCACTCCAGAAGCTGGGGCTTTAAAATAAACCGCACCAGATATTGTGAGACTCACAATGAACTCGTGAGTTGGCAACACTGTTTACAGCTCAAGGTTTGGTCCCAGCGCCAGGGCTTTGCAGCGTTAATGAAGGAGGACTCCTCACCCAGCTGTGTAGCACCTCAGGTGCCTGGCTGGCTGGAGTGAGGACAGGGGCAGGTGGGGATGGGGAGTTCAGACTCTGTCCAGCAGCAGGACCAGTCAAAGCTAAAAGGAAATGCAAGAAAGCGCCGGGGGATGTCAATGCCACCAGCCTTCACCCCGGCATGCGCCACCATTTCCCTTCTCTACCTCACAGCACCTCGCAGGGGACACCCCACAATGAGTCCCCAAGCTCCTCCTTCCAAATCCCACTGGCTCCTCCCTCACCACGCTAAGGGATGGCTTGTTCCCAGGTAACCAGGAACTTTGTTCTGAGCAGTCGGCAAAACCAGGTCCAGATTGCTCAGCGGTAGTTCAGTGCCCGATCGGAGCTCACAGCTCCACCCCAGCACTCGCCGCCTCCCAGCATCTGGACCTGGAGCCTTCGAATCTCCCCGGCTGGCTGAGGCACCCTGAGCCCATCGCATCCTGCCGGACAGCACAGCATTGCCTGACTGAACCAGCCAGATGGGGCGCTGCCTGCATGGAGCTTGCAGGGTGGTTTGGGGGGGGGGGTCTCTGATGCTCCCCCGCGTGGGGTCTCTGCACAAGCACACACAGAGCTATTCCAAAGGGAAATATTCGTGTGCAGCCATCAGAGACACAATGATAATAAAACCCCCTCACTGCCCACCCCTCCGGGCTCAGCCCCGGCCCAGGGAGGTCCCACTCAGACTCACGCTCGTGCTGCAGTTAGGAAAGGACAAACCTGGGCGGATCCCTTCTGTTGTGAGCTCAGCCACCGACCCACGCCAGGAGCTGCGCTTTGCTAGTCTCTCTGGCACTGGCAATATTGTGGGATGGGCGAGAGACGGGCTTTACCTCCATGACCGTCTTTCACCACTCCCCCCCCCCGCCCCGAGACGACCTAGGAAATACTCCACATCACCTGGCACCCGGCCCTGCAGGTTTCCTTTAGTTCTCTCCCCGTTATTTGTTACTAAGGACAACAGCGGGAGAGAGAATCTTGCATCACGATCATTCACCCCACTCCGCCAAGTCAGCATCAACTTCCATGCTGTGGAGATTATTACGATGCCACAGATCAGGCTTCCTCTGATGCCCCATCTCCAGCAGGGCGCCAGGAGCAGGCCCAGCGGAGCTCTCAAGACGCAAGGACTTGGCTCCACATGGGGTTTCCTTTGGAATAGAGCAAAGGAGAGGAATGGGACAGCTGGCCCTCCTCAGCCTCTCTGGGATGTTTCCCAGGAAGGGCCAGCGAAGGGAACCCCCACAGCAGACGTGATCCATTGCTGCTGGCAGAACGGCCCAGACCCAAGAGATGGACTGAAGTATGAAGTATGGGCAGATGCATTCCTGCCACATTTAGGACCCAACATTGATACCTCCCCTCCCCCTTCTCTTCAGCTGTAAAAATGCCTCAACGCTGTATTGGCGATTTCCTCCCTCCTCCCTGGCTGTTTTATACTCGAGATGGGCCCAGCTTGGCGGAGGACTCCTGCCATCCCAGCTAGACTGTGATCTCCTACACTAGTTTTCCATGCAGTGACTGGGTAAGAGACAAGAGGATCACTGCTTTCCTCTTTGCCTTGCACTGGGGATTCCATGATATGTGCTCCTGCAAATGGTTCTCCTCTTGCTTACGCTGGTGTAAGTCTAGTGCTCGTCCAGAGAAACCACCAGGGCTATCCGAGTGTACAAGTGTAAGGGAGAGCGGGAACAAGCCTTTTAACTTGTGCACTATGACAATTAGCTGCTACCACTATACAATGAATTCATGCTGTTGTGAGAAACCCACCCCCAGCTCCTGGGGCGCCCCCTGCAGGCTGCACTGGTACTGGACGTAACTGGTCACTATTTGGTGGGGGAGGGCTCAGAAGACGTAAAGAGCCTAATTGAGCAGTTCCTCAGCTGGCATCAGTCGGCCCAGCCCCTTTGATTTCAATGGCGTTTTCTCTAGTGATAGTTGAAGATCTCAGACCTGAGACAATACGATGAATCCCTGAATGGCGAACCCACCCCCAATGGCCCCTAGATCTCCAGCCTCCACTGTGACTGAGAGGAAGCAAGTGCTCATGGCGGAGCTATGATGAAAGCCCTTCCGAATTTATTTGTCTTTGACTCAAAAGTAGCTCTTGGCCGTTAATTCTACTTACAGGGCTGGAGATGAAAGCTAAGAGTTGCTCATTAAATATAATACCCTTGGGATTCTGGTACCAGCACCCGCCATCCTACCCTCTCTGGTCCTTGCTGCTCAGTCATGGTATCTACACCATGGGTGGGTCATTGCTTGACTTTTTTATTGCTATTTTCAACGTAACTTTGGAATTCCAACTTAAGTGCTCCTGTCCGACGCCATCATTACGGATGCAAGGTGGGCTGGAGCAGCTGGAAGATGGACGGTAAGAAGAGAATCCTAGATCTGGAAGCTGGGCTGGACAGCTGGAGGGGAACAGCCAAAATTGCAACAAGCTGACTGACAAACTCAGCAAGATGAAATTGCTAAAAGACACGCCTCCCCCCTACCGCATTGTGTCACGGTGTCCACATTACTTTTCCACTTGTTACCTGCTTTCTGTAGGAAGCTGTTTTTTGCCACTAGAAGAATGTTTTACATCCATGGAATGCCATTACTTTGAAGTCACCTCAGTGGCTCTCTGCTTTCCTAGGAGCAGACCCTAACTACCAGGCAAAGGGAGGGTGAGGAACATTGGACAGCGGCTCCTCACGTTCTCAGGAAGAGCAGGAGAGAGAAGTGGTGCATTATTGGCTCTTCCCGTTTCTGTCTGGTTCTCCGCTAGCCCAGGTAAGCTATCACAGTGATGCCTGGTACTAACAGACCAGAAACATGCACGTCTTGGATTGACACCGTGTGATTTTTGGTCCGGGGAAGAAATGAAGATGCACCTTTCTCCCATGCTAACTCCGGCATCCGCTGCTCTGTCCAATCCCTTCTTTCACAGTGCGCGGGCTCAGGCCGTTGGGTATGTAAGATGCCAGTTGGCTGGCGAAGGGCTGATTTAGTGCATCAAGACAGAGCATGGCCCAGTGGACAGGATCCGAAGCTCTCTCCAGAGCCTGTCCGAAGGTGACCGGCTCTGAGGGCTGCAGCGTGGCCACCAGGCCTACTGAGTTCATGGAAGCATGTAATGGGTGCCAGAGAACAGTCAAGCATTGTCTGGGGGAGACAATGCCAGCGCATCATGTGATCATTCCAGATGGTTGCCCCTTAGGAATTTGCTGGTGGGTTTTCTACAGAGGCAGCTCTCCTCGCACTCCAAAGCTTTCCTTGTGCACAGAGCAGCGGGTTGGCTATGGCTATACGACTTAGTACAGCCCTGTGCTCCCGTCCCCCGGGGCTGGCACTGAGCAGCCTCGTCCGATCCCTTTGAGGGACGCTGACGAGCTCTCCCCTGTTAAAATGTAGCATTTGCAGTGGAGGAGAGAGATGCAGCAGGGAAGCATTTCTCCCTGCTGCTCTGCTCACCCATCTAGTATAGACTGTGTAGGGAGACCTCCGTTTCCCCAGTACGCCCCTGGCAACGATCCAGCCGACACCGCTGCAAAGCCAGACCACACCGTTATGAGGTACGGTGCTTGTTAAACACAAGGCCAGTTTACACACACTTCACTTGAATACACAAAGACTGACTTGACTGTGTGTCAGCACGCAGTACAGCCAGCTGACACCCCCGGGTCCCCAGGAGCCTACAGCACACTTGGCGTTACTGCAGTCTGCTTCCATTGCTTCTGTTTCCCCCCAATCATTAGCGACTGGGCCAAATTCTACTCAGTGAAATCTGGAGCAGCGCCCCTCATTTCCGAGTGGTTGCTCTGAGTGTACACTGAGGTCACTGAGAACGACGGCCCCCTGTCCACGGCCTGGCCCAGAATTCCAGTGATTGTTTGGCCGTCAGGCCCTGTGAAAACCAGTCCCAGTATCTAGACACATTGCAGACGAACGGACCCTGGAGAGGCAGACTTGGCATTTCAGGCTCCGGCTGCTGTAGCTATGCACCCAACACCCCAAAGGGAACAGAGCTAAGCAGAGGGGTGACCCAGAGCTCGCTGGGGCCTGTCTCGCCACCATGTTTTGTCTCCCGGTCAAATCAGAAGGGGAAAATGCGAAGTATTTTGTACATATTTTATAAAGAGTCCAGTACAAGCCTGTGTGGCCCAGAAGGGTGAGTCCCACATGCGGATCTATCCACAGCACATGCTTTGCCCTCTTGGCTTTTGCCACTGGAAAAAAAACCACGACCAGCTCCCTGAGAACACATCTTCAAGGCGCTGGGTCACTGCAGAGCAAAGGTCCGAATGGGGACACGGGGCGCAGCCCGAGGGATGCCGAGCGACACCGCACATGCCCAGAAGGACACAGGGTGATGAAAGCTACAAGAGCAACTCCCAAGAGTTTGCTCTCGTGAACTGCCCTGTGATTTGTCCAGTGGTATTTACACAGACTGGGGTTTGTTCTGTAACTAAAGCCTCTGTGTCAGTTCTTTATAATCCCCACGACTGACTGGTCGGCTGGCTTGGTCTGGGGAGGGACCTGCCTGCTGAGGCCAGCCCCATTTG
The DNA here is from genome assembly GCA_032164245.1 of Sternotherus odoratus. Taxonomy (NCBI): domain Eukaryota; kingdom Metazoa; phylum Chordata; order Testudines; family Kinosternidae; genus Sternotherus; species Sternotherus odoratus. Next base: position 16,110,150 of record JAVMKO010000018.1, on the reverse strand, counting down.
TTGTCGAGTTTTTGCTTTTGCTGTTTTGGCCTCCCCTAGATGTGGCGTCTGAGAACGAAGCCTTTGGCACATGAAGCACCTCCTGAGGCCGGGGGCTGAGCATCGGAGTGCATAGCGAGCAGCCCATGGCGTTAGGTATCACAGTGAATGATTTACAACCTGGCCTGTGACGGCGTCCCTAGTCTGAGAAACCTTTCCCCGTATTGCATCCCCTCTCCTCCTCTCTGCTGCATGCACCATATCTCCTTTTGTCACAGCTGGTAGGACCAGCAGAGCTCTGTGGTTCTCACCTCTCTAAACAGTCCTGTGTCTCCAAAGGGCTCTGATCATGAGCTGTGGAATGACCCCTCTTTCCCCATCCACAAAACCCTCCGTAACCCTGCCCCGCAGCAGCCCTAGCTGGGCAGGTGGTTCTTTCAGCCGGACACCCAGAAGTTATAAACAGCTGTCAGGCAATGGAAATTACAAAATAACAAACAAGCAAACAGGAGGAAACATGAATATAAAAAATCTTGCCCTTGGCGTATTGTCTAGTCGGTGCGCTGCAATTCTCCTTCCAGAGGGCGAAGGTTCAAGTTCTTGAGAGATCCGAAGTCTGGAAATGTCAGTTCCTTTTCATAAAAAAACCCGACCGACTGACCGACCGACCAAGCAAAAAACAAAATCCATCCCCCAAACCACAAATTGTTGTAAACAAACAAGGTCAAAGGACAAATCTCCAAACAACGACAACAGAAAAATAAATGGACACGTCAGCATTTGTAATCAAAAACTACTACATATTGTACTTGGGAAGTCTTCTGAGAAAAGGTCATTGGCAACTAGTGAGGAGATCACTAAAAGTCTTGTGCATATGATATGTATGAGACAATGATGCCATTGGAGGGGTGGATGGGTAGAGCCCTGGAAAAAGCGTCACTCACTAAACCGTTCCACGTCAAGAGAAAATAAGAGCTCTAAAAAGGATTGGTTTCCCCATCCCCCACTCCCAATGGGTTCAAGGTTCCTTCTCGTCCGCAGAAAAAAAGACTCTTCTTGTCTCAGCTTGTTTATTTTACAAAAATCTTCAGCTTTGCAAAAGTTTGCCACTTTTCAGATGCGCTTGGTCCATTACACGGCAAGAACTTCTCAGCTCTCTCTCCCTCTGTGATTCGCCAGCTGGGGGCTTTCGGGGAGGACAGCTGGCTGCAGGATGTCCCCGGAGACACCATCCCAAGGGAGAAAAGGAGGAGCACTTCCTGTGTCTTCACTTGGCTTTCATCTCCTTGACAATGTCTCTTTACTCCAGAGGTGTCTGAGGCCGGCTGAAGCAGCCTTGTGCAAGAAGGAAATCAAAGGATCTGCTCTTGTAACTCCCTTTGGAGACTCCCATGGATCTCAGAGCCCTTTTCAAAATGCCATTGCTTTATTATTATTATTTTTAAAAAATATTTCATAGTTTTCCCCCCAAAATATTTGTCTTCCTTGTTCCCTTTTTCCATTGCTTCAGTTCTAGAAGCTCTTGGCAACTTTCTGTTGTCATGTTTCTTCCTGTTGATCCTTAGAGCAGCTGCCTGTCTCCGGCGAATGCAGAACACTCAAGACCTGGAGCGTGGACATACCGGGGCAAAGGGGAGAAGGGCCTTGAGGAAGAGGAGTGTGAGGACGTGTGAACATCAAACCTCCACAGATTGGATCTGGTTCATCTGTGCTCGCATCACTTGGATACTATTCAGAATTTTCTTCTGATGGCCGGCTAAAGTGACCCCGACTCGCAGAATGTCCCTTTGGAATAAAAACAAACACACAATAAAGGCCAGAGCAGAACCCTGCTCAGACACAGAACAAACCCTAACGCTGAACATGCATCTGCAGAGCTTTCTTAAGGATGCCGGGAGTCTTAGGGTTGCTCCTATTAAACTATTACTACGGAAATGCAACAGGTTGAACTGGGTCTGGTCTCTCCCTCAGAGCCCCAGGACTCTATGTCTCTCCCTAGCCTACTTCTCCTAGGGTCTGTCTTCACTACAGCACTAAGTCGATTTTCCTTAAGTCGATTTTCTGAAGTCGACTTTAGAAAATGGACTTAGTGCATCCCCACAGAGGACAGCAACTCCCTGTCTGTCCTTAAAACTTTTGCAGGGGTCGACATAGGGAGTGTTGCACTGTGGGTAAGTATCCCACAGTGCTGGGAGTCCCCAGCTGTCACCGCCTTTCGGGGCAACCAGGAACGCTCCCCAGGGGACCAGCCCCAGTCCGAGCAGCTCCGTGCCCCCCCCCGTGCCCGCCCGAGCAGCCCCGCGAACCCCCCCGCCTGCCCCAGCAGCTCCACGAACCCCCCGCCTGCCCGAGCAGCCCCGTGCCGGACCCCCCGCCTGCCTGAGCAGGGGGGGGGAGCCGGCGCGGGGCTGCTCCGGCGGGTGGGGGGGTTCGCGGGGCTGCTTGGGCAGGCGGGGGGGGGGGGGGGTTCGTGGGGCTGCTGGGGCAGGCGGGGGGGTTCGCGGGGCTGCTGGGGCAGGCAGTGGGGGTTCGCGGAGCTTCTCGGGCGGGCGGGGGGGGTCCGGCGCAGGGCTGTTCAGGCGGGCGGGGGGTTCGCGGAGCTGCTGGGGCAGGCGGGGGGGGGGTTCGCGGGGCTGCTGGGGGGTCCGGCGAGGGGCTGCTCGGGCGGGCGGGGGGGGGGGGGTTCGCGGGGCTGCTGGGGCAGGCGGGGGGGGGGGGGTTGCGGGGCTGCTGGGGCAGTCGGGGGGGTCCGGCGCAGGGCTGTTCAGGCGGGCGGGGGGTTCGCGGAGCTGCTGGGGCAGGCGGGGGGGTTCGCGGGGCTGCTGGGGGGTCCGGCGTGGGGCTGCTCGGGCGGGCGGGGGGGGGGGTTCGCGGGGCTGCTGGGGCAGGTGGGGGGGTCCGGTGCAGGGCTGTTCAGGCGGGCGGGGGGTTCGCGGGGCTGCTGGGGCAGGCGGGGGGGTTCGCGGGGCTGCTCGGGCGGGCGGGGGGGTCCGGCGCGGGGCTGTTCAGGCGGGCGGGGGGTTCGCGGGGCTGCTGGGGCAGGCGGGGGGGTTCGCGGGGCTGCTCGGGCGGGCAGGGGGGTCCGGCGCGGGGCTGTTCAGGCGGGCGGGGGGTTCGCGGAGCTGCTTGGAAGGTCAGAGGCTTAATGTCACCTGCAGCCTCACTAGCTGAAAATCGACCTAGAGAGAGGTCGACTTCAGCTACGCCTCTGGTAAGGGAGGAGTTATAAAGTCGATTTTAAGGTCCCTTAAAATCGACTTTAAGGGCATGCAGGTGAGGACGGGTACAGGCTTAAATCGACTTTAGCTTGCTAAAGTCGACTTTAAGCCGTAGTGGGGACCAGGGCCTAGCCTCTGCACGGCCTGGTAGATTGCTGCAGTAGGCCCAAGATGGTCTACGCCACACCCGATATTCAGAACTGATGACTAACAGCTCATTCCCCTGTTCAGGACTCTGCAAATCATTGAACCGCAACACATGACGTGAATTTTTGTTGATGAAAGACTGAGCCCTGGAGGATAGGTTCACTAATGGCTATTAGCCAGGATGGGCAGGGATGCAACCCCATGTTCTGGGTGTTCCTACGCCTCTGCCTGCCAGAAGCTGGGAGTGAACGATGGGATGGATCACTCGCTAATTGCCCTGGTCTGTTCATTCCCTCTGGGGCACCTGGCACTGGCCACTGTCAGAAGACAGGATGCTGGGCTAGAGGGACCCTTGGTCTGAGCCAGGGTGGCCATTCTTACGTCATAGAATCCTAGAATCTCAGGGTTGGAAGGGACCTCGGGAGGTACCTAGTCCAACTCCCTACTCAAAGCAGGACCAATCCCAACTAAATCATCCCAGCCAGGGCTTTGTCAAGCCTGACCTTAAAAACCCTTAAGGAAGAAGATTCCACCGCCTCCCTAGGGAACCCATTCCAGTGCCCATCTCTCTCTCTCTCTCTCTCCCCCATCACATTTTGGTCCTTTAGTTTTCACATCCGTAGTGTGGGGATCATGAGACTGACCTTTCTTTGCAAGGCACTGTATGGAAAGCATTACACTAATATTCATTTGGATCATCCTCCGTGTATTCGGATAGGTCTCATTACCATAACGTACATGAATCCGACGGAAGCTGCCCTACTGTACCCCAGCTCCATCCCAAGGGATCCTCCTCTAAGGCCGCCGGTCTTTTGCTCTTTAGCGTCTCTAAGGAGAGTGCCAACAAGGGTGGCAAATGAGTGTCAAGGGTGGAGATTTTATGTGTGGGCACCGAGGACCTTCCCCCCAGGACTGGGGCCAGCAGCTCACCTCACACAAGTTGCTGAACGGCTGTTGGACAGGAACCACCTGTGGGCACTGCCAAGCTGCTGCATCCCCCGTGGGGGGAAAGGAGGCTCCTGTCCCCTGTCCATTTCTCCTGGCCAGGATTTCCATGGCCTGAACCACTGGCTATTAGGGGATTGGTTTTTATCAGGAAAAGTCATGCTTGTGAATTCTACGCCCATGGTTCTACACACGTCCCAGTGAAGCAGGGGGCTGGCACTACAGAGGACATCTTACTGTATAGGTGGTGAATTCACTGTTGTAAATCAGACATTCCCCATCTGACTGTTGTCACACTACTCCCTTGACAAGGAAGGGTCAAGCACGAGTGGCAAGGGACCGCAGGACAATTCCTCCCGCGCAGGAGCTGTGTAGGGTTGCTTGCATTCCCCATTTGCTACCTCCACTCACACGCCAAGGGCAAGCGGGTGCAGGAGAGTCATGTGCCAATAGCAGAGAACGGAGCAGGCTGCACACGTTAAAGCAGCCCTCTGCCTGTGCCTTCTTAGGCAGCCCTATGTGGGAGACTCCCAATGGAGTGGTACCCCAAGACTCCAGCCGCCCTGGTATTCCCCAGACTGTGAGCATCCTCTGTGCTAACCTCCAGAAGGAAATCAGCATGGATCTACCCGCCCTTCCTGCACAGACAGATACTGATGCTCCCAGTACCCTTTATTGCACCGCAAGACCCAAACCAGGCATCTCTCAAACCCTCAGCTCCCCGCCTCCTGTCTCTGCTCTCCTGATGGAATTTGCAGGATGGGCAGATTGGCTCAGGGAATTTCCGCTCCCACCTCTGCTTTCCAGCTGGCGCATTGATGAGCAATCACAGTACCTGCCGTGACAGGGTGTCCCTTTCACAGAGGATCTGGATAATTCAACCGGGGGTTTCATTCCGATTACAAACAAAACGCCGACATTTTGAAATTCTCCACCAAAGGGAACGGAGCCACGCTTGCCTAATGGGCTGCTCTAGAGCTATGGAGCCCGGGGGGCCTCCGCTAGGTGTGGGCGTGGCAGACTTTCCTGGTGCCAGGGAATCGGACCCAGGAGGCGAACTTGGTGGGGAACTCAGTGGGTTTCAAAACCTGCCTGGGCAAAGTCAGAACTTTGGCAAACCTGAACCATCCCCATGAAATGTTCCAAATTCACTGAATCAGCGACTAGCTCTGGAGCCTGGAGAAGGCTCAATCTGGGTATGTTTTTACTGGACACGCTGCAAACCCATCACCTGTTTGGCTTAGCTTTGGGGTCACAGTGCTGACACTGTGGTCCCCAGTGCTCCCTCCCTCCCCAGAGCCTCCCTCTCGCCCTCCTTCGCTTGCTCTGATCGTCCGAGGGCACCTGGTACTGTCGGATCTAAGCTCAGCCCGTGGGCTCCATCAGCCACCTCTCGCAGTCCGTGGAGCTGCTGTGGACACACGGACATCGGTATGTCCAGGCAAAGAACAAAACAAACCCCCCCAACGGAAAAGGTCAGTTTGGCTGTTTGGCTGAATGGCTTTCAACTGAGCATCAGCCGTCCGTGTGCTCGCCTGGAGGCTGCCCTGCCCCAGAGCATTCCCGTGCTCACAGACACGGGTCATTCATTCCACTGGCTCCGTCAGGGCTTCCAAAGTTTGATGCACCCAGCCACAAATGAATAGACACATCAAGGCCCTAAGGGATTCCAGCAGCCCGCGACCCACTGGAGGTGGCATTTCAGCAGCCTGCTCGTCTCCGGAGAGCCTGCTACGTTGTTGTTACTGTGAGATGGGGATGGGGGGATGCCACTGTTTCAAATGTGTGCGGGGAACAGACGGGAGACCATCCCGGCTCTCAGAGCCCTTTTTCAGGGAGTGACTGGTAGGCAATAGGCAAGAGCTTGTCAGCAGCCAACCCACCGGGGTCATGGTACCCCAAAGTGCCCTCCAGGGGCAGAGGATCTGCCTTGTGCCCGCCTGTAATCTTTACTGCTCCCCCTTGACGTTGTTGCGCTAATTACAGAGTTTGGAGACCCCATGCAGATCGGCATCTTCAGAGGAGGGAGAAAAACCGATCGGATAGCATGGAGATGAAGGGGGAGAAATATCTAGTAGACAGATACTCAGCCCGTGGATTAAAGAGGCAAAGCAGGCCTGGAAAGATTAGAAATGCCTGGGGGGGAGGGAGAGGGTCTTTTCTTTTTCTGGCAAAAAACTTATGAATATTGCACAACGATAAGGTTAATATAAAAGCTGAGAAACCTCACGTCCGATACCGGCCAATTGTTGCAAGATCCCTGAGGTCTTTGCTTTTGTTTTGTGACTACTGCTCTTGGCACTTACTCCATGGTCATCTGTGACACCACGTCAAACGTGGCAAAGCCGGCACTGGCGAAGCTCTCTTTGTACTGGCCCATCTTGATGGCATCCAACCACTCATCCACTGTGTTGAAACTGGTGTAATCAGGGATTGTGCGGTCCAGTAAAGGGAGGTTAATCCTGAAAAAGAGACAGAAAATGTTAGTGGCAGCCTGTGAGGGGCTTTTCTTTACCCGCTGTTGGCTGTGGAAAGTGGGGCCAATCCTGCAGCAAGTTCATTCGCCGTCTGACCCTGTGGAGATGACTTTCCCCAAGTGTGGAGCAACAGAACAGAGTGAGTTTGTGGGGCTGGATAAAACGTTACCCTTCCCTCCTGCTTAGCAGCTCAAATTTAGATTGATCATTGGGAACAAATATTTACTAATGGCCTCTTGAATCTAGCAGGGAAAGATATAACACGATGGAACATAATGGCTGGAAGCTGAAGCTAGAAAAGTTCAGATTAGATATAAGGTGTTACAGTGAGAGTAATTAACCCCCACGTGAACAATTTACCAAGAGTTATGGTGAATTCTTCATCATGACCATTTTTAAATCAAGACTGGATTTTTTTCTACACAATGTGCTCCAGGAATTATTTTGGTGATGTCCTCTGATCTGTGCTATACTGAGGGTCAGAGAAGATGACCACCTTGGTCTCTTCTGGTCTTGTAATCAATGCCCTATTAATCTAAACATATGATGGGGATCTGGGTGCTAGCTCCAGTTTCAATATGTGGCCATGGATATATTGCTTCCTGTCTTCCTCAATTTCCCCATCTGTGAAATGGGGACAATAACACTGAACTCCTGGAGGTGGGATTGAGAGGCATGTCTGCACAGGGCTCTGGGGAGCTCAGCTCAGAGGTGCAGTAGAAACTAATCCAATTGTTGTACCCCAGTTTTAGTTGTAACAAAGCAGACCTGTGAGGATGAGAATTCATAATGACAAGGCAGTAGCATCTGCAAAGTCACACACTTCCTACTGCCTGCCCACACTTCCATCTCCTGTCTACACAGTATCTTGTGGCTCCAGCACCCTCTTTCTAGCTCCTCACAGATGTATTTATCAGAGCAGCAGCATGCTGGGGCCAGCCTGTAATGCTGTCTGTTGTCTGCGGCTGTGTTTAAGCGAGCTCCCTCCAGGGCCAATCACTACCGAGGATGGATGGTGCAGGGCTGCAGATGTCCTCAGCTCATTAAAATCTGCCTCCTCTCAGGGCTTACTCCCTTTGTTTTGCTCTGAGAAGGGGCCAAGTGCCTGCGAAGTCCGTATTGTTACTGACAAAGAGATCTGCCTGGGAAGTGCCGGGGGGGGGGGGGGGGGGGGGGGGGGGGGGGGGTAGCCTGATGAGGTTAAGTGGCTAGGTGGCACTGAGGAGGGGTAGCCAACACTTCCTCCCAGGGGCTCTTGGCGCACCGGGAAGAAAGAAAAAACAAAAGGGAGGGAGCTGCAGACAACCCAAGTGGCGGCTGGAACGCTTCAGCGCCTCGACTGAACCAGCTCAGGTTCCCTCCTGGTTCTCGCCCAGCTCAGACCTCCGTGCCAACCCCCCCCCCCCCCCCAACAAGATCCAGCCCCAATGCCAGCTGCTCCCTCATGCCACAAAATCGGAGTCGGGAACATTCTGTTATTTCTGGGAGAGAGACGAACCCCGACTTTTCCTTTTCAGATTTTCGCAAAGGGCCTTTCGCCTGGGCCGTGACAGGTTGAAAAGGCTGCACGCTGTCACGAACGGTATCTGGATCCCTGACACTGCACGGGTCTCTTCCCCGGGGATCTTCTAAACATGCTCATATGGCGACACCAGGAACTCGGGCCGTGTCATAGATCCATTGCTCGGCAAAGGCCAACGTCTGGACTAGAACCTGGGGCTTTGGGTTTCTAAAAGAGCTTAAAAATGCTGCCCAGGGAGCTGACGCTTAATTTCTTTCTATTCTCCCAGTTTTCTGTAGCGCACGGCTCAGGGCAAGTTACAGAGGAGGCCGGATGCACTGGCCAAAGGGAAATGCATCTGCTCCAGCCACCAGAAGGCTCTGCCACCGGTAAATAATGGAAATGGCCAGGCATCCCTGAGAGTTCACAGGCTGGGGTGGACACCCAGTACCTGCCGTTGACGGAGTTCAGTTAGAAAGAGACACTCGGAGGCGACAGGAGATACCTACCCGGAGGAGAGGGGTGCCATGGCTTTCAGGCTGTTGGGGTTTCGGATCATCTTGTCTAACGTGTTGACAATCTGCCCGAATTTGGGCCGGTGGTTCCGGTCCTTCTGCCAGCAGTCGAGCATCAGCTGGTGCAAGGCGTTGGGGCAGTCCATGGGAGGGGGCAGCCGATAATCCTGCTCTATGGCGTTTATCACCTGCAAGACAAGCCGCAGCGCCGAGGTCAAGGCCGGGGGAGTCGCAAGGGGGAGTGGGGCAGCGCAAAGATCAGGTGCCAAGGCAGCGCCCGCTGAATTCGCATTGTTCATCATCGCGTCTTCAGGGAGTGACGGGCATGGCCAGCCTGAGACCACGGGGGCCGGTGTCCCTCTGTCGCACTGAATTGCTACCACGGGCAGGTCAGTGATTTTTATGGCAATGACACTCGCGGTGGGAAGGAAACGAAGGAAACACCTGGTTTGCTCCCTGGCCCCAGCCATGGAATGGAGCCTGAGGCGCAGGCCTGGGTCACTAATGGGGCAGCTCTGCCACACGCCCCCTCCCCTCCTGGCAGTGTTTCTGCTCCTTCCATCCTAATGGTTCCCAGCCTTTCTGTGCCATGGTGCCACTTTATCAGCCTGGGCTGTACTGAGCACTGCCCCCCCACTCAGCTGTGCACCCTTAGGGGATATCTACACTGCAGCTGGACACCCCTGGCTGGCCCACGGCAGGGCTGCAGAGCGCAGGCTGCGGGGCTCTTTAAGTGCAGTGTAGACTTCCAGGGTCAGGCTGGATCCCGGGCCCTAGGGCCCTGTGAGATGGGAGGGTCCTAGAGAAAGGGCTGCAGTCTCAGCCTGGCAGTCTACAGGTTTTTATTTGCAGTGTAGACGCGCCCTATAGCCAGTTCCACACCACCTCCCACATTGCAGGAGCAAGCTAAGCTCCAACGTGGAGAACAGAATGGGGAGGGGGAGGCAGCAGTGGGTCCCCGTGGAGCGGAGGCTAGAAAACCTGTCACGAAAGCCTGCAAGAACCCAGCTGGCATATAGACCCGTGCTTAGGAGCTGCTGCTTGGTTGCCTCTTTGGCTTCTCCAGGCCTGAGGGATGCTGGGCCTCTCCCTGCATACGGTACCTAAGTGCATCCCCATGCCCAGCAAGCCTTCCCCTAGGATCCCCCTGCCCCTTTCCTCTGCCACCATTGGCAGCGTCTGGCACCTACCACCCTGGCCAGGGTGATGTGGGTGCACAGGCTGCTCTAACATGGTATGGTCTGCTCAGGGGGCAGCCTGAGCCGTGCAGTGAGGAAGGCTTCTGGGAAACTCCCCTGTCATCCCCATGGGCGCCCCACTCGCTGGTCACCGGAGACAAGGCGGTGGGCACCTCGGAGCAGGCTCCTCTGGCTCCAGACAAGAGCCTGGTGCCACCCAAATGAAATGTCAGCGTCTCAGAGACAGCAGTGAGCTCCTGGCCATGAGCGAGACGGAACTGCTCACCCCAGAGAAGGTCGCACGCCTCGCCCTAAGGATTGTTTGGCTACATGAGAACAGCAACTCACCATACACAATGCAGCACACTAGAGGGCAACTCATCCCTGCTGTGGAGTGAGCCCCTGAATGAGAACAACAGGGATAGAGCCAGGGAGGCTACAGGCGGAGCCTTGTGGGGAGCCTAGAACGGGAATCGCAGCGGCAGGGTGGGAGATCGAGTGCAAGTCCAGGGTCAGATATGTGTGTGTGCACCTGTCCTCAGTGGGAAGAGCAGGGGTCTGCCAGGCAGCACTGAGGGGCACTGGCAGGGCTGGGGGTGGGTGAGGGGACTCCAGAGCTGGAATAGGGAGGGAGGGGTACCCCGGAGCTGCACATCTCTGTGTTGAGCTAAGGGCTGGAATAGCAGGGAGGCTGCCAGGCAGCACTGAGGGGCACTGGCCGAGGCAGGGCTGGGTGCAGGGTGGTGCGGAGCTGCACAGACAGAGCTGCCTGCAGGGAGAGACGCGCCTTACATCCTCACAAGGGCTAAGATGTGTCTGGATCCCACAAGCCCCTCGCCCACCCTTCCAAGAAGCAGCAGTGGCCAGGGTGAGGAGGGGCCCCGCACGGCCTGTCCGGGCCTAACCTGAGGAATCGCTAGTGGGCTTTGTGCGGCTCTCGGCTCCTGGTCAGGGGCTGGGGAAAGCCGTCTCCTGAGAGATGTGAACTGTCCCCTCTCCCTCCGGCTGGCGGATCTATCCGAGACAGAAAGGAGGGAAGGGGGCGCACAGGGGGAGTGGGGCTGGGGACAGGCATCAGGCTCTTGGATCTGGCATTGACCCAGCAAATCCCCGATAAAACCACCCGCCCAGCTGCCAGCCCTGCGCCCTCTGCCTGGCTCCTCCCGGCTCTCACCCCCCGGACTCAGCAGGCTGATCTGCAGACAGCGCGTTTTCAGCTCATATAAAGGACCGGTAGCAATGTGGGGCAACGTCTAAGGCAGTGCTCCCCAACCTTTCTGCGGCCAATAGCACATCTCCCTCGGTGAGTGCCCTGTTGGCTGCAGCCTGACCACTAGGCCTGCTGGCACCCGAAGCCTGCTCTAATGGCTTTATGGCACCGTGGCACCCCCCTATATCCTGTGCTGCATAAGGGACTGAAACTCTCCCCAGTACCCTGGGGGCCACTTTAAGGTATGGTAGCCTCTTTGGACTGCCTGTGGGGGATCCCCTTAGCACTCCACACTAAAAGCCTGCTTATGTTGGCCCTAGGCTACTTCAGAGCTGGAGGACTGCTCCTCTGGCCCCTTGTATCTCCTGTATGGCCCCTGAACCTAGCCACAAAGACAGACAGAGGCCTGAGTGGAGGTCAGAGCCAACCCGGTTGTCTCTACCAAAGGATTTGGCCATGACGATAACTCTCAAGGCCAGAGAATCCCCCCAGCACGCTACAGGCTGAGTTCAGCCACAACCATGCAGGAAGCCTTTGCCTTTTCCATGCCTACGGTCGATTTCAATGTTTCCACCACATCTCTCGATAACTTACATCTTGATTGGTCATATCCCAGTACGGCCGCTCCCCGTAGGACATCACCTCCCACATGACTATGCCGTAGCTCCACACGTCACTGGCTGATGTGAATTTCCTATACTGAATTGCTTCCGGCGCCGTCCACCGGATCGGGATCTTCCCACCCTGCAGGAAAGGAACAGAGAGGAGAGTGAGAGAATGAGATCTGGAGTATTTGCATACAATGAACCAGTGAAATGGAGCCGCTGGGCCAGATAACTAGAATTCTGAGCAATGGAATTACTGATGCGCCAGAGTTCTTTGACTAGAATTTACCCCTGTCCACACTTACACACATCAGTACTCCTGTGCAGGGCTAGACAAGGACCAGTGGGCTACCCAGACCTGAATCAATTTATTCCTCCCTGTCTTGCAAGAAGGACGAAGCCCGGAGCTGCTCTGACTGGGTTTATAGGAGCACCATTCTCCTACACACTGCTGTGATCTCTGGACTCCTGCAATACCTTAGGCCTATTGTGCCAATACATTCATTTGAAGAAAACTTAGTATGTGAAAATATAGAAAATCCTGATTCTTCTCTCTCGAGTTTCTCTCCGTCCTCTTGCTGTCAGCTGGTCACCCCGGTGGAAGGATAAACGCAGATATTTAAAAGAGGTCCTGTTTAATTGTTCAAGATTTGTGGGATGCATGATACTCCTGGGGCTAGAGTTAACATATCGGAAGATTTGTGGCTATCTTTTTCTTATACAGGGTCAGATAGGCCCAGGTGCTGCTGTTACCTTCCTGTAAACAGAGTAAATGCATTGGAGTCACTATCGGTTTTAAGCTGGTTGACATGAAACAGACCTGGCCCACGTGAAGAATTATCTACTACTTAGGAGGGGTCCTGTTAGGTGAAACAGTCTCAGGCCACTACAGATGCTAGACACAGGGACAGTGCAATTACCTGAAATGCCCAGTGTGGTCTAATCAGACCCCCTGAACTTCAGATAAAATTAGAAGCTTTCCAGGTCTGACTTGAGCAGAGAAAGGCCCCAGAAGGGATCGGATGCAGCATGAGTGCTCAAGGACCCAAACTGGGGACGAGGAAGTTCCAGAAGCCTAGACAGAGAACTTCATCCTAGCATCTTCCAGCCATATCAGCCATGCAAGGCCAGCACTGCGTTCCTGTAAAACACAACACTCCTCTCTGGGTGGAGGCCTGTCCACATCCACCATGAAGGCATCCGATATTAGACCTTATTTTGACAGATAAAGAAGTATTGATCACAGAACTAAACATTAGTGGGAGCTTAGATGCAGTTGATCATGGATTGATTACATTTATTATGCGGAAACAGAATAAAGTCCACATTCCTATAGTTGAAACTTTAAAAGGGCCAATTTCACAAAGCTGAAAACACTTTGGAGACAAATCAAGTTGAGAGAAAAACATTAAACAGAAAAATGTGAATAATAAGTGGGAATTGTTTGAAAATATTTTACTAGGTGCCAAAAAGCCAACAATCTCACTATCTAGAAAGAAGTCCACACTGGTTAAAAAACCAGCCTGGCTTAGAGGGGAAGAGAAATCAGATATAAACACCCCAAATATAATAAATGGAAGGAAAGGAAGTTGATAATAATGAATTTAAGAATTGTAGAAAATCGATAAGAGAAGCAAAGGACACAAGAACTCTATGGTCAACAAAGTGAAGGACAATAAGAAGTTTTTAAAGTACACTAGGAACAAAATGAATCCTGACAATGGTATAGGAAGATTACTAGATGGAAATGGTAGAATTGTCAATAATAATGCAGAAAAGGCAGAAGTGTTCAATAAATGTTTCTGTTCAGAATTTGGAAAATATCCAGATGATATAGCTATAACGTAGGAAGATAATAAAATACTTCCCATTCCAAAAGGAACTAAGGGGGATGTTAAACAACAGTACTAAAGCTAGACATTTAAAAATCAGCAGGTCCTGATAGCTTACACCCAAAAGGCGCTTTCTGAACTGTTAATGTTGATTTTCAATGGACTGGGGGAAATGGGGAAGCTCCAGAGGACTGGAAAAAGCGAACGTGGGGCCAATATTTAATAGGAATTAACAGGATAAAAGACTCAAGGAGCTCAGTCCAATTATCTTAATAAAGAGAAGGTGAAGGGGTGATTTGATCACAGTCTATATTTAACTACACGGGGAACAGAAATTTGATAATCGCAGGCTTCTCACTCTAGCAGGCAAAGCTATAACAAGGTTAAATGGCTCAAAGTTGAAGCTAGACAAAGGGCTGGTCTCCACTATGGGGGGAGGGGGGATTACTGCAGATAAGCAACTTCAGCTATGTGAATCACGTAGCTGAAGATTGCGTATCTGCAGCCAACTTACCGTCCTCCTCATGGTGGTGGGAGTCGGTGGCGCACTCCCCCGTCGACTCCAGCTTGCGCCTCCCGGCAAGCTGGAGTTCCGGAGTCGACGGGGGCGCCGCGAGTGATCAATTTCTCGCATCTTCACAAGACGTGAGAAATCGATCGCCAGAAGATCGATCGCTACCTGCCGATTCGGCGGGTAGTGAAGACAAGCCCAAATTCAGATTGGAACTAAGACATACGTTTTTAACAGGGAGTGTAATTAACCACTGGAATAATTTACCAAGGGCTGGGGTAGATATTTCATCACTGGAAAATTTGAAATTTATATTGGATGTTTTTTTCTAAAACAGTTGATCTAATGCAAACAGGAATTCATTCAGGGAAGTCTTATGGCCCAACATAGGAATCAGACCAGATTGATAATGACTGGAAAAAGGCTAATGAAGTGCTCATCTCTAAAAAAGGGAAGGAGGAGGATCCGGGGAACTACAGGCCAGTCAGCCTCACCTCAGTCTCTGGAAAAATCATGGAGCAGATCCTCCAGGAATCAATTCTGAAGCACTTAGAGGAGAGGAAAGTGATCTGGAACAGTCAGCATGGATTCACCAAGGGCAAGTCATGCCTGACTAGCCTAATTGCCTTCTATGATGAGATAACTGGCTCTGTGGATGAGGGCAAAGCAGGGGACATGTTATTCCTTGACTTTAGCAAAAATTTTTATATGGTCTCCCACAGTATTTTTGCCAGCAAGTTAAAAAAGTATAGGCTGGATGAATAGACCATAAGGTGGATAGAAAGCTGACTGGATCGTCAGGCTCAATGGGTAGTGATCAATGGCTCCATGTCTAGTTGGCAGCTGGTATCAAGTCGAATGCCCCAAGGATCAGTCCTGGGACCGGTTTTATTCAATATCTTTATCAATGATCTGGAGGATAGCGTGGACTGCACCCTCAGCAAGTTTGAAGATGACACTAAACTGGGAGGAGTGGTAGATACACTGGAGGGTAGGGATAGGATACAGAGGGACCTAGACAAATTAGAGGACTGGGCCAAAAGAAATCTGATGAGGTTCAACAAGGAGAAGTGCAGAGTCCTGCACTTAGGACAGAAGAATCCCATGCACTGCTACAGACTAGGGACCAAATGGCTAGGCAGCAGTTCTGCAGAAAAGGACCTAGGGGTTACAGTGGATGAGAAGATGGATATGAGTCAACAGTGTGTCCTTGTTGCCAAGAAGGCTAATGGCATTTTGGGCTGTATAAGTAGGGGCATTGCCAGCAGATCGAGGGATGTGATCGTTCCCCTCTATTCAACATTGGTGAGGCCTCATCTGGAGTACTGTGTCCTTTGGGGCCCACACTTCAAGAAGGATTTGGAAAAATTGGAAAGAGTCCAGAGAAGGGCAACAAAAATGATTAGGGGCCTGGAGCACATGACTTATGAGGAGAGTCTGAGGGAACTGCGATTGTTTAGTCGACAGAAGAGAAGACTGAGGGGGGATTTGATAGCTGCTTTCAACTACCTGAAAGGGGGCTCCAAAGAGGTTTTTAAGGTCAGGCTTGACAAAACCCTGGCTGGGATAATTTAGTTGGTGTTGGTCCTGCTTTGAGCAGGGGGTTGGACTAGATACCTTCTGAGGTCCCTTCCAACCCTGATATTCTATGATTCTATGATCACAATGGCTCCTTCTTTTTTATGATCCATGCATCCATGAATCTATGAAAAATACATTTTATCCTACAGTTGGGATGAATTTTTAATGAATTCTGCAAACTAGCAAGGAAGAGGGCAAACATCTGCACTGCCAACTGTACATTGTTCACTGACTTTAACAGTGCAGTGAAGTTTTAATTATTCATGACTTTCCTTCTCGGAGTCGTAGTAAATGTGCTGTAGTTTCAAACAGCGACGAAGCCTTTGTAATGTGAGATGTCAGCATCACGCTGCTTCTGCTAGTGAAGTTTTGCTGAGAAGTTGGAAGAAACCAGTGGGTTATTTGTGCGGAATTTTTGGTTTGCAGGTAAGTGGAGTGGAGGAGCTATCTGAAGCCATCTCAGGACCATTTGCGATCATCTCCAAGAACTCAAGGATGACAGGTGAGGTACCAGAGGACTGGAGAAGGGCAAACATAGTTCTTATCTTTAAAAAGGGGAACAAAGAGGACCCAGAAAATTACAGATCAGTCAGCGTAACTTCAATTCCTTGAAAGAGATTGGAGCAAATTGTTAACAATTTGTAAGCACCAAGAGGATAACAGGGTGGTAAGTGACAGCCAACATTTCCTTCTTTGACAGGGTTACTCAGCCAAGTGGATGGGGGGGGAAGCTGCAGACATGATCTATCTTGATTTTAGTGAGGCTTTTGACACAGTCCCATATGAAATTCTCATCAGCACACTAAGGAAATGTGGTCTAGAGGTGTGCACAACTGGTTGCAAAACTGAGTAGCTATCAATGGTTCACTGTCAAACTGGAAGTATACATCACGTGGGGACCAACAAGGGTCTGTCATAGATCCAGATGAATCAATATTTCCATAGCGACTTGAATGGGGAATATTCTTATAAAATCTGTGACGTGCAGGTGGGAAGGGCGGGAAGCACTCCGGAGGGCAGGATTAGAATTCAAAACACCTTGATAAATTGGAGAACTGATCTGAAATCAGCAGGATGAAATGTAATAAAGATAGGTGCACAGTCCTTCACTTTGGAAGTTAAAATCAAATGCACAGCTACAAAATGGGGAATATCTAGCTGGGTGTTGGTGCTCCTGGAAAGGGTCTAGGGGATCACAAATTGAAGATGAGTCAACAATGGGATGCAGTTGCTAAAGAGGAGACTACCCTGCTGAGGTATATTAACAGGAGTGTTGTATGTAAGACACGGGAGGTAATTGTCCCGCTGTAATGGGCACTGGTGAGGCCTCAGTTGGAGTCCTGTGTCTAGTTCAGGCCCCACATTTTAAGAAAGATGTGGACAAACTGACGAGAGTCTGGGGGAGAACAACAAAACTGACCAAAGGTTCAGCAAACCTGACCGACGAGGAGAGGTTAAAAAACCTGGGCATGTTTAGTCATGAGACTAAAAAGAGCTGATAACAGTCTTCAGATATGTTCAGGGCTGCTATAAAGATTTGGCAATCCGCTGATCTCCATGTCCACTCCAGGTAGGACGAGAAGTAACGGGCTTAATCTGCAGCAAGGTAGATTTAGGTGAGTGACTAGGAAAAAGCTTTCTAACAATGAGTATATCTGCACCTGGAGCTGATGGGATGCTCTGCTCATGTAGACATGCTCACACTAACTCTCATTGAGGTAGCGCGCTGACCATAGTTGTGTAGCTACGGTAGCATGGGCAGCAGTGAGCAGCGGCATGGACTAGCCATGCCATAGGGTTCGGATGAGTTTGTACTTGGCACAGCCAGCCTGTGCCATGCGATGCCTGCTCCCGTGGCGACACTATTTTTAGTGCTCTAGCTCTATGACAGCTCGCACAAATACGCCTGAGTGAACGTTATAGTGAAGCGTTGGAATAGCCTTCCCAGGGAGGTTGTGGAATCCCGGTCATTGGAGATCTATAAGAACAGGTTGGACAAACCCCTGCCAAGGATGCTCTAGGTATATTTGGCCCTGTCTCACCACAGCGGGCTGGACTAGATGTCCTCTTGAGGACCCTTCCAGCCCTCCATGGCTGTGGTCGGATGAATACTCTTCTGTCATTGGTTTCCCTGTGTTACTTAGAAGAAGCTGTCCACTGAAGAAGCTCATAGTTTGTTCTTGCCAGATTTCTCATCAGCACTGGGTTCCGTACACCCGTCTGTCGTTTTAGGGCATTGGCTACTGGCAGGGATGTGCACCGACGCGTGTGTCCTCGTGAACAGTTGGGGCAAGAAGATGGGTAACCATAAAGACCAACACGGAACGAGAAGTTATAGAATTCCAGAATCTTCTTACATGATTGTTACGAAAGACGCCGTGCCACCAGCTCCCCCGCCCCTCACCCTGGCATTCCTGTGAGCCGTTAGCTCTGCCCCCCCCCCACTCCCTTCCTCATCTCCTCCGCTCCCCCCACACGCTGGAGATGGGAGCTTTACCAGCGCACTGGTGTAGGTGGGATCCGAGGTGTCGTCCTCCAGGAAGCGGGAGAGGCCGAAGTCGGATACCTTGCAGACCAGGTTGCTGTTGACGAGGATGTTGCGGGCCGCCAGGTCCCGGTGCACGTAGTTCATGTCGGCCAGGTACTTCATGCCCGCGGCGATGCCCCGCAGCATACCCACCAGCTGGATCACCGTGAACTGCCCGTCGTTTTGCTTAGGGGGGGAGACAGGAAAAGTCCAACTGGGATGAACACGTTTGCACGTCACCCCGACACGGGGCCGGGGAAAGCGGGACGCAGCCACGGAGGGCCGTGCCGGTAGCCTCGCAAGGAGTCAACAGCTCCCAGGACTAGGACCCAGGAGTCTCTGCCCCAGAACTCAGCTGCCCACACACACTCAAAGGAGAGTCGTCAGCCTATGACGGGGGCTGTGGGCCCAGTGCTCTGAAACAAGAATGGGCCAGCGGGGCTCCGGGGCCCCTTGTCACTCCTAGTCCTGCCCAACAAGGGAAGCATTCTCAAGCGGAGTGTCTCCCAGGCCTATGCACCACGGAGAACTTTCCAACAATTCCCTGACGGGGGCCGGGGAAGGGTGTGGAAGGATGCGCCGCCTTCAGAGCAGGGGTCTCAGGGCGCTGCTGTCACACAGAGATGCCCCTTGCCCAGCGGGAGTCGGGCACTAGAACCTCACTCTGCTAAGTGGGTTATTCAATGAATTACTCCTCTCAGGCTAAGGCACACACAGGGTTAGATCGAGCGGCTTGAGGGGGTTATCCTGCCCCTGTACAAGTCAATGGCAAAACTTTCGTTGACTGCAACAGAGGCAGGATTTCACCTAGAACCTGTGTGTGCCCTGAGTGTGTGTGAGCGTGTGCGCACCGGCAGGCAGCGTGTTCTCACGTGTCCTGTCCATAGTGAACACATGCACTGTGAAAGTCGTGCGTTGGTCCGTGCGCGCCTTGGCGTGTGGGGATGGGTCTGCACTTGAGTTTTGTTGTGTTGTATCCGGTGCTATCTAATCCCTGCTTCTCACACGGCGGTAAACTGCAGTGTAGACAGACCACGGACACCTGTTCCGTGCCAAGTTTAGTAGTAGGCTGCAGCCTGGCACCCACGTCTATGTCCTGGAAGACGCGTTTGTGTAGGGCCTACACTATATTCATGACACAGGATGCTCAAGGGCTTGGCACACCGCTGGGCGTCAGCATCCCCAGGAAGCCGCTGGGGGTTCAGAACTCTGACGTTTGGCCCTGAGGGCGTTTGAAACGTGTGTCCCACCTGTGAGCGAAGTGCTGCACGGGTATGTGTGAAACACGAGTGTACAGCGTGCGAGCAGTATTTGTTCAACGTGTGTGTGTGCGGGTGCTGGTGTGCGAGCAGTGTATGCCCTCTGCTTGTGTGCACAGTCCCGGGACAGGGCCTTCCAGAGCACAAGGGCTGGGCCCCGCTTGCCGCCTCACCCCCCTGTCCCCCCGCCGGTCCCAGCATCCCCTCTGCCACGGCACTTCCCAGCCCCTCCTACCCGGAGGAAGGAGTCCAGCGAGCCGTTCTCCATGAACTCGGTGATGATCATGACGGGGGCGCTCTTGGTGACCACGCCCTCCAGGTGGATCACGTTGGGGTGGTCGAACTGCCCCATGATGCTGGCCTCGCTCAGGAAGTCCCGTCTCTGCTTCTCCGTGTAACCCGACTTCAGCGTTTTGATGGCCACAAAGATCTCTCTCTTGCCGGGCAGCTTGAGGTGCCCACTGCACACCTCCCCAAACTCCCCTGAGGGGGGAGAGACCAGGTTACAAACTGCTGGCCTCCCCCCTGCTCCTCAGCCCCTCTGAATAGGGACCCTACTGCTCCCACTCCGCCAAACACACTCACCCGCTATGTACCCAGCCCCACGCACGCCCCTCCCGTGCACCCAGCCCCACGCGCGCCCCTCCCGTGCGCCCAGCCCCACGCGCGCCTCTCCCGTGCGCCCAGCCCCACGCGCGCCCCTCCCGCGCGCCCAGCCCCACGCGCGCCCCTCCCGCGCGCCCAGCCCCACGCGCGCCCCTCCCGCGCGCCCAGCCCCACGCGCGCCCCTCCCGTGCGCCCAGCCCCACGCGCGCCCCTCCCGTGTGCCCAGCCCCACGCGCGCCCCTCCCGCGCGCCCAGCCCCACGCGCGCCCCTCCCGCGCGCCCAGCCCCACGCACGCCCCTCCCGCGCGCCCAGCCCCACGCGCGCCCCTCCCGTGCGCCCAGCCCCACGCATGCCCCTCCCGTGCGCCCAGCCCCACGCACGCCCCTCCCGTGCGCCCAGCCCCACGCGCGCCCCTCCCGCGCGCCCAGCCCCACGCACGCCCCTCCCGTGCGCCCAGCCCCACGCACGCAAGAGAAACTGAGGAACTGGAATGAATTTTCAAATTGGACACTTTTAACCAGGGGCTTAACAGAAGTTCAGATTGGTTCTCTCATTACAGTAATTAATTGTATTTCCTGAGTTACTGACAACAGATCTCCATTTCAAAAGGTCACCTAGTGATAATGGACCATCTACATTTAACAGCCCTCTTAGAATTGGTCTGCTAATGGACAATTTTTTTTTCTTTTCTCTTTCTCTCTGTGTGTATAAATGCATCTTACTTCTGTTCCATTCTACGCATCCGATGAAGTGGGCTATAGCCCCACGAAAGCTTATGCTGAAATAAACTAGTTAGTCTCTAAGGTGCTACAAGTATCTGGAGTACTGTGCCCAATTTTGGGGCCCACACTACAAGAAGGATGTGGAAAAAATTGGAAAGAGTCCAGAGGAGGGCAACAAAAATGATTAGGGACCTGGAGCACATGACTTATGAGGAGAGGCTGAGAGAACTGGGATTGTTTAGTCTGCAGAAGAGAAGACTGAGGGGAGATTTGATAGCTGCTTTCAACTACCTGAAAGGGGGTTCTAAAGAGGATGGATCTAGACTGTTCTCAGTGGTAGCAGATGACAGAACAAGGAGTAATGGTCTCAAGTTGCAGTGGGGGAGGTCTAGATTGGATATTAGGAAAAACTTTTTCCCTAGGAGGGTGGTGAAGCACTGGAACGGGTTACCTAGGGAAGTGCTAGAATCTCCTTCCTTAGAGGTTTTTAAGGTCAGGCTTGACAAAGCCCTGGCTGGGATGATTTAGTTGGGGTTGGTCCTGCTTTGAGCAGGGGGTTGGACTAGATACCTCCTGAGATCCCTTCCAACCTGGATATTCTAGGATTCTATGATGATTCCTGTGCACCCAGCCCCACGCACATCCTATCCACACACTCATCTCCTTGCATGCTGACCCATGGACGTGACCCAAGCACACCGGACTCATATAATACCTGCCCACCTCTTTTCTGGGGGCGGCTGAGTTCATCTGGAATCTCACCACTGTTCCCCCTTGTTTTGGTCCAAATGCTTCTCCCCAGGCCCACGCACCCTCCCAGGGGAGGAGCGCTAAATCCTGCTCCCTCTGGCTCAACCAGCTGGGTGTGAGCATTCAAGGGTGCAGGGAGGTGTCGCTGCCTGGCGGGGCTGAGTGTGCTGCCTGCAGAGCACCCAGGGCCGGCTGGCACAGGCAGCTTGGTGCTGAGCCTGGGCATCCCACATAGCAGGGCCGGCATGGGCTGGCCCCATCGCTCTGTCAGTGGGCACAGCTTGTTCCCCCGTCTCACTGGCTCCTTCCTAGCCCCCGGGCATGGCTACCCTGAGGGGGCTGATGGGGATCCCAGCCTACCTGCTCCGATCACCTGCTCGATTTTGACACAAGAGATGTCGATTTCCTTCGCGAATTCCCTGACGGCCTCGTTGGGGTCCTCGTAGGTGAAGGGGTCGATGTAGATCTTCATCCCAGGGGTCACTGCGAAGAGGCGGAGGGAGAGAGTCAGGCAGACAGGGGCACAGGGCAGGACAGCCGGACAGCAAGAAGAGTTCACGGAGGGAAGGAAGAACCCGCGCGTGCCTGTTGGCGGGTGCGTGTGCAGGGGAAATGCTGCTGCGGGCCAGGGGCAGGCTCTGAACCCAGCGGACAGTGGGGGCCTGGGCAGGAGAGAGGCATGTGGAGAAGCACGTGGCGTTCATGGGAAGAGCAGAGTCCAAGCAGAGCTTCTCGCTGGCTGACCACACAGCCCCGTCAGCAGGCCCCTGACAGCTCGTCGGCCCTGGAGGAGCCCGGATCCCAGGCCAAAGGAGCTAAGTGCAAACCAGGAAAATGGGTCGGTACAATCCCTCCGCAAGAGCCGCTCCCGCCGCTCGGGCAGCAGACACATCCCCACCCAACCTCTCGGGCTTCCCCCGGGAGAGCGACCGCACTGCAGAGACTGCCTCCGCCTGCCCATCGCACCCCCAGGGTCCCGGTCTTATGGACCTCCTGCCCAGCGGTGCTACAGCGAGACAACCATCACAGGAACCAAGGCCACAGAACCTGAGCCTGGGATCCAACCCCCCCGGAGCTCTGTCATTCTTGGAGTTTAATTTGGGGGAATCTAGATGTTGGCCAGCAAAACCCTCCTCCGAGAGCTGCCGTTCACTGTCCCGGGAACACCTGGGGTGAGCACGGAGGGTCCCAGCACACACCAGCCGCCCACAGGACTGGCTGGGTCTGAGCAGGGAAAGAACCTGCCCCAGGCTAGGACAGCAGAGGTTTGGCTCTGAACGGGCAGCTCTCCTGCCCGGCCTGGCTCCTTCTTCCCCCTGCCCTGAGCTGTGAAGCCGTAACTGTGCCCTGCATGCCATAGGTACAGTAGCAAATGCAACGGTGCCCCCGATTGCCTGGGCCTGGAGTTGGTGCAGACCAGGCTGAGATAGAAAGCAGCCAGAATCCCAGTCACTGAGGCAGTGGGAGCTAGAGATGCCCAGCACCTCGGACTAGCCGGGCATCTTACGTTGCCACGTCAGGAGGCACTTGGGCTCCCAATCTTGCACCCCCACCTAAGAAAATTCTGGTCTAAGTGACTTGCTGAAGGCCACACAGCAAGTCAGTGGCAGAGCCTGGGAGATGGCGAATCCAGTCTGGTGCTCGGGCAACACGGCCTCCTGCCGATAACTCCCCAGAGGTGGGAGGGACCCAGCACGGGAGACCCAGACACAGCCAGGCCTGGAGGCTGAAGACCCCACGGCAGTTGCAAGAGCCAAGCTCCCCCTGCCCCCCAGAGCAGAATGCGCAGACGGGAGCCTGTCTGGAACTCCTCCCTGGGTCTGGCTGCCCCACTGCGCACTGGACTCCTGGCTGGGGGCTGGGCTGCTGAGCACCGTGTGTCCCAGGTGTTACCAGAGCCCTTGGCTCTGCCCACACAGCCGTTCGCCAGCCGTATCTCGCCTGCCACAGAGCTTGGGCTGCCCTTGGGGGCCGCGGAGCGGAGCAAGCGCCAGACCCGGAAGTGCCAGTGCGAGGTCCATGTGTCAGTGGATGGGAACTGGCCGGCGAGCCAGGAGCTGCTGTCTCCGCAGTGCAAGTCCAGGGGGTTCAAAGGCCGCATGGGGCTTCAGGGGTTTCTGACGAGTCAAACCAAGCCACACGTGCTGCTGCGGCAGCAGGGCTGGGACACTGAGCAGCACCTGAGGCTCTTATTGGTCGGCAAAGTGACACCTGCAGTTACAACAGCACAATAACCACAACGTCGGCGCTCATTCAGGGGCTGTGCAGACAGCAACTCATTAAGGCCAGCCTGGCGGTGAGGGTCTTTGCTAGCTGCTAGCGGGAAAGGTGGGTGCAGATTTGTGCACCGTATAAGGCCTGCCCAACACTAGAAAGTGATCTGGACGTAGCGCCGTTGTTAGGGGTGTCATTTTGAACTGGTGCATTGGGACAATCCCTGGGGTGGGCACAATTATACTGGTGAAAAAGATGCCTTAGATTGGAATAACTTATTTCTTTCTCCCTAGAGATGCACAGCAAGGTGGTGAGTGGGGCTCCAGAGGACACACAGCGAGGTGGGTGGTAGAGTTCTAGAGCACGCACACGGAGGCTAGGGGAGGTGGTTTTAGGGGATGCACATCAAGGCGGTGAATGGGGTTCTAGAGGACACACAGTGAGGTGGGGTGGGGGATACAATTAGGTGAGGGTGGGGTGGGGGATACAATTAGGTGAGGGTGGGGTTCTAGAGGACGCACAGTGAGGTGGGGTGGGGGATACAATTAGGTGAGGGTGGGGTTCTAGAGGACACACAGTGAGGTGGGGTGAGGGATACAATTAGGTGAGGGTGGGGTTCTAGAGGACGCACAGTGAGGTGGGGTGGGGGATACAATTAGGTGAGGGTGGGGTTCTAGAGGACGCACAGTGAGGTGGGGTGGGGGATACAATTAGGTGAGGGTGGGGTTCTAGAGGACGTCCTCTGAGGAGGTCAGAGGTCCTAGAGGATACTCTAGCTGGGGTGGGGTTCTAGAGGATACGGAGCATGCTGAGCCATTAATTTCATACTATGAACCATAAAGTTGCCAAATAAATTCCAAATTATGTTTGGCCCCAAATAAAAATGTTGGGTTCAAGGTGAAGAATCCCCAAATGGCTCCTTAAAATGCCCCCCCTGGCTCCGCGGTGCCCCGTTTTCCAGGTAACCGACTGGGAGGGAGGGAGGGAGGGGTGTTTCCAGCAGGACTAGCCACTGGGGTGCCTTCCCGTTCAGACTACGGGCCCGGAGCCTGGCTGGGCCCAGTGGGGTTTTCACACTCTACCCAGGGAACGAGCGAAGGAGCGAACGAACCCAAGACGGAAGGGGCCCCCGGGCCAGGCGTGGGGACGCGGTACGTACTGTGGCCACTGGTATAGTGCTGGAGCTTGTCGGTGTACTCGGAGTCGGCTCGCTCGAAGCCCCGTCTTCTGAAAGGAAAGCGAACGCTGAGCGGGTCCAGGACGGGACGGGCACGGTGCTCCAAGCATGGGGCGTGTCAGCACCGTCCCACTGGGCCCACACAGTCCCAATAACCTCTACGCCCCCCACCCCCACCTGCCCTCTGCCCTCCCCTCCCCTCCCTCACCCCCACCTGCCTTCTCCTCTCACTTCCCCCACTTCGAACTGTCCTTTCCTTTCACCTCCCCCACCCCCACCTGCCCTCTGCCTCTCGCCTCCCCCACCCCCACGCCCTGTCTCCCTTCACCTTTCCCTCCGCCCCAGCCCGAGCAGGGTGGGCCGCGCCAGGGCGGTGGGGCTGTCCCCGGGCAGCGCGTGGCACGCCCGCCGGTAACCCACCTGTTGCACACAATGACGATAACGACCAGGGCGATGAGGAACACCAGACCCGCCGCCGAGGAGCCGATGATGAGCGGCAGCTTCTCCTGGACGCTGGTTTGGTATTCCGCTGGCAACAGGAGGGAGGGAGCCCCGTTACCGCCCCCCGCCGGCGTTAATCTCACACAGCTCCCCACAGTGCCGGGGGGAGAGAGAACGGGAATCTTCTGCCCCAGCCCTGGCTATGAGCGAGGGGGGAATAAAGCACCCTTTGCAGGTCCCAGCTCGGTGGGAACCTGCGGAGAATCTCTGTGCCCACCCCTTTGTCTGCTCACCTGAGCCCTGCCAGGGAGGGGGAATGGGGGGGGGGGAGGGGATTCCCAGCCCTGCAGCAGAAGGTCCCAGCACCTCTGCCAAAGTAGGCCCACCCTGTGAAAGCCCTGATCCTGGTCCCTGGCCCTTGACGCAGAGGGAGCAGCCTGCCCGGCTCACCTTCGGTCATGGTCTGGAAGTACATCTTGCCACTGTACCGGCCATACCCGGCCACGGTGCGGGCCCGCACCTGGAAGACGTAGATGGTGCCGGCTTTGAGGTTCTGCACAGTCATGGTGTTGGTGGGGCTCTTCACCGCGGTGGCATTGAATTCACTCAGATCCTGCCGAGGAAACAACATCGGCCGTCAGAGAGCTGAGCGAGCTTTGCATCCTCTGCACCCTGGGCAGCTCCCACCAGGGCTCTCGAGGGAAGGGAGCATCGGCAGGCGGTCCTCAGTGTGACTGCCTGGACATGCAACTGGGTGATGAGACAGACATTAGCTTCAAGGTGCTGTGAAGAGCACAAGGCCCAGTAGTGCCCACACAAGACCCCGGCAGACTCCTGCTGGAGTGGGGCCAGCTGAGGGGTTACGCAGACTCCAACTGTATGGTCCTAGCCCTTGGGGCAGGTTCCCACTTAAGCTCCGTCAGTTTTCCCATGCACCTATAGGGGAGCAATAAAATCTCTGCTTCTGCAGGTCTCCCACTCCTGGGGCTGGCACAAGGGTCCCACGTGGTACAGAAATGGAAACTGCCCGTTGTATGGGGGACCCACCTGTAGCAAAAGCTGAATTTGGAGGGAGATAGCGACTCTTCTGGTGAGTGAACCATGCTCTTCATTCCATGGTTTACCCACTCCCTGTCTCCATCCCACCCCTTCGATCCCCATCCCTTCCATGTGGGATCTGGGAGGATGTTTCGCGTTGGGTCCTACAGGGCTCTGTACTGGGTCTTGCACTACTCAATATTTTCATTAATGATTTGAATATGTTTATAGTCTGTGGGTGACACCGTGCTGGGAGGGGTTGCAAGGACTTTGGAGGGCAGGATTCGGATTCAAAACAGCCGTGACAAATTGGAGAATTGGTCTGAAATCAACAAGCTGAAATGTTATAAAGACAAGTTGTCATGGAGTGTGGGGGAACGGGGGCCCTGCACCCCCACTTCCTGGGATTCACAGTGACTCTCAGCCAGCCAGTGGATTAGAAGGTTTATTAGGGGTGACAGGAACTCAGTCCAACTCAGAGCTTCTCAGTACAAACAGGACCCCTCAGTCAGGGGGGCAGGGAGATGAGACCCCACATCAGGGCTCCCTCCTCTTTCCCCAGACAGCTTCTAACTCCCAACCCCTGCAGACATCTCTCTCTTCCTTTGTCCAGCTTCCAGGGCTCAAGGTGTCAGCTCTCTCCCCCTCCCCCCCCCCCATATCAGGTTACAGCTCTCAAGTAAGAAAGTGAGGAACACTTGTAGCACCTTAGAGACTAACTAGTTTATTTCAGCATAAGCTTTCGTGGGCTAGAGCCCACTTCATTGGAGGCATCCGTATTCCTGACTTTCTTTACGGATACAGACTAACACGACTGCTATTCTTGAAGCTCTCAGGTATTTCCCTTCCGAGACACCTCCCAGGTTACATCCGCCCTGCTCGCCACACAAGTGCAAAGGACTTCACGGAGGAAGGAAAAATCAAACGCCCGGCTCCAAAGCAGGGAGTAGCTGGCTAGGCTGTCGTGCTGCTGGAAAGGGTGGGGGGATTATAATGGATCACCAACTGAGTATGAGTCAACAGGGTGATGCGGTTGCTAAAAAGGCGAATATCACGCTGGGGTGTATTCACAGGAGTGACGGATGTCAGATGCAGGAGACAATTGTCTGACCTCAGCTGTCGTCCTGTGTCCACCCCATTTGACGGAAGATGTGGCCAAGGTTTAGAAAGCCTGGCCCCTGAGGAAAGATTACGAGAGCTGGGCATGTCTAGTCCTGAGAAAGGAAGATTAAGCGGGGGCCTGGTAACAGTCTTCCACTAAGGAAAGGGCTGTTACAGCCAGGGCGGGGCTCTCCTCGGAAAGGTTTACAAAGGGAGTTTCGAGGCTTAGCTCTGAACCTTTCCATGCCCAGTAAGGTGCACGGCCAGTGAGGTGAGGTATGCTGGGGTAACTGGGCCTTTAGGGCATTGCAAGGGGCGTGCTAATCTCCACCAGTATGTGCTTCTCCTTTGTTCCACTGGCACTGGGACTGGCGTGGGGGCGATGTGCAGGCTGGATAAATACACTGGATACATCAAAACCTGCCAGCTAAACCCCAAGGAAAATGTTGCAATTGTCAGGTTAATCTGCCAGCCAACCAGCCTGTGCCTGCAGGGCGAGCTGCTTTCCCACAGGATTTCATCAGGGGCTCTGAGCGCCGCAGGCAAGACACCTGGGTGCTGGGCAGAGGCCACTCGCAGCCTGAACAGGCATTTGGTCTGCCGGGAAAGAGAGCACCAGACCTCCCAGTCCAGAAAATCCTCCCTCTTCAACCTGCTGTACACTGGTCACTGCCTCCGCCCTGGAGTG
Organism: Sternotherus odoratus; assembly: GCA_032164245.1. Taxonomy (NCBI): domain Eukaryota; kingdom Metazoa; phylum Chordata; order Testudines; family Kinosternidae; genus Sternotherus; species Sternotherus odoratus. Next base: position 16,081,927 of record JAVMKO010000018.1, on the reverse strand, counting down.
CTGCCTTCGGGCGTTTCAGGGCACCGCACTGCACGGGGGGGTTACTAACAGTCTGGGGGTGGGAGGGATTGTCAGACCGGCTCACTTGGCAGGGAAGGAAGCACGTTCTTCCCAGGAGGAATCGGTCCAGCAGAAAAGAAAGAAAGACTCTTCCGCTCCCAGCTCCAGGAGACTGACCATTCCCTAGGGCAGTGTCCGCTCTGTCCCCTGCTGCAGGCTTTGGGACGTGGAATCACGGGCTGGATCTAGGTCCACCCCCCCCCCCCCCAATGGGTGCTGGAACCGGCCCAGCGTCGGCCTTTTGTCTATCAAGCACTTGATGAGTTTACACGTCTCCCCCTGCCCAGCCCCGCTCCCGAGCTGCCCAGGCAATCGGAAATGACTTGGAAAGGCTTCTCTTCTTCCCAGCCTTGGCCCTGGGGGAGACGTGGTTCTCCACAGGGCTCGTGTGTCAGGTTGGCAGGCCCCAGTACACCCTGAGTCTGGACTCCCCCGCCCCGGGGATGCCGGGATTCGCACTGTGAACTCTCTGAATGCTGCAGACAGCAGGGCTCCCTGCTCCTCCCTGGGAACAAAGGGACCTCTCCTCGCTCTCGCAGGCCTGGGCCCGGCGCTCCCGTCCCACTGCCTCCCAGCCCGCCCGCGCCTGCTCAGCCTCGCTTCCGCAGCCCGGTCCTGCCAATGCACGTGCACAGCTGACACACAGGGTGGGTTGGCACCGCAGTACCCGGCTGCCAGTACCGCCTGTGCGGGCAAAGCTGGGCTAGTTTTAATCTTGCCAGCAGTGAAGCCACAGTAGCACTGGCTGAGCCCTCCGGGGCCCCTGGGAATTACAGCTAGTCTGAGCTGCATTGCTCTGCTACCTGGGCCAGCCGGATTACAGCTCGCTGGGAGAGCTGCAGTCACATCCCCTGAGGTATCTGCACTGGACTGACAACTGGCATCTTTCTGTGCATGCCAAGCCCAACTGTTCTTCCATTATTCCTTGTCCTTTCCCTGGGTGACACTGACAGGAAATGCAAAATAACCTGCATCAAACGCCAGCCTGGCTTGGGGAAAGGCTTTCTGGCCTCCGCTCCTCTTAACTCCCTGGGGAGTCCAGAGTCTGTTTCTTAAGGGAGCAGAAGCTTTTCCATTGGAAACCCCCAATTTTCAGGTGCCCTCAACCTTTGGGGCTGAAATTCTCCAGGGCTGGTTACTACCCAGCAGTCAATTTGTTTGGAAACTTTGAGCAAAAACAGTTCTGGGCTTTTCAAGTGGAGCAAACACACTTTTTCCATAATGAGAACAAAGTTGCCACTTTTAAACAGCTCTGGCATCCGCGCCGCTTGGGGTCAGGGGGCTGAAATCTAGCAAGGAGAGATCCCTAGAAGAGGGTTTTTCTGGGCCTGGCCTAGTTATGAGGGATGAAAATCATAGTTTGGATCCACATGATGGTTTTAAATGACAACTGGAGCTACCTGAAGCTTGGAATTTCTGCTCTGTGGGAAATACTGACATTCCGAAACTGGTTTTCATCCCTCTGAAACTAAATTTAGGGGAAAAAATGGTGTGGGGTCAATTGAAAACATCATGCGGCGATACAATCCAGGTGTTTCATTCCAATTGTGACATTTTCATTTTGTACTGCACTCGAATTTAAACTCAAATCAAGTCTGAAATGAAAAGTCATTTCATAAGGCAAACCAGACACACTTTTTTTCAGTTTTGGGGACGAACCAGAGCAGGTGGACATCAGACCATAAGAACGGCCACACTGTGTCCGACCAATGGTCCCTCTAGCCCAGGACCTTGGGCTATGCCAGGTACCCCAGAGGGAATGAACAGAACAGGTCATCATCAAGGGATCCATCCCGTCGCTCATTCCCTGCTCCAGAAGGTTGGAGGCTGACAGAGGCCTGGACAAGGACCAACTGGACCAAACGTCAAAACAACCCTAAAGTGTCACTGTAGCCTCAGCACCAGCCCCCCTGTGCAAGCCAAAGGAAGGCTGGGGTTAGACTATTCCCTTCTGCTAACGCTGGCAGTGGATTCCAGCCCAGGCTCCTCCGCAGAGCCCCGATGCCATCTGCATCGTAAGTAGGAACCGTTCCATTTTGGCGTTATTTGTGCCATTGGTCACCAAGCCCCTTTGCCTCTTAATAATCTCTAAGAACCTGGAGAGAGCAGTCTCCTCCAGCAGCCAGTCACAGCCCAGCGGACGGGGGCGTAGGACACAGCTCTGGCTTTACAGAGCATTTCCCTGTGTGTATATCCCCAGCGAAAGAGAGAAAGAGATCGCGCAAATAAACTCCCTGAGATCTTCTGTTGCTGCTTAGAGTGTCTCTGGGCTAGGACCCCGCTCTGGATCTGTCTGGTTGTCTCCCCGTCCAACTCACTACGTTCTCTGGGATCATTTCCAGGGGTCAAGTAAATGGCTGTGATATCTGCAATATAGGTCAGGACCTATTTTACAGCGTACAAAGCGGCTCCCCCTTCCCCCCCTCCTGGCTCTTGGTGCTGAGAAAATAGGTCACAGGCAGGGAGCAACGGGGATTAATCATTTCCTCTGGCAGCTGCTGGGAAAATATTTTCTGTTTCATTTAAATCATCAAGTGTTTTAATTAGGTGAGGATTTTTGGAGTTTATTTTTTAATGTGTAGTTTGCGGCAGAGATGGGCTCCTGGGAGGAGAAAGCTCCTGCCCCCCACCTCCCGCTCCCAGCGGGGTCCATCCTGCCAAAGCCTCAGCACCACTCACTGAGGCTGGGCCTTCTCCTGCGAGCCTGCACTCCGGCCAGCCCCCCAGCACACGGCCAGCCCGCCAGACACTTCACCACCACGCACGGGAAGTTACGGTCCTGGCCCTTGAACTCCATCCTGTTGTGCAGGGTGAGTAACACAGAATCCCTCTTCTCCTCTCTTCTCTGGCCGGGCTGGGGCGTGCTTTGGAGAGGGATGGATTCTCACTCAGAAGGGCCATTCCACTTGGGTCTCTTCCAACTTCTCCCGTCAGCTCCCGTCCCCTAGGGCATTGCACTGGAGTAGCTGCAGCAGTGCAGACCCCCCACACAAATGCACTGCACTTGTGTAAAGTGGAGCTTGCACTAGAACCGCTTATCACAGTTCTCTCACTGGATAAGTCACACGGGGGAGTGTGAGCCCTGCTTCCTACTAGTGCAACACGTACACACTGGGGAGTGCCAGCCCTGCTTCCTACTAGTGCAACACGTACACACTGGGGAGTGCCAACTCTGCTTCCTACTATTGCAACACGTACACACTGGGGAGTGCCAGCCCTGCTTCCTACTAGTGCAACACGTACACACTGGGGAGTGCCAGCCCTGCTTCCTACTAGTGCAACACGTACACACTGGGGAGTGCGAGCCCTGCTTCCTACTAGTGCAACACGTACACACTGGGGAGTGCGAGCACTGCTTCCCACTAGTGCAACACGTACACATTGGGGAGTGCGAGCTCTGCTTCCCACTAGTGCAACACGTACACATTGGGGAGTGCCAGCCCTCCTTCCTACTAGTGCAACACGTACACACTGGGGAGTGCGAGCCCTGCTTCCACTAGTGCAACACGTACACACTGGGGAGTGCCAGCCCTGCTTCCTACTAGTGCAACACTTACACATTGGGGAGTGCGAGCTCTGCTTCCCACTAGTGCAACACATACACACTGGGGAGTGCCAGCCCTGCTTCCTACTGGTGCAACACGTACACACTGGGGAGTGCCAGCCCTGCTTCCTACTGGTGCAACACTTACACATTGGGGAGTGCCAGCCCTGCTTCCTACTAGTGCAACACGTACACACTGGGGAGTGCGAGCCCTGCTTCCTACTAGTGCAACACGTACACACTGGGGAGTGCGAGCCCTGCTTCCCACTAGTGCAACACGTACACACTGGGGAGTGCCAGCCCTGCTTCCTACTAGTGCAACACGTACACACTGGGGAGTGCCAGCCCTGCTTCCTACTAGTGCAACACTTACACATTGGGGAGTGCGAGCTCTGCTTCCCACTAGTGCAACACGTACACATTGGGGAGTGCCAGCCCTCCTTCCTACTAGTGCAACACGTACACACTGGGGAGTGCCAGCCCTGCTTCCTACTAGTGCAACACGTACACACTGGGGAGTGCCAGCCCTGCTTCCTACTAGTGCAACACGTACACACTGGGGAGTGCCAGCCCTGCTTCCTACTAGTGCAACACGTACACACTGGGGAGTGCGAGCCCTGCTTCCTACTAGTGCAACACGTACACACTGGGGAGTGCGAGCCCTGCTTCCTACTAGTGCAACACGTACACACTGGGGAGTGCGAGCTCTGCTTCCCACTAGTGCAACACGTACACATTGGGGAGTGCCAGCCCTGCTTCCTACTAGTGCAACACGTACACACTGGGGAGTGCCAGCTCTGCTTCCTACTAGTGCAACACATACACATTGGGGAGTGCCAGCCCTGCTTCCTACTAGTGCAACACGTACACACTGGGGAGTGCCAGCCCTGCTTCCTACTGGTGCAACACGTACACACTGGGGAGTGCCAGCCCTGCTTCCTACTAGTGCAACACGTACACACTGGGGAGTGCCAGCACAGCTTCGTACTTGTACAACACATATACATGGGGGAGTGCAAGCCCAGGTTTTGCCAATGCAACACATGCACACTGGAGGCTGCACTGGTTCAGCTGCACTGGTACAAACAATGCTAATGCAGAGAAGCCCTTAGGACTGGCACTGGAGGACAAATTCACCCCTGGTGTAAAACCACTGACTCTGTGGCGTTACAGGAAGCATTCAGCCCCAAGATATGTATCCATTCGTGAGGTTCCAGCCAGCACGGCTCCTGCCCCAGGAAGGTGCCCCCGCTGCCCCAGGGAGCGGGAGCTCTGCTTTTGCAAAGGGCCAGCCGAAGGGTTAATACACACCGCCAGACCGCCTCTGTGTCAGCCTCAGCACCCGTTGTGTCTGCTCTTCTCTTCAGTTGCGTCTGACACATGCCCCCGGGGCACACGCCGTCTCTGGCTGTGCTGGTCAGTCCCCCCAAGCAGCTCCACCAAGGATGGCAAAGGTTTGAGCCGCCTCTCCCCATGCCCACGTTCCCAGCGGGCGGCCAAGGGCTCTGCCGATACCTTCTCATAGTATTGCAGCTCATAATCCAGGATGACCCCGTTGGGCTGGTCAGGCTGAGACCACGACAAGGTGATGCTGTCCACGGTCCGGCTGACCTGGTGCATGATGGACACCGCGGAAGGGGCTGGAAGAGAGAGAGAGAAGAGAGAACCGTAAGTCAATGCACGGAGCAGATCGCCCTTGATGCTGGAGGTGGGGGCAGGCCAGTACCGTTACTCTGCCGTAGCCATCTCTTTCTGTTCCAGCACTGGCCACTGGTCTGCACAGCTACCGGGGCCAGGCTCTTGCAATGCCTAGAGCAGGGATCGGCACGCACATCCCCCCACCCGCGCCGCTTCCCGCAGCCCCCTTGGCCTGGAGCAGTGAACCACGGCCAGCGGGAGTTGCGGTCAGCTGAACCTGTGGACGCGGCCGGTAAACAAACCGGCCCGGCCTGCCAGTGGGTTTACCCTGGTGTGCCAAAGGTTGCCGATCCCTGACCTGGAGTCCGAGAGGAGAGCAAAACGATTCCTAGGAACACGGAAAGTTATTCAGGGTTTGAGATATTTGCATTTTGGGAAGAGTATGAAAGCGGGAGCCGTCCAGGGCAGGATTTCAGTGGGGATCTGGACTATTTTCAAGTGAAACGGGCCCTAACTCTCAGCAAAATGAGCTCTCGCTTGAGCAAGACCCTGCAAAGGAGCCACTGTACCAAGAACGTGCAAAAATCCGTTCCCCACGCCCAATATTGGTCGTGCCTGGGGCCAGGGACGCAGCGGAAGTGCACGTCTCCCCTCTGCTCTCCGGGCGCTGGGTCTGCAGGCAGCAGATGTGGGTGTGAGAGGTTCATCCACCAGTCTGAGCATAACGTGCAAACGGACCTGACACATGTACAACCGTGACTCTTCCACCTCGTCACAACCCTCCTGGAGACAGCACACACACAGACACCACTAGGTCTCCTGCCCGCGACGGATCCCTCCAGCTATGGCTCAGGCAGAGCAAGTCAGGGCCGGGGAGAGAGACCCAGTGAGAACGGCCAAAAAAATAAACGCCCCACGTCTGCCACAGCAGCCTTTGGATCCTCAGAAAAGGTAACAAGGTAACACCCCCGTGACACACTGTACCTCAAAACAGCACCCTGGAGTCCCCATATTCATCATTCGGATATGCCGGTGATATTTCATACACAGCCGGCCAGGTAAGACGTCAGATGAAAGAGGGTGATCTGCTGAAACCCGCTGTTCTGTCCAGATATGGAGAGCACCAGTGTGTACGCAGTTAGGAGGTTTGGCTGGATGGTTGTTACTGAAATACACTGTCAATTTGAGATTCTCCATTGGGTGAAGATTCTCCTCTCCAGGAGGGTGTTAATCCACCATTAACCAGCAAGGGAGAGGTCATCCAGGGGTTAACAATTCAGTGACAATGGTGCAAGCACCACACCATGGGGACTGCTCAGCTCAGTGACTCAGTTGCACAAGACCAGCCGGGGGTCGCTCAACCCTGGGACTCAGCAAAGCCCACCAGGGCGTGTCTGGGCAAGTATCTTCCAGGCCCCCGGTCTGGGGGTATCAAATAAAGGACAGCGGCATCACGCCTTTGCCTGTCTCCTCCCCCATCTATGCTGGAAGCAACAGGAACGCTGGGAAGACAAGACTTGGACTGAGGAGACTGGTCCAGCCCGTGTATCAAGAATGTAACATCCGGGGGGTGAGCAAACCGCTGGGTCCAAACTCTGCCTAGTGGAGTCAGGGGGAAGATCTGGATTTTGCAGTCACCGTTCATTTTCTTCGGTAACTAGCTCTGACCTTTTGTGCTCACCCCTTATAATCACTCCAATCGACCGCTCTGTAGTTCATAAATCTGCTTGATATTTGACCTAAAGCAGTGGGGTTTGGCTGCGGTGCTTGGGGAATCCCAGCTCAGTTACAAAGGCTGGTGCGTGTCCTCTCCACACTGTGGCTGGGTGATGAACGGACACGGGCCAGGCTTCTGACCAGGACAAGACGGCACAGCTCTGGGGTGCAAGGCTGGGAGCTGGGGGGGACTGGCAGGTGCCTCTCCCTGTGTGATTTGTGAGTGGCTCAGGGCATTCAGACCCTCTAGCTGGGTGGGGGGCTCCCCAGGCTGTGGTGCTGAGTGATCACAGCGCCTGGAGGGGTTTAGAATCAGAGAGGTAGCCGTGTTAGTCTGGAATAGCAGAGGTAACAAAGTCCTGTGGCACCTTAAAGACTAACTATAAAGTTTTGAAGCAGAAGCTTTCGTGGGCTAATACCCACTTCGTCGGATGCAAGCAGTGGAAGAGGGGTTTGTTGCTTGTCACTAGCAAAGCCCTGTGAGAGACAGCCAGGCTGGAGAGTTCAGGGGCCGCAGCGATACCCCAGTCCCAGGTTGTACCCTGGGGATCCCATCACACCCCGTCACTATCTCTCCAGACCTGTTTCCCTCTGAAACACAGACTCACACTCAAAGGGGCTCTTACTAGGCGCAGCCTTTTAACAGGGTTAAAATTTTCAACATGAAAACATACACAGATTGAGAGGTAAGGTACTGGACATCTGGAGTCAGGCGATCTAAAAGCATCTCACTAACCAACCCTGAGAAAGGGGGTTCGAAAGCAGCAAGGCGTTCCCCAACATACGAGGTGCAGAGCACCTCACTCGTCCCCCGTGCAAAATTCCCAGGGTTCTCACCACACTGCCACAAAGACTTAACAGACTGCCGCCCCCAGGTCTCCAGTGACCGGCTGGTTCTAAGACTTTGTTACTTTGACCGGCTTGGCGACAGCACATAACAAAGTAGAATCATCAATAATTCAAATGAAGCTTCCATTGTCAAAAGAAGTGAACAAAGAAATCACACTTTCATGATGCATTATCCTGGCTTTTCAGTTGATTTTCTCCATTTACTATTTTGCAACATTCACGATGGGTTAGTCTCCAGCATAGACTGGTGCTTTGGGGCCAGGCATGGGAGTAGAAGACCAGTAAGTTGCTGTGTCACCGCCCTGCTCGGTGCCTCAGTTTCCCCATGAGTGAAACAGGGATAATGACACCGGCCAGCATCAGCAAAGCACTCTGAGATCTATGGCGGTCTCAGAGATCTCCCCCTGGTGGTGTCACTGCCAGGCAATGCTTCCTCAGACATGATCAGGGGACTGAGCACGGGATGGCGAGTTCCTATTCACTATCCAAACCACAGATGCTAAAGGTTCAAGAATAGCAGCTGTGTTAGTCTGTACCTGTAAAGAAAGCGAGGAATACTTGTAGCACCTTAGAGACTAACTAGTTTATTTCAGCATAAGCTTTCGTGGGCTATAGCCCACTTCATCGGATGCATAGAATGGAACAGAAGTAAGATGTATTTATGTACACAGAAAGAAAAAAAAAGTTGTAAATTACCATATCAATTCTAAGAGGCTGTTTAATTTGGATGGGCCATTAAATAATAGAAACAGAAATTAGGAGAATTAGGAGATCACATCTTTCTGTCAGAAGCGGGGTTCTGATTTCCAAAGTGGCTCAGGGGATCCTAGACAGGTCTTTGCCATTCGGCTGAGTGTCTAGCCACAGGAAAGAGCTTCTAACCACAGAACTCTACAAAACACCAGGGCATCTTGTGCCCAGATGCTGGGTGACTCCACAAAGCAGGACGGTGATTTTATCAGCAAGATGCAATGTACGGGGAAGCCATGTGAATTTTTAACCCTTCAGAGCCTCCTACACTGTGGGGTCCAGAGAATCCCTCAGCTGCTGACCTGTCAGCTCTCTGGTCTGCCACAGATTCCCCACAAGACCAAGGGCAAGTCACAGATAATCACTCTGGGACTCAGTTTCCCATCTGCAAAATGGAGATAATATCCCTTACCGTCTCCTCCTCTCTGTCTGTTGTCTAGTTAGATAGGAAGCTCCTTAGGATACAGACTGCTCCTTCTTAGGTACAGTGCCCAAGACTAGCACAATGGGCCCCAGACGCAGCAAGATAAAATACTGATACTGTCCCGCATGACCTTCTCATAAACAAATTGGGGAGATACACCCTAGATGAAGCTACTATAAGGTGGACACATAACTGGTTGTAAAACCGTTCCCAGAGAGCAGTTCTCAGAAGGGCCAAACGAGATCCCCACAGGGATCGGTTCTGTTCAATATCTTCATCAGTGATTGGCAGAGAGAGTGCACTTGTAAAGTCTGTGGATGATACCAAGCTGGGAGGGGTTGCACGTGCTTTGGAGGACAGGATTAAAATTCAAAATGATCTGGACAAACTGGAGAAATGGTCTGAAGTAAATAGGATGCATTTCAATAAGGACAGATGCAAAGTACTCCACTTAGGAAAGAACAATGATGGTGTACATACACAATGGGAAATCTAGGACAGAGCACTGCGGCAAGGGATCTGGGAGTCAGAATGGATCACAAACTAAATATGAGTCAACAATAATACTGGGGCAAGAAAAGCAAACATCATCCTGTGATGTATTATTAGGAGTGTTGTAAGCAAGACACAAGAAGTAATTCTTCCCCTCTACTCCGCACTGATTAGGCCTCAGCTGGAGTATTGTGTCCAGTTCTGGGCACCACATTTCAGGAAAGATGTGGACAAATTGGAGAAAGTCCAGAGAAGAACAACAACAACAAAAATTAAAGGTCTAGAAAAATGATCTCTGAGGGAAGATTGTAAAAATTGGGTTTGATTAGTCTGGAGAAGAGAAGACAGAGAGGACATGATAATAGTTTTCAAGTACATAAAAGGTGTTACAAGGAGGGAGAAAAACTGTTCTCTTTAACCTCTGAGGCTAGGGCAAGTAGCAATGGGCTTAAATTGCAGCAAGGGCGGTTTAGGTTTTTATGTTAGAAAAAAACTTCCTGTCAGGGAAGTTAAACACTGGAATAAATTGTCTAGGGAGACTGTGGAATCTCTGTCATTGGAGATTTTGAAGACCGGGTTGAACAGACACCTGTTAGGGATGGTCTAGAGATATACGTAGGTGCAGATATACATGAGTGCAGGGGCCTGGACTAGATGACCTCTCGAGGTCTCTTTCAGTCCTAGATGTCTTTGATTCTAAAACCTAAGTTCAGCCGCAAGAATGCAGGGAACATCCTCACTCGGTCTGGGCAGGATTGTGCTCAACATCTTCTGGCTCAGGGGGATACGGCAGGTAGTGGGCTTTGTGCGTTAGTCCACACTGGACAGGTGCAGAGAACCAGACGATTGACACAACGAACTCAGCGGAGAACACGTTTCCGGTAGTAAACGTTCCACCATATTGAAGATGAATTTACTGAAGTTCGTTACTTGAGAACACAGGTTCTCTCCCTTGGGTCTTGGAAGGTTTCAGAGGAAAACTCCAACAAACTAAAAAGTGAGCAGACATTCTTTGTTCTTTCATTCTGCTCTGCACTGGGACCTTTCTGCCACCTCCCAGAGCGTTGTCTACCAGATGCCGGCTGTTCAAGTGTGTTTGTCAAACGGAATGTGACCCTGTGGGATGTACCATTTTGCTGCAGGAAAAATGACACTTTCCCCCCCATGACAAAATAAGCAGTCCCGTAATTATTCTTTCCAAGGTGCACACTCTGCTTCTTTATTTCTTTAGTGGATGGTTTGCTTGGCTGCTTCTTGTTCATTACGTGTGTTTGGTGCAATTACTCAGTGTGACGGAGTAGGGATGCTCTTAAGCTACCTCTGAATCTTGTGTGAAGGTGGCCATACCTGAAGCTGTAATTTGACTCCAGGTGCAGGAGAGAGGTCACCTGACCTGGCCTAGCCCGGGAAAGACAAAGGAAAGCAGGGGAGGGGCGGATGAGGAAGTTTCAGTCAGAAGCTGGCTGGAGTCAGGCAGGGAAGGGCAGAGGGGCTATCTGGTGACAACTGGTGGCACAGCGGTGGGATGTACTACACCCCATGAATGCTGCATCCAGCAGTAAGTGACTGGGGAGCAGTAAAATGGAAGAGGATCGCCGGGGACCAGGCGTGCTGAAGGCCCAAAGAAGGACGGTTATAGGGGGTGGAAAAGCTGCAGCTTAACCCCTGAGAGTGTGTGACCAGCAAGAAGGACTGTTGCGGAACCAGGGTCCCCCTGAGAACTGCAGGGTGCAGTCTCAGGGGCGAAGAAGTGTGCAGCTTGGCCCTAGGAGGGAGAAGGACTTTTGCAGTATCAGGGTTCCCCTGGAGTTTGCAGTGAGCGGCCCCAGGGGCGGAGGAACTGGCAGCTCAACCCTGGCAAAGAGGCGGTGACCTCGAGAAGGGCTGGCACACAAGAGGGGTTCCTCGTGGAAACCATGGGGCACTGAGAGCACACAGGCTTGCGAGTCCAGAACAAGTTGGGAACAGCGGAGTGAGGAAGGACTTTGTAACCCTGTGCAAATACAGGGGGTTGTGCTTTCCAAAGCACAAGTTAATCGTGCAGCTGGAAGCTGGAGGATTATAGCTGCTCGGAGACAGATGCAGATTCCTGATCCAGATGGGGTTGAAGGAGAATCTGGGAGCATCTGGAGTGGTTGCTGCGCATCCCCAAGACTCTTGTCCCCAACCAGACGGGGGTCTTCATGACTGGGTTCCCCATCCGGGGACTGGAGATGGAGGGAAGTGGAGCAGAGTCCAAGAGAGGAATTGGACTGTGAAAGGCTGCAAGAGCCTGGAAAGGCACTGCAGGAGAAGCAGCAGTGTGAACTGGGAATGGTAAAGCCAAGGGGCCCAAGGAACTTCTGAGGGGTGAGGGGGGATAGACCCCTGGATGCCAGTTCTGCAGGGAACCTCAATACTAAATTGGGGTCCCTGGTTAAGGGATGGGGGGATGGGAATGTCCACCTCACTGCTGTTGAGCAGGCTGGCAATTCGAACCAGGGGAACCCTGCGGAAAAGCCCCGGTGTCTAGCTCCCTTGCTGGGTCCCAAGGCTATTGATGCCATTAGCCAGATGGGTGGGGTGGTGGACAGACTCCCACCCCTGTCCACGACTGGTATGTCTGAGCCAGGGGGGAGGAGGGGCTAGAGAGAGTGACTTGCAGTTTGGGGTCTGAAGCTAGTTGGAGTCAGGCAGGGAAGGGAGAGGGGCTAGCTAGCTCTCTGGCCCCCAAAATGGATCCAGCTAGGGCTCACGCTAGCTGTATGGTCTGTCTTAGACCAGGAACCAGTCATCGAATAAACTTCTGTTTTACTGGCTGGCTGAGAGTCACGTCTGACTGTGGAGTGGGGTGCAGAATCCATGGGCTCCCCCAGAACTTCACCCAGGCGGGCTCGCTGGGGGAAGTGCACGGAGGGGCAGAAGGTGCTGAATGCTCCGCGGTCAGACCGAGGAATGTTGAAGCAGGTACCTGTGAAACTCCTAGCCTTGGAAACAGGCTGTGTTCGGAGAGGGGACACTTCCCCCGGAATCCTAACTGGCTTCATAGGGAGCAAGTTCCAGACCCTCGCCCCGGGCACTCCGTGACACCGAGGCATGTGCAAAGCTGTCTTGTTATGCTGTCTCCATGCTGGCTATCGCATGGTTTTGGCTTCCCTCTCAAGTTGTACAATATATTGTTGTATATTTTCAGTTTGCCTGGGGAAGATCATAAAAAAAATTAAGCTAAAATAAAGAAGAAAGTGTCGTGCCTTTTAAATGAGGTGGGTCAATGCAAAATGCGACAACATCCTCAAGGAACCACTGAGTCGCAGTACAGAAGGGAAAGAGAGTTTTAGGTTTCATAGGAAGGCCAGAAAGGACCATTATAACCCTCTAGTCCAACTTCCTGGACAACACGAGCCAGTGACTCCTCATCTAACCCAAACACCTGTGGCCGATAGAGCATATCTTTAAGAAACACACATGGTCTTGATTTAAAGACTCCCAATGAGGGAGAATCCACTCGCTCCTTGGGACGTTATCCAGTGGTTAAGTATTATCTTCTCTGTTAAAATGTACGTCTGTTCTTTCCAGTGTTAACTGTACTGACTTCAGCTTCCAGCCACCAGATCTCGTTCTGCCTTTGTCTGCCAGATGAAAGGAGTCTGGAGTCAGAAATCTTTTCCTCAGATTAAACTGCCTCTTCTTCCCCTGCTCTTCGGTTAGCTAACTAGATTGAGCTCCATTAGTCTCCCACTATAAGGCAGGTTTTCCAGATCTTGATTCATTCCCATAGCTCTTTTCTGAGCCCTTTCCAATTTTTCGGCTTTTGATTTAAAGTGTGGCCACCGGAACTGGACATAGCGCCCAGGAATGGTTTCTCCAGCGCTGTCTACAGAGTAATACCGCCTCCCTTCTTCTATGTCAGATTCCCCTAGCTTGCTTATCCCAGGATCAGCGCTGTTTGGAACACTATTGCTCTGGGAATGCATGTTCAAATTGTACGAACCCACTAAAAAGCTGCAGATGTCACGGACAGCACAGTTTGCTCTGCATGGTCTCCATCACTAGTGATGATGCATGAACTTGGCGCGCAGATCCCTGGCTGGGTCTGGAAGAGCAGCTTTTGACTTGTAAGCTGAGCCCATTTGATCTGGAAATTATTAAGAGCCTATAAATGAAGAGCCCCCCCGAGCCACTTTTAGTCTCCATTTGGAAGAGAACTGCACTTGATTAACTGGTATTACTGGAGCACCTAGGAGCCTTCGTCATGGATCAGCACCCTGTGCTACTACATGGTGAGCAAACACTGAATACAAAGACGGTCCCTGCCTCCCTTCCACCTGATTTCTGTCAGATTCCCACCGTCCGCTTCTCTAGGCCCAAACCCAACTCCTCCTGGCCCCAGCCTCAGCCGCCTCCCTGAAGTTTGCAATATCCAGCAGATGCACCGCCCTGTGATGTGATCTGGGGCCAAGAGATTTCGGCTGCACTGGAAATGAGGGTAATTGGGGAAGCTGCTGTGTGATGCTTAAGGCAATTCATTATGATAAAACTGACAAAGCTCAGCAGGGAATCATCAAACGATGAAGAAGTGCATCAGGCAAAGCAGACGAAGGAGGCCCATCCGTGGGCTCTGTGCCCCATAAAAGAGCAGGATGTGGAGTCTTTGCTTGGCTGGGACAGGAGGGGAGGTTAACTGTGGCTGCACTGTCCATAGGTGCTCTGAGGAAGCTGGGATGTGATTCCCACCCAACCTTGTCCCGACTCTACCGGCAGCATGACAGGGCAGTGACGGAGTGGGAATACGGTGTGCGCGCCTCAGTTTCCCCTGTGCATTTCTTGAGTGTCTATGTGGAGGGATAAGGATGCGTAGTTGGTGCAAAGCAGAGAGACAGTGTAAGCAAGCAGGCAACGCTCCCCCCACCTCTCTACCTCTGAACCCGCTGGAGAGAGGTCAGCTGACCTCCTGCCGGGAAGGAGACAAAGAGAAAGGAATGCAGGGGAGGGGCGGATGAGGAAGTCTCAGGCTGGAGCTGGGTGGGCAAAAGGGAAGCAGGCCCAGGCAGGGTCTGGCCTCCTTGGGCCCCCAAAATGGATCCAGCTGAGGGGTCACATTTGCTGTATGGTCTGTGTTAGACCCTGTACCTGTCATCAAATAAACCTCCGTTTTACTGGTTGGCTGAGAGTCACGTTTGACTGTGGAGTTGGGGTGCAAGACCCACGGGCTCCCACAGAATCCCGCCTGTGTTGGCTCGTTGGGGGAAGCGCACGGAGGGGCAGAAGGTGCTGAATGCTCCGAGGTTAGACCCAGGAAGGTGGAAGCTGGAACATGTGAAGCTCCTAGCCTTGGAAACAGGCTGTGTACGGAGAGGGGACACTTCCCCCGGAATCCTAACTGGCTTCATAGGAAGCAAGTTCCAGACCCTCGCCCCGGGGACTCCGTGACAAGGGCTTTTCGAGCAGCAGCAAGCCAGAGTCCTCAAGCTAACTGCGGATGCGTGTCCTGCCACCTGCCTGTAATCACGTCAAGAGCAGGAATTCCAGTGGGAAGCCTGTGCCTCCCCAAACAGCCTGGCCCCGCCCCCCGCCCCCTACCCGCCCCCTGACTGCCCCCCTCAGAACTCCCAGCCCATCCAACCCCCTCCCCGCTTCTTATTCCCTGATCACCCCCTCGGGAGACTCCCCACTTTAACTGCCCCCCCAGAACCCCACCCCCAATCTAAACCACCCTGCTCCCTGTCCCCTGACTGCCCCCTCCCGAGACCCCCCACCCTAACCACCTCCACCTCAAGGCACACCACCCTATCTGAGCCTGCCGGCTCCTTGTTCCCTGACTACCCCCTCCAAAGACCCCCTCCCTCTAATCATCCCCTGGGACCCCACCTCCATCCAACCCCCATGCTCCGTGGCCCCTGACTGTCCTGATCCCTATCCACACCCCGGCCCCCTGGGACTCCCACGCACCATCCAACCCCCCTCCCCCATTCACCGTCCCCTGACGGGCCCCCGAGACCCTCTGCCCCCTTAGCCAACCCCCTGACTCTCTTACCTCGCCACCACTCAGAATTGCGTGTTTGGCCAGGAGCCAGATACGTGGTCGCGCAGCTTCCCCTCCCCCCCCCAGCACTGCTCACGTGGTCCGTTGAGGCCACGCAGGAAGGGGTTAGCGGGGGAGAGGCCTCAGGGGCCGGTTAGGAGGGGCTGCTTAGGAGTAGCCCGTGGGCCACCCCTGGGCTATACCCTGCCTTGTCCCCAACACACTTCATAACAGAGGGTTGCTTGTCTCCAGGACCATCCCATCTGCCAGGGACCTGCCGTGCTTTGTCATGACTAAGTCAGACTCCCAGAGGGCTGGGCTCTGGCCTGGCCTGTAGGAGTCCCAGCTGCAGGGACAAGCTAGACAATCTCCCTGGCCGTTCAGAGCCTCCACAGGTGTGGCACTTAGGGGAAGATGCAAATATCCATAATTACCTTTGTGGGTCCAGGGACAAGAGGGAAACGGCTGGGGGAAGAGACATGAAGACAGCACTGGAGCTGCTAGGGAGCAGCACAGAAGTAACCAGAGCCGTAGATACCCCAGCCTGGGAGTCCTCTTCATTGTCTCCTGGCTGCTGCGTGGCAGCTCATTGACTTTACCAAGCGCCTTAGACTTCAGACCACCTCCCAGCGAAAGAGGAAACCACGGTCCTTCTCTGATTTCTCTTTCAAGAGCTGTATCTCCACGGGCAACCATGCCCGTTCCAATCCATCCACGTTACCACTCGTTCCCCACCTCCCCCAGCTGCCATGACTTCAGGGTGACCCTTTCACTCCTTGCTTGTCAGTAGGTTGGCTCCGTCTAGGTCCCCGTATAATCAAAGGCACTCCTTCCCCCTTCTGGCTTAGCTGGGAAGGTCATGTTACAGGCAGCATAACCCCCATCTCGGATCACTTTAATCCCAGCAACTCATGTGGGGGCAGACAGAGGCAACATTTGCTCTGGAAAATGCTCATGACCGAAAGAGCAAAGCCAGGCCCCGTCCTCTCCTCCAGAGCACTTTGAAATCCACCATGGAAATGAAGGGGGGAACAGCTGGACACTCGTCAGACTCTCTCAGAGCCCCTCTGACAGATCGCAGTCCCTGGAGGGTCAGCTTACCAGACTGGGAACCACTTTTATGATGAGCTGGTCAGCAGGGAATTCTGACATTTTCAATTACCAGCAGGCAGAGACGGCTGTGCTCTCGGGGTCAGGATTAACAGCATGACCTCGGGCTGGAGACGAAGCGGCAGGAGAAGAACATACCCGGGAGATGCAGGCACTGGTAGTCCGGAGGCCAAGGGATAGTGGTGGTGGACAGGCGTGGTGAAGAATGTAGTGGGAAAGCAGCCAAAAGTGGCCCCTTCTGCCTTGCCAGCTCTGCCGGGGGATCTGAACTGCCAGGGCAGGAGATGACAACGCACCCCTGGAGACAGTCTGTTCAGCACGCCCCTGCCGGGCCTGCTCACAAAACTGATTCCTCTGCTCGCTCAAGTAGCCCCGGTGAAGCTGAATGAATTACTTACACGAGTAACCAGATCACAATTTGCATCCGAGCAGCTAACCCTTAAAAGGACAGTGGTCCTGGGAAGCTCCTGCGTGGTCATTTTGGGATTCAAACCCTGGACGAGCGGAAGATCCCTCTCTTCTAACTCTCTGGGGCAATCAGAAACTGAGCGTCATCCTTCTGCAGCCAAGAGGAAGGCACCTAGGTTCGCTGCCCGGCAGCTGGGGGCTTCCCAGCCCATGGGCTCAAAGAAGCTGGTTATCAAGGCTGGAATTCAGACTCTGGCAGTGCAAGAGCCCCATAGTGCACCTGTCCAACTATGCAAGGCTGCCCATGGGTGGAATAGTCCTGTCCATAAGCGCTGACTCTAGGGATGCCCTGGGGCTGGAGCGCCCACGGCAAATAAAAGTGAGGGCTCAGCACCCACTGGCAGCCTCGTGGATCAGCTCCTCACCCCTCCCTTCCCAGTGCCTCCCGCCCACCGCGATCAGCTGTTCAGCGGCGTGCAGGAGGCGCTGGGGCAGGGGGAGGAGCAGGGCCAGGAAGAGGTGGGGGAGGGGTGGGAAAGGTGGGGGCAGGGCCTGTGGTGGAGCAGAAGGCGAGCGGCTCCTGGGATCTGAGTAAGTCAGCGGCTATGGTCCTGTCTGAGTCCCACAGGCGACTAGCCTACTCCTGGAGCATGGGGTCTGACAAGGAGCCTTCGCTACAAATGCCAGCCACCTGCTCTGTCTTCCTGACAAACTGGGCCTCCACCTCCTGCTAGGCTCACAGCAGGGCTGGGCTGCCTCTAGTTCTACACAACTAGCTCCCCTTGAAATGGATGGAGCGTCCCCTTTCTCGTAGCTTGTGGGACTGGCTGCAGAGCAGGGAGGGTTCATCGTCACCGCCCCCATCACCCCTCGCCCCGGGCCGCGGTAACTTCCTTCCTGATGGCGGTCTCCCGCCTGCCAGGGCCCTTCCCCACGCAGCCACAAGGACTGGGCTGGGCTGCATTGCTTGAGAGGGATGCCGGGCATTTAGCAACAGGGCCAGTACCACTGAACACCGGGCAGTGCTCAGTTCTTGGCCAGTTTGGTGCCACTGTCCCCTCCCCCCATGATGGCAAAGCCGGGGGAAGCGGAAGTGGAGGAAGCAATGAAAAGGTGCAGAGCTGATGGCCCGGGGGCTAGTTTAACAAGCGACTCTTTCCTGTAATGCAGTGCAGCCTCGGGCCAGGGAATTCACCGGCTGCAGCCATAAAGAATTGGCATTTTACAGCTTGGCGGATTGCATTTCACAGGCTGCCAGCCTGTGGCTGGCAAGGTAGCCCCCTCCAGCTCACACTCGCATTGTTTGTGTGCATAGAGAGTCTGGAAAATTTCCCAGCAGGCCCAGCTCTCTGGCCTCTTGCATTTGCAACTGCAAATGCGGGACGAGCTTAAACCCCCCCCTCCTCCCCCCAGTAGCTGAGTCCAAAGCTGGGCCCTGGCTCTGGCCCCACTTGAATGAACGAAAGCCCCACTGGGGTTGGATTACAGGCTTTAAAGCAGCTTCTAATGCAGCAAGGCCAGTCATTTGGCTCAGGCAGATGGAAGCTTTTGGCCGCCTCCTGTCTCTTTGTTTAACTGAGTTTACAAACCTCGCTGCTGCCCGCCAATGGAGCAGGGAGAATTCTGCGGGTGGCGCTGGGCAGAGATGCCGGATGCGCAGTGCAGTGTGCCTGTCAATGGGCTATCCTGGGGCAGGTCTGGCACGGTCTCCTTCCCCACTCCCGAACCTGGATGCGTCCTGCTCCAGTGCCATGCAGCTGGAGCAAAGGAGGCCCGGCTGTTAGTGCAGGGCCTGGGACAAACCATTTCAGCTCCTTCTCCAGCACGGAAGGAAGGTCCAGGGACTTTGCATTTGTTTCAGGCCACTTTGATCTGCCTCATGCGCCCCACGGAGAGCTCCCGCTGTTTCTGAAGATGCCATCATGTCTGGGGAGAACCTCACCTACGGCTGAATGGGCCAGGCCACAGGGCATGCACTCACAGGGGTAGGCCCAGAGGCAGTCCGCCCCGGCCTGTTTCTACCCGGAGGAGGTTACAGTAGATGCTTTGTACGTTCACCCCACTTCACAAACTCCTCCTGACTCTGCTTCCAATCCTTGAGTTTCCTTTGTCCTGCATCCAGCTCCTCCCCTGACCCATGGGGGCTGGCAGAGTGTAGCACCTCACCCTAGGTCATGACAGAACTGGATGCGGCCTGCAGCTTTGAGAGGAGCCAGGGAGGCCGTCCCGCAGCATCGCACTGCCCTGAAGGAACGTGGGTGGGAGCTGTTGTTGGCTCACGTAGAGACCTTTCCCAGAGCCGTTTTGTGGAAGAAGAAGGGCCTAGAAGCAGACACTGGGCCTGTGTAGCTTTGACACATTGGGTGCAGGGTCTTTGGAACTAGTTTCTCCAGCACCGGTAGCTACTGTATGAAGCTGAAGGCTCAGTTTCTGCCATTCCCTGGGGCAGTGGAGGGGAGAAGGGGGCCCTGCATTTTTAAAATCCCTGCAGATCTCTTTTGAGGCGAAGAGCTGGCTATGACTAGGTCACTGACCCCAAGCTAGTCCCTTCCTCAGCTGTGCCGAACTTCCGGCTTGTGGCCAGGCTCTCAGAATGGCCTCCAAAATGGCAGACTCCTGGTGTGCTGGAGCCAGGGTTGCTGTGTGGGCCGTGGCGATAGGCTCTGCGGGCAGAACAGGACCATTGCTCCCTCGTGGGGAGGAGGAGAGGGAGAGGCCCTGCCAAGCCGGCAAAGCGAGGCTAGTGCCGTCCGGTGCCCTGTGTCAGCCTCAGAGCATTGTCACTGCATGGGAAGTGGTTTTCCCAATGACAGACACAGCTGGGCAGCTAGGCCCAGGCTCTGTACCCCCCATAGCAGGCAGGCGGGAGCTGGGCAGGCCCAGGCTCTGTACCCCCCATAGCAGGCAGGTGGGAGCTGGGCAGGCCCAGGCTCTGTACCCCCCATAGCAGGCAGGTGGGAGCTGGGCAGGCCCAGGCTCTGTATCCCCCATAGCAGGCAGGTGGGAGCTGGGCAGGCCCAGGCTCTGTACCCCCCATAGCAGGCAGGCGGGAGCTGGGCAGGCCCAGGCTCTGTACCCCCCATAGCAGGCAGGCGGGAGCTGGGCAGGCCCAGGCTCTGTATCCCCCATAGCAGGCAGGCGGGAGCTGGGCAGGCCCAGGCTCTGTACCCCCCATAGCAGGCAGGCGGGAGCTTGGCAGGCCCAGGCTCTGTATCCCCCATAGCAGGCAGGCCGGAGCTGGGCAGGCCCAGTCTCTGTACCCCCCATAGCAGGCAGGCGGGAGCTGGGCAGGCCCAGGCTCTGTATCCCCCATAGCAGGCAGGTGGGAGCTGGGCAGGCTCAGGCTCTGTACCCCCCATAGCAGGCAGGCCGGAGCTGGGTAGGCCCAGGCTCTGTATCCCCCATAGCAGGCAGGCGGGAGCTGGGTAGGCCCAGGCTCTGTACCCCCCATAGCAGGCAGGCGGGAGCTGGGCAGGCCCAGGCTCTGTACCCCCCATAGCAGGCAGGCGGGAGCTTGGCAGGCCCAGGCTCTGTATCCCCCATAGCAGGCAGGCCGGAGCTGGGTAGGCCCAGGCTCTGTATCCCCCATAGCAGGCAGGCGGGAGCTGGGCAGGCCCAGGCTCTGTACCCCCCATAGCAGGCAGGCACGCTCCAAGCGCACCACATGCAATGGCACCTCTTACATCCCCTCTGCCAAGGTGCTACGCCCAGGGCCTCACACAGGAGCGAGGAAATTAGCATGCAGACTCCGTTTGCCAAGTGTAACAGTGCGGATTAGCCACATCTTACACACCCATTAGCCAAGGGCTAGCGCCTCAGTCACTCCATCTGTCTCACGCCCGCACTCAGCAGGGACAAGCCCACATCTGGGAGGGGAAGCTGCACTGAGTAAGCACGGGAGGCTTCCATCCCTCTCCACCAGGGACAGGCTTTTGTTTTCTGCACGCGCTTTGGAGCAGGTTTCACAAGCCCCAGGCCAGCGTTGGAAACTGTAAACTCCTGGAGTCATTTATGGAATGGGGAGGCTCGGGAATGGGGGGAGGGGGGGGGATCCCATAGAGCAGGTGACAGGAGGGCTACAGAATTTGCCAGGAAAGCTCTAGCAATGGATCTCACGCCCGAGTTTGCCAACTTCCTCCAACTGCCAGCTACAGGCACAGAAAGAAGAGTCCTGAGGAGCTAGCAGCCAGCACAGCTCCTGCCATATGGGAGTCCTGGCTCTGGACAGTCTCCGGAGTGGGCTAAAGAGGGAGCAGGCATCTGGCCCACTCAGACGTCTTGCATCCCCCTCTCCTCGAAGAACAAAACCTCGGAGGGTGAAGTCCCAGCCAAAGGGGTTCACTGACTCCGCAGCACCCAGCCCTTAGCCAGGGCATCTTGGGAGACAGGGCAAGAGAAAGTAGCGGGGTCAGTGGGTCATTAGGTAACAAATGTAAAGCAAACCAATTTTGAGAGGCAATGGCTGCATGATCTTGAGAGAGAGGAGAAATGAATAGTCAGATCTGGGGGAGAAAGCCCTGAGGTACAGCCAGAGGAGCCCGGAGAAGAAGGGAGATAGATGGTTTTGAGAGAAGAGGAGCTGTAGCGATGGCCTGGCCGGTGAGAGGCAGAACAAGAACCAGGGACTGAAAGCCAAAGCCAAACAAATCCATGAATTTTCAGCAGTGAGGGTGATTAATCACGGGAACGAATTGCCAAGGGGAGTGACAGATTTTCCATCTCTCGGCGTCTCACGTGCAGGCTGTCTGCCTTCCTGGAAGCTAGACACTAGTTACTGGACTCAGCACAGGGGTAACTCGGTGAAATTCTCTGGCTTGTGAAATACAGGAGGTTAGACCAGAGGATCTAACGGTCCCTGTTGGCCTTAGAATCATAGAATCTCAGAGTTGGAAGGGACCCTCAGGAGATCACCTAGTTCAACTCCCTGCTCAAAGCAGGACCAATCCCATTTTGCCCCATATCCCTAAATGGCCCCCTCAAGGATTAAACTCACAACCCTGGGTTTAGCGGGCCAATGCTCAAACCACCGAGCTATCCCTGCCCCCCTTGGACTCTATCAGTCTACGAATCTTCTATCTCCTTATCGCTGCGGGAGCATCGACAGGAGATAGATTCATTCATCGCTTTAAAAGGCCAGGAGGGACCATTACAACTCTTCAGTCTGACACCTGCACACAACGGCCCCTGGATACCGCTCCACTCCCTTGAGACAGAGGCGGGAGCGCTAGTGATTTAGGAAGTGCTGTGGCTGACTCTGGAGAAGGTGAGCAGCATCTGGGGAGCAGAATCCAAAGACTGAGGGAACGAGAGGAGACTCCGGCTCCCTGCTCCCGTCTGGGGAGCGCAAACCCCTGATGAGGGAAACCAGACTCTGCACAGAGTCTTTGCTGCTGAAACAAAGAGGAAGGACAAAGCGGAGAGCTTGGCCTGACTGCTTAGCTCAGCTCCCCTCGGCCTGGAAAAGGCAGCGTTACGTCATCCTCTGATTAGCAAGTTCCATAATGAATGTAACAAGCAAACAACACCCTGAGTGGCTGGTGAGAATCTCAGCGTCTATCAGAACCGATGTGCCCTGGGATTCCCACTGAACTGTGGCCGGGGTGGGGGGTGGGGACACAAGTTCCCCAAATTGACTTATGTGGAGAGGCTGAGGGAACTGGGATTGTTTAGTCTACAGAAGAGAAGACTGAGGGGAGATTTGATAGCTGCTTTCAACTACCTGAAAGGGGGTTCTAAAAAGGATGGATCTAGACTTGATCTAAACTTGTTGATCTAAACTTGTTGAGACCGCGACCCCTTTTTCGGCTCCGGCGGCTTGGCGCGACCCCTCCATGTCCGCCGAAAAGCCGCCGAATTAAATACTTTCGCATTCGGCGGCTTTTAGCCGCCGAATGTGGAAATACAGGCGGGGGGTGTGACGAAGTAGGAATACTGTGTGTGCGTGCCTCAGTTTCCCCTATACATTTCTTGAGCATCTATGTGGAGGAAAAGGAATGTGTAGCTGATGCAAAGCAGAGCCTCTGCAGGTGTTAATGGGTGAAGCTGTAACTTGACCCCAGGAGGGGAAGGGAGGTCAGGTGATACCTCTAGCCGGGGAAGGGAGACAAAGGAAAGCAGAGGAGGGGTTGGAGGGGGAGTTGTCAGCTGGAGCCAGGCAGGGAAGGGGAGAGGAGCTATCTCACTCTCTGGCCCCGAGATGGATCCAGCTGAGGGCTCATGCTCACTGCATGGTCGGTGTTAGACCAAATAAAAGTCATCGAATAAACCTGTTTTACTGGCTGGCTGAGAGTCACGTTTGACTGTGGATTTGGGGTGCAGAATCCATGGGCTCCCTCAGGACCCCACCCAGACGGGCTTGCTGGGGGAAGCACACGGAGGGGCAGAAGGTGCTGAATGCTCCGAGGTCAGACCCAGGAAGGTGGAAGTGGGTACCTGTGAAGCTCCTGGCCTTGGAAACAGGCTGTGTACGGAGAAGGGGCCCTTCACCTGAAGTCCGGTCTGGCTTCCTAGGGAGCGGTTCTAGACCATCACCTGGACATGTGATCGGGGGGAGGGAGGAGGGGCGGGCTCCCAGCTGCGCCCCGGCCCCAGTCCCCGCTGCGGGCGGGCTCCCGGCTGTGGCCCCGGTCCCCGCCGGCGCCCAGGGCTCGAGCAGCCGCTGGGGCTCGGGTCTCGAGCCGCCGCCTGGGGATCGCGGCTCGAGCTGGTGCCCGGGGATCCCGGCTCAGGGCAGCCGCTGGGGCTCGGGCAGCCGCCGGGGCTCGGGGATCCCGCAGCAGCGCGTAGCTGTGGTAGGGGCTTGCAACCCCCACAAAAGTGGCCCGCGACCCCTCGGATCTAGACTTGAGAACCCCGGATCTAGACTGTTCAGTGCTAGCAGATGACAGAACAAGGAGTAATGGTCTCAAGTTGCAGCTGGGAAGGTTTTGATTGGGTATTAGGAAAAACTTTTTCCCTAGGAGGGTGGTGAAGCACTGGAATGGGTTCCCTAAGGAGGTGGTAGAATCACCTTCCGTAGAGGTTTTTAAGGTCAGGCTTAACAAAGCCTTGGCTGGGATGATTTAGTTGGGGTTGGTCCTGCTTTGAGCAGGGGGTTGGACTAGATACCTCCTGAGGTCCCTTCCAACCCTGATAGTCTATGATTCTAGTCTCCTGGCTCCCAGCTCCACTCCCATTTTGACAGATGTGCCCCCTTGGCCTGGAAAAGGACAGTTCTCGTGGGCAGGCCAATTGCCTTGCACAGGCGCATTTCCCAGCTTTTCAGACATGAAGTCCAGCCCTGGCTGCTTTTCCGCCCTCAGGCATGAATTGAAACCCTGCCTGAGTCTCTGTCCTGGGTGTGCCCTCCTGGTCAATGGCTCTCCAGGAACAGTAAATGCTCTAAAATTGTGATCCTGAGAAATAAACCACAGTGAGGTGGAGGGGGAGAGAGAGAAACGATACAATTCCTGTCCTGTGTGGGAGAGGAGACTCCCGGTGCTCAGCAGACTTTCAGTCTCCCTCTGCAATGCTGAAGTGAGCTGATCTGTCCGTCTGCGTGTCTAAGACCACGTCTACACTACGGGCTAGGGCTGTGCTTCCCCTGCTCATGTGGCTGGATGGGAGCTAGTAGGAGGATACGTAGCACGCAGAGAAGGCAGGGAGACACCTAGTATCCTTCACCTGGGGGACCAGCTGCCAGCGCGCTTGTCTTACGGATGGAGAGTCGCAGAAAGCCAGGCAGTCAAACGCTGGGAGAAAGACTTTGGGTGAGCTAAACTTTCTTAGAGAGGGAAGAGTCTTGTTAGTTCAGTCTAGGTGTGGGCACCGCTCAGATTTTATTTTACATGTAGCCATGTGTTTATTTGCTACTTCCCACATCTCTGTTCTCTGCTAATTACACTTATTTTCACTATAACTAAAGCTAAGTGCTGGGAGCTGAGCAGAGTGGGGAGCATGTCTCCTCTGAGAACTCAGACAGTGTCCAGACCCCCAGGGCTGGACACTCCAGGGGGCTGCTGGGAGGGCTCCGGGGTTGGAACGTGCCTATCGCTCACCTGCAGGACGGCAGAGTCTCTGAAGGCTGAGAGAGGCGTGTGCTGCCCGTGGCTGGTGGAGCCAGGGAGCTGACCCATCTCATGGCCACACTGCTATCTTTAGTGCTCCTGCTCCAGCAGAGCTAGCCCCAGAGTTACTCCTGCCCTCTTGTTTGGAGTGACCCAAGAGGGGCACATGAAAGGGATGTGTTCTAGAAGAACTAGCTGTTTGCATTCTCCCGATCATTGGGAGCTCCTGTTTTCCCCTCTGTGTGCTTCACTCCATTCCCACACGGTACCGAGCCAGGGTCCGATATACCTCCGGCCCTACAATGTGCTGTCTGGGACACATCCCAGAAAAAAGCCATTCCTCCAGGGTGCTCCACAACCCGCCCCAAACCGCCCAGACTGTGCACCAGGCCAGAGGTTCTGCAGGTGCTAAAAACAAGAGGAAACCAGGGCACGAAAAAGGGCGGCCCCTGCAATATCATGAGCAAGCGGCATGTTGTCCCGTACATCCCGGCACATCACGGACACGGCTTCCCCATGGCACATCCCGGGCACAGCATCCCCGCGGAACAGGACGGACTCAGCACGTCCCAGACTCAGCGTCCCCCTGGGATATCATGGACACAGAGTCCCTGCGGCACGTCACGAACATGGCATCCCAGCGGCACATTACGGCCACGGCGTCTCCCTGGCACGTCACATCCAGCGTCCCTGTGGTACATGACAGAGACAGCGTCTCTGCGGCACATTACGGACAGAACACCCCCGCCCCCGGCACATCGTAGACAGTGTCGTCACGGCACATCACAGACACCGAGCCCCCTGGCAGAACCCAGATACAGTGTCCCAGTGGCACATCAAGGACACAGCCTTCTCCTCACACGTCAGACACACTCTCCCCATGCCACATCATATACTGGGCATCTCCGCGGCCCATCACGTTCACAGCACCCCCGGGAACATAAAAGGACATGGCATCCCAGGGGTACATCACGTCCCCCAGAAATAAAAGTCCCTGCTGGACGTCCTGGGCGCAGCATCCCCGCAGCCCATCATAGACACAGCGTCCCCCAGAAATAATAGTCCCTGCTGGACGTCACGGACACAGCATCCCCGCAGCACATAACAGACGGATCGTCCCCACCGCACATCCCAGACACAGCATCCCCCTGAGACATCATGGACCCAGCATCCCCGCAGCACATAACATACAGCATCCCACAGTACATCACAGACATGGTGTATCCCGGCACATCATCCCTGCGGCAGATCACAAACACAGTGTCCACTGGGACATCACAGACATAGCGTTCCCATCGCACATCATGGACACAGTGTCCCATGCGGCAAATCACGAACACAGCTTCGTCATGGTATATCTTGGACACAACATCTCCATGGTACATCACAAACACAGTGTCCCCCGCGGCACGTCCCGGACACAGAGTCCCCACGGCGTGTCCCAGACACAGAGTCCCCACGGCGTGTCCCAGACACAGAATCCCCACGGCGTGTCCCAGACACAGAATCCCCACGGCGTGTCCCAGACACAGAGTCCCCACGGCGTGTCCCAGACACAGTGTCCCCCGCGGCACGTCCCGGACACAGAGTCCCCACGGCGTGTCCCAGACACAGTGTCCCCCGCGGCACGTCCCGGACACAGAGTCCCCACGGCGTGTCCCAGACACAGAGTCCCCACGGCGTGTCCCAGACACAGAATCCCCACGGCGTGTCCCAGACACAGAGTCCCCACGGCGTGTCCCAGACACAGTGTCCCCCGCGGCACGTCCCGGACACAGAGTCCCCACGGCGTGTCCCAGACACAGTGTCCCCCGCGGCACGTCCCGGACACAGAGTCCCCCGTGGCACGTCCCGGACACAGAGTCCCCATGGCGTGTCCCAGACACAGAGTCCCCACCATACATTATAAACAGCATGCGACCGAGCAGCAGAGCACTCCAGCATGGGAGTTTCAGAAATGTTTGTTGCGTGGTTCTTCCCATTGCAAAACCACTAAGAAATCCCAGGGGCCAGCGTGACTGATTTTGGTTCATCTTTCAGCAGGAAACTTGCAGACCTTCTTGGATCATTAAATATCTTTGGTCCATGTTTTTGTACCCACTTGCCATCTTTTCTGTGAGTAATGTGGCGTGCAAATGGTGGTGAAAAGTGTGGGGTTGACAGCTGTGCACGTACACAAGAGTATCACCTGCAATCCACCCAGGGCTGGCCAGTGCAGAAAGGGCACAAGGCCATGGTGTGACAGAGCAGGGTGGATGTGATCTCGGAGGTCACTGAATGAAAATACCTGAGACTGTAACTTGAGATGAGAAGGGGGAGGGGGAGCTGACACCCTAAGCCCAGGAAGCTGGACAAAGGCTGGGGGAGTGGCCGGGGGGGGGGGGAGAGTCTGGGCAGTTTCTGTAGAGGGGGTTAGAAGCTGGCTGGGGAAGAGGAGGGAGCCCTGATGTGGGGTCTTATCTCCCTGCCCCCCCAGAAGGGCCTGACTGAGGGGTCCTGTTTGTACTGAGAAGCTCTGAGTTGGACTGAGTTCCTGACATCCCAAATAAACCTTCTAATCTACTGGCTGGCTGAGAGTCACCGGGAATCCTAGGAAGTGGGGGTTCAGGGACCGAACTCCTCAACGGTCTGTGACACATGGCGCCACCCCAGCCATTGGAGGAGTGAGAGCCCTGAGGTTCTGGGGTCCCCAAGGGGTGACTGGGGGAAGGTGCCCTCTCTTCAACTGTGGACAGAATCTGGTCCTGGCCTCTGCAAACCTTTGCTGAGGCCTTGATTACACTGGCACTTTATAGCGCTATAAAGCCTCCAGGAGCACTATAACTCTCTACACGACCACACCGGCAAGGCACATGTTACGCTATAAGTCCGAGTTTATAGCGCTCGTGGTAAACCACCTCCGCCCGGGGAATAAGGGCTGTTGCGCTACCACTGTAGCATGTTATGGCAAGTGTAAACAGTCATTACGCTATAAGTGATCTCTGGCACGCCTCCGAGCCATTTAAGGCAATTGACGTCTCTGTGTTGTTTTCAACTCGGTAGGAGGAATGCGGAAGTACCTTTTCAGAGTTTCTCTCTTAACTCAGCAGATAAGCACTGCAAATGTTTTACAAAGGGAGCTGTGTGGTGAAAAACTTATAAGGCAGGCTCTAATTTCAAAGGACACCCACTGACCAGACTGTCAACCGTAGAAATCCCCTCGGTCTCTCTCTCTGCATACATACTACACGTTCCCCCTCACCCCCCTCGTTTGAAAAGCACGTTGCACCCAGCTGAATGCTGGGATAGCTGCCCATAATGCACCAGTCCCTGTGCCGCTGCAAGTGCCGCAAATGTGGCCACGCCAGGATATGTTATAGTGCTATACCTATTGCTGTATATGGGTACAGCTATAACCAAAAGCGCTATAATCCTGTAAGTGTAACCAAAGCCTGACAATGCAGCAAAACAGGGAACCGTGGTGGTAACAAATCCCCAGGTTCTTATACACATCTGGGCATGCTCTGTTGGGCCCTGTGTCTTCATGCAAAGGGCAATCTTAAGGCAGCTGTTCCCAAACGATAGGATAGCCGTTGGAGCAGTGGCGGTCAGCAGGAAGTTTCTGGGTCTCCTTGCAGAGTGGGGCAAGGCAGGTCACATGGTGCTGACTCATTTCTTTGCTTCAATCACCAAATTGTATTAAAAAAAGCTAATTTCCTAGAGTAGCTTTTCCATGTAAACTACTGGTGTCATTGCCCCAGGGAGGTCAGGTGAGCCTGAAGGGGAGGCTATCAGCATCTTCATCATAGCCAATCCCAAAGGGGCGTAGTCGCCTTGCAGATGGATGAAGGGGAGGTGAGTCTGTTCTCCTGAAAACGGATGGGGAGATGGGAGGGGAGGGGGAATGAGAGGGGCGGTGGAGCTGCATGACTGTGAGCAGGAGGGGAAGTGTTCTCAAGATCATTTCTGTCTTACCATGTGGGCCACATGATGGAGAACTTTGAGTCGCCTCTCCAGAGACTGCTGGAGAAAATACTCTTGATGTGTCATTATTTAAAGAGGGTAAATGAGATGACCTGGGTAACTGCAGGTCAGTTAGCCTGACATCAGTCCTGAGCAAAATCAGGGAACAGATGATACGGGACACAGTCAGGAAAGAATGAAGAGGTGGTAACATAAGTGATGTCCACTAGCCTGCTTTTATGGAAAACACATCTTGCCAATCTAATTTATATATTTTTA
Organism: Sternotherus odoratus; assembly: GCA_032164245.1. Classification (NCBI taxonomy): domain Eukaryota; kingdom Metazoa; phylum Chordata; order Testudines; family Kinosternidae; genus Sternotherus; species Sternotherus odoratus. Next base: position 16,052,669 of record JAVMKO010000018.1, on the reverse strand, counting down.
TGAGATTGCAAGTTTGGTTGCTAATGGTAACTGTGCTGACAGAATATCAATAAACTGTGTCTACACTGCAGCTGGAAGTGGGCTTCCCAGTGTGGACAGACAGACATGAGCTCGCACATTACAAACAGCAGTGTGGCTGCTAGCCATCTGAGTACAAACCTGCACAATCCCCTCTCTATGTACTTGGATGGCTAGTCCGAGCCGCTGCTGGAATCAATATATTAAAATATATTAAACCACCCAGCGGCTATTTTCACATGCTAGCTTGAGCACAGCTCGTGTGTGTCTGTGTATCCGTGCTGGGAAGTACTGCTGTGTAGACATACCCGACCCCCTTTGACTCAGCGCCACGTCACATTCTTATTAAACAATATAACACATATCAAATGGATTGAAAACGAGCTGAGCGATAGATCTCCAAAAGTAACTGTCCATGGAGAATCAGCATCGTGTTTCTAGGGGAATGATCCTACAATCTATTCTTAGCCTCATGCTGTTCAATACCTTCATCAATTATCTGCAAGAAAATACAATACCATGCTGGTCACATCTGCAGATGACACACAGCATGGTGGCCTGCTAAACAACAATGGGGACAGGAGAGTTATACAAACCAACCTAGATTGCTTGGGCTCATTCAAACATTGTGCAGAGAAAGGTCTAACATGATCCAGTGGCGGGAAGCTAGAGAAATTCAGACCGGAAATAAGATGTACACTTTTAACAGTGATACTAATTAGCCACTTTAACAATGTGCCAGGATTGTGGCCATTTTTAAATCAAGATTGGGTGGGTTTCTGAAAGCTCTGCACTAGGAGTTATTTTGGGGAAGTTCTCTGTGTTCTACGCGAGATGATCACACTGGTCCTGTCTGGCCCTGGAAAGACACCGAAGGGAGCTGAGGGGTGAAGATGGAAACCAAGAGAACATGAGCTCCCAGTGTGATTCTGTGCTCTGAAGACCAGCACAATTCTGGGCTGAAGAGCTGGGGAACATGTAGTAGGTGGGTGAAGTTGCCAGCACACAGAGCATCGACAAGACCATTCCTAAGACAGTATGTCCAGTGACTTCAAAGAGAATGTTTCAAAGAAGTCCCAGAAAAGAGCTACAGGAATGATTCATGGTCTGGAAAACCTGCCTTAAACCCTTCCTCTCTCACCATCTTCTGCAGCCACAGGCGGATATTCAGCCACACTTGAATTCTCAGAAGTTTCTTCCAATCCTGCTCAGCCTGGCACACTCCCCTCTGCCCCAAAGTCGGCCTAGGACCCGGAGCACGGCTGCTTCTCTCCCACCCTTTTCTGCCTCAACACCTTCATGAGAGACAAGAGGCGTCTCCCCCTCCAAACCAGCTCCCCTGCTCCTGGGCTACCCCTCTCGCATCTCCTCCTGCAATGCCGTTCCTCTGGCTCTGTCCCTCAGCCCACGCCCTACTTCCTCTGCAGAGGTGTTTCCTCCCTTCCCTCTGGGGCTGTTCTCCCATCTGGGATGCTAAAAAACTCCCATGCCAGAAGTCAGCCAGCGCCTTCCACTTGCCTTCACAGTCTCCCCGGAGAAGGCTGGCTCTCCTCGGGCCATTCAAGCCACAGCAGATTCATGGCTTTGTCTGCCCTGCCTGGCTTCTGTGGGAGCACTGTGCCCAGCCCCTGATATCACGTAAAGGAGTGTCAGTGAACTATCGATACCAAGGTGACACGCGGGCTTGGTCTAGGGAAGTGTCACGGAGCGCCCGGGTGATGGTCTGGAACCGCTCCATAGGAAGCCAGACCGGACTCCGGGTGAAGGGCCCCTTCTCCGTACACAGCCTGTTTCCCAGGCCAGGAGCTTCAGGGGTCGCCACTTCCACCTTCCTGGGTCTGACCTCGGAGCATTCAGCACCTTCTGCCCCTACGTGTGCTTCCCCCAGCGAGCCCGCCTGGGCAGGGTCCTGGGGAAGCCCATGGGTTCTGCACCCCAAATCCACAGTCAGACGTGACTCTCAGCCAGCCAGCAGAATAGACGGTTTATTTGAGATGTCAGGAACACCATCCAACTCACAGCTTCTCAGTCTCAACAGGGCCCCTCCGTCAGGCCTTTCTGGGGTGCTAGGAGATGAGGCCCAGATTCTGGGCTCCTGCGTCTTCCCCAGGTTTATTCGATGACTTCCATCTGGTCTAACACAGACCATGCAGCGAGCGAGCGTGAGCCCTCAGCTGGATCCATCTTGGGCCAGAGAGCGAGATGGCTTCTCTCCCCTTCCCAGCTAGACCCAGACTGACCACACCCCCACCTCCAGTCCCTCTGTCCTTTCCTTTGTCTGGTTTCCCGGGCTTCAGGTATCACCTGACCTCCCTCCAACAGGTTCAGCTGACCTCCCTCCCCCACTTGGGGTCAGGTTACAGCTTCACCTTGGCTTTGCTTTGCATCAGCTACACATTCCTTTCCCTCCACATAGACGCCCAAGAAATGCATAGGGGAAACTGAGGCACACACACACACAGTACTCCCACTTCGTCACAGGAAGCAACCCAGCGCCCAGTCCTGCCCTCTGAGTGGCACCGTTCAATGCCCCTTGGCATACAGCAGGGAGCAGAACCTGACTCCGAGGCCAAAGCAACCCAGGGCCGGGGGTGCTTTGTCAAGATCTGCTGAGGCAAGAACGAAGGAGAGCAGGTAGCGGCCATGTTCGCGGAGAAGGCCCTGCCCAGCCCCTGCAGGACGCGGCGAACAGCCCGTCACACATTCAGTGCTCCCCTTAGGCTCCCACAAAAGCCGAGAACAAGCCCCAGGTGGAGACTGAGCCTGGAGCCTCTCCCTGCTAACCCGAGCCATTCAACCCGCGTTCCTGTATCCATCACTGTCCTTGAGCCAACCTCTCCCCTCCCCCATCCCTCCTCTCCCTCCTTTCCTGTTTTCCCCCCTTTCCCCAGCTCCCTGTTGTATCTTTGTATCTACAGCTTCTGTTACCAACCGCTAATGAGGTACATCAAGGCTGCCAGACTAGGCTGAGTGTAAGCAAAAGAATTCCGAGCCTCTAATTACAGAGGAATTAGCGAGCAGGCAGTTACTGTTTAGCGCTAATGAATGGATACATTAAGGGAGGCATCACACAGCCTGAGAAGTGTGAGCCCCGATAATAAGGGAGTGTCAAACAAGGGAAGCACAAGAGGAGGATCCAAGGCTCTGAAAGGAGGGCACAAAAAAACCCCTCAATTCGCAGTTTCAGCCGCCTCAGCTGTTTGTTCTGCCGAGGTGGAAATGTTCACAGCTGGGGCATTAATGTTGTGATTGCGGCGCTTAATTGCAAGGTGTGAAATCAGAACTTTAAACAGCTCTAAACGCTGGAGGAGCCCCTCGTGGGGAAACCGTTACATCTCTCCTAACTAGAAAACAAACAGACCCATGGCCCACTTGTACACACACCCAGAGTCCTGCACACAAAGACCCCTTGCACCCGCGTTTTCTCTCCAAGCACCCAGACACACCGCTCACCCTCAGGACCGGTCACACACACCGCTCACCCTCAGGACCACTCACACACACCGCTCACCCTCAGACCTGCTCATCCTCAGGACCGCTCACACACACCGCTCACCCTCAGGACCGCTCACACACACCGCTCACCCTCAGGACCACTAACACACACCGTTCACCCTCAGGACCGCTCACACACACCGCTCACCCTCAGGACCACTCACACACACCGCTCACCCTCAGACCAGCTCACCCTCAGGACCGCTCACACACACCGCTCACCCTCAGGACTGCTCACACACACCGCTCACCCTCAGGACCACTAACACACACCGTTCACCCTCAGGACCGCTCACACACACCGCTCACCCTCAGGACCGGTCACACACACCGCTCACCCTCAGGACCACTCACACACACCGCTCACCCTCAGACCTGCTCACCCTCAGGACCGGTCACACACACCGCTCACCCTCAGGACCCCTCACTCTCAGACCTGCTCACCCTCAGGACCACTAACACACACCGTTCACCCTCAGGACCGCTCACACACACCGCTCACCCTCAGACCTGCTCACCCTCAGGACCGCTCACACACACCGCTCACCCTCAGACCTGCTCACCCTCAGGACCACTAACACACACCGCTCACCCTCAGGACCGGTCACACACACCGCTCACCCTCAGACCTGCTCACACACACCACTCACCCTCAGGACCCCTCACTCTCAGACCTGCTCACCCTCAGGACCACTAACACACACCGCTCACCCTCAGGACCGGTCACACACACCGCTCACCCTCAGACCTGCTCACACACACCGCTCACCCTCAGGACCCCTCATTCTCAGACCTGCTCACCCTCAGGACCACTAACACACACCGCTCACCCTCAGGACCGCTCACACACACCGCTCACCCTCAGACCTGCTCACCCTCAGGACCGCTCAAACACACCGCTCACCCTCAGGACCACTCACACACACCGCTCACCCTCAGACCTGCTCACCCTCAGGACCACTAACACACACCGCTCACCCTCAGGACCGCTCACACACACCGCTCACCCTCAGGACCACTAACACACACCGTTCACCCTCAGGACCGCTCACACACACCGCTCACCCTCAGGACCACTAACACACACCGCTCACCCTCAGGACCGCTCACACACACTGCTCACCCTCAGACCTGCTCACCCTCAGACCTGCTCACCCTCAGGACCGCTCAGACACACCGATCACCCTCAGGACACCTCACTCTCAGACCTGCTCACCCTCAGGACCACTAACACACACCGTTCACCCTCAGGACCGCTCAGACACACCGTTCACCCTCAGGACCGCTCACACACACCACTCACACACACCACTCACACACACCGCTCACCCTCAGACCTGCTCACCCTCAGGACCAGTCACACACACCGCTCACCCTCAGGACCCCTCACTCTCAGACCTGCTCACCCTCAGGACCACTAACACACACCGTTCACCCTCAGGACCGCTCACACACACCGCTCACCCTCAGACCTGCTCACCCTCAGGACCGCTCACACACACCGCTCACCCTCAGACCTGCTCACCCTCAGGACCACTAACACACACCGCTCACCCTCAGGACCGGTCACACACACCGCTCACCCTCAGACCTGCTCACACACACCACTCACCCTCAGGACCCCTCACTCTCAGACCTGCTCACCCTCAGGACCACTAACACACACCGCTCACCCTCAGGACCGGTCACACACACCGCTCACCCTCAGACCTGCTCACACACACCGCTCACCCTCAGGACCCCTCATTCTCAGACCTGCTCACCCTCAGGACCACTAACACACACCGTTCACCCTCAGGACCGCTCACACACACCGCTCACCCTCAGACCTGCTCACCCTCAGGACCGCTCAAACACACCGCTCACCCTCAGGACCACTCACACACACCGCTCACCCTCAGACCTGCTCACCCTCAGGACCACTAACACACACCGCTCACCCTCAGACCTGCTCACCCTCAGGACCGCTCACACACACCGCTCACCCTCAGGACCGGTCACACACACCGCTCACCCTCAGACCTGCTCACCCTCAGGACCAGTCACACACACCGCTCACCCTCAGGACCCCTCACTCTCAGACCTGCTCACCCTCAGGACCACTAACACACACCGTTCACCCTCAGGACCGCTCACACACACCGCTCACCCTCAGACCTGCTCACCCTCAGGACCGCTCACACACACCGCTCACCCTCAGACCTGCTCACCCTCAGGACCACTAACACACACCGCTCACCCTCAGGACCGGTCACACACACCGCTCACCCTCAGACCTGCTCACACACACCACTCACCCTCAGGACCCCTCACTCTCAGACCTGCTCACCCTCAGGACCACTAACACACACCGCTCACCCTCAGGACCGGTCACACACACCGCTCACCCTCAGACCTGCTCACACACACCGCTCACCCTCAGGACCCCTCATTCTCAGACCTGCTCACCCTCAGGACCACTAACACACACCGTTCACCCTCAGGACCGCTCACACACACCGCTCACCCTCAGACCTGCTCACCCTCAGGACCGCTCAAACACACCGCTCACCCTCAGGACCACTCACACACACCGCTCACCCTCAGACCTGCTCACCCTCAGGACCACTAACACACACCGCTCACCCTCAGACCTGCTCACCCTCAGGACCGCTCACACACACCGCTCACCCTCAGGACCGCTCACACACACCGCTCACCCTCAGACCTGCTCATCCTCAGGACCGCTCACACACACCGCTCACCCTCAGGACCACTCACACACACCGCTCACCCTCAGGACCACTCACACACACCGCTCACCCTCAGACCTGCTCCCCTCAGGACCGCTCACACACACAGCTCACCCTCAGACCTGCTCACCCTCGGGACCGCTCACACACACCGCTCACCCTCAGGACCACTCACACACACCGCTCACTCTCAGACCTGCTCACCCTCAGGACCGCTAACACACACCGCTCACCCTCAGGACCGCTCACACACACCGCTCACCCTCAGGACCGGTCACACACACCGCTCACCCTCAGGACCGGTCACACACACCGCTCACCCTCAGGACCACTCACACACACCGCTCACCCTCAGACCTGCTCACCCTCAGGACCGGTCACACACACCGCTCACCCTCAGGACCCCTCACTCTCAGACCTGCTCACCCTCAGGACCACTAACACACACCGTTCACCCTCAGGACCGCTCACACACACCGCTCACCCTCAGACCTGCTCACCCTCAGGACCGCTCACACACACCGCTCACCCTCAGACCTGCTCACCCTCAGGACCACTAACACACACCGCTCACCCTCAGGACCGCTCACACACACCACTCACCCTCAGGACCCCTCACTCTCAAACCTGCTCACCCTCAGGACCACTAACACACACCGCTCACCCTCAGGACCGGTCACACACACCGCTCACCCTCAGACCTGCTCACACACACCGCTCACCCTCAGGACCCCTCACTCTCAGACCTGCTCACCCTCAGGACCACTAACACACACCGTTCACCCTCAGGACCGCTCACACACACCGCTCACCCTCAGACCTGCTCACCCTCAGGACCGCTCAAACACACCGCTCACCCTCAGGACCACTCACACACACCGCTCACCCTCAGACCTGCTCACCCTCAGGACCACTAACACACACCGCTCACCCTCAGACCTGCTCACCCTCAGGACCGCTCACACACACCGCTCACCCTCAGGACCACTCACACACACCGCTCACCCTCAGACCTGCTCATCCTCAGGACCGCTCACACACACCGCTCACCCTCAGGACCACTCACACACACCGCTCACCCTCAGACCTGCTCCCCTCAGGACCGCTCACACACACCGCTCACCCTCAGGACCACTCACACACACCGCTCACCCTCAGACCTGCTCACACACACCGCTCACCCTCAGGACCGCTAACACACACACCGTTCACCCTCAGGACCGCTCACACACACCGTTCACCCTCAGGACCGCTCACACACACCACTCACCCTCAGGACCACTCACACACACCGCTCACCCTCAGGACCACTCACACACACCGCTCACCCTCAGACCTGCTCACCCTCAGGACCACTCACACACACCGCTCACCCTCAGACCTGCTCCCCTCAGGACCGCTCACACACACCGCTCACCCTCAGGACCACTCACACACACCGCTCACTCTCAGGACCGCTCACACACACCGCTCACCCTCAGGACCGCTCACACACACCGCTCACCCTCAGGACCGCTCACACACACTGCTCACCCTCAGACCTGCTCACACTCAGACCTGCTCACCCTCAGGACCGCTCAGACACACCGATCACCCTCAGGACACCTCACTCTCAGACCTGCTCACCCTCAGGACCACTAACACACACCGTTCACCCTCAGGACCGCTCAGACACACCGTTCACCCTCAGGACCGCTCACACACACCACTCACACACACCACTCACACACACCGCTCACCCTCAGACCTGCTCACCCTCAGGACCACTCACACACACTGCTCACCCTCAGGACCACTCACACACACCGCTCACCCTCAGACCTGCTCACCCTCAGGACTGCTCACACACACCGCTCACCCTCAGGACTCCTCACACACACCGCTCACCCTCATACCTGCTCCCCTCAGGACCGCTCACACACACCGCTCACCCTCAGACCTGCTCACACACACCGCTCACCCTCAGGACCGCTCTCCCTCAGACCTGCTCACCCTCAGGACCGCTCACACACACCGCTCACCCTCAGGACTGCTCACACACACCACTCACCCTCAGGACCGCTCACACACACCACTCACCCTCAGACCTGCTCACCCTCAGACCTGCTCACCCTCAGGACCGCTCACCCTCAGACCTGCTCACCCTCAGGACCGCTCACACACACCGATCACCCTCAGGACTGCTCACACACACCACTCACACACACCGCTCACCCTCAGACCTGCTCGCCCTCAGGACCACTCACACACACTGCTCACCCTCAGGACCTTTCACATACACCACTCACCCTCAGACCTGCTCACCTTCAGGACTGCTCACACACACTGCTCACCCTCAGGACCGCTCACACACACCGATCACCCTCAGGACTGCTCACACACACCACTCACACACACCGCTCACCCTCAGACCTGCTCACCCTCAGGACCACTCACACACACTGCTCACCCTCAGGACCTTTCACATACACCACTCACCCTCAGACCTGCTCACCCTCAGGACCTTTCACATACACCGCTCACCCTCAGACCTGCTCACCCTCAGGACCTTTCACATACACTGCTCACCCTCAGGACCACTCACACACACTGCTCACCCTCAGGACCGTTCACACACACCGCTCACCCTCAGACCTGCTCACCCTCAGGACTGCTCACACACACTGCTCACCCTCAGGACCTTTCACATACACTGCTCACCCTCAGGACCGCTCACAAAAACCACTCACCCTCAGGACTGCTCACAAAAACCACTCACCCTCAGGACCGCTCACACACACTGCTCACCCTCAGGACCGCTCACACACACTGCTCACCCTCAGGACCGCTCACAAAAACCACTCACCCTCAGGACCGCTCACACACACTGCTCACCCTCAGGACCGCTCAAAAAACCACTCACCCTCAGGACCACTCACACACACCGCTCAGCCATTCACACCAGCACATAGATCTGGATGCTCATGCATCTGCCACTGACCTGTGCCCTCCAACTGAGTTATGAGCTCAAGTCAGAGTCCAACAGACCTAAACCAAACCCCCTGAGCTCTGAGATCCCGGAGACTCCCGGACTCTGGCCCTAGGGAGCAGAATGGAACTGCCCTTGGAACGGTGCTTCTTATTAGCAATTGTCTGTGGCAACGATCCCCTGCCACATCATCCTGTGAGAGCTGCTGAGTGCAGAACTGACGCTCCCTGGGCGCCCCTCCTCACCCATCCAGCCCCTCTGCCGTAGTGCTCCTGCTCCGGCCACCGGAGCATCGGCAGCACTTGCAGAGAGGCCAGATCAGAGAAAGCAGCAATACAAGCATCTGCCAGGTGACCTCTGCTGCCCATTACTTGGATTACTGTAGCGCCTCAGAGCCCAGGGACAGGCAGGACCCGCTGCATTAGGCTCTGTACAAACACACAGAAAGAGTCTCTCTGCTAGGACAAGGGATTTTTCCCTGTGCCCGGGGACATGGGCTTTCATCTACCCAGGTCACTGACCATCCCTCCGGTGGGACTGTGACCAGGAAGCGAGAGGCTCCTGACTCCACTTCCATCTGAGCCTCAGCCGGGCTCCACAGCAGAGAGGGCGCAATTCCTTACCGGCCTGGTTGGTGGTGATATTGACTGAGGCAAACTGCGGGGAGAAGGGGCTCTGGTCGGTGACCCCGTTCACAGCCTGGATCTCGAAGGTGTACTGGGTGTGGGCCAGCAGGTCGCTGATGTAGATGCGGGGCTCCGTCAGGCCCAGCTGGCGCGGGGAGAACTGCACGTTGTCCCCACAGCGGGTGCAGGCGCCGCGCCCAGAGCCGCAGCTCTTGCAGATGATATTGTACACCAGGTCCTCGCGGCCCCCGGAGTCCCGGGGCGGGGTCCACTCCAGCATCAGCGACGTCTCGTTCACACTGGAGATCACAGCCTGGGGGGCAGATGGGATGGCTGTGTGGGACAGGGCAAGAGAGAGAGAGCGTGAGAGACCCCCGTCACTATGGGGCAGGGCGCACACATGCTCATCAGCAGGTTTCTGATCAGCTCCGACTGACGGGAGACGGAAGCTGCTACCTGCCAAGACTCTGGCCAAGGTCGGCCTGGCCCCTTCAGGAACATCCCTGGACTACCAGCTCCACCCCCTCCACAGTGTGGTGTGCAGTTCCCACCCCCTCAGTCCCTTCTGGACTAGCACCAGCCTGCCCACTGAAAGGCTAGTGAGTCCCCAGCCCGGGTTCAAGCCATCTCTGTGAACCTCCCTAGTCCTCCTCCTGATAACCAAGGGGAGGCTGTGCTGCAGGGCCCGGTCGGTGCATGCCCTTAGCTTCGCGCCCCCTAGGTGCTAGTGATGTAGGAGATATCCAGAACCCCAATCTTGGCAGGGAAGTAGAGGAGGCCAGCACTCCCAGCAGTATTTCACTGTAACTCTTGAGTCTGCATGGTACAGATCTGGGCACCTTGAACATAATTGGTGGGTGTATGTATATCGCTGCCCATTAGATCACCGCTCACCTAGGAAGCAGCACTGAGTCGTTGCCAAAAGCCTTGTTGCTCACCCATGAACATGTATCTGGAAGGGGGCTGTTCTGCTATATGACATAAGGCAGTTTAAAAGCCCGGGTGGCTACAGTCAGGTGCTACCATCTAGATTCAGCCCCCAATATTTCAGTGCCTAAACTAGCATGCAGGAACCTGTGTTTCTGCACCGTCAGTCTGTGCCAGACACACACTGGGAGACGCCCAGTCACCCTGGGCACCCAGCATTGCTGGGAAGGGAACGCCACATGAGGGCATGGCAGCTCAGTGCTCTAGGGGGCTCTGAGGACACCAGTGTGTGACAGGTACCTGCTCCAAATGAGCTGGGTTTCACCCATGGGGCCTTCCTCACTCTGGGTGAAACCAGGAGCAGCCCTAGAGAAGTCCATGAAGTGACCCTGGTGTAAAACCAGCCTGCGCAAGAAGACAAGCAGGCCCACAGCTCCAGCGCTCCGGGGCCCCACTCCAAGGGTGTGGGCAAGAGAACAGGAGGGAAGGCCTCAAATCCCCAACGGCCACTCTGTTAGCACACCCGCCCCCCATGTAGCTCAGTCCCTCTCAGGGGGCATTGATTTACATCGGCGAGCAGGAAACCTTCATTTAAATCCGGGATTTTAATCTTGTTTGGCATTTATAATAGTTATTTTCCTAAAAATAGTTCTCTCTCATTGGTTGAAATAACACTTGCTGATATGCAAGCAAACACAGCCGTTGTCTTCCTCTGGCAAAGCAGGATGATACGTTGCTCCAGCCACATTGATTTTCACAACCATCACTTATCAGCTATTGCTTCAGATTCTTTTGACATTTGTTAATAAGCTGGACCATGGTGAAGGAACCTGAGAACTGTCCACTCGGAGCTGTGGCAAGCTGCATTTCGTTGGCAAATGGAATTCAATTAAAAAGAGGCAAATTTGTTTATATTAGTGAAGTAAAACAACCTTAACTCTGCTGGAGACATTCAGAAAGGAAGGTTATCAGAGTGACAATTAGCACTTTGGCCCTGCCTGGCCAGTGCCTCCTGATGCTCAGGGTGAAAACAGCTTTGTGTGTTTGCTGTTTGCCCTCCGGGGCTGGGCCTGTGGGGTGTTCACCTCTTGAAGGAATCCTCATTAGGCTAATTGGAGGCAGCATCAGTCAGGGAATGTGACGGAGTAGGAATAGTGTGTGTGTGCCTCAGTTTCCCCAATGCATTTCTTGAGAGTCTATATAAAGGAATAGGGGCTGAGAGTGTTGCAAAGCAGAGTCTCTCTGCAGGTGTCCATACCTGAAGCTGTAATCTAACCCCAAGTGGGGGAGGGAGGTCATCTGACCTGGTTGCGCCAGGGGGGAGGAGGGGCTGGAGAGTGAGTTTTCAGTTTGAAAGTCTAAAGCTGGCTGGAGTCAGGCAGGGAAGGCAGAGGAGCTAGCTCACTCTCTGGCCCCCAAAATGGATCCAGCTGAGGGCTCACGCTCGCTGTATGGTCTGGGTTAAACCAAACAGAGGTCATCGAATAAACCTCTGTTTTACTGGCTGGCTGAGAGTCACGTCTAACTCTGGAATTGGGGTGCAGAATCCACGGACTCCCCCAGGACCCCGCCCAGGCGGGCTTGCTGGGGCAAGCGCACGGAGGGGCAGAAGGGGCTGAATGCTCCGAGGTCGGACCCAGAAAGATTGAAGTGGGTACCCGTGAAGCTCCTAGCCTTGGAAACAGGCTGTGTACGGAGAGGGGACACTTTCCCAGAAGTCCTATCTGGCTTCATAGGGAGCAAGTTCCAGACCCTCGCTCCAGGCACTCCGTAACAACTGGTGATAGAGGTTGGATGTACTGCACCCCGTGAACGTCGCATCCAGCAGTAAGTAACTGAGGGATCGCCAGAAACTAGGTGTGCTGAAGGCCCAGAAAAGGCTGGTTACAGGGGGGTGGAAAAGCTGCAGCTTAACCCCTGAGAGTGTGTGACCAGCGAGAAGGACTGTTGTGGAACCAGGGTCCCCCTGAGAACTGCAGGAAGCAGTCAGGGGTGGAGAAGCATGTGGCTTGGCCCTAGGAGGGAGAAGGACTTTTGCAGTATCAGGGTTCCCCTGGGGTTTGCAGTGAGCGGCCCCAGGGGCGGAGGAACTGGCAGCTCAACCCTGGCAAAGAGGCGGTGACCTCGAGAAGGGCTGGCACACAAGAGGGGTTCCTCGTGGAAACCATGGGGCACTGAGAGCACACAGGCCTGTGAGTCCAGAACAAGTTGGGAACAGTGAAGTAATAAAGAACTTTGTAACCCTGTGCAAATACAGGAGGTTGTGCTTTCCAGAGCACAAGTTAATCGTGCAGCTGGAAGCTGGAGGATTATGGCTGCTCGGAGACAGATGCAGATTCCTGATCCAGGACGGGGTTGAAGGAGAATCTGGGAGCATCTGAAGTCACTGCGCATCCCCAAGACTCTTGTCCCCAACCAGACGGGGTCTTCACGATTGGGTTCCCCATCCGGGGACCGGAGACAGAGGGAAGTGGAGTAGAGTCCAAGAGAGGAATTGGACTGTAAAAGGCTGCAAGAGCCTGGAAAAGCGCTGCAGAAAAAGCAGCAGTGTGAACTGGGAATGGTGAAGCCAAGGGGCCCAAGGAACTTCCAAGGGGTGAGGGGGGATAGACCCCTGGATGCCAGTTCCGCAGGGAGCCTCAATACTAAATTGGGGTCCCTGGGTAAGGGATGGGGGGATGGGAATGTCCACCTCACTGCTGTTGAGCAGGCTGGCAATTCGAACCAGGGGAACCCTGAGGAAAAACCCCGGTGTCTAGCTCCCCGCTGGGTCCCAAGGCTATCGATGCCATTAGCCAGATGGGTGGGGTGGTGAACAGACTCCCACCCCATTCCCCAACTGGTATGTCTGTGTGAAGTCCCTGGGTTCAAGTCGTGTGGACACCCAGAGGGAGTGGGAGGAGGTGGTGAAGGCAGAGACAGTCCTGGGGTGGCAAGACTCTGGGACGGGGAGAAGTGTTCCTGGGCCCCAGGTGGTGCAGTGTCACCGGATGCTGGGGGGCGGTGTAACCTGGGAGAGGGTCACAGGGAGGAAGATATTTGCCCTGCCTAGAGCCCAGACCCCTGTGCAGACACAGGAGGGGTCAAACTGGCAGGTTGTTGGGGGTTTCCAGGGTATTGGCTGGAAGATCCTGGGGGGGGGGGGGGTAACTGTATCTCTGTGGGGCAGGATGCAAACCCTGCTCCTGTAACGGCTGGGGGGTTAAATTTGAATCCGGGAAACTAATTGGCTGAGAGGGAAATGGTCATTAAAATGCAACTAACCTAAGTGGCAGGTAGGAGCAAAATTCCTGCCTGCTTCTAATCCTAGCTCAAGGGAGGGGTGGAACGAAGCAATGTTCCCTTCCCCACTTGCACACCGGAGAAGAGGCTCACAGCACAACGCCACTGAAACAGGCTAGGCAGAGAAAAATGTTGGGCAAGGGAAGTGATTGCTTGGCAAGGGGTGGGGAATCTGTCCTCCACCGAGGCAGACACCCGGGTAGATACGCTGCTGACCAGCCGCAATAGAGAAAGGATCCCTCCTTGAAGAAGCCAAAGGAACGTCCTGGCCACAGCACTGCAGACCCTTGGGGAAGGCTGCAGGAACAGATTCCTGGGGGGAAAGGAAGTCCTGTACCAGGAATGGGCTCCCCAAGGGGAGGTGGAACCATGGGGGTTCAGAAGGCAGCAGCTGGTGCCCAAAAGTATCGGCTAGTGTACCCAAAGCCGGCCAAGGTGGAGAGAATCAGAAATCGGCCTGTCTCCAGGCCTCTCTCAAGATAGCGGGGTACCACTGGTGGGTTGTACCCCAGGTTAGCTACCTAGCTGCCCCAATTTTGAAGCTAGGGAAGAAGAGTGACCCAGACAAGGTGGTCTGGAAACAAGCAGTGCCAAAGGGCTCTCTGTGCACTGAAGGAAACTCTAATCCAGGGCCTGGTGTAACTCCTACCAAGAAGTGGGAAAAATAATGGGGCACCCACGAAAACATTGGTGAGGTCGAACATCCACAGGTCACTGGCTAAAATGACCATTGCTCAGTTAGTTCTCGAAAAGGGGAGAACTGTGGCAGAGTAGGAATAGTGTGTGTGCCTCAGTTTCCCCAATGCATTTCTTGAGAGTCTATGTAAAGGAATAGGGGCTGAGAGTGTTGCAAAGCACAGCCTCTCTGCAGGTGTCCATACCTGAAGCTGTAATCTAACCCCAAGTGGGGGAAGGAGGTCACCTGACCTGGCTGAGCCAGGGGGGAGGAGGGGCTGAAGAGTGAGTTTTCGGTTTGAAACTCTAAAGCTGGCTGGAGTCAGACAGGGAAGGCAGAGGAGCTATCTCGCTCTCTGGGCCCCAAAATGGATCCAGCTGAGGGCTCACGCTCGCTGTATGGTCTGGGTTAAACCAAACAGAGGTCATCGAATAAACCTCTGTTTTACTGGCTGGCTGAGAGTCACGTCTGACTGTGAATTTGGGGTGCAGAATCCATGGGGTCCCCCAGGACCCCGCCCGGGTGGGTTCGTTGGGGAATGCGCACAGAGGGGCAGAAGGTGCTGAATGCGCCGAGGTCAGACCCAGGAAGGTTGAAGTGGGGACCCGTGAAGCTCCTAGCCTTGGAAACAGGCTGTGTACGGAGAGGGGACACTTCCCCAAAAGTCCTATCTGGCTTCATAGGGAGCAAGTTCCAAACCCTTGCCCCGGGCACTCCGTGACAGGGAAGAGACTGTGTGCTGTGCTCCCAAAAATGTAATTAAAAAGAGGGGAAGAAAGAAATTTCCTCCCAATAAAAGAAGGAAAGATGAGAAAGCTTGAAGACAACTAGCAAAGCCATCCTCACAGGCAAACGCCAGGCACCTGCCAGAGTGGGACCAGAGCAGGACTGGAGCAGCTGGTCAGGACCCTAACATTTCATGGGATAAGCAGGACTGGGAAACTCCCGGAACAGCTCCTGAAAAAAGCCATTCAGCACAATTCACCCTCACCTTGTGCTGCTTCGAAACAGTACCCCCCCTCCCCCCGGAGCCAGGGGGCTGCCTGGCCCCCGGCAGCCCGGAGTGGAGATGCGGCGTGCACTGACTAGAGTAGGGGACAGGACAACAGGGTAAGAGCAGGCAGTCACTGGTTCCCATTCCCCCAGTGCAGGAAGAGCTGGTGGCTCTGACCTCCTTTGGGAAGCATGATCAGCTGCAGGCAGGCGGAAGCCGTGCACTGTGCTAATGGGATTTGCTGGACTGAGATTTTTTGCATTGAGTCATTTAAGTTGAGGAGCTTTCCCCAAAGACTTTCTAATGTGGCTCCTTCAGAGAATACTCACCAGGAACCAAAACCTATCCCCAGTCACAACCGAACGCAAACACAACGCTCACTCGAACTACCGCCTAATCTTAACCCAACGCCAACCCGAACCCCAATCACAACCAACTCAAACACAACGCTCACTCGAACTACCGCCTAATCTTAACCCAACGCCAACCCGAACCCCAATCACAACCAACTCAAACACAACGCTCACTCGAACTACCGCCTAATCTTAACCCAACGCCAACCCGAACCCCAATCACAACCAACTCAAACACAACACTCACTCGAACTACCGCCTTAACCCAACGCCAACCCGAACCCTAATCACAACCAACTCAAACACAACGCTCACTTGAACTACTGCCTAACCTTAACCCATCGCCAACCTGAACCCTAATCACAACCAACCCAAATACAACGCTAACTCGAACTACCACCTTAACCCAATGCCAACCCGAACCCTAATCACAACCAACCCAAACACAACGCTCACTTGAACTACCGCCTAACCTTAACCCACCGCCAACCCGAACCCTAATCACAACCAACCCAAACACAACGCTCACTCGAACTACTGCCTTAACCCAACGCCAACCCAAACCCTAATCACAACCCAACCCAAACTCAAACTACCGCCTTAACCCAACGCCAACCCGAACCCTAATCACAACCCAACCCAAACTCGAACTACCGCCTTAACCCAACGCCAACCCGAACCCTAATCACAACCCAGCCCAAACACAACGCTAACTAGAACTACCACCTTAAACCAGCGACAACCTGAACCCTAATCACAACCAACCCAAACAAAACGCTCACTCGAACCACCCCCTAACCTTAACCCAACGCCAACCCAAACCCTAATCACAACCCAACCCAAACACAATGCTCACTCTAACCACCGGTTTAACCCAATGCCAACCCAAACCCTAATCACAACCCAACCCAAACACAATGCTCACTCGAACTACCGCCTAATCTTAACCCAACGCCAACCCGAACCCTAATCACAACACAACGCTCACTCAATCCACCACCTGGCCTTAACCCAACGCCAACCCGAACCCTAATCACAACCCAACCCAAAGACAATGCTCACTATAACCACCGCCTTAACCCAATGTCAACCCGAACCCTAATCACAACCCAACCCAAAGACAATGCTCACTATAACCACTGCCTTAACCCAACGCCAACCTGAACCCCAGTCACAACCCAAGCCAAACACAACGCTCACTTGAACCACCACCTAACCTTAACCCAATGCCAACACGAACCCTAATCACAACCAACCCAAACACAACGCTAACTTGAACTACCGCCTAACCTTAACCCAACGCCAACACGAACCCTAATCACAGCTTAGCCCTCATTCAACACTGATCCTAACCCTAACTAGAGCCTAGCCCTAACCCAATGTTAACCCTAACCACAGCCTAGGCCTAGACATCACCCAACACTAACCCTAAACCTAATAAAGCCTAACC
The DNA here is from genome assembly GCA_032164245.1 of Sternotherus odoratus. Lineage (NCBI taxonomy): Eukaryota > Metazoa > Chordata > Testudines > Kinosternidae > Sternotherus > Sternotherus odoratus. The sequence continues at coordinate 16,035,148 of JAVMKO010000018.1, read as the reverse complement.
CTGACTCAACGCTAACCCTAACCACAGCGTAGCCCTTACCCAGTACTAACCCTAACCTACAGCCTATGCCTCACCCAACGCTAACCCTAATCCTAACTATAGCCTAGGCCTAGCCCTAACCCAACACTAACCTTAATCCTAACCCAACACTAACCCAAACCCTAAGTCCAAGGTATTCCTAAACAAACAGTAGTCCTAAAGCTAACTTTAACTACAAACTAGCCCTAACCCACCACTAACAATAACACTAGCCCTAACTGTAACCTACCCCTAACTCTAACTACAACCCCAATTTAAGGCTAACACTATTTTTAACCCGAACCTTAGGACTAACATTGAACCAATCCCTAACTCCAACCAACTCCCTCTGCTTCACAGCTCAAGGCATTCTAGCCCCTCTTGAGAAGAAGGTGTGAGTGCCAGCTGCCCACCTGATCCCACTGGGGTCAGGAGCCTTGGCTACACTCTCCAGAGACCTTGATTGCACCTGCACCTTCGCATGCACCTACAGCGGGGGACGTGCAGCTCCAGTCTGGGACAGTTTGTTAGACACCAACAGGTAATTTGAAATAGTGTCATCCATGCTTCAGGGTCTGTATCACTGCATGGCCCTTCCCCGCTCCCCTCTCCCACCCAGCCGGGGGGGTTACGTACTGGTGCATGGCATATCCAGGGGGTCGGAGTCGGCCCGGTAATATCCATTTCGGCACACACAGTTGGTGGCCCCTTCCGAAGTTGTCCTGCTGTTAATTGGGCAATGAACGCACCCTTCGTCCCCTTGGCTGGCCTTGAACGTCCCTGATGGGCAGCCTGGAAAAGAAGTGAGAACAACATTTGGCGAGAGAAAAGCCCAGTGGGGTGGGGAGGTCGGAGGGGAGGGGGCTGCCGGGGTTGTACTGGAGTTGCTGGTCAACACCATTCAGGGGATTTCAGGGTCCAAAGCCAAAATCTGTCAATTTAAAACAAAGAAACAAGCAGGAGAAGCAACAGTGGGTTTGAGCGTTTCCAGGGACTGGGCATAGCTGCTCTGTCAGACTGTGGAGACAAAGTGCCTGCTAGCCAGAGAGAAATCCCTCCCTATAATTACAGGACGGGCTCCCCGTTACTAGGCAGTACGGTTAGGACTTTCAAGAGGAACTGACTCCATAATTCCATCTCCTTGCTCCTGCCTATTATGTCATTGCTGATGCCTAGATGTCGCAGTTATGTTCCGTGAGCACTCCCAGCTGAGACCTGACCCTGCCGATCCCTACGCAAGAGTTCTCCCATGGGAGCTAAAGGAGATGCACTAGGAGCAGTGGCGGCCTTGCGTCAGGTCTCCAGCCCCCAGTGGGAGGAGTGTTACATGGTGGGCTGAAGGTTGAGGGATGTGAATTATGGCAAATAACAATGCTGTTCCCTGCCGTCTATACCCCGGCCATGGGGCTGTGCTATCCTCTGTCGTCTACACTCTGTGGGTGGGTTGGGCTGTTCCCTTCAGCACAGGCCGTACTAGTCCAGCTCGTTTCCCACCTAGTCCTTGGGGGCTAATGCCTGTTTGCAGGCCCAGGACCAGCCAATGATGATCTGGGGCCACCAATTATTTTCAGAAAGTGCCCTATGTGTACAGAGCCGCCCCGCGTTAAAGAGTGGAGCTGTGGCCGGTGGGAAAGTCGTCCTCCCCGACAGAAAGGAGAAATCACAGCAGAATACTGGCGCCGCGGCCCGTTTCACTGTTTACAACGGTTCAACTCCAAGACTGGGCAGGGGTTTCATGGGCCCCTGGCAGGTTGGTTGTTTTTAAACAGCAACATCTAGGGGCCCCAGCACCCCTCCCATAGCCCTAGAACCTGTCCTGCCTGCTTCCTGCACAGACCTGGCTCCTGAGCCAGGGCAAGGGGCTGCTGTGTGTACCCTGGCCAGTGCACCAGGCTCCGAGGGACCCAGGCACCTGCCACCAGCTTCCAGCCCCTTCCCCTTGACTGGCAGAGTCTTTGAGCTGCTGGTTCAAAGCAGCCCCTTGAGTTAATCCCGGGAGCTGCACAGAGCCGAGGGCAGCCTTGAGAGCGTCTCTTGAAAACCCCTCGAGCACAGGCCTCCGGAGCGCCCCTCCTGCCCCCCTCCTCTTCTGCAAACAACTCATGTCAAGCAGCTCTCCCCCGAGAAAAGCGTCCAAAATGGCAGCCCTAGCCCCGCATTGATGGCTCTGAGGAAGGGCTTTCCTCTGCCTTGTTTGCCTGCCTTTGTTTCTCCAGACAGGCCCTTTGCTGCACAAGAGAGGCTGTTCTCACTGTCTGACACAAAGCAGCCAGCCCCGGCTCTGTCAATTAAGTTTAACAGAGAACCTTTAATATCCTCCAGCCTTATCTTTCAGCTGCTCTCCTCACCCCTCCGTTGGGAGGGGGAAGGGCAGAGGGCCGCTGCAGCCCAATCCTGCCAGTGCCCAGCATCTGGCAATGCCATTGACTAGGAGGCACCCCGCTGGGCAGGACCAGTGGAGAGCCTGGGAACTGAATCAGGATCAGCCCTCCCTTGCCTCATGGTCTTTCAGTGCCTCGCATGTGCCATGGGATGCTCCCATTGTCTCTCTCCCTTGTCTCCGGCACTCACTCTCGCCTCCTGCTTTCCTGCTGAAAGCTAATCCCCGGAGCTGCACTGGGGAAGGCACAACTCCTCGCCTGCGTGAGCCCCTCAGCTCCGCTCCCTGCACCCCCATTTCTTAGCAGACAAATGCCCTTGCCTAGCAGGAGAGGCTGTGGCCGGGGGCAGTGATGTGCCTCGTCCTAAGATCATAAGCGGGGTAGGAATGGCCAGGCTGGTGCTGAGCTCGGACCATCCCGGTCCGTCTCCTGCCACCAACACTGCCTGGTGCCAGCTGTCCCAGAGGATGGGGGCAAACCCAGCTTTCCTCCTGATCCCAAGAATTAGAGGTCGGCTCATGCAGCAGGGTTTCCCGCCTTCCAAAACCCATCGTGCTCGTTAGCGTTTACTGGCAGAACTGCAAATCACTGTCCTCTGCCCAAGTGTCTAATGCGATTTTGAATCCTGCTCATCTCTGGGCCTCGATGACATCTGGTGGCCATGAGTTCCGCAGGGCAACTGTGCGGTGTGAAAAGTATTCCCTTTGACCAGGTCGGAATTTGTCACCTTTCCATTTCATGGCATGTCCCCTAGTTCTCATGCTCCATAAATTCCCGATGACCCTTCTCTAGGCCAGACATTATTTTCTACTCTTTTATCACCACTAACAGAACAATCCAAACCTTTTCAATCTCTCTTCACATGGGAGTTTTTCCAGGCCCTCATCACTCATCTCAGCAACCCTCTCGAATTCTGCTGTACAGAGTGACGGGGCCTGCACACAGCATTCCAGCGAGGCATATCCCAGCACAGACAGAGTTTCCTATATGATCCTCCATCTTATTCCTCGTGCTTTCTAGCGTCTTGTTGCTCTTTTGCCAACAACTGCATACTGAGCAGAGAGCTGTAGGCATAGTTCACATTGTTCCCTCCAGTGTGCACTTACCAACTCACCTTTCTCTGCCATACCGGTGCCCCTTCTCCTAGCTTGGTTAGGTCTCTCTCGAGTGCCTCTGAAGCGCACAGCATGCCCGCCGAAATGCTGGCGAAAGTGGAAACAATCACTTTGGCGGCATTCCGGCGGACACACATGGGTTGCGGCGGCCCGCGGGGAACAGAAAAGGGGCCGCCGCAACAAAAAGTTTGAGAACCACCAATCTAGTCCAACCCCCTGCTCAAAGCAGGACCAATCCCCAATTAAATCACCCAACAGATTTTTGCCCCATCTCTAAATGGCCCCTTCAAGGATTGAACTCACAACCCTGGGTTTAGCAGGCCAACGCGCAAACTACTTGTGGGTAGAGGAACTGAGGTGCAGAGGTGGTATGTGACTTGCCCAGTGCCGGTCTGTAATAGAGCCAGGAAGAGAAGCCAGGATTTCTGACTCCCAGTTTTGTGCATTAGCTGTAAGAACAGGCCTCCCCTCCAAAGCTGGCACTCCCGGACTCAGTTACTACCCCTGGAAAGTTTCTGATACAAGCTGTTGACTTTCCTAGTAGGTTTCCAGATGTCCCATGCTCTGTTTCAGGTCTATCCATTTCAGATGTAGGGAGCTAACAGCATGTACTCTTTAGTTCCTGGCTGGGATCACAGGCCAGGTCCTGGTTGCTCTGTAATACATTTGTCAGAACTTGGGTTCACTGCACAGCTGGGATGAGGCACATAATGCACAGCTGGGTGATCAGAACTGAAGGCATTAGCACTAACAGAACCCTAGTAGGCCCCGGCTAGTCCTTCCCCGCCAGTGGCCAGGGCAGGAGTGCTGTCTGCTGTTTATTTCACCCCAGCAGCAACGGCCTCCCCCCCCGGCCCACGGTACGATCCCGAAACGGAATATTGATGTAAAGTGCAGACGTGGTATTGACTGGGCATGGCAGAGAATCCTTCAGAACCTGCTCCCCACTCCCGTTTGACCACAACGTCCATGTCCCTGTAGAACTGCCTGTCATGGCTCGCAAGTCTTAGCCCTGGGCTGTGAACTCTCTCCCACACCCAGCTCTCCTGTCACAAGGTCAGCGCTCGGCAAACATGGCTCAGACGTTCAGGCATCTGGCGAGACGGCCCCACGTGTGGGAAAGGCGCACCTGAGAGTGTGTGTCCCCCCCCCCCGCCCCCCGCAGCCAGCAGGGAGGAGATCGGGGGTCAGTAGGAAACATGTATGGAATTCTTTCCCTGCTCAGCAAGCCCAGTTAAACCAACACGGCTGCCTTTCAAGAGAAGTAACAGGCTTTCTGCCCAAGCCCCAGCCCTGAGTACACAGGGACGGGGAACCGCACCCACATTTCACACCCTGACTGGATCTGAGGTGTCGACTGAAAACTACTGTGGAGCAAACGGAAGGGGGGTTGCCTGGTCTGAGATGTCCGCCCCTCAAACTGAGGCCTTAACGCGCTTTCCCACCGACATTGCTTCTGCCCCTCGTTAAGGGGGAGTAATTACATCAACGGAGAGCGCTCTCCCGTCGACAAAGCACGTCTTTACCAGACCTGCTAACGCAACGCTGCTGCATCAATCGCAGCGGCGGGGAAGACAAGCCCTGAGACTCTCCAGTATCACAACCTTCCCGCACTGCCCGACGTAGACTGCAGGAGGCACTACGCAGTCCCCAGATGAAGGCAGAGGGCTGTGTGACCCGGCGTCAGCCAATGGCACCACACCCAACTGCCCTCACTGGCCAATAATGCACAACTAGTTTAGGTCCCATAACCACTTTAGCCAGCGGGAATACCCACAAAAGGCCAAATCCTCAAGTGATGTAAACTGGCACCGCTCTCTGGAACTCGGACTATTTACACCATCGCCCCGCCCCGTGTGGAGCCGTGCCCGGTTACGCCATCGCCCCGTCCCGAGTGGAGCCGTGCCCGGTTACGCCATCGCCCCGTCCCGAGTGGAGCCGTGCCCGGTTACGCCATCGCCCCGTCCCGAGTGGAGCAGGACCCGGTTACGCCATCGCCCCGTCCCGAGTGGAGCCGTGCCCGGTTACGCCATCGCCCCGTCCCGAGTGGAGCCGTGCCCGGTTACGCCATCGCCCCGTCCCGAGTGGAGCAGGACCCGGTTACGCCATCGCCCCGTCCCGAGTGGAGCCGTGCCCGGTTACGCCATCGCCCCGTCCCGAGTGGAGCCGTGCCCGGTTACGCCATCGCCCCGTCCCGAGTGGAGCCGTGCCCGGTTACGCCATCGCCCCGTCCCGAGTGGAGCAGGACCCGGTTACGCCATCGCCCCGTCCCGTGTGGAGCCGTGCCCGGTTACGCCATCGCCCCGTCCCGAGTGGAGCCGTGCCCGGTTACGCCATCGCCCCGTCCCGAGTGGAGCCGTGCCCGGTTACGCCATCGCCCCGTCCCGAGTGGAGCAGGACCCGGTTACGCCATCGCCCCGTCCGGAGTGGAGCAGGACCCGGTTACGCCATCGCCCCGTCCCGAGTGGAGCCGTGCCCGGTTACGCCATCGCCCCGTCCCGAGTGGAGCCGTGCCCGGTTACGCCATCGCCCCGTCCCGAGTGGAGCCGTGCCCGGTTACGCCATCGCCCCGTCCCGAGTGGAGCCGTGCCCGGTTACGCCATCGCCCCGTCCCGAGTGGAGCCGTGCCCGGTTACGCCATCGCCCCGTCCCGTGTGGAGCCGTGCCCGGTTACGCCATCGCCCCGTCCCGTGTGGAGCCGTGCCCGGTTACGCCATCGCCCCGTCGCGTGTGGAGCAGGACCCGGTTACGCCATCGCCCCGTCCCGAGTGGAGCCGTGCCCGGTTACGCCATCGCCCCGTCCCGAGTGGAGCCGTGCCCGGTTACGCCATCGCCCCGTCCCGAGTGGAGCCGTGCCCGGTTACGCCATCGCCCCGTCCCGAGTGGAGCCGTGCCCGGTTACGCCATCGCCCCGTCCCGAGTGGAGCCGTGCCCGGTTACGCCATCGCCCCGTCCCGAGTGGAGCCGTGCCCGGTTACGCCATCGCCCCGTCCCGAGTGGAGCAGGACCCGGTTACGCCATCGCCCCGTCCCGTGTGGAGCAGGACCCGGTTACGCCATCACCCCGTCCCGTGTGGAGCAGGACCCGGTTACGCCATCGCCCCGTCCCGTGTGGAGCAGGACCCGGTTACGCCATCGCCCCGTCCCGAGTGGAGCCGTGCCCGGTTACGCCATCGCCCCATCCCGAGTGGAGCCGTGCCCGGTTACGCCATCGCCCCGTCCCGAGTGGAGCCGTGCCCGGTTACGCCATCGCCCCGTCCCGTGTGGAGCAGGACCCGGTTACGCCATCGCCCCGTCCCGAGTGGAGCCGTGCCCGGTTACGCCATCGCCCCGTCCCGTGTGGAGCAGGACCCGGTTACGCCATCGCCCCGTCCCGAGTGGAGCCGTGCCCGGTTACGCCATCGCCCCGTCCCGTGTGGAGCCGTGCCCGGTTACGCCATCACCCCGTCCCGTGTGGAGCAGGACCCGGTTACGCCATCACCCCGTCCCGAGTGGAGCCGTGCCCGGTTACGCCATCGCCCCGTCCCGAGTGGAGCCGTGCCCGGTTACGCCATCGCCCCGTCCCGTGTGGAGCAGGACCCGGTTACGCCATCACCCCGTCCCGTGTGGAGCCGTACCCGGTTACGCCATCGCCCCGTCCCGTGTGGAGCCGTGCCCGGTTACGCCATCGCCCCGTCCCGTGTGGAGCCGTGCCCGGTTACGCCATCACCCCGTCCCGTGTGGAGCAGGACCCGGTTACGCCATCGCCCCATCCCGAGTGGAGCCGTGCCCGGTTACGCCATCGCCCCGTGTGGAGCCGTGCCCGGTTACGCCATCGCCCTGTCCCGAGTGGAGCCGTGCCCGGTTACGCCATCGCCCCGTCCCGTGTGGAGCCGTGCCCGGTTACGCCATCGCCCCATCCCGAGTGGAGCCGTGCCCTGTTACGCCATCGCCCTGTCCCGAGTGGAGCCGTGCCCGGTTACGCCATCGCCCCGTCCCGTGTGGAGCCGTGCCCGGTTACGCCATCGCCCCGTCCCGAGTGGAGCCGTGCCCGGTTACGCCATCGCCCCGTCCCGAGTGGAGCCGTGCCCGGTTACGCCATCGCCCCGTCCCGAGTGAAGCAGGACCCGGTTACGCCATCGCCCCGTCCCGAGTGGAGCCGTGCCCGGTTACGCCATCGCCCCGTCCCGAGTGGAGCCGTGCCCGGTTACGCCATCGCCCCGTCCCGAGTGGAGCCGTGCCCGGTTACGCCATCGCCCCGTCCCGAGTGGAGCCGTGCCCGGTTACGCCATCGCCCCGTCCCGAGTGGAGCCGTGCCCGGTTACGCCATCGCCCCGTCCCGAGTGGAGCCGTGCCCGGTTACGCCATCGCCCCGTCCCGAGTGGAGCCGTGCCCGGTTACGCCATCGCCCCGTCCCGAGTGGAGCCGTGCCCGGTTACGCCATCGCCCCGTCCCGAGTGGAGCAGGACCCGGTAACGCCATCGCCCCGTCCCGAGTGGAGCCGTGCCCGGTTACGCCATCGCCCCGTCCCGTGTGGAGCCGTGCCCGGTTACATCATTGCCGTGTCCCGCGGGGAGCTAGGCCCAGCTACGCTGTCACCCCGCCCTGAGTGGAGTTGTGCCCACTTACATCACCTTAACCTCACACCATAACTTACTAGCAAATGCATCAATCGAGTATGTGCTATTTCTTCAGCCTCTCAAGGTAGAGGATGGATTCATCTGTTCCCCAGTGACTGGGGGCAAAGGTTTTGCTGTTTGTGTCTGACAGATTCCCTACAGTATAAAGGATGATATTTTTTTTTTTGTGGTACTTCAAAAAGGATTTAAAAGGGCAAATAGCATGTTGGTTTTAAGTGTTTAAAGGGACTGAGAAGTTGAGAGATGACATTCCTACAGGGCGGGTTATTTGGACAATAAGTGCTGTGTCCAACTGGCCTCCAGAAGAATTTAGGACTTTCATACTTTGTTTCTTTGTTTGGTCTTGTTTAAATGTTTCCCAACGCTCCTCTCCTAAAAGCTGCATCTCTTTGGGCTGGGATGTTAACCATTAAGGAAATGACTCCCAACCTTTTAAGTACTGAAAAGAAGGCAAGCAAGCCAGTGATGACATCAAAGTTGGATTGATGGAAAGCCCCTAATCCCATAAACCCTTCTTGCTTTAATTGGTGTTAAAACAAAGATAATCTTATCTCAGCCCTTATAAAAGAAGGGATAGGATGGACTCTCTAAAAGCTCCTCTAAAAGCCCTCATAAAATGGCAAACATTCCATGTCCAGAGCCCCGAGGAACCAGCTTTAATCCTGAAGGAAACATAAAACTATAAAAGGAGTTTTCCTGAAACAGCCCTTCAAAACCGCCTGCCCCTCTTCCTGCTTCCCATCCCTCAGCCAGCGCCTTGGCGAGACAGAGACAGACAAAGTGGGAGACAGACGGGGACAGGCACTGCCTTCCCTGCTTTTACCTGGGGGTAACTAACACACGTGAGCGATCCTGAGGTCTGAGCACAGCAAGGCCCAGGCCTGCATGCTGCAGGGTTTCCCTCAGAGTAAAACGAAAGGGCCAGGATCCCACGGTGGTTTTAAGCAGGTAAAGACACCCCTTCCTCAGAAGTGAAGACAAGGCCTCAGGAAGGGATCGATACATAGGTGTGACTGAGGGCAGAGCGTGGTCTGGCACAACGCTGCGACATGGGGAAGAGACAGGCTGATACCAAAACCAAAATGGAGTCCGCTGCCAATTAGATACACAGACATTGGAATGGTGTCAGCAGAATCAGGATTTAAGTACCAGCAGCTTCCAGTGCCTTAAACCAGGAGTCCCACTGACACTTATCTTCCTTTCTGCTCCACCTGTTTCTGGGAGATGTGAGGACGGGACACTTCAGAGCTAGAGGCTAAAGGAGAACCACACATGGGCTCTACGATGTGTCATTCACAGCTGGACCAGGTCTCAGGCTCCCTGGCAGTCAGGGTGCAGGCTTTGGCTTGGGCCGTCCCGACACAGAACTGTCGTCATTTTTCAGTACCAGGATGGAGGAGAAAGCAGAGCCCTCTGCCAGGGCCACCCGGAGACCCTGCTGGGAAATCTGCCCTGGGAAATGGAGTGTGTTAACCACCGACACCGCTAAGCACCTGTGGGAAAGATTTAAAAGCTCACCAGCTGGTTACCAGCTAACGCCCTGTAGAAACAGCTTAACTCTTTGTCTGCCCTGGGTGCTAAGCAGGGCTTACAGATGTGTTCATTACAAGGGATAGTTATTACATTTTAAAACAGCACTCAGCTCCCCAGCTGAGGAAGGGAACCCCAGAGAACAACCTCGTCCAGCCTGGAAAAAGCACCGTGAGGTGCCTGACTCGCTGAGTGAGTAACAACGGCAAATTGGGTGGTCCGCATCAACTTTGATGGACGAACTCAACAACGGCAAATGGAAACTGCGGCCCCACCTCTTCCCGCACAAGAGGCAAGGTGAATTCCTCTCCGCCATGTCCACATTACAAACTGGGGTCAACACAAGTTATGTCAGTGGACAGCAACTGAAGTTTCTATATCACGTCGGTGCCTGCATACTTGGTTGCTTGTGTCGGCACTGTACGTACTCACCAGTGTCAAAGCAAAGTGCAGTGCACCACAAGGGAGTCACAGTGCACCACGTCACACCATCCTCCTTGGAAATGTTCATAATGTGCTGTGGGATAGAAATGACTCACCCAGGGATCTCTGGGAGCTAGGGGCCAAGTTCCCAGCATGCAACTTTCTCCAGCCCATCATGTCATCTATTTCCCATAATTTTTGTGCCTTTTTAAAAAAGCCCACAGACCCGTGTGGCACTTTTCTATCTCCACCATCTCTGACAGACGCATGGCGCCCGCAGAGCTCTGCACTACTCTCATGAACACTGCACATACGGGACACAGGATTCTCCTGCCTCTGCAGACCTGCAAGAAGTCCCGCAGCAACAGCCCCAGGAAGGTGGAAACCGTGTGAGCTTCTTGCCCTGAAGGCAGGGAGGAGGCTTCCCCAGAGTCATGACTGGCTTCCTATGGAGTGGTTCCAGAGCATCGCCTGGTGACTCCGTGACATGGGGCAGTTGCAGACTGTGGAGCACCACTTCTGAACTCAAGAAACGAGCACGCTGACTGGTGAGAGTGACCGTCAGACACAGGTTGAGTTGAGAGGTGAGTGTGCCAAGGTGGCCAGTCAGGAAAAGACATTTCAAAAACCATGCGGGGAATTTTCCAGAGGGGTGGGGATGGCTTCTGGTCTCCATGACCTCTAGCCAGTGGAGTTTACAATAGTGACCAGAGCTGTCACTGTTGCAGGGAATGGGGCACTGTGGGAGTGCTACTGGAGGACTGGTAGGGCCGACACTGGGCATGCAGTGTCTACACTAGCACTGTGTCACCTTCAGTAGGTCAACCATGGCTCTAAGCCCTTCGGGGAGGGGGTCTTGCTGTGTTGCTGTAATGGGGCGCTTATGGCGCCCAGAGACAAATTTGGGTTGTAGACCCAGATAGGTCGGCGCAAGACAACTTACATCAACCTGACTTCGTTATGTAGGCCAGGCCAGAGCTTCCACACAGGAAAGCCTGGCTGCCCACCGGAAGCCAGCCTGCAATGAGGGACCTCCTGACAGAGTGCTGGGTCCTAGCTCAGCACAGAGCCGGCGTGCTGCGTGCGCCTCCTGGAACAGAGCAGAGACCTGCAGCACAGCACCCTGTCCGAACACAGCCGAGAGCCACCACCCAACACGCAGCCCTCCACGGCACGGGGGCCTGAATGCTGCTAAGGGACCAGCAGGGCTTCTGCTTTTCAGGTTTAATTCCCTTTTTTCAGGGTTTATTTTTAGTAATTTTTGAATATTATGTAGCTGTTCAAAATTGGGGGCTGGGGAGGTTTCTTTTTATATATATTGTAGTGAGTCATGTTTTAAGGAGTAACTGTCACGGAGCGCCCGGGCGTTGGTCTGGAACCGCTCCCTAGGAAGCCAGACCGGACTTCGGGTGAAGGGCCCCTTCTCCGTACACAGCCTGTTTTTAAGGCTAGGAGCTTCAGGGGTCCCCACTTCCACCTTCCTGGGTCTGACCTCGGAGCATTCAGCACCTTCTGCCCCTCCGTGTGCTTCCCCCAGCAAGCCCACCTGGGCGGGGTCCTGAGGGAGCCCATGGGTTCTGCACCCCAAATTTATAGTTAAACGTGACTTTTAGCCAGCCAGTAAAACAGAAGTTTATTTGATGACCTTTATCTGGTCTAACACAGACCATACAGCGAGCGTGAGCCCTCAGCTGGATCCATCTTGGGAGCCAGAGAGCTAGGACAGCTTTCCTGTAAGCTCTCTGCCTCTTCCCAGCCAAACCCAGACTGACAACCCCCCCTCCAGCCCCTCCCCTGCTTTTTTTTCGTCTCTTTTTCCGGGCTGGAGGTATCACCTGACCTCTCCCCAACAGGTTCAGCTGACCTCCCTCCCCCACTTGGGGTCAGATTACAGCATCAGGGATGCATACCTTGAGAAGGGAGAGGGCATTGCCTCCTTGCTTCCAGTGTCAGCCCCTATTTTTTCACATAGACACTTATGAAATGCATAGGGGAAACTGAGGCACGCACACACAGTATTCCTACTTCGTCACAGTAACCTCTTTGCAATGTTCCCTAGTACGCTTTAATGTACCACTAAGGAACCTTTAGTGTGCAACCGCAGGGTCTGCACTGGCCAATTCATGCACAATATGCTAGGGCGCTTTAGAAGTCACCCCATGGTCCCCCAAGTTCACATGGTTGCTCCGTGTGGACCAGCCCTCACATATAAATAACCTTTTTGGGTGTCTTTCCAGTGTTGCACTGCATAAACACTGATTTCATGAATGTGGAGATGTGTTATCAGTGCTCCTCAGTTAAAACCGAAAATCAGAGCCCTATGTTTAGAGCACCTATTGAGTATAAAAACCTCCTACACCATGAGGTCTCTGGCAACAGACCAGCCCCCAGGACAAGAGTTTGGCTGTACTAAGACCCTGGTACCCTATGGAAGTCTCAGAACAACTTGGGTGAATCCTGCCTGTGAGCACCAACAAATCTTCTTTGCAGCAACAAACCATGCATCCAGGCATCATCAAACGTGGACAAGGGGGATCCAGTGTACTAGGACTTTCAGAAAGCCTTTGACAAGGCCCCTCACCAAAGGCTCTTAGGCTAACTAAAGTAATCATGGGATAAGAAGGATCCCATATTGATCAAGCATTGAGCAGTAACTGGATAAAAGATAGGAAACAAAGAGTAGGAATAAATGATCAGTTATCACAATGGAGAAAGGCAAACAGTGGGGTCCACCGAGGATCAGCGCTGTTCAACATAGTCATAAATGATCTGGAAAAAGGGGTGAACAGTGAGGGGGCAAAATCTGCAGATGGTACAAAATGATACAAGACCAAAGCAGATTGTTGAGTTACAAAGGGATCTCACTAAACTGGGTAACTAGACAACAAAATGGCGGGTCATATTCAACACGGATACATGCAAAGTAATGCACACTGGAAAACAATCCCAACTCTACATACAAAATGTGGGGGTCTAAATTAGCTGTTACCACTCCAGATGGACGTGGTGGATTCTCCATCACTGATCATTTTAAAATTGAGACTGGGAGTTTTTTTCAAAGATCTGTTCTAGCAATACTGTGGGGGAAGTTCCTTGGCGTGTGTTATATAGGAAGTCAGCTTAGATGATCACATAGATTCTGGCCTTGGAATCTATGAAGTTATCATTGTAATAACTTTATTAAACCCCGTAAAGCACATGGGGGTACAATGGGTATGACAGACTGTGGCAGGGTGGGCCTGACCCAGCCTGCTGCCCCTTTAAGAGGGAGAAAAGCCCTCTGCAAACCTCCCTTGCAGAGAGCCTAATCAGCCACCTGAGCTCCAGAGCAATCAGCTGGATGGGTTGCACCTGGCTGCCTCCCCAGGGGGGATATAAGCTTGCCAGGCAGGAAGCCCAGGGTGGTGGTAGTGTGGTGGTGTGGAGTGAGAGAAAGAGCTGTGTGTAGAGCTGAACTATATAGAGTTGTGTAGAGCTGTAAGCTGTAGAGCTGTGTTAGAGCTGTAAGCTGAAGAGCTGAACTATATAGAGTTGTATACTGGTGGTGGGGGCTTGCACTGTGAATAAAGAGCACTGTTGGGAGCCACAGAAGAGTTTCCGGCCTGTTTCTGAAGGGGGGTGAGAAGGCGATCTGTTACAAGACACAAAGTAAAAATATCTTGGGCTGTCTCCTTCTCAAAGCCAGTTCCACGTTACAATCCATAAATGTGAAGTCACATGACAGCTCAGCAGTGTCTGGGAGGGCCCCCTCCTCAGGCAGAGGGCGTGTGTGGGCACATCCTGTGTGTGGGCTGCTCACTTTTCCTGCACTGTCTCCTAATGGTCCAACACATATTTCCCCGTCTATCTTGTAGACGTAGTTGAATGCTGATGGTTGGAATCCCCATTTTGCAAGCCCCCTCTAATGAGTTCCCAGCTCCCTCCTGATCTCCTGACACCCTGGCTCCTGACCCCGGACTGTGCACACGCCCATGGAGAGGTGGGTAAACATGCCCTTGGAAAGGAGGTTATGCAAACATGCTACTGCTGGCCTGCACGGCAAAAGAGTCATTTATACCAGGAGTACAAAAGTCAAACAATTGTATAAACACCCGGGGGAACAAACTGGATTTTTCTCCCACTAAATCCACTGGCTGCCCTAGATGAGAGCACTTGACCGTGACAGCTCACTTCTCCAAAGCGCTGCCATTCAGTCAGGAACGAGTGCTAAGCCAACCCACTTCTTCACTTCTCCTTTGAAGGCCCGCCCTTTTCAGCCATCTTTGATTTACTTTTTATAGACAAGCATCTGGCCCCCAAACATTTTAAAAGCTTCAAAAATGACCTGATCACAAACTGCCTCAATAGCAACAAACCACCGTGGAAAGACACAGAAAGAATCATGAAGACGTGGCCACATCACCGCCGAGCAGGAGAGGGCAGGTGCCACAGAGGCAGGGAATGATTCAAGCAGATCTTCGTAGCTGCCAGTCTCCCGGCATTCACATCTTCACCCAGGCTGACAGCCAGTGCAAGGGATGCCTGCAGAATTCTGTGCCTAGATCGTTGAGCCTCAAAAATGAATTTGAGACACAAATCAGAATACTTGTGCCTCCAGATACCCAGTGTGTGCTAGCTGATACGTGGCACAGTTGGGAGGCCATAAGCCAATGAAGGTGCAAATTTACAAGCAAAAGCAGTACTTGCTAAAGGCAGGTCAACCTTCGGAGAACAAGTGGCTATGTGTGACGGTGGCCAATCTGAAATCAGTGATAGTGAAGGAATGGATGTTTCAGCTCTCAGGAGTTAAGAACATAAGAATCTCCTTCCTTAGAGGTTTTTAAGGTCGGGCTTGACAAAGCCCTGGCTGGGATGATTGAGTTGGGGTTGGTCCTGCTTTGAGCAGGGGGTTGGACTAGAACCTCCTGAGGTCCCTTCCAACTCTGAGATTCTATGATTCTATGAACAGACATCCTGGGTGAGACTAATGGTCCATCAAGCCCAGTATCCTGTCTTCTGACACTGGCCAATGCCAGGTGCTCCAGAGGGAATGAACAGAACAGGCAATCGCCAAGTGATCCATCCCCAGTCATTCTCTCCCAGCTTCTGGCAAACAGATGCTAGGGACACTCAGAGCACGGGTTGCAACCCTGCCCATCCTGGCTAATAGCCATTGATGGACCTGTCCTCCAGGAACTTATCTAGTTCTTTTATTAACCCAGTTATACTTTTGGCCTTCACAACATCCCCTGGGAATGAGTTCCACAGGTTGACCGTGAACTGTGTGAAGGAATACTTCCTTTTGTTTGTTTTAAACCTGCTGCCTACTGATTTCATTGAGTGACCCCTAGTTCTTGTGTTATGTGAAGGAGTAAATAACACTTCCTTATTCACTTTCTCCATACCAGTCAAGATTTTATAGACCTCTATCATATCCCTCCCTTAGTCAGCTCTATTCCAAGGTAAATCGTCCCAGTCTTTTTAATCTCCCCTCATTCAGAAGCTGTTCTATACCCCTCATCATTTTTGTTGCCTTTCTCTGAACCTTTTCCAATTCCAATCTGTCGTTTCTGAGATGTGATGACCAGACCTGCCCATGGACGTACCATGGATTTATACAGAGGCATTATGATATTTTCTGTCTTGTTATCTATCCCTTTCCATTCTGTTAACTCTGTTGACGGCCACTGTGCAGTGAGCAGATGTTTTCAAAGACTGAGTTGTGGCCCCTTTTCCGCTCCGAGTGAGGGCATAGCTAGAATTCCAACGCCCGCCATTACATACAGTCTACTCTATACAATCTATTATCAATCTATCACTTTGCATAACAGCAGCCACTGAGGTACTGAGGCACTGTACAAAGCTGAAGTACACAACAGCAGCATAGAGTGACTGATATGAATGTTTCTATTACATACACTAAAACTAGGTTAAAAAAACCAGTGTAAATAAAGTCGAGCGCTCAAGAGTTAGGAAATGCCAGTATTACGGTCATCCGGGCAACCTTCATTCTGCCCCCTTGTGCACACACAGCAGGATCCAGTCTTTAATTATATTATCTCAATTATTTTTTCCTTGGGACCCTGCCTCATTCAGTACCCAGGGTGGAGCATGCTCCAGGAGTGCACTGGGGTTTTGCTGCGAAGAAGGCAGCTGTGTATCCAGCACCTCAGTCACTGTAAGAGCTGGAAGGGGCACAGAGAATGAGCGTGGGTAGCAGGACACCCGTCCAGGTAAGGCAGGTGAGTACCAGCCAGGAGAATTTCCTGGCTCTGCTTTTAGCACAGGTTGCTAAAATGAAAATATTTGCAGGTGTCCACTAAGTGTGTGTGTTCCTCATTTTCTGGGTGCCCAGCCTGAGACATTGGGGGGCAGGGGGAGAGAGGGGGCTGATTCTTAGAACTGCTGAGCACTAAGTTGATTGGTCTTGTGGTTGGCTAGCAACCAGGTAGTCCTGACTTCTGATCCCATCTCTGCCATGGCCCCACTATAGGGCCTTGGAACGTCTTTCAGCTCCGGTTTCCCCTTCTGTAAAATGGGGTGATGCTCCTAACTTGCCTGCCTCACAAAGCAGTGTTGCAAAGAGCAATTGCCGTAGTTACTGTCAGTCCTATGATTTTGAACCTAGAAAGCACTATTAAAAGCTAAATTTGCTGAAAAATCTGGCCTCCCAAAGGTGGGTGCCCGATCACTAAGGCACCCCAAACTAGTGGATAAGTCTTCACTACAGTCCAGTCTGCTTGCATTTAAGAATAAATAGCTATGAAACACGTCTTTGCAATCCCTGTTGTTCCACAGCTCTCTGTTTGCATCTCCTGTGTTCTCCCTTGGTGCTCTGCCTCTCCACAAACACCCCAGGCACCTTATGTGTGATTTAGCCTGGGGAAATTGGGCGGGAGAGGTGAGCAGAGCTTGGGGAAGGCGAAGAACATGTGGAGACGTTAAGAGCAGATTCCCAGAGAGGAAGAAGGAAAAAGAGAGAGGAAAGTGGGACATTTGAGATGTCCTTCGAAGGCAGCGTAAGGTGTTGACAGATACCAGGATCAGGGTTAAGAAAACAAGGCAGTGAAGGCTGCAGAGATCCCCCGGGCAGAAAGGACACACCACTTCACGCACATGACATCTTCCCCCGCCCCTCTGCATGCGAGTCTGACCCCACTCGCTCACAGACAGCGCCCACGGCAGCTACTCAGCCTGGGAAGTTAGGGTGACGCTTGCAAATGAGCACCCCAGCGATACATCCGACTCACCGGGCTACCTAGCAGACCCCATCCGTGAGTTCTCAGCCTCAAGCCGGGTCTGAGATCCATTTGGGCCAACAGCTCACCCCCATCAAACCCTTCTGGGCCAGCTCCTGCTCAGTGAGCTAGCTGAAGCTTCCAAATTGCAGCTCTTCTAAGCTCTCCTGGATGCAGGTCGTTGGGGGGACAGGCCCTGCTGGCGCCCAGACGACACTGCTGATGGGCAGAAGAGTTCTCCGGGGTCTGGAGCTGTGCTCCAAGCTCTGTGCAATGAAACACTGACCCCAAGCCTTCTGCATTCATTGTCCACTTCCGCTGGCGCTCCCAGGGATGAGGGGTATAGGAACTGCAGCTAAGCAACAGGTGTTGTGGTTTGTGTACGCGTGAAGGTGCACGTGTGTTGGTACATGTGAGTGTGCATATATGTGTGGGTTTGTGTGTGGCTGGGGGAAGGGAATTCGGTTTCACAGCTGGCTGACCCCACCAGCCACGCACAAAGGGTTTCCGGGTGAACAGAAAGGGACTGTATGGTCGAATGGCCGTCACTGACTGTAACCCACGCAAGGCAGAAAATGCCTGTGTGGGGCGAATCCCAGACACTCACCTCGCTCGGGGACCCCAGGAGCCCCACTCCCACGAGTGGTGCTGACCCCCCCTTACGCCCAGGCCTGAGGTTCCTCTCTTCCCCTGCTCATAGCGGCACCGTGGCTAGCATGGATCCGGCACAGCCGCTGTATGGACCTCAGCCTGCAAACCTGTCCTGCCCCGTCAGCCCCAGTGGTATCCAGCTCCGTAACAGGCGTCTGTTTAGCGTAGGGCCAACTCCTGCAGCCCTAGGCAGCCAGCCCTGGAAGCTGACCCTGTGTGGCAGGGCCTGCCTCAGATTCGGAACTCAGCTCATTGCTGGCCTACAGCTCCCCTGAGCTCAGCAGTGAATGTGACGCTTTGTGTTCCAGGCTCACGCAAGGGCACCGGGGGCCGGGAAGGGTCGGTGTGGAGAAAAAGTGCAGGTGAAATATTGCACGTCAAGCCTGGGCCTGTCTGTCTCGGCCCACTGACAAGCTGATCACTTCGTGACAATGAGTGGTTACCTAGGTTCAGGTGATCACGCCCTAATGACATTTGTGATGTGCACACAGAACACAGCCCCGGCCTCTCCCACAGTGGTTTTTAAACCGCGGCCACTGGCAGCCCAATCAGTACACAGCTGCGGCCCATGTGACATCATCAGGGCCATCAGGGAGTGTTTATATTGTGTGGATGTGGCCCCCGTAACACACAGAGAGCTGCATATGTGGCCCACAATGGTAAACAGGTCGAGAACCACTGCTCTATATAGACTTGCTGCAGGAAATGGGCCTCTCTTCCAAAGCTGAAAACAATTATGAGCAAAATTGATTGGAATTGATAGAGGTCACAGTCTCTAAGTGGAGCGGATTCAAAAGGTATATCGGCGGAGTGGGTGTCCGCGGATATAATGTGGATATCCACGGAGCTGCGGGGCTCTACCGGGAACCGCAGCGGTGAAAGCAGCGGTATGTTGGGCTGCAGCTCGTGGGAGCCAGCACCCCGCCCGGGCAGCTCCTCCTGCGTGGCTGTACCGCCCCCAGCTCTGCCCACTGGGGCGGGCACTAGGCTCACCAGCAGCTTTTCCTGGTCACACTAGTGTGTGCAAGCATCTCACACTCTCCTGGGCAGGGAGACCCAGTGCACTAACCACCCTGCTATACACACCCAAAACAATAACCATCCACACACCCCCTATTCACACAGTGCGCTGAGTGTCCTAAGCACCCCTCCACACACCCAGGGCACTAACTAACCCTCACACACCACATTCACCATCCCCCCCACAGCCTGCCGTGCACTACGCTTCCCCCCTCACAGGGCTGGTCTTACCATGAGGGGAGCTGAGGCGGTCGCCTCAGGTGCCAGAGTGTGTGTTTTTTGGCCCAAGTGAGGGGCCATGGGGGTGTCATTTGAGCTCCCCGCCTCAGGTGCCAAAATGTGGTGGGCCGGCCCTTCCCTCTCACCCCCGTACACTGTGCACCTGACCTGTCTGGTGTCAGGGGTCACCCAGGGAATTACGGGAAGGAAAAGAGGAACCGGGGCTGGGATGTGGGAGCCCAGACACCCCACCTGCTCTGTGCACGCAGCTCCCGGAGAGAGGGGCACAGAGGAAATGCAGGCGTGGGCGCCAGGAAGAAGGCACCCAGGGCCAGGACTCCCTAAGCCAACCCCAGGACAAAGGGAAGGCCCAGGGGAGCCATTCCAATAGCCTGTCTGCAAAGGCTCCCAGAGAAGGCCCTGTCTGTGCCAACCCAGGATTACACCAAGTCCCCAGACATACACTGGTGTCCATGCAAAGGAGGGAGAAGTCCTACCGTGGCTGCTCCCTGCCAGCCTGCAGCATCCCCAACTGCGGCGCCAGGGCCACAAAGATGCACCACGGGCCTTATGGGCAAGGCTACACACTACACAGGCAGGCGTCCCTGGCACAGCTGGTATCAGGGACTGGCCAGTGCAAGGCAAGTCCCAGAGATGGCTCCAGTGCTAAAAAGAGTGTGTTTATGGAATAAGGTTTAGCGGAGCTGAGTGTGGGCAGGCAGTGCCGGTCTGTGTGCCCGGGGCACTGGGGGTGAAGGGAGAGCTGGGGCAGGCAGTGCCGGTCTGTGTGCCCGGGGCACTGGGGGTGAAGGGAGAGCTGGGGCAGGCAGTGCGGGTCTGTGTGCCCGGGGCACTGGGGGTGAAGGGAGAGCTGGGGCAGGCAGTGCCGGTCTGTGTGCCCGGGGCACTGGTGGTGAAGGGAGAGCTGGGTCAGGCAGTGCGGGTCTGTGTGCCCGGGGCACTGGGGGTGAAGGGAGAGCTGGGGCAGGCAGTGCGGGTCTGTGTGTCCGGGGCACTGGGGGTGAAGGGAGAGCTGGGGCAGGCAGTGCCGGTCTGTGTGCCCGGGGCACTGGGGGTGAAGGGAGAGCTGGGGCAGGCAGTGCCGGTCTGTGTGCCCGGGGCACTGGGGGTGAAGGGAGAGCTGGGGCAGGCAGTGCCGGTCTGTGTGCCCGGGGCACTGGGGGTGAAGGGAGAGCTGGGGCAGGCAGTGCCGGTCTATGTGCCCGGGGCACTGGGGGTGAAGGGAGAGCTGGGGCAGGCAGTGCCGGTCTGTGTGCCCGGGGCACTGGGGGTGTAGGGAGAGCTGGGGCAGGCAGTGCCGGTCTGTGTGCCCGGGGCACTGGGGGTGAAGGGAGAGCTGGGGCAGGCAGTGCCGGTCTGTGTGCCCGGGGCACTGGGGGTGAAGGGAGAGCTGGGGCAGGCAGTGCCGGTCTGTGTGCCCGGGGCACTGGGGGTGAAGGGAGAGCTGGGGCAGGCAGTGCCGGTCTGTGTGCCCGGGGCACTGGGGGTGTAGGGAGAGCTGGGGCAGGCAGTGCCGGTCTGTGTGCCCGGGGCACTGGGGGTGAAGGGAGAGCTGGGGCAGGCAGTGCCGGTCTGTGTGCCCGGGGCACTGGGGGTGTAGGGAGAGCTGGGGCAGGCAGTGCCGGTCTGTGTGCCCGGGGCACTGGGGGTGTAGGGAGAGCTGGGGCAGGCAGTGCGGGTCTGTGTGCCCGGGGCACTGGGGGTGTAGGGAGAGCTGGGGCAGGCAGTGCCGGTCTGTGTGCCCGGGGCACTGGGGGTGAAGGGAGAGCTGGGGCAGGCAGTGCCGGTCTGTGTGCCCGGGGCACTGGGGGTGAAGGGAGAGCTGGGGCAGGCAGTGCCGGTCTGTGTGCCCGGGGCACTGGGGGTGAAGGGAGAGCTGGGGCAGGCAGTGCCGGTCTATGTGCCCGGGGCACTGGGGGTGAAGGGAGAGCTGGGGCAGGCAGTGCCGGTCTGTGTGCCCGGGGCACTGGGGGTGTAGGGAGAGCTGGGGCAGGCAGTGCCGGTCTGTGTGCCCGGGGCACTGGGGGTGAAGGGAGAGCTGGGGCAGGCAGTGCCGGTCTGTGTGCCCGGGGCACTGGGGGTGAAGGGAGAGCTGGGGCAGGCAGTGCCGGTCTGTGTGCCCGGGGCACTGGGGGTGAAGGGAGAGCTGGGGCAGGCAGTGCCGGTCTGTGTGCCCGGGGCACTGGGGGTGTAGGGAGAGCTGGGGCAGGCAGTGCCGGTCTGTGTGCCCGGGGCACTGGGGGTGAAGGGAGAGCTGGGGCAGGCAGTGCCGGTCTGTGTGCCCGGGGCACTGGGGGTGTAGGGAGATCTGGGGCAGGCAGTGCCGGTCTGTGTGCCCGGGGCACTGGGGGTGTAGGGAGAGCTGGGGCAGGCAGTGCCGGTCTGTGTGTCCGGGGCACTGGGGGTGAAGGGAGAGCTGGGGCAGGCAGTGCCGGTCTGTGTGCCCGGGGCAGTGGGGGTGAAGGGAGAGCTGGGGCAAGCAGTGCCGGTCTGTGTGCCCGGGGCACTGGGGGTGAAGGGAGAGCTGGGGCAGGCAGTGCCGGTCTGTGTGCCCGGGGCACTGGGGGTGTAGGGAGAGCTGGGGCAGGCAGTGCGGGTCTGTGTGCCCGGGGCACTGGGGGTGTAGGGAGAGCTGGGGCAGGCAGTGCCGGTCTGTGTGCCCGGGGCACTGGGGGTGAAGGGAGAGCTGGGGCAGGCAGTGCCGGTCTGTGTGCCCGGGGCACTGGGGGTGAAGGGAGAGCTGGGGCAGGCAGTGCCGGTCTGTGTGCCCGGGGCACTGGGGGTGAAGGGAGAGCTGGGGCAGGCAGTGCCGGTCTATGTGCCCGGGGCACTGGGGGTGAAGGGAGAGCTGGGGCAGGCAGTGCCGGTCTGTGTGCCCGGGGCACTGGGGGTGTAGGGAGAGCTGGGGCAGGCAGTGCCGGTCTGTGTGCCCGGGGCACTGGGGGTGAAGGGAGAGCTGGGGCAGGCAGTGCCGGTCTGTGTGCCCGGGGCACTGGGGGTGAAGGGAGAGCTGGGGCAGGCAGTGCCGGTCTGTGTGCCCGGGGCACTGGGGGTGAAGGGAGAGCTGGGGCAGGCAGTGCCGGTCTGTGTGCCCGGGGCACTGGGGGTGTAGGGAGAGCTGGGGCAGGCAGTGCCGGTCTGTGTGCCCGGGGCACTGGGGGTGAAGGGAGAGCTGGGGCAGGCAGTGCCGGTCTGTGTGCCCGGGGCACTGGGGGTGTAGGGAGAGCTGGGGCAGGCAGTGCCGGTCTGTGTGCCCGGGGCACTGGGGGTGTAGGGAGAGCTGGGGCAGGCAGTGCGGGTCTGTGTGCCCGGGGCACTGGGGGTGTAGGGAGAGCTGGGGCAGGCAGTGCCGGTCTGTGTGCCCGGGGCACTGGGGGTGAAGGGAGAGCTGGGGCAGGCAGTGCCGGTCTATGTGCCCGGGGCACTGGGGGTGAAGGGAGAGCTGGGGCAGGCAGTGCCGGTCTGTGTGCCCGGGGCACTGGGGGTGAAGGGAGAGCTGGGGCAGGCAGTGCCGGTCTGTGTGCCCGGGGCACTGGGGGTGAAGGGAGAGCTGGGGCAGGCAGTGCCGGTCTGTGTGCCCGGGGCACTGGGGGTGAAGGGAGAGCTGGGGCAGGCAGTGCGGGTCTGTGTGCCCGGGGCACTGGGGGTGAAGGGAGAGCTGGGGCAGGCAGTGCCGGTCTGTGTGCCCGGGGCACTGGGGGTGAAGGGAGAGCTGGGGCAGGCAGTGCGGGTCTGTGTGCCCGGGGCACTGGGGGTGAAGGGAGAGCTGGGGCAGGCAGTGCCGGTCTGTGTGCCCGGGGCACTGGGGGTGAAGGGAGAGCTGGGGCAGGCAGTGCGGGTCTGTGTGCCCGGGGCACTGGGGGTGAAGGGAGAGCTGGGGCAGGCAGTGCGGGTCTGTGTGCCCGGGGCACTGGGGGTGAAGGGAGAGCTGGGGCAGGCAGTGCGGGTCTGTGTGCCCGGGGCACTGGGGGTGAAGGGAGAGCTGGGGCAGGCAGTGCCGGTCTGTGTGCCCGGGGCACTGGGGGTGTAGGGAGAGCTGGGGCAGGCAGTGCGGGTCTGTGTGCCCGGGGCACTGGGGGTGAAGGGAGAGCTGGGGCAGGCAGTGCCGGTCTGTGTGCCCGGGGCACTGGGGGTGTAGGGAGAGCTGGGGCAGGCAGTGCCGGTCTGTGCTCGGGGCACCAGGAGGACGGGCTGTTATCCTGCTCCTGGGCACACACTGCGTCTCCGCGGCTGCCCGCTGGGCTCAGTTAGTTGCTGCGCCAGGTGTGACACCTGCTCATTTGGCCCAGTCTTGTCAGACGGTTCTGGGGACCCAGCCTGGTGGTATAGCCCCGCGGTGCAGCTGCTCCTCCCCCACTCTACCCACACTGGCACTGCCATCCCCAGGGAACCCCATCACAGCGCCAGGGAGCTGCCCAATCTGAGGGGCACCACTACCCTGGGACCAAACCACTCCAAGGGCTGCCATCTCTGGTCTAGTGCTGAAAATTAAATTAAAAGCGTGACAGGGACAGTTAATTAAAGCAGATTAGTGCGAGACTAATTAGGGACACTGACACTGGAACCATCAAGCTCGGTGATGTTAATTAGCTGTTCATTAATGTCAGCTCCCTGTTCAGTACAGAAATATGAACAGCCTTCCTCCTGGGTTCACACGGCAGAGCGAACAGCCATGTTACGGTCGCCTCCTCCAGGAGCGTGGGCTGGGATCCAGCAGCGACCCCCCCTCCTCCCCGCCGCCCGCCATGGCCCAGCGAGCCCCTGGCCGCTGCTGCCCCCCTTTGTCTCCCACACGAGTGTGGAGCATGGCCGCACGCAGACACATGTGGGTTGCCCCGGCTGGTCAGTGGCCTGACCCTGGGTTTACGCTGGGGCTCTGGGGCGGCAGCCAGGCCTGCGGGCGGATCAGTGCCTGGGACACACTAACCACCCCCCAGGGATGCAGGGAGCTGTCTGGTGTCTGCCGAGACGCAGTGGTGATGGGCATGGAATCCACCAAGCATCCTGCCTTGGGGCCCGGCCTGCCCCCTCTCCAGACTGGTCCCCCAGGAGGGGTTTAGCCTGGGCAGGGCAGGGCGGGCAGCAGGATCAGAGAAAGGCAGCTCCTGGCAGGCCCATGGCGGGTGCGTCAGACGGCAGCTGGCTGGGAGCCAACGCTGCCAGGAGGGGGAAGCCGCTTTCATCCAGCAGCCAGCCCCATCGACAGAGGCACGGTCTGCAGCCTGCTGGCAACGACAACCGGCATCAGTGCGGGCACCCGTCCAGAGCCGCTGCCCTGCCCTCAGCAGAGAAGGCAGCCACGCCAATTGAGTGGCACAGCAAACAAGGCCCCAGTAGCAACTCACACGGCAACGGGCACCCAACTCAGTCACCTGCATTCGCCAGTCCCACTGGGGCACATACTGATCCCGGTCCCAGGGGACAGCACAGAGCCGCGGGGTAACAGGACCCTCAAAAACCTGCAGCACCAGCACCACAGAACCTTTCCCCGCTGGGCCAGACTTCGCCAAGGGGGTCAGTCAGGCCGCACAATGAAACCCAACACAAGAATATGGCAATCGCAGCAATGCCACGGACACTACCACAGCACTGACCACCATTGCATGTCTACACCGGGAACTGTGGTACACAACAGCCCCTCCCAGACACATGCCCCCGATACATCTGAACAACATCTGACAGAGCTCCAGCACACACCTCATTCCAGCCACAGACCCCTGATACACCCCAACAGCATCCGACAGAATTCCAACAACCCCTCTTAGACACAGGCCCTCGATACACCCTAACAGCATCCGACAGAGCTCCAACACACAACACCCCCCCCCCCCCAGACACAGGCCCCCGATACACCCCAACACCATCCGACAGCGCTCCAACACACAACACCCCCCCCAGACACAGGCCCACAATACACCCCAACACCATCCGACAGAGCTCCAACACACAACATCCCCACCCAGACACAGGCCCCCGATACACCCCAACAGCATCCGACAGAGCTCCAACACACAACACCCCCACCCAGACACAGGCCCCCGATACACCCCAACACCATCCGACAGCGCTCCAACACACAACACCCCCCCCAGACACAGGCCCCCGATACACCCCAACACCATCTGACAGCGCTCCAACACACAACACCCCCACCCAGACACAGGCCCCCGATACACCCCAACACCATCCGAAAAAGCTCCAGCAGATAGCATCTATCCAAATATCAGATACTATAGTGTAGTATCACACAAAGCTCACTGATCTATTACTCACACTAATTAGTATCTTCTCAGTATCTTGGGCTTGGTCTATCCTAGAGCTGACTTTGGTACAAATGACATCACTCAGGGGTGAATAATCCATACCCCTAAGTGACGAAAGTTACACCGACCTAAGTGCCGGTGGGGACAGGGCCACGTTTGCGGGAGAGCTTCTCCCGCCACCAGAGCTACTGTGTCTCGCGGAGTTATTACGCCGACCAGAGAGCTCTCTTCTGTTGGCATAGAGCATCTTCACCAGATGCGCCACTGTAGTGCTTCCAGCATAGACTAGCCCTTACTCCTCATGGGGAAAGGTGTTACTCATTGGCCACTATGAGCCCAAGACACCCTGGGAAATCCCCCAGCTTCTGTATACATTGCAAGGTGTGTACATCAGCTCTCTTGGTCCCTGCTTTGGCCCTTACCACTGGCTTTCCCCACACTGCACAGCGCTCAGCTCTCCCCTTACCCCCGACAAGGACGGAAGAGCCTCAGCCAGGAAGGAATCCAGCCACACGAATGCAAAATAGCCAATTTTTCAGCAGGTCATCCCCTAGCTCCCACCTCCTCAGTGCAAACAGCCCTTGAACGTATGCCAGTGAGTGTGTGCTTGCACCACAGCTCACCTGAGCACAACCACAATTCTGATGTATCACAAAGGAGGTTTCTGGTGTGAGCCTGCCGTGCACGTCTGCGTCCCACCACAAAACACCACTTCCCGACAAAAAGCTCCACCACACAGGCCTTCTGAGTACAGCCCTGCTCTACAGAGCTAGAGACAACACGGCACATCCCCCTTTAGCCCCTACTCAGCAAGGCCTTCCGCAAGCAGCGACTGGCATAGGGCAGCAGTCTTCTAAGTTTTTTGGCCGCGGCCCCTTTCTGTGGCGCGGCATCTGCTCACAGCCCCCTGGGGTATGTCCACGGAAATGCCGCCGAACAGAAAGCTTCCGCTTTCTGTGGCATGTCGGCGGTACAAAAATAGATCACTGCTGAGTTCGGCAGTCTCCCGGGCGGGATTGGCAGTGGGGCTGGGGTCTCGCTGTCACGGAGTGCCCGGGGCGATGCTCTGGAACTTGCTCCCTATGAAGCCAGTCAGGACTCCGGGGGAAGCGTCCCCTCTCCGTACACAGCCTGTCTCCAAGGCTAGGAGCTTCACAGGTTCCCGCTTCCACCTTCCTGGGTCTGACCTCGGAGCATTCAGCACCTTCTGCCCCTCCGTGCACTTCCCCCAGCGAGCCCACCCCGGGTGGGGTCCTGGGGGAGCCTGTGGATTCTGCACCCCAAATCCACAGTCAGACGTGACTCTCAGCCAGCCAGTAAAATAGAGGTTTATTAGTCGACAGGTACATGGTCTAACACCGAGCTTGTAGGTACCCGAACCCCTCAGCTGTATCTATTTTGGGGGCCAGACCCTGTCAGGGCCTCCCTGGACTCTCCCCAGCCAGCTGCAGACTCCAAAGTGCCTCTCCACAGCCACAGCCCTGCTTCCCTTTGTCTCTCCTTCCCCAGGCAGGTCAGGTGACCTCCCTTCCCCCCCTGGGGTCAAGTTACAGCTTCAGGTACGGCCACATTCACACAATAGCCAGAGGAACAGAGCATTCCTACTCCATCACACTCGCGCACCACCCATTTTGAAGACAACTGCCATAGGGGACAGGTTTCAGAGTAGCACCCTGTTAGTCTGTGTCAGCAAAAAGAACAAGAAGTCCTTGTGGCACATTAGAGACTAACACATTTATTTGAGCAGAAGCAGCAGATGAAGTGGGCTGTAGCTGGCACTGGGAACTCATCCAACAGCCAGTGAGGTAGACCGAGGTTTCCCTGGCAGGCTGTGGAGCGAGGACTCTGTACGTTCATGGTGCGTACTGGTGAGGGTCGGAAGCTAAGTGAAGACAGGGAGAGATCTGACTCGGTGGCTCGTCCTGCCCCCAGAGCATATTTAGGGCTTTCAGAAGGAAACAAAACTTACTTTTCTTAACACTAATCAATTTATAGCAATCAACATAAAACCCATTAGGAGCTGTTCCCCACTGGCGTTTCAAAGAGACTTTTGACCCCGCGAGGCACTGAGCTGATTGATTAGAAATTCCTGACACTAATGTGTGTCTGAGAAGGGTCCAGTGTAGCTTTAATTGCTCTCTCCTGGGACAGTGATTGCATGTCCACATCTGTCAGCCGCACTCTGCATGTAGGGGAGGAGAATTCATGAGCAAGACTGAGTTGCATGGCACAGCTGGGGAGGAGGCAGAATCTGCTGGCTTAAACAACCTCTGGAAATCCTCCAGGGCAAATTATTTCCATGATCCCTTTTTCCTTGGGCAAAAAGCTTTAATGCATCAAGAAATAAAACCCGCCATGCTATGGAATGGAGGCAGCTGGGTAGAACAGCGGTTCAGAGAATCACAGAATCTCAGGGCTGGAAGGGACCTCAACAGGTTCTAGTCCAACCCCCTGCTCGAAGCAGGACCAATCCCCAATTAAACTGTGGGTTGCAGCCCCAAAGTGGGTTGTGAGTTTGTTTTAATGGGGTCGCCAGGGCTGGACTCCCTGCTACCCGGGAGCCAGAGTTCACCGCCTAGAGCTGAAGCCAATAACTTAGCTTCGCTTGGCCCCTCATGGCATAGGGCCCCGGGCAATTGCCCTGCTTATTGCCCCCTGACGCCAGCCCGATGCTAGACTCTAGAATCTAGAGTAACACGGGGCACTGGGGTTGAGTCGTGATTTTTGTTGTTGAAAGTGGATCACACTGCAATGAAATTTGAGAACAGGGCTGGGGCCCAGGACTCCTGGGTTCTGTTCTGGGCTCTGCCATTGACTCCTTGAATTCACCAAGGGCAAATCATGCCTCACTAACCTAATTGCCTTCTACGATGAGATAACTGGCTCTGTGGATGAGAGGAAAGCAGTGGATGTGTTGTTCCTTGACTTTAGCAAAGCTTTTGATACGGTCTCCCACAGTATTCTTGCCAGCAAGTTAAAGAAGTATGGGCTAGACGAATGGACCATAAGGTGGATAGAAAGCTGGCTGGATCGTCGGGCTCAACAGGTAGTGATCAATGGCTCCATGTCTAGTTGGCAGCCAGTATCAAGCGGAGTGCGCCAAGGGTCGGTCCTGGGGCCGGTTTTATTCAATATTTTTATCAATGATCTGGAGGACGGTGTGGACTGCACCCTCAGCAAGTTTGCAGATGACACTAAACTGGGAGGAGTGGTAGATACAGTGGAGGGTAGGGATAGGATACAGAGGGACCTAGACAAATTAGAGGATTGGGCCAAAAGAAATCTGATGAGGTTCAACAAGGAGAAGTGCAGAGTCCTGCACTCAGGACAGAAGAATCCCATGCACTGCTACAGACTAGGGACCGAATGGCTAGGCAGCAGTTCTGCAGAAAAGGACCTAGGGGTTACAGTGGATGAGAAGCTGGATATGAGTCAACAGTGTGTCCTTGTTGCAAAGAAGGCTAAAGGCATTTTGGGCTGTATAAGTAGGGGCATTGCCAGCAGATCGAGGGACGTGATCATTCCCCTCTATTCGACATTGGTGAGGCCTCATCTGGAGTACTGTGTCCAGTTTTGGGGCCCACACTACAAGAAGGATGTGGAAAAATTGGAAAGAGTCCAGAGAAGGGCAACAAAAATGATTAGGGGCCTGGAGCGCATGAATTATGAAGAGAGGCTGAGAGAACTGGGATTGTTTAGTCTACAGAAGAGAAGACTGAGGGGAGATTTGACAGCTGCTTTCAACTACCTGAAAGGGGCTTCTAAAGAGGATGGATCTAGACTGTTCTCAGTGGTAGCAGATGACAGAACAAGGAGTAATGGTCTCAAGTTGCAGTGGGGAAGGTTTAGGTTGGATATTAGGAAACACTTTTTCCCTAGGAGGGTGGTGAAACACTGGAATGGGTTACCTAGGGAGGTGGTAGAATCTCCTTCCTTAGAGGTTTTTTAAGGTCAGGCTTAACAACACCCTGGTTGGGATGATTTAGTTGGGGATTGGTCCTGCTTTGAGCAGGGGGTTGGACTAGATACCTCCAGAGGTCCCTTCCAAACCTAATATTCTATGATTCTATGATTCCTTGGGAACCTCAGGCAAAACACTACCCCGCTCAGTGCCTCGGTTTACCTCACATTAAAAAAAACACGGTTATGCCCTGGCTGGCGGTTGATTGATGTTGCGCAGCCTGCATGTTATCTATTGGTTTGCCATGCCTGGGTGCCCATCCTTTTGCATGTTTCACCAGCAGGGGAGTGCCTTGGCCACTCAGCCCGTCATGTAAGTTACATAACATGGTGTTGATTTCACCTGCCCTCATCTTGCTGAGAGAGAAGGGGCAGAGGTCCCAGCATGCAATGCAGCATGACTGCTCTGATGCTGCGACCTGTGCTCCCGGTGGGCTCAGAAACAAGATGCAGATCAGCATGGGCAGCGCTTGTGAGCTTTATAGGCTGCCTGACGCTCCCCAGGCTGCATTTGGACTGCGACATAAAAGCAAAGTCAGGAGGAGAAGGCAATGGGTTTTGCTCATGGCTGGGCTACAGGAGTATCTCACAAGGAGATCCCAACTCTTGCCATACACCACAAGCTTGCGATGCTAACTCCGTTCGTGTGCCTCTCTGTTTGGATGCTGACGTGACCCAGAGCCAGAGCCTTCATGCTCCACAAACACAGTTAAAGACCACGTCCAGGGAGATTACGTGAGGTGCCCATGGTCACACAGGCAGTTTGTGGCAGAGCTAAGCGTTGAACACATGAATCTCTGAGTGCCAGGCCAGCACCTTAGCCACAAAACTACCTTCACCCTCTGGGGCTCCCGGGGAGCACACTGTGGCCCTTCGGGCAACAAACTAGCTACTCCCATGTTGAGTTCAGAACTAAGGGACTCGGTGAGGAGACAGAGACTCACACTGCACACATGGACTCACTGCTGTGAGCAACACGACTGGCAGAAGAATCAGTCTCTGAGAAAGCCACGTGACGTGCCCACCTGATGAGGAGTGTCTGGGAAGGACGGACAGACCCCTCTCCTAGTATCTGAGAAGTGCTTCCCAAACGGCTGGGCTCTGCCAGGACGGCCCCTCCACCATCCATCATGTGGCGAGGCTGCAGTTTGGGTCATAGAAATGTGCAGGAAACACCCTGCAGGTATTAGCCCATTTTACTGACATGTTCAGAGAATCAACAATGGGTCCCTATAAAGGGAATGCAGGGGGATTGCTATAGAGCAGGGACTCAAGCTCTCCTTCTACATGGCCCCATCTTCAGTGCACCTCCCCGCATCTGGCCATAAAGGGAGGGCACTTCATTGCTCTCAGGTTGAGAACACACAGTGGATATTTGCTCTCACTGCTTGACTTGAGCAGAGACTCTCCTTCCAAAGGGCTTTCCCAGAGCAGAAAGCAGAGCTCTCCCTGGCGCCTCTTGGGAAGGGCTGCAGCTCAAACGTGGGAGAGGCTTCCTATCGGGGCAGGATGCTGCAGGACTTTCGTTCCAGCCGAAGAGCCCTTGCACCCACTCCGTGTGGCTGGGATTGCATGTTACCCGGGGGATGAGCAGGCCGTGATATTTAGCATTACAAACCCTATTTGTGGTACCCATTCTCTTTAGCAAATGTGAAGGGCACATGTGCGTGTGAGTGGAGGAGGTGTCTTGTTTTGGGTTATTCCCAAAGGGAAACTGTAGAGAAGCTGCATAATCCTCACCCACCAACACTCCAGCAGCAGATGCCTCACCCTGAGCAGCGCACACATGCCTGGCGTGGGCATTGCGGTACAGACGGCTCTCAGCTGCTGCCACCGCAACTCCGCGGAAGTGGACGGGGGCCCGGGATGGCAGCATGTCCCTGAGAGCAGCAGTGGCCCCTTTTTGTTACAGATCATTCTTCTGCATCATGAGCGTGTTTCCCGAGGAATAACCCAGTTTAGAAAAGCTGCTCAGAAGCTACTCAGTGAAGGCTGGGTGGCAGGGTCAGGAGACGGAACGGGGCAAGGGGGTTGAGTGTGGGGCAGGAAGGTGCAGGGAGAAAGTTCAGCGGGGGGCAACGAAAATGATGAGGGGGCTGGGGCACATGACTTACAAGGAGAGGCTGAGGGAACTGGGCTCGTTTAGAAGAACGAGGGGGGATTTGATAGCAGCCTGAAGGGGGGGTTCCAAAGAGGATGGATCTAGACTGTTCGCAGTGGTACCAGATGACAGAACAAGGAGTAATGGTCTCAAGTTGCAGTGGGGGAGGTTTAGGTTGGGTATTAGGAAAAACTATTTCCCTAGGGAGGGTGGTGAAGCACTGGAATGGGTTCCCTAGGGAGGGGGTGAAGCACTGGAATGGGTTCCCTAGGGAGGGGGTGAAGCTCTGGAATGGGTTCCCTAGGGAGGGGGTGAAGCACTGGAATGGGTTCCCTAGGGAGGGGGTGGAATCTCCTTCCTTAGAGGTTTTTAAGGCCTGGCTGGACAAAGCCCTGGCTGGGATGATTTAGTTGGGGGTTGGTCCTGCCTGGGGTCCCTTCCAACCCCGAGATTCTCTGATTCTCTGAGGGGTGGCTGGAAGGCTGAGGAGCAGCGGGGAGGTAGAGGGAGGCAGGGAGGGGCAGGCCATGCAGCAGCAGGAGCGGGGCTCCCCTATGAGACTGGCTGGCTTCCCTGTGGCCTCAGCCCATGTCCCAGCAGAGCAGACCCCACTCCCAGGGTTCTCAGGCAGGGTCAACTAGCTTTTACTTTAACAGATTAAAGTAACTAATCTAGTTAATGAAAGCAAATCAGCCTGAACGAGCCTCTCTCATCTCCACGGGGGCAGCAGGTCGCAGGGGAGCCGAGCTCTCCATTGCTATTAGATGCCTTTAGCTCCCAGCAAGGACTCAAGCACTGAGCTAAGTCTCCGTTGCTGAGGCAACCTCACAGCTCTTGGCCTGGCCTTTCACCTCCAGATCAGGCACGCGAGGCAAACAGCTGGTGCCAGTCTGCACCCAGCACTCGGCAGAAGCTGGCGGCTTCCGTTCTGGACACGTCCAAGAGGAAATTAGCCAGGTCCGTCATGCCTGCCAGAGTCGTGGCCCAGGGCTGGGGACACCCTGCCTGGAGGCCAAGCAGAACTGATCCAGGGCAGCAGGGACACTTGGTCAAATATTCAGAGCGGGAGAGCCTGAGGCGGGAGGGAATCATGCTCTGGCGGGAGGGTGTCTACAGCCTCACTAGGAGGAGCAGGGCAGTTGGTGTGCAAGAAGCATAGGAACATCTGCACCACCTTCTGTTGAAGAGCAACCCTGAGCCCCTGCTCACACCCCATGGCAGGTCAGCCTCGCTACCTCCCCCCTCCACCCCCACGGCACAGGCCTGGGACAAGCGGCAGGGAGGATTTGCAACATTTTCAGAAGTGACCATTGAATTTGGGGGACTCAATGGAGGTGTGCGGGAGCCCGAGTCGCCCACAGGGCCCGACTGTCGGGCGTGTGAGGGCCTGACTCGCTCACAGGGCCCGACTGTCAAGCGCGCGGGGGCCCACAGGGCCCGACTGTCAGGTGCGTGGGGGGCCCAACTCGCCCACAGGGTCCAGTGTTGGGAGCACGGGGGCCCGACTCGCCCACAGGGCCCGACTGTAGGGTGTGTGGAGGCCCGACTTGCCCACAGGGCCCGACTGTAGGGTGCGCGGAGGCCCGACTTGCCCACAGGGCCCAACTGTAGGGTGTGTGGAGGCCCGACTTGCCCACAGGGCCCGACTGTAGGGTGTGTGGAGGCCCGACTCGCCCACAGGGCCCGACTGTAGGGTGTGTGGAGGCCCGACTTGCCCACAGGGCCCGACTGTAGGGTGCGCGGAGGCCCGACTTGCCCACAGGGCCCGACTTGCCCACAGGGCTTGACTGACAGTAGCAGCAGCGCCTGAGTCATACATTCATAGATTCCAAGGCCAGAAGGGACTGTCCATTGTCTGATCTCCTGTAAATCACAGGATTTCTCCAAAATAATTTCTAGAGACGATCTTCAAGAAAAACAGTCACTGGTGATTGAACAATTGTCACTGAAGGACATTCCACCATGACCCTGGGTAAATTGTTCCAAAGGTTAATTACTCTCATCATTAAAAATATTAAACCTTATTTCCAGTCTGAATGTGTCTGGCTTCAACTTCCAGCCCTTGGATCATGTCAGACCTTCCTCTGCTAGACTGGAGAGTCTGTTATTAAATACACTCATAGACTTGAGGTCAGAAGGGACCACCACGAGGATCATCTAATCTCACCTTCTGCACATCGCAGACCACAGAACCTCACCCACCCACTCCTGTGGCAGACCCCTGAACTCTGGCTGAGTTACTGAAGTCCTCAAACCACGGTTTAAAGACTTCAATTTACAGAGAATCCACCATTTACACTCATTTAAACCTGCAAGTGACCCATGATCCATGCTGCAGAGAAAGGCAAAAAAAACCAACCAACCAACCAAAAAAAACCCCAGGGTCTCTGGGGAAAATACCTTCCCAACTCCAAATATGGAGACCAGTTAGACCCTGAGCATGTGGACAAGACTCGTCAGGCAGATACCTGGGAAAGAATTCTCTGTAGTAACTCAGAGTCCTTCCCATCTAGTGCCTCATCTTCAGCCTTTAGGGATTTTTGCTACTGGAAGTCGCCGATGGGCTACATTCCATCATAGGCGACAAAGAGTCTTGTAGCACCTTATAGACTAACAGATTTTAGGGATCATGAGCTTTCGTGGGCTAAGACCCACTTCATCTGATGAATTCCATCATAGTAATCTCATCATACTATCCCCACCACAAACTTATCATGCTCAGTCTTGAAGCGAGTTAGGTTTTTTTGTCCCCTCTACTCCCCTTGGGAGGCTGTTCAAAACCTTCACTCAGATGGTTAGAAACCTTTGTCCAATTTCCAGCTGAACATGTTGATGGCCAGTTTGTATCCATTTGTTCTCATTTCGACATTGGTGCTTAACTTAAATAACTCTTCTCCCTCCCTGGTATTTGTCCTTCTGATGTATTTATAGAGAGCAATCAGAGCTTGTGACTGAGTGGGAATACTGTGTGGGTGCCTCAGTTTCCCCTGTGCATTTCTTGAGTGTGTATGTAGTGCCCATCTTTAAAAAAGGGAAGAAGGAGGATCCAGAGAACTACAGGCCAGTCAGCCTCACCTCAGTGCCTGGAAAAATCAATGGAGGAGGTCCTCAAGGAATCAATCCTGAAGCACTTAGAGGGGAGGAAAGTGATCAGGAACAGTCAGCATGGATTCACCAAGGGCAAATCATGCCTCACTAACCTAATTGCCTTCTACGATGAGATAACTGGCTCTGTGGCTGAGGGGAAAGCAGTGGATGTGTTGTTCCTTGACTTTAGCAAAGCTTTTGATACGGTCTCCCACAGTATTCTTGCCAGCAAGTTAAAGAAGTATGGGCTGGATGAATGGACCATAAGGTGGATAGAAAGCTGGCTGGATCGTCGGGCTCAACAGGTAGTGATCAATGGCTCCATGTCTAGTCTGCAGCCGGTATCAAGCGGAGTGCCCCAAGGGTCAGTCCTGGGGCCGGTTTTATTCAATATCTTGATCAATGATCTGGAGGATGGTGTGGACTGCACCCTCAGCAAGTTTGCAGATGACACTAAACTGGGAGGAGTGGTAGATACACTGGAGGGCAGGGATAGGATCCAGAGGGACCTAGACAAATTAGAGGACTGGGCCAAAAGAAACTTGATGAGGTTCAACAAGGAGAAGTGCAGAGTCCTGCACTTAGGACGGAAGAATCCCATGCACTGCTACAGACTAGGGACCGAATGGCTAGGCAGCAGTTCTGCAGAAAAGGAACCTAGGGGTTACAGTGGATGAGAAGCTGGATATGAGTCAACAGTGTGCCCTTGTTGCCAAGAAGACTAATGGCATTTTGGGCTGTATAAGTAGGGGCATTGCCAGCAGATCGAGGGACGTGGTCGTCCCTCTCTATTCGACATTGGTGAGGGCTCATCTGGAGTACTGTGTCCAGTTTTGGGACCCACACTACAAGAAGGATGTGGAAAAATTGGAAAGAGTCCAAAGAAGGGCAACAAAAATGATTAGGGACCTGGAGCGCATGAATTATGAGGAGAGG
This sequence comes from Sternotherus odoratus, assembly GCA_032164245.1. Taxonomy (NCBI): domain Eukaryota; kingdom Metazoa; phylum Chordata; order Testudines; family Kinosternidae; genus Sternotherus; species Sternotherus odoratus. Next base: position 15,999,588 of record JAVMKO010000018.1, on the reverse strand, counting down.
CTGAGAGAACTGGGATTGTTTAGTCTACAGAAGAGAAGACTGAGGGGAGATTTGATAGCTGCTTTCAACTACCTGAAAGGGGGTTCTAAAGAGGATGGATCTAGACTGTTCTCAGTGGTACCAGATGACAGAACAAGGAGTAATGGTCTCAAGTTGCAGTTGGAAAGGTTTATATTGGATATTAGGAAAAACTTTTTCCCTAGGAGGGTGGTGAAGCACTGGAATGGGTTTCCTAGGAAGGTGGTAGAATCACCTTCCTTAGAAGTTTTTAAGGTCAGGCTTGACAAAGCCCTGGCTGGGATGATTTAGTTGGGGATTGGTCCTGCTTTGAGCAGTGGGTTGGACTAGATACCTCCAGAGGTCCCTTCCAACCCTGAGATTCTATAATTCTATGTGGAGGGATAAGGGTGTGTAGTTGGTGCAAAACAAAGGACCAGTGGGAAGTAAGTAGCCTACCCCTGTCTCCTGGGCCCTTTCCCCCTCTCAAGGTGTCAGTTAGCTGGAAGGTGAAAACAAAAAGGTCAGCTGACCTCCTGGCCCAGGAAAGAGACAAAGGAAAGAAGGGGAAGGACTAGAGAGTGGGTTTCAGTCTGGTTCTGGGTGGGAAGAGGCAGAGAGCTACAGGCAGGCTTGCCTGGCTCTCTGGCCCCCCAAATGGACCCTGCGGAGGTGTTGCGTTCGCTCTACCTAAAAGCTTTGTCTTAGATCACCTGTCATCTAATAAACCTCTGTTTTACTGGCTGGCTGAGAGTCACGTCTGACTGTGGAGTTGGGGTGCAGGACACAGGGGCTCCTCCAGGACCCCGCCTGGGCGGGCTCGCTGGGGGAAGCACACGGAGGGGCAGAAGGTGCTGAATGCTCCGAGGTCGGACCCAGGAAGGTGGAAGCTGGAACCTGTGAAGATTCTAGCCTTGGAGACAGGCTGTTCACAGAGAGGAAGCTTCCCCCCAGAGTCCTGACTGGCTTCATAGGGAGCAGTTCCAGAGCATCGCCCCAGGCGCTCCGTGACAGAGCTCGCCTCAGCCTTCGTTCTGTGAGGCTAAACAAGCCAAACTCTTTGAATGTCCTTTCATAAGGTAGGTTTTCCATTCCTCGGATCATCCTAGTAGCTCTTCTCTGCACCTGTTCCAGTTTGAATTCATCCTTCTTAAACATGGGAGACCAGAACCGCTTAGTCATCCTGTGATCAACCAATACACTCAGCTCTTTTTCCTCCTCTGTCGCTTCCAGTGGGTAAGTCCCCAGTTTATAGCAAAAAGTCTTGTGTTAGTCCCTAAATGCACTATTTAATTTGCACTATTTAATTTGCACTATTTAATTTGCACTATTTAATTTGCACTATTTAATTTGCACTATTTAATTTGCACTATTTAATTTGCACTATTAAATTTCACCCCATTTCCATTACTCCAATTAACAAGGCCATCCAGCTCTTCTTGCAGGATGTTCCAGTCCTCCTCCATATTGACAATATCTCCCATCTTTGTGTCATCCACAAATTTGATTAGCATCCCCCCCTCTGACTTTTGTGCTAAGGTCACTAATAACATTGTTATATAAGACTGGTTCCAAGACCAACCCCTCAGGACCTCCATTAGTAACCTCCCTCCTGCCTGACAGTTCCCCTTTCAGTATGACCTGTTGTAGTCTCTGCTTAACCTCTGGGCATCAAATAAAGTGCTCTTATTTCCCCATGATCATTCACATTTTTCTGATAAAATTCTTCCTCCCGGATGATTTGGCTCATAATTGTTTTCAGCTCTGTGAAACACCCCCACCTACACCCCCACCCACGCTCTGTACCTGTGATATATATACCATTGTGCCTAAGCTACCAGGAACTTTTAGTTCTGTGATCAGTTCCTCTATCACTGCCAAGACAAGTTCTGATATAGGACTCCCCCGTGTTGGCTGCACAATGTTTTGAGTTTGGAAACTGCCATCTATACTATTTAGAAACGACACAGGATGTTTTGGTACTGCCAGCAGGAGACCTCCAACACACGTCTCCCAGCAGGAGACCTCCAACACACGTCTCCCAGCAGGAGTCCTCCAACACACGTCTCCCAGACTGAAGTCCTCCATGATCACACAGCTTTTTTCCTACAGCTCATAGGGCTTGACAGGGCTCAACTGTCAGGTGTGTCCGGGTCGGAGTCACTGACAGAACCTTCATTTCTGGGGCACGGGGACACTAAGAGAGCCCTCTTGTCAGAGGTACCGGTGCCTGAATCACTGTCAGGGCCCAACTGTCATGAGTGCTTTGCGCTCCCTGTTACAAGTCTGCTGCAGAGCCAATAACACAGCCCAAAACCTCCCGCCCCTCCAGAGCTGAGCCTCAGCACAATACTTGCTTCTCTTCCCCACCCCGAAGGAGCTAGAGAACCCCTGAGAAGAGGGACAATGCTGGGGCTTTGGCCAGCACAGAGGGAGCTCCCATCTCCACCTCGAGGAGAGGTCATGGCAGCTTCCTGTGGCGGAACTGCTAGTTCCTTTACTTGTGCAGCAGCCTAATCTTCTGTGGTCCCCCGGGTGGGTCTGGCAGGCGCTGGGGTTCCCACTAACAGGCACTGAGGTTTTTATTGATTTACGGAAATTCATTTCCTAACCAGCCGTCTCTGGTCACTGGCCAAGTTTTCATACCTGAGCTTCCACCTCTGCCATCAGGTAAATATTAAAGAGCCCTCACAGAGGGCAGGAACCGGGGAGGGGGGACCCAGCCTGACACCCACATTTTAACCTCTGACCCGCATTAGCTTAGAGGGTGGACTACTGAGCTGTAAAATGGTTATGTCCTGCTTTCCTGGCACACTCTGGGGATTTCAGCGGTCCAGAGCTGTTCTGTGTTCAGTGCACTGCAGACTGTTACAGGAGAGATGCACAGACTGTGCTCTCCTCCTGGAGATTTTCTCTTTGTTCCTCCTCGTTTTGTTGTTCTCTACGTGAAGACGGAGTTTATTCTGACGGCAAGTGTCTGTGTGACCTTTGTCTGTGGAAGCACAATCCCAGTCATGTCCTGCTCCAGTGGCCATTTGAAGCACAAGCAGGAGAAGGGGCTTCTTTAATGTTGGAGCAGGAGCTGGGAGACCGGGAAGGGGAGGTGCCCATCTGCTCCCTGTCCCCTGGCTGGATTAGCAAACAGCACTCCGCTAATAGCGTACCGGTCTGGAATCAGCCCAGCTCTCGCTGGGCATCCACCCACTGAGCATTAGCACAGAGCATGCCAAGCATGAGAGGCCAGGCATATGGAGCACCACAGGCAGGATGACTGCAAGACCTGCACTCCTGACAGCCCACTCCCCAGTGGCTGGTGCAAGCTGCTCTCTGGGAGTCTGTGGGCCGCTAGGGGACTTTCTCACACAAGGCCTTGCAGCCAGGAGGTAGTTCATTGAGTGCAGCTCGAGGGAGAGGTGCAGGGCGGCTGTCTGCCCCTCTGCAGCCCCCTTCCCACTCCCCACTGCATCCCGGAGCGTGCTGAGGACCAACCTAGTCCCGGGCACGAGCCCGAAAGCTGGGCTGCCAAGAAGCATGATCCTCATGGCCACTGGGCAGCAGGGTGTTAGCGCAGCACCATTCCACTGACTTCACCAGCAAGCGTCTCCTGGTGCCAGGTCAGCCACTGGCATGAAGGGGCAGAAGGCAGGACGGGAGCCATAGTCCCCCAGACACTGGCAGAGGTGGGTGCAGGGCAGGACAGGCTCTCATTGCCCTGGACCGTGTTCCCATCACTAGGAGGCGCTATGCTGTGGGGGGGAGGGGACGGGGGGACTTGGCAGGCAGCAGCCATATGGACGGATGCAGGACATTGCTGTGCTGACCTCTGGCCTTTCATTAGCCCCCAATGCCATAAGAAATAAACAGCCTTCCCAGGCCATGGAGACGTCAGTCCCGTCTGCACCCGCCTGGTGTGAGCCCCAGCCCTCCGGGGCATCTTTCGTGGGGGCAGGGGTCGCAGCCAGCACACCTGGCAAACTTTGCAACTTGGCAGCCACACCAGAGGGACCAGCCACCCAAAGCTGTTTCCATAGCAACGGGCTAGAAGCCCACAGCAGGGCTCTTGAAGCACATTCATAAAGCATCACGCTCTGCTCAGACAGGCTGGGGCTGTGCTCATGGGGAGGCTGAGCGGCACGCCCCCAAAGTCTACTTGGAAAGGGCTAGGCTGGGACCATGGGGGGGGGGGGGGGTGTCCCTGGCCTCGCTGCCTCAGCTGAGATGGAGGGAAGTGCGCGTGTACGTCCAAGAGACCCCGAGCACTCGGGCACAGAGGAGTCGGTCTCACTCGGGGCTGCTCGGGGCTACGTCCTAGCAAACACATCCCACGCATCCCCAGGCTCCTGTATAGATCCTGTACTGTATGCACCCACGGCACGCTGTTCACACCCAGCCATACTGCCTACATCAACTCCACGTTATACACCCCCATCCCAACCACCCCTTGTCACGGAGTGCCCGGGCGATGGTCTGGAACTTGCTCCCTAAGAAGCCAGACAGGACTTCGGGTGAAGTGTCCCCTCTCCGTACACAGCCTGTTTACAAGGCTAGGAGCTTCACAGGTACCCACTTCCACCTTCCTGGGTCTGACCTCGGAGCATTCAGCACCTTCTGCCCCTCCGTGTGCTTCCCCCAGCGAGCCCACCTGGGCGAGGTCCTGGGGGAGCCCGTGGATTCTGCACCCCAAATCCACAGTCAAACGTGACTCTCAGCCAGCCAGTAAAACAGAGGTTTATTAGATGACCTCTGCCTGGTCTAACACAGACCATACAGCGAGACTGAGCCCTCAGCTGGATCCATTCTGGGGCCAGAGAGCTTGCCTGGAGCTCCCTGCCTCTTCTCTGCCTGCCTCCAGCTAGCTGCAGACTCCAAACTGAAACTCCCTCTCTCCAGCGCCCCTCCCCCCCCCCCAGCCAGGTCAGGTGACCTCCCTCCCCCACTTGGAGTCAGATTACAGCTTCAGGTATGGACACCTGCAGAGGCTCTGCTTTGCATCAGCTACACATCCTTATCCCTTCACATAGACGCTCAAGAAATGCATTGGGGAAAGTGAGGCACACACACTATTCCTACTCCGTCACACCCCTTCATACATTCAAACCTCTTCAACTTATCCCAGGACACAGCAGACACTACCCCACAGATTGACACCGATTCACACGCACACTCAGCTGTGCCGTACACTCCCAACCCAAAATATCCTTCCCATCCTCTTTCTGCACACACTCCACACACCGTCCTTCTCTCTAGGCACAAGATCGTGCCAACCGAGCTCAGTCGTCGGGAGCGCAGGGGCTAGGCCAACCTGGGTGCTCAGACTCAGCTGCCAATCACCCAGGTTAACTCTGCAGTGAAAACAGACCCATTGTGTGTCTAGGTAGATCAGAGATCCATGCTGGGTATCGGAGCTGCTTTAGCTCGTCTTCCCCACTTCTCCAGCTGGCCTGCAAATCCTTCTGTGGAATAAGAAACCACCTTGAAGCAGAGCGAAGATGGCCACAGACAGGCTGGTTAAGAGCAAATAGCTCCTGGGCTTCCCATCTGTGGGGTCTGTTTCCCCTCGTACAGTGATTAGTGCTCACCAGGGACTCATGGCTGCAAAATGAATATGAGACGGAGCAGGGTCAGCTTTTTAGGAGTTCGGAAAGGATCTCGGCTCCCCGGAGGCCAAGCGCTGAGCTCTTCCAGTTCAAACCTCTGCAATGAATTTAACAACCCAACGCTTCAAAGACCTGGCTGCTGAGAACTCCGGCCTCGATTTCTCCCCGAGGAAACCATTAGCACCTGAAAGTGGGGGAGCCACAGCCTTGGACGGAGCATCTGGAGTTGGACACTCCACTGCAGAGCCACACTGGAGCATTATGAAACTCGGGGCTGAGACACAGGCACATATTTTTGGAAACAATATCCCACACGGCTGCAACGGCTCCTGCTTGATCTCACGCCAGGGCTGCTTGGTTTGGAAGGTTTGGTCGAGCTCCACTTGGCTGCCTCGGGGTTATTTGAGCACAGAAATCGGGGTTTACTGGTTACAGGAGGTGTCAGGTTTTTCCAAGAGGGGTTGGATGGCTCCAGAGCGCAGCCTTAGCGTGCCGGGTACCGGGCCTGCAGCCTGGTTACACACCCCGCGCGGAGGTCGTGCCCAGAACGTCCCTCCCATCCCTCCTCCCTCCCCCCTGCTCCAGCCGGCCCCTCACACAACCTCACCGCCCGTGAGGCAAGAACCTTCTCCTCTGCAGCAATGGAGTCTCCCTGGCTCTTGCATGCTCCGTCGCCCGTCCTATCTCGCAGCTCTTCCCCCTCGGTCCGCACTGGGGACCTGCTGGGACCCTCTGCTGCCATTTGCTATTTAATGCTGTTGAGGGCTAGAGAGAAGCTCAGGCTGTTCTGGGTTTCACGGGACAGTGGGGATAATCTCCCCTCTGCACGTCCCAAATGGGAGGCTCGCCCGCCCCTCCTTTCCCTCTGCCGTAATGCCGACAATAAAGAAACCTCTGTGTGTCTCCAGGGAAGCGGGACTCGCAGAGGGGCACAAAGCCTCCTGCAGCTGTGTGTTTGCAAACAACCCGGCTGAGCTGTGAAGAGGGGCTGAAAGCAGTAATTGTCTTTAATTAAAGGAGGTTGGAGGCATCTCAGGCTTTGACAAAAGATTTTCCGGCCTGCTAGCAGCTCCAGCACTCAGCTCTGCCGCAGCCGCAAAACAGACCTTCCCTCGGCGGGCCTGACGGTTCAGTGGCCGAACGTTCGAGAGAGGGAGGGGGACTTGGCGCCAGGGTACCCAGAGGGCACCACGGCTCCTATGCCAGGGCACTCAGAAGCCATGAGAGCAGCTGGGAGGAACTTCCACCCTGCCTGGGCCTCTAGCAAGTGAGCTCATCACAAAATAAGATAGAATGGTGACCCCAGAATGTCCACCCATCCGAGGGAATGGGACCAGGGAATCCGTGTCTCTGTCCATACAGGGCCCAGCTCCAGAGACAGGAGCCATGCACCGGCCCCTTCCACTCCTCTCAGGAGGATGAAGTGGGACAGAAGTGTCCCTGGAGCATTTCCATTCCCATCTCTCCACCCTCCCCCACCCCGCCCTGTCTGGGACAAGGCTCACCGCCCCGCACTGCCCCCCCCCCCCCCATGGCTCATACAGATACTGCCAGTCTCAGCGATGAGCTCAGCCCGCTGAGGGATGCAATACCCTGAGGCAGCTCACTGCCAGGAGTCCGTAGGCATCAGCAAGCAGCAGGAGCAGAAAGGACCTGCTGCCATGCCCAGAGCCGGGCAGAGACCCCTGCTGTGACTTGCGGCCCAGGACAAGAGGCACTTTGAGTCTCAGGTCTGGTTTACTCTACAGACCGGAAAAATCCACACCCTGAGGGACAGAATTATGCCGACCGAACCGCTGGCGTAGAGTGTCTACATTAAAGGGCTACAGCGGCGCAGCATGTTAAGGGCAGACATGCCCTCAGTGACAGCATGTGGAGTTCAATGCTCACGTCCATGACCATAAGCTGGGCTCGCTGAGGGGCAAACTCCAGCCCCCACTGCGGCTGCAGAGGCCTCCTTGGCAGGAAATCAGTGAGGTTCCATTGCACAAAGGGGGTGCTGGACACTGGGGCCTCCCTCTGGGGCACGGAGCAGGGGGTGGGGCAGGGCTGAGGGAGGGCCAGCTCCAGAGGACCCATCTCTGCCCAGATCTCTCCCTAGGGCGGGGCCATTTTAAGAGTACACAGGGCTACTCCAGGCCTCCACAGAGCCAAACTGCAGCCCATTGCGTGGCTGGGGGGGATGTCTCCTCCATGCATTATCCCAGCCCCGCCGCTGGTGCCAAGCACCGGTCTGGAAATCTGACCCTGACTCTAGATATCTGGATCCTCCTTGAGTCGTCTTGCCCCCCCACTGCCTCACAAGTCCGTCCCCCCCCCCCCTCCCCCGCCGCCCTATCATTGTGACGGCATCGCAAAAGCCCAGTTGGGCCTGGGCTCTATAGTGCTTGCAGGGCCGGCGACAGGGGGGTACAACGGGTACAGCTGTACTGGGCCCCGGACTTCAGGGGGGCCCCTGAAGTCCGAGGCGGGTACACAGCTGTACCCCCTTGTCACCAGGGCTATGAGCAAGGCACAGCTCCGGCCAGCCGCTGCAGCGCTCACCAGCCCCCTCCCCCGGAACCCAGCAGCCTCCCCCGCCCCCCTTTGCTTCTCCCGGCCGGCCACGCGGCCGCAGTGCATGTGGGGGTTGGGCCCCGCGGGAGGTAGGAGACCGGCGGGGGCACGGGCAGCGGGAGACCGGCGGGGGAGGGGAAGCCCGTGGGCGGCGGGAGACTGGGGGGAGGGCGTTGGCGGCGGGAGACTGGCGGGGGGGGGCCCGCAGGCGGCAGGAGACTGGCAGGGGGGGAACCCCACAGGCGGCGGGAGATTGGCGGGGGGGGGAACCCCACGGGCGGCAGGAGACGGGCGGGGGGGGGGGGCCGCGGGCGGCGGGAGACTGGCGGGGGGGGAACCCCGCAGGCGGCGGGAGACTGGCAGGGGGGGGGGCCCGTGGGCGGCGGGAGACTGGCAGGGGGGGAACCCCACAGGCGGCGGGAGATTGGCGGGGGGGGGAACCCCACGGGCGGCAGGAGACCGGCGGGGGGGGGGGGCCGCGGGCGGCGGGAGACTGGCGGGGGGGGGGAACCCCGCGGGCGGCGGGAGACTGGCAGGGGGGGGGGCCCGTGGGCGGCGGGAGACTGGCGGGGGGGGGCCCGCAGGCGGCAGGAGACTGGCAGGGGGGGAACCCCACAGGCGGCGGGAGATTGGCGGGGGGGGGAACCCCACGGTCGGCAGGAGACCGGCGGGGGGGGGGGGGGGCCGCGGGCGGCGGGAGACTGGCGGGGGGGGGGAACCCCGCGGGCGGCGGGAGACTGGCAGGGAGGGGGGCCCGTGGGCGGCGGGAGACTGGCGGGGGGGGCCCCGCTGGTGGCGGGAGACCGGGGGGGGGGGGCGTACGATCTGCCGTACGGGGCCCCAAAATTCCTGTCGCCGGCCCTGAGTGCTTGCTATTGAAAGGGCTGGTCAGCTCCCTCCCTCGTGCTAGACAGCTGTGTCTGCTCTCGATCCCCTTCCTCCGGGAGCCCCTGCGCCAGCTGTGGCCTCGCTCACAAGGCCCTGACCAGCATGGGCTTCAAGGGCATGACTCCAATTCAGCCCAGCATGAGTGAGAACAGGGTCAGGGCATCAGCATTTCATCCTCCTTCCCTGGGGCTGATTCCTCCCTCCCCCTGCCCACAGGCAGGCACAGCAGGGGTAAGCCTTGCCCATGGGCACTCCGCCCCGGCTCCTCTGCTGGTGTGTTTGCAGCCCAGGGAGCCCCAGGAATGCCCCATGACACTGAGGTTTTAATCAGACAAGCCTCAGGAAATTCACAGTTCTTGTTCCCATAGTAACGTAACTCAGCCCCTTTGTGTACAGAACATTCCCTATTCCGGTCTCCAGCCGTAGCTTTATTGCCTTAATACATGTGTGCCACACAGCTGGGCTACTGCTGCTGGGCGGACGTGCATCCGATTCCTGTGCAGGTCGCAGCTCCGACTTTCCGATGCAGCAGCTTTATTGTGGCATTTAATTAGCAAGGGAAGCCTGGTTCTCTTTTACATTCAGCCCTTTACCCAAGAGTCTTCTGAGCCTTTCAAGTCAAATTAGACAATGGGGGTGACCCTACCTCAAGCAGAGAAAATGTCGGGGGGGGGGGGTGCTGCTGCCCTGACTATCCTGAAGTCTTACTCATTTTTTGTATGCAGACCGAACAATCACTCTGCCATCACAGACAAATATCGACCGATCAGGTCTAGGGACACACTTGCTTTCAGTCCACACCCTATTCTCATGCTGGTCATTTTAATTTGTATTGAATTCATGATTAACAACAACATTGGAACAGACATACTGGGTCAGAGCAATGGCCCATCCAGACGAGTATCCTGTCTTCTGACAGAGGCCAATGCCAGCTGCTTCAGAGGGAATGAACAGAACAGGGAATCAGCAACGGATCCATCCTCTGTCGCCCATTCCCAGCATCTGGCAAACAGACTAGGGACACTTCAGAGCATGGTTTTGGATCCCTGCCCATCCTGCCTAATAGCCGTTGATGGATCTATCCTCCATGAACTTATCTAATTATAGTCTTGGCCTTCACATCATCCCCTGGCAATGAGTTCCACAGATTGACTGTGCACTGTGTCAAGAAATACTTCCTTTTGTTTGTTTTAAACCAGCTGCCTATTAATTCCCTGGGGTGATCCCTAGTTTTTGTGTTATGAGAAGGAGTAAACAACACTTCCTTATTCACTTTCTCCACACCAGTCATGATTTTATAGACCTTTATCATAGCCCCCCTGAGTTGTCTCTTTTCCAAACGGAAAAGTCCCAACCAGAGACAAGTATCGGTTCCATTTGAATCAGAGAGTCACAGAGGCTCTGTCCAGCCCACAAGTAAACGGAGAACAGTTTGATATTAAAAAGTCCCCAGAAGACACAAATACTTAGGTTGCTCCATTTTGCAAACTCCTAATATTTATAGTAGCACAGTAATTAAAAATGCTAAAGGATAAACTTTCCCTTCTAGCCAATATATATATATAAATCTGAACACCAAATACTAATAATATTCTGGACACCAGACAGATTAACTGGAACATAACTCAGGTTTCTCTAAAGTCTAAGATGTTAATGAACTGATTTATTACTGGGCACAGTCCCAGGGCAGGTCTATGTGCTCCATCGTCTATAGAAGATGCCTCAGTGCTGCCAATCCAATGTAGTGTTTTCAGTAGGTTAAGACAGCATTGGACTTTTCACTGCTCCATCTGGAATGAAATTGCCTGGGGCAGTAGGGGGATTTCGGCTGGGCTTTTGGTTCATTCTCTTAAGTCAGTGCCAGAGAGCTAGTCCAATGGGTCCGTCCCCAGGCTGTATAATAAAGAGTTAAACACCAAGATGATTGCTGACTTGTAATGTATGAAGCAGTGAATCAATGTCTAAAACTGGAGTGTGGAAGGGCAGTTCCCTAACCTCTTTATGAATAAGGGTGATTGAAAACCACAGTTGGGGCATCATAGAATCAGAACTGAATTTGCTTTCTTTAAAATGAAATGACAATGGCAAAGTAGAAACTACTGTGTTTACGTGTAAGCACTGCAAACAGAAACTTGGAGACATTCACATCATTTCTCTCACTGAGTATCCTTAGGAGGAATATGGAGAATACAAGTCGAAGGTACAGAAGTTGGAGCTCACCCTTCAGAGTATTTCTCAGCGAGGATGTCGAGTTAAGGGCTACGTGGGTTAGACCATTCACCAAGTGCTTCTTCTAACTGGTTCTTTCCTCACTTGAGCAGCTTCTCCTTTAGGAGCAACATCAACAAGTGACCGGGACGTATAGAAACCCCAAAAGGGCAGAATAAATTGGATTCTGAAATGCTCATAGCTCAGCAATGTTCAGCCCTGGCTGAAGTCTCTAAAGGTTGACAGTCCTTTGATAGCTCATCTTTTAGAGTTGGTATCGTCTTGTCCTGGGATCCTGCATATCCCAGGAGTCAGACAGAATTTTGGCACTGAACCAAGATATCTGACTGTGTTCTTCCATACTTGCTGCATGGTCCCATGAAAAGGATGTTATCTAATCTCCTGAAGATGCAAAGCATCTTGTCCATAAGTCAGATTGGAAAGAATAAAAGGAAAACAATTTACTGCTTCTGTGCTCAGGATGTGAGGATATTATTTTGCGTGTTTGTAAAATATCAGTTCCAAACCCTTTTGTCTTTGGAGCCTGAGTCTCAGTACTTTTCCGTAGCATCACACACAGCAGAAGTTGGGAGTAGTGGGAAGGCTTGGAGGAACCATGGCGCTTATCAAGTCGACTTAGCCAAACAGAGGTAGTGAACATAAGAAATAAATATGACCATAATAGTCCATCTAGCCCAGCGTTTCTCAAATAGTGGGGCGCGCCCCCCAGGGGGGGGCGCGAGGCTCCGTAAAGGGGGGCTCGCGCCATGCGCCGCTTGGAGCGGAACATGCTGCCCACGCGGGGCAGCGCGCGCTCGGGGCAGGCGCGGGCCAGCGAGCCGAGCGCGGCGCGGCGCAGCCTCGCCCCATAGCCCTGCGGCTTGCTGGGCTGCCGCGGCTCCGCCGCCACGGCAGCATCGCCCCGCCAGCCCGCCCGCGGGCCCCGCGCAGCGCACAGCCCGGTGCAGAGCCGCGCTCAGTCACCGGCCGGCCGGGCGCGCATCCCCCGGGTGAGGCGCCCCCGCCTCCCGCCTGCCATCCTGGCCGGGCGCGCCGGGCCGCTGCGCCCTAGATATAGGCTGGCGCCCGGCAGGGGCGGCGCCGGCGAGGGGCGGAGAGGAGCGGGGGGGCGCGAAATGTTTTCTTCCCCCTAGGGGGGGCACGACGGAAAAAAATTGAGAAGCACTGATCTAGCCCAATTTCCTGTCTTGCAGCTTTGGCCAGTGCCAGAAGCTTCATAATGGTCCCTTCTGACCTTAAAGTTTAGGAGTCTATGAGAACAGAGTAATTATTGAGTGATCCATCCCCTGTCATCCAATGCAGCATCTGGCAGGCAGAATCTTGGTCACTGTATGGAGTTGCCTCCCTGACCATCTTGACTATTTTTTAATTTTTGGATGTAGTCTTACTGGTTTTATTATTATTAACTAGTATTATTATTATTTTAGTTGGAGCCTCTATTATGGTGTTTTTAAAGAGTTTCCATGCGGCTTGCGAGCATTTCATCTTGTGACTGCTCCTTCTAGTTTCCAATTAACTAGCTTCCTCGTTTGTGTGTGGTTTCGCTTGTTGAAGTTAAAAACTACTGTGGTGGGTTTCTTTGGTATTTCACCCCCCCCCCCTTACAAGGATGTTCAATTTAATTACATTATAGTTGCTATTATTGAGCGGTTCAGGTTTATTCATCTCTTGGACCAGATCCTTGTGGGCTCCAAGACTGGCTGCTCCAAGAACCAGTCATTTATGGTGTCAATAAACTTTCTCTCTGCATCCCGTCCTGAGGGGACATAGACCCAGTCAATCTAGAGATAGTTCAAATCCCCCATTATTATAGTTTTATGTTTCCGTAACCTCACTAATCTCCGAGTGTTTCACCATCACCATCCTGGTCAGGTCGTCGGTAGCATATTCCTACTACTTTACTCTTCTTATTCAAGCCTGGAATTTCTATCCCTAGAGATTCTATGATACAGTTTGAATCATTTCAGATTTTTACGATATTTCATTCTATGCTTTCTCTCACATATAGTGTCACTCCCTCATCAGCACAACCTAGGGCTGTCCTGCCTATATGTTTTGCAGATGGGTATTACCCATTGGTTATCATCATTCCACCAAGTTACTATGATGTCTATTATATCCGTATCTTCATTTTATACCAGGCACTCAAGTTCACCAATCTTAGTATTTTGACTTCTAACAGTTGCATACAAGTGATTATAACATTTGTCTTTATGTGATGCAACTGAATGGTGACTCTTGTTCATCTGACTTTCTCTTCAATTCCTACCTGCGCTTGATCAGCTTCTATCCTCTCCTCTTTACTGGGATATTGAGAGTAGCGGCTCTCAACCTTTTTTCATTTACAGACCCCTACACGATTTCGAACGGACCTGTAGCAAAGCAAGACTCACCAGCGCGGCACCTCCTGCTGGTTCTCTGGGAATTAGCTCTTTTCCAGTTTACAAAGCACCCTCTGCAGGCCAGTGTCTCGCCTGCCGCTCGCCCCATGTCCCTCCCAGACCCCAGTGCCCTTTACCTCAGGGTTCTGCCCCAGCAGTACCCCCATGCTCTGGGTCTCCCCTCCCAGGGGAACCCTCAACCGTCTAAACCTACCTTGCCTCTGTAGCTACTGCCAAGTCATCATCTAACCCCCGCTCCCTGGGGCAGACTGCAGTGTAATGGCCACTCAGCATTGGCAAGGGATTAGGACCTGCTGCCTTTGCCTATCCCCAGGCTGCCCTCTGCAGCCCCAGTACCTTTTGTAGGCCTTCAACAGGGCCTGCAGTTATGCTGGAGCTCGCTAGATCCCTCTGCCTTTCCCCAGCACTGCTCTGCCCCAGGTACCTTGCTCTCAGGTAGCCAGGCCCTTCCCACTCCAGGTCAAGAGTGAGACTCCTCCAGCTCCTGGCCCCCAGCCCTCTTATCAGGGCCAGTGGGCCCTGCAATCAGGGTTCAATAGCTGTGGCTGCTTCACCAATCAGCCTAGCTTGGCTGCTTTTAACCCCTGATTATTGGAGCAGGGCAGCCACCCCACCACAGGACCCTTTTGGAAATCTACGGTCTGTAAATATACTTGAATTCTGTTCAGTCATTTTCAGTCTAAGCCTTTCTCGGACCCCTTAAACAGTCAGTGGAGCCTCTGGGATCCATGGAGCATAGGTTGACTTAGACTTCAAGGTCAGAAGGGACCATTATGATTATCTAGTCTGACCTCCTGCACAACGCAGGCCACAGGATTTTACCCACCCACTCCTGCAATATACCTCACCTATATCTGAGCTACTGAAGTCCTCAAATCTTGGTTTAAGGACTTCAAGGTGCAGAGAATTCTCCAGTGACCCGTGCCCCCTGCTGCAGAGGAAGGCAAAAAACCTCCAGGGCCTCTGCCAATCTGCCCTGGAGGAAAATTCCTTCCTGACCCCAAATATGGCGATCAGCTGAACCCTGAGCACGTGGGCAAGACTCACCAGCCAGACACCCTGGAAAGAATTCTCTGTAGTATCTTAGATCCCATCCCATCCAACTTCCCATCACATACCACCAGGCCCCTCTATTACTACTGAGAACCACTGCTCTAAGGAACGTCTCTGTCCTACCCGTGTCCTCTTCTGCCACAGCTCTTAGTTTACAAACTTCTCTACAACCTTTTTAATTTTGCCTGTCAGCAGTCTAGTCCCGTTTTGGTTTAGATCAGGGGTCTCCAAACTACGGCCCGCGGGCCGGATGCGGCCCGCGAGGCCCTCTCATCCGGCCCGTGGAAGGCAGGGCTGGGCCGGGGCGCGGGAGGCTCGGGGGCAGCGGCTGGGGCACCCTCGAAGGATCCGCCAGGGCACCGACCATCCCTCCCGGGGTAAGGAGCCAGCAGCCAGCCCCGCCCCCCTTCTCCCGGCCGGCCACACGGCGGCAGCACATGCCGGAGGTAGGAGACCGGCTGGGGGTGCCGCGGGAGATCGGCGGGGCGGGGGGGGGGGGTGCCGCGGGAGATGGGGGGGGTGCCGCGGGAGATCGGCGGGGCGGGAGGGGGGGTGCCGCGGGAGATCGGCGGGGCGGGGGGGGGGGGGGTGCCGCGGGAGGCAGGAGATGGGGGGGTGCCGTGG
This sequence comes from Sternotherus odoratus, assembly GCA_032164245.1. NCBI lineage: Eukaryota > Metazoa > Chordata > Testudines > Kinosternidae > Sternotherus > Sternotherus odoratus. The sequence continues at coordinate 15,984,242 of JAVMKO010000018.1, read as the reverse complement.
AAGGCAGGAGATGGGGGGGGCCGTGGGAGGCAGGAGACGGGGGGGAGGGGGCCGCGGGAGGCAGGAGGACGGGGGGGGCGCGGGAGGCAGGAGACGGGGGGGGGGCCGCGGGAGGCAGGAGACCCGGGGGGAGGGGGCCGCGGGATGCAGGAGACGGGGGGGGGGGGGGGGAGACAGGAGACCGGCCGGGGGGGGGCGCGGGAGGCAGCAGATCGGCGGGGGGGGGCGCGGGAGGTAGGAGACCGGCGGGGGGGGGGCCTCGGGCGGCGGGAGATCGTTGGGGGGGGCGCGGGAGGCAGGAGGGGGGGAGCGCAGGCGGCGGGAGACTGGCCGGGGGCGGGGGGGGGGGGGCGCGGGCGGCGGGAGACTGCCGGGGGGGCCCCCGCGGGTGGTGGGAGACTGGCGGGGGGGGGACCCCTGCGGGCGGCGGGAAACTGCCGGGGGGGGGCCCCGTACGGTCTGCCGTACGGGGCCCCAAAATTCCTGTCGCTGGCCCTGCCCCCCCCCCCAGCCCTCTTACACCCGCCTCCCCCCCCCCCCTTATCTTGTCGGCCCCCGAACCGCTTTTTGATAGTTAATGCGGCCCTCGGGCTGAAAAGTTTGGAGACCCCTGGTTTAGATGAAGCCCATCCTTCCTGTATAGACCTCTCCTTTCAGAAAAGGTTCCCCGGTTCCTAGTAGTGGTAGGTCTCTGAAAGCCATGATGTAAGGTGTAGGGAAAGGGATGCAGATTTATAGCTCCGAGCATGTGAATCCCTCAGGGGATCATAGATCTGAAAATGAAAATGGAGAGTCTTGTTGGATGGATGCCTAAACTGACTTGGTCATAGTTACATGAAAGCTGGCTACACTGTTGAAGGCCTCTTGGCTCTCTGGAGGCTTCAGTTTCACTGAGTTAACATAGGAGTCATCTGCCAAGATACCATTTTATGTTCTTCATTGTGATTATGATGCACTGTCGGGAGACAGAAGATGGAGATGGATGCACAACGGACACAGGAAACAGAGCAGTCCTTGCTTTGCCCTGCTCTTTAAAGAGAAAAGGCTAGATTTTCAAAGGTACTGAGGTGGCAGATAAGATGCAGTAGGGTTTTCGGAAGAATCTAGGTAGGTTTGGCTGTTACCTGGCACTGATTTTAAGCACCTTGTTGCATTGACCAATGGGTGTTAGACACCTAAACTGCGTAGACTCTTCTGAAAATCCCACTTGGTGCCTATCAGCATCTTTCTACACATAAATGCCTTTAAAAACCTGGCCCTACATCTCTGCTCTGCAGATATTCACATAAAGGAAGGCACGTGGAGAGTGGTGGAACAGTTTGATGGAGGTAATTGGTTGATGTCGGAAACGAAATATCTCCAGTACTACAAAGAGATCGCCCCAGAGCACTCTGTAGAATGCCGTCTCCATAGCCGATGCCAGAAAAAGGCGGTGATGTTTGCATTTCTTTAATGATATTTGCCATTTGACAAATGTGATTTGTGGCTCTGCGCTTGGTAAAAATCAGCAGTGACAGGGCTAGGGGCAGCTGGTTTGCTGAAGCTTTTCCAGTGCTTTATTGTCTAGTTTAATTGATAAAATTAGCCTGTGTGAGATTCAGTCTTCTGGATTTTTATCATTTTTCAGGAGTCCAGTTATACTGGCTTCCAAAGAGGAATTGGGTAATTTTCCTTGTCCAAGGGAGTGACCGAATGTTTAAAGTATTCAAGGCACTATTAAGCAATGGTCTCAAGTTGCAGAGGGGGAGGTCTAGGTTAGATATTAAGAAAAACTATTTTGCTAGGAGGGTGGTGAAGCACTGGAATGGGTTACCTAGGGAGGTGGTGGAATCTCCTTCCTTAGAGGTTTTTAAGGTCAGGCTTAACAAAGCTCCGGCTGGAATGATTTAGTTGGGGTTGGTCCTGCTTTGAGCAGGGGGTTGGTAGATGATTTCCTGAGGTCCCTTCCAACCCTGAGATTCTAGGATTCTAACTCCTGAACAGACTTCTAGAACTTGCTGCTAAAGCCCATCAGCCCTGGAGAATTACCCTTTAGAATAGCATTTCATCGATTCTCTGGTGATCTCTGCTTCAAATTGCACTTTCTGCTCTTCAGTAATCTCCAAGATTTGGATGGTTTTGATACCACTATGTATTTCTATTGTAGCAGGAGTTCATTTAGGGTGAATAAACTTTTTCTGTACAAGTTAAAAACATGCGTCTGTTACTCCTATTTAACTGTGGCCCTCTTATTGTCTCAGGTCTGGTCTACACTACTGACCTATATCGGTATAACTAAATCACCTAAACCCCCGTGTAGACAGTGCTATGTTGGTGGGAGAGCTTCTTGGGAGGCGGATTGGCTACGCCAAGAGGAGAGCTCTCTCCTGTCAGCATAGAGTGTCTTCATTCAAGGGGTACAGCAGCGCAGCTGCGCCAATGCAGCACTTTAAGTGCCGAAGTGCCCTCTGTTACCAACGCAGGTAGAATGGACAGGGCAAGAGTGGGATGGCAAGGTTTTGAAAGCTAAGCGGCGAACTTTATTGCCCAATTCCAAAAAGTAGCTACATGAGTGAGTTTCTCCAGCCTTAGAGGTGATAACGTTCTCAAGCTGCAACTAAATTTCCTCTCCTTGAGCTTCTGTTTCTTAGGCAGTGCCAGCGATCCGTTGTTGAAGAGGTTTGAGGTGCTTTGCTAAGATAAGTCGCTCTTCTAAAAGAGCTCTTTGGGTTGGCATCTAAGGGAACGGTTATTCCCAACTGCTGCCCCCAAAGCCTGCGGGCAGATGTCCCATTGTCAGTCGTGTCAAAATCCTTCTGCATCTGTTCATTGATAAACTGCACAAATTCACTTATCTCAAAAGCTGCTTCAGTCTCAATAAAAGTCAAATAGATTCGGAGTCAGGAATCATTCATACCCTCTGGAGGTGAAAGTAAAGTCTTTCTCAGTTGTGCTTAGCAGCCCCTAGACTGCGGAGTTCAACAGAGATAAGATTGAAGGGTTTCGATTATTTCTGTATTTATTTGAGCTAAGTACACACCATCTACTGTATACTTTTATTACGTCAGTGCCTAGGAGTCCTACTCATAGACCAGAACCAAGTGCAGAAAATTATTGAAATAATCTTCATTTAACTAACAGCTTTTCCATTCGGATTATATACCAGCATTCATTTACACCCCCCCTCCTCTAAAAGTACCATCCTCGCCAATTTCAGAGTTTTTCCAGTGGTTTTAAACATAAGGTTGGGTTCCTTTAAAGCTTTACTCCCTTCCCCAGACTTTAGTGAAATCTGGACGCATCTTTAGATCCAAGTTTTTGGCCCTTTAGAATACTGGGGGAAATTAAAGCATGATCAACAGCGTGAGCTATTGGCCTCGGAGAGATTAGAAGTTCTGAAAGCAGGCTAGTGGAAAACGGCCTCAATGAAGAGATGTTCTAACACATCTGGCAGGGAGCCTCCCCGCCCAGCTCCACAGACTTGTGCGTTAATAATCGCGGTGCAGATGGCGCAGTTCAGGCTGAAGGTAGGTCTCAAGTCCACCCCCGGGCTTGGGAGCCCGAGCAATTGCCAAAGCTGCAATGTCTTCATAGATATTTTAGCGCGAGCCCTGCTAGCATAGTCTGCCGACCTGCACTGGGAGACTCGCGCCCAGTTGCAGTGTAGATGTACCTTAAAGGACTTCAGTTCAACATTTTAGCAATAGAAGGCACACGGCTTACTGAGAGTTTCAGCTAGAAGCTATGAGAATGTACTGCTATTAAATTAGCCTCAAGGAAGCTCCTTTATTGTTCCCTGGAAGCAACAGAAGCATATTGAATCACTGGAAAATATTAATACTCATCCAAACAAGATTAAGAAGCTGAATCAAAGACTGTTCCTTAGGTCATTCCAGGATCTGCCACAAATCCAGACAGCATTTCTGGCAAACTGTTCTTGGTCTGCTGTGCATTTGGATGTTTGTTTTCAACAATTGATAGAGAAAGCGACACGTTACAGCAGCTAAGCAATCTCTCGTGAGCTTGTGACTGAATCTAGCAATGGCTGGAGAACTTGCGATGAAACAGAGCTTCACTGGAAAATGCCAATTCCTCCCACCTGACATGAATCAGAGAGGTAGCCGTGTTAGTCTGGAATAGCAGAGGTAACAAAGAGTCCTGTGGCACCTTAAAGACTAACTAAAGTATTGAAGCATAAGCTTTCGTGGACTAATATCCTGTCACGGTACCGAAATAATTTGGTACCATATAGATCATTGGGGTACCAAATACTATGTGAAGGGATCATAGCAGGTGTCTATGACCAGGTTATGGAGGGTGTATTATGAATGTGCCATTGATATATGGGTATCTTTTTGGAACTGAAGTTATGAATATTGAATATATGGTGCCTGTACTTCAAACTTATGCTTGGCTTCTGGGTGAAATCTCAGACAAGTTGGTGTTAACTTGAATGGCCTGCCTGATGGCCTATTAAAGGGCCATCAACTGCACAATGAACTCTGTCCACACCCGAGGAGCCTCCCCAGGAATGGGACATGCCTGGGCAAAAAACTGAATCGTTGAGAGTCTGGTGATTGGACCATGTGGCTATGAACCTCCTGTTTGCAACCGGACTCTGCATAAGGAGGAGGAGGGTCTTCGCCCACAGGAGGAAGTCTATAAAGCCTGGAAGAAGGTCCTCCATTTTGTCTTCTACCTCCAGCCTGCAGCCTGTCTTGCTTCCAGCTCTGAATGGACTTTGCTACACAGGTGAACTCTGGACTAAGGTGCTGACCCATCCCTAAATGGGATGCTTTCTAAAGACTTTGATTTAAACCTGCAGTTATTCTACCTTTGCTGCAAGCCTGAACCAAGATATTTGCCATTACTGCATGTAATTGATTTCTTTTAACCTTTCCTAACCCTCACCTAGACCTTTTTCCTTGTACAATAAACCTTTAGATTTTATGGCAACAGCGTGATTTGTGGGAAGATCCGATTGGTATATTGACCTGGGTCTGGGGCCTGATTCTTTGGAATTGGGGAGAACCGTTTTCTTTATTTGGGGGATTGGTTTTCATAACCATTGGTCCCCAGGACAGGTGGCTGGTGGTGGTGATACTGGGAAGCTGGAGTGTCTAAGGGAATTGCTTGTGTGACTTGTGGTTAGCCAGTGGGGTGAAACCAAAGTCTTTTCTGTTTGGCTGGTTTGGTTTGCCTTAGTGTGGAAAAACCCCAGCTTTGGGCTGTAGTTGCCCCTTTGGAAGCAATCTGTCCTGATCTGACACTCACAGTTGATTCCCACCAGGAACAGCACCGTCACATACCCACTTCGTCGGATGCAAGCAGTGGAAGTGTCCAGAGGCAGGTATAGATAAATAAATAGATACATTTCACGAAAACAGTTCAGGTTGAACAAATTTTTGTCGACTCACAGGCAGGGTTCCAAAAGATCTGCCTGGCTCACGGCCAGCTCACCTGGGCGCTACTAGGGAGTTGGGCCTTCCAGGGTCCATGGCTCCAGGACAGCCCCACCATGCAAACTTCCTGGGGCTGGGATGCCCCCTTCCATGGAAGTCCTGGAACAGGCTTCCAGGGCTCTGACTCCAGAGTGCCTCAGTCCAGAGATCCCCCTCGGTAGCTGGGCAGCCCACAGAGCCAAGCTAGCCTGGAAGCCCTGGAGTCCCCAGCCTGAGGCACATTGCAAGGTGGAGTTCCAAGCCCTTCCAGCCCCAGTCGCTGTTGTCAAGAATGGTGTCCAGGGAGCAATTTTTGTTTTAGAAACATCATGTGTCAGGGTTTCCAGAGCTGGCCTGTGCACTCTGCTTCTTGGAAATAACAGTGTAGGTAGGGAACGAAACAGCAGAGTAATGGAGGTCATTAGAGGAAAAAGGCATCTTTTAAAATTTGGAAATCAAAACCTAGTGAGGATAAGAGGAAGGAGCACGAAGCCAGGAAGCTTAAGTGTAAAAGGCAGGCCAAGAATTTGAGAAGCAACTTGCTAAAGATGCAAAAACTAACAGTATGAATTTTTTAAGGACACCAGAAGCCGAAAGCCTGCCAAACAGGCAGAAGGGCTACTACATGACCAACATGTTAAAAGAGCAGTCAGGGAAGACAAGGCCATTGCAGAGAAGCTAAATGAAGTCTTTGCATTGCTCTTTGCTGCAGTGGATGTGGGGGAGATGTCCAAAAACAATAGTTCTGCTGCGGGTAAGATATCCAAACAACTGTCCCACGCTGATGTGTCAACAGAGCGGATTTTGGAACTGATAAGTTAAACAGTAATAAGTCACTGGGACCAGATGGGATTCACCTAAGAGTTCTGAATGAAATCAAATATGAAATTGCAGAACTACGAACTATAGTATGTAACTCTCACGGAAACAAGCTTCTGTACCAGGTGACTGTAGGATAGTAATGCATTGGCAATTTTTAAAATGAGCTTCAGAAGTGAGCCTGGCAATTACAAGCCAGGAAGCCCAAATTTAGTACAAGGCTAATTGGTACAAACTATAGTAAAAAAAACAGAATGATCAGACATTTAAAAATAAACCTGATTTGTTGGGGAAGAGTCAACACGGTTTTTTTAAAGAGAAGTCGTGCCTCATCAATCTATGAAAATTCTTTGACGAAATCACCAAGCAATGGATGAGGGTGATCCAGTGGCTATAGTGTACTTGGACTTTCAGAAAGGTTTTGACAAGGTCCCTCACCAAAGGCTCTTAAAGAAACTAAGTAATCCAGAAATAACAAGGAATATCCTCTCATGGACCAGTAAAGGGTTACAAAATAGGAACTAAAAACTGATCATTTATTCATTCCTGGACACTAGAGACAGGCAAACAATAGGATCTCCCAAAGGTCTGTACTGGGATCTGTGCTATTCAACATATTTGTTAATGATCTGGAAAAGGAAATGAACAGTGAAGTGGCAAAGTTTGCAGATGATACAAAATTCTTCAAGATAGTTAAGTCCAAAGTCCAACTGTGAAGCGTTACAAAGAGATTTACAAATGGATCATATTCTATGATTCCACAAAACTGGGTGGCGAGGGAACAAAATGGCAGATGACATTCAATATAGGTAAGTGCAAAGTAATGCACATTGGAGAAAATAATCCAATTACACATACATAATGATGCATTCTAAATTAGCGATTACCACTCAAGAAAGAGATCTTGGAGTCAGCATGGATAGTTCTCTGGAAACTTCAGCTCAGTGCTCAGCAGAGGTCAAAAAGGCTTACAGACTATTTAGAACTATTAGGAAAGGGATAGAAAATAAGATGGTAAATATAATGTCATTATATAAATCATGATGCATCCGCACACTGAATACTGTGTTCAGTTCTGGTCACCCCATTTCAAAAAGGATGTAGTGGAACTGGAAAAGATTCAAAGAAGGGCAACAAAGATGATCAAGGGTGTGGGACAGCTTGTTTACGAGGAGAGACTAAATAATTGGGCTGTTCAGCTTAGAAAAGAGACGATTAAGGTGTGATATGATAAAGGTCTATAAAATCACAAATAGTTTGGAAATAATGAACAGAGAAATGTTATTTACACTTTCCCACAATACAAAAACCAGGGATCACCTGACTAGATTAATAGGCAGCTGGCTGAATATAAACAAGAGGAAGTACTTTTTCACACAGTGCACAATTAACTTGTGGAACTCATTGTCATGGGATGTTGTGATGCTCAAAAGTATAACAGGGTTCAAAAAAGAATGAAAAATTAATGGAGGGTAGGTCCATCAAAAACTACTAGTCAAGATGGTCAGGGACACGACCCTGTACTCGGGGCATCCCTAAACCTCTGGCTGCCAAAAGTCAGGAGCTGAAGAAAAGGGTGGATCTATCAATAATTTCCCTGTTCTCTACACTCTCTGAAGCTCTGCTACTGGCCCCTGTGGGAGAGAAGATACTTGGCTACACAGACCATTGGTCTGACCCAGTATGGCAGTTCTTATGATGCACCCTGGAAAGACCAAAGGGGAGAGGGACATGGGTCTATGCCAAAGAAGGGTGATGGCTGAAGAGCCAGGAGCCTGGAATGAGTGCCCTTGGTGAAGAATGGAGGCGAAATACAGGGGGCACTAGCCATGAACTGTGATATCCACCTCCAGCACATGCCTACCCCCCTTTCCTTCTGACTCCTGTGAGAGAGGGTTGGAACTGCACCTATCTTGGGCCTTTGGCTGTCCCTTGTGCTGCAGTCTCTAGGTCCTGGCTTAGATGCGTAAAAAATATCCTCCCCCCCCCCCCCCCTGATTTGTTTTTAATTTCATCTCCTTTCTTAGCCTTTCTTCCTCCATTGCTGAAAGGGACAGAATGGGCCCTGTCATAAGTATGGAGGGGGCCTTGCCTGGGTTGGGCTGTTATCTAATACAGTGTGCCTTGCCTGGGTGGGGGCTAGGTTGTCTGAGACAGGTGACGTGGGAGTTTCCCTGCCATGAGGGAGGGAGGAGCCTCCAGCCCAGGAAGAAGGGAGGAGCAAAACAGTCGGTTCCATCGTGGCTGGTCTCCAGGGAGGAGGCCAGGGCCAGGAGAGTTCTGTCTTGGCTGCACATGAGGCAGGAGGCTTGCCAAGGTAGCTGGCAAGGCTTCTAGACCATCTTTGGCTATAAAGATGGCTCTACCTTTTTCTGACACTTCTACTTAGCTGATGTAAGTGATTTTGATTCTTCCATTAAGCCTCAGAGAGGTAGCCGTGTTAGTCTGGAATAGTTACCTCTTCCATTAAGCCGTGCCTTTTGGGGTGTTCTTTCCTTTTCAGAAGAAAGTGGGAAACCCCAAATGTAAAGTGTCTGTATCTCTGCTTTAACCTTTTTCTTTATTAAATTTTCTAGTTATAAAACCGTCTGGTTTATTTTCCTTCAGGTTTTTCTCTCTTCACAGGGAAGAGAGGAGGTAGGGGGAGGTGCATAGCCCCCAGGTATCTGACTTGGCTTCCAGGGAGGAAGACAGAGTCAGGGTTAAGGGAAGTCTGCCTTCAGCCGGGGAGGGTGAAGGGCAGCAGTCTCCACGTGTCTGTCTCTCAGGTAAAGAGAGAGAGAGGGTGAAGGAAAGTAGCCTTCAGGTATCTGACTTTGAAACCCAGGGAGGGGGACAAAGTTGGGGTGGGGAAGATCGGGGGCCCCTCCAAGGTTTTGGAAGTATACTCGATTGGTGGCAGCGATTGGTAACCCCAAAAACCCCAACTGGCAAAGTGGGGGTGTGGGGGGAGAAGGACTGTTGGTTTGGCATATAAGAGGCCCAGCCTTTGTACTCAGGAGCATAGAGGCTGGGGGTAACCCCTCTGACAGGCCCCTTGCGCATCACCATGGGCACCCCTCCTTATACCTCTCTGGGGAAGCACCACAGTCATCTCCACAGCTTCCACGGAACCACTTCCCTCAGGAGCACACCATAAAATTAGCTCCCTTGGGGGACTAACCAAGCTGTGGGGTTTCCTATTGTGACAGAGTGGGAGTGCTCTTGCTGTTTCCTCTGGATGCCTCAGTTTCCCCCGTGCATTTCTGGAGTGTCTGTGTGGAGGGATGGGTGTGTGTGGTTGATGCAAAGCAGAGAGACAGTGTGGGTAGGTGGCCGACATGCCCTGGCAATTGAGGGCTGGCCCCTCCCCCTCTCAAGGCTGGAGGTGTTGAATAACAAAGAGGTCACCTGACCTCCTGCCGGGAAGGAGAAAAGGGAGGAGGGGCTGGAGGGGAGTTTCAGTCTGGATCTGGCAGAGAAGAGGCAGGGAGCTCCAGGCAAGCTGGCCTAGCTCTCTGGTCCCAAAATGGATCCAGCTGAGGGGTCACATTCACGGTATGGTCTGTGTTAGACCAGGTAACGGTCATCGAATAAACCTCTGCTTTACTGGCTGGCTGAGAGTCATGTCTGACTGTGGATTTGGGGTGCAGAATCCATAGGCTCCCCCAGGACCCCACCCGGGCGGGCTCGCTGGGGGAAGCACACGGAGGGGCAGAAGGTGCTGAATGCTCCGAGGTCAGACCCAGGAAGGTGTAAACGGGGACCTCTAAAGCTCCTAGCCTCGGAGACAGGCTGTGTACGGAGAGAGGACGCTTCCCCGGGAGTCCTGACTGGCTTCATAGAAAGCAGTGCCAGAGCATCACCCCAGGCACTCCGTGACACCTATTTCCACAAATGTGGTGCTGTCCATTTCCTGGGGGAATATACCTGGCAGAAGAGAACACAGCACCGTCCATCTGAGGCTCTCCGAGTGCTCCAACGCAGTGATGGATTACAACAAACAAGCCCATCCCCCGGTGTCTGGGAAGTATTATCATCTCCATTGTAGAGACAGGGAGTTAGAAGTTAACCAATCAGTCTAAGATCAGACTCCATGACAGAACCCACCGGCACGGCTCCCGGTCAGTCCCCTGCTCTAGCCAGGCTTACGTTCACATTCGTTCTTTCCTAGTGATTGTACAGCCGTTGTTCTGGGTTTAATTCCCACCGGGTCCTGGTTTCTCCATTCGTGACTCAGCAGGAGGAGGGCAGAGCTTAGTGGCGCTAGGAGAGGTATCGAGAAGAGCTCTCTCCAGAACTCATCAGGAAGGTGGGCAGGGACATAAAGCTCTGGATGCATTCCAGAGTCAGTGTCCGCACGGGGAGATCTTCCAGAACGGCTATTCCAGTGCATTTCCCCCGGCAGACAAGCCTGATCACACACTGTGTCTTAAAGGCCACTGACAGAGCAGTTCTCTGCAGAGTCCCTGGCTGTCTGGGAAGGTCAGTGTAACCTCTGGGGAAAAGCCTCCGCTCCCGGGAGTGCTGTGTTCCTCCCCCAACTCCCGTCGAAAAGGACCAAGCCCCTCCAGGAAAGCGGATCCTCCCCTCCCCCACCAGACCTGCACCCTCGCCGGGAGCACACTGGCTATTCAGGGACACCTCCGTCGCAGGCTTGGCTAGGAGCTGAACGTACAGGGGACATAGGCCACCTAACTCGTGCGTCCGCCCCTCCCCCAGCCCCTTTCCCATCGCCCGGAGCCCGAGCGCTGTCCCAGAATTACAAGCAGAACAGGCTGGCACCTCCCGCGGCTCTGAGGCACTGAGCATGCTCAGTGCAGTTATTAGCCTGATGCTGTGCAGCTGTGATCCCCATCGTGGTGCTAATTGGATTCACAACACGCAGGGGTCAGCGAGAAACAGGAGGGAGAAGAATGGAGGAGGAGGGAAGAAAGGAGCGGCATTCTGCCTGCCCAGACAAAGGGGGGAGCCCAGAGAACGGGACCCACATCCGCGGGACCCAGCAGCCCCAGCACACACCCCGGGAGTCACGCAGCCAAAACCACACCCCGCCCAGATGGGACCATGCTAGGGGGTGACTAATATGTGCCCATGAACATAAGACATAGCTAGTCCGCAGGGCACACACTACCTGTGCCGGGTGAATGTTTTCCATGTCCCGATGCCATCCACAGCAAACGCCCCGCAATGAATCCCAGTCTGGTAGGTGGCTCCACAGAACAGCCGGAGGGCAAAGTGATACAAACCTGCCCTGCCACAGGCGCACCCGGCTGTACTCGGCGGCATCTCGGGTCCCTGGGCCCGTCAGGGTAGCGTCGGGAAGTTCACACCGACACGAGAGAAATGCTCACCCCTTCGCTGCGTCGCCCCGCCCTCAGGGAGGGAAAGCTCTGCCTACAACTCTCAAGGACCCAACGGCAGCCATGTGTGGATCAGCCTGGAGAACGGGGCCATAATCCAGAGCCGCAGCCACGCAGCAAACACAACTGGCTGGTGTCTGGCTAAGCAGCTAATCACCCAGTCAGGGGGTTAAAGACCACGGTTCCGACACAAAACTCTGGGAGTGAGGCCTGCCCCGGAAACAGCATCCCTCCCTGGGGAGCCCACATCTGACCTCAGAGGACAGAGACTCCGGGGACAGTCAAAGGAGAGTTCGTTGCCTTCCTCTAGAAACGCCTCCCGAGAGCCGTGGAAACAGCCTGTGGAGCATGAGTGAAATCCTAGCCCTGCTGAACTTGAGGGGAATGTCCCATTAACTCCAATGGGGCAAGGAGGGTTATGGCCATGGGGTGGGCCGGGCCCCAGTGCGGTGTACAAGACAGCTCAAAAGGACAGTCCCGGCCCCAAAGAGCCACATCTCTGTGAATGGAAACACCAGGCCTATGGAAGTTCCACCGAGACACCCCGTAATCCAAAGAAGGGGAGGGACCACGCACGGCTCTTGCCACTGAGGGTACATGAGCAGCTGCTTCTGCTCTAGCACCTGGCTTTAGTGTTTAGCCAGAAGCCTTTCCGAGCGGGCAGAGGACACTGCTATCAAGGGGGGCGCTTGAGTTTAGAGTCTGGTACAAACAGACCTAGAGACCACGACAATAGCGCTGCCCCTGCCATCCCAGCACACAGCCCAGAGACGAGAGAGGCGGAGCCGTGCTTAATACAGTGCGTGGGGGTGGGGAGGGGGTACAGACAAAGGGACGGGGCATGGAGAAAAACCGCAGAGACAGAGAGGGAGAGAAGGAGACAGCGAGGAAGAAGGAGAAGCCTGGAGGCTGTGTCTCTGGAGGGAAGGCCTAGGGGAGGGGCGTTCGGCTGCAGCATGTTAATGAGACTCTTGCAAGCACAAGGGAAGAAGCAGGGGAGGGATTGTGTCTCACAACCGTCTCCCCCATGGGGCCCTTGGGACTGGGTAGTGGGGCCCAGGGAAATGAAAATCTCTTAACCACTCAGAATTGTTAACTGCGCTCAAATCCTCTGGTGCCCTGGCTGCAAGCTTAGGAGAGCCGCAGCTGTGAGATGCCTGAACTTCCTCCATAAACCCCTTGCTCAGCAGAGAAAGCTTGCAACTTTCCCAGCTCTTTTAGCAGCGTCTGGGGCCTTTTAATCACCCGGGCTGCATCTTCCAACTGAAATGAATTAATACGACAGCCACCTCCGTGGGCCGGGTATTGTGCAGGCTGCCTGGGCCATCTGATAGTACTTCACACTCAAGGCCGGCTTTTATAGGCTTGTGTTTTGCTGTTGGAAAGAGGCCCAGACTTCCTCCCACCTTTGGAAACACAAGAAAACCTGCCAGCCACATGTACAGGGTAGTGCTCTGGGCCAGGCTGCTCGGGGAGGGGGCGAGGCTAAGGAGGGAGTCTGGAGGGAGGGGGGAAAGAAAGGGGGGGGGGGTCACAGGCGGTACAAGCTGGCGAGAGCCGCTGGGGCCCGCGCGGATGGAAACCGCAGCTCCGTCAAACAAAAACGTTTCCCGGAAGCCAGTCGATTCTGACACAATTCTTCATGAGAGGAAGTCAAAAGGGATCGTTCCTGCTTTCTCCTTCCACTGGGCAGCGGCAAAACATTTCACTCGGATCCGGCAAAAATGGCCGAGTTTGACTATCATCCGACTTTCCTTCATTTTCACTTTTATATTTACATTAAAACAGGTTCTCACAGTGGGGGTTGGGACCCCTCAGGAAGTCACAAGGTTATTACATGGGGGGGTCGCAAGCTGTCAGCCTCCACCCCAAACCATCCACCACCTCCACCATCTCTAGAATTGATCTCGGAGAAACTCCATCTTGAAACCAATTGCCAAGACGCTATCGGGGATTTTTATATTTCACTCTGTTGGCTGGAATGAACTATTGCAATAACCGTCTCTGCCCGGGAGCCCCTCGCTGCGTTAGCACTTTTCACAGACGCACCCTTTTCTTCCTCCCTCCCGTTATCGCAGCATCTTCCCTGGCGCTCTATCCTGCTCCTGGGCCTGGCAGGTCCCGTCTCAGAGTTCGGCTGATTATCCACCGCCCGCAAAAGCTTTTTCAGAGACTCTGCTGCCTCAGATAGAGTCCCTCGTCACGTAAGCCTGACCTACCCACATTGCTCCTGGATCTATACATTTACATTTAGCATGAGGCTAAGTTACCAATCAATCCAGATCGTTCTGAATCAGTGACCCGTCCTCTTCGTTGTTGAACCCCCCCAAGTTTTGTCTCATCTGCAGATTTCAACAGTGATTATTTTGTTTTCTTCCAGACTCCCGATAAAAAAGTTCAGTATTGTAGGGCTAAGAACTGAGCCCAAGTCTATCACCTCAGCACTGTCACCTTTACTCCATGGCTGGGCTGCAGGCAGCGTTCGGGAGGGGCTGGTGGAAACAGACAAGGGAGCCCACAGTGGGGTGACCCTCCATGGTTCCACCTGGTCACCAAAGCAATCGGCTGGAGTTTGACACCTGCTCCTCCACCAAAGCCCCTCACCCTGCCCTGTAGCTGCCCACCCAGCTCCTCGCACAACTCTGCTGATGCCTCAGTCCTCAGCTGCGGACAAAGGGGGGTTCTGCACTGAACGCTCCCGTTAGAGGATTGAATCCAGACATGCCCCCAGTGATGAGCCAGAGAACCGGCCCTCAGATCTTTTGGGCCCTTCCAGGGATCACAGTGGACAGAGAACCGAAAAAACGTGACTCGCTTAATCTGTCACAGCAGAAAAACAGTGAAACAACCGAATCCCCGACACCTCCAGCCAGGTATACAGCGCCCCCAGCCTGCCCCCACCCCCACATGACTCGGGTTCCTTTAGAAGCAGCAAGACCCGGGGTTCTGTTTGACCATTGGGCAAGGCCAAGGTGACCCCCTGAGCCCATTTCCGGGCACTTCCTGCCACCCCCCAGGATTGTGGAGGGCAGAGCGGCTCCAGCCAGAGCCCTCAGCAAACCCTAGTGGACGTGGCACTGATTCAGCTGTATCCCAGTCACAGGGCAGCCCCTCTCCAAGGCCCTGCCTCGGGGACCACAGGTCCCGAGTTTAGAGGGACAGTTCTGATTTTTGGGTCTGTTTCTTATAAAGGCTCCTATTACCCCCCATCCCCGTCCCGATGTCTCACACTTGCTGGCTGGTCACTCTAGCCCTGCTCATGGGCAGAAGGGCTAATCGTGGAGTTCTCGGGGATAAACTAAGTGTCAGCAGAGAGCAAGGGAGGGTCCTGCTGGCTGGGACCTGGAGGGAGAGTTCTCCTCCCTGCTGAGCAGTGCCTGGGACTGGCAGACGGGGACTTTCTGTGCCTGCAGGAGGCTCTGGTCTCTCCTGTGCTTGCTCCGCTCTGGTTCACCCAGGGCCTGCCTATCTGCTGAGGAATTTGCGATTCCCCATAGAGTCTCCAGGCAATGGCAAGTGAGACTATCTCCAAGAAACAGCAGCTAAACTGGGAGCTGGCACCAGGAGTGTGAGCGGGCCTGAAGAGACTGGGCAAGGGGGCAGAACTGTGGGAGGAGGAGCAAGTGAACTGTATTCATTCCTGGGAGACCCTCTCCTGCTGCTCTCCCCTCCCCGCCACAGTAAGGGGCCAGAGTGCAGGCACTCCTAGCAGTACCTCTGTTAGACGTTGCTCCGAAGCTTGGACGGACGTCCTGTTACAGTCTACAAATCATCCCTTTGGATCATGTCTCCCGCTCACCTCCGCCCGCCCATCCTTTCGCCACCTCTTCTGACTGGCTAGTGTAATCCAGCCCTGCAATGCTAAGGGCTGCTGGCATCCCCGAGTTGCGTGCCTCACAGGGGCTGCAATCAGGCAATGCTAGGACCCCCTTGCCATCATGGGCAAGCCTTCCACTCAGCATCTTCCCAGGTGAAGTGTAGGCTCGGCAGCCCCACGCTGCCTCCAGATTGGCTGGGAGACCAGCATGCCCGGCGCGGGAGCGGAGCATGAAACCCGCCATGTCTGAGTGTGCGTGTCCTTCAAATGGCTCGGGAGTGCATGGGTGGGTCACAGCCTGGCCCCCGAACACACCGACGGGCACCCAGACCTGGGCACAACTGGGCAGGCTTGCGCACATGCCTGAGCAGAAGCTTAGTGAGAAGGAGCCCCCAGGCGCCCGGACCGGCAGGGTATGGACAGGGACCGTAGTGATGGGTCGTGCTGCCCAGTGCAGACAAGAGCAGGCAAAGCTCCCCATAGGAAGAACAAAGGGGCAGGGACAAGCCGCAGCCCTCACAGCAGGGCCCATCTGGTTGCTCTAGGCAGCGTGTGTTCTCCCTCGGGCCTTTGGGCTGTCCCATTGTTCCCCTCCCTGGCTGCGGAGGGCGCTGTCAGGCTGACAGAGCTGCAGATTAAAGCTGCAAACCCTAATTCCTCCCCCTGAGCAATGCCCACACAGCCAGGTTCTCCCACCAGCCTCCGGGGCCAGGAACAGGGCCCACAATCCCGCCTCCAAATCCTAGTCACCGAGAGTCTGCCGAAGAGCCGGTCCCCGGCAGGCCGGTGCTGGGAACGGCTGATGCAGCAGTGGGGCAGGAAGCTGGGGAGGGAGCAGCCAAAGGCTACGTGGTGCACTCAGACTTGCTGCTCCTGCAGGGACAGGACAAAGCCAACGGTGCAGGGCAGGTTCGCTAGCACCATGTGAAAGAATCAGTGCCAGCCAACCTCCCTCTGCCTGCAGGAGAAGCAGCATGTGGCGGGGGACCTCCAAGAGCCAGGGGGCTGTGCCCTAGGTACCCTGGCCTGGCACGATCACAGGCTCCCCCGCTAAGGACGCAGCATCCTAACAAAAGCCAAAAGGAAGAGTTACCTCTGCAGACGGTCCCGTTCTCCACCGATTCGTAGCCGGCCTTGCACATGCATCGTCCGATGGGCACCAGCCACTCCCCGTCCCCATTGCAGTACAGCTTGATGGGGACATCCACCTCCTCCGCGTTGGTAATGCACGATCCCCGGGCCGCCACCAGCGACGTGCTCTCTGCACCCGAGAGCGTCTCCTGAAACACGGCCCTGTTCTGGATCACGCGGGGGCACTTGCGGTAGAAGACCCTGACCGCGATCAAGGACATGCAGCCCCCATAGTCCTGGAAGGCCAGATAGAACCCGTTCTTGGAGACCGGCCCGAAGCTGCGCACCTCGGTGTTGATCTTCATCACGCGGCCACCCAGGTCCACCTGGGAGAAGCTCTCATCAGCCGCGATGGTGTCCACCTTGGCCCAGGGGTTCTCCATCCAGTTGGGAAAGGTCTTGGAGGCCGAGTCGAAGTCGGATTCGAAGTAGTAGAGATTGAAGGTCTCTTTGCAGGAGCCAGGGACGTTTGGGATGCTGCTGCAGTCCCGGACGGAGAATTTCATTTCCACGTGGATGCGGTGAGCTCCTCGCCTCCGGATGTACTTGGTCCGCAGCCAGTTGTTCTGATTGGACTCAAAGACGTTGCACACCTGGTAGGTCCGGATCGTGTTCATGTTCTCGTCGTATCCGCTCACCTCTTCCCACTGCGGATGGGACACAAAGAGTCACTGGGCTGCACTGCGTTTACATTCACTGGCCGTCAGCTGGGGCCCATGTTCATACCTGGAGGGGGCATAGCTCTGCCTCCCCCCCATCCCCTGACAGGCAAAGGCTCAGGCGGGAGAGGAGAAGCTAGTTTCAACGTGGGGTCAGCTGCATCGATACAAACTGCGCTGCCCCAGGGTGGATCTACACTAGGGCTCTGCCCAGGTACACTGAGTCCCTCCCCGTCTCCGGTCGCACGATTCAGGCCCATCTAATGCGCCACGCAGGCAGGTGCTGGGAATGGCTGATGCAGTGAAGGAGGGACCCAGCCAAAGGATACATGGTGCACTCAGGCTACCCTGCCACTGCTGGGAGAGGACAAGGACACCACAGGGGCTAGGGCGGGGGTGGGGGGAATCAGAATTTACCAAGGTACCTTGCCAAAGAGCCACAGTAATACAATCAGCAGCCCCCCCATCAGCTCCCCGCCCCCACTCCCAGCGCCTCCCACCCACTGGCAGCCCCGCAATCAGCACCTCCCTCTCCCGATCAGCTGTTTTGTGGCGTGCAGGAGACTTTGGGGGGAAGAGGGAGGAGCGAGGGCACGGCAGGTTCAGGGGGGAGGAGAAGGGGTGGAGTGGGGGCAGGCCCTGTGGCAGAGCCGGAGATGGGCAGTGAGAACCCCACAGCACATTGGAAAGTTGGTGCCTTAAACTCCAGCCCCGGAGTCGGTGCCTAGACAAGGAGCCGCAGGTTAACTTCTGAAGAGCCGCGTGTGGCTCCGGAGCCAGACACTGGCCACCCCGGGCTAGGGGCTCTACTCTCCCCGGTGGTTACTTGGTTTCCACTCGCGTTAGTGGGAGACACGC
Source organism: Sternotherus odoratus (assembly GCA_032164245.1). Classification (NCBI taxonomy): domain Eukaryota; kingdom Metazoa; phylum Chordata; order Testudines; family Kinosternidae; genus Sternotherus; species Sternotherus odoratus. The sequence goes on along the minus strand of JAVMKO010000018.1, from coordinate 15,966,196 downwards.
ACACTGATTGGTCATTCAAGTACCTACATGTGCCGAGCACAGTCTGGGCCTCTCTTAGAAGGGCTCTCGCCTCCCGGCACACTCCACTGTGACAGGGGAAAGGGTTACTGGATAGTTTAACAAGTAAATGGCAAAGAAAACCATGAAGGGCCAGAGCCTCCATCACTTCCGCCTGAGCGAGCACAGGGAGTGCCACGCGGGTGTAAAACCGAGCTCCAGCCGAATGGCGTGTTTCACCATTGCACGGGTAGAACCGACGGCCCAAGAAGGGCAGCGGAGTCAGACTCCAGGGCTGGAATCCTAGCTCCACTTCAGTGTTTGTGCCTTTCAGTGCTCCTTTACCATGGAGACACGGCTCGGAAATTTACCACAGGTTTCCCTATTCTTTCTCCAAGTAAAATGCCGTCTCAGCGCTGCGTCTCCGTGTGCGCGCTGGGGACCTGGGGAGTAACCTCATCCCTAGCTTTGCTTCCTGCCTCACCCCGAGACGGGCCACTGCACCCCCCCAGCACTGCGCGCTGCATGCTCCAGAGAGAAAACGGTGGCTGTAACATCATTGTCTACTTTCCCCGCAACCCACCAAGCTCATCCCGACTGGCAGCTCTTTGAGCCGGGGACCCTGTTGGGATTCTACATTCATACAATGCCTGGCTCCACGGGGCCCTGGGCCAGGACTGTCCTCGGCATGGAGGTAACACAACTAGACAACAGCAACACCCCAACCGAGACCGACTGCCCCCCGAGCTCGCCTCACCCCGCCCCGTGTCCCTGCTCCCTCTTCCCACGCCCCGCAGGTCAGTCTGGGTGACACGCTACACATGAAAACAGTTCCTGGATGTTCTTTGTCCCTCGTTTTCAAGCCCACAGGGGCAGATTGTCAAGACTTTCTGCGCCCAGCAGGTTCCACGGGATGTTCTCAAGGGGAGACGCTGGTTGCTGAAACCCAGAGCCAGCTGGTTTGACAAGCACCTCCCAGTTCACTGTATAGAATCACCTAAACCTCCCCCACTGCAACTTGAGACCATTACTCCTTGTTCTGTCATCTGCTACCACTGAGAACAGTCTAGATCCATCCTCTTTAGAACCCCCTTTCAGGTAGTTGAAAGCAGCTATCAAATCCCCCCTCAGTCTTCTCTTCTGTAGACTAAACAATCCCAGTTCCCTCAGCCTCTCCTCATAAGCCTGGGTTGCTCCCTGCTGCCAGGCCGGGACAAGGGAACCCGCTGCTCAAACCCCGCAGGCCCAGCGGCACCGCCGTATTCCGCTTCATTTCTTCACATGGATCATTGTGGTACGGGAGAGCCCAGAACAGCCCCAGCGCCTCTCTGGCTCCTTCACAACCTCCAGGCCAGGCCTGAGGCCCGAGTCACACACACCCCCCGGAAGTCGGATGGAGTTTGTCTGAGGAAGGGCCCCAGGATCAGGCTCACAGTGCGAGTGGTCTGGTTGGAGAGTCCAAATTACCCCACTGAACATCCTGGGACGTGTGCTCCCCTTAGAGACCCAAGTGCCCCGGCCCTTACTGACGTTACTCAGTCCTTCCTCCAGCAAGCGGACGGGGGATCACCCCGGTCAGATCCGGCCCACAGTGATCGGCTTCCTCGGGGCGAATTCCCTGGGACTGCAGCACTTATTGCCAGGGGGAAACGCCACCAGCCCTTTGGGAGGGGGAAAGGCGGAACTCTCCGCCGCGCCGTCAGCAGCTGCTTCCAAGAGCTGAGCTGCTCTAGCTCTGGCTGGCTCCCCAGCCAAACAGAGAAGCCAGGCCAGGTTCACTTGCCATTCTCAGCCAGCTCCTGCCGGGCTGGGCCCGCAGCGGGTGTGTTCGGGTTCGGTGTTCCCGGCCACGGCTTTTTCCAACTGGATCACGGACGTCTCCCACATTTTGACAATTGAAAAAAAGAAAAGTTCTGGGAAATGTTGTGATGAAGCATTGGCTGAATGTCCCCCCGCCTCCGAGCAGTTCAGCCACTACGGAGAGCGGGCTACTGCTGCAAAAACCACCTGACTGCCGGCTCCCAAAGGGACTTCGCCCCTTAGGCGTTCCAGTCCGATTGACAGCCAATGAGAACTCGGCTCCTTTAGGCGTTCCAGTCCGATTGACAGCCAATGAGAACTCGGCTCCTAAACACGCGGATGCTTTTTAAAATCTTACCCCACGTCAAACATTTTCAAAATCTCAGAATTCAGGAATTGGGGGGGAAGGGGGGATAGTTCTGCCGTCTGCTTGTTTGGGTTTGGGCCTGTTTCAGTGAATCGCTTAGTAAACAGTAACATCTAGGATGGCTAACCGGCCCCGATCCGCAGGGCCCATGACGCGAGGAGACCCGCGAACTCACCCCAGAGGGAGGATGCACTGTCCAGCCCAGCTCTGCCGTCGCCGTGGTGGAGTCCATCAGCGTTTCTGCGGGGAGAGGACAAAAAAGAGCTGTCAAGGGGAGAGAACTTGGAAGTAACCTCAGCAGGCAGGTCCGAGTGAGCAGCCCAGCAGGGTCCGGACCAGGAGAGCCATTCACGCACCCCGGGAAGGCCTCCAGCCACGGCTCAGCAAGCAGACTGGTGCAGAAACCAGCTCTGATCCTGGGCAGCGAGCAGCGTCCGCCCCAGCGAGCATCTGGTCTCTTCACGTACCACTGATGACCCACGCCGGAGCTGGGGTTCCCCTAGCTCTCAACGAGCAGGAGGGCCCATGCTCACGCGGGGCCGATCCGTGGAGAGCCTGCCCTTTGCCCCCAGTGGGGCACTGGGGGTCTCCCTCGGGACCATGGGCTGGGAAGAATTCTCCAGCGGCGGGGGGAGCCTCTTCCTAGGCCTAGGGCAGCTGGTCATGACGGAGGAGCAGCCACGCCAGGTCTGAGCCAGCGGCGTTGTGACCTGGGACACGGGGTCGCCGTGCCACACAGATCTGGCCTAGAATTCTCTGTCATGACCGAGGGGCAGCCGGGTCAAATCTGCAGCCCTGGGCAGCTGCCTAGTCTACCTATGGCTAGAGCAGCACCTGCCACCCCCCCCCCCTTCCCTGGTCTGCCTGGCCCCAAAGAGGAGCCAAGCTCCGTGCATGCAGGAAGCGCTGCCGTAGCTGGGTTCAGCACTGTTATTGTGCCGCCAGTCTGCACCGGGGGTCACCGGGGCTCCCCAAGTGCCATGTGTGCACAAGCAGCTGCAGACGTCTGAGCTGTCTTGGTGCCCAGACGGGCCCTGGCATTGGTCCATCTCTAAGCACGGCCCTGCCAACCTTGCTGCCCCCACAATCTGCACTTAGCAGGGGGCTTTCACCCCGTCTACCGGTGAAACCTGCTCCTCCCCCTTTAAAAATACATAACCCTAATGGAACACACAGAGTCGCTCGGAAACGGCGGCTCAGGAGCCGCAGCCCGGCGAGTGGCAATAGAGGCTTCTCAGTTCACCTCCGCTTCCAGCCACCGCTTTGCACGGTAAGAATGGTCAGCAGCACTGCCAAAAAGCACCCGGCACCGCACAGGGGAAACCCCCGACTGGGGGATTTAAACAACATGACACTTTAACTAACCGGACGGCTGATTTTCCAGGCAATTGGGGTCCAAAGGCTTCAGCCCGTTAGGACTGAGAAAAAACCAGACCAAGTTTTTATAGCCCGCGCAGGTAGCAATGAGGACAGTGGAGCGGACAGATCCCTGCCATCCTAAAGAGCCTTCTTTCAACTTCTTATCACTTTGCCAAAATGTAACCGTTCACTCCGGAATGGTCCGGGCTGAGGTGTTCGGGGAAGTTTCAGAAGCCGTTTCTCTGAACAAAATTAGGAACAATATGTTGTTTTGCCCACGTTAAAACCAGCCCCACGAAGCACTCCCGTGGGACGTGGGCACTGCTGCAGCATACACAGGAGCCTTGACAGTGCCCCCCCGGGGGCGGGGGCTGGAAACTGAAGACCCCCACATCCCACTCCCTGCACTCTGCCCCCTAGAGCTGCACGCATGCAAGGTCAGTCCCATGCCTGCCCCTCCCCCATCCACCGCAAAGGGCGCAGCATGGCAAGGGCGGGGAGGGCTGGATTTGGGGCGGCTGAGGGGTGACAGGGGTTTTGCCGTCTCAGAAATCTCTGACTGACAGACTTTCTTTTTAAACACAGAATCCCTTTGATTTGTCTTCTGCGTGCTTGGAAGCCCGTGCGATGGAACCACACAGCACGGGTCCTGTGAACCCGCACACAGCACACAGGTGAGCCCCAAGGGCCAGGGCAGGGGACGGGCTGGCCAGGTGTGCTGGGCACCTTCCGACGCAGTGATCCTGGCGGGGAAGACAAGGAATCGGAGGCTGTGACCCTAGAGGGGCCCCGCTGGAGGGATGCTCCCGCCGAGCAGTGTGGAATTATGCACACTCCCTCCAGGCAGCCTCGGGAGGACACCTGCAGCCAGACCCAGTCAGGGTGAGTGCGGGGGACACTGCGCTGAACCAGGGACAGCTAGGTTAACTGGTCTGCACTGGGGGATCCAGATACCATGCTGCTGCCATTTCCCTCTGGAAGAGTTACCAGAGGAGCACGTCACATCCCATAGGCCCTGTGACGGAATAAGAATGCTCTTACTGTTTCCTCTGGATAATGTGGGGGTGCCTCAGTTTCCCCTGTGCAATTCTTGAGTGTCTATGTGGAGGGATAAGGGTGTGTAGTTGGTGCAGAGCAGAGAGACAGTGTAAGCAAGTAGCCCACGCCCTCCCCCCTCTTCTCAAGGTGTCTCGCTCCAGAGGTCTGAACCCAGGGGTGGGGAAGTCTTCACAGTCAGTCCTCAGGCTGGGCAGCTGCCAAACACGTTAGCCCCTGGGCACTGCTCCTGAGGAGAGGACGGGACGCAGCAGACGAATGTAGACAGGCCACGGTCCGTCCTCACCAGCCTTGTGAGCTCTTGAGTCCCCTGCTAGGGCATGTGCTGGATCTCTCCTTGCTGGCTTCCAGGTCAGGGACACCCCAACACAGCCTGGGCTCTGGCGAGGAGGACGGGGCGTTCCTGCCGTGCACGGCCCAGGGCTCGTGGCTGCTGCATTCTAACACCGAGTGGACTTCACCTGGCCAACACCGGAGGGAGACGGGAACCAGGAGATTTGAAATGGGGACACAGATGGGACTTTTCCTTCAGCAGCGTCTGAAGCGTCTCGACTGTCATTTCTGTTCTTCCACTGGGCCAGAATGGGGAACATGGGGACTTCGTGGCAACCACTGTGCGGGGCTGCTGGTTTTACTGCCTCTCATGAGAAACTTATTCTGCTTGGAAACTGGCACTTTGCCTTTCCTGCTCACACTGCCTAAGCACAGCAGAGAGGAAGGGCAAACACTCAACAGAGCCCCCAGCCTCATTAGCACCGGGCCCTTCGGAGTCACTTTTTGTTCAGCTCTAGTTATGTTGGTAAAAATCTCCATAGCTGCAGAACGTAACAGGGACTCTCCCCTCCACAGCATCCCAGGTACCTAGCCCCTGCCTGGTCTGGCTAGCAAACGAAAGCTGAAAAACAGAGCGAGGAGGAGATGTGACAGGAGAGATGGGGAAGGGGGCAGGAAATTAAAAACATGGTTCTCAAACTTTTTGCACACCTTTCGGACACCAGGCCTCTAAGCATGACCCCCCCTTAGGGGTGGGGCTTGGGGGGGCTGCTGGCAGCCCCCCCGGGGCAGAGGCCAGGCTGGGGGTGGGAGATTCCAGCAGCCCCCTGGGGCCGGGCTGGAGGGGTGTTCCAGCAGATCCCCAGGACAGGGGCTGGGCTCGCGGGGGCGCCGGGAGCTGTCAGGGGCAGGGGTCGAGGGGGGAGGGGGGGTGCCAGGAGCCCGCCGCGACCGGGGCTGTGGGAGGGCCGGGAGCCGGCAGGGGCCGGGGGAGGTGCCGGCAACTTGCTGCGGCAGCAGGGACCAGGATGGGGGTCGCCCACGGCAGGGGTCGGGGCCAGCTGCAGGGGCTCGCGACCCCCACATAACCAGTAGGTTCTGGTGGGTTCACTGTGTAGACACTTATCGACAGTGATCAAGTCACCCCTTTGTGAAGGGGTTTATAAACCCCACACCAGTGATGAAGGGGTGTGGGCAAGGCTGTCGAGGTCCCCTCTGGCCCTGTCAGTCATGTCAGGGGTGGAATAAGGGCTGAAAAGGAGGAAGTTCCCGGCCGCTCTCAGAGGGAGAAGATGGTGGCGCTTCAGCTCCAAAAGGAGACTCCTGGAGGTCTTTGGGAACTGCCCTCGGGAAGGCCATGGACCAGATCCCCACCACCAGGCCTACAGGGGGAAAAGGACCCTGCTCTACTGGCCAGGTAGGACAGGTTTGGCAAGCTCCATACTAAAGGGACTCAGGGTATGGGAGCTTATACATGATAACTCAGTGCATATTCGAGACCCTTACTGAGGCAGACAGAGGTGCCCGAAGGATTTTTTTGGTGTCCCTACAGTAGTTGTCCCATCAGCGGCCCAAGAACTGTGACCCCACTTGCTCTTCCCTGGATTAAATAGATGGAGCTCCTTGAGACTCTCACTCTCGGGCAGGTTTTCTAATCCTTTAACCAGTGTCACGGCTCTTCTCTGAACTTCTCCAATCTATCACCTCTTTCTAGAACTGCAGGCATGAGAGCCGGGCCAAGGATTCCAGCAGCGGAGCCAAATACAGAGGTAAAATAAACTCCCCGCTCCTACTCAAGAACCCTGGTAACGCACCCGGGATCCCACTGGCTCTTCTGGCCGCAGCGGCGCACGGGGCGCTCGTGTTCAGCTGATTATCCACTGTAACTCCCCAAATCTTTTTCAGACTTCTGGCTTCCCACCATAGAGTCCCCCGGCGTGGAACTGAGGGCCACATTCTTTCCCAGATTGCTCTGTAGCAGTGACTTGTCCTCTTCATTATGTACTATTCCCCCAAGTTCTGTGTTATCTGCACACCTGATCAGTGATGATTTTGTCTTCTTCCAGGTCACTGATAAAAAGGTTAGTAGTGCAGGGCCAAGAACCGACTGCTGAAGGGCCCCACTGGTAGCACACCTGTAGACGATTCCCTGTTCACGGTTACATTTTGAGACCAGTTTTTAATCCACGGTGTGCCGTGTTAACATTGGATCGTTGTCGTTCTTGGTCAAAATGTCATGCGGTACCAAGTCAAACACCTCACTGGGAAGACACTGGCCCTAGAGGGCCAAGGAAGAACTGTTTGGAAGCATTACCTCATTGCTAGCCAATCCGAGCCTTCCATTTCAACAGCGGCACATCCGACCAATCAACAGCTCGGGCAGGCAACCTTGAGGGAGGCTGTTTACTGGCTGAAATGCTGCTCGCCCATTCTCCTCCCTGGCATGTGAATCAACAACTTCCCACCCCAGGACCGGTGTCAATTCTCTGATTTCCAGCAGGCGGAGGCAGGAGCGATCTGCAATCCGTTCATGCATCCCTAGGCTTAGCTCTGCCTCCATCCTGGCTTCCACATCAGATCCACTCCGCTATCCGGGGTGAGAAGCTAGCCTGGTCAGATTGCTCCACAGAGGAGATTTCACATACCAGGCACCAAGCTAGTTAAAACGCACAGTGGACCCTGCTTTCAGTCTCTCCTTGAAATGCTGGCACAGAGTCCAACCTAGCGTCCAACAAACCGGTGAAGGTTTGAAAAAGTGTAACCTGGCCCCACCCCATCTCTCCAGCCAGCCACCTCGATGTCCCCCAGGGTCTGTTCTTATTGAAATTGGACAGGTCTTGTTGCTGCCTGGGGGCAGAGGAAGCTTATCAAATAGGAGGCTAAGAGGTGACTTATCACTGTCTGTAAGTACCTGAACAGAGAGCAGAGGGCTTTGCAGCCTAGCAGGGAAAGGCAGAACAAGAGTAAATGTCTGGACGCTGAAAGTGGCAAACTTCCAATGGGACGGCAGACCCCGTTTTTACAGGGAGATGGGGGATCCCCAGCTCTTGGGCGAGTTTAAATCGCGAATGGACGTCTCTTCCTCAAAGAAAAGGCAGTTCTGAGCTGGCTGCAGGTTGCCTGGCCTGTGCTATGCAGCAAAATGGAGTCGATGGTCTTAGAGGCCCCCCTGGTCCTGGGGAGTCTGAATCTCTTAATAATCCTCTAACTGCACCAGAAACCTGCCCCAGGTCCACTCCCCCATGCTCTGTGCCTGTCTGCTGGGGAGCTGGGGAGGGGCTTGTCAGGCTGAGCCTGGGGCTAATTATCTCTGCCAGGGAAAGGCTCTGCCACAAAGCCACACTCCCACCCGGCTCCTTAATCTGTTTGTCAAGGGGGCCGATGTCTGTACGGTGGGGATAACGCTCTTCTCTGTAAAAAAAAAAAAAAAAATCTGGGTCAGTAGCCAAGTGCTTTAGACAACTCTCCAGTAACAAACCCTTGTGCAATCCAGCACGCAGCAGCCACCATGAATAACTACAGACTGTTGTGGATTTGTTGCTCTCCTGCATTGGCTAGTAGCAGTGTCTGACCCCACACCCGTGAATGCTACAGCACAGAGCTCTTTCATTTTGCCTACAGGGAAAGGGGGCCGGGCGGGGGATAGAGTACACGCTGCTGTCGTATATGAAACCTGCTCCGGGGATCTGGGCTCGGACCTATAAATTAACATTTAAAACTGTGATTCTTTGTGTCAGAGAGTTCCCAGGGCGATGGTCTGGACCTGCTCCCTATGGATCCAGTCAGGACTCCGGGGGGGAAGTGTCCTCTCTCCGTACACAGACTGTCTCCACGGCCAGGAGCTTCACAGGTTCCCGCTTCCACCTTCCTGGGTCTGACTTCGGAGCATTCAGCACCTTCTGCCCCTCCGTGCACTTCCCACAGCGAGCCTGCCCAGGCGGGGTCCTGGGGGAGCCCATGGATCCTGCACCCCAACTCCACAGTCAGACGTGACTCTCAGCCAGCCAGTAAAACAGAGGTTTATTAGATGACAGGAACATGATCTAAGACAGAGCTTGTAGGTAGAGCGATCGCGACCCCTTCACTGTGTCCATTTTGCGTGCCCAGGGGGGCCAGACCCTATCTGGGACTGACTCCCCTTTCCCCAGCCAGCTGCAGACTGAAACTCTCTTCTAGCCCCTCCTCTGCTCTTCCTTTGTCTCTTTCCCAGGCCAGGAGCTATCACCTGAACTCTTTGTTTTCACCTTCCAGCTAACTGTCACCTTGAGGGGGGGGGAAGGGCCAGGTCCAAGACAGGACATCGGCTACTTGCTTACACTGTCTCTGCTTTGCACCAACTACACACCCTTATCCCCCCACTTAAGACACTCAAGAAATGCATAGGGGAAACTGAGGCACCCACACAGTATTCCTACTCCGTCACAGCGTGGAAAACTTGTCACACCGGTGTCGAGGCCCCGGGGGTGGGAGGGTGGTTTTGTGCATTAGCCTTTTGTTACTTAAGTAACAAGTGGAAAAGAGCTTGGGGACTCCCACTTCCGGGTTACTGACTCAAGAAACCTCCGCCCTGGGAGGGACTCGCTCCTTGCTTCGTGCTGGATGGTAAGCAATGGCCTATATAATTAATGCCACTTTTTAGGAGATCAAAGCTCTCGACTGCAGTCGATGGTAACTCGGCCCTTGGAGTATGAGGCTCATTAAGTGCAGTGCCCAAGAGTTGCAGGCAGCAAAATGGATCTAAACTGGCCCTGCAGCACCGCCTGACATGGGGCCCGCAGCGCGGGAAAGGGCAGCCAATGCCAGTTCCAGGCAGCTCTCCCGGCAGTGCGGACAGCTCCCCGCGCCCAACACCAAGACCTCGCTGCAGCGCCCGGCTCTGAATCGTACTGGGACGGCCTTGCAGGGATGCTCCCTCCTCAGCAAGGCCCTGTCCCAGGGAGCGATGACCCCACACTTCCTTGCTTTGCCCGGACACAGGGCAGGGCGGCCTCGGGCCTGAGCATATTCAAACCAGGCCCAGGTTAGTGGGTGCTGTAACACCCAGGAAGGGAGGCAGGTGTGCGGGGAGAGGGACGCCGCCGCTCCCAGGAGGGGCAGGTCCAAACCTGCCCTTGGACCCACCCGTGCCATGCTGCCAACACCCAGCGCGGCTATCACGGCCCCCAACGTCACACGATCGGCTCCGAGCTCAGGAGATCATTGAAACAATACATTTGGATTCTCACTCTTTGCTTTCTGGGGAGGGGGACTGGGCGGGGGGGGGGGGGGGGCAACGGGACGCTTTCAAGCTTTTCTCCACCATCAGCAGGGCTGGGAACTTCCTTAAAAAAAAAAAAAAGGCCAGGCTCTCTCGCGGTGCCAGGACTCCAGGACCTGGGGCTTTAAGGGATGCACCAAATATCACGAGACTCGCATTAAAATGCTGAGAGTTGGCAACATTGTAAGTGACTGCTCTTAATGTTTCCACTGGATAGTGTGGGTGTGCCTCAGTTTCCCTTATGCATTTCTTGAGTGTCTATGTGGAGGGATAAGGGTGTGTAGTTGGTGCAGAGCAGAGAGATAGTGTAAGTAAGTGGCTGACCTATCTTGGCAATTGAGGGCCTGGCCCTTCCCCCCCTCAAGGTGTTGGCTGGAAGGGTTGAACAACAAAGAGGTCACCTGACCTCCTGCTCGGGAAAGAGACAAAGGAAAGCAGGGGAGGGGCTAGAGAGTGAGTTTTGAGTCTAGATCTGCCTGGGGAAAGAGGCAGAGAGCTCCAGGCAGGCTGCCTGGCTCTTTGGCCCCCAAAATGGATCCAGCCGAGGGGTCGCGTTCGCTGTATGGTCTGTGTTAGACCAGGTACCTGTCGATTAATAAACCTCTGTTTTACTGGCTGGGAGTCACGTCTGACTGTGGAGTTGGGGTGCAGACACACGGGCTTCCCCAGGATCCCGCATGGGCGGGCTCGCTGGGGGAAGCGCACGGAGGGGCAGAAGGTGCTGAATGCTCCGAGGTCAGACCCAGGAAGGTGGAAGCTGTACTTGTGAAGCTCCTAGCCCTGGAGACAGGCAATTCATAGAATCATAGAATCTCAGGGTTGGGAGGGACCTCAGATCATCTAGTCCAACCCCCTGCTCAAAGCAGGACCAATCCCTATTTTTGCCCCATATCCCTAAATAGCCCTCTCAAGGATTGAACTCCCAACCTTGGGTTTAGTAGGCCAATGCTCAAACCACTGAGCACAGAAAGCTTCGCCTCAGAGTCCTGACTTTGGGAGCAGCTCCGGAGCATCGCCCCGGGCACTCCGTGATGTTCAGCCAGGCAGATGACTATCTCCAGGTCCAGACCCCCAGCAACACAACCCATGGAAGTCAATTGGTTCTGGCTCCACCTCTCTCATGTAGAGGAGAATCAATGTTGGGCATCGGGCTTCGGCCTATGCTGCTGGAAACGAGGACATGTTCCATCCAGATGCCCTACAAAGGACCAAGAAGGAAAAGGTTCTTGAATATTTGGGACAAGGAGCTCTGGGCTACCAAGGCAGCTTTTGAGGAGTGGTGCCACATCCGAAAAGGAGTCCGGTTCTGCTTCCAGTCCTGCCAGACCACTAGAACCTGGCGTCTGCACAGACTGCCAGACGCCTTAGCCGACACCAGAGCTGCTGGTCTCTTTTCTTTGCTCGCTTCAGCTTTGTTGTAACCTATCACCCAAGGACAAGAAACAGGAAGGCCGAGGCCCTACTTCGGCCACTGTCAGCGGGACGATCAACAAGCAGTCTGATGTCTTGCATCCCCTGCTGCGCTGAATTCACGTAGAACGCTGCAATCCACACCTCGGCCCAGCACAGCAAACCTTCTCCCCTGCTTCCATCGGGACTTCCCCACCTGCACCAGTGCACCGGGACCTCATACAACACCTGCCATCCACCAGAGAAACTTATCAACGGACCAAGGCTGTCAGGGTGCCCCCCATCAGGGGACAAGGTGGGGCGCTCTGCCCCAAATCCCACTTCAAGCCGCCCATTTGCCAAACTAGACTCTTAATACTGGGCCCCTTCCAGACCACAGAACAGGTAAACCCAGCGGCCTTCAGGTTATAGCTGCCTGGAAGAGCCACCCAGTCTTTCACATCTCACTTTTAAAGCCCTACACCGAGAACCCAAACTTCTCCCATCTGCCACTCTCAGCAGGAGCCCTGGACTCTCAGCGAGTTAAGAGAAGGCTGCAGCGCCTGTGGACTGGGTGAGCAGTCTTGGGACCTGGTAGAGAACATCCATGCCCCAGACCCCCTGCGAGAGTTTCCTCCGAAGTACCCCAAGAAACCAGGCCCCGAGGCCCCTAGGAAGTGCCCTTGAAGGGGGGATGCTGTCAGGAATCAGGGCCTGCATCAGAGCCAGTCTCCAGGCAAGCTAAGGAGTAGAGGGGCTGGGCTGGCCCTTGCCGGCACTGGGGTGAGTGTGATTCCAGTGGGGCTTGCCAGAGAGGCTGGGCTCGGTGAGATCGGCCGCCCGGCCTGGCGGGGTGGTGGGGAAGAGGCCCCTCGCTCTCGGCAGGCTCTGGAGCCCTGCTCGGAATCCCAAACAAGTTCGCCTTCCCCAGCTTCCATTTTCATTTCCTTTGATTGGAAAACACAGATGGTGCCCCCCCCTCCCCCCGCCCTCCCATGCACATTGTGCAAGAACATTTCTAAGGAAAAGCCAAACGCCCCAGATGGAAACCCAGAGCCAGGAGCACCCCGCGGCTGCCCCACGGACAGCAGCCCCTGGCTCGTAATGGCCAGACCCCCCCCCTCCCCCCGGGGGCTGCAGGGGCAGGGAGCAAGAGGCACCTGGGCTCTCTGAGCACGAAGCAAAGGCAACTCAAGGGCCCCATGAGCCGTCGCTTTGCCTCCCCTTCCGCATCTCAGCGCCCCGCCCCATTGGACTGGGAGCCACAGCAGCTGTGGGACTGGGGCTGCCACTTAAGGCCCTCTCTCTCCTGTCTCCTCAACAGCCCCAGCAAGGGGCCCTGCCACCTGACCCCACTCCCCGCCCACCCCCCCAGGCAGCCCCGGCCCCTTTGCTCTCTCACACCTCGTTAGTTCTCCGCTGGGCACAGAGCTGTCGCCCCATGCAGGGAAGAGCCACGCTGGGGGATCAATCCCATCAGCCTTTGAGGTCGACGCTTGTTCTTAAAAATGCATCTAATTAAAATGGCTGGTGACTGTCAGCTGGGGAGGGGGGTGGGGGAGGGGGAGGACACCAGCTCGCGGACCTGGCTCCGTGGCAGGCCGAGCGGCTCCCGCCAGCCTGAGCGGCAGGATCCCGGGAGCTGGGGAGGGGGGTGGATCGGGCCAGGCTGCCCTCAGCGGGGGCGGTGAGGATGAGCGAGCGCCGGGCAGACAGAGGTGCAGGCAGGGTAAACACTGGCCCTGGCACGCTACAGCAGAGCCCCAACAGAGCCCAGGTTCCCAGCCCGCAGGAGGTGCTAGGCAGTCACCCCCGTCAGGCGGCACCCAGGATCACAGAGGTGGGAACAGACGCCGGTTCCTCCGGCTCCCAGCCCCGAGGACACTACGGGATGCACCCAGGGCCCGCTGGGGTACCCGGACAGTAGCAGCTCCCTGTGGAATACCCCGGAGAGAGACGCAGGACAGGGGTAGGAGCACAGCGCAGCTCTGGGAAGCTGTTGAGTGCCAGGGGGAGCCTTCCCCTCATGAAGCCATATGGGGCACACTGGGTGGAGCGTGCGTAGCACAACAAGCTGCATTCAGCCCTACAGCCCTGTCACGGAGTCCCCGGGGCGATGGTCTGGAACTGCTCCCTATGAAGCCAGTCAGGACTCCAGGGGGAAGCTTCCTCTCTGTGAGCAGCCTGTTTTCAGGGTTAAGAGCTTCACAGGTTTCTAGCTTCCACCTTCCTGGGTCTGACCTCGGAGCATTCAACACCTTCTGCCCCTCCGTGCGCTTCCCCCAGCGAGCCCGCCCAGGCGAGGTCCTGGGGGAGTCCGTGGGTCTGCACCCCAACTCCACAGTCAGACGTGACTCTCAGCCAGCCAGTAAAACAGAGATTTATTAGATGACAGGTACCTGGTCTAACACAGACCATACAGCGAACGTGACCCCTCAGATGGATCCATTTTGGGGGGCAGGGAGCCAGATAGCCCCTCTGCCCTTCCCTGCCCGACTCCAGCTAGCTTCAGACTGAAACTCACTCTCCAGCCCCTCCCCTGCTTTTCCTTTGTCTTCTTCCCGGGCTGGGCCAGGTCAGGTGATCTCTCTCCCTCACCTGGAGTCAAATTACAGCTCCAGGTATGGCCCCCTTCACACAATAGCCAGAGGAACCATTTAGAGCATTCCTACTCCGTCACAAGCCCCCACTACTCCCCACGGCTCCCCACTGCAGGCTGGGAACCCCAGCGGCACTGCCCCCCCCAGCTCGCCCACTGGGTGATGGGGTTGCAGGTGGGAGGCCGAGCAGGTGAAGGGCACTAGGCAGCGCCAGCCTGCACAGTGGATTCAGCGAGGTTGATTCCCAGCTTCTCAGAGCCGCGGGAGCGGCCCATTCAGTGCCCCCCAGTGCCCTGCTGTGGAGGGAGAGGGAAGCTCAGGGCACGGTGCAGGGAAGTCAGAGTCACTGCTCAAGTGTCCTTTTGCTTGTACCAGAATTTCGGCTGCCAAGGGAACGGTTCCGTCTTGCCATGAACGGAGGTGGGCACCCCGACCGGCGGATCCCAGACCCCGACAGCCGAGTGCCAGGGCTGCCAACCCCCCGGGGAGGAATGTGCCGACACACTGTGCTTCGTAAGCTTGTGAGAGGGGCATGCCCTACAGAACCGCAGCAGGCACCCCCGGAACAGCGCCTGCACGCAGCCCCGTTCAGACAGCAGCCCAAAACCAAAGGAGGGGTTGCCTGAGATGAATGCTCCGGGGACACAGAATCCAGCCGCCTGGGCCGGGATGAGGGAGGGGCTCCTGCAGTGGCAATGGGGAATGGGGAAAGGGAAAGCCAGCTCCACTGGGGAGGGACACGGACCCCCGGCTGTTCAGATGTGGGTTGCGCGGTGACAAACCAGGATCCTGGTCGAGCTCCTCTCTGAACAGCCCCAAACAGCCTCTCATCCTCCTGCACCCCACAAGTGAGGGCCTCCACCTGCTCCGAGGCACCCCTCCCACGTCCCCCAAAGTAGCAGCAGATGGGCTCCTCTGGTACTGACCCAGCCCCTGCTGGCCCCACTCACCGAACCGGCCTGGGGAGCAGGAAGTCAGGGCTCGCCAGGAAATTAACCTGCATCTTGTGTGCTAAGCGCCCTATGCAAAGCAGCAGCGTGGGGGGCTGATCAATAATAAATGATCCGGGAAAGACAGAACTAGAAGAAGAAAATGATCCGTTAGTTGGGCTGGAAAGGTGGAGTATCCCACCCTCGTCCCCGCAGCCCTTTCCTGGGACTAGTGTGGAGGTGCAGGTCTTTCCCTGCTCTCAGCACAGATCAGAAGGGGTGGCGGGGGTCACACGGGGGCAGTGGCCCAGGGACTAGTTTCTGGATTTCCAGCTTTCAGTCACTCAGGTCCAAGTGGATCCAGGCTCTCTGTGACCTGCGTGTTTAGCGAAAGGGAGGGGCACTCCCCCCTGCGGTCATTCTAGGAGCAACACCCCCCATGTGGCTTCACGGCCGTGGGTCCGGAGAAGAGTCGTGTCTGCACAGGAGGGTGGGTGGGGCACGGTGCTGCCTGGGCCCATGCTGATGGACAGCTAAGAACCAGCACATTTTTAAGTGACAAAAATATTTGCTGAGGGATGATTAAGAGCTAATCCTTCCCCGCGTGTAACCCGGGGGCAAGGCAGCCACAACCACAGGCTGCAGGGATCAGACGCTGCAAACGCCAAGGAGGGAGGGGACCTGCTTAGGCTGCAACATGAGGCAGAGCGGGGAGTAAGGAGGACAGAAGTCAGAAGGGGACACGGGGGCTGACTAGGGAAAACTCCCAGACAGCAAGCTGTGGTGTGGCATGGGTCTGTCCCCGCCCCATTGCTGAGCTCCAGTAAAAACCTCGTACAAAATGTATAAAAAGGACCACCACAAAGATTGCCAAGGAAACGGGCCGGGCGGTCTAGTGATGTCACAGGCAACGGGCCGGGCGGTCTAGTGATGTCACAGGCAACGGGCCGGGCGGTCTAGTGATGTCACAGGCAACGGGCCGGGCGGCCTAGTGATGTCACAGGCAACGGGCCGGGCGGCCTAGTGATGTCACAGGCGACGGGCTGGGCGGCCTAGTGATGTCACAGGCAACGGGCTGGGCGGTCTAGTGATGTCACAGGCAACGGGCCGGCAATGCTCATCTTTAGCTCTGTGATTCGATGCTATTTCTCTTTAAACTCTCAAACTCAGCACCATGTGACCCAGCCTCCAGCCTTCCTACAAACCAAGATGCTCCTCTTCTCCACCCAACGTGGTCAAGGAAACTGTGTCCAGCCCCTATAGGAGCGGAGCTGCCGGACAGCACCCGGCTGCACGGGCCAAGCAAGAATCCTTATTGAGGTTGTGGGAACAAATCATCCCGATGTGTAGAAAAAATAGTAACTATGGCAGGCGACCAGCTTGGTTGAACAGTGAAATCCTTGCTGATCTTAAACACAAAAAAGCAGCTGACAAGTGGAAGATTGGGCAAATGACCAGGGAAAAATATAAAAATATTGCTCAGGCCTGCAGGAGTGAAATCAGGAAGGCCAAATCACACTTGGAGTTGCAGCTAGCAAGGGATGATGTTAAGGGTAACAAGAAGGTATGTTAGCAACAAGAAGATGGTCAGGGAACGTGTGGGCCCCTTACTGAATGGTGGAGGCAACCTAGTGACAGAGGAGGTGGAAAAAGCTAATGTACTCAATGCTTTTTTTGCCTGTCATCATGAACAAGGTCAGTTTCCAGACTACTGTCCTGGGCAGCACAGCATGGGGAGGAGGTGACCAGCCCTCTGTGGAGAAAGAAGTGGTTCAGGACTATTTAGAAAAGCTGGACGAGCACAAGTCCATGGGGCCGGATGCGCTGCACCCGAGGGTGCTAAAGGAGTTGGTGGATGTGATTGCAGAGCCATTGGCCATTATCTCTGAAAACTCCTGGCGATCGGGGGAGGTCTCCGATGACTGGAAAAAGGCTAATGTGGTGCCCATCTTTAAAAAAGAGAAGAAGGAGGATCCAGGGAACTACAGGCCAGTCAGCCTCACCTCAGTGCCAGGAAAAATCATGGAGCCAGGTCCTCAAGGAATCAATCCTGAAGCACTTAGAGGGGAGGAAAGTGATCAGGAACAGTCAGCATGGATTCACCCAGGGCAAAACATGCCTGACTAACCTAATTGCCTTCTACGATGAGATAAACAGCTCTGTGGATGAGGGGAAAGCAGTGGATGTGTTGTTCCTTGACTTCAGCAAAGCTTTTCATACGGTCTCCCACAGTATTCTTGACAGCAAGTTAAAGAAGTATGGGTTGGATGAATGGACCATAAGGTGGATAGAAAGCTGGCTGGATCGTCGGGCTAAACGGGTAGTGATCAATGGCTCCATGTCTAGTCTGCAGCCAGTATCAAGCGGAGTGCCCCAAGGGTCGGTCCTGGGGCTGGCTTTATTCAATATCTTGATCAATGATCTGGAGGACGGTGTGGACTGCACCCTCAGCAAGTTTGCAGATGACACTAAACTGGGAGGAGTGGTAGATATGCTGGAGGGTAGCGATAGGATACAGAGGGACCTAGATAAATTAGAGGACTGGGCCAAAAGAAACTTGAAGAGGTTCAACAAGGAGAAGTGCAGAGTCCTGCACTCAGGACAGAAGAATCCCATGCACTGCTACAGACTAGGGACCGAATGGCTAGGCAGCAGTTCAGTAGAAAAGGACCTAGGGGTTACAGTGGATGAGAAGCTGGATATGAGTCAACAATGTGCCCTTGTTGCCAAGAAGGCTAATGGCATTTTGGGCTGTATAAGTAGGGGCATTGCCAGCAGATTGAGGGACGAGATTGTTCCCCTCTATTCGACATTGGTGAGGCCTCATCTGGAGTACTGTGTCCAATTTTGGGGCCCACACTACAAGAAGGATGTGGAAAAATTGGAAAGAGTCCAGAGAAGGGCAACAGAAATGATTAGGGACCTGGAGCACATGACTTATGAGGAGAGGCTGAGAGAACTGGGATTGTTTAGTCTACAGAAGAGAAGACTGAGGGGAGATTTGATAGCTGCTTTCAACTACCTGAAAGGGGCTTCCAGAGAGGATGGATCTAGACTGTTGTCAGTGGTACCAGATGACAGAACAAGGAGTAATGGTCTCAAGTTGCAGTTGGGAAGGTTTAGATTGGATATTAGGGGGGAAAAAAGCACTGGGATGGTGGTGAAGCACTGGAATGGGTTACCTAGGGAGGTGGTAGAATCTCCTTCCTTAGAGGTTTTTTAAGGTCAGGCTTAACAAAGCCCTGGCTGGGATGATTTAGTTGGGGTTGGTCCTGCTTTGAGCAGGGGGTTGGACTAGATAACTTCCCGAGGTCCCTTCCAACCCTAATATTCTATGAGACACACATGAAGTCATTGGGCCGGCACCCCAGTGCTACAGAATCATCTGGGAAGGCAGGCCCCCACACGCACCTCCAAGCCAGCCACTCAGACTTCCTCGGCGTGAGCCGCAGGCTGTGAGCAAAACACGCTCTCTCTCGGTGCCAGAGCGCACACACTCAATCCTGGGCTGGCTTTCCTTCCCCACGGGCTGTGGAATCCCACGGCCCAGCATTTGCTTGGGCGTTCGCTGGCTCCCAGCTACTACAGAGCCCTAAGATGCCAAATCTTGTAAACAGCAACTCAAATGAAATTTCACTAGGACATGGTCATTCAGCCTGGCTCCCCCATGGGAGCTGCTGCCAACCCCCAGCTGGGGAGAGGATCGCCTTAAAGGGACAGGCAGCTCGCTCACACCCCAGCCTTATTTTGAACTGCGGAGACACTGGGCCAGCTCAGCCCGCTCCCTCACACACTGCGCTAGACTCTCACCTGTATATGAGGAGGGGGAAGTGGAGGCCTCTGTGCTGCTCTGGCCCTGGGCCGGTTGCACGGAGTTGTGCCCACGCACACTGCTGTGGGGTCAGGGTGCCTGCAGGAATTGGATGGGTTTGCTCAGTCCACAGTAGCAGAGAGCTACAAAGGGCTTGGCTACACTGGTGCTTTATATCGTAATAAAGCCTCCCGGAGCGCTCTACCTTACTCCCCATTCACACCAGCAACGTGCGCCGGACTCCCTGGCTGGAGCACTCCTGGTGCTCCACCTTGCAGGAGGATTAAGGATAGTAACTGATGGAGCGCACTCATTGGCCTCCTGAAACGCCCCCTAATCTCCTTAAGTCAAGGGCTTCTCTTCCCTTTGTATTGAACTGGGCTGGAGGAATGCGAAGTGCTTTTCCAGAGCTTATCTGCAATGGGGCAAATCAACAAAGCAAACGTTTACCGAGTGAGAGAGGCAGGGAGGCCAGGGGGATCTGAACTTACAAGACAGGGAGCTGACACTCAGCTCTCCCCCACTGCCCTCCACATACACACAACACACTCCACCCCACCCCCCTCGCTTGAAAAGCACCTTGCAGCCCCACTTGAACAGTGGTTACCTACCCATAATGCACTGTTCCCAATGCCACTGCAAGTGCCGCAAATGATGTCACGCCAGAACGCTTGCAGCTGACAAAGTGGACACACTGGCGCGCTCTCCGAAGGCGGGTTTAACCCAAAGTGCCCTACAGCTGCAAGAGTAGCCAAGTAAGAGAAACTGCAGAGCTGCAATTCATTTGCAAATTTAACACCATTCATTCGGGCTTGAATAGGGACTGGGAGTGGCTGGTTCACTACAAAAGCAATTTCCCCTCTCTTGGTATTGACACCTCCCCATCAGTTATTGGGAGTGGACCACATGCTCCCTGACTGAGTTGGCCTTGTCAACACTGGTTCTCCACTTGTGAGGTAAACTCCCTTCCCTGCACGTGTTGGTATATTTATGCCTGCATCTGTCATTTTTTCTCCATGCATCTGAAGTGGGGTTTTTACCCCCAGGAGCTGATGCCCAAATAAATCCGTTCGTCTTTCAGGTGCCACTGGACTCCTCGTTGTTTTTGTAGATACAGATGAACACGGCTACCCCTCCGATCCAGAAACAGCGTCACCTCACACAAAACAGCCGGGTTTCTCCTCACAAAGGAATCTGGTTTTCACTGCCGGGACCTTGCTACACAGAGGCCCCCATGGAATTTCCCTCTACCCCTTGCACCTCACAGCACTGTACGGACGGGCCCATGCCCACCCCACCCCCCGGTTGAGTGGTGGGGAAGTGGAGGCAGCTTTCTCTTCCTTCCTTCCAGCTGGCTGCTTTGGGGAGTACGAGCTACCCACCCGGAGCCATGAAAGGTACAGCAGGGAATGAAGGACTGAGGAGCCCACTCAGGGCCTGGGTCTGGCACCCAGAAATGTGGCTGAGCCCCAAGGAATTCCCTGTGCACCCAGGAAGGGCAGAGCCTGCAGCCTCAGGCCTGGGCCAGAGTGGAGGTCAGGACAATCCAGACAGGGACACAAGGAGAAGGCAGAGGTCAGTGTCTCGCACAGGGGCGATGGCAGGGTGATCCCACAGGTCAAGGGTGTAGCACGGTTGTGCACAGTAGCAGAAGATAATGAGCCGATGTGTGATGGGGTGTCCACCCCACCCAAGGCCTGAGGGGTTAAGATTGCTAAGTGGCCCAATTAACTACCCAGGCTGCACCTGGAGGAGCAGCCAGGCAGGGAGCGGAGAGTTGACAAAGCAAGCTCAGCAGCAGGTGCCTACATAAGCCAGGAAGCTGGCAAAAGAAGGTTCAGAGGGGGAAGCGGGCTGCAGTCGTTCCCTGGGAGAAGGGAGGTGCAGCAGGGGTTAGAGGTAGTCCACAGTTACTCTCTGAGAAGAGGGAGGCAGGTGAACCTAGACAGATAGGAGAAGGCTCCAGGGAAAAGCAGCAAGGAATAGGAGCGCAAACCTTGGCTGGTGTTGAGTGGGCCCCTGAGCCAGGGCTCAGGACGAAGAGGCATTGGTGGGGCAGTGAGCAGGAAGACTGCCTGAGCCATTCGTTGAGAAGACAAGTCATGAAGAGCAAGCCCCAGCTCCTGAAGCAAGAGAGGCCGCAGAGTGAGACAAGATGGGTGGAGAACCACCAGAGGAGAGTGTAACACCAGGAAGAGCTAATCCTCAAAATGACCAGCAGGAGGCGCCACCTGCAGTGAGTGGACCCTGTGACATGATGGGACAAGGGTACGGGACCTCCTTAAGCCCAGAGTCCAAGGAAAGAACGATGCCTAGAACCACAGGGCTAGAAGGGACCACGAGACTCATCTAGTCTAATTAACCCCCTGCCCGGATGCAGGATTCGTGTCTACACCATCCAAGACCGGTGACTCTCCAGCCTCCTTTCGAAATCCTCTGGTGAAGGAGCTTCCACAAGTTTCCCGAGACGTCTGTTCCACTGGCCAACGGTGTGACGGGTTGGGATCACAGAAACCCCTTAGGAGCTGCCACCTGATGTGCTAAGGCTACTCCTGCCTCAGTTTTCCTGCCCCAACAGCTTAGGACCGCAGTACCCTGCCAGGTTTGAGCCACGTCCCCTAACAGCTGTGGGCTTTCCTGGAAACAGGCAGGAGGTATCCTTACCTCTGGCACTCAGATGCTCAACTCCCAATGGGGTCAAACCCTGAATAAAATTTGTTTTGCGCTGTATAAAGCTTATACAGGGCAAACTCATAGATTGTTCACCCTCTATAACAATGATAGAGAGATATGCACAGCTGTTTGCCCCCCCAGGTACCAACACGTACTCCAGGTTAATTAATAAGTAAAAAGTGATTTTAATAAAGATAGGAAATAGGATTTAAGTGGTTCAAAGTAGTAACAGACAAAATAAAGTGAATTACCAAACAAAATAAACAGAACACGCAAATCTAACACTATTACAGCAAAAAACCTCACCCTCTGAATTCCTTCTTTCAGGCTCAACTCCCTGTTAGCCTGGGTCCAGCAATCACTCGCACCCCCCTGCAGTCACACTCCTCTGTTCCAGTTTCTTCCAGGAATCCTTGGGGGGTGGAGGGCTGTTGCTTGAACCAGCTGAGAACAAAATGGAGAGGTCTCTCCCAGGTTTATATAGACCTCTTCCTGTGGGTGGAGAGCCCCTCCTCCTTCCTATGCAGAGTCCACATGGCCTCTCAGAGCACATGGCTCAGTTGCAGGCCCGAACCAGACTCCCCTCACCCCCAGCCAGGCTGCATTCCTCAGGAAGCTCGGGTGTGGACGAGCATCTACACAGTTCATTGTCTGCTTGATTGGTTCTCAATTGGGCTTAACTGAGAATAGTTTTTTCTCAGAGAGCTGTTCAGCTACTTTTCAAAGTCCACATACAACCAACCAAGCACATAGTCAATATTCATAACTCTCAATACAATGCAGACACATACATACAAATAGGATGAACAGATCCAGTGGATCATTCCCTTCACCGAGATATAACTTTTTAGAAAAACCATATTCCAGTAACATCATACATATATTTAGAGGCACCCCCCCATAAAGCCTTATGGGGTACACAGTCACAGACGGTTCTTACAGTTCAGAAAGGTTTTCCTGAGATTTAATCTAAATCTGCTCTGCTGGAATTTGAGTCCAGGGCCTCTTGTCCTGCCCTCTGTGGCCAGACGGAACAACTTTTCTACGGCAGCCTTTCAAGTATCTGAAGACCGTTATTTCCCCATTCATCTCCTCTCTTCCAAACTAAAATGCCCATTTCCTTCAGCCTTTGCTCGTATTAAATTAAATTCCATCCCTTTGATCATTGTCACTCAGCTCTGGATCGTTTCCGGTTTCTCGACGTCCTTCCTATGCATTAGTGACCAAAATTGGACACAGTACTCCAGCTGAGGCCTTCCCAGCACAGATTAGAGCGGTACTATCACCTCCCGTGACTTGTTAATGCAACTTAAAATTGCATTTGCTTTTTTTGAAACAGCATCACATTGCTGACTCCTGTTGAGGTTGTGATGCACCACAACTTCCAGATCTTTCTCAGCAGTGCTGCTGCCAAGCCAGTTATCCCCACTGTGTATTTGTGCAGTTGGTTTGTCTTCCCTAAGTATAGCACCGGACATTTGTCTCTGTTGAATTTCATTTTGTTCTCTAGAGCCCAGTTCTACAATTTATCAAGATCCCTCTGAGTTTTAGCTCTGTCCTCCAAAGGGTTGGCAACCCCCTCAGCTTTGTGTCATCTGCAAACTTGATCAGTGTGCTCTGTATACCCACATCAGGTCATGACGAAAGATATTGAACACCACCGGTCATAGAAGAGATCCCTGAGGAACCCCACTTAACACATCCTCCAATCCAACATCATTCCAGGAATAGTTACTCTTCGTTTGTGGTTCTTCAACCAATTATGTATCCACTTAATGATAGTTCTGCCAAGCCCGCATTTCTCCACCTAACTTATCAGAACATCACATGAGAAGGAGTGAAGCAGAGTTCTGTGAGGAGAGACAGGGACAGAGCTTGGAGAGATTCACATACGTTCTTCAAACTGGGCGTCAGTCCCAGACAGGGCGATTCAAGGGAAGATTAAGTGACATCTCCTCACAGATAACACCAGTCAGGGCAGAACAAGCTCCACCAGCCAAAAACTGGCCAACCTCTACATCAGAGCTTTCCAAACTTCTCATGTTGGTGACACATTTGTTAGACATGCATCATTTCGCGACACAGTAATTCAGTTTTACTAGCAAACCGGAGGTTAAACTAACCCGTTATAAGAGATACGGACACATACATAAATTGTAATAACGAAATGTCTGGGGACACAACATATCTTATGAAAACCTTTCATTTATATTTTTTTAAATATATGATTTGTAAGATAACATACATTGTTGTCATTTGAGTAACAGTATGCAAATATGTGCAAGAATTAAAAAAAGTTGAACACCACCAATAACTACTGACCACTTTAATGGGATGTATAAGGTTGATGGGATAAACACAGCTTTTCAGTATTTGGTGGAATAAGAGGATTGGGGTGCGGGGGGATAAGCTCTGGCTGGGGTGTGGGCTCTGGGGTAGGGCAGGCTGGGGATGAGTTTGGGATGGGTGTAGGCAGGTTGCTCTGGGACTGGAGCCAGAGAGGAGGACTCCCCCCAGCCCTTTCCCTGCCAGCAGCAGCAAGCTCTGGGTCAGCTTCCTCCTTTCCTGCTCCCACCCCTCAGCAGCAGCACACTCACTCACCCCCATCACAGGCAGCAGAAGCAGGAGGGCGCTAGGACCCTGCAGCAATGGAGGCAGCATGTTGCTGCATGGAACTGAAGAGAAGGGACGCTCTGCTCCTGGGGAGAAGGTGTAAGGGGGCAGCAAGGGGAGGCCGGGGGACCCTTGGGGGGGGGGGGGAAGACAGAGCCAGGTTGCAGGGCGGGGGGAGGCTCTCTGGGCTCTTCCCCCTCCCCCTCCCGGCACCTGCATGCAAGGCCCAGAGAGTCTCCTGCCGCAGCTGCAGTGCAATCCTCCTTCCCCCAACTGTCTCTGCGGGGGGAGGGAGGGGAGTGGGCTTTCTGCCCCCTCCCACCCCCCTTCTGCTGGCCGGCCCTGGCCAAGCCTGCAGCAGCAGCTTGCTTTCCAGCAGTTTTGACCAGGGAAGTGCTTTTAGTTCCCGCGACACACCTACACACTGCTGCCGACACACTAATGTGTCACAGGGTTTGGAAAGCTCTGCTCTACATACTCATCTGCCCCTGTGCCTGTCTGCTCCATGGGTCTGTCAATGGCTGGCACTCCCTTAACTTTCTTGTCAATTTCACAGATCCATATTAGAGCCATGAATCTGACCAGAATGACACCCAGCAGCTGATCTAAATAACCCAGGGTGTCCACACGGACACTGCGCTACCCTAACTACACCTCTCGTGGAGGTAGTGATGTTGCTGTAGTAGGGCACTTCCATCGGCGGGACAAGGCTGTAGTGTGGACGCTGACAATCAGGTTGAAGGGAGCTGCCACACGTCTACAGGTGGGTAGGGTAGACCAGGCCTTGCCAGCAAGTCCCCCAAGCTCCTGGACTAGAGTGTCCATCTTTCTCCCTGGCCAGTGAATAGTTAGTGATACAAAGTGGAATGGCTCCAACCAGAAAGCTGGAGTGAGATTCGGCAGCCTTTGAACCCCTTGTTTCTACCCCCGTTCAGTACTGGGACCCGAACCCCCATATTGGCAATGGAGGCTGTAATCACCAGGCTCTTCTGCACATCTCTCGCATGGACAGAAAATCGCATTGCACGTGAGAGGAAATTTTCACTCCAGGAAACGGTTTTGCAACATTTCTGAACGCCCACTTCACTGCTCGTTAACGCCAGCCAAGACTAGTCACAGTCACTGATCTAACGCTTTCCATCCAATGCATGACACAAAAGTCAGTCAAGACCACAGTCCCCATTTCACAGAAGGGAAACTGAGGCACACACCAGTGCTCTTTAAAACTTCAGCCATGACCCTGGGACCAGCTGCAAATCTTACAAAGACCAACAGTGTTTATGCTCTCAGAGCCTGCCAGAGAATGCACCTCCCATACAATCCCCTTCCACTGACACCATCCACAATCTCACTGCTAACCAGACTCTGCATGTCGAGTTCTGCACTAAAATAAGCAGATGAGAAAGCACCACACTCTTTGTCCACACCCTGCAGGTGTGCTCCAGGTGCTGCATTTGAGCACCTCATTGTTCTCCTTGGACGTGCCAAGCTCCACCCCAGACAGCCTGCAAGGGAAATGACTTCACGCTGCTTTAGTACTTCCCATTATTTCATTCGGTTTTATTCTATTTAGGCTCCTTCTACTGCATCCATCGCCATGAAATCCAGTGCCAACTCCCTCTGGGAGAAAACATCCCCCACCGAAATGCAGTCATCTCTGGAGTGGAGCGTGGCCGCAGTTTTATCAGGCATGCCAAGACTACATGGGAGTTTAGGCCAGACGTAAAGAGCACTCTGCCACCCAACTGAAATGGGGGATAAGGAGAGTGCATTTGGCCAGAATACCGGGGTAAACAATGAGAATCCTGCTCAGCCCAAAGTCTGGGCTCTGCACGGGGCTGTACAAAGGGACGGTGTGTTTCTGTGGGAGACTTGATACCAGTTACCATCTCCAAAGCACAGCGCTCATATTCCACAACACTCCACAGCAGCTGACTCCGCCGCTTTGAACCCGAGACAATGAAAGAGTCCGAAAGATTCAATCTCAGGAGGCCCATGGCCCATCTGAATGGAGAAATGTGGCTCTCACCCAGAGAACGGCCAGACAGCAGCCCCCATGGATTCCCCAAGTGAGGGCCCATCCCGTGTACATCCTGCTCCCGGCTGCCCGAGCTTCCCCCTATAGCTCTCTAAGGCAAGAGCTTGGGACCCTCATGTTCTGCAGACCTGCCTGCCCATGGGTTATTTCCTGGTGTTATGGGGCAAGGCCAGATGGCTATAGGAAAGTGCTAAGAAACAGATATGTGAGTTCCAGGCTAAACAAATCCATGGTACCTTTGGAACCAAATGGCAGTTCAGGTTAATCAAGACACCTGGGGCCAATTAAGAAACTTCTAGAAAGCAGCAGAAATAGCTAGCCTCACCTGAAGCCAATCAGGGGCTGGCTGAAACCAGTTAAAAACCCTCCCAGTCAGGTGTGTGTGGATGTCAGGAGCTGTGAGAGGAGGTTGTGCTGTTGGTGAACTGAGCGGTAGACACCATATCATACACGAGGAAGGAGGTCCTGAGGTAAGGGTGAAGTGGAGTTTGAAGAAGCAGGGACTGCTGTGGGGAAGTAGCCCAGTGAATTGTATTGTGTTTTGTGGCTAAAAGGTCAGCCATCTTAGCTGATACTATTAGGGTCCCTGGGCTGGAGCCCGGAGTAGAGGGCGGGCCCCGGCTCCCCCCTTTCTGCCTCCCCTAATTAATCACTGAGATTGGGAGACAACAGAGACTGGGCCAGGAAGGATAGATTCTCCTCACTGGCTTATGATGAAAATGGCTCAATAGGCTGTGACCTGGTCTCGAGAGAGAGAAGGGCTCCATGGAGGGTCACAGTGAGTCTCTGAGGCTAGTGAAATCCACCAGGAAACGCAGGATCCACGGAGACAAGGACAGAGCTGTAAACGGCAATGCAATGGAAGCGTCTCCAGAAGGTAACAGCTCCATCTTACTGGTTCCCGCCCATCAGCTTTTTGGGTGCAGGAAATCAAAGGGGGAGGGAATACCACTGCCCACACCTGGGAGATGCGGGTGCCTCTTTCCCTGCCATCCACATCAGAAGTGTGGGGAACACTTGTGGAGTCAGATGGAGGGAAGCGTTTGGAGCCACCAAACCCACTGCAAGAGACACACACACAACCACCGGCAGCTTTTTACTCGGTGATTTACGACGACGGCGGGCTGCTCCTTCCCAGAGCAGGCGGAATCTGTCTGCACACAGAGCGAGCTGTCTCTGGAATGCAGCGGCTGCCACACGAAGAATGGGGCTCCCCGGGGAGATGGGTTTGCTGAGTTATGCCAAGCCAGCTGCACCCCCTACAGCCGGGAAAGCAATTTCCCAGGTGGTTTTACAGTGCGGTGGGGATCAGGGTGCCAGCATCACACCTTTCTTACAAGACCCTAATGGAGAGATTTACAGGAGAAGCTGCTTGGGCATCCCCCTGGTTCATTAAGTACTGTAATAAACCCACTTGTCATAACACATACCTGGCTATTCACTGAGAACACCTGTGCTCAGGGAGGAGGGGGAAAGGGTCACAAGCCCAACCTCCTCCCACAGATCTCTCCACACACACTTGCTTCTAACCCAGCAGGGAAGGGAGAATCAGTCAGCTGTAGCAGGCCTGCACAACTCGGAAAGCAGCGAGGGCCACATTACTGCAAAAAACCCAGCTGCGGGCCAAAAAGCCCCACGCTCGCCCCGCCCCCATCCGCTTCTCCCAACCCCCCACTTGGCTTACCCCACCCCTACTCACCCCCCACGGGCCACACAGCGAGCCCGTGCGGGCCACATGTGGCCCCCGGGTCGCATGTTGTGCAGGCCTGAGCTATAGGGAGCCAGCGGGAAGAGCCAAGGGAAGGGCACGTGCATGCAGAGGAACAAACACCACATGCCATAATGCACTCTCACTTCACACACACACGCGGGCAAGAGTACTTGCCCAGCACCAACATGCACATTACCACAAGTATGTACACACATGCACTGACATGTACAAACACACACATGCAATATGCTCATGTGGACACACGCTCATGCACACACTTGTGGAAACACACACACACACACACACACACACACACCATCGCTGGGTAGCAAGGCCAGAATGTTTGAATGTTGTTTTTTAATTAATACAAACTTGTGAATGCATTTGGTTAACCTCTGCTCCTGAAATAATCCCTCCACCTTTGGAGGCTGCCCCATGCTACGGTAGTGACCACTCACTTCCTCGCATCTAGGGGAACAAGGAAACAGACGTTGGGTGGCTGGGGCAGGATAATCACTTCACCTTCCTGCTACACACTGTCACCGCTTTATAGATATTAAAAATCCACTAGCTGAATATTCCTACCTGGTGATTCTTCACACCTAGAGCGAGTTGGTATTTAAAAGCAGTGGGGTTTGCAATTTGTGGTTATAAAAATAATCCAGTAAAACTGGAGCAGGAGTGAAACTGGACCGGTGAATGCCAATGGACGAGTCCAAGTGGAGGGCTGCACAGAGCACTGGCCGGCTGTCCCACAAGACAGGGCTAGAGGGGCACACCACAGATGGCTCTGGTGGACAAATCCCCAAACCAGAACCGACCCACACTCCCTTGGACTAGAGATCCCAGAAGTATGTGAGCCTCAGAAAGTAGCTTGCACATTAATCCACCTTTGCAGCTAGTAGTGGGCCCTTTTCAAGCGGAGGCAGAGATATCGGGAGCTTGGGAAAGCCTCATGGAAAGGACTAGGGAAAGGGGGGAGGGATAGCTCAGTGGTTTGAGCATTGGCCTGCTAAATCCAGGGTTGTGAGTGTCATGGAGTGCCCAGGGCGATGGTCTGGAACTTGCTCCCTATGAAGCCAGTCAGGACTCCAGGGGAAGCGTCCCCTCTCCATAAACAGCCTGTCTCCAAGGCTAGGAGCTTCACAGGTTACAGCTTCCACCTTCCTGGGTCTGACCTCGGAGCATTCAGCACCTTCTGCCCCTCCGTGCGCTGCCCACAGCGAGCCAGGCCAGGCGGGGTCCTGGGGAAGCCCGTGGGTCTGTATCCCAACTCCAGTCAGACGTGACTCTCAGCCAGCCAGTAAAACAGAGGTTTATTAGATGACAGGCGATCTAAGACAGAGCCTGTAGGTAGAGCAAACGCGACCCCTCCGCTGGGTCCATTTTGGGGGCCAGAGGGCTAGGCTAGCTTGCCTGTGGCTCTCTCCTCTTCCCAGCCAGACCAAGACTGAAACTCCCCCTGTAGCCCCTCCTCTGCTTCCCTTTGTCTCCTTCCCCGGCTAAGCCAGGTCAGGTGATCTCTCTCCTCCACCTGGAGTCAAATTACAGCTCCAGGTATGGCCACCTTCACACAAGAGTCAGAGGAACCAGTAAGAGCATTCCCACTCCGTCACAGTGAGTTCAATCCTTGAGGGGGCCATCTAGGGATATGGGGCAAAAATAGGGATCGGTCCTGCTTCGAGCAGGGGGCTGGATTAGATGATCTCCTGAGGTCCCTTCCAACTCTGAGATTCTACGAAGACTATTGGGGGGCAGCAGTGTGTGTGTGCAGAATTCAACAAGCCATGCATGAAGGGATCTCTAGGGAGCAGGGAGCGCAGAGGAGGCTGTGGAGGGACAAGCCTCCTAAGGTAAGATCCATATTGCCCTAGAGAATGACAGCCAGATAACTGCGCCTTGGCAACTAATAAGGCTTTCAACTGCAGTTACAGCTTCCCTCCAGTAACTTCCCAGCCAAATCCTCGCACTGGTGCGAACGCTGACCAGCCCGCTCATCACGGAAGAAATGTGTTCCCAGAGGAAACTGCCCAGACTTGCCTTGGACCCCTGGGCTCCTCAGATCATCTCCGAAGCACACCCACAAGAAGCCGGGTGTGAGGACGTGCTGGGGGAATGGGCAGGTGCCAGACATCGCATGGGTGCGGTTCTCCCAGAAGGTGCCACGGGCACTGTGAGTGCTTCCAGACACGGTCACCGATGCAGCTGTTTGGGCCTCTCTGCACTAGCGGCAGCTTATTAACCAAGGCTCTGTGCATGTTGCACATGGGCACGCAGAAGCGGGTCAACAATTAGAAGCATCCTCCTGCTGGCCACTGCCTGCAGTCTGCACGAGTCTCTCCCTGCAGGGGCCGTCCCGTTGACCAGTGCTCCCAGCAGACAGCGACAGAGGGGTGAGGCGCTGGGAACCAACAGGCTCTCGTCACTTTCTGCTCGAGGAGCGGGAGGTCACAGCGCTGCACGGGGCAAAGCAGGGCCTGGGATCCGGCGTCAGAGCCCGGCCACACAAGGAGAAGCTGCAGCAGCACAGGAATGTCTGGGGTCGTGCCAGGAGTCCTTGTGGCACCTTAGAGACTAAAATGTATTTGGGCATAAGCTGAAGTGGGCTAAAACCCACTTCATCAGACACACAGGCGTGTCTGGGGTCCTGCCAGATCTCAAGACTCTGACGCGCCACCTGGGCAGGAAGGTGCCCAACCAAGATCTCATGGTCAATTCACAGATGTAGAGGTTTTAAGGTGGAGAAAGCTAGGACACAATCCAGGGGCTGGGAGTCGAAGCTAGACAAAATCAGACTGGAAATACGGCATCAGTTTTTAACACGGAGGTTAAGTAACCACTGGAACAATTTACTAAGGGCTGTGGGGGATTTTCCATCACTGGCCATTTTTAAATCAATTATTCCTCACAATCTGCTCTAGGAATTATTTGGGGGCAGGTCTCTGGTACACAGCAGTGCAGACTAGATGACCACAGGTTTCAGAGCGGCAGCCATGCGAGTCTGTATCAGCAAAAACAACAAGGAGTCCTTGTGGCACCTTAGAGACTAACATTTATTTGGGCATAAGCTTTCGTGGGCTAAAACCCACTTCATCAGACACATGGAGTGGAACATACAGTAGGGCGGTCGAAATACACAGCACATGAAAAGATGGGAGTTGCCTTGCCAAGTGGAGGGGTCAGTGCCTCGCCCCATCCCTTCTGAGGCCCTGTCCCCACTCACTCCAGCCTCCCATCCCTCTCTCTACCCCACCCTCATTCATTTTCACTGGGGCAGGGGGCTCCAGGATGTACAAGAAGGCTCCGTGAGCGAGTCTGGGTGTGGGAGGGGGGTCAAGGTATAGGCTCCGGCCAGAGAGGTGCAGGAGGGGATTCTGACCTGGGAGAGGGTGTTTGGGGTGCGGGCTCCAGGTGGGTGGCACTTACCTCAACTTGGTGGCACAGTGGGGTTAAGGCAGGTTCCCTGCCTGACCTGGCTCCACACTCCTCTCAGAAGCAGCCGGCACGGGAGCACAGCCAGGCAGTGCCGCCCCCACAGCTCCCATTGGCTGCAGTTCCTGGCCAACGGGAGATGCAGAGCCGGTGCTGGGAGTGGAGGTAGCACAGAACTTCCCTGATCGTCCCTACGCCTAGGGGCTGGATATGCCTGCCGCTTCAGGAAGCTGCACAGAGCCAGGGAAGGCAGGGAGCGTGCCTACGTCCTGCTGAACTGCCACCGGACTTTTAACGGCCCAGTTTGCCGATCAAAAACCACATGCCTGGCAACCCTACCTGCATCATCCCCTCAGAGGATCCCTCAGTCGTAAATAAGAGGCGGCATCGACAGCAAAAACTGGAGGGATTGTGGTTCGGAAATGAAATCTATCCACACCGGGCAATGTGCACCAACGATCCTCCAGCAGGATTATAGTGTTGGCTGGGCAAATAACAGATTGATTTCAGTCCTCAAACTGACCAAACAGGGAATACGTTTTTGGTGTTGAACAAAACATTTCAGTTTGTTTTCATTTCCTCCCCACTTCCCCAAATTGCGCTAAATCTCAAAACAAAAAACACTGACTTTTCCAGAAAAAATCCCCGTCCTTTTTTCCTGCCAAAATGGTTTGCCAAATTCATGAACACCTTCAGCTGACCCGAACATATAAACTGTTCGGAGAAAAAATTCACCCAGCTCGACAGTCAGCAGTTTTACAAGCACTTAACAGACAGGCTACAATAGTTTTATTAGTGAACACTTTTAACCCAAAATATCTGGTTTAAGATGCGTTTCTACTGAAACATTAGTTCTGTAAGACACTCCTCCCTCCAAGAACATGTCCAGTTGAAATGCAGCAAATACAGTTCAACTCTGAATTCTTTTCCCAGTAAATTCATTATGTGAGGCAATATGAATGACGTGTCATCACTTGGAATTACATTTGATACAAAAAACAATCACAGACTCTCCTATTTTAAGTCCAAAAGGAACTCCTCTGATCATCTCGTCTGACCTCCTGTATAACTCAGGCCATAGATCTTCCCCAGATAATTCCTAGAGCAGATCTTTTAGAAAAAAAAATCCAATTTTCATTCCAAAATTGCATTGCAGAGAATCCAGCACAACCTTGGTAAATTACTCCAGTGCTTAATTACTCTCATCGTTAAAATCTGATGCCTCGTTTCCAGGCTGAATTTTTCTAGCTTCAACTTCCAGCCATTGAATCGTGTTATACCTTTCTTGGCCAGACCACAGAACCCATCTGGAATATCTGTTCCCCATGTAAGTACTTGGTCTAGGATTTATTTTGGGGCAGGTCTCTAGCCAATGATCTACAGGGGGGGTCAGACTAAGTGATCACAATGATCCTGTCTGGCCTTGTGTTTAGTGTCACCTCTTAACCTCGCTCTTTGTTAAACTAATAATAGAGTCTATCACTCTACGGCAGGTTTTCTAACCCATTAATCATTGTGGTGGCTCTTCACTAAACCCTCTCCAGTGTATCAACATCCTTCTCGAGCTGTGGACACCAGAACTGGATGTAGTATCCCAGCAGCAATTGCACCAGTGCCAAATACAACCATAACCTTCCGACTCGATTTTCCTCTCTTTAGACATTCAAGGATTGTATTAGCCTCTTTGGCCACAGTGATGCACTGAGAACTCATGCTCAGCTGATTATCCACCATGATCCCTATTTTTTTTGTCGTGGCAGAGTCACTGCTTCGCCAGTTAGAGCATGGCCTACATTCTTTGTCTCTAGAAGTATAACTTTACATTTGGCTATATTAAAACACACGTTGGTTGCTTGCCACACAACTTACCAGGTGACCAGATCACTCTGTCGTAATGACTTGTCGTCTTTGTTATTTACCACAATTTTTGTGTCCTCTGCAAACTTTATCAGCGATGATTTAACATATTCTTCCAGGGCCTTGATAAATATGTTAAATAGTGTAGGGCCAAGAACCAAAACCTTTGGTACCCCGCTACAAGCCCTGCCCCCATGAAGATTCTGTTTACAATTACACTGAGACCGAGTTAGCCAATAATTAATTTAACATGTGCCATATTAATCTTATATCTTTCTATGTTAATCTATTTCAATTGACGAGGCAAGCATCTGATAGAATTATATCAACACTAGGGCCTTTATCAATCAAACCCGTCATCTTGACAAAAAATGGTATCAAGTTAGTTTGATAGGCTCTATTTCCCATAAATCCATGGCATTAATTATATTACCCTCCTTTAATTCTTTATTAAAGGAGTCCTATATCAGCTACTCCATACTCTCACCCAGGGTCGTAATCTGGCTGGCAAACACATGATTACCCATTTACCCTTTTTAAACACAGGCACATCATCTAGCTGTCTTCCAATCTCCGGGACCTTCCTCGGTGTTCCAAGGTTTACTGAAAAGGTTCCAGTGGTTAATCATCCACACGGTTAAAAAGTGCCTTATTACTTGCCCAAATTCGTCTCGCTTCTGCCTCCAGCCATTCAATCTTGTTCTGCCTTTATATACTAAATTAAAGAACCCTCTGCCATCAGCAACGTTCTTCCCCTACAGGTATTTATGAACCATGATCATATCATCACTTAACCTCCTGGAGAAGCTACTTCAGTATGTCATTTTAAGGCAGTTTGCAGTGCTGTTTCCAGGATATGAGAGAGAAAGGGGATGAGGTAATCTCTCTTACTGGATCAACTTCTGCTAGTGAAAGAGACCAGCTGACCTGAAGAAGAGCTCCAGGTAAGCTCAAAAGCTTGTCTCTTTCATCAGCAGAAGTAGGTCCAATAAAAGATATTACCTCACCCACATTATAAGGCAGATTTCTAGACTTTGAGTCATTCCTGCAGCTCTTTTCCGAATCTTTTCCATTTTTTTTCAACATCCTTTTGAAGTGTAAATACCAGAACTGGCTGTGGTCTCCAGCAATGGTCACATTAATGTCGTATACAATGGTAATGCCACCTCCCCGCTTCTACTCAATATTTTCCTGCTTATAGATCAGGAACCCATTAGCCTTCTTGGCCACACTTTGCACTGGGAGCTCATGTTCAGCTGGTGTCCAGTATCAGAGGGGTAGCCGCGTTAGTCTGGATCTGCAAAAGCGACAAAGAGTCTTGTAGCACCTTATAGACTAACGGACATTCTATTTTATGTTAACTCTTCATTAGAACACTCATGGTAGTCAATCCAGAGCCTTGCTGAAGTACTATTATGTCAGTGCCACATTTATCAATTAAACCTGTGATGTCAATTTCAAATTTGTCTGTCAAGACCTATTTTCCATGAAACCATACTGATCGGCATTCATTCTTCTACCATCCTTTAATTCTTTACTGGCTGCATCCTGCATCAGCTGTTCCATGATTTTGCATAAGATCTATGTAGGTTAACTGGCCTGTAGTTACCTGGGACATCCCATTTATGTTAGTTAAATATTGGCACACTATTCATTTTTTCCCAACCTCTGGAACTTCCTCAGTATTCCAAGATTTGTTAAATATCAACATCAATGGCTCAAAGAGGTCCTCTGCCAATTCTTATCAAATTCTTAGATGCAAGTTATCTGGGTCCTGCCAATTTAAAAATGTTTAGTTGTTGCTGTTTCACATCCTCCTTAGTTACTGTCAGAAAAAGTATTTCATTATTACTGTAAGATGTGTATACGCCACCCAGGTTCGTTATGAGTATATAAAGATTTTATTAAGCACGTCCACTGGCCATGGTTTTCACTGATACCTTTAGCTTCCCTTGCCAACTGTCTGCATACCATAACTTAATTTGTAACCATCGTGCAATGGAGTGTCCACCCAAACAAGGCAGAGCAGGTTAAATTAGGTCAATTAACCTCATATGCAACACCTGGAGGCGAGCCAGGAACTAATAAAGCCCACTGGAGGACGACATTCAGCTGGGAGGAGCAGGCTGGGCTTGTATACAGAGATGAAGCTTAGAACAGAAAGGGGCAGCAGGAGAAGTAGTCTGCAGTGACTTCTTGTACACAACTTGTGTACACAGTTGGAAAAGGGAGTTTGGTTGGGTAAATCCAGTGGTAGGGGAACAGAAGACAGAGCAGGGAAGTAGGATGGAGTCCCGGGAAATAGCGACATGGTCTGGGAGTAAGCAGACTGTAGTTGCTGGACAGAGTTCCTGGGCTGGAACCCAGTGTCGTGAGTGGGTCTGGATTCCCCTACCAGCCACTGAGAAAGAGACAAGACCTGGCCTTGGGCTGGAAGACTGTCCAGAATGGCATGCGGCTGCAGATCCAGGGGCGCTTGGATACCTGGGAAGAGGAGGACTATACAGTGACGGGGCCAGTGGGCTGTCACGAAGGAGCATTGCGAGATTACAATGTGAGCGAATCCCTACACGCAGCCCCGAGGCGGCATCCCAAGGGGGTGCGAACATTGTTACATGTCAGCATCCGTTTTACCCATCCCCCTAAAGCATTTAGTATTTGATGAGTCCAAACAGGAATCAAATCCACCCAAATCGGGCCTGGCTGCTTTACTGAGAGCTCCTGCTACCATTATCCTCCTGCAAGGACTGGCCAGCGGGGTTCCGGGGCATCATCCAGGCTGGCCATAGCAACCAGCATTTGCTATTTACCACTGGGTCTACCCCCTTTCACTGAGGCTCCATTTCATGCATTTCCCTTGTAGACACATTTATGTCAATAGTAACAAGCAACAGTGTGAACACAGGCCCGAGTGGAATCCATTGCACAGCATCCAGTATGTATAGTTTATCCACAACCACCCTTTGGATTTTAAAGCTGAAAAAGTACACTAAAGCAGCTGTCACAGCCAAGGCGTCTGGATTGCTCCATTAGGTAAAGCCATGAGGCCGAGGGGAGCATCTTTCATTACTTTTGCAATTTTGGAAGCTCACGTTCTTGCTAAAATGTACAAACCTGCTGTGGACATTGCTGGGTATCTATCGGTCATACCTGCGGCTAATGGTGTTGCTGCTTTCTCAGCTTAATGAGATGAAATTCTTCCTCTCCTGCAAATTACGCCCGCCATGATGCTGGGCTGCAGGAGACATGGCTGGCCACAGCAGTCCGTCCCATTAGGCTCAGACGGTCTTTGGAAGCGGATATGGGAATTCAAACGATCACTCCAAAGGAAGAGCAGCTTTGAAATATGGGATTGTTGAATTAGAGTAGTCACTGTAATGTTCTCTTAGACCAACGGCTCTGAACCTTTCCTGACTACCGCACTCCTTCCAAGAGTCTGATTTGTCCGGCGTCGCCCCAAGTTTCACCTCCCCTAAACTATTCGCTTACAAAATCAGACAATACCAAAGTGGCACAGCACAGTATCACTGAGAAACTGCTGAGTTTCTCATTCACACCATGTAATTCTAAAATAAATCAATTGCATATAAACATCGTACTCGCATTTCAGCATATAGAAGAGTGTAAACAAGTCACGGTCTGTATGCAATTTTTGTTTGTACCAACTTCCCCAGTGTTTTTTATGTAGTCGGTTGTAAAACCAGGCAAGTATCTAGATGAGTTAATGTCACCCTGTGGCGAAGTGGGAGTACTGTGTGTGCGCGCCTCTGTTTCCCCTATGCATTACTTAAGGAATAGGGGCTGACACTGGAAGCAAGGAGGGGACGCTCTCCCCTCTCAAGGTGTGCATCCTTGATGCTGTAATCTGACCCCAGGTGTTGGAGAGAGGTCAGGTGATACCTCCAGCCCAGGAAAACAGACAAAGGAAAGCACGGAGGGGCTGGAGGGGAGGTGGTCAGTCTGGGTTTAGCTGGAGCCAGGCAGGGAAAGGCAGAGGAGCTATCTCGCTCTCTGGCCCCAAGATGGATCCAGCTGAGGGCTCACGCTCGCTGTATGATCTGTGTTAGACCAAATAGAAGTCATCTAATAAACCTGTTTTACTGGCTGGCTGAGAGTCACGTCTGACTGTGGATTTGGGGTGCAGAATCCATGAGTTTCCTCAGGACCCCGCCCAGGCGGGCTTGCTGGGGGAAGCACACGGAGGGGCAGAAGGTGCTGAATGCTCTGAGGTCAGACCCCGGAAGGTGGAAGTGGGTACCCGTGAAGCTCCTAGCCTTGGAAACAGGCTGTGTACGGAGAAGGGGCCCTTCACCCGAAGTCCTGTCTGGCATCCTAGGGAGTGGTTCCAGACCATCGCCTGGGCACGCCGTGACACACCCTGTAAGACCTCCGTGTTCCCCTGGCTGAGAGCTACCGTCCTAGTCCTTTGCCAGGCAACTACAGTCTATGCTGGGGAGGGATTCTCCAGCATTTCCACTTCAGAAAAGGCGGCGTTCTCACTCGGCACCTCCCCTCCTACCCTTCATTTCCCAGACCAGTGGGATATCTCCAGGCACCACTGGGGATATAGGGGAAGTTGAACCCTTGCTGCGGGTGCAATACACCACACGGGCAGCACCAGCCTTGTGGCCCAACAGGAGAGTGAAGGAACATTGGGCTGAATAAGCACAGGGGACTTCTTTGGCAGCATGGTAGCGTTTCCCATGCAGACTTTCCGGGGGAGGAAGGTCTCCTGGGGAAGGGGCTGAATAGTGAGGGATTGTAACTTCCCACCCGCTCCCAGCTCCCCATGCTGCAGGACCAGGGCACATGGAGGCAGGTGAGTCTGGGAGGGCCAGAAGCCATCACAAGCATGAGAAGAATCCAGCTCCTGCAGGTGACGCTTTCCCAAGAGACTCCGATGGGAGAGGGATCCCTCAGCCCTTCTAATCGCAATGAGCCCAGGCCCTGCTCCATCCCCTCCATGCCCAGGATCCTGCCGGAGAACGGATGGATTGCCCCTGTGCTTCTAGAGTCACCCGGCTGGTTTGTGGGGCCCAAGCACAGGGGAACCAAAGCTGCCAGACATGAGCTGCCCTGCCTCCCTCTCTGTTCCTAGGACCTGGAACTGTGTTGGTCCCTCCCGTCTGGTATTGCCAGGGAGCGAGATAAGGCCTAGTGGTGATCTCGAGAGGCTGCTTGGACTGTATGGAGGCACAGCAGAGATCTAAGAGCACTTGCTTGATATTTGCCCATACAGCATCTGCCTCGAGCAGCCAGTCAGTAAAGCCACAGCACATATGACCTAAATCCTTCCCACGGGCTATGGAGCTTGGGAACCGTTCAACCCCATCCCACCTACTTCGGCGGAGCGAGGTTTCGGCAGGACACCTCTTGACACTGAGTATCTACGTAAATCAAAGCCACCCCAGCAGCAAATCCACCCAGCATTGGCCACTCAGGGGTGTGTCTGTTTCACAGATTAAATCATAATACTAAATAATTGGCAATTGTTCTCTCTGATGAGTTTCCCCTGCAGGCACATTTACTTCAATAGTAACAAACAACAGCGTGGAATCCATTACATAATTTAACCACATACACAAGGACACCAAGCCAGGGGAAAAAGCAGGAACAGCTGTGTCCATTTGTGGAGCAGGATACAGGGGGTTAAAACCGAGGTTTTATTTCCAGGTCATATCAGTAACCTATACACTGAACTTGGACCTACAACGGGGCTAGTTTCCCACAACTGAGGAAAATTATGAGTAAAATTTAAAAAGACAGGAAGGAAAATTGGGAGTGCTTTAAGAGGAGTTTATTAGAGAGCCAAAAAGTCAAAATTCCACAATCAAAAAAAGATGACAACTTTGGATAAAAGCCCATCCTGCATCAGCATGAAATGAAGGCAGCAATTAGAAACAAATAAGCAATATATAACACAAGGTGGAAAAGGGATAATAGATACAAATTAGAAATTATGAAGTGCTGAACATTGATAAGGGAAGCTAAGGGCCTTAGGGAAAAATAAAAATAAAGGGAAGAGCTAAGCTAAAAGAATAAGTATATTAGGAAAAAAAGAAATCCCAGCAATGATATAGACCTATTACTAGATGGAGATGGTAAAATTGTTAATGATGCAGAAGCAGTCAATAAGTATTTCTGTTCTATACTTGGAAAGAAGCAAGATGATGGACTTGTACTGGAAGGTATTTCATCATCAGGGCAGGCCTTACCACGAGGCAAACTGAGGTGGCCGCCTCAGGTGCCAGACTGCGTGGGTGGGGGCACTAGGACCCAGAATGTAGAAAATTGTGTCTGCTGCTGGTGCATGTGTATTCTCTCTGCTCTAGATGTACAGAGATGGTGGAGTGCTGTGCTGGAGGAAGTAGGGCACAAGAGACACAGACAGGCAGGCAGGAGAAAAGGTGAGAGGGAATAACAATGCGGCAGGAGATGGAGGGAAAGAGAGGAAGAGGAGCCTCTTATGTACCCCCAGGAGCCTGAACTGATTAACAACAGCTTCTCAGGGAGCTTCCTGTTTCCTGCTGCTTCCCTGAACCCCCTTGAGGAGAACAGGCAGTCAACTGAAGTAGCAGGAGCCAGTTAGGCCCTTAAGATGCTGATACCTTCCCTCACTCAGACCCTACTACCAGCCTGCTTATTTGTCCCCTTCAACTGAGTGTTGAGAGACACTATAGCTCATACAGAACAGCCGTCAGGAGTGAAAGAAGGAAACGCTCCTCTGGGGTAGCATTGAGAAGAAAAAGAAAGAAAGAAAGCAAAGGAAGCCCTTCTATCTAAGCAGGAAGGAGTTCTCCTGAGATACATAGACACAAATGTTCATGGTGAGCCTTCTGTCCCCAGTGAAGATAAGAGTGGTGAGGAGATGCTTGATCTTCCAGTTAGTCAGAGTGCAGATAACCTGGCAGCTACTGCAGCATCCCTATCTCCATCTCAAATGGATGTAACCGTGCATATTCCTGAAGAAAAGTGTAGATCACAGAAGAGTGTGGTGGAGGCGCAAGAAACAGCTGCTGTGAGTTTAGTTCCTTAAGTCCAGATGATCCAGGACTGTGGACCCGCTTGAGCAGTAGCCTGAGGGAATTCCTTGTACTGCCTGGGCCACAGCAAGTGAAAAACTTCATGTTCCCCAAAGACAATGAAAATAGAAATTTCCATCCAACACATTACTGGTGTGAACTCCCCAATGGTGACAAAGTGGAGAGGCCATGGCTTACGTACTCAAAAACCCAGAGTGCTGAATACTATTTTTGTTGCAAACTCTTCCAGTCGAAAGTCCCAGCCAAATTGGGTTCTACAGCAACAAAGAACTGGAAAAATCTGGCTAGAAATCTGGCATGCCCTGAGAAGGCAGCAAATCACCAGAGAACATTCCTCAGGTGGAAAGAGCTTGAGATGAGACTAAGGTTAAAGGCCACCGTAGATAATCAGCATCAGGAAAAGATGTCAGAGTCTCTTTACTGGCAAAATGTTCTGAAAAGGCTCATTGCCATTGCGAGAATGCTTCCTACCCAAAACCTAGCACTGTGGGGCATTTCAGATCAGCTAGATGCGCCAAACAAAGGAAACTTCCTTAAAATTGTGGAGCTGATGGCTGCGTTTGATGCTGTACTCCAGGAGCATCCAAGAAGAGTCAGCACCCAAGAAATGTTCACACACCACTACATTGGAAAAACAATTCAAAATGAGATCACACACTTACTGGCAACAAAAGACAGAAGATTGTGGCAGATCTGAAGTAAGCAAGATATTACTCAGTTATTCTGGACTGCACAGCTGACATCAGCCATACGGAACAAATGACTTTAATGGTGCGTTTTGTAACACCACAACCTAGTGAAAATGTCCCTGCAATGGTGACCGTCAGAGAGCATTTTCTAAAATTTATTGACATTGATGATACTACAGGAGCTGGTATGACAAATGGGCTTCTTAAAAAGCTGGAAGATACGGGAATTGTGATAGCTGACAAGAGAGGTCAGGGCAACAATAATGGTGCCAACATGAGAGGAAAGAACAGAGGAGTGCAGCCATGCCTCAGAGTTAAACCCTCGATCTCTTTTTGTCCCACGCAGTTCTCATTCACTGAACTTGGTGTCAGTGATGCACCATCAGCTTTTAGGTTTAAGATTAGCAGCCTTGTTAGTCTGTATCCGTAAATAAAACGAGGAAGACTTTGTAGCACCTTAGAGACTAACCAGTTTATTTCAGCATAAGCTTTTGTGGGCTACAGAGTGGGCTATAGCCAATGAAAGTTTATGCTGAAATAAACTGGTTAGTCTCTAAGGTGCTACAAAGTCTTCCTCGTTTCATCAGCTTTTAGTGAGATTCCTGGATTTTTTAATGTAATACAAAGCACTATATTCTTTGCATCAACTCATAGATGGCAAATTTTGAAGCAACATCTGGGAACATTCTCTCTGACACTGAGGCCACTGAGTGTCACACCATGGAAAAGTCGAGTGGAGGTGATGAAGCCTATCAAACACCAAATTGGGAAGATAGATGATGCCATAGTTGCCATTATGAAGGATGATGCTATGACAGGAACTGTTAGTGGGAGAACAGGGGCAGAGGGAAATGGAATCACCAGAAACATACAGAACTTC
Organism: Sternotherus odoratus; assembly: GCA_032164245.1. NCBI lineage: Eukaryota > Metazoa > Chordata > Testudines > Kinosternidae > Sternotherus > Sternotherus odoratus. Next base: position 15,924,422 of record JAVMKO010000018.1, on the reverse strand, counting down.
AAATTTCTGTGGGGCTTAGTGTTGTGGCATGACAAACTGTTTGAAATAAATGTTGTAAGTAAAAGACTCCAAGGTGTTGACCTTGATATATCTGGAGCAATGGAACAACTGGACAAAGCAAAGTCAGACCTACAGTCCCACCGGTCAGATGAGGGATTTCAGAATGTTCTGAAGAGTGCACAGAAGTTGGCAGAGGAACTTCACACTGAAGCTATTTTCCCACCCATTCCAGAATACAAGCATCACCGAAGAGGACAACATTTTGATTACGAGGCACAAGATAATCCCATAAGAGACCCCCAAACAACAATTCAAAGTTGAATTCTTTAATCAGGAGCTAGATTCCGCAATACAGTCAGCTGAAGAATGTTTCATGCAGCTCAAGGATCACAGAAGTATGGGTATGTCTTCACTACAGCAGTAGGTCGATTTCCCTTAAGTCGATTTTCTAAAGTCTACTTTAGAAAATTGACTTAGTGTGTCCCCACTACAGCAGCATATCGACACTGTCTGTCCTTCAACTTTTGAAGGGGTCGACATAGCCCGCATTGCACTGTGGGTAGTTATCCCACAGTGCCCGGAGTCCCCAGCTGGCACCACCTTTCGGGGCAGCCAGGCACGCTCCCCAGGGGACCGGCCCCAGTCCAAGCAGCCCCGCGCCGGACCCCCCGCGCCCGCCCGAGCAGCCCCACGAACCCCCCGCGCCCGCCCAAGCAGCCCCGCGGACCCCCGTGCCCGCCCGAGGGGGGGGGTCCAGCGCGGGGCTGCTCGGGCAGGCGGGGGGGTCCGCGGGGCTGCTCGGAGTTCGGAGGCTTAAAGTCAGATGCCTCTTCACTACATCACAATCGACCAAGAGAGGTCGATTTTAGCGCTATTTCTCTCGTCAGGCAGGAGTTATAAAGTCGATTTTGAGGGCCCTTTAAATCGACTTTAATGGCATGTATGTGAAGACAGGTACATGTTTATTTCGACTTAACATCGTTAAAGTCGACGTTAAGTCGTAGTGAAGACATGCCCTATATTTGGGATGCTTTGCAATATTCCAAAACGCCTCACTATACCTGAAGACCTACCCCAGCAATGCAGGGCACTAGAGACAATGTTGACACAATGACATGTGCGATATTGATGTGAGTTAACAAAGGGTGCTTTGGCACCTTAAAGACTAACTAAAATATTGAAGCATAAGCTTTCGTGGGCTGATACCCACTTCGTCGGATGCAAGCTCAATTGATGTGAGTGATTTAGGTGATGAACTGAAAGCTCTTTCAAGAAAGATTTCAGCAGGATCAGCTTCAAAGGCTGTTCTGGAATATATGGGCACAAATAAGATGACCATCCTCTTTCCAAATGCTTTTGTTTCTCTGCGCATACATCTAACACTTTCTGTAACAGTTGCCAGTGGAGAACGCAGCTTCTCCAAGCTGAAGTTAATAAAAACACATCTACGCTCCACAATGACACAGGAGAGGCTGGTCGGCTCTGCAACCATCTCAACAGAGCATGAGCTGGCCCAGACTGTGGACCTTCAGGAAGCGGTTAAAACCTTTGCAACCAAGAGGGCCCGGAAAGCACCACCTTGATTATTTAAACAGATAAAAATGTCAGTGTTTACTATGCAGACAAGAAGAGTTAACTTTCAAAGGCCAGAACAGCAAATGTAAGTGTTACTTACCATTTTTCAACAAGGCATTTTAAGTGGTTAGTTCTCCTTTATTGGGGTAGGTAGCAGAGCAGTACCATGAGGAGAACAGGAAGAAGGCAAAATTGAAACCTTTCGAAGTTTTGGCCCAAGCGAGAGGATATGGGGGCATCATTTGAGCTCCCCGCCTCAGGTGCCAAAATGTTGTGCACCCTGTTCATCATCCTCATGTGGTACATTAGAAATTCAGGCGGATGTTAGACCACATGCTAGGGGATACAGATTTTCAAAAGTCATCAGGCCTGGGTAACTTGCACTGAGGAGCCCTAAAATGTTGGCTAAAGAGATCTCTGGTATGCAGATAACTTTTCATACCTCTTGGAATACCAGGGAAATTCCAGAAGACTGATAAAGTGCTAATAACAGTGCTGAGCCAATAGACAAAGAGAGCAAGCGGAATGACCCATTAACTATTGGCTAGTTAGTCTGACAGCTGTCCTGGGCAAAATAATGGAAATGCTGATACAGGAATCAACTCAGAGCAAATTGAAGGAGAGGAGTGTAATTAATGCCAGTCAACAAGGCTTTACAGAAAATAGGTCTTCTCAAACAAAGCTGGTTTCATTCTTTGATGAGAGTAAAAGTTAGGTTGATAAAAGGTTACGATTTAGGGTTTTGTGAAGCATTTTGAGCTAGTACCGCACAACATTCGGATTAAATAATTAGCTCTATTCAGTATCAATAGAGAACTGGCTAACTGAGATCACAAAAAATAGTTGTCTATGGGGAGTCATCACAGATGTTTCTAACGGGGTTCTGCAGGTAGCTGGAGTACCTGATCCTCTTCAGCATTTTCATCCATGATCTGGACATAACTAGACCGGGGTAGACAACCTATGGCAAGAGTGCCAAAGGCGGCACATGAGCTGATTTTCAGTGGCACTCACATTGCCAGAGTCCTGGTCACCAGTGCGGGGGGACTCTGCATCTTAATTTAATGTTATATGAAGCTTCTTAAACATTTTAAAAACCTTATTTACTTTACATACAATAGTTTAGTTATAGATTATAGACTTATAGAGCCTTTCTAAAAACATTAAAATGTATGACTGGCACGCAAAACCTTAAATTAGAGTGAATAAATGAAGACTTGGTACATCCCTCCTGAAAGGTTGCCAACCCCTGAAATACACAATCACTGCTGATAAAAATCTGTGGAGGAAGACTGGTGTAGTGGTGAATCACGATCTGTGCGGAACAGATTCACTTGGTAACAGGCCATTCAAACAAAATGTGCTTTAAGACAACCAAATGCAAAGTTACATCTCTAGGAACAGAGAATACAGGCCATCACCGCAGCCCGGGGAATTATATCCTGGAAAGCAGCGATTCTGAAAAGGATTGAGCAGTTACAGTGGACAAGTCTTGAATACGAGCTCTCAGTGTGATGCTGTGGGAAAAAGCGCCGATGGGATTCTTGCATGTAGGAGCAGCGAGTAGGGAGCAAGGAAGTGACTACGTTTTGTACATGGCCCGGTAAGACTGATGCAGGAAAACCGCATTCAGTTCTGGTGTCTGCATTTTATAAAGGATGTTGAAAAAAAAAATCAGAGCGTGTGTAGTGAAGAGCCACCACGATGAGTCAAGGGCTGGAGAAAACGCCTTCCAGTGAGAGGCTGAAGAAGCGCAACCTGTTGAGTGGATCAGAGACCGAGGGACTCATGTGTAAGTACCATCCGAGGGAGAAAACACCCGTACTAAAGGGCTCTTGAATGTAGCACTGGAAGGCAGAACAGGACCTCAAAGCTAAACCCAGACACATTCAAATTAGCAGTAAGGCACCAATAGTTAACAGTGAGGGTGAATAGCCATGGAAACAAACTACCAAAGGGAGTGATGGATTCTCCATCTCTTGATGTCTTCAAATCAAGACTAGATGCCTTCTAGAAAATATGCTTTAGCCCAGTAGTCCCCAAAATTGTCCCCATCATGCTCCCCATCCCCCCATTCAGCCCCTCTCCCCCAGGAGCCATGGTCAGGAGCCAGGGCTGGGAGCGGGGCCGTGGATCTGGGGTTGAGGGAAAGAGGCTGGAGACAGCTGGGCTGAGAGCAGGTCTGTTGTCAGGAGCAGACACAGCTGGGAGCAGGGACCATGGCTGAGGCCAAAGTTGAGGGAGGGGGCAGGGCTGGGGTGGGAATAGAGACATGGCTGGGAGTCAAGGCCAGAGTGGGGATTGGTGGCACGCACTCCCCACCTCCTATGGGGGCTATCCCAGGCCCCGCTGCACCCCCATAGGGGGTGTACCCACAGTTTGGGGACCACTGCTTTAGCCAAACAAGTTCTTGGGCTCCATTTAGGGGTGTCTGGGTAAAATGTAATGATCTGTGTTATTCAGGAAGTCAGACAGATCTAATTTTCCCTTCTAGTCGTTTTTTGAGAATCTAAAGCTTTGTCTGTCAAGATTTACTGAAAATTACAGATACAAATGATAGGGAAACCATATGCTGCTCCAGCAACCTCTCTCCCCTGCTCTGCATGGCTTCTCAGAAAGGAGGCTAGTTTTCAGGCATGACCCCCATCTCACACAAGAGATTCCGGCTCATCAGCAAACTCATTACCACGTTTCTAGGGTTGGCATCAGCAGCTCATTAGCAGAGGGGCTGTCAAACTGGAGAAGGTTCATGGAAGCACCACAGGTAGGAACAGGGGCTGGCTCAGGAGGAAAGGAGAAATATAGAACTTTTAATTAGGGGTGTACAGCCCCTAGCAAAATGGGGGCAGCTGGGGCCCCTACATGCAACTACAAATATTTAATCTATTATTATTAATAATAAATAATAATAATAATAATAATAAGGCTATAGAAATATAACAGAGTGGAGAAAATGCTTGAGACAAACAGACTGATCGTTCTTCGCTGGAGAGGAAAAGAATGGTCTTGTGGTTTATGAACTTGAATTTCAAATACTTACAACAGCCTCCCCACTAACGCTACAAACCAAGAATAATTTGCTGACATTATATGATGAATAACTTTGAATAATGCTGACATTTTTTAAACCACCTAGAGGATCTGGACAACGGGTTCCCATTAAAACTAAATTTGGAATGAGGCGTCCAAATCCCCTTTATCCTGTGAAACTCTCAGCCCAATTAAAGAAAACTGCAATCTGTTTTTGGACCAATCTCAAAAGAGGAAAAGAAAACTTCTCTGGGTAAACTATTTGTCCCAACCTACACCAGAATTATGTGCAAGGTACAACACTGCAGAAGGGGAAGAATTTTTAAGGTATAGCTAGGAGAAATGGGACTGAAACTCAACAAAGGGAAATGTAGAATGCATATTAAGAAATATCCTGGCAATTAGATCTTCAAGACCCATGACATGGTATCCAAAAGAAGTGGCAGAAGCCCCACATCCTTGAGAAATTTAAACTAGACAATGGTATAGTCCATTACTAGATGGGAATGGTAGAGTTGCCAAGAATAATGCAGAAAAAGGCTGAATAGTTAATTTAATATTTTGTATTTGGGGAAGAATAAAACAGATCTAGTCATACATATGATGATGATGAAACATTTTCCATTCCAATAGTATCTCCGGAGAATGTTAACAACAGCTACTAAACCTAGACATTTTTAAATCCTCTGGTCTGGATAACTTGCCTCCAAGATTTTGAGGAAGCTGGCCAAGGTACTCCAGAGAGTAGACCATTCATGGGATTTCAATAACTCTTGGAACACGGAAGAAGTTCCGGAGAACACTAACATTGTGCTAATATTTAAGTAGGGTAAATGGGACACCTGGATAATAGGCTATCACCCTGACACAGATCCTGAGCAAAGTAATGGATCAGATGATCTAAGACTATTAATAAAGAATTAAAGGAGATTAGTCTGACTAATGGCAGTCAACAAGGATTTATGGAAAGTAGATCCTATCCTCTCAAACTAACTTGAGATACTTGTAATCTCCTCACAAAGTTTGGCTGATTAAGATAACAGTGTTCATGTAACATATTTAGACATCTGTGAGGCATTTGACTTCGAACCAACAAGACAAACTGACTGTACTGAGATAAGGTGTCCAAGGGGCTAAGGTAATCCATGGTGCTCTGCACTTGTGGGTCAAATTCCACTTTCATCAATTCTTCGACTTTGGGTTCAACAGAGGGGTACATGGATGAAACTGAATAGCCCCGATTTATCCATAGGTCAAACTAGATCAGTGGCTCTCAAACTTTTTGTACTGGCGATCCCTTTTGAACACCAAGCCTCTGAGCGTGACCTCCCCTTAGAAATTAAAAACATTTGATATTTAACACTATGTTAAATACTAAATTTAAACTCTATTGCTTAAAATGAATTTACCTGGTTTAAAAGCAATTAAATTAAGACTAAAACACATTTTTATTGAATTAAATACAAGTGGAAAAGTTATTTTTAAGTAGAATTTTATTTTAATACTTGTCAGCTCGGGGCTGACAATCCTGTGGGTGCTCCCGGCTGATAACCCTCCACATGGCCGGGTTCTGCCTGACAACCCCAGTACAGAAGTTGGGGCTCACAGTTTTCTTGATGCCCCAGCTCAGGGCTCACAGACCCGCTCCTGGTTGAGGTCAGGACTCGCAACCCTGCATGGCGGTCAGACTTGGGGATCGCAGCCCCACGCCTGGCCAGAGCTCACCGCCCCGCGCCTGGCCAGGGTTGGAGTCAGGGCTCGCAGCCATGCACAACAGGGTTGGGGCTCGCAGCCTAGCGCAGGGGTTGGGACTCACAGCCACACACCCGGGACAGGGCTCCTGGCCCCACAGCTCCACACAGGGGTCAGGGCTCGCGGCCATGTGTTGCGGTGGCACAGGTGTTGAGGCTCGTGACCTCCACATAACCATGTCGCAATCCTCCGTTTGAGAGCCAATGAACTAGATCATCACTTCTGGCCTTAAACTGTATGAAACAATATTTTGATCAAAAATTAAAACAATATCATGGGGTGGTGATTTTGTATTAACTGGCTAACAGGTCTCAAAATGTATCAATCAATGGGTACTCCTCATTGAATGGGTGTATTTCTTTTGGGGTCCCACAGGGATAGTAATTAGCATTGGGCCAAGAACCTATTTTTTTAATCAATGATCAAGAAAAAACAAACAAACATCACTGATCAAATTTGCAGATGACAGAGATTGGGGGGAGTAGTAAAAATGGAATGGGCAGGTCACTAGTACCGAGTGATCTGGATCGCTTGGTATAAGCAAACAATATGCATTTTAAAACAGCCAAATGTAAAGTTATACTTCTAGGAAGAAATAACGTAGGCCATGCTTACAGAATGGGTCCCTCTGTGACTTGAAGTCTATATATATTTATCTTATATAAAGTGAAATCCCTGCAAGCTGCATGGACTCTCTTCAAAGATACCATAATAAAGGCCCAACTCAAATGTATACCCCAAATTAAAAAACAACGCCAGAAAACTAAAAAAGAGCCACCGTGGCTTAACAGCCAAGTAAAAGAAGCAGTGAGAGAGAAAAAGGCATCGTTTAAAAAGTGGAAGTCTAATCCTAGTGAGGTAAATAGAAAGGAGCATAAGCACTACCAAATAAAGTGTAAGAATGTAATAAGAAAAGCTAAAATGGAGTTTGAAGAACAGCTAGCCAAAAACTCAAAAGGTAATAACAAAATGTTTTTTAAATATGTCAGAAGCAGGAAGCCTGCTAAGCAACCAGAGGGGCCCCTGGATGACAGAGATACAAAAGGAGCACTTAAAGATGACAGAGTCATTGCAGAGAAACTAAATGAATTCTTTGCTTCAGTCTTCACGGCTGAGGACGTTAGGGAGATTCCTAAACCTGAGCTGTCTTTTGTAGGTGACGAATCTGAGGTATTGTCACAAATTGAAGTATCAGTAGAGGAGGTTCTGGAACTCATTGATAAACTTAACTGTAACAAGTCACCGGGACCAGATGGCATTCACGCAAGAGTTCTGAAAGAACTCAAATGTGAAATTGCGGCACTATTAACGAGGGTTTGTAACCTATCCTTTAAATCGGTTACTGTGCCCAGTGACTGGAAGATAGCTAATGTAACGCCAATATTTAAAAAGGGCTCTAGAGGTGATCCTGGCAATTACAGACCAGTCAGTCTAACGTCCGTACCGGGAAAATTAGTTGAAACAATAGTAAAGAATAAAATTGTCAGACACATAGAAGAGCATAAATTGTTGGGCAAAAGTCAACATGGTTTCTGCAAAGGGAAATCGTGTCTTACTAATCTATTAGAGTTCTTTGAAGGGGTCAGTAAACATGTGGACAAGGGGGATCCGGTGGACATAGTGTACTTAGATTTCCAGAAAGCCTTTGACAAGGTCCCTCACCAAAGGCTCTTACGTAAATTAAGCTGCCATGGGATAAGAGGGAAGATCTTCTCATGGATTGAAAACTGGTTAAAAGACAGGGAACAAAGGGTAGGAATAAATGGAACTTTTTCAGAATGGAGAGGGGTAACTAGTGGTGTTCCCCAAGGGTCAGTCCTGGGACCGATCCTATTCAATTTATTTATAAATGATTTGGAGGAAGGGGTAAACAGTGAGGTGTCAAAGTTTGCAGATGATACTAAACTGTTCAAAGTAGTAAGGACCAAAGCAGACTGTGAAGAACTTCAAAAAGATCTCACTAAACTAAGTGATTGGGCAACAAAATGGCAAATGAAATTTAATGTGGATAAATGTAAAGTAATGCACATTGGAAAAAATAACCCCAACTATACATACAATATGATGGGGGCTAATTTAGCTACAACCAATCAGGAAAAAGACCTAGGAGTCATTGTGGATAGTTCTCTGAAGGCATCCACGCAGTGTGCAGCGGCAGTCAAAAAAGCAAACAGGATGTTAGGAATCATTAAAAAAGGGATAGAGAATAAGTCGGAGAATATCTTATTGCTCTTAGACAAATCCATGGTGCGCCCACATCTTGAATACTGCGTACAAATGTGGTCTCCTCATCTCAAAAAGGATATACTGGCACTAGAAAAGGTTCAGAGAAGGGCAACTAAAATGATTAGGGGTTTGGAACGGGTCCCATATGAAGAGAGATTAAGGAGGCTAGGACTTTTTAGCTTGGAAAAGAGGAGACTAAGGGGGGATATGATAGAGGTATATAAAATTATGAGTGGTGTGGAGGAAGTAAATAAGGAAAAGTTATTTACTTGTTCCCAAAATAGAAGAACTAGGGGCCACTCAATGAAATTGGCGTGCAGCAGGTTTAAAACAAATAAAAGGAAGTTCTTCTTCACACAGCGCACAGTCAACCTGTGGAACTCCTTACCTGAGGAGGCTGTGAAGGCTAGGACTATAACAGGGTTTAAAAGAGAGCTGGATAAATTCATGGAGGCTAAGTCCATAAATGGCTATTAGCCGGGATGGGTAATGAATGGTGTCCCTAGCCTCTGTCTGTCAGAGGGGGGTGATGGATGGCAGGAGAGAGATCGCTCGATCATACCTGTTAGGTTCACTCACTCCAGGGCACCTGGCATTGGCCACTGTCGGTAGACAGGATGCTGGGCTAGATGGACCTTTGGTCTGACCCAGTATGGCCATTCTTATGTTCTTATGTTCTTATCTTAACAGAGAGAAGGTTAAGAGGTGACTTGATTATTTACAAGGGGAGCAAACATTGGCTAATGGGTACTTCACTCTAGCAGAGAAAGGTCTAACAATACAATGTCTGGAAGTTAAAGCTAGAGAAATACGGACTGGAAATGAAGTGTAAATTTTTAACATTGAGGGTTAAGGAATCATTTGAACAACTGATCCAGGGTTGTGGTGGGTTGTCTGGCACCAGCAAGTTAAGTCAAGATTGGATGTTTTTCCCTAAAAGATATGCTCTAGTACAAGCTGGAATTTGGGGAAGCTATCGCCTGTGTTATGCAGGAGTCAGACTACACAGAATCACAGAAGATTAGGGTGGAAGAGACCTCAGGAGGTCATCTAGTCCAACTCCCTACTCAAAGCAGGACCAACACCAATTAAATCATCCCAGCCAGGGCTTTGTTAAGATGGGCCTTAAAAACCTAAGGAAGGAGATTCCACCACCTCCCTAGGTAACCCATTCCAGCGCTTCACCACCCTCCTAGGGAACTAGTGTTTCCTAATATCCAACCTAAACCTTCCCCACTGCAACTTGAGACGATTGCTCCTTCTTCGGTCATCTGCTACCACTGAGAACAGCCGAACTCCAAACTCTTTGGAATCCCCCTTCAGGTAGTTGAAGGCTGCTATCAAATCACCCCTCACTCTTCTCTTCTGCAAACTAAATAAGCCCAGTTCCCTCAGCCTCTCCTCATAAGTCATGTGTCCCCACCCCCTGATAATTTCCGTTGCCCTCTGCTGGACTCTCTCCAATTTATACACATCCCTTCTGTAGTCGGAGGCCCAAAACTGTGCACAATACTCCAGATGTGGCCTCACCAGTGCCGAATAGAGAGGGAATAATCACTCCATCGATCTGCTAGCAATGCTCCTATTAATGCAGCCCAATATCCCGTTAGCCTTCTTGGCAACAAGGGCACACGATCACACTGGCCCCTTTTGGCTTTATAATCTACTAGCATAAGTGCCCGGCGTTGCTCGGGTCAGTCGGAGGTGGGGAGGGGGCAGACAGTTGACACGCCCTGACCAACCCCAACACCCACCCTTCACCCACCCTGACACCTTCCCACCCCCCCAACCAACCCCAACACCCCCCGGCTCACTTACCCCCCGACCAAACCCGACAACCCCACCTGACCCCCCAAAACAAACCCAACACCCCCACCTCACCCCCCGACCAAACCCGACACCCCCACCTCACCCCCCGACCGAACAGTGTATTTAATAATCTGTGTGCTACACAGTGCACCGTGAGCCGGGGGGGTGGGGGGAGTTGTCGGGTTTGGTCGGGGGGTCAGGTGGGGGTGTTGGGTTTGCTTGGGGGGGTCAGGTGGGGTTGTCGGGTTTGGTCGGGGGGTAAGTGAGCCGGGGGGTGTAGGGTTTGGTCTCGGGGGGGTGGGAAGGTGTTGGGGTGGGTGAGGGGTGAGTGTTGCGGTTGGTCAGGGGGTGTTGCGGTTGGTAGGGGGTTGAGGTGGGGGTGTCAGGTTTTCTTGGGGGGATGAGGTAGGGGTGTCGGGTTCGGTTGGGGGTAAGTGAGCCGGGGGGTGTCGGGTTTGGTCTGGGGGGGGGGGGGTGGGAAGGTGTCGTGGTGGGTGAGGGGTGAGGTGTGGGTGTTGGGGTTGGTCAGGGGGTGTTGCGGTTGGTGGGGGGGGTGAGGTGGGGGTGTCGGGTTTGCTTGGGGGGGTGAGGTGGGAGTGTCGGGTTCGGTCGGGGGGTAAGTGAGCCAGGGGGTGTCGGGTTTGGTCTGGGGGGGTGGGAAGGTGTTGGGGTGGGTGAGGGGTGAGGGGTGGGTGTTGGGGTTGGTCAGGGGGTGTTGCGGTTGGTGGGGGGGTGAGGTGGCGGTGTCGGGTTTGGTCGGGGGGTAAGTGAGCTGGGGGGGGTGTCGGATTTGGTCTGGGCACCCACCCCAACACCTTCCCCCCCCCAGACCAAACCCAACACCCACACCACACCCCTGACCCCCCCGACACCTTCCCACCCCCCCAGACCAACCCCGACACCCCCCCGGCTCACTTACCCCCCGACCAAACCCGACACCCCCACCTCACCCCCCCAAGCAAACCCAACACCCCCACCTCACCCCCCACCAACCGCAACACCCCCTGACCAACCCCAACACCCCCACCTCACCCCCCAACCGAACCCGACACCCCACCTCACTTACCGTCCCACCAAACCCAACTCAGATCCGTCGCAGGGGGGGAGGGGGCCCAGAGCCGAGGGATTCCGGGGACCTTCGCAGGTGGGGGGGGGCACAGAGCTGATGGAGTCCGGGGTTGAGGTGGGAGGGGCAGAGAACTGAGGGCTCTCCGGGGTTCCGTTGGGAGGGGGGAGGGGCAGAGAACGGAGGGATCTCCGGGGTTCCATTGGGAGGGGGGGAGGGGTAGAGAACTGAGGGATCTCCGGGGTTCCGTTGGGAAGGGGGGAGGGGTAGAGAACTGAGGGATCTCCGGGGTTCCGTTGGGAGGGGGGAGGGGCAGAGAACTGAGGGATCTCCGGGGTTCCGTTGGGAGGGGGGAGGGGCAGAGAACTGAGGGATCTCCGGGGTTCCGTTGGAGGAGGGAGGGGTGAGCTGAGCGAGTGAGGTGTCTGTTGGAGGGGGGTATTATGACATCATCACCACCTAACCGCCCAGCCGATGTGATTGGCCCTGAAAGACTTTCACCCCTGGGGGGCGTCAGAGGTGAGATCCGAAAATTTTTCGACCCTTACCAGCATCTAGACCCCAAGACCCCTCACTGTACCAAATTTCAAGTCTCTGGCTCAAACGGTGCGGGAGGAGTTCGCAGTCATACGTACATACGTACATACATACACACATACATACACCACTTGACTTTTATATATATAGATGACTGGACAAAGCACTACAAAAGATTAGCTCTGAGGTGGACCTCTGGAGACCAGTTAGATGGATCCTAATGCACATTTTCCACCTAAGAAGAAAGGAGAAAAGTACAAACAGGAGCCAAATAGAAACTCAAAACAAGCAAAACACCTAAATTGTCACCCTTTCCCATCACAGCCACCTGCCCTGGTTAACAGTGAATAGACACGTTCCCATCTGACAGCTGTCCACTGACAATGTATATAAAACAACTGGATGGTTTCAATCTCTTTCCAAATTGGCAGGTTGCCCTCACAAATGGTGCCCTTGAAGCAGTGAGACACTGGGGGAGGTACGAGTGTCAGACTGTGAATGCTGTTTGGTTTTCGGGGCTCTATTTTGGGTTCCAGCTTTCATGTGGGAGCAGGACTCATGTTGCATTGCAACCTCCACTGTGGATCAGAGCCTCCAGTCCAGAGTAGGGGCTTGACATCTTGGGGACAGACTTGTCTGATACATTGGCACAAAGCAATTTAGGGCAATCCTGCTCAACCCTCTGAGTATGTACTTGGGCAGCTAGCTTTTGAGACACTGCCCATGCTGCCAGTAAACCGCCTACCTGAGCAGAGGTTTACATCTCCCAGCTGCCGTGTAGACACACCCTGAAGGCCGCTTAGCTGCCAGCCCATCACAACAATGTGACTCCCTACACAGAAGCAGATGGGGGAGGAAGGTGGAGCTCAGAAGTTCCGTTGCTGAAGCACATGGACAACAGCGGGGTAGAGGCTGCCTGGACGTAGGACAGTGACTAAACCCCAAACCCACAATAGGCGCAAGACCTCTCTTTGGGGGCTGCATTCAGCACTGTGGGTTATTTTTCAAACAGCTGTAATTCTAGTGTGCTTTGCACACAGTAAAGTGTCTCTGGATAAGAAATTCCTTGGCTAAGCCTGTGTTCCTTGTTGGCCTGACATGGAAGAGGAGCTCCGAGTGCCCACAGCGGGGTCTGAGAGAGCATGTTCCAGCAACGGAGGGTGAACAGCAGCAATGGCTGAGGTCTAAGGCAGACCCGGTGCTCAAGAAGGGTGTCAGACATGAGCCTGCACCAGAGACCCCAAGCAAGGGTCATAATCCAGGAATTTAGCAGGATATAGGATCCAGCAAATGGGCCCACTCACAACAGACTGGTGCCAGGCCAGAGGGGGGACTGGGCTGGGTTGTGACAAGGAACATGAGGGGTGTTGGCAGGACAGGAGGGCAAGTCCATAGGCCCCAGTCCCAAGGTTAAACAAGAGACTCCAACACTCACTCCAGCACCTTTCCCAAGCCATAAATCCATAGTTAAGAATCCCTTCGACGTGGAGACAAAGCAGCTGCTGTTGTCAGTGTCTCTGAGCTCTGCTGCTGGAGCCTCTTACCTTGCCCTCCCCAGCCAGCTCTACTGACATTCAACACCATCTCCCCCAAACCAGCCCGCAGTTGGGTTCCCTCTGCTAATCCACAAAAAATACCATCCTTGGGGGATCACTTGAAAGTGGAGCATCCCCTTCCCCCTCAAGACTTCGGCAAAGCAAACACCAGCCCCATTAAGGGCAAAGGACCTCACAGCCAACAGAGGAATTCTTGGGCTTGATGGACTGTTTATAGAGTCTTTTATGGGGGGGAATGGGTAACCTAACCCCAACTACAACATTTTTTATGCTACTCTCGGAGAGTTCAGCTGTGATTAAGTCCCATGGCACATAAACTGCAGAGTCCAGCGAGTTTCAACCCCATCGGACAGCCCTGAGAAGAGCAGCGGTAGAACGACTCCAGCAGGATCAGCCATATCAGTGACACGTCTGTGCTTATAGCGTGACCCACTGCAGGCCTTGGTTAGTGCCACCAGAAGTCCGCATGCGAGACACACTGGAAGGCAGCCTCCTGGTAACAGTTGCATACATTGCGTGCTTTTCACCCTGAAAGATCCCCAAATATTTTTCTGCCTTAAGATTATTATACACCCACCCACCCACACACCACTGCTCCAACCCCTTAAGAGCAGCTACCTTTGGGATGAGCCACGGCAGCTGCTTAACAGTCCATAGCAACAAGTGAAGTATTGGAGCTGGAATTCAGCAAGCAGGTATACACCACCACAGAAAGTGCTGTAGGAACGTAAATGCCCACAGGGCCTCAGTCTCTCATCTCATTCAAAACACAGCACTTCCAGCCACACAGAGGAAGGGTGAGGGTGCTAAGGCATCAAGCAGCGCTGATCAAAAATAGGAATTTCTGTCTCATGGAAAATTCCAATATTTAGACATGTTTTCATGGAAACTGAGGGCAAAAGGCAAAATATTGAAACTTTTCACAGAATGACAAGTTCTAAAAAAAATTCAAATGTCAAAATGTTTAATTTTTAAGGCCATTCGACACTAAACTGAGTCGGTGTGACCCGCAGTGGTATCGCTTGGGGTTGTCATTTGAGTGCCTTCTGCTCCCATTCTCCGACAGGCTGGGCTCCCTGGCTGAACTGCATGTCCCATGATGCACCACGATGCCTTACCAACGGTGAAGAGTGTAATGCATCATGGGAGATGAAGTCCAGCCAAGGAGCCCGATTCCTAAAGGAGAATGGGAGAAGGAGGTACTCAAACTGACTCCAAACCAACCGTTTCAATTCGGAATGAGTCTTTAGATTTGATTTGCCAGATGGAGAATTGAAGCATTTGGGGAAATCATTCCCTTCAAAAACACATCTAGACAAAGTTCCCGCCCAGGTCTAGCACGGACTCCAATAGAGGCGCACCAGTCGCTCATCTGCAGCCTCACTCCAGGGCTCCTGGATGTGACTTCGCCCAGATGTACTGACGCAGCATGGCCCTGTTTAGCGTCTAATAGCTGAAAGGCCCGAATGTATTGATCGGTCTTCCTAAATGCTCCAGGTTACTCAGCATGAAGTAACATGGAGGAAGGATCTCTGGGACTCCAGGGTTGCAGCAGCCCTAGAAGCTGGTGCCCAGTAATGTATGGAGTTTGGCTCTTGGAAAATAAACTTTTCATGCAATCATGAGATCTTACAACTGCCATGTCCAGTCTCAGCAGCGCGCGAGCCTGCCCGGCCCGTGGCACAACACACTGATCACAAACGGACTCCTGAGCTAGAAACATGTGCATTGTAAAGTTCTCACACACTAGACGTCATGGCAAGGAACCCCGTATAGGAACCAAGGCAGAGGAGAACCAACATCCTCCTCAGACGCTCACACGAGAAACTGAACCGGAGTTCTTCCTCTGTCTCACAGCTGTCATGACAGATGCAGGCATCCTGGGCCTACGCAGCCACCGAACACGTGTTCTCCCCTGCACACATACACAGAGCATAGCTGGACTCTGGGTTGTGCGTGTGATGAAACTTTGCCAACAATTTACAATAACTGAATCTGGGCCATGCAAAATCCCGCAGTGTGCTCCAGCCCCACACAGGAGAAGAGGATGTAGACTCGCAGGGTTTTCAGATTCTCCTATAACTTGTGCTAGGGGCCAGATTCAGATGAACATTCTTGCAGTTTGCTCTGCCCTCCCATCAGATGTAGGAATCCCGACACTTTATTGGGATCTGCATGTGCACGGACAAGACACTTAACCCCAGGCTCATTGTGTGAGAGAATCAATGCTTTGACTAAAAACTTACGAGTTGCGGACAAGTCCATCCTGCCAGTGGATGGGACAGCTCACTGTCCTCCTCAGAGTAAAGCCTCAGATGAGATTTCCCAAGCAGCACATTTAACCATCTGAACCAGCTTCTCATAGTAAGGGTCTTCCTCATTCTCGGAGTCTTTGACTTTTTAGAACTCTCCTCCTGCTGGGGAGCTCCCTGGGGCACGGCCTGTCTTTACATGGTGTGTCTCTGCCGTGCCCAGCCCATCCCAGCCGCACCCTGATCCCTGCTTGGTGCCGCTAGCCACTCCTGCAGTACAACCCCAACAGTGCGGCACGCTGCTAGATGGGGGCTGATCTGCTGGAGAAGAATCTGAAGAAAGAAAACTTAATAAGATCTCTGCTTCTGCTTCTTCTGCTAGACCAACCCAGACCCTGGTGACCTCCCAAACTCAGGTCAAAATACAGGGCCAGATTCTCCAGAGCTCAGTGCCCATTTAGACACCTAAATGTCAGGGCATGGTTTGTGCTCGATGAGGTCTTGCAGCATCCTTCTGCCAGAGACCAGACGGGTTGCTACCCCAGCCAGAGGGCCAGTGACGGCATGCGCACTTTTTAATTCTCACCTCGGGTCTGCCTTTCTTTAGATGTGCTGCCCAAAGCTGACTACAGAGCAGCAGCCAAGGCCTCGCCCAGCAGAGCAGATTAAACAACCGCCCGTGTGAATTTACGTAAGGGTGGGACCCTGCCAGAGCTCACAGGGATCTTCTCTCTCGGCCTCCAGTTCTGCTTTTTTCCAAATTTCAGTTTAGGAAGCATTGGGACAATGGCACAACCCTGTGGACTCTGGGAAGGCAGGAGTATTGGAGATGCTATGGGATGGCCTTCAGCCCATGACTCCTCATACATGCCTATTCTCCACCTGTGTTCTATAGTCGTGGAATCCACTAGTCTTAATATCCAGTCATTGCTAGTAACTCAACAACAGTCTTTTAGATAGGTAGTTAACAGAGACAGAGCATCTGTACTCCATTCTGTCAGTCTAACCTAAAACCATCTGCCTCCTGCTACTGTCAGCTCAGACTCCTGGAGATCCTATTCAGTCTCTTAAAGCCACAATAATACCACATCTCCTCTCCTGTCATTTTCTTTTAGGATTTTTATGCACATATAAAATCAGAATTATCTTACCAGATTTATGCAAGTCTTTTAACAGGTCTCCTCGGCTGCAATGACAGTCTAACAGTCTAACTTCTATATTTACCATATTAATGAAGTTCTCATTACTTAGAGGATGGATGTCATTTTCATTTTCTTGCTGCTCCTATTGCTGTACTTTGTACTCTATCATTTCTTCTCTCAGAAGAGGCCTGGCCTGCACTACAAAATTAGGTCAGTGTAATTATGTCCGCCGGGGTGTGTGAAAAATTACACCCCATGTAGCTTTGTTAAGATGACCTAAATCTCTGTGTAGGCTGTGCTAGGCCAATGGAAGAATTCTTTTGCCAGCTTAGCTACCAGCTCCTGGGGAGGTGAATTACCAGGGCAGATGAGAGAACCCCTCCCTCCAGCAAAGGCAGCATCTACCCTGAAAAGATACGGCAGCCCAGCTGTGCCACTGTAGCATTTTAAGAGCAGACAACCCCAAAATCTGGTCTCGCAGGTAACAATTGCAAATGCCTCCAATTTCATCTGTACACTTCACCATTACTACTCATGACATCATAAGATTGAGGTGCTACCTCCTTTGCTACAGTAGCTTTCCAAGCCCAACTCCCATTACAGACACGTATTCTATCATTCGGTTTCAAATCAAGTAGTTTATGCGATCATCAATCGTAATTATTTTAATAAAACTCAACTGATATTGATACTTATTCCTTTCCTTATATCCTCCTTGAAAAAAAACCATATGCAATCTGTTTCTAAGCTTTCTGTTAAATAACAAACTGAGCAGATGATTAACATTGTGGTAATGGTGATGTTTAGAATTTAATAATGGCAAATATAAACCAGAATTCATTTTCACCTTCTGCGAGCAATCTTTTTACTATTTTAACACCATTTGCAATTAGCCCATTCGATTGAGGATAAACCTGGACCTGATGCAATCCGTTTGAAATCATACACACACTGGCAAAAACTTTTAAATTCCTGACGATATAATGTAATGTAATGTTATGTTATATATATATATAATTTTGAGGTCCATCATCTGCAATTACTATGTTGGGAATGAAATGCCTTGCAAAAACTAATTGTATTTTATAAATTATTTGATTGGCATGTGTGTTTTATAGTGTAGGTATTTCAGGAAAATGCAAAAAAATAATCAAGAATTAGAACATAAACATTTCCTTTATATTCAAAAAGATTTAAGCCTACTTTAGACCAAGGTCTTAAGTTTTCATGAATGTGTCTCATAGGTTGTTTAGACTGAGCATTTCTTTATCTTTGACATGTCACAGTCTTTATATTTCTCTGTCTTTTGATTCTTTTGGGGCCTGTACAGAACCTCTCTTGCACCACATTTTATTGGTCTATGCCTACACATCTCTCATGTATGCATTGCAACATCTCTGCTGTTAACCCTAAAGGAATTACTACTTTAGAGCCTTTAAACAGAATTCCTTCAGTTACTAATAAGTCTTGAATAAATTGATTATATGGCTTTGGTATAATTTATTGTATCCTTTTTCAACAGCTGTAATAACGGTTTTCAAATTCTCAACCTGTCTACTTGTACAATTTCTTTCCATATTCTTTCTGATACAGAAAACTATTTAAGTACCTCTACATGTATCACATCACCTTCTTCAATTACACTGGTTACATCATAAACTCTAGAAGGAATATCATCAACAATTAATGATTTGCCTGGCTGATACTTGACTAGTAAATCATATACATAAAATAATCTTTGTAACCAAGGCGGTATGTCTGTCATGTTCCTCTTTGAAATATTAACTAATGGCTTATGAACTACTCCTGCAAATACAGCTCTATTGCACAAATGTGAGACATTTTTCGCATGCAAAAACCAATGCCAAAGCCTCTTTCTCTATTTGAGCATACTGACATTCGGTCTGACATACCTCTAGATGCATAAGCAACTGGTTTCCAAAGTGCACCACACTTCTGTAATAGAACTGCTCTAAGCCCTTAAGAGGCATTTGAAGATAATTTTAAAGTCTGTTACTATCAAATAATTTTAATACTGAAGATCATATTTTTATCAGTTGCTCATATTCTTATTGTGTTCATAGTCCCATTTCCATTGATTATCTTTTACAGAGTTAAAGCCCTTCAATTTGTTGGTTGGTTTTTTTCCTGCTTGGTTAGTTTTGTATTTTCCACAAAATTTCTGTAATGGCTCCTTATCTTTTAGGTAAGCAATATCATCAGTGGCTTGTATTTGCTGTGGATCAACTCGTGACTGGTCAGTTCTCCTAGAAACCTTAATTCTTGCACAATAAATGTACATGTATTTTTGTTAAGTTTCAATCCCCCTTTTGTTTAGATAATGCTTTAGTTAATCTCATATCATGCTCTTCTAAAGCTCTTCCCCATATTACTGCCTTTATATTTTCAAAAATCTTTTGCATGGCTACGTGAAATACCTCTGGAGCATTAAAACAGTAACTCCCAAAAGCGGTGTTAAATATACATGGCAACTGACCTTCTTGCTCCAAAGATATCAGCCCAAATCCATTTGAACCATCGAAAGAAGAAATGTATTTTGGTCCTGCCATTTGTCCAAATATTTCTTCCCAGGTAGGTATTTTAAAATGTTCCCTTTTAATTTACTTACGTCTTTCGGATCTAAACAAATATAAGGATCCATCTTTCATGAATTACAGCTATATTCATCCAGTCAGTTCTTCTACTCTTTAATTATATCTAAATTAACTAACCTTTCCAATTCCTTTTGTATCCTACTACTTAAAGTAGTGGTTTTCAATCTTTTTTCATTTGCGGACCCCTACAAACATTCAAATGGATGTGGGGACCCTTTGGGAAATCTTAGTCTACGGACCTCAGGAGTCCACAGACCACAAGTTGAAAACCACTGTTCTGTAGTAATTACAACCTTTCACGGACCCCTTAGACCAGGGGTCTCAAACATGCGGCCCGGGGGCCGCATGTGGCCCGCAAAGCCCTTCCCTGTGGCCCGCCAGGCTTCCTGTTCCCCCTCCCCCACCATAGCAGTTTGCGGGAGGTAGGGGCCAGAAGCAGAGGCTTCTCTGCTGCCTGGCTGGGCCACGCGTGTTTCTAGCTCTGGACTTCCTATATTGCTCTTGCTTTGTTTGCCAAACAGCTGTTGGTGGTGCCTAGCGCTTTCCAGGAGGGAATGGGGAGCTGTGTGCTCAGAGGAGGAGGTGGGGCAGGGGTGGGACCTTTTGGAAGGGGTGGAGTGGGGGCGGAGCTGGGGCAGCGAGGGTGTGTGCGTGTGTCAGTGGTGCGGCCCTCGGGCCAGTGCACTAGTCCTCATGCGGCCCTCGTGGTCATTTGAGTTTGAGACCCCTGCCTTAGACAATCTGCAGACCCCCATGGGTCAGTGGATTGATCACAAGTTGAAAACCACTGTCTTAAAGCAAAGGGTATTTTTCTAGTTGCATGTATAACTGATTTCTTTGTTCCATGTAAAATCTGTTTTATACATTGTATCCAATTTACCAAGGCCAGTGAATACTTTAAAGTTTTCCGGCGTTTCAGAATCCTGAAAAGTCTGAATTCTACCAATTAGAATTAGTGCTAAACACGTTCCTAAACCTAAAATAGAAATACTTTGTCACTTAACTACCACAAATCTTCTGTTTTCAAAATTATCTTTAACTATGACCTGTAATTCACAAACACCAGAACAGGAATTTTGTCACCACTATAAGATTCTAAATTAATCTCCATTTGTTCTCTTACTACAGGTTTTACTTCTGAAATTACAAAATGTCTAAAAAATTACATTAGCCGGTGCACCTGTATCTATTACATACAAAATGCATCTTCCATTAGTAGATAGTGTAACTATCCAATCCTCCTTATAGTTCACAGAGTGGCTCTGTTTCCAAACACAATTTTCTTCCTCTGTTAACGTCAGCTCTGCATTCCTTACTTGGCATCGTCTCAGACTTTTGAATTTCAAACTAAATGTATATTTTTAAGTTTTTTTCCCAGACTTCTCTGTTTATCAACTTTGGAGAATAATTCTGTTTCTTGCAGGTGTGACAGGTTTGACCATCTGCTAGGTTGGTATCTCCATCCACATTCTAAGAGCATTCTTTCATACGCTCATATGTTTTAACTTTAATACTTCGACTCTGTTTTCCTCCATAGGCTTTTTTTATATACACTTTCTTATTACATCTATAATCACATCAAGTATCCACAAAAACAACAAGGAGCCTGGTGGCACCTTAAAGACTAACAGATTTATTTGGGCATAAGCTTTCATGGGTAAAAACCCCCACTTCTTCAGATGCTTTATATTCATACCAGTTAGTTTTCTAAAACGTGCAATTGTTGTTGATTAAATTCAGCAATTTGGCAAATTCTTACTGCTCTTTCTGGATTTAGATCTAACTGTTCTAACAGTCTTTCTTACACAGAGATCTTTTATACCCATCACAATTTGATCTCTTGTTGACTCAGAAAATTACATCTGACTTCTTATCTTTAGATCTGTTTTAAATGATTCCAAAAGTCTCTTCGCTCCATTTGAAATCTTTCATCTCATTAAGCTCAAATGAATCATATAAACAAATTACTTCAGTACCCATAATTTTCAAAAAGGTGGCAATCTTTTGTTCACCTTCCCTCAGAGTAGACCCTGATGCCCTCAAACAAATCCAATTCTCATTTAAACCTTTTCCAGGTTATTATAGCACTTCATGACATTTTTAGAAATGTAGGAACTCTGAATTGATCCAAACTTATTTCAGTCAAACTTGTTTTTCCACTCCTGAGCGATTTTTACTTCAGTGTTTTTAAACAAACAAAAAAACCACCCAACTTCCTACTTCTTTTTATCACTTCCCCCAATCCTGGTACCATGTGTCATTTTACATGATTTATTGCTAGTAACTCATTCCAAGCGCACATCTGAACTCTAGCCAGTCTCACTTAAAACCAGGTGCCTGTTCCCACACTCTGGAGACTAGCCATCTGCTTAAAGCCACAGTAACATCACGCCACCTACACTCTGCCATTGCAGTGCTCTGGGCTCCTGTCAGGAAGGGAACTGGCAACTCACCAGTGCTCAGACCAGAGGAACAGGCCTGCCCCTTAGCTCCTCTGTTACCATAGGTGGCCTCCCCTGGCACTAGTGTTGCCTCAACACTTCTGCACCCTCTGCAGCCTACCACAGAAGGGCTGGCCGCATTACAGCCCTATCCCAGGGGCTGGCAGTCCCCCAGGCCACCGCCATGCCCAGAGGGGTAACATCACAGCCTTTCTAAGCTGTTCAAGCTCCATATTAGCAGAAACACCGGTGACAAGTGGAAGCAGCTGACAGTCATTTCAGCATTTCCAGGAGATCTGTATTTATCGAAAGCTGTCAATCTGCAGCCAGAACAGGTGTCAGTCACAGTGAAATCTCCCGGCAAATATTCAGTCAGAAAGCAAAGAGTTTGACATCAGGTCAGAATGAGCTTTTAGCTCCTTCTCTCATGGGAGAGCCTCCGTCTCTGCTTCCCGCATTTGCAGTGCGCTAACGATAAAGGAAAGGCAAAGAAACAGAGGCAGAATGAAAAGTGGGTAAATAATAGGAAATACAGACAGGCCCCACTCTGGGGGGGGGGGGGGGGGGGGGGGTTTCTCCTGCCTGCAGCACCAGGGATCAGCCACTTGCAGAAGCAGGACCCAAGACTCCCCATCCCCAGATCACTCTCAGGATGGAATGAACTTTTTATTAAAACCCAAAGTGACATCTGCCCTTCTAGTGAGAGCAACAAGTTACTGAGTCACATTCCATCTTCTGTCCATTCCAGGTCTGCCTGGCCAGCACTCCATGGATTAAAGGAGAGAAATTCATGTTCCACCACTCCTCCCCCGGGGGCTGAATAACCCTTCCCTGAGGTCAGCCTTCTCTCCACCCCAGCGAGATCACACCGGACAGCAGCGCTGTCTCCTAATGACCCAGGACAGACAGCTTTGGGGTCCTATGCCTCCCATGTCATCTGAGCTGCCTTCTTACAGTCACTGGAAGCCAAGGGGGAGGGAGCTACCCCTCCCATTTCCCCAAAGCAGCAGAGCCATCACTTCTTACAGCAGCGATAGAGACACAGGAACGGACCAGCAAGCACTAGCCCAGGGCTCGCCAACCCGGGGCTCCGGAGCCACACGTGGCTCTTCAGAAGTTAATATGCGGCTCCTCGTACAGGCACCGACTCCAGGCTGGAGCTACAGGCGCCAACTTTCCGATGCGCCAGAGGGTGCTCACTACTCAACCCCTGGTTCTGTCCCGGGCGCTGCCCCCACTCTAACCCTTCTCCTCCCCTCCTGAACCTGTCGTGCCCTCGCGCCTTCCCCTCCCCGCCCCCCCAGCCTCCAGCATGCCACGAAACAGCTGATTGGGAAGTGTGGGGAGAGAGGGGGGAGGTGCTGACTGGCAGGGCCGCTGGTGTGCCAGAGGAGCTGGGAGGGGAGCTGATGGGGGGGCTGCTGACGTATTCCTGTGGCTCTTTGGCAATGTCCATTGGTAAATTCTGGCTCCTTCTCAGGCTCAGGTCGCCCCTCCTCCCCATCCCCCCCCCCCCGTGCTAGAGTAAAACACAACGGCCTAAAACAGGAGCAGGGCAGGGCAGGTTTGGGGGCTGGCCAGTCAACCTGACAGCTCAGAGAAAATAAGCTGACGCGTCAGGAGAAGTTTTCTCCCCTCTGAAGTGCTGCCATTGCTCCGGGCTTGTGCCATTGTCACGGAGTGTGGGGGAGTCCGGTCCCTGCACCCCCACTTCCTGGGATTCACAGTGACTCTCAGCCAGCCAGTGGATTAGAAGGTTTATTAGGGGTGACAGGAACTCAGTCCAACTCAGAGCTTCTCAGTACAAACAGGACCCCTCAGTCAGGCCCTTCTGGGGGGCAGGGAGATGAGACCCCAGATTAGGGCTCCCTCCTCTTTCCCCAGCCAGCTCCTAAAAAAGACCCAAACCCCCCACAGAAAATGTCTCTCACCTCCCCCCAGCCACTCCCCCAGCCTTTGTCCAGCTTCCAGGGCTCAAGGTGGTGTCAGCTCCCCCTCCCCCGTCTCATCTCAAGTTCCAGTCTCAGGTATTTCACTTCAGAGAAACCTTCCATCTCCAGTGACACTCCCAGGCCCCATCTCCCCTCTCCCTGCTGCGTCACTGAACCCGATTCACTGTCCATCAGCCAGGGCGCTTCTGACAATACGGGGTGCAGAACAGACCCCTGCCATGCCCACCCGCTGCTCCCCACCAGCCAGACACCAACCCCTTCAGGACTCCAGAAACACCCCAAGTCGCTCCTTCGTGCGCTGCTCTCCAGCGGCGCGTCCGTCCCTACCCAGACAGCTCCGGTTTCCAAACGAAAAGATCGCTCAGGGCCTGTATCAAAGACCTCCCCGAAGTCAGGGGAGCCACAGTCACTGCCCGTTCCTGACCCACTAGCCTGTGTCCCTCAACACAGAGACAATGCAGAACTGGCACAGCTCCTGGCAGCCTGCTGTCCCTTTGCTCTCGGGTGGGGGCTTTCCCAGCCCACAGTTCTCCACCAGGGAGCTGATCCCACTGCTCTGTACAGCCCTGGGCTTCCCACACTCCCACTCAAAATACTTTCCACGGTTGTCCACGCTGGGCTGCGGGAGGGGAGACAGGCCCGGCCTCACTCACACAGGGGCTGGCTATGTCTGCTGAGGGCCCAAAGCCACAGGCCTTTCAAGCAAGAGAGGATGCCCGGGTGGGGAAAGCATCCAACTCCCTGGCACACCCGTTGGCGCCATATCTCGTGGCCCTGCGGCGGCATCACTGGGTCCCACAGGCAGAGTTAGGCCACGTTCAAAACCAGATTCCCTGACCCCCGCCGGAGCACAGTTCACCGAGTGCCTGCAGGGAGCAGCCCTCCAGAGGGAGGGAGTCTCCATGGTTCCTGACCCGGCTCACGCTGCCGGAGCCCAACGCATGGCCCGTAGCAGGGGCCCGGCACAGATGAATACTGCAGCACAGGGACGCAGGGCGCCCAGCTGTTGGGCTGCCTTCCCCAGGACACAGCATGCGGCCTCCACTGCTCGGCAGAGCTGCATGGAGACAGCGTGGGCTGGGAACATGGAGCTAGGACCCGGCCTCCTCGCTGAGACGTCCGGTAGCCAGGTGTGCAGGCAAGGCTGAGCCCAGCGGGGAGGAGAACGCAGGCAGCTCTCCTGCACCCCAACCAGGATTCGCACACAACCCCAAGCAGGCAGGATGCAGACACAGCCAGCATTGCCAAGGCGCACGTGTCCGCACACGAACACACGCCTGGGCGAAAGGACCAGTCCTGCCATCACCTAGGCGATGCAAATGCGGAGGGACAGGTTTACTCGGACATAGCAGGATGAGAATTGGCCCCAATTTCTCCATGCGGTGCCTACTCGGGGTACACCTCCCCAAAGAGATGGGGCGCATTCTTAATGGAGTTAGCGAACGCGTGCAGACGAACACAAACCCCAACCACGGTGCAAGGCCTGGGCCGCGTGCAAGAACTGAAGACCAAGTAACCGTGGGACAAGCTGCATTTTCCATCCCCCCACCCTCCGCCTGCAGCCACGCACTGAGGCCGGGCGAGGCCCTTCGGCGCGCTCTGCTCTCCTGGGGCCACAGCACACTCCTCTGCAGCCATTTCAGCCCCTCCAGCGCTCTCCTTCCACAGCTCCACAGGCTACCTCAGCGTGGCTGCAAGCGGCACCTCGCCAGCCAGCATCGGTTACCAGGCTCCACTTAGGCAGCACGGCCCAGCCTGCTTCGCTCTGCTGAGAGCCCAAACCCTCTTCCCACCCTCCCTCGCCAGGCCACACACCCCGGCCCATTCGTCTCCCTACTGACCAGTAACCGAGGCGTCAGTCAGATACTGCATAGCAGTCACTGCCCAATGTCTCCCCCCCGCCTCTGCACAGCTCCCCCCAGTCGCACAAACTGCCCCTGCTCTCACTTCTCCCATCACCCGCTGGGCCCCCAGACACCCCCCCTCGAACCCAGTCAGAGCAACTCCAACCAAGCTGTGCTCTAGTCAGTGAAAAACAATACAGCCCCCCAGGGCGTTCTGACAGCACCCACACATGCGGAGCTCCCCCCCCGCACCCAATACAGCCCCCCAGGGCATTCTGACTGCACCCACACACGCTGAGCTCCCCATTCTCCCCCCACACACCCAATACAGCCCCCCAGGGCATTCTGACAGCACCCACACACGCTGAGCTCCCCCTCCCCCCTGGCACCCAATACAGCCCCCCAGGGCGTTCTGACAGCACCCACACACGCTGAGCTCCCCATTCCCCCCTGGCACCCAATACAGCCCCCCAGGGCGTTCTGACAGCACCCACACATGCTGAGCTCCCCCTCCCCCCTGGCACCCAATACAGCCCCCCAGGGCGTTCTGACAGCACCCACACACGCTGAGCTCCCCATTCCCCCCTGGCACCCAATACAGCCCCCCAGGGCGTTCTGACAGCACCCACACATGCTGAACCCCCACTCCCTCACCACACCCAATACAGCCCCCCCAGGGTGCTCTGACAGCACCCACACACGCTGAGCCCTCCTCCATACACAATACAGCCCCCCAGGGTGCTCAGACAGCACCCACACACACTGACACCGCCCCCGGTACCCAATACAGGCCCCCAGGGCGCTCTGACAGCACCCACACACGCTGACACCCCCCCCCGGCACCCCCTAGGGCGCTCTGACAGCACCCACACACGCTGAGCTCCTACATGGAGTTCGTGCTCTAGCAATGAGCCAGCTGTTCCCTGTAGCAGCCGCCTGGTGCTGGCAGGCCGCTCTGCACAGAGGGGTCTGATCCTGTGATGCGGGGGGCGGCAGCAACCACGAGACACCTGGTGGACAAAGCGTCCTCTTCCCGGTCCAGGTGGTTCCCCAGCCCTGCCCACAGAGCGGAGACCGGCACGCAAAGCTTTGTGGAAAGGAGAGAAGCTGCAGCAGGTAGCGGGACCAGGACAGCAACCGCCTGGCTCCATCCTGTTCTCTTGCCTCAGGGAAGTTGCTAGAAAGCAGATGTCTCCCCAGAGATGTTTCCTGGCAGCCAAGTGCTGCTCCTAGAGGAAGTGCTGAACGTAAGCCAGCAGCAAGGCTGGTGACGCAGCCGGCTGCTCTCCAGGAACCAGGCTGGCAGCACTGGCCAGCTGGAAGGGTGGGAGTGGGGGAGTCCCCATTGGGAATCACCCCGATCTCCCAGGATCTCCACGAGGGGAGAGGCTGCAAGGCCAGGGCCCTGCTTCATTTACTAACCGGCACTCAAAACACCTTGAGGACTCCTAACACCAGTGCAACCAACAGAAGTGAGGTGGCTGAACACCTGAGAGACTGTGGGCCGCAGAGCCCAGGCAAAACTCACGGCGGGCAATGCAGAGACTCGGGCTGGCCTCTCTGCCTTTGGATCAGCCACAGCCTGTATTTGCTGGTGAGAATCAGAGATGAATGGGGGGAAGGGAGCACCTACGGCTCCAGGCACAGCTTCCCAGAGCAGCACCAGGGGCAGGGCAAAGGGGGGAGCGGCTCCAGAGGAGGCCAGCCCTGGCTCCCCACACTGGATCTCTAGTGGACCCAGAACTGCCCAGGAACTGGGGGGGCGGCTAGGAGGGGCCATGGGGCAGACATGGGGCTGGGCCCGAGGAGCTCCTGGCTTCTACTCCTATCTGCCATTGGTAACTGGACAGTCTGGGGATGACAGTATGGGGACATGGACTCACAGGCAGAACTCTCCCAGCTCACCTGGGCAGGAGACAGAGCTTTCTGGGGAGCCCTCCCCAGACTGGAACAAACACCCCAGGAGCCAAGGCCCACCCCAACTTGCCCACCTCCCACCTGGGCACCTCTCTGACCTGCCTTTGCTGACCATAAACACAGAGCAGCCAGGACTCGAGAACCCCCAAATGCACATCACTCTCCTTCCTCCCCTGGGGAGAGGAGAGGGAACGGACATTAGTCAGAAGGACGGGAATGAGGCCCAAACAGAAATGGATGGTCCTAACCCCAGGCTGGCGTGACAGCTTACGACAGTGATGCCCTGGGTGGCCCCTGCACTCCTCAATGCTCCTAGCTCGCCTATGACACATGTAATGAGTCAGACCCTCTCAGGCCAATAGAAGAGCTGCCTCCCCTCCTCCCACAGAATGCCCCCACCCTTCCACTTCTATGGGGAAGCCAAAAGGCAGGTGACCTTCCTGGCGGGACGGCCCGGATCTCCCATGATACGCTCCCCTCCCGCTTTTCCTTTTCAACTGGTTAAAGCCGTAGGTAGATCTCACTATTGCAAAGGGGTGCCTCCCTCCAGCCCCAAGATCAGCGCCCCACTCGACACACCAATCTGGGGAGACGGGAGGCAGTGCTGAGAATCTTCGGACACATCCAGGGAAGGAGATAGTGGAGCAGGAACCAAATCCCAGCAATTTTAACAGAGCAGCAATGAAATTCCATCCAGCAACCTGGACACTGTCGTCCCCGCTCAGTTCAGTCACCGGAGGCAGGGATGGAGCGAGCAGAGCAAGACAACTGGGTCTCATCCCCACACTGTCCCTGATGGCCGGGCAGCTCCCTATGTCTTGGTTTCCCGTCCACACAGCTACACTAAGCTGGGGGAACAATACAAGAGACACGCATGGTCACGATCGGCCAGGGCTTCTCCTTGGTGGCCAAGTGAAGGATGGGAAGGAAAAAACCAACGCGAGGTGACAGCAAACAGACACATTGCCTCTTGGGGCTCGGACCCACCCCGGGACCCTTGGGTGTGGAGCCTGATGTCCCCAAAGCCCCTCCCGGTCTCCCAAACAGTCCAGATGTACAGTACAGGCAAGGCATTAACCCCTTGTTCACTGGGAGCTGGCAGTGCCCGACACACAGGGGACCCATCCTGGCAGGGGTGCTGTGGGCCTTCTGGGGAATGCATCCTGGACATGCTTGCGAAGCCTGGAGTGGTTTTATCAACCGATTGATTTACCATGAAATCCTCCTCTGGACAGTGACTGAACCGGGGAGCCGCAGGCCCGGCAGGGCTCAGAGCTCAGGCTGCTGGAGCCCGCCCCACGCCGAACGTATTGGCTGGTTTCCTGCGATCTGGCTGCGTTCGGGACCCAGGGGGCTATTCTCTCATCACAGGCAGGCTCTTCCCTGGGCCTGCTGCAGCCAGCCAGTCCCTCCCTGATCTCCACACCCCCTGCCCCTGCGTAACACAGCCCCTTGCTCCGTCTCTCCCCTGCACTGTCTGGAGCCCCGAGAACGCTCTCCGCAGTGCTCATTCCCAACCCCCTCCCGCAGCTCAGACATGAAATGCTCCTCCGGGCACGTCTTGATCTGCAGTGACCCCAGCAGGAGGCAGCTCTGGCCATGCCCCTGCCCAGGCCCAGTATAAAGCTCCTGGAAAGCAGCCTGCCACGCCCCCGGAACAGGGGGGACCCAGGCAGCTGCTGGCAGGAGCAGGGCCTTTGCCTGCTCAGAAGCCAAGAGGGAATACAGGGGCACCGAGCCCCCTGCATCCAACCGGACAGCCCCGCGCTTGCTTTGCTTCCACAGTGCCCTGGGAGGGTCCTTGTGAGTCTCATCTGAATCCACTGGGACTCTGCTGGAGAGACATGGGCATGCTCAGATTCCCCCCCCCCCCCCCCGCTGGATCTCTCTGCTCCCACCCTCCATCCTTTGCTCCCTTGCTCCGGGGACTCAGGAAGGAACCTCTGATGGGTGGGGGCTGGGGGGGAGGGGGTTTAATAAAACAAAAATGGCTCTTGCCAGGAGCAGACCTGCCCTTGGCTTTGTAGCCAGACACTGCCACCACTCTGCTCTATCCAAGCCCACAAGGCTGGCTCCCCGAGCACAATGCATCCTGCCTAAGGGACCCCCTCACTCTCTATCCCTGTACAGGCCGAGGGGACCCCGCTGCGAGGGCTAACGGAGTCCCTGCTCCCAGCCGGCACTCAGGGCGGCAGAGCAAAAGCAGCCAGCTCCATCACACACCAGTTGGCTGCCTCCCTCCTCTCCTCACGACTCTCCATCACTGGTTCTGCCTGTCACTTTATAGGCCCAGGTGGTCCCCACGCAGAAGGGCAACATCAGCCCTGCCGATTACACTGGGCACCTATCTGGCATCTTCCATCCATGGAGGTCCAGGCACTTTGGTCAGCCCCTGGCCCATTTTACAGAGGCACAAGCTGAGGCCCAGAGAGGGGACACGGCTCGCCTGAGGTCACACAATTCAGTTGCAGAGTTGGGAACCCAGGCTCCCAGGACCCTGCTCTAACCACTAGAGAACACTTCCTCCAGATGTGGCAGGTGGCTGCCCTTTCACACCCTGCACCAAGGCACACACACACACACACACCCCTTGCAGACTACACACACACATACACTGACACAGTCCTTGCAGACAGGACCGACCAACCAACCTCACACATCCCTTGTCGTCCCTGCGTGCCCATGGGACGGACCCTCTACGGGCTCAAGGTAATGGGAAATTTAGCACCATTCGGGAGCGAACTTTTTCCCTTAATGAAATCAACTTTCACTGCAAGGCAAGAAGCACGAGCACCCCCCACCCCCCCTCGCACGGAGCGGAGAACTGAGGTTTGGGGCCGGCCGCCAAATCCCATCCCTGTGGCAATGCGGAGCCCGGCATGGACTTGTGCCGTCCTGGCCCTGGGGCCGCATGGCCTCAGCGTGTGCCCTGCATACAAAGACCCTCGCTTATGGTGCTTGAGCAGCTGAAGAGTAGCCGTAGCACACACCCCTTCCCCGGACCCAGCCCCGTCACACTCCTAGGCAGAGCCATTCTCCAGGGGGACGGAGTGTGATTTTGCAGGTGCAGGATGCATTGTAACCGTTAGCCAGGGCCTCAGGGGGCAGGAGAAAGGACCCAGTACTTCCAATACCAGCTGCAGGAAGCTCAGGGGGCTGCAAACATCCCGTTGACCCTGGACGTGCTCAGAGGTGAAGCACATCCACTGCTGTACTATTATGACTCTCTTATTTGCATATTGCCCCTCTCCCAGTTGGTCTCCTGCGGGTTATCACTATGAGAAGGGAGCCAAGGCAAAGGGATCTGGGAGCACCCGGTGAGCCAAGCAGCTGTGCTGGCAACTCTGCTCTGCACACAGCCCATCCCAGCCTGGCAGGACCCAAGACTTTCTCTTTAGATTAGACACACCAGCAAAACAGCCATGACAAGGGGAGAGTGTCCAAGAGAGCCCAGTGGGGGGGGCTCTGCTCTGTGACAGGCCCTCCCATGACAGCCGTCACCCCTGCAAGCACACAGACAGATGCCATGGCAACGGCAAGGTACAGTACAAGGAAACCCAACTCACCCTGGTTCTCTAGCACACTCCCCGGGGTCACACCCGGCAGGGGGACGGAAGGAGCAAGGCTGCAAAGTCAATTGTCTGGTGAGAAACACAACTGGTCGAAAAGCCGGGGGCATGGGAAATTCATTTTTGTTCTGAATCGGGACAAAAGGGCAAAAATATCAAAATGTTTGGTAGAACAGAAAGCTCTGAAAATCGTCCGTTTGGAAACGTCCACACGTTTCATTTTGGATCCAAGACTCCGATTTAAAGATCGGAAGGGACGATCGTGATTATCTAGTCCGACCTCCTGCACATGGCAGGCCACAGAACCTCACCCACTCACTCCTGTAGCAGACCCTTGAACTCTGGCTGGGTTGCCGGTGTCCTCAAATCATGGTTTAAAGACTTCAAGTTACAAAGAATTCACCATTTACACTAGCTGAAACCTGCTGCAGAGAAAGGCAAAAACCCCGCAGAGTCTCTGCCAATCTGATCCAGGGAAAATTCCTTCCTGACCCCAAGTCTGGCCATCAGTTAGACCCTGAGCATGAGGGCACGACCCAGCAGGCAGACACCTGGGAAAGAATTCCGGGACCCTTTCCCCACTGCTTCCTTCCACCAGAGCCTTTCCCTGCAATGGTGAAGACTCCAGGAGTGGGACACTAGACAGTTAAAGCAGTAGTGTAGATGGAGAGGCACTGAACATAGACAGCCCTGTAGGATACATAGGCACAGGGTTCAGGTGGGTCTTCACTCGTCATATAAGCACTGCGGCCCTGTCTACACTGTTATTTATACCCATGCTAGAGGGCGTGTAGCATCTGCACTTTCCATACCATTGAAAGGAGTCGCACGGTTTCTGCCCTGCGTGCTGGTTCTAGTTGGGAGGACTGGGTCGCTCCTTTACAGGGAAGCTGCACGGATTGTAAACAGAAGTCCAGGATGATAGTGAGGAGTAATTCCCCTCGGACGCCATCCATTTCCAGAATGCCTTTCATTCCACGGCTGCATCCCAAAGGGCTGGACAAACTCCTACACGCACAGGAAGGGCGAGCTGGAAAAGCAACCTCCCGTGGGCTGGAGGGGCACCAGAATTAGCCCCAGAACCTCCCATTCCCAGTCAAAAGGCCAACCAGCAGCATTCACTCCCTAGATGCTAAAGGCAGCACCTTGTTCATTCTCCCATTGTGGCGGGACCCACGCCAGTGACAGGGCAGGGGGTCCCTACACTGAATGGGCTCCTCAGAGCTGGGAGCCCTCCCCACCCGAGCCCGCTCCATGCTCTCCCCACAGACTGTAACCCTGCAAGCCGGCCTGAGGCTCAGGAAAGGGCAGATACAACAGCTGCAGCAAGAGAGGACCGGAGAGAGGAGTTCCAGCTCTCTACGCACTTACCTGCCCTTCCTCTCCATGTCCTCTGAGCCCCCCACCATCGTCAGAGGGTGGAGATGGGTGGAACAAGAGAGATCACTTAGGTTCACTCACTCCGGGGCACCTGGCATTGGTCACTGTCAGAAGACAGGATACTGGGCTGGATGGACATTTGGTCTGACCCAGTACGGCCGTTCCTATGTTATGTTCTTATATCAGTGGAGTTTCATTTCACAACACCAAAAAGGGCATATCCCCCATTGAGCAGACAGGAAGTGAGGCACATTAAGACGCTCACCCAAGGTCAAGAAAATCTGTGGCAGAGCAGGGAATTAATCCCAGGTCTCCCAGACCCCAGCCTCGTGCCTGATCTACTAGACCACTCACCCAAGAAGGGAGGGGAGAAGCGTTAGTCTGAAAGGAATGCAGGCAGCCCAGCGGGGCCTCCATGTGCCAGACACCAGGAGGGCTGGCCTGGGACCACACAGCAATGAAGAGTAGGCAGTGTTGCAAACTTCATCCTATCAATCTCCAGGGTAAAGGCGCTGACCCCAGTCAGACCCAGAGTCCGGAACTCTTTCTTCCCAGGCAGACCTGATTCTGAAGACCTGGGGGAGGCAGTGATGGAACCGAGAGACTGGGAGATGGGGGGGGGGGGGCGCCCCCACTACCCCATTCCACCTTCCGGGGGGTTCTAGCACTCAATCCCCGAGTCCCAAGTGCCCACAGTTCAGCACAGGGGAGGAGCTGGATGGCTTCCGCCCGGGCCCACGGGATCAGCGAAGGGAGGGCCCAGGCCTGCTGCCATCAGAGCCAAAAGTGAAACTCGGGGGCCCAGATCCCCGAGGAGCCTGAAGCGAACGCTGGCACTAAGCAGGCACAAGGCCCCCTGACCTCCTGCGGCCCCCTAGAGTCTTACAGCGAGGCTGGGGAGAACCGGTTCAGGGGAGCTACAAACTGAACCTTTCTGGGGCCATGAAAGTCTTCAAATAGGGCCTTCCCCACCCCCAATAGTTGCCATGCACCCCCCTCCCCCATGCAGCCATAGCTCTTGAAGGCCAGCAAGCCCGGAGGTTGATCCAGAAGCAGGCAGTAGCCGAGAGCCTGCTTTCCGACAGAATTCAGCCAGCTCAGATGAGCAGCCCCCAGATGTTTGGGGGTTCACCTGTAGGTGGCCTATTTCTGCTGCTGTCCTCCACAGTCCAGAGCGACCCCTGGCTAAGACAGAGGACAGTGCATCCACAAATGACCCCATTGCGCCCTGCCTGGCTCCTAGCACTGGCTCTTTGATCAGTCCCTGCTGAGAATCTCTTCCAGGATCCCCCAAAGGAAATGTGATTGAGGGATGCAACAGGCCAGGAGAGGAAAGTCACTGCTTTCCTCCCCTCCCGCGGGATTGTCAATGTACCTCTGGCCTGGCTTTACATGCAGCAGTGTCAGTCGGGGTTATGAATATACTATGGTCACAGGTTTGCCAGTATTATTCCTCTCTAGATGTAGTTTTACCGGCACAAAAGTGCCTCCCACCCGCGGAGCTTTTCTTCTGTCCATACAGGAACAGTGTGATCCTACTGTAAGCACCGGATGCCACTACAGTCAGTGTTCCACAGGGGACTTTGTGAGACTATCACTATACCAACACAATGCAAGCATTTTATGTATTGTGTTGTAGACAAGGCTTTTGACACCTCAGCCTGGCTAAGCAGCATGCCAGGGCCTCACTGGGGTCACAGCCAGGCTCCCCCATGCTGCGCCTCACCATAACCCTCAGGTGCCCCTGTGACGGAGTAGGAATACGGTGTGTGCCTCAGTTTCCCCTATTCATTTCTTGAGCATCTATGTGAAGGGATAAGGATGTGTAGCTGATGCAAAGCACAGCCTCTCCGCAGGTGTCCATACCTGAAGCTGTAATCTGACTCCAAGGGGAGGAGGGAGGTCACCTGACCTGGCTGAGCCAGGGGGGAGGAGGGGCTGGAGAGAGGGAGTTTCAGTTTGGAGTCTGCAGCTGGCTAGAGAGGGGGGGTTGAGTCTGAAGCTGGGTGGGCAGAAGAGAGGCGGGCCCAGGCAGGGTCTGGCCTCCCTGGGCCCCCAAAATGGATCCAGCTGAGGGATTCGGGTACCTACAAGCTCAGTGTTAGACCATGTACCTGTCGATGAATAAACCTCTGTTTTACTGCCTGGCTGAAAGTCACGTCTGACTGTGGATTTGGGGTGCAGAATCCATGGCCTCCCCTAGGACTCTGCCCGGGCGGGCTCGCTGGGGGAAGCACACGGAGGGGCAGAAGGGGCTGAATGCTCCAAGGTCAGACCCAGGAAGGTTGAAGTGGGTACCTGTGAAGCTCCTAGCCTTGGAAACAGGCTGTGTCCGGAGAGGGGACACTTCCCCCGGAATCCTATCTGGCTTCATAGGGACCAAGCTCCAGGGCATCGCCCCAGGCACTCCGTGACAGCCCCCCCTTAGTTTGACACCCCGTCTGCCAAACACATTACTGAAAAGCCTTAGGCCAAGAACCAAGCCCTATAGGACCCCACTGGGAACACCCCATTGTGGATCATTCCCTACCAGAGACTGCAGTTGGAGATCTGTGGTTAGCCCATTTTTAATCCATCTAATATGAGCTGCAATGATTTTGTATATTTCTCGGGTATTTTTTTGTCTGGCAGAGCTAAGTCCTTGCAGAATTCGAAGTATATTCAGTCAACACAAATGCCTTTATCACCCAGACTTGTGTCTTGTCAAAGAATTATATTAAGGTGGTGTGACGAGACCTATTTTCCATGAAACCATATGCATTAGTATTAATTATATTTCCATCTTTTGATTCATTAGTGACAGAGTTCTGTGTTAGCTGTTTCACTGTTTTGCCCAGCATCGAAGTCAGGCGAATAGGACCGGATAGTTACCCAGATTATCCCATTTATTCTTTAGCATTTTGTTGGAACAATATTGCATTTCTTCTAGCCCTCTAAAACCTCCGAAGCACTGCAAGTTATTAAAAGTAAAAAGTAAAGGTATGATGAGCTCCTTGGCCAACTCTTTTAAACCTCTTGAGTGTAAGCTTTTTGGCCCTGCTGATTTTAAAATGTTTAACTTTAGTAGATGCTGCTACTAAACATCCTTTTTGTTACCCTTGGAGAAGTAATTCTACATCATTGTTAGCAATGAATACATCATTCAACTTGATTCATAATATAGGACAGAAATATTTATTGAACCCTTCTGCCTTTTCTGCACCATTATCGACAATGGGACCATCTCCACCTAATATTGGATCCACACTATTTTTAGGATTCCTTTTTGTTTCTGATACATTCTGAACTCACCTCCTTATTACCCTTAACTCTCTGACACAGATATGGGGAGGATCCCTTTTGCTTCTCTTATCAGCTGCCTGCAATCTCTCAGCTTCTGTTTTATACTCACTGCCATTCACCTCCCTTTTCCCACACTGATTTATGTCTTAATGTTCTTTGCACATTTCCTTTAAAATTTAAAAATAGCCTTTTTTCACAGCTGAGACGCGGAGACTTTTGGAGCACCTAGTGAAGTGTTCTTAAACAACACCTAATTTCCATACACACTTCTCAGTTTACCTTTTTCTTCCCAAAACTGTTGCTCATGATTATGTGTAGCTTTGGGGAATTAGCCCAAGTGTGTGTAAACATGGATAGACATCTCTCTTACCGGTGGGGACAGCATTCTGTTTTACTTTCAACAAAGGATCTCAAAGCACCTTACAACATCAATTAGTGAAGCCTCCCAGGATGGGGGTCTGTATTATTTCACTCATTTAAAGATGGGGAGACAGAGGGGACAAGTGACCTCCTCGACAACAGAGCTGTGAATAGAACTCAGGAGTCCTGGCTCCTAGAAGATCATCCCCGATCTAACAACTAGACAACACTCTCTCCCATAAATAAGCCAAAGGTCTTGCCCCGCCTGTTGGAGAAAAAGAACAGCCAGGAGCCCCTTGCAGCTGTGAAGGCAGCGGGGGAACATTCAGGGCACAGAGGCTGAGGAGGTGTCACTCAGACATATAGTGGAGTGAGACTCCTGCCGAGCCTCCAGCATAAGGAAGGATTCTTGACGCTGACTTGCGGACTCAGTGGATCTGAGACACTGCTCCGCCAACCTGCTAGAGCAAGGGGGCAAGTACCAGGGGCACCTACCAATAACCCAGCCTGCACACGGCAAGGGAGGCTAGAATGGATTAGACACAGGCACTGAAGCATAAATGTCTGAGCTTCCTACACTGGCCAAGGCAGAGCCCACCGCCTGAGGCAGCAGCTGCAGGAGCAACCAGCATGCCAGGCTCACCACCTTGGTGGAGAGCACCACGGCACCCCGCGACAGCCGCGCCTTGCCGGGCAGTAGTTCTGGGCTAGGCTTTGCTATCAGAGAGGCAGAGCCAGCCAGGGCTGGGGGTCGCTTGCATGAACAGGATGCTGGGTCCCCCTGACCCAGACTTAGTCCTGGCATGAGTGGACTAGACGACCTCCCAATCCTACGATTCTAGACATCACCACACAGTAGTGGGGACCATGGGGCCCTGACAGGCAATGACGGAACACGAGTGACTTACGCCATTCAGCTGGCGAGCACACGAGTGACCCCGAGCCCACCGGGGAGGCAGGGGGCTAGCAGCATGGAAAGCAGCTAGGCCTCTGGAGAGCGCAGCCTACAAGGGATCCAGCTGAGAACCCCCTTGCCCTGCCCGCGGCACATTTGCATTCTCCCCGCCTCCCCACTCCCGCTTACACAGCACCAGTGCACACTCACACCCGCTGTGAGAGTCACTCACACCCAGCGTGAGGCCCAGAGAGTCCGATGGGAAATGCACTGACTCCAGGTTGCCTTTGTCCCATTTTGTCCCTGGCAACTGTGTTTCAGGCGCTAACGTCCAGTCGGTTTGCGGCTCCCTCCCCCGGATTCTTTTCTTTCCAGCATCCCGAGGCCAAGCATCCATTCCTGAGTAGAGCAGGACTTCCCTGTGCACGCCCTTCCCCCATGGCCCTGCCCCCTCCCCCACTCAACACACCCCCACCCCCGGCTCTCCATACTGTTAATGACTTTCAAAACCGGCAGCACTCCCCCTGCCCCAATCCGGCCAGCCTGGGGCTGGCCAGGAAGGGACACTGCATTCGCTGACTGGAGATTTGCAAAGCAAGGATGGGGGCTACGGACCTGTGAGGTGCCACAGTCCCGGACACTCCTTCAGGTGGAAAGAACAAGGCTCCTGCTACAGTGAACAGTAAAGGAACGACTCGGCCTCAGCTCTGGTTTCATTTCCAGGCTCCGGGAGGCCGGTGGTGGCAGGATCTCGGCGAGGAGCCGGAGACCAGGCCCGGCCCAGTGACTCTGAGCCAAGCCCAGGATCGTCTTTCCCCAAAAGCTGCTTGTTTCCCTATTTCAAACCCACGTGAGCAAAGCTCCCTTGGGGAGGGCCGGGGGCCCTTTGCTGCAAACCGGGAAAGGCGCTGGCTCCTCGCTCACGGGCCGGGGCCCGAGGGTGGCTGGCGATGCGCCCCTGGGCAGGCAGAGTGACACTAACGCACAACTGGGGAAACGCTTGGACAACGGGACCGGCCAAAGAACAGACCCACCTCCCAGGGGCTGGCCCCTATCCCTGGGGCGGCAACATCTGCCGAGAGCCCCTGGACCAGGACACACACTGGGGAGTACCCAGGGGAGAGTTGGGGGGGCGGAATGCTAAGGTGAGGCCAGTCAGACCCCAAAGCCAACAGCCTGGGTTCTGCATTTCGGGGTCCCCAAGCCCAGCATGTTCTTGACTCCGCGCCCAGCCAGACGCTGCCACGGCACCGGGAAGCCACCCATGTTATCTGGCGTTTCTGGCTCCTTCTAGAAAATGGAGGAGACGACCTATAAGCCAGGCAGCGCCATGGTACACGGGGCTACGGACCCCTAGCGCCGGCCCGGGGAGGGCTGCATGGGGTTCTTCCCTGCCACAGAGAGGTTGCATGAGGTGTCAGCCAGCTCTGGTGCACAGGCCGAGCCCCCTCCCCTCCCATGGCTGTAGCCGCCTACGCAGCAGCCACTCCTGCTGTAGTCAGCAGTGTCGGGTCTGGCTGGCTTTGCAGGAATGCCGCTGTCAACCATCAACGCTGCCATTTGATCGGGCCAGCCATCCGACGTGGACATGGATGTTCCTACCACCATGCTCATCTCCCTATAATTAAAACCAGGCCGGGCTCCACCGAGCAGCACTGCCGGCTAGTGCTCTCCACTGCAATGTAAACAGTCCTATTTGTGCCAAGCGCGCATATTGTAAATATCACTACGTATAGCTGGCCAACCCATGAGTCATTCCCCAAAACTCCAACTTAATCAACGGCGCCTCGCCCCCAGCCCACACCAACGCGGCTCCGAGAGCCCCTTCCGGGCATCCGCCTTGACATCCAAACCCAGTGGCGTCCACACAAACCCATCCATCCGCCCAGCAGGGGATCCAGCCACCCCTTGCCTTGAATGCAAGATCCATTCGCTGCCCCCCAAGCTTTCCCCAAGCCGGTAGGAGCCAGAGTCCAGCCTAAGACCACGCGCCCCGCTTGGCCCCAGAGGGGGGAGCCCAGGGCTCCATGCAGTCGGTGCGTCCCTGGGCCATAGGGCCTGCGCTCCCCCAGCCAGAAGGCGGTGTGAGGGCACGAACGCAGGGCCCAGAGAAGCATGCGAGCAGGATGAATCCCGCCTCATCCCATGCCCAGATGGTGCAGCCGCAGCAAACCTCCCCGTTGGGAACCACGTTCCACACGCACCCATGTGCCACAAACCCCCGATCTGGCATCTAGCCCGTGCCGCCTGGGGAGACGCAGCTGGGAACACGTCGGCTCCAGGGAGCTCACACCAGGGGCCAACCTCGGGCTGCGGAAGCCAGGGAGGTGCCAGGGCCCACTAGCGCCAGGCCAAACCCTCGCC
Organism: Sternotherus odoratus; assembly: GCA_032164245.1. Classification (NCBI taxonomy): domain Eukaryota; kingdom Metazoa; phylum Chordata; order Testudines; family Kinosternidae; genus Sternotherus; species Sternotherus odoratus. Next base: position 15,884,858 of record JAVMKO010000018.1, on the reverse strand, counting down.
CAGCCCGCCAGCGCCAGGCGGAGGTGGGCAGCCTGTGGGGCGCCAGGACGGGGAGTGCGAAGCATCTCTCCCAGCCGCCACCCCGGGGCTCCCCCCAAGCCGGGGCAGGCAGAGGGCACAGCACAGGCGGGGGCTGGCAATGCCAACCCAGGCCCCTGCAGAGGGCACAGCACAGGCGGGGGCTGGCAATGCCAACCCAGGCCCCTGCAGAGGGGCGGGCGTCATGGGGAGAGGGGGACCCGGTGCCCCCCGCCATGTTTGGGAAGGTCCAGGCGCCACCGGCCAAGCCCGACAGCTGCAGCGCGCAGCCCCCCGGCCAGCGTCTCCGCCTCGCCCCGCGGGGTCCCCGCCCCCACCGACCCCGCACTTCCCCAAACTTCGCCCGGCCCCGCAGGCTGCGGGGGCCCCGGCCGGGGGCTGGCGGCGGCGCGCTGCCCGGGGGCCCGTCCCCCCGCCGCGGCTCCCCGGCGGGCCGCACTTACCCTCCACGGCGGCGAGCAGGGGCGGCAGCAGCAGCAGGCAGACGCCGGCCAGCAGCGCCATGGCGGGCGCGGGGGGCGCGCGGGGCGCGGCCGGGGCTAGCGGGGCAGCGGCCGGGGCTCCATGCGGCCAGCCCGGCCCCGCGCAGGCAGACACACGCGCCGCGCGCTCGCCGCCGAGTGAGCCATAGGGAGCGCGAGCCGGCCCCGCTCCGCCAGGCTGGAGCGACCCACCGCCCCGCGCCGCGCGGGGGAGCGCCCGCCGCCGCCCCGCCCCCGGGCCCCGCCGCGCCTGCCGGGCCGGGCGGGCGGCGCAGCCTGCGGCGGGCCGGGGGCGAGGGGGGGGCGCGGGGCGGCCCGGCGGGCGCGCGCGGGGCCGGCGCCCCCCCTGTCCCCCCGCCGCCAGTGGTATCTCCCGGCGCTGTCTGTCAGCCGCGGCCGGCCGGGCTGCGGGGCGGGGGCGCCCGTCACCTGCCGGGCCGGGGAGCAGCGGCCGAAGGGGGGCGGGGACGCCAGCGCCAGGGGCGAGCACCCCGGGCTGGACCCGGCGGGGTTACCCGCGCCTGACCCGGGCTGGACCCGGCCGGGGTTACCCGCGCCTGACCCGGGCTGGACCCGGCCGGGTTACCCGCGCCTGACCCGGGCTGGACCCGGCCGGGGTTACCCGCGCCTGACCCGGGCTCCAGCCGGCCGGGTTACCCGCGCCTGACCCGGGCTGGACCCGGCCGGGGTTACCCGCGCCTGACCCGGGCTGGACCTGGCCGGGGTTACCTGCGCCTGACCCGGGCTGGACCCGGCCGGGGTTACCCGGGCTGGACCCGGCCGGGGTTACCCGCGCCTGACCCGGGCTGGACCTGGCCGGGGTTACCCGCACCTGACCCGGGCTGGACCCGGCCGGGGTTACCCGCGCCTGACCCGGGCTGGACCCGGCCGGGGTTACCCGCGCCTGACCCGGGCTGGACCCGGCCGGGGTTACCCGCGCCTGACCCGGGCTGGACCCGGCCGGGGTTACCTGCGCCTGACCCGGCCTGGACCCGGCCGGGGGTATCGCTGTCAGGCTGGTTACAGAGAATGCATGGAACGGTTTTGGGGTTTTGCATTAGCCCGTGGTGCGTTCAAGCCGGCAGTACTGGGCCCGGCCCTGGCACAGGATCCAGGCGCCTCTGAGTCAAGTGATGGTGCCCCTGTGGGTGATCTGCCACAGCCACAAAGTCTCCTGCAGTGGGTTGTGGCCCATTGTCAGCCCTGGGGCTGAGAAAGGGAGCGGTCGAAAGGAGCAATGTGCTTATTATTGGGAACGTTTACCACCTCCCTGCTGCGCCCATCAGAGGGGGAAACAACTGAGGTCAGGATCAGAGAGGTAGCCGTGTTAGTCTGGAATAGCAGAGGTAACAAAGTCCTGTGGCACCTTAAAGACGAACTATAAAGTATTGAAGCATAAGCTTTCGTGGGCTAATACCCACTTCATCGGATGCAAGCAGTGTGAAGTGGGTATTAGCCCACGAAAGCTTATGCTTCAAAACTTTATAGTTAGTCTTTAAGGTGCCACAGGACTTTGTTAACTGAGATCAGGAGTCAGATAAAACACAGGCGGATTGAAGGGGCGGCTAATTCCCGGCTCATCCCTCCCGAATCTGGGTTTGTCCCCAACTCTTTGCTCCAGTCTCTAGGCTGTTGTTTTGTTGGCCATAGGGCTGTTAGTCCCCATGCACCCTGCACAAGGGGGACAATGGTCACACGCACAGGTGGGCCCTGTATCTCCAGTGCTGACCAGGGCTTCACATGCCCGTAGGGCCTGACTCGCCTCCCGCTCCCATCTGTGTCAATCAGGAGTGACTCCGCTGACGGTAATGTGGAACCGAGAGGCAAATCAGTGTCCAAACTGCCTGGCTCTCAGTTGTGTCAGTGTAATGGTCTCAGGGTGCTTCCTGCAAGCACTGTAATGGGCCAGACCGCAAGGCGCTCAGGAGCAGAGTGTGACCCCTTGCGTTCAGCATGGCCCAAAAGCCGCTCCGGCCGTGAAGAACAGCATGTCCTGTGCTACGCCCCAGCCTCAGTCGCAGCGGTGCAAAATGGACTAACTCCACCGCCGTGCCTATATCTGCAGGCGTGCGAAGGAGATCAGGATCTGGCCCCCTCTCTCCCAAGCGCTTTGGCCCTGGCCAAGGCCCCCCAGTGCAATGGTTTCTGGGACTGGCAAAACTATTCTAGCCTCTTTGACCAGAAAGTATGGCCCTGGGGGGTTCCTGCCCCACCCCTCCAGGGAAGCTGAGGTGCTGCAGGCCTGAACTCTTCCGCCCGGTTCCTTCCCTGGCTGTGCTGCTCTGCCCGCTCCTGGCCTGGACTCCATCGCGACTGGTGCCGCCCTGGAGAGAGCCACTCAGCCCACCTTGCCCTGCAACTGCATTCCTTGGCTTAGGGCTTTATCAGCCCCTCGCTCCCCACCTCGCTGTTCCCCTATCCAGTGTGTCAATACGATCATCCAAAGCCAGGCACGCTCCCTGCCTCACGTGCTCTCGGGCTGAAAGAGCTCTCCCCACTGCAAGGACCGTAACAGCCCCACCCCTGTCTGTGTCCCCCCCCCCCCCCCTCCACCGGCTCCCTGCAGCAAAAGCATCACCCCTGCAGCTGTCATTCCCCCCACCCCCCACATCCCCCACGCCCCACCACCTGGTCCCATGGCAAGCAGCACTCCTGGAGCTCTGCTCCCCGGTCACAGCATGGCTCTGCTAGCACGGGAGAACAAGGGGGCTGAGCCCTGCAAGGTGCCCCGCAGAAAGGTGAATGAGGCACCGCAGGGTTCTTAGCATACCCAGGACACAGAGCTTTTGGAGAGGGAGTTTTCGGGGTCCAGGTTCCCGACAACACCGAGAACAGCCCTTGGCCCATCTGCTCTCAGAAGCTGTGGCAAAGCCCCTGGGGCATTTGGGTGGAAGCTCAGTAATTTCCCATTGTGGTCACATGATTCTATTGGCAAGCTCTGACTTCATGCCCAGGGCTTGGTCCTGTGCTCCAGCATGCAGCAGCTCCAGCCCAGGACTAAGCCCATCACGAGCTTCCTGGTCCCCACTCCTGGTACTGCATCCCAGCCGCTAGGGCACCCAGAGGTCTCCGCTCATGCACTCTGCATCCCGCTGCCCTCCAGTGGCAACAGCTGGCACACCAGAGAAAGGTACATGGCGGCCACAATGCAGCCGGTTAATTGTGCAGAGCTGTGTCCATGTGGGGAGTGACCCTCCCTGACCCCAGCAGCAGCCGGCTGGAGCACAGGCACGAGAGACTTGATTCTCTTCTAGAGCAGACAAAGCTACACCTGCTCTTATTGAACTGACCTAGCCCCTCTGCGAAGTGAGGGTGTAGCATGGTGGCCCCCTCTTCTGACAGGCAGCTAGCCGCATCCCTTCAGGGGATCTACATGGAACTGCCACTGATGTGCTAGAGAGACCAACTGTTCTCCCATTACCAGGCAGGGAGGCACCCGCCAGCTCTCCCTCTGCTCTTCATCACCTGCAATATTTTTCTCATGCCCCTTCCACGGGGAAGAGCCCTGGGCTCTCCGCCCTCTGCTGTAAGAGCGTGCACCCCCTGCTGTAAGAGCGTGCACCCCCTGCTGTAAGAGCGTGCACCCCCTGCTGTAAGAGCGTGTACCCCCTGCTGTAAGAGCGTGCACCCCCTGCTGTAAGAGCGTGTACCCCCTGCTGTAAGAGCGTGTACCCTCTGCTGTAAGAGCGTGTACCCCCTGCTGTAAGAGCGTGTACCCTCTGCTGTAAGAGCGTGTACCCTCTGCTGTAAGAGCGTGCACCCCCTGCTGTAAGAGCGTGTACCCCCTGCTGTAAGAGCGTGTACCCTCTGCTGTAAGAGCGTGCACCCCCTGCTGTAAGAGCGTGTACCCCCTGCTGTAAGAGCGTGTACCCTCTGCTGTAAGAGCGTGCACCCCCTGCTGTAAGAGCGTGCACCCTCTGCTGTAAGAGCGTGCACCCCCTGCTGTAAGAGCGTGCACCCTCTGCTGTAAGAGCGTGCACCCTCTGCTGTAAGAGCGTGTACCCCCTGCTGTAAGAGCGTGCACCCCCTGCTGTAAGAGCGTGCACCCCCTGCTGTAAGAGCGTGCACCCTCTGCTGTAAGAGCGTGTACCCCCTGCTGTAAGAGCGTGTACCCTCTGCTGTAAGAGCGTGCACCCTCTGCTCTAAGAGCGTGCACCCTCTGCTGTAGGAGCGTGAACCCTCTGCTGTAAGAGCGTGTACCCTCTGCTGTAAGAGCGTGTACCCCCTGCTGTAAGAGCGTGTACCCTCTGCTGTAAGAGCGTGCACCCTCTGCTGTAAGAGCGTGTACCCCCTGCTGTAAGAGCGTGTACCCTCTGCTGTAAGAGCGTGCACCCTCTGCTCTAAGAGCGTGCACCCTCTGCTGTAGGAGCGTGAACCCTCTGCTGTAAGAGCGTGTACCCTCTGCTGTAAGAGCGTGTACCCTCTGCTGTAAGAGCGTGTACCCCCTGCTGTAAGAGCGTGCACCCCCTGCTGTAAGAGCGTGCACCCCCTGCTGTAAGAGCGTGCACCCCCTGCTGTAAGAGCGTGCACCCTCTGCTGTAAGAGCGTGCACCCCCTGCTGTAAGAGCGTGTACCCCCTGCTGTAAGAGCGTGTACCCTCTGCTCTAAGAGCGTGTACCCCCTGCTGTAAGAGCGTGTACCCTCTGCTGTAAGAGCGTGTACCCTCTGCTGTAAGAGCGTGCACCCTCTGCTGTAAGAGCGTGTACCCTCTGCTGTAAGAGCGTGCACCCCCTGCTGTAAGAGCGTGTACCCCCTGCTGTAAGAGCGTGCACCCTCTGCTCTAAGAGCGTGTACCCCCTGCTGTAATAGCGTGTACCCTCTGCTGTAAGAGCGTGTACCCTCTGCTGTAAGAGCGTGTACCCCCTGCTGTAAGAGCGTGCACCCTCTGCTCTAAGAGCGTGTACCCCCTGCTGTAATAGCGTGTACCCTCTGCTGTAAGAGCGTGTACCCTCTGCTGTAAGAGCGTGTACCCTCTGCTGTAAGAGCGTGTACCCCCTGCTGTAAGAGCGTGCACCCTCTGCTGTAAGAGCGTGCACCCTCTGCTCTAAGAGCCTTGTACCCTCTGCTGTAAGAGCGTGTACCCTCTGCTGTAAGAGCGTGTACCCCCTGCTGTAAGAGCGTGCACCCTCTGCTGTAAGAGCGTGTACCCTCTGCTGTAAGAGCGTGTACCCTCTGCTGTAAGAGCGTGTACCCTCTGCTCTAAGAGCGTTCACCCCCTGCTCTAAGAGCGTGTACCCCCTTCTGTAATAGCGTGTACCCTCTGCTGTAAGAGCGTGCACCCTCTGCTGTAAGAGCGTGTACCCCCTGCTGTAAGAGCGTGTACCCCCTGCTGTAAGAGCGTGCACCCCCTGCTGTAAGAGCGTGCACCCCCTGCTGTAAGAGCGTGTACCCTCTGCTGTAAGAGCGTGTACCTCCTGCTGTAAGAGCGTGTACCCCCTGCTGTAAGAGCGTGTACCCCCTGCTGTAAGAGCGTGCACCCTCTGCTCTAAGAGCGTGTACCCCCTGCTGTAATAGCGTGTACCCTCTGCTGTAAGAGCGTGCACCCCCTGCTGTAAGAGCGTGCACCCTCTGCTCTAAGAGCGTGCACCCTCTGCTCTAAGAGCGTGTACCCCCTGCTGTAATAGCGTGTACCCCCTGCTGTAAGAGCGTGTACCCTCTGCTGTAAGAGCGTGTACCCTCTGCTGTAAGAGCGTGCACCCTCTACTGTAAGAGCCTTGTACCCTCTGCTGTAAGAGCGTGTACCCTCTGCTGTAAGAGCGTGTACCCTCTGCTGTAAGAGCGTGTACCCCCTGCTGTAAGAGCGTGCACCCTCTGCAGTAAGAGCGTGCACCCTCTGCTGTAAGAGCGTGTACCCCCTGCTGTAAGAGCGTGTACCCCCTGCTGTAAGAGCGTGTACCCCCTGCTGTAAGAGCGTGCACCCCCTGCTGTAAGAGCGTGCACCCTCTGCTCTAAGAGCGTGCACCCCCTGCTGTAATAGCGTGTACCCCCTGCTGTAAGAGCGTGCACCCTCTGCTCTAAGAGCGTGCACCCCCTGCTGTAATAGCGTGTACCCTCTGCTGTAAGAGCGTGCACCCCCTGCTCTAAGAGCGTGTACCCTCTGCTGTAAGAGCGTGCACCCTCTGCTGTAAGAGCGTGCACCCTCTGCTGTAAGAGCGTGTACCCCCTGCTGTAAGAGCGTGCACCCCCTGCTGTAAGAGCGTGTACCCCCTGCTGTAAGAGCGTGCACCCTCTGCTGTAAGAGCGTGTACCCTCTGCTGTAAGAGCGTGTACCCCCTGCTGTAAGAGCGTGTACCCCCTGCTGTAAGAACGTGCACCCTCTGCTCTAAGAGCGTGTACCCCCTGCTGTAATAGCGTGTACCCTCTGCTGTAAGAGCGTGTACCCTCTGCTGTAAGAGCGTGTACCCCCTGCTGTAAGAGCGTGTACCCCCTGCTGTAAGAACGTGCACCCTCTGCTCTAAGAGCGTGTACCCTCTGCTCTAAGAGCGTGCACCCTCTGCTGTAATAGCGTGTACCCTCTGCTGTAAGAGCGTGCACCCTCTGCTGTAAGAGCGTGTACCCCCTGCTGTAAGAACGTGCACCCTCTGCTCTAAGAGCGTGTACCCTCTGCTCTAAGAGCGTGTACCCCCTGCTGTAATAGCGTGTACCCTCTGCTGTAAGAGCGTGCACCCTCTGCTGTAAGAGCGTGTACCCCCTGCTGTAAGAGCGTGCACCCCCTGCTGTAAGAGCGTGCACCCTCTGCTGTAAGAGCGTGTACCCTCTGCTGTAAGAGCGTGCACCCCCTGCTGTAAGAGCGTGTACCCCCTGCTGTAAGAGCGTGCACCCTCTGCTCTAAGAGCGTGTACCCCCTGCTGTAATAGCGTGTACCCTCTGCTGTAAGAGCGTGCACACTCTGCTCTAAGAGCGTGTACCCCCTGCTGTAAGAGCGTGCACCCTCTGCTGTAAGAGCGTGTACCCCCTGCTGTAAGAGCGTGTACCCTCTGCTGTAAGAGCGTGCACCCCCTGCTGTAAGAGCGTGTACCCCCTGCTGTAAGAGCGTGCACCCTCTGCTGTAAGAGTGTGTACCCCCTGCTGTAAGAGCGTGTACCCTCTGCTGTAAGAGCGTGTACCCCCTGCTGTAAGAGCGTGCACCCTCTGCTGTAAGAGCGTGTACCCTCTGCTGTAAGAGCGTGTACCCTCTGCTCTAAGAGCGTTCACCCCCTGCTCTAAGAGCGTGTACCCCCTTCTGTAATAGCGTGTACCCTCTGCTGTAAGAGCGTGCACCCTCTGCTGTAAGAGCGTGTACCCCCTGCTGTAAGAGCGTGTACCCCCTGCTGTAAGAGCGTGCACCCCCTGCTGTAAGAGCGTGCACCCTCTGCTGTAAGAGCGTGTACCCCCTGCTGTAAGAGCGTGTACCCCCTGCTGTAAGAACGTGCACCCTCTGCTCTAAGAGCGTGTACCCCCTGCTGTAATAGCGTGTACCCTCTGCTGTAAGAGCGTGTACCCCCTGCTGTAAGAGCGTGTACCCCCTGCTGTAAGAACGTGCACCCTCTGCTCTAAGAGCGTGTACCCTCTGCTCTAAGAGCGTGTACCCCCTGCTGTAATAGCGTGTACCCTCTGCTGTAAGAGCGTGCACCCTCTGCTGTAAGAGCGTGTACCCCCTGCTGTAAGAGCGTGTACCCCCTGCTGTAAGAGCGTGCACCCCCTGCTGTAAGAGCGTGTACCCTCTGCTGTAAGAGCGTGTACCCCCTGCTGTAAGAGCGTGCACCCTCTGCTCTAAGAGCGTGTACCCCCTGCTGTAATAGCGTGTACCCTCTGCTCTAAGAGCGTGTACCCCCTGCTGTAATAGCGTGTACCCTCTGCTGTAAGAGCTTGCACCCTCTGCTGTAAGAGCGTGTACCCTCTGCTGTAAGAGCGTGCACCCCCTGCTGTAAGAGCGTGTACCCCCTGCTGTAAGAGCGTGCACCCTCTGCTCTAAGAGCGTGTACCCCCTGCTGTAATAGCGTGTACCCTCTGCTGTAAGAGCGTGCACACTCTGCTCTAAGAGCGTGTACCCCCTGCTGTAAGAGCGTGCACCCTCTGCTGTAAGAGCGTGCACCCTCTGCTGTAAGAGTGTGTACCCCCTGCTGTAAGAGCGTGTACCCTCTGCTGTAAGAGCGTGTACCCCCTGCTGTAAGAGCGTGCACCCTCTGCTGTAAGAGCGTGTACCCTCTGCTGTAAGAGCGTGTACCCTCTGCTCTAAGAGCGTTCACCCCCTGCTCTAAGAGCGTGTACCCCCTTCTGTAATAGCGTGTACCCTCTGCTGTAAGAGCGTGCACCCTCTGCTGTAAGAGCGTGTACCCCCTGCTGTAAGAGCGTGTACCCCCTGCTGTAAGAGCGTGCACCCCCTGCTGTAAGAGCGTGCACCCCCTGCTGTAAGAGCGTGTACCCTCTGCTGTAAGAGCGTGTACCTCCTGCTGTAAGAGCGTGTACCCCCTGCTGTAAGAGCGTGTACCCTCTGTTGTAAGAGCGTGTACCCTCTGCTGTAAGAGCGTGTACCCTCTGCTGTAAGAGCGTGTACCCCCTGCTGTAAGAGCGTGTACCCTCTGTTGTAAGAGCGTGTACCCCCTGCTGTAAGAGCGTGCACCCTCTGCTCTAAGAGCGTGTACCCCCTGCTGTAATAGCGTGTACCCTCTGCTGTAAGAGCGTGCACCCTCTGCTGTAAGAGCGTGTACCCCCTGCTGTAAGAGCGTGCACCCTCTGCTCTAAGAGCGTGCACCCTCTGCTCTAAGAGCGTGTACCCCCTGCTGTAATAGCGTGTACCCCCTGCTGTAAGAGCGTGTACCCTCTGCTGTAAGAGCGTGTACCCTCTGCTGTAAGAGCGTGCACCCTCTACTGTAAGAGCCTTGTACCCTCTGCTGTAAGAGCGTGCACCCTCTGCAGTAAGAGCGTGCACCCTCTGCTGTAAGAGCGTGTACCCTCTGCTGTAAGAGCGTGCACCCTCTGCAGTAAGAGCGTGTACCCTCTGCTGTAAGAGCGTGCACCCTCTACTGTAAGAGCCTTGTACCCTCTGCTGTAAGAGCGTGTACCCTCTGCTGTAAGAGCGTGCACCCCCTGCTGTAAGAGCGTGTACCCTCTGCTGTAAGAGCGTGTACCCTCTGCTGTAAGAGCGTGTACCCCCTGCTGTAAGAACGTGCACCCTCTACTGTAAGAGCCTTGTACCCTCTGCTGTAAGAGCGTGCACCCTCTGCAGTAAGAGCGTGCACCCTCTGCTGTAAGAGCGTGTACCCTCTGCTGTAAGAGCGTGCACCCTCTGCAGTAAGAGCGTGTACCCTCTGCTGTAAGAGCGTGCACCCTCTACTGTAAGAGCCTTGTACCCTCTGCTGTAAGAGCGTGTACCCTCTGCTGTAAGAGCGTGCACCCCCTGCTGTAAGAGCGTGCACCCTCTGCTGTAAGAGCGTGTACCCTCTGCTGTAAGAGCGTGTACCCTCTGCTGTAAGAGCCTTGTACCCTCTGCAGTAAGAGCGTGCACCCTCTGCTGTAAGAGCGTGCACCCTCTGCTGTAAGAGCGTGTACCCTCTGCTGTAAGAGCGTGCACCCTCTGCTGTAAGAGCGTGTACCCTCTGTTGTAAGAGCGTGTACCCCCTGCTGTAAGAGCGTGCACCCTCTGCTCTAAGAGCGTGTACCCCCTGCTGTAATAGCGTGTACCCTCTGCTGTAAGAGCGTGCACCCTCTGCTGTAAGAGCGTGTACCCCCTGCTGTAAGAGCGTGCACCCTCTGCTCTAAGAGCGTGCACCCTCTGCTCTAAGAGCGTGTACCCCCTGCTGTAATAGCGTGTACCCCCTGCTGTAAGAGCGTGTACCCTCTGCTGTAAGAGCGTGTACCCTCTGCTGTAAGAGCGTGCACCCTCTACTGTAAGAGCCTTGTACCCTCTGCTGTAAGAGCGTGTACCCTCTGCTGTAAGAGCGTGCACCCTCTGCAGTAAGAGCGTGCACCCTCTGCTGTAAGAGCGTGTACCCTCTGCTGTAAGAGCGTGCACCCTCTGCAGTAAGAGCGTGCACCCTCTGCTGTAAGAGCGTGCACCCCCTGCTGTAAGAGCGTGTACCCCCTGCTGTAAGAGCGTGCACCCTCTGCTGTAAGAGCGTGTACCCCCTGCTGTAAGAGCGTGCACCCTCTGCAGTAAGAGCGTGCACCCTCTGCTGTAAGAGCGTGTACCCCCTGCTGTAAGAGCGTGTACCCCCTGCTGTAAGAGCGTGCACCCCCTGCTGTAAGAGCGTGCACCCTCTGCTCTAAGAGCGTGTACCCCCTGCTGTAAGAGCGTGCACCCTCTGCTCTAAGAGCGTGCACCCCCTGCTGTAATAGCGTGTACCCCCTGCTGTAAGAGCGTGCACCCTCTGCTCTAAGAGCGTGCACCCCCTGCTGTAATAGCGTGTACCCTCTGCTGTAAGAGCGTGTACCCTCTGCTGTAAGAGCGTGCACCCTCTGCTGTAAGAGCGTGTACCCTCTGCTGTAAGAGCGTGTACCCTCTGCTGTAAGAGCGTGCACCCCCTGCTCTAAGAGCGTGTACCCTCTGCTGTAAGAGCGTGTACCCTCTGCTGTAAGAGCGTGTACCCCCTGCTCTAAGAGCGTGTACCCTCTGCTGTAAGAGCGTGCACCCTCTGCTGTAAGAGCGTGCACCCTCTGCTGTAAGAGCGTGTACCCCCTGCTGTAAGAGCGTGCACCCCCTGCTGTAAGAGCGTGCACCCTCTGCTGTAAGAGCGTGTACCCCCTGCTGTAAGAGCGTGCACCCTCTGCTGTAAGAGCGTGTACCCCCTGCTGTAAGAGCGTGTACCCCCTGCTGTAAGAACGTGCACCCTCTGCTCTAAGAGCGTGTACCCCCTGCTGTAATAGCGTGTACCCTCTGCTGTAAGAGCGTGTACCCTCTGCTGTAAGAGCGTGTACCCCCTGCTGTAAGAGCGTGTACCCCCTGCTGTAAGAACGTGCACCCTCTGCTCTAAGAGCGTGTACCCTCTGCTCTAAGAGCGTGTACCCCCTGCTGTAATAGCGTGTACCCTCTGCTGTAAGAGCGTGCACCCTCTGCTGTAAGAGCGTGTACCCCCTGCTGTAAGAGCGTGTACCCCCTGCTGTAAGAGCGTGCACCCCCTGCTGTAAGAGCGTGCACCCTCTGCTGTAAGAGCGTGTACCCCCTGCTGTAAGAGCGTGCACCCCCTGCTGTAAGAGCGTGCACCCTCTGCTGTAAGAGCGTGTACCCCCTGCTGTAAGAGCGTGTACCCCCTGCTGTAAGAGCGTGTACCCTCTGCTGTAAGAGCGTGTACCCCCTGCTGTAAGAGCGTGTACCCTCTGCTGTAAGAGCGTGCACCCCCTGCTGTAAGAGCGTGTACCCTCTGCTGTAAGAGCGTGTACCCCCTGCTGTAAGAGCGTGTACCCTCTGCTGTAAGAGCGTGTACCCCCTGCTGTAAGAGCGTGTACCCTCTGCTGTAAGAGCGTGCACCCTCTGCTGTAAGAGCGTGTACCCTCTGCTGTAAGAGCGTGTACCCTCTGCTGTAAGAGCGTGCACCCTCTGCTCTAAGAGCGTGTACCCTCTGCTCTAAGAGCGTGTACCCTCTGCTCTAAGAGCGTGTACCCCCTGCTGTAATAGCGTGTACCCTCTGCTGTAAGAGCGTGTACCCCCTGCTGTAAGAGCGTGTACCCCCTGCTGTAAGAGCGTGTACCCCCTGCTGTAAGAGCGTGTACCCTCTGCTGTAAGAGCGTGCACCCTCTGCTGTAAGAGCGTGTACCCCCTGCTGTAAGAGCGTGTACCCCCTGCTGTAAGAGGGTGTACCCTCTGCTGTAAGAGCGTGTACCCTCTGCTGTAAGAGCTTGCACCCTCTGCTGTAAGAGCGTGTACCCCCTGCTGTAAGAGCGTGTACCCCCTGCTGTAAGAGCGTGTACCCTCTGCTGTAAGAGCGTGTACCCTCTGCTCTAAGAGCGTGTACCCCCTGCTGTAAGAGCGTGTACCCTCTGCTGTAAGAGCGTGTACCCTCTGCTGTAAGAGCGTGTACCCCCTGCTGTAAGAGCGTGTACCCTCTGCTGTAAGAGCGTGCACCCTCTGCTCTAAGAGCGTGTACCCTCTGCTGTAATAGCGTGTACCCCCTGCTGTAAGAGCGTGTACCCTCTGCTGTAAGAGCGTGTACCCCCTGCTGTAAGAGCGTGTACCCCCTGCTGTAAGAGCGTGTACCCTCTGCTGTAAGAGCGTGCACCCTCTGCTGTAAGAGCGTGTACCCCCTGCTGTAAGAGCGTGTACCCCCTGCTGTAAGAGCGTGTACCCTCTGCTGTAAGAGCGTGTACCCTCTGCTGTAAGAGCGTGCACCCTCTGCTGTAAGAGCGTGTACCCTCTGCTGTAAGAGCGTGCACCCTCTGCTGTAAGAGCGTGCACCCCCTGCTGTAAGAGCGTGCACCCCCTGCTGTAAGAGCGTGCACCCTCTGCTGTAAGAGCGTGCACCCCCTGCTGTAAGAGCGTGTACCCTCTGCGGTAAGAGCGTGCACCCTCTGCGGTAAGAGCGTGTACCCCCTGGTGTAAGAGCGTGTACCCCCTGCTGTAAGAGCGTGTACCCTCTGCTGTAAGAGCGTGTACCCCCTGCTGTAAGAGCGTGTACCCTCTGCTGTAAGAGCGTGTACCCCCTGCTCTAAGAGCGTGTACCCTCTGCTGTAAGAGCGTGTACCCCCTGCTGTAAGAGCGTGTACCCTCTGCTCTAAGAGCTTGTACCCTCTGCTGTAAGAGCGTGCACCCTCTGCTGTAAGAGCGTGTACCCCCTGCTGTAAGAGCGTGTACCCTCTGCTGTAAGAGCGTGTACCCCCTGCTCTAAGAGCGTGTACCCTCTGCTGTAAGAGCGTGTACCCCCTGCTGTAAGAGCGTGTACCCTCTGCTCTAAGAGCTTGTACCCTCTGCTGTAAGAGCGTGTACCCTCTGCTGTAAGAGCGTGTACCCTCTGCTGTAAGAGCGTGTACCCTCTGCTGTAAGAGCGTGTACCCCCTGCTGTAAGAGCGTGCACCCTCTGCTGTAAGAGCGTGCACCCTCTGCTGTAAGAGCGTGTACTCCCTGCTGTAAGAGCGTGCACCCTCTGCTCTAAGAGCGTGTACCCTCTGCTCTAAGAGCGTGTACCCCCTGCTGTAATAGCGTGTACCCTCTGCTGTAAGAGCGTGCACCCTCTGCTGTAAGAGCGTGTACCCCCTGCTGTAAGAGCGTGTACCCCCTGCTGTAAGAGCGTGCACCCCCTGCTGTAAGAGCGTGCACCCTCTGCTGTAAGAGCGTGTACCCTCTGCTGTAAGAGCGTGCACCCCCTGCTGTAAGAGCGTGTACCCCCTGCTGTAAGAGCGTGCACCCTCTGCTCTAAGAGCGTGTACCCCCTGCTGTAATAGCGTGTACCCTCTGCTGTAAGAGCGTGCACCCTCTGCTCTAAGAGCGTGTACCCCCTGCTGTAATAGCGTGTACCCCCTGCTGTAAGAGCGTGCACCCTCTGCTGTAAGAGCGTGCACCCTCTGCTGTAAGAGTGTGTACCCCCTGCTGTAAGAGCGTGTACCCTCTGCTGTAAGAGCGTGTACCCCCTGCTGTAAGAGCGTGCACCCTCTGCTGTAAGAGCGTGTACCCTCTGCTGTAAGAGCGTGTACCCTCTGCTCTAAGAGCGTTCACCCCCTGCTCTAAGAGCGTGTACCCCCTTCTGTAATAGCGTGCACCCTCTGCTGTAAGAGCGTGCACCCTCTGCTGTAAGAGCGTGTACCCCCTGCTGTAAGAGCGTGTACCCCCTGCTGTAAGAGCGTGCACCCCCTGCTGTAAGAGCGTGCACCCCCTGCTGTAAGAGCGTGTACCCTCTGCTGTAAGAGCGTGTACCTCCTGCTGTAAGAGCGTGTACCCCCTGCTGTAAGAGCGTGTACCCTCTGTTGTAAGAGCGTGTACCCTCTGCTGTAAGAGCGTGTACCCTCTGCTGTAAGAGCGTGTACCCCCTGCTGTAAGAGCGTGTACCCTCTGTTGTAAGAGCGTGTACCCCCTGCTGTAAGAGCGTGCACCCTCTGCTCTAAGAGCGTTCACCCCCTGCTGTAATAGCGTGTACCCTCTGTTGTAAGAGCGTGTACCCTCTGCTGTAAGAGCGTGTACCCCCTGCTGTAAGAGCGTGTACCCCCTGCTGTAATAGCGTGTACCCTCTGCTGTAAGAGCGTGCACCCTCTGCTGTAAGAGCGTGTACCCCCTGCTGTAAGAGCGTGCACCCTCTGCTCTAAGAGCGTGTACCCCCTGCTGTAATAGCGTGTACCCCCTGCTGTAAGAGCGTGTACCCTCTGCTGTAAGAGCGTGTACCCTCTGCTGTAAGAGCGTGCACCCTCTGCAGTAAGAGCGTGCACCCTCTGCTGTAAGAGCGTGTACCCTCTGCTGTAAGAGCGTGCACCCTCTGCAGTAAGAGCGTGCACCCTCTGCTGTAAGAGCGTGCACCCTCTGCTGTAAGAGCGTGTACCCCCTGCTGTAAGAGCGTGTACCCCCTGCTGTAAGAGCGTGCACCCCCTGCTGTAAGAGCGTGCACCCTCTGCTCTAAGAGCGTGTACCCTCTGCTGTAAGAGCGTGCACCCTCTGCTCTAAGAGCGTGTACCCCCTGCTGTAAGAGCGTGCACCCTCTGCAGTAAGAGCGTGCACCCTCTGCTCTAAGAGCGTGTACCCCCTGCTGTAAGAGCGTGTACCCCCTGCTGTAAGAGCGTGTACCCTCTGCTGTAAGAGCGTGTACCCCCTGCTGTAAGAGCGTGTACCCTCTGCTGTAAGAGCGTCTACCCCCTGCTGTAAGAGCGTGCACCCCCTGCTGTAATAGCGTGTACCCCCTGCTGTAAGAGCGTGCACCCTCTGCTCTAAGAGCGTGCACCCCCTGCTGTAATAGCGTGTACCCCCTGCTGTAAGAGCGTGCACCCTCTGCTCTAAGAGCGTGCACCCCCTGCTGTAATAGCGTGTACCCTCTGCTGTAAGAGCGTGCACCCCCTGCTCTAAGAGCGTGTACCCTCTGCTGTAAGAGCGTGTACCCTCTGCTGTAAGAGCGTGTACCCCCTGCTCTAAGAGCGTGTACCCCCTGCTCTAAGAGCGTGCACCCCCTGCTGTAAGAGCGTGCACCCTCTGCTGTAAGAGCGTGTACCCCCTGCTGTAAGAGCGTGCACCCCCTGCTGTAAGAGCGTGCACCCTCTGCTGTAAGAGCGTGTACCCCCTGCTGTAAGAGCGTGCACCCTCTGCTGTAAGAGCGTGTACCCCCTGCTGTAAGAGCGTGTACCCCCTGCTGTAAGAACGTGCACCCTCTGCTCTAAGAGCGTGTACCCCCTGCTGTAATAGCGTGTACCCTCTGCTGTAAGAGCGTGTACCCTCTGCTGTAAGAGCGTGTACCCCCTGCTGTAAGAGCGTGTACCCCCTGCTGTAAGAACGTGCACCCTCTGCTCTAAGAGCGTGTACCCTCTGCTCTAAGAGCGTGTACCCCCTGCTGTAATAGCGTGTACCCTCTGCTGTAAGAGCGTGCACCCTCTGCTGTAAGAGCGTGTACCCCCTGCTGTAAGAGCGTGTACCCCCTGCTGTAAGAGCGTGCACCCCCTGCTGTAAGAGCGTGCACCCTCTGCTGTAAGAGCGTGTACCCCCTGCTGTAAGAGCGTGCACCCCCTGCTGTAAGAGCGTGCACCCTCTGCTGTAAGAGCGTGTACCCCCTGCTGTAAGAGCGTGTACCCCCTGCTGTAAGAGCGTGTACCCTCTGCTGTAAGAGCGTGTACCCCCTGCTGTAAGAGCGTGTACCCTCTGCTGTAAGAGCGTGCACCCCCTGCTGTAAGAGCGTGTACCCTCTGCTGTAAGAGCGTGTACCCCCTGCTGTAAGAGCGTGTACCCTCTGCTGTAAGAGCGTGTACCCCCTGCTGTAAGAGCGTGTACCCTCTGCTGTAAGAGCGTGCACCCTCTGCTGTAAGAGCGTGTACCCTCTGCTGTAAGAGCGTGTACCCTCTGCTGTAAGAGCGTGCACCCTCTGCTCTAAGAGCGTGTACCCTCTGCTCTAAGAGCGTGTACCCTCTGCTCTAAGAGCGTGTACCCCCTGCTGTAATAGCGTGTACCCTCTGCTGTAAGAGCGTGTACCCCCTGCTGTAAGAGCGTGCACCCTCTGCTGTAAGAGCGTGCACCCTCTGCTGTAAGAGCGTGTACCCCCTGCTGTAAGAGCGTGTACCCTCTGCTGTAAGAGCGTGTACCCCCTGCTGTAAGAGCGTGTACCCCCTGCTGTAAGAGCGTGTACCCCCTGCTGTAAGAGCGTGTACCCTCTGCTGTAAGAGCGTGTACCCCCTGCTGTAAGAGCGTGTACCCTCTGCTGTAAGAGCGTGCACCCTCTGCTGTAAGAGCGTGTACCCCCTGCTGTAAGAGCGTGTACCCCCTGCTGTAAGAGCGTGTACCCTCTGCTGTAAGAGCGTGTACCCTCTGCTGTAAGAGCTTGCACCCTCTGCTGTAAGAGCGTGTACCCCCTGCTGTAAGAGCGTGTACCCCCTGCTGTAAGAGCGTGTACCCTCTGCTGTAAGAGCGTGTACCCTCTGCTCTAAGAGCGTGTACCCCCTGCTGTAAGAGCGTGTACCCTCTGCTGTAAGAGCGTGTACCCTCTGCTGTAAGAGCGTGTACCCCCTGCTGTAAGAGCGTGTACCCTCTGCTGTAAGAGCGTGTACCCTCTGCTCTAAGAGCGTGTACCCCCTGCTGTAAGAGCGTGTACCCTCTGCTGTAAGAGCGTGTACCCTCTGCTGTAAGAGCGTGTACCCCCTGCTGTAAGAGCGTGTACCCTCTGCTGTAAGAGCGTGCACCCTCTGCTCTAAGAGCGTGTACCCTCTGCTGTAATAGCGTGTACCCCCTGCTGTAAGAGCGTGTACCCTCTGCTGTAAGAGCGTGTACCCCCTGCTGTAAGAGCGTGTACCCCCTGCTGTAAGAGCGTGTACCCTCTGCTGTAAGAGCGTGTACCCTCTGCTGTAAGAGCGTGTACCCTCTGCTGTAAGAGCGTGTACCCTCTGCTGTAAGAGCGTGCACCCTCTGCTCTAAGAGCGTGTACCCTCTGCTGTAATAGGGTGTACCCCCTGCTGTAAGAGCGTGTACCCTCTGCTGTAAGAGCGTGTACCCCCTGCTGTAAGAGCGTGTACCCCCTGCTGTAAGAGCGTGTACCCTCTGCTGTAAGAGCGTGCACCCTCTGCTGTAAGAGCGTGTACCCCCTGCTGTAAGAGCGTGTACCCCCTGCTGTAAGAGCGTGTACCCTCTGCTGTAAGAGCGTGTACCCTCTGCTGTAAGAGCGTGTACCCTCTGCTGTAAGAGCGTGCACCCTCTGCTGTAAGAGCGTGTACCCTCTGCTGTAAGAGCGTGCACCCTCTGCTGTAAGAGCGTGCACCCTCTGCTGTAAGAGCGTGCACCCCCTGCTGTAAGAGCGTGCACCCTCTGCTGTAAGAGCGTGCACCCCCTGCTGTAAGAGCGTGTACCCTCTGCGGTAAGAGCGTGCACCCTCTGCGGTAAGAGCGTGTACCCCCTGCTGTAAGAGCGTGTACCCCCTGCTGTAAGAGCGTGTACCCTCTGCTGTAAGAGCGTGTACCCCCTGCTGTAAGAGCGTGTACCCTCTGCTGTAAGAGCGTGTACCCCCTGCTCTAAGAGCGTGTACCCTCTGCTGTAAGAGCGTGTACCCCCTGCTGTAAGAGCGTGTACCCTCTGCTCTAAGAGCGTGTACCCTCTGCTGTAAGAGCGTGTACCCTCTGCTGTAAGAGCGTGTACCCTCTGCTGTAAGAGCGTGTACCCTCTGCTGTAAGAGCGTGTACCCTCTGCTGTAAGAGCGTGTACCCCCTGCTGTAAGAGCGTGCACCCTCTGCTGTAAGAGCGTGCACCCTCTGCTGTAAGAGCGTGTACCCTCTGCTGTAAGAGCGTGTACCCCCTGCTGTAAGAGCGTGCACCCTCTGCTGTAGGAGCGTGCACCCTCTGCTGTAAGAGCGTGCACCCCCTGCTGTAAGAGCGTGCACCCTCTGCTGTAAGAGCGTGCACCCTCTGCTGTAAGAGCGTGCACCCTCTGCTGTAAGAGCGTGTACCCCCTGCTGTAAGAGCGTGTACCCCCTGCTGTAAGAGCGTGCACCCTCTGCTGTAAGAGCGTGCACCCTCTGCTGTAAGAGCGTGTACCCCCTGCTGTAAGAGCGTGCACCCTCTGCTGTAAGAGCGTGCACCCTCTGCTGTAAGAGCGTGTACCCCCTGCTGTAAGAGCGTGCACCCTCTGCTGTAAGAGCGTGCACCCTCTGCTGTAAGAGCGTGTACCCCCTGCTGTAAGAGCGTGCACCCTCTGCTGTAAGAGCGTGCACCCTCTGCTGTAAGAGCGTGCACCCTCTGCTGTAAGAGCGTGTACCCCCTGCTGTAAGAGCGTGTACCCTCTGCTGTAAGAGCGTGTACCCTCTGCTGTAAGAGCGTGTACCCTCTGCTGTAAGAGCGTGTACCCTCTTCTCTAAGAGCGTGTACCCTCTGCTGTAAGAGCGTGCACCCTCTGCTGTAAGAGCGTGCACCCTCTGCTGTAAGAGCGTGTACCCTCTGCTGTAAGAGCGTGTACCCTCTGCTGTAAGAGCGTGTACCCTCTGCTCTAAGAGCGTGTACCCCCTGCTCTAAGAGCGTGTACCCTCTGCTCTAAGAGCGTGTACCCTCTGCTGTAAGAGCGTGTACCCCCTGCTCTAAGAGCGTGTACCCCCTGCTGTAAGAGCGTGTACCCTCTGCTGTAAGAGCGTGTACCCTCTGCTGTAAGAGCGTGTACCCCCTGCTGTAAGAGCGTGTACCCTCTGCTGTAAGAGCGTGTACCCTCTGCTCTAAGAGCGTGTACCCCCTGCTCTAAGAGCGTGTACCCCCTGCTGTAAGAGCGTGTACCCTCTGCTGTAAGAGCGTGCACCCTCTGCTGTAAGAGCGTGCACCCTCTGCTGTAAGAGCGTGTACCCTCTGCTGTAAGAGCGTGTACCCTCTGCTGTAAGAGCGTGTACCCTCTGCTGTAAGAGCGTGTACCCCCTGCTGTAAGAGCGTGTACCCTCTGCTGTAAGAGCGTGCACCCTCTGCTGTAAGAGCGTGTACCCCCTGCTGTAAGAGCGTGTACCCCCTGCTGTAAGAGCGTGTACCCTCTGCTGTAAGAGCTTGTACCCCCTGCTGTAAGAGCTTGTACCCTCTGCTGTAAGAGCGTGTACCCTCTGCTGTAAGAGCGTGTACCCTCTGCTCTAAGAGCGTGTACCCTCTGCTGTAAGAGCGTGTACCCCCTGCTGTAAGAGCGTGTACCCTCTGCTGTAAGAGCGTGTACCCTCTGCTGTAAGAGCGTGTACCCCCTGCTCTAAGAGCGTGTACCCCCTGCTGTAAGAGCGTGTACCCTCTGCTGTAAGAGCGTGTACCCTCTGCTGTAAGAGCGTGTACCCCCTGCTGTAAGAGCGTGTACCCTCTGCTGTAAGAGCGTGTACCCTCTGCTCTAAGAGCGTGTACCCCCTGCTCTAAGAGCGTGTACCCTCTGCTGTAAGAGCGTGCACCCTCTGCTGTAAGAGCGTGTACCCTCTGCTGTAAGAGCGTGTACCCTCTGCTGTAAGAGCGTGTACCCTCTGCTGTAAGAGCGTGTACCCCCTGCTGTAAGAGCGTGTACCCTCTGCTGTAAGAGCGTGCACCCTCTGCTGTAAGAGCGTGTACCCCCTGCTGTAAGAGCGTGTACCCCCTGCTGTAAGAGCGTGTACCCTCTGCTGTAAGAGCTTGTACCCCCTGCTGTAAGAGCTTGTACCCCCTGCTGTAAGAGCGTGCACCCCCTGCTGTAAGAGCGTGTACCCTCTGCTGTAAGAGCGTGCACCCTCTGCTCTAAGAGCGTGCACCCTCTGCTGTAAGAGCGTGTACCCCCTGCTGTAAGAGCGTGCACCCCCTGCTGTAAGAGCGTGTACCCTCTGCTGTAAGAGCGTGTACCCTCTGCTGTAAGAGCGTGTACCCCCTGCTGTAAGAGCGTGCACCCCCTGCTGTAAGAGCGTGCACCCCCTGCTGTAAGAGCGTGTACCCTCTGCAGTAAGAGCGTGCACCCTCTGCTGTAAGAGCGTGTACCCCCTGCTGTAAGAGCGTGCACCCTCTGCTGTAAGAGCGTGTACCCCCTGCTGTAAGAGCGTGTACCCTCTGCTGTAAGAGCGTGTACCCTCTGCTGTAAGAGCGTGTACCCCCTGCTGTAAGAGCGTGTACCCTCTGCTGTAAGAGCGTGTACCCTCTGCTGTAAGAGCGTGTACCCTCTGCTGTAAGAGCGTGTACTCCCTGCTGTAAGAGCGTGCACCCTCTGCTGTAAGAGCGTGTACCCCCTGCTGTAAGAGCGTGCACCCTCTGCTGTAAGAGCGTGTACCCCCTGCTGTAAGAGCGTGTACCCTCTGCTGTAAGAGCGTGTACCCTCTGCTGTAAGAGCGTGTACCCCCTGCTGTAAGAGCGTGCACCCTCTGCTGTAAGAGCGTGTACCCCCTGCTGTAAGAGCGTGTACCCTCTGCTGTAAGAGCGTGTACCCCCTGCTGTAAGAGCGTGTACCCTCTGCTGTAAGAGCGTGTACCCTCTGCTGTAAGAGCGTGTACTCCCTGCTGTAAGAGCGTGCACCCTCTGCTGTAAGAGCGTGTACCCTCTGCTGTAATAGCGTGCACCCCCTGCTGTAAGAGCGTGCACCCTCTGCTGTAATAGCGTGCACCCCCTGCTGTAAGAGCGTGTACCCTCTGCTGTAAGAGCGTGCACCCTCTGCTGTAAGAGCGTGCACCCCCTGCTGTAAGAGCGTGTACCCCCTGCTGTAAGAGCGTGTACCCCCTGCTGTAAGAGCATGTACCCCCTGCTGTAAGAGCGTGTACCCTCTGCTGTAAGAGCGTGCACCCTCTGCTGTAAGAGCGTGCACCCCCTGCTGTAAGAGCGTGTACCCCCTGCTGTAAGAGCGTGTACCCCCTGCTGTAAGAGCATGTACCCCCTGCTGTAAGAGCGTGCACCCTCTGCTGTAAGAGCGTGTACCCTCTGCTGTAAGAGCGTGTACCCTCTGCTGTAAGAGCGTGTACCCTCTGTTGTAAGAGCGTGTACCCTCTGCTGTAAGAGCGTGTACCCTCTGCTCTAAGAGCGTGTACCCTCTGCTCTAAGAGCGTGTACCCTCTGCTGTAAGAGCGTGTACCCCCTGCTGTAAGAGCGTGTACCCTCTGTTGTAAGAGCGTGTACCCTCTGCTGTAAGAGCGTGTACCCTCTGCTGTAAGAGCGTGTACCCCCTGCTGTAAGAGCGTGTACCCTCTGCTGTAAGAGCGTGTACCCTCTGCTGTAAGAGCGTGTACCCCCTGCTGTAAGAGCGTGTACCCTCTGCTGTAAGAGCGTGTACCCTCTGCTGTAAGAGCGTGTACCCTCTGTTGTAAGAGCGTGTACCCTCTGCTGTAAGAGCGTGTACCCTCTGCTGTAAGAGCGTGTACCCTCTGTTGTAAGAGCGTGTACCCTCTGTTGTAAGAGCGTGTACCCTCTGCTGTAAGAGCGTGTACCCTCTGCTGTAAGAGCATGTACCCTCTGTTGTAAGAGCATGTACCCTCTGTTGTAAGAGCGTGTACCCTCTGTTGTAAGAGCGTGTACCCTCTGTTGTAAGAGCGTGTACCCTCTGTTGTAAGAGCGTGTACCCCCTGCTGTAAGAGCGTGTACCCTCTGCTGTAAGAGCGTGTACCCCCTGCTGTAAGAGCGTGTACCCTCTGCTGTAAGAGCGTGTACCCTCTGCTGTAAGAGCGTGTACCCCCTGCTGTAAGAGCGTGTACCCTCTGCTGTAAGAGCGTGTACCCTCTGTTGTAAGAGCGTGTACCCTCTGCTGTAAGAGCGTGTACCCTCTGTTGTAAGAGCGTGTACCCTCTGTTGTAAGAGCGTGTACCCTCTGCTGTAAGAGCGTGTACCCTCTGCTGTAAGAGCATGTACCCTCTGTTGTAAGAGCATGTACCCTCTGTTGTAAGAGCGTGTACCCTCTGTTGTAAGAGCGTGTACCCTCTGTTGTAAGAGCGTGTACCCTCTGTTGTAAGAGCGTGTACCCTCTGCTGTAAGAGCGTGTACCCTCTGCTGTAAGAGCATGTACCCTCTGTTGTAAGAGCGTGTACCCTCTGTTGTAAGAGCGTGTACCCCCTGCTGTAAGAGCGTGTACCCTCTGCTGTAAGAGCGTGTACCCCCTGCTGTAAGAACGTGCCACACAGGCCTCCAACCCTTTCCACTGCCCTTCACAGGACCCCTTGACCCCCACTAGATTTTTCTGATTGCAAGGTGCCCACACCTGGACATGGACAGTGGCCCTGCTGTTTGAGACAACGTCACTAGTGCACCCCCCTCTCTCTCCCATTTCAAATGTCTCCAAACAGCCTCTTTGCTTGTTTGCCTCCTGCTGCTGTGTGCCAGACCAACATTTCACCCCCCCCCCCGACCCCAGACACCCCCAAGCCTTTCCCTCAGAGGATCCCTGGAGCTGCACACCCAGCAGCACCCATGGAGAGCTCAGGCTATATCTGCCAACATGCACAACCGGACACTCAGCCAGCCTGGCTTTCTCCTGCCGTCACCCTGTGCCATCGCCATCCTGCTCAGCCCGGCTGGAGTTCCTCCCCGTTCCTTATGGTTTGTTTTAGTTGGAGCCCAGGGTCACCAACAAACGTCACCATCTCGCTCTCCTCCTTCTCCTCCAAGTCATTAATAAATATAGGAAAGAACCCTGACCCCAGCACTGCCCCACCCAATCGTCCCCTCACTCCAGGATTTCATTGGGGATTGGTCCTGCTTTGAGAATGAGAATCCCCTTCCCATTCTGAGATTCTATGATTCCACGCTCAGGAGCAGCTACATCCCTCAGGTCCACTCTGGACTCCACCAGCAGACGTTGGCCATGTCCCTGGGCCTATGGACCCTCCTTAACAGTCTCCTGGGTGAGGGGCCTCCCTTGCGGAAAGCTTGGTGCTGTTGGTGCCAGGAAATAGCTGAATCCCAGTCCTAGGGAGCCGTGTCTGGCTCTCTCTCAAACATCTACACTCCCTGTTGGGTCTCTTCCCCCTGCCGGAGGCTGCGGGATCTATCACTCGGAATGTGTCCATAGCAGATCTCATAGCCAGATGTATACGTGTTTAGGAGAAAGTGACTTTTCTCCTTATTGTCTGGCTGGATTTGATGCTCCCATTCCCCACCCACCCATTTCCTTATGTTCATCTTAGTGTCAGACCTGTGGGTGTGGCCCATGCTAAAGCTATTCAGGTAGAGGCAGAACATCTGATTATAGGTTATCTCGGAGAGCCGGCTTCTCTATCACTGGCGCTCTCTGTGCTGCTTCCTAGTGGCAATCAACTACAGTGAGCTCACCACAACAGTGCATGGTCTCCTCTGCATAGGGACGTTTTAGCCGTTATATCCATCTGGTTATGCTTGTCTAAGTCCCAATGTCGACACTCTTATTCTAGTATAAGGTCAGTTTTTTTAGTTTATCTTAAACCCCCCTGGATTAAGAGTGTCCACACCAGGGTTATATTGGTATAACTAGACTGATTTAAATTAACCCCTTAGGTTATACACAAAACACTCTGCCATGTAGACGCTGCCTTAGTTACACCAGAGGGTGTGTCTAGACTATGACAAAAGGTGGTTGCTACCATGTTTTAACGAATGTTTTTAATCCCAGTAAAGACAGAGCAAGATGTATTTTAACATGTGTTAGCTGGTCAAGGATCCCATCTAGACCCCAGAATGATCCATTAGATTCCAGAACGAGGATCACAGCTATTTAAAATTCCCATCTGTTCAGCTAGGAGCAAAACTACAACCAAATCCTGTTACTGGGATTGTTAACACAACGGTAACAACAGTACCAAGAATCAAACATTTCAGGAATGCTCATCTACGGAACTCAAAGCAGCTCACAAAGCCAGGGCAGCAGCATTTAAAATCCCGCTCCCACGATTTGTAGCTGAGGAACCAGCGTGTCTGAGGTCAACATTTCAAAGTGGCTTCAGGTTTTGGGTGTCCAGCTTTAGAAACCGAGGCTTGAATTTTTAGGAGGATCCATTCATTTGGGGTGCCTGCTCTGAGACTCTCTCATGCTTGACTCTCTTTGGTTCCAAGCACCCACCAGTCCAACTGATGCACGGGACCTTTGAAAATAAAGCCTAGGGTGTCTCAGGTCGGGTTCCTCACAACAGAGGCATCCAAAATTAGTAGGTATTTATGAAAAAGTGGGCCCAAGAACTTGTCCAGGGCCACATAGCCAGTCAACTGCAGAGCCAAACAGCAAAACCAACCTGTACCCATAATGCCTGCAGAGGTGTGTCTTGCATTTGCTCCAATCCTAGCCCAGCTGAGGTTCTCTAGAACACTTCCACACCAGCAGCAACTTCCTGGACACCAGGAAGCTTCAACAATGGAACTCTACAGACTATATGCAAGAAACCATTGGCCCTCACGCTTACTTCCACAGATCCAATAACCACCCCAAACACACCAAAAAACCATCGCAAACACAGCCAGGCACCCAGACACCACAGAATATGCTCTGAGGAGAAAGTCCTGGATACACACCTTAACACACTCAAAAACACCTTCACCAAACAAAGATACCCACCAGAGAAAGAGATCACATTATGGAGCAGCTACACAAATACCCCAAGGGAACTTGCTTCAGTATAGGGGTGGGAGTGGGGGAGTCTGACCACACACTGTCACGTATCACCCCAAATGGGTATCATCAAACAGCTACCACCCATACTTGATAGGGACCACATCCTCTTCTGGCTTCCTCTTCTGGCCTTCAAGCAACTCCCAGCCTCTCCAAGCTCATCTTCAGGAACAAGCTCCCCACAGCCCAGGACGCGCCAACTCAAAGGGGCCCTGGGCCCTGCCAGAACAGCAGCAGAGGGCAAAGGGAAGGGAAATAAGCCCTTTCTCCCTTCTCTGATACCAGCCTTGTTTTCCCTAGACTCTGGCCACACACAGCCTGGCTCTCCTGGTGGCACTGCCCCTGTTGTGCTGACTCCCCTTCTCTCACCTGCAGACCTGGCCCCCACCTGGCTTACCTGGGCCCCTTTAACAGGAGCATCCCCATTGATCCAGCAGCTCGTTTCCTCCCGAGGACCCGGAAAGACCACGCCCACCTGAGATCAACAGGTAGCTGAGATTTACCTGTGCTGGTGGCTGGGGCATAGACCCCCCCAGTAGCCTGTCCAGCCCTGCTCCTCCAGTTTCCCTCTGGGCTCTCTTCTCTGACGCTGCCCCTTCCCGCATTCTCCTGGTGCCGGTTGCTGGCTGCTGCTCCGCTCTCTGTGGATTTGTGGCATTGGGGCCTTGAGGGAGCCCGTTAGCAATACGACCAGGGGTGACTGTCATAGGGTGAACCCGCCTCTCTGCCCCCGGGGGCCACATGGAGCGTGGGCTGTGTGTACTGGATGGGATGCCAAAGCCTCTGGCTCCTCGTTCCAGCACATCATGCGCAGCGGGGGATCAAAGCAGTACCTGTACAGCTGGCCCCTGGATCTATACAGCTCAGACCTAAGGAGCAGAGGGGGTGGCCTCTGCCACAGAGGGGAGCAGTGTCAAGAGACGGAGCCAGCGCTAGAGGGAAGCCGGGAGTAGCCTCCTTCGACCGGGCTGGCTCAGGGCCTATTTAGTCTTCATCTTCCACCGATGTTCCAGTGAGCTTTCTACCTGCCTGCTAGGGGCCCTGGCGATACGGGAGCTGGCCTGATCCCACAGCGGGGAGGTGTTTTTACATTGGGGAGGAAGAATTTGGCACTAGTCTCTTGTGAAATCGGGGGCGGTGAAACTGTCCATAAAGATGAGTGGGGAGCAGCCAGGCAGCTGGGGAACCTGCCTCTTGTGTCAGTCTCTGCCTGGGAAAGGGAAGATTTTTGGCTTCTGGCAGAATCCCTTGGGCTCCGGAGAGCCTTGAGCAGCCAGGCCAAGGGGGCAGGTTTGGGGGGAGGGGGGAACACTAGCATATTTTTACAGAAACTGGAGTCTTGCTCCAGCAGCAAATCCCATCAAAGCAAAGCCCAAGTGCGAAGCCACGTCAGCTGTTCTGGCTCCGGCTGTGACGGGCTTGGCCCCAGGCCAGCGAGTTAATTCTGCCTATTAACTAATAGTAGAGTACTGGCGGCGAACATTCATTTCGGAACGTCTGGTTTTAACATCTTGCTTCTCCCGTAAACATGTAACTCCCGGAGCCCATCTCGGCACCGGCTCATTCTGCGGCCACTGAGCCGGTCGCTGAGGTGATTTGGGAGTGGGGAGCAAAGACAGCAATTCCTCCCCTCCCGCCCCCCATGTCTGAATGATAAATCAGCTTGGAGCGCAACGTTAAAATGAGAGCAAGTCCCCCTGCTCTTCTCCCCCTGGGTAAACCCCCAGGAGCTCTGGCTGCACCGTGGGACTCAGGCAGAGCAGGGAGGTGAATGGCTCAGAAGGACTTGAACCCGGGGCTGGACACATTCGATGGTGGCTCGGGGATCCTGCCGGCAGTGATCGAGACCCTGCAATCCGTCCTAGAGAAAATGACCCATAGAATTCCCTCCATAATGCTCTGCCCCGGACACGCCTTCCGGAGCCAAGTGCAGGGCCAGGTTCTGCTCTCTCCCAAGCTCAAGGTTGGGGGAGATGCCCTGTCCTGCCTAGTGGAGTCCCAGCCCCCTTGGCCCACAAGCTCCGTGGCTCAGGCCTATCTCACCAGCTCTATGCCTCTGGGCCAAGCCAGGCATTACTCAGGGCTGGGCTCGGTCAGTGCTGGGGGGGGGCGACACACAGAAGGGTCTGCATGGTGGTGATTCAGGAACAGGTTCACTCTCCTCTAACTCCTTACCCGGCCAGTCCCCGGCTAGCCCGCGGGGATCTCTCTCTTTTGGATGAAAATTTAAACTGAAGGCCTTGTCGGGCTGCCTCCTGGCTGGGTTTGACTGGCCCAGCTGGGTTTTTCTAGGGCCTTTCTGGTGACTGGTCAGAAGAAATCATTTGCTGTGGGTTTTTTTGGCTGTGCACTTGTGCACGCAGTGATCTTAGCTACGGGCCATGCGTGTTGTCATGTCTTTCTTGCACATGCAGAGTTGCTACTAGCAGGTCAGGCTTCTGTATCAGCTATAGACTGGCCGCAGAGCGTCCTTCCCAGCGTACACACCAGATGTGCTCACGACAGGGTCCTGCCAGGTTTGGCTGAGGTTAGCTTAACTAAATTCCCCTGGTGGCTGAACAGTGTCGGACAGTTTAGCATCCCATTCCATCTCCCCCTTTACGTTCTAGGTTCCTACAACACGACCTGACCTGACTGCATAACAACTTGGCCATCTGACTGTCCATTAGTTGCAACGACTGGTTTGACATTCAGAGTCTTCGGCTACATCTCCCCTTAAAGATGTAGGGAGGGGCTCTCCTGGGTCGACAGAATTCTTCCATTGCCCTAGCGCTGTCTACACAGGGGTTAGGTCGGCAGAGCTACGGCTCTCGGGGTGGGATTTCCACACTATAGCTGTGCCAGTGTAAGTTCTCAAGGTTGACCAGCCCTTCTTCTTCTCGTTCCGCATCTGCCGTCTGGACAGTTTGCGCTGCTGATTCTTCTTTCTGAGGAACAATCTAGACGTCAGTGGTTTCTGCTGAGCTCTTCGCCGTTGGTCTCAATCACACACGATCTGGGCGCTGAATTCTTTTTCTTGACAACAGCTGGAGTTCTCCATCCTTTTTCTCCAGCCAGTTTGACACAACCATGGTCACCATGTTCTAAACCCAGGCGTTCTCTAGCTCAGGGCTTGCCTACAGTAACACTCCTACAGCAGTGCAGCTCCAGTGAAGCTTCTATCTATACCAATGGGAAGGCTTCTCCTGTCGACACAGGTACTCCACCTCCCTGAGAGGCAGTAGCTATACTGCGCTGTCTACACCGGTGGTTATGGTGGTTCAGCTACATTGCTTTGGAGAGGGGTGGATTTTTCACACCGCAGAGCGATGTAGTTATGCCTGGGGTAGACCCGGTCCAAGAGGTGGTAGCTAGATCAATGGAAGAATTCTTCCATTGACCTCAAGCTATCTACACCAGAGTTTAGAGCGGTTTGTTCACATGCCTTTATGACAGAGCTCTACTGAGGTAAGTTCCCAGGATCCCAGCCTGAGGGTCGCCTGTAAAAGGGTTTGTCATCACTTTGTGCCTTTTTATCTGATGAGGCTGGTCTCTTCTTTTCAAACCTGAAGATCTCTGGGGCATTGAACAGTGGTATGTGGCTAAGATCCTGCAACCGTTGTTTCCCCTTCTGTCTGCAGCCGTTGTTGATTTGTGCCGTCCATTTGCACAAATGTTTGCTGTTTTCCATCTCTTCCTTTCTCCTCTGGCACTAATCCCACCACAAACACCACATGTCATGTATTTCTTGTACGTGGTAGGTTGCAAGCCTGCCAAGGGCGCTAGAGCCTTCCAAAAGCAGGGAGGCCTCCCTGCCCCTCCACCCCCCGCCCTTCTTCTCCCCCTGGAGACTCTGGTCCTGGTTCCAGCACCACCGAGGCCTGCTCCTAACAGGCCAGGCTCCTGAACCAGATATGGACTGGCTACAGAACATCCTTCCCAAAGAGTCCACTAGGGGTACGTCTACACTGAAAGAAAAGATCCGCAGCTGACTGGGGTCGGGGGTCGGGCTTCAGGTCTAAAAATTGCTTTGTAAATATTTGGGTCATGGGCTCTGGGCCCCGCCCACATCCCTGGGTCAGCCGCTGGTGTTTAGTTGCTGTGTAGACGTCCTCCATAAGATCCCTTCATGGTCTGCGGGGTTTGGCTGAGGTTACTTTAAATAAGGTATGTTACACACAGCGCCACCCAGTGGCTGAATGGTGTAATACAGTGTCCATTCCCCCTCTGGGCAGAGCATGTACCAGGGCCGCCCGGATTTGCGTGTGTGCAGACACCAGCCAATGGGGAAGTAGTGCCCTAGTCCAGGCCCTGACTCCCTCCAAGTCTCATGTCATTGTGCTAGCATTGGTGTGACTGGCTTTTGTAAGAAGAGGACCATTAGCCACGCCTGCCCTCTCCAGGCAGCAGCATGTGTGGCTGATGGGTTGATCCAGCTCTCTGCAGTTCCGCCCACTTGGCCCGGCCAGCCCTTAACCAAGTGCAAGTGACCAGGCTCGGCACTAGGGCCCAGTCCAGCTTTGCCACTGGCTGTACTGGGACTTGACTCAGAGGCGTCTCTGCAGAGGTGGGACCCTCCCCCCCGGCTGTGCACATCAGCTGCACCCAGCAGCAGGGAGCCCCCCCCTGCATGTGTCAACACAGGGAGAGCCCACGGGATCCTGCCCCACTTCGATTGGCTCAGTGCACGGAGTGGACGGGGCTGAACTTGATCCATCTGGCACCTTTCCAAGTAGCTCCTGATTTTCAAGAGCTGCTTTGGGGGGCTGCCCTTAGCCAGTGGCTCCCTCCTGAGCGCTCAGGGCTCGCTGCACTGAGTTAAGGCGTGAGCGAAACCAGCTTCCGTTCGAGGTGACATTCAGCGGTCGGGCACATTTCCACAGGCCCTTCGCCTGGCCTCCAGATTTGTGGCCAAACTTGTGCACCCATAACGGAGCTGTTCTTGAAAGCGTGTCCCTCTTCCTGCTCCTGCGGCCTTCCCGTCCCCTTCACACGGACGTCCGAGCGTCCCCAGACAGCCAGGCCTCTAGATACATGATGCTTTTGCCTTGTCTGCTTTCAGAGCACCCCTGAACCCAACCCAACCCTTTGGCTGGCTCAGGGCATCCCCTGACTGTAGGGACACTTGGGACAAGTGAAATGACAAGGGAAGTGCTCAGTCTGCGTCCCTGGAGGAGCTCACAAATGCCTAGGTGTGAGGTTCCACACTCTGGTTTGGTCTGGGAGCAGGAGGGCCCGTGAGTGCAGGGCACAGACGAGCCTGGGAGCTGTGGCCTGCTGTCTTTGCCACGTAGAGGGGCCTGTCCATCCCACACCGACCCTGCAGGGGGTTAAAGTGGCTCAGAAGGGGCTAATTCACCTGTCCCTGGGAGGAGATTGAGCCTTGAAGGACAAGCACTAGTTGGAGATGGAGCCCGTGTGGGCAGCAGGAGGCAGGGCCAGGCCACAGCCCGGAAGGAGAGCAGACGGGTCTGCGGTGTGGAGGTCTGCAGTCCCTCCCTGAGCCTCGGGGAGGAGGGAAAAACGACCTGTTAGAGGAGCAGGAGCCCTGAGCTCCTGACCCCGAGGGAAGGGTTCACCCACGGGTGGTGAAGAAGGGAGCCTGCAGAGGGTGGAATAGGAGGAAGCTCAGGGAAACTGCAGGAAGGGTAGAGGCAGTGCAGACCTTGGCTGCTGATTCTAGGGTCCCAGGGCTGGACCCTGGAGTATCTGGCAGGCCTGGGTTCCCCTCACAGTCCCCAGGAAAGTGGCACAGTCTTGATTGGGAAGTCTTCCCAGAACAGAAGACTGGACAGCAGGTCCACTGAGACTCTGTTACTACCCTAGAAAAGGAAGCTGATGCGAGTGGCTGGAAGGCCAAGCCATGAAGAGGAAGCACCAAGAGAGCAAGAGGGGCCATGGCACAAGCAACCCAAGGAGGAGGGTGTCAGACCCGGGCAGAGCTAATCCCCAGACACAAGGCACACCCGGGGTGAGCAGGACCCTGTTACAGGGGCATCGTGCCCAGCGGGTCGGGCCGCAGGACAGGAGCCTGAGTCTGCCTGACTCTCTTTGTTTGATTTAACAAACTGGCCAGGTGCTGGATTCAGGCACAAGGTCCTCTCCTCCGTGGCCCCAAAAGGACTGGCAGCTAGAATCATGTGTCAGTACCTCCCTGTGGGACCTCGGCCCCAGTGCCTTGTCCGGGTCAGCCTCTGAGCCTGCTCCCAGAGGCGCACGCTAGCTGAGGGTCGCTGCTCCGAGTCCTGCCCCATGCTCTGATCATGAATAACTCCCCACACCCACCTCTCAGAGTCCTGCACCTGGCCCTCCTGCTTTGGGATCGAGAGGTCTCAGGCCTTAGACGTGCTCTGAGCACCCCTGCAGGCGAGATGGGTCTGGCTGGAGACGGCCACTAGGACTCCAAGCAGCTCCTTGGCTATGGGGCATGAGGACTTGGGTAATTTTGCCAGTGCCAGTGGGTGGAGACTTAGGCCCATCTGAGGTTAGGCGGCAGCTACGTGGGGTTTTGAGAATGCCAGTGGTGCCTACATGTGGGATTTAGGTGCCTAAAGAGGTAGTTATGCTCCTAAATCACTTTGCGGGTGTGGCCCTCTCAGCCTGACCTCGCAGGGTATTGGAGAATGAATCCCTTGCAGACGTGGAGGTGCTCAGATCCTGTAGGCCCTGGAAGTACCTGAGTTAGAAGGAGTTGATAGCACGGGCAAGGTGTCACGGAGTGCCTGAGGCGATGCTCTGGCGCTGCTCCCTATGAAGCCAGATAGGACTATGGGGCGAAGCTTCCTCTCCGCACACAGCCTGTTTCCAAGGCTAGGAGCTTCACAGGTACAGCTTCTACCTTCCTGGGTCTGACCTCGGAGCATTCAGCACCTTCTGCCCCTCCGTGCACTTCCCCCAGCGAGCGCGCCCAGGAAGGGTCCTGGGGGAGTCCGTGGGTCTGCACCCCAACTCCACAGTCAGATGTGACTCTCAGCCAGCCCGTAAAACAGAGGTTTATTAGATGACAGGTACCTGGTCTAACACAGACCATACAGTGAGTGTGAGCCAGATAGCTCCTCTGCCCTTCCCTGCCTGACTCCCGCCAGCTTCAGACTGAAACTGCCTCTCCACAGCCAAACCCCTGCTTCCCTTTGTCTTTCCCTCCCCAGGCAGGTCAGGTGACCTCCCTCTCCCCCCTGTGGTCAAGTTACAGCTTCAGGTAGGGCCACTTTCAGACAAGAGTCAGAGGAACAATTAAAAGCATTCCTACTCTGTCACACAAGGAAAGCGACAAAGGCCGATCTGAGGGAGGGAGGAGACGGGGCGGCCTAGAGCTGCCTCAAGAGCCCAGCGGCTGTAGAGGGAACCCCTCGAGAGTCTGGGAACATACCCATCAAGTGTGTCCATTTGAGGAAAGCTAGCGAAGCGGCCTAAAGGAGAGAAATACCCCGTCCCAGGGGATGATACATCTCCCACAGCCATTAGGAACTCAGTAGCACTGTGGGTGGTTCAGGGGCCGTCTAGAGGTGGGCCGGTATTCAATGACCGCGAGCTTGAGTCCCACCACCAAGGATGATGGTGGATCCTCCGTCAGAGCCCATTTTAAAATCCAGAGTGGATGCTTTTCTAACCAGTCTGCTCCAGGAATGATTGTGGGGCAGGTCTCGGGTGGGCGTCCTACAGGAGGTCAGACTAGATGATCGCAATGGTCCCGTCTGGCTTTGGAATCCATGAACCTAAGAAACAATCCTCAGTGGGTAGATCACTCACCGCATGCCAGGGTCAGCTGGCGTGACCTTTGTAATCCTCAAAGGGATTCCGGGCTGATGGCTGGGATCCCACCCGCTCCAGGAGCGTCGCAGCCTCTTCTTCCACTTGAACAAGAGGGACATGAGAGCTGCTACTATCAGGCAGCATCCCTGAACATAGGAACCCAGGAGTACATTTGAGATGGCTGAAAACATTCCCCTAGGACAGCAAAAGCTTTGGTTGGGTGTGACTGAGATAGATTGGTGAAGACGTACCATTTAGTGGTTGGAACAGGAGCCTGACTCCAGAGTGGGCGCCGACTGTTTCTTAGTACTGATCTCATTGTTCGGTACCATCGGTAGAAGTACAGCGAAGTATTGCAGGGGTGGTGACAACTGCTCAGAGTCCGGACAATCACGCAAAGGCCGCAGCTTCCGGGAATTAGTTCTCTTTGTGCCAGCTTCATTCCTGATGCGGTGACTGTAGCCACAGCGCTGTGGAGACTTGCAGACAGCTGCAGATTGACAGCGGGACGGGGAGAATGTGAAGCCCTGAAGACGAGACTTGGCATGTGATCATCCTAAGGGCTAGAACGGGAGTCCTTGCTGATGCCAGCCTGTATTAAGTCACCCGTACGATTTGCAAGCCAAGGCCTCTCAGGGGGTGATCAATGGTATCACAGACACAAAAGGCAGTGAGATCCTCTGTGTGCTTGTACAGCAGCGGGCATCACAGGGGCTGGGCACTGCCACAGCTGGAATAATAAGAAATGAGAACGTTCGCCCAAGCAGGAAAAGCTGGATACTGCGGCGGGGATGCTAGAATTTGGAACATGCTTACGAGTCAGGAGGGACCAATGCAGGAGGTGTGTATTACACGTTCCTATCAAATAATGTGGTAGTCAGGTAGGTAGAAAGCACCCTGACTAGCGAGCTTGGCTGGTACAGGAGACTGGGAACTTGAGGTACCTGAACTACAGCTTCTGGGAGGCACCAGAGGTGCGAAGGAGGACATAGATTGATGTCCAAGAGCCCCAATATGAAACAGTTCACTTCAGAGATGTTCCAACCCCAAATATTTCATCTTGATTTTCCCAGTGGAAAATAAATAAAGAAATAGATAAAAAAGGACAAAATGGAACTGTTCCCAGGGAACGCTTCTGTTGTGCCGCGACTGCGCGTTCGGTCCAAAATAAATCAAAAAAGTAAAGCAAAAAACCCCTTCGGCTGGAGGATTCCCACCCAGCTGTACTGGCAGCCCGGGGCCTGTGGGTTTTGTGGCCGGGCTGGTAATAAGGGCATTTTGTTATCTGACAAAGAGGATTGTGCTGCGGAAACCCCGAGCTGGCAGCTGTGTGTGAACAGGATACACTTAACTGGTTCGCAGGAAGCAATAAAGTAATTGGAAGGCGAGTCGGGGACAGTGGGCGCGTTCCGGAGTCTGTGTTAAATCACAGCCTTAGATAAGCAAACACGGCCGGGAGCCAGCCCAGTGTTGCGAGGAACGCGGCCAAGTGGGAGGTCACCAGCACAGCGGCTCCAGCCAAGAGTCTGGGGGAACTGCTCAGCGAGGAGCGAGGACAGCTTTGCAAGAGCCAGCGAGGCCGACCTTCCTCCTCGGCCCAGGCAAGCCAGATTAGTGCAGTTGGAGGAGCAGGGAGCAAAGGAGAGAGGCCGGGGGGTTGCTGCTTGGAGAGAGGAGACTGGAGGACAGTGTGATGGGGAAAGTTTTCAAACCTCAGGGCTAGCATAATACACTGGGTTTGCAGATTGTGCACCAGCTAAACCTAGAAGCCTGGAGGACACTTGTTGGGATTATGGGCCTGGTGAGAACACTGCCTGTAAAGACCCAACACCTCCTTCTACCCTCTGCATATTGGATGCTTAGATCCTGAGCACCCACGTTCTGTTGACTGAGGATCCAGTCCTCAGAATAGCCTGGGCCCGTGGGCAGTGTTTGAGGACACTGGAGACAAGGGAGTGTCTCCATCCTTGCTCATCGACCGAGGATGCTGCAAAGCTACGTGCCGGATTGCTGGGTCTTCAGATAAGCCTCTCCCAGCTCCACTGGGAGTCTGGGAGGAGGGCAGAGTCTCACAACTCCAGTGACCTTGTCATGTCTGAGTGCATTGGTGAATACACAGCCCCATCTGGGGCCCTCTATGGAACAGAGCAGACCTGAGCGGGTGCAGCAGCAGGGGAATAAAGCTAGTCAAGCCGGTCTCCTGGAAAGATGGTTTTAAAGGGCTGGATTTTTGAAGACCCCTCTGAGTCAGAAAACGAGTCAAGGAGGTTTAAAGGGAATTGGTGCGGAAAGAAACGTGGGCCAAAGTCAAGCTAGCTTGAACTTTGGCAGGAAGGTGCGTGCATCTCTCAGCTCCCAGACGTCCCCAGGAGCTGCCGGCTGAGAGCAGACAGGGTTCTGTGGCATGGTATGGGATGTGCCGGCTTTAATGACAAATGACAGACGAGCTGTTTTGGCCAGCTGTGCTGTATCAAAGAATGTCACCTCCAAGACGTGCGATGAAGATCCTGGAGACAGTGTAAGGAGTGCTCGGCCCATGATTATATCCTCATTGCAGGTGTGCCCAGATTTTTGGGGACTGCAAAAATTCCAGCCCCTGTATGAGTGTGCAGTGGTGCCTGATTGCTGTACGCGCAGATATGTACATGCTGTCCAGGTAGATGCAATATATATACCCTGGATCGTTGTGGATTTGGTAGGCAGCCATGAGTTGCCTGGAAGGCTTGGCAGGGGTAGGAGGAAGTGCACTGAGTTTGATCAGATCCTTCCTCTCACAATAACACCGGAGGAATGACTCTGAATCCGGACTTGTGGAGTTCCTCAATGCTCAGACCTGTCCCTGAACTGATCCAAGTGGACACTGAGAGGCGTCATCGCAGGGGTAATGCTAACTTACTGCCTCCGCCATGGACAGTGTCCAAGTCTCTGGCGGTAAGTTCAGGAGAAGGGTGTGACGGTGTACCCCATAAGGCTTTATGGGGGGGTGCCTATACATATATGTATGACATTACTGGAATATGGTTTTGCTATATATGCCATGTAACATATCTATGTGAATTTAATGATCCACTGGATCTGTTCATCCTATTTATATGTATGTGTCTGTTTTGTATTCAAAGTTATGAATATTGGCTAGGTGCTTGGCTGGTTGTAAGTAGACTTTGGGAAGCAGCTGAGCAGCTCTCTGAGAGACAACTATTCTCAGTTAAGAACAATCAAGCTAACAATGAACTTTATTGATGCCCATCCACACCCGAGCTTCCTCAGGAATGCGGCCTGCCTGGTAATAAGCGAAGTCTGGTTCAAACCTGCAACTGGACCATGTGCTCTGAGAGTCCATGTGGACTCTGCATAGGAAGGAGGAGGGGCTCTCCACCCACAGGAGGAAGTCTATATAAACCCAGGAGAGACCTCTCCATTTTGTTTTCAGCCGGCTCAAAGAATAGTCTTCCACCCCCAAAGATACCTGGAAGAAACTGGAACAGAGGACTGTGACTGCAGGGGGGGTGCGAGTGATTGCTGGACCCAGGCTAACAGGGAGTTTAGCCTAAAAGAAGGAATTCACGGAGGGTGAGGCTTTTTACTGTAATAGTGTTAGATTTGCGTGTTCAATTTTATTTTATTTGGTAATTCACTTTGTTCTGTCTGTCACTACTTGAAACCACTTAAATCCTACTTCCTGTCTTTATTAAAATCACTTTTTACTTTATTAATTAACCTGGAGTACGTGTTGGTATCTGGGGGGGGGGGGAGAAACAGCTGTGCATATCTCTCTATCATTGTTATAGAGGGCAAATAATCTATGAGTTTGCCCTTTATAAGCTTTATACAGAGTAAAACAAATTTTATTCAGGGTTTAATCCCATTGGGAGTTGAGCATCTGAGTGCCAGAGGTAAGAAAACCTCCTGCCTGTTTCCAGGAAGGCCCACAGCTGTTAGGGGACGTGGCTCAGACCTGGCAGGGTACTGAGGTCCTAAGCTGTTTGGGCAGGAAAACTGAGGCAGGAGTAGCCTTAGCACATCAGGTGGCAGCTCCTAAGGGGTTTCTGTGATCCCAACCCATGACACGTACCACCTCCCAGATGTCCCAGGGCAGCCCTAGCAGGGAGGAGAATGGTTGAGTGAAAGCAACGGGCTGAGGCTAAACCTGGCCATGAAGGAAGAGATGTTAGTGGAAAGAACTAGCCTGATCCACTTCCTCATCCCCATTGAGGGGTCTGTTCTCCGGCTGTAGCCTTGGGGCCCTTCTGGGACGCTCTTCACTCTAACTAGGATCTCAGATAGAACTTGTCAACAGAAGTTGTTCTTCCATCCAGGACTGGCTCCACCCTGACTTGGCCACAGGGATCTGTGCAGTCAGGGCATCCAGGCTTAACCAATGCAACTCATTCTACCTGGGAGGAGTGGTGAAGGCCATAAAGCAGAGGTAGGCAAACTTTTTGTCCCAAGGGCCAAATTGGGGCTCTGAGCATTGGCTTAACTCTGCTCTCAGGAGAGGCACTGGGAATGCTTTGGGAATTCCACTCAGTTCCCTGGTTATTAAGTGGGGATGATTCATTCCTCCCTCATGGGGTGATCCCAGGAGTTGCTTGGATATTGCAATCAGCTCGTTAGAAGCGTATAGGCGGCATGTACCTTCTGCTGCTCGTCGGTAAACTACTGTAGATCACAATGACCCCAATCGGCTTGGGCCAAAGATCACCTGGTCCAAATGTAAGCGTCAAGTTGCTTTCTAAAGTCATGGTGGAAGGCTTAATTTCTTGTGCTAAAGGTTAATGAGATGCCCCGTTGACATGCAAGGACTTGGGAACAGCTCCTCTGTGTGCACTGGATCGGTTCAGAAATACTGCTAAGGGTTAAGTTGGTTACTTCTTATGGAGTTCAAGTTTATAGTTCTGGGGGGAATCCATTGCTGGAGGAGGGTCTAATGGATAGACATGATCATAGCGCCTCTCAGGGAACACATTGCTTTTTATTAAGGTCCAGATTTGTTCTTGGAACACGCAGGGAATTTGGAACCCAATCAAAGGGGAAAATCACTAACTGGAGAGAACAGACTGGAGAGCGCGAGGCAACTGCAAGAGGTGCAGGAAAGGAAACGAGACGAAAAAGTCTGTGAGCTGCAAGCAGCTCTCTGCTGGGCCCCCTCCCCACTGCTGGGGAAAGGGGGAGAAGCTGAGCCCAGGGGCCGATATTACTTTGAACAGGATCCAAGAAGCTATAGAACAGCTCCATGCCGGTGCAGACCCTGGTGGATGCTCAAACAATTGCTGAAGAAAAAGTTCTAATGCCCTTATGCAAAATGTACCATTATTCTAGACTATCCCCTCCCCCCCAGGTTAGTTTCAGTGGGAGCCGTGCTGGGACCTGCATCAGGCTGCAGTAATTGTCTTTCCCCCACAAGATAAAAATCTGCACTGTGCCTCCCCACGGACTCACCCCGGGGGGACCTTTTCCAGAGCAGGCCTGGACTCAGTGACTGTCCCACTTTCCAGATCCCGGCAGAGCTGAAGCAATACAACGCCCTGGTGTGGACGTGATTACACCCGGGTAAAGGTGCGGTTCCCATCCAGAAAGGAGAAGGACTATCCCGGGCAATAAGGCCCTTTAGCCCAGTGAAGCCATATCCTCCCTAGGGCTTATATCGGGATAAATGACAAAAATCACCCCCAACCCAAACAGTTACTTGAGTAAAGCTAGACAAAGCCCCGAGGCCTAAGTCCCAGATTCCAAGGTGACTGAGGCACTTAGGAGCCTTAACCCCATTGGTTTTCAATGGGAACTGGGCACCTCACTTCCCTACTCGCTTGTGAGAATTCCACCCTGAGTCACTGAGGTGCTCTTGCAAATGTTCCCCCGTCGGTCCGGTTACACCCGTCCCAGTCAGGCCCAGTGCAGAGACTGCTCAGGAAGGGTGGCCCAGGATGGAGCCCTGACTCAGCCTGGGCATTTTGCGGGGTTTCTTTGGTCCACTGTCTGTCAGTTCTGCTTCTCCATTCGTGCCCAAGCAGGGAGTGTCACCCAGGTTTGCGTTCCAGTCTGTCCCTCCATCGCCAGGGAACGTGCAGAAACAATCCCCAAATCTCCCCCTCCGCTTCCCACTCCTCCTCCGGCTGAGCTGTGGACGCTGGGAACGGGGCTAACAGAGCCCTGCCGCTCGCCTCCCCTCCCCCCTGGACTGTGGGATTCCCTCCCAGTAACCAAGGCCCCCTCCTTCTCCTGCCACGGCCGTCAGCGGAGTTATATTTACCGCCGGGATCTCCAGGCCAGTGTGCACAGCCTTTCTTCCTTTTCATCCCATTTGAATTCCTTGAATGCGTTTTTCTTGTTTTAGCGGCGCGGGAGGAGGGCCGGCCCCCAGCCCCCTCGGCCTGGGGAATCTCTCCCAGCAGATGGGGCAGGGATAAGAATACACATACAGTCAAGGCCTCTAAGAGGATTTGCCCGATGCCCTTTCATTTCAGCCCTTTGTATGCTTCTCCGCTGCTGTAGGACGCCTCCGAATTCTCTCGCCGTTGCAAAAGAAAAGAATGCGCCTATAAAGGCCTTGTTTGTTCGACTTGTTTAAGGGAACCATATTGCTGTAGGTGCCGAGGGCCCCGGGGTGACAGAATTGCCCCTGGGAGAGCGGCTGAGCGGGGCGGCTTAGCCTGGCTCTGGGAAAAAGGTTTCAGTTGCATTTCAATGTTCATTGAACCCTGAATCCCGGGCACTGTTTTACCAGGGCTCCCCAGCCAGACAAAGCATTCTGGGGCCACCAGGACAGAGGGCGGGAAGCAGCAGAGTGAAGAACGGTGAATCTCCGTCCCCGCCTGGGCGCAGGCCCCTGGGAAAAGAGGAGGTCCCGCTGCGTGGGTCCCTTCAGCCTTGAAGCAGGCCATTTGTCTGGGATGTGCACACACTGTGG
The DNA here is from genome assembly GCA_032164245.1 of Sternotherus odoratus. NCBI lineage: Eukaryota > Metazoa > Chordata > Testudines > Kinosternidae > Sternotherus > Sternotherus odoratus. Next base: position 15,845,103 of record JAVMKO010000018.1, on the reverse strand, counting down.
GAGTCGGGGATTGGCAGGCCTGAGCGCTGGGCAGCGCACGGAGTGTCGCTTTCCCTGTGACATCTAGTGGCAAAGCTTGGGAAAAAGGGTCTGGTCTGTTTTTCCCGGCCTGAGCACGGCCGTCCCCTGCTGTGACATTTTGCTCTTTGTATTCCAGCTTCTAAAGAGCAGACAGTCTCCTGATTAACAGGGAGGCGAAAACAAATGGCACAATAGACGAGACGTCAAACAGTCCTCCCCGAAACGTGTGCTGCCCCTGTGCATCGGGCCAGGCCACAAGCGGGGCCAGGCCGCCCTCCCCATGTGTGCAGGGAGAGCAGAGCCAAAGGGGCCAAGTGCCATAGGGCTGAGTGCCCCAGGACAGCTGCGTCTAGGAAAACCCCATGGCTCATGGGAGCCAAATGAGAAACGGACGAAGCCGATGTGCAGGGGGAGATTCCCATCGGGATTGTCCAAAGCTCCTTTCCCCGTCACTAGCCCAACAGGAGACTGGGGCTGGCTGAGCCAGTCTGTGTTTCCAGAGCCTGTATTTCTCTAAGTGGACTCTGAAGCATAAGAGATGGGCTGTCACAGACCGGGCCCAGAGGGGACCCTTTCTCACTCCCTTCTAGGGGGTGTCACATATACACACACTCAGAAACACATGTAGGGACTGGCATAGACAATGAGGGGCTGCAGACTAGACCCTAGATTCCCACAGTGCAACTAGAGTGACCAGCTGTCCCAATTTTATAGGGACAGTCCCCATTTTGGGGTCTTTTTCTTATATAGGCAGCAGGGATGCAGCAGGGAGCAGGGCGGATTTGACCTGGGTTTCACTGGAGGCTTCTCTGAAGGGAAAATACCTGAGGCTGTAACCGGAGCCGAGAAGGGGGGATGGAGAGAGCTGACACCTTTGGCCCCGGGAAACTGGACAGAGGAGGGAGACGGCTGCAAGGTTGGGTAGTGGGTAGTTGGCTGGGGAAAAGGAGGGAGCCCTAACTTGGGGTTGATTATCCCTAAGGGGTCCTGTTTGTACCTACAAGCTCTGGTTTGGACTGGGTTCCTGTCTGTCTGGGCAACCACACAGACTTTGGCCTACTGTGATTCCAGACTTCACCTTGTCTCCCGAGCCTGACCCCAGCCTGGTACTGCCTCTGGTCTGGTCTCTGACCCTGGCCTGAGTCTGACCCTGACTCCTGTTTACCACACCTGGGGTGTGCAATTCCTCTAACTCCTGCTCAGCAACGACCACCAGACCAAATCGCCTATGCCCTGGTCCCTTACACACACACTTGCTCACACACATGAATATATGCCCTTGTGCAACTACACAAACCCACTCATGTATACAAATACATGCTCATGCACAAGATCCCTGCAGATACACACGTGCAAACAAAGATGTGCACGGGAAGAGACACATTGTACGCAAAGACCGTGCCATTTACCTTTCAGAGCTCCCAATTGATGCATTACACGAGCCGAGCCGTGTCCTATCAGCAGCCCTGAGAATGTTTGTAGCAGCAGGGAGCAAAGTGAGAAACCCGACTCCTACTGTCTCTAAAAGAGCGAGGTTCAGTTATGGCGAGTGACAAGGGTATTGTTGTTATTCTTGTTTATTATTATTTGATTTTTATTTTTTATTTATTTGGTTTACTGAAGCCCTAGTCATGGTCAAGGACCCCATCAGTGGGCTCCCCTCACACTCAGAGCTGCCCAGATTCCACAGCTCTGCACTTTATGCCTTTCTGAGTGGGACAAATTATTGCATGGGCTAATTTGCATACCTGTGTGATGCAGCCAGGAGAGGGGAGATGGGGCCTGGGAGTGTCACTGGAGCTGGAAGGTTTCTCTGAAGTGAAATACCTGAGACTGGAACTTGAGATGAGACGGGGGAGGGGGAGCTGACACCACCTTGAGCCCTGGAAGCTGGACAAAGGCTGGGAGAGTGGCCGGGGGGAGGTGAGAGTCAGTTTCTGTGTGTGGGGGGGGGAGGGGGAGTGAGAGAGTCACCATGGGACCTCTCAGGGGACCTCTCAGGGGGAATATGGAGAACCCCCTCAGAAGGGGAACATCCAGCGTCAGGACCAACCGATCCACTCGAGGGGACCAATGGGATGTGAGCTGCTATAACTGTGGCCGGAGAGGCCACATACGGGCCCAGTGCCCCAAGCTCAAGGACAGACTGAGCAGACCGAACCCCCCCAGGGTTAATTGGGTAGGGACCCAGCCCGACGAGGGGCAGACTGCCCAGGTAAGGGGGGCTGGCAGCGTACCACCTGCTCAGGAAGGAGGAGTGCCCCATACCAGGTCCTCTGGGGGGCTGGACGCTCAGGACTCAAGATTCTCAGTTTACAGGGTGGGTGCGGGGCTGTCCCTGCGGAGCGAGTGCCTTGTTCCCCTGGAGGTGGACGGGAGGAAGGTCTATGGATACTGGGATACAGGGGCTGAGGTGACCCTGGCCCGGCCCGAGGTGGTGGCCCCAGGTCGGATGGTGCCCAACACCTATCTGACCATGATGGGGGTGGGCGGGACCCCGTTCAAGGTGCCCATCGCAAGGGTACATCTAAAATGGGGGGCCAAGGAGGGCCCCAAGGATGTGGGGGTGCACCACCATTTGCCAACAGAGGTGTTGATGGGGGGGGGGGACCTAGAGAACTGGCCAAGCAAACCCCAGGGTAATGACCCGTAGCCAGAGCCGGCAACGGGCACTGCGCCCAGACCGTGGAGAGGGTGCTGTACCAGGGGTGCAGGATCCCACCCCAGTGGGGAGGGGGTGTCAAGGGACCGGGCTCAGAGAGGCTGCAGCCTCAGACTCAGCCAGCACGAGGGAGCTGGCCCCCATCCCTTCCCCAGCTGCTGAGTTCCAGGCTGAGTTCCAGAGAGATCCGTCCTTGCAGAAGTGCACGGACCTGGCTGGCCTTAGCGAGGTACGGACCATGGGGAGAGGCTGCCAGGAGAGGTTCCTGTGGGAGAAGGGGTTCCTGTACCGGGAATGGGCTCCCCCCGGGGAAATCCCCCGGGGATCCGGAGGCAGCTGGTGGTCCCCCCGAAGTATCGCCGCAAGTTATTGTGCCTGGCCCATAACATCCCTCTCGCAGGGCACCAGGGAATCCGGCGCACCGGGCAGAGGCTGCTACAGAACTTTTACTAACCTGGGGTCTTCACGGCTGTCCGTCAGTACTGCCGATCCTGTGACCCCTGCCAGCAGGTGGGGAAGACCCGGGACAAGGGGAGAGCAGCTTTGAGACCTTTGCCCATCATAGAGGAGCCTTTTCAGAAGGTGGCTATGGACATAGTGGGGCCTCTCAGCAAGACGACCCGGTCGGGGAAGAAATACATCCTGGTGGTGGTAGATTTCGCCACCCGCTATCTCGAGGCAGTGCCCTTATCCTCCATTGAAGCAGACACTGTGGGAGACGCGCTGCTGACCATTTTCAGCCAAGTGGGGTTCCCCAAGGAAGTCTTGACAGACCAAAGGTCCAACTTCATGTCAGCCCTGCTCCGGGGCTTGTGGGAGAAAAGTGGGGTCCGACACAGCTGGGCCTCAGCGTATCATTCCAACGGGCTGGTGGAGAGGTTCAATGGGACATTAAAGATGATGCTGAAAACCTTTATGAACCAGCAACCGCAGGACTGGGACAAGTACTTACCTCACCTGCTGTTCGCGTACAGGGAGGTGCCCCAGGAGTCTACCGGATTTTCGCCTTTTGAACTAAAAATAATAATAATAATAATAAATGGAGATATACCAATCTCCTAGAACTGGAAAGACCTTGAAGGTCATCGAGTCCAGTCCCCTGCCTACACTAGCAGGATCCCCCTGCCTACACTAGCAGGATTTTTGCCCCAGATCCCTAAATGGCCCCCTCAAGGATTGAACTCACAACCCTGGGTTTAGCAGGCCAACGCTCAAACCACTGAGCTATCCCCCCACCCCAACTGCTATATGGACGGCGGGTAAGGGGGCCCCTGGACCTGATGAGAGACGAATGGGAGGGGGAGGCCGCTCCCGAGGGAGAATCGGTGGTGGAGTATGTCCTGACCTTCCGAGAGAGACTTGCTGAGCTCATGGGCCTGGCCAAGGAGAATCTGGCCAGAGCCCAGAGGAAGCAGAAGGTCTGGTATGACCGCACGGCGCGGGCCCGCGCCTACGCCACCGGGGATCAGGTGATGGTTCTCATCCCCGTGAGAAAAAACAAGCTTCAGGCCGCCTGGGAAGGCCCTTTTAAGGTTGTCAAGCAACTAAATGAGGTGAATTATGTGGTGTCTAACCGGGCGCACCATCACCGGGTGTACCATGTGAACATGATGAAGCCCTATTATGACAGGGGAAATGTGGTGTTGGCCGTGTGTGGACATTGGGAGTAGCAGGGAGCTGACCCTCTAGTGGATCTATTCCCCGAGACAGGAGCTGGCTCCCCCCTGGAAACAATTCCCCTCTCAGATCAGCTAACCCCTGCCCAGCAAGTGGAGATCAGAGGGGTGCTGCAGCAGTACCGACAGCTGTTGTCCAACCGGCCTGGACGCACTAATCTGACTGTCCACCGGGTGCAGACAGGATCGCACCCCCCTATAAGATGCTCCCCCTTCCGAGTCACAGGGAACACTGCCAAGGACCTGGAGAGGGAGGTCAATGACATGCTGGCTCTGGGGGTGATCCAGCCATCGTCCAGCCCTTGGGCCTCACCGGTGGTGCTGATCCCCCCAAAGGATGGGTCGATCTGGTTCTGTGTGGACTATCGAAAGCTCAATGCCCTCACTGTCTCTGATGCCTACCCTATGCCAAGGCCTGATGAGCTCCTGGACAAGTTGGGGGAGCTTGTTACCTCACCACTATGGATCTTACAAAGGGTTACTGGCAGGTGCCACTGGATGCAGATGCCAGGCTGAAATCGGCCTTTATCACCCCTCTGGGGCTCTATGAGTTCCTGACCCTGCCCTTCGGCCTCAAAGGGGCGCCGGCCACCTTCCAGCGCCTAGTAGATCAGCTCCTGAGGGGGATGGAGAGTTTTGCTGTAGCATATATTGATGACATCTGTGTCTTTAGCCAGACCTGGGAGGACCATGTGTCCCAGGTGGGACAAGTGCTGGACCGACTCCAGCAGGCTGGGCTAACCATAAAGGCAGAGAAGTGCAAGGTGGGGATGGCTGAAGTGTCCTACCTGGGCCACCGGGTGGGGAGCGGCTGCCTAAAGCCGGAACCAGCCAAGGTGGAGGCGATCAGAGACTGGCCCGTGCCACAAACCAAAAAGCAGGTCCAAGCCTTCATCGGGATGGCGGGGTACTACCGAAGGTTTGTGCCCCACTTCAGCGCCACAGCCGCCCCATCACCGAGCTATGCAAGAAGGGGAAGCCAGACAAGGTGGTCTGGACCGAACAGTGCCAGAGGGCTCTCTGTGTGCTGAAGGAGGCTCTGGTCAGCGACCCGGTTCTGGCAAACCCGTTTGTGGTATTCACCGACGCCTCAGACGTGGGGCTGGGCAGGGGGGTACCAGGCCAATCTGTGCTGCGGATCCCCTCTCTGGGGCAGAGAGGAGTCGCCTGCTCTGGGGAAGAGCTGCCTGCTCCCGGATTGGAGGCCAAGCAAGAAACAGAGCAGAAGGAGCCGGGGCTGACAGCGAGGAATGCTGGTTAGCTCTGCCTAGAGCTGAACACAGGCCAGCTCACCAGTCTCTGGTCGTCCCCATGGTAACCTGGGCCCAGGGAGATCAGCCACCCCTCCCTGCCAGTCCTGGTGGATTCTAGGTCACAGATGGCCCTGCCAGTCCAACTGGCTTGACAGTGGGAGAGCAAAACTCACCAAAGGCCGGTTCCCCTGGGCAGGCTGCATGGGACGGGCCTGTCAGGGCCGCAATGGGGCAAACTCACCTACCCAAACCCCCTGCACGTGCCCAGCACGACACGCTCAGAGGGGACAGAATCCTTTCCCAGCCCTGGCCCCCAGCGTCATCCCCGCACGCCAAGGCGGGGGCTGGCATTGCCCTCCCCCATCCAGCCCGGGTTCCCTGGCAGGGTGCTGGGTTGTCTGGGGGCAGTGGCTGTATGAGGGCAGGCGCATCCCCACCCCAGCTGGGTTTTCCCTCCCGCGCGCCGCTCCCCTGAATGCTCCATTTGAAGCTAATTCCGGCTGAAATCTGGTTTGCTTTCTAATGTTGCTGCTTTAAATGGGAGAGATTGACCTTGTAGCAGGAGGTGACACGCGGCTGCACATCGGCAGGCTGTCGGAGGGGTCGGCGGGGGCTGGGAAGGCTGCTGAGCCGCCTCAGGGACAGGCCAAATATTTTATGAGTAATTTAATATCTGGAACACAGACTTTTCATTCCCCGAGATCTGCGGAGGGAAGAGCGAACCTTCCTGCAGCGCTACAAGGTCTGTTCCTCATAAGGAGGCAGAGCAGCGGAAAGGGCTGGGAGTTAACCCCTTCCTGGGTAGCCCAGAGTGAGCCGGTGTGACATGCAGTTCTTCAGAACTGACCCAGAAACGAGGCCGAGAGCCGGAGCCCAGAGGTGGCGATGGAGATAGACTGTCTTTGTCCTTGGGAAAATCTCTCCTTCCCAGCTACAAGTTGCTCCGGCTGGCAACGCCAGAAACCCAGGCAGCAGGTTCAGGGTAAGGAGTTTTGCCCTTTCCCTGTCTCGGGAAGTGGTCAGGAAGGCCTGGCTAGGGAGGAGCTTGTCTTGGGCAGCTAGACCTAGTAGTCCGAGCCAGAGTTCACAGTCATAAGACAGGAGTCAGCTGGGAGATCAGGAGCAGGAGACAAACTGGAGAACCAGTCAGGAACCAGAGCCAGGCCGGGTCAGGAGACCAGCAAGTTGGAAACCAAGTGGAGGCCAGGAACCACAAGTCAGATGCCAGGAGTCAAGCAGGGGCAGGAGGCCAGGAAATCAAGCCGCAGGGGCAGGAAGCCCAAGGTCCATAGTCCAGAGCTGGGTGCGGCTGAGCTGTTCAGCCAGTTCCCTGCTCCTGGCTGAAGTTGGGCCGGCAGGCCAATCAGCTGCTCTCTCAATTGGACCTCAGGGGCAGAGCTTGACCCTCTGTCAGCAGGGTGCCAGGCCGTGCTTTGGAATATGGCTGCCCCTGTGGACCAGGGTTTAAGACCCCTGGTCTTTAATAGGACCCTTGTCACTCAGAGGGCACCCCAGGGTCCCAACACCACCCCTCTCCTGGGGTGCCCTCTGAGTGACAAGGGTCCTATTAAAGGCCTAAACCAGATCAGGAGTGTGAATGTTTTCAGCTGGCTCTCCAGTGCTCTCTTCTGGGCCGTAACCTTCCCATTCACCAGATACCATAATTTGCCTTATATTGCACAGTGTATTCCTCTTGACTTTGTACTTCGGGTGATTGGGCTCTATGGGGGAATATGTTCTCAGTGTAGGGCTTTAGCAAGCAAGATATGGAACATGGAGTGTGGTCTACGGGATTGAGGGAGCTAGAGCTTGAAGGTGACGGGGTTGATTTGTCCCTGAATCTGTTTGGTCTATGAAACTGATAGTCTAGTTTCTGAGAGGGTCCGTCCGTGTGGAGGCGTTCTGTAAAAAGCCATACCTTTTCTCCCAGAGAGTAGGCAGGGCTCTGTTGTCTTTACTTGCCCGTGTGCCTTTTGTAATCCTCCTTCACCTCCTCTGGGATGTGATGATATGTTGTACTAGGTCTGAGGTTGGGAGGGGGAGGATGTGGTTGGGGGAAGTGTGATGGAGTGGGAATACTGTGTGGGTGCTTCAGTTTCCCCTCTGCATTTCTTGAGTGTCTATGTGGAGGGATAAGGATGTGTAGTTGGTGCAGAACAGAGAGACAGTGAACAGAGAGAACAGAGAGACCTTCCTGGGTCTGACCTCGGAGCATTCAGCACCTTCTGCCCTTCCATGTGCATCCCCCAGCGAGCCCATCTGGGCGGGGTCCTGAGGGAGTCCATGGATTCTGCACCCAAAATCCACAATCAAATGTGACTCTCAGCCAGCCAGTAAAACAGAGGTTTATTCAATGACCTCTACCTGGTCTTCCACAGGCCATATAGTGAGCATGAGCCCTCAGCTGGATCCATTCTGGGGGGCAGAGAGCGAGATAGCTCCTCTCCCCTTCCCGTCCTGACTCCAGCTAGCTTCAGACTCCCAACTCCAACTCTCCAGCCCCTCCTCCCCCTGGCTCAGTCAGGTCAGGTGACCTCCCTCCCCTACTTGGAGTCAGATTACAGCTTCAGGTATGGACACCTGCAGAGAAGCTCTGCTTTGCATCAGCTACACATCCTTATCCCTTCACATAGATGCTCAAGAAATGCATAGGGGAAACTGAGGCACACACACAGTATTCCTAATCTGTCACAGTCCTTAATGGGCCATCAGCCAGGTCAGCCAAGCTAACAACATCTTGTCTGAGATTTCAAGCATAAGTTTGCAATACAGCCCCCATATAGCCAATATTCATAACTTTATCTACAAAAAAGATACACATGTAAAGATAGATTAATCATAATCAGCAGACCATAACCTGGTCGTAGACACCTTATATGACCCCCTTTACACAATATTTGGTGCCACTACAGGACCTTGGTTGCACCAATGATCTATATGATCCCAAATAATTTCAGTAACGTGACCCCCCCCCCCCCAAATGTCCTGCCAGAATGGAGTCATGACATAGTTGGTGAGCTGCCACTCTTGCAGGTCCTGGGGAAACATAAATGCAGCCCCTTACTAACACAATCCCCTCCCGGGTGGCCTCTTGATCCATAATGGCCAGCACTTGTTGGGTGGAATTACAGAGACAGAGGCAGAGCAGATGAGTGCGAGGAGGGCCTGGTGGTGAGTCACATTGGAGAAATTATGGGACTTGAGAATGTGGACTGATTCCAGACTGGGGCCTCGTGGGCTGGTGCTATATCTATGGGACAAGGCATTGACCTTGCTGTTTCTAGTTCCAGGGTAAAGTTGAGCTGCGATCTGTCATTGGTTTAGGACTTTGACCCCGTGCAGGCACTCCAGGTTCTTGTGATGGATAAACACTTGGACTGGGTGATGGGCGCCATCAAAGTAGATGTCTATGAGGATAAGGAATGCTCAATGATAGCTGTTGTGATGGAGTAGCAAGAGATGAATTCCTACTTCCTTTATCCCAGGAAACAGAGCACAAAGTTTGGGTCGAACCACTAGTGATGATAAAAAAGCTGAAGTCAAAAACTTCATTTGTTTGTCATGCTACATTCCACCCTACGTTCAGATTCTCTATTTTGTCCTGATCACCTAGAAGCCCCATTGCTGGTAATGCCTCACTCCACTCAATTGTCAGTGTTTTATAAGACAGGCATCTGTAAAAGCTATGTAGCGGTTGAGTAGAATCTGGAAATCACTGTGGTAGATTTGTAAGAATCAAGTCTGTGTACTTTTTCAGATGGCTTGACAAACACTTTTTATCCTCTTCACTTAAGAATTCCATATAAGTGCCTTCATTAGTCAACTTCTTGAGTCATGTCTTTCATAGATATCTCTCTGATTGATCCAAATATAGCTTTTATTGCTGGACAAAGATCTGCTACTGTTGTAGCAGATGCCTGAATGACTTTGTTTAATGACCCAAGTGGTTTCAAAAGTAGACTTACAAGAGAGAGAACGGCAATTGTCTTCTCTGATTTAGTAGCAAAAGTATATCAGCAGCCTTACTACTTAGATCTGTCCCGTCTTGGTAAATACTTTCCAAAGCCGGTAATAACAGTTGCAGTAACTTTAAGAAAACAGCCAAGAATCTCTCATGAGAAGCCAGCTTGGACTAATTTGAACTTCAGTCTCAGATGATCTTCTATTTTTTCCAAGATATTCTGTCTTTTTGGACTCTTGGTGAGAAAAAGAGTATAACAAAGACATTCCATGTATGGTTTTTTAATGTCTTTTGAAGATTCTGCAGCTCGTACTACTGCTAGTTGAGTAGACCACAGAACTGTAGGATCGTAGGGTTGGAAGGGTCCTTGCGAAGTCTTTCTAGTCCCGTCCCCTGCTCTCAAAGTAGGACTAAGTATTATCTAGATGATCCCTGACAGGTGGTTGTGTAATCTGCTCTTAAAAAACTTCAGCGAAGGAGATTCCACAATGTCCCTAGGCAATTTATTCCAGTGTGTATCCACTCTGACAGTTAGGAAGTTTTTCCTGATTCCAATCTAAACCAACCTTACTGCAATTTAAGCCCATTGCGTCTTGTCCTATTCTCAGAGGTTAACTAGAACAATTTTTCCTCCCTCCTCCTTGTAACAACCTTATATGTATTTGAAAACTTTTATCATGTCCTCCCTCAGTCTTTTCTTCTCCAGACTAAACAAACCCAATTCTTTCAATCTTTCATCATAGGTCATGTTTTCTAGACCTTTACTCATTGTTGTCTCTCTCTTCTGGACTTTCTCCAATTTGTCTACATCTTTCCTGAAATGTGGTGCCCAGAACTGGATACAATACTCCAGCTGAGGCCGTATCAGCACAGAGTAGAGCAGAAGAATTACTTCTCCTGTCTTGCTTACAACACTCCCGCTAGTACATCCTCAAATGATATTTTTCTTGCAACAGTGTTACACTGTTGACTCATATTTAGCCCATGATCCACTATAACTCCTAGTTCACTTTCTTGCAGTATTCCTTCCTGCGTAGTCATTTCTCATTTTATGTTCATGAAACAGATTGTTCCTTGCTAGGTGTAATACTTTACATTTGTCCTTATTGAATTTATCCTAATTATTTCAGACCATTTCTCCAGTTTGTACAGATCATTTTCAATTTTATTCCTCTCCTCCAAAGCACTTGTAACCCCTCCCAGCTTGGTGTTGTCTGCAAACTTTATAAGCGTACTCTCTTTGCCATTATCTAAATAATTGATGAAGATATTGAACAGAACCAGACCCGGGACAGATCCCTGTAGGACCCCACTCTATATGCCCTTCCAGCTTGACTGTTAACCATTGATCACTACTTGCTGGGAATGGTTTTCCAATTTCTGGGAGCTGAGCTGAGATCCTTGGAAGTAAGGATTGCCCTGCCTGCTTTTCAACCACCTCTGCTCTAGGAGTGGTGTATGGGTGTTATAAAGCAAGTTACACTGAGAATATCCCCAGACTCTGCATCACTAATTTCTCCTCCCTTGGAAAGCTGGCCTGCAAGGCCACAGAAACCTACTGCCTCTTGGCAGAGGGGCACTCACTGGCATCAATATGGGATGCTGGGGTCAGAAGAAGGGACAAAAGTATCCTCTGGTGAGGGACTCGTCAAAGATCGGTTAAAAGTCCAGGTGGATCATATGAATTCATGCAGTTCAACAGGAGCACCGGCATGTCTTTGGTTAAGTGACTATTCTGAATTCAAACAAGTATTCCCAGACATTTTCCCATTTACCGATCTTTGCTGATAATACGTGCTCTGGGCTGCTGACTGTTGGCTTTGGACTGGTCACAAGGAAGGTCATTGTGGTGGGGGTCTACAGGCCCACACTGAACCAGGGCTAGCTGTTTCAAAGAGCATCACTGCATCTGCCATCTGCTGGAGGACTCCCCATTGTCCAGCTTAGGGGGCATATGGTCACTTATTAAGGTGAATATTCTCCCATAGCACTAGCTGTGGATGGACATTACTCCACCACAGTACGGTCTCTTTCATGGTCTGTGCATAATTCCATATGTTCTGGCCAGGCTGCAGACCGCCCAGGTATTGCTTGTTTATTTAATTTCTTACACATTAGGAAGGGATGTCCCCTCTTCTGGGCCCGCCCTTCCAATACTGACAGCACCACAATAACACCGAACTCCCAAGATCTACTGCCAACCACGCCCCCAACCATAATGCACTCCCGCCTCAGAGCTCCATTGTATTACACTGATCATCAGTCCTACCTTCACCCCCATCCTGTTCTGTGAGATCCTTGCACATGCCCAGACGGTTAACCAGGCTGGGCACTGGTAGACCAGGGGTCTCCTCTCTGCCCGTGTGCATTTCAGCTCCGATCCAATGGGTAAGCGCACACCAGCCCCTGTGGAGATGGCAGCGTGTTCGGCTCCAGCAAATGCTTTGTGTCGTTCCTGGGTCAGGTCCCAGTTTCTGCCAGTGGGACTTTGGCGAGAGCGGCAGGAGCTCAGCAGTGCCTGGCTGCTGATAGAGGCCCAGAGCCCTGCTGCTAGATGGAGAGTGAGTGAATGCCTGCGTCTCTCCCCGGACACTTTTTCCCAGTTAACTTATGACTCCTCGGCTCTTGCAGTGTCTGGGCCAAGGGGGTTGAAAATCCGCTGGTGCATCCTATGTACACCATAGGGAACCTGTTCTTGTGGATAATCACCGCAGTTCATGGTGAGGTCCTGAGTCTCTGGCTCCACCAGGTGGCTAATGGTGTCAGATCTATACGGAAACTTCAGGCTCATTCTCCTAGGCAGGAGAAAACGGCATTGGAGCCCAGGAAGCTGCAGCAGCGTAAATCCTGCGTGGGGTACAGAACCAGGCTGCTTCTCTCCGGACTCACGTGGGATGTTTCTAGTGACACCTCAGGCTGTGGGAAGATTTCGTGTTTCTTCCCATGCTGGGTAGCTGGGCAGGGCTGGCGGTTTTGCCGCAGTTTCCCTGAGTTTAGGGGTCCTTGGAAAATGTGAGGATTGATCCAGCTCTAATCAAGGCCTGATTGTCACTTTACCTCTTCAGACTAGTCCCCCACCCTGTGTTATAGTTGTAAATTTAGCTGCTCGGTCTAATTCCATCTCTGAACGCAAGACTTCTTATTGATACCAACAGCCCAATCCTGGACCCACTGAATTTAGTGGGAGTTTTGATTAAGGGGCCCAGTTCTCCTACTCAATAGAATTTGAGTGGTGTGAAAGGAGAATCAGGTCCATACAGTGTAAAAGTGACCCAGAATAGCTTTTCTGGATACAAATGTGTCATGATTTTACAGGCCAATGTCCACCTGAGGTAGTGGGAAATCTCCCTTCTCCAGGGTATATTATATAGTTCCTATGCTAGCCAGATGGGTTACAGGGACTGGACTGATTTCAATCACCAGTGCGAGACTGAAGAGGCCGGTGAGGAGAGGAAATGTCACAGTTGGAGAGAGGATGGCATTGTAGTAGCAGGGTTCTACTGGAGGAGGTTGTTGTTTGATGCTGCACAGAACTTTGGGCTATGATAGTAAACTGCTCAAAATAGTTAAGGCCCAAGCAGACTGTGAAGAACTTCAAAAAGATCTCACAAAACTAAGTGATCGGGCAACAAAATGGCAAATGAAATTTAATGTGGATAAATGTAAAGTAATGCACATTGGAAAAAATAACCCCAACTATACATACAATATATGGCTAAACCACCCTGAACACGCCTGATCCTGTCTGATCTTGGAAACTAAGCAGGGTCGGGCCTGGCTAGTACTTGGATGGGAGACCTCCAGGGAATACCAGGTTCTTAACATGGGCATGGGGCTAGCAACTCCACCCCATAAGGGAACCACTTGCTACTGAAACACCAACACCAGTTGGTGGCCCATACCCTGGCTGGGGGGTGACGGGCAAAGAGAGAGAGATACATACAATATGATGGGGGCTAATTTAGCTACAACTAAACTGGGAAAAAGATCTTGGAGTCATCATGGATAGTTCTCCATGCAGTGTGCAGCGGCAGTCAAAAAAGTAAACAGGATGTTTGGAATCATTAAAAAGGGATAGAGAATAAGTCGGAGAATATCTTATTGCCCTTATACAAATCCATGGTGTGCCCACATCTTGAATACTGTGTACAAATGTGGTCTCCTCATCTCAAAAAGGATATACTGGCATTAGAAAAGGTTCAGAGAAGGGCAACTAAAATGATTAGGGGTTTGGAACAGGTCCCATATGAGGAGAGATTAAAGAGGCTAGGACTTTTTAGCTTGGAAAAGAGGAGACTAAGGGGGGATATGATAGAGGTATATAAAATTACGAGTGGTATGGAGAAAGTGAACAAGGAAAAGTTATTTACTTGTTCACATAATATAAGAACTAGGGGCCACCCAATGTAATTAGTGGGCAGCAGGTTTAAAACAAATAAAAGGAAGTTCTTCTTCACACAGCACACAGTCAACCTGTGGAACTCCTTGCCTGAGGAGGCGGTGAAGGCTAGGACTATAACAGGGTTTAAAAGAGAACTGGATAAATTCATGGAAGTTAAGTCCATGAATGGCTATCAGCCAGGATGGGTAAGGAATGGTGTCCCTAGCCTCTATTTGTCAGAGGGGGGTGATGGATGACAGGAGAGGGATCACTTGATCATTACCTGTTAGGTTCACTCACTCCGGGGCACCTGGCATTGGCCACTGTTGGTAGACAGGATACTGGGCTAGATGGACCGTTGGTCTGACCCAGTACGGCCGTTCTTATGTTCTTATTAGACTAACTCTCAGGAGGGCGGCTTTGTGGTCAGCGTCCAAGGGAGGTGTCTAGAGGTGACTGCTGAATGCTGGGCACCGCAATTACATACCAATAGATGGGGGAGCTGCCCAGGCACGACACTTCATTATGGGGAGGTGGTAAATATCTCTGTGTCACCCTCCTGGTAGGCACCAACGCCAGCACTGAGTACTGGGTTCTGCTGTCTAAAGAGCCTTCTCAAAAATATACAAAACTCTGGTTTGAGCCCCTGTCCAGAGCTGGACGCGTGTATCTGGCTCTGGCCTATCAGAGACCTAGAGCCGTCAGGCCAGGGGGGGTCTCCAGGTCGTCTAATCTGACCTCCTGCCCTCCACCAGCCACTAACCACTGCCCAGCCATCTCCACACGAACCCAACAACCAGAATTAAACCAAAGTTTAGCAGCCTGCAGGAGTCTAAGATATTGATTTAAAATAAAGCCTCCCTGGTCCCCTCGGGGTGTTTTCCCTCACTCACCAACACTCAGGGTCCTCGGATCACAGACCCCAAGGAGCTGTTATTTGGAGGAAATGGGAAATCAGTAAATACACCATGGAAAGCCCGTGTATGCACATTTGCAGGTAAGAAATCGAACAATCCAGATGAACTGGGCCATGGGCACACCGGACTGAAAGGGAGTGTTTGGATCATTGGGTCCAGTCCCAGCTAGCATGGACGACTCCCTCACGCGATCCCATTCATACAAGTATCAAGATCCATCTTAAACCTAGTTAGGTATTTGCTCCCCACTGCTCCAGAACCTCCCTCCTCTGAGGTTAGGAACCTTCTATTTCATCATTCCGCTGGTGCAAGATCATAGGGAATCAACCAAAGAACTGTTCTGCACAAAGCCCACTCACTGGTCAGGTAAGTCCAAAGAGCATCCACTAGTCTACTCCCAGCCTGAGAGCCGTTCCACCAGTGCAGTAACTTGATCCAGTTCACCGACCTCAGCTCTGCTTCTGCTAACCCAGAGGGCCAGGCCATTGTGAAGTCATCTCAGTGCAACTAGTCTGGTCGGCTAGTGTAATCAGCTCTGCTCCTATTCCACCCCAACCTGGACCTGCACAGCTCTTAGGAAGAGCCTGTGTTCCCTGCATGGCCCCGCTCAGATTCACATCAGAGACTTTTCCATCCTTATCGGTGAAGCCTGAGTTTTGTTACGTTCCTCCCTGACAACATCAGGGGAACCCCTCACGCGAGGCACGTCCTTCGCAGGTCCAACGCCTTCCTCTGAGTACAGCACTGCTAACGCTCCATGATCCCATTTGCCCATCACAACAGCAACAAATGCCAGCAAAACCCGGGAGGCGGAAATACGGGTAAATAACATTATAAGCCAGGTAAATGAAGCAGGCCAGAGCTGGCTTGTCCTCTTCTTCCCAGCAGAGGGAGCAGAGAACTCCGTCCCTCTAGTTTTCTAGCCCTGGGGCTTCCATCTGTATCATCAAGAAAGGATCTGCATATCTCATCCCCTGTTCACTGGGAGACCCTCCTGCCAGGGGCTGTTGGCAGCAAGAGGGGCCAGGTTCAAAGTCTAGACGAGGTTCCTTCTAGGGTGACCAGATGTCCCGATTTTATAAGGACAGTCCTGATTTTTAGGTCTTTTTCTTATATAGGCTCCTATTACTCCCCACCCCCGTCCCGATTTTTCACACATGCTGTCTGGTCACCCTAGTTCCTTCTCAAAATACAACTACATGGCCTGAGCCCCCACCCCAAAACCAGGGAAAGGGAATACCCCCGGCACGCTCGATGGACAATAATTCCCCCCTCGGATGCACTGAATCCATGGAATGAAACAAAGGAAACTTCATGGCAAATGGTTTGAGGGGGGACAGGGAATAAATATGGGAAAGCCAGTAATAATTCATCAGCATGATGATTCACATAGATATATGTGTGTGTGTCCTGTATATGACACTCCCAGGGTGTCTTGGCAATAGTCTTAAACCCAGTCCTGCCATCACAGTGTGAATATCATAGAATCATAGAATCTCAGGGTTGAAGGGACCTCAGGAGGTATCTAGTCCAACCCCCTGCTCAAAGCAGGACCAATCCCAACTAAATCATCCCAGCCAGGGCTTTGTCAAGCCTGACCTTAAAAACCTCTAAGGGTATGTCCACAGTATGAAATTATATCAAATTTATAGAAGTCGATTTTTCGGAAGAGAGTTTATACAGTTGATCGTGTGTGTCCCCACTAAGCGTGTTTAGTCGGTGGAGTGTGTCCACAGTACCTTGGCTAGCATCAACTCTCAGAGTGGTGCACTGTGGGTAGCTATCCCACAGTCCCTGCAGTCTCCACTGCCCATTGGCATTCTGTTTTTTTAAACGAAGTTCAGCCTGCTCAGATTCTTCTCCCCATACTGCGATCAGATCCAGTACCCGCCTTTCGGTCCATGCTGGAGCTCTTTTGTGATTCTGGGACTGCAGGAAATGAAATTCAAAAGTTCCCAGGGATTTTTCTGACTACCCGGCTAGTGCATCTGCGTTGAAAGTGTTGTCCAGAGCGGTCACAATGGAGCATTCTGGGATAGCTCCCAGAGGCCAATACCATCGAATTGCATTCACAGTATCTTAAATCCAGAACAGCAATGTCGATTTTAGCACTACTCCCCTTGCCGAGGTGGAGTACAGAAATCAGTTTTAAGAGCCCTTTAAGTCGACAAAACCGGGTTTGTGGTGTGGACGGATTTAGTTTTAATTCGATATAATGCGGCTAATTCCGATACAATCGCATATAGTAGACCAGTCCCAAGGAAGGAGATTCTACCACCTCCCTAGGTAACCCATTCCAGTGCTTCACCACCCTCCTAGTGAAAAAGTTTTTCCTAATATCCAACCTAAACCTCCCCCTCTGCAACTTGAGACCATTACTCCTTGTTCTGACATCTGGTACCACTGAGAACAGTTTAAATCCATCTCTTTGGAACCCCCTTTCAGGTAGTTGAAAGCAGCTATCAAATCCCCCCTCAGTCTTCTCTTCTGTAGACTAAACAATCCCCATTCCCTCGGCCTCTCCTCATAAGTCATGTGCTCCAGGCCCCTCATCATTTTTGTTGCCCTCTGCTGGACTCTTTCCAATTTATCTACATCCTTCTTGTAGTGTGGGCCCCAAAACTGTACTCCACAGTACACAGTACTCCAGATGAGGCCTCACCAATGTCGAATAGAGGGGAATGATCATGTCCCTCGATCTGCTGGCAATGCCCCTACTTATACAACCCAAAATGCCGTTAGCCTTCTTGGCAACAAGGGCACACTGTTGACTCATATCCAGCTTCTCATCCGCTGTAACCCCTAGGTCCTTTTCTGCAGAACTGCTGCCTAGCCATTCAGTCCCTAGTCTGTAGCGGTGCATGGGATTCTTCCGTCCTGAGTGCAGGACTCTGCACTTCTCCTTGCTGAACCTCATCAAATTTCTTTAGGCCCAGTCCTCTAATTTGTCTAGGTCCCTCTGGATCCTATCCCTACCCTCCAGTGTATCTACCACTCCTCCCAGTTTAGAGAAAGGGGGTTCCAAAGAGGATGGATTTAGACTGTGAGTTGTATTTGGGGAAATATCTGTCTTCAGGGCTTTCAGCGGTGCAAGGGGTGTATGTTCCCAGGGCTATTGCATGTAATGGGGTTATTGGCATCCCTGGGGCTGTCGGCTGTCCTAGGGAGCATATGTGTCCCAGGGCTAGACTAGGAGGTATGTGTATCCCCCCCCCCCAATCTGATGTACCAGGAATACATGTGTTGCCCAGGATTGTTTACTGTACTCTTGCTGGTAATAGCTCATCTAAATTAAATAGCCTCTTAGAATTGGTATGGCAACTTCCACCTTTTCCTGGTTTTCTGAGTGGGTGTATATACACATAAGAACATAAGAACATAAGAACGGCCATACTGGGTCAGACCAAAGGTCCATCTAGCCCAGCATCCTGTCTACCGACAGTGGCCAATGCCAGGTGCCCCGGAGTGAGTGAACCTAACAGGTATGATCGAGCGATCTCTCTCCTGCCATCCATCACCCCCCTCTGACAGACAGAGGCTAGGGATACCATTCATTACCCATCCCGGCTAATAGCCATTTATGGACTTAGCCTCCATGAATTTATCCAGCTCTCTTTTAAACCCTGTTATAGTCCTAGCCTTCACAGCCTCCTCAGGTAAGGAGTTCCACAGGTTGACTGTGCGCTGTGTGAAGAAGAACTTCCTTTTATTTGTTTTAAACCTGCTGCATGCCAATTTCATTGAGTGGCCCCTAGTTCTTCTATTTTGGGAACAAGTAAATAACTTTTCCTTATCTACTTCCTCCACACCACTCATAATTTTATATACCTCTATCATATCCCCCCTTAGTCTCCTCTTTTCCAAGCTAAAAAGTCCTAGCCTCTTTAATCTCTCTTCATATGGGACCCGTTCCAAACCCCTAATCATTTTAGTTGCCCTTCTCTGAACCTTTTCTAGTGCCAGTATATCCTTTTTGAGATGAGGAGACCACATTTGTACGCAGTATTCTAGATGTGGGCGCACCATGGATTTGTCTAAGGGCAATAAGATATTCTCAGACTTATTCTCTATCCCTTTTTTAATGATTCCTAACATCCTGTTTGCTTTTTTGACTGCCGCTGCACAATGCGTGGATGCCTTCAGAGAACTATCCACAATGACTCCCAGGTCTTTTTCCTGATTGGTTGTAGCTAAATTACCCCCCATCATATTGTATGTATAGTTGGGGTTATTTTTTCCAATGTGCATTACTTTACATTTATCCACATTCAATTTCATTTGCCATTTTGTTGCCCAATCACTTAGTTTAGTGAGATCTTTTTGAAGTTCCTCACAGTCTGCTTTGGTCCTTACTACTTTGAGCAGTTTAGTATCATCTGCAAACTTTGCCACATCACTGTTTACCCCTTCCTCCAAATCATTTATAAATAAGTTGAATAGGATCGGTCCCAGGACTGACCCTTGGGGAACACCACTAGTTACCCCTCTCCATTCTGAAAAAGTTCCATTTATTCCTACCCTTTGTTCCCTGTCTTTTAACCAGTTTTCAATCCATGAGAAGATCTTCCCTCTTATCCCATGGCAGCTTAATTTACGTAAGAGCCTTTGGTGAGGGACCTTGTCAAAGGCTTTCTGGAAATCTAAGTACACTATGTCCACCGGATCCCCCTTGTCCACATGTTTGTTGACCCCTTCAAAGAACTCTAATAGATTAGTAAGACACGATTTCCCTTTGCAGAAACCATGTTGACTTTTGCCCAACAATTTATGCTCTTCTATGTGTCTGACAATTTTATTCTTTACTATTGTTTCAACTAATTTTCCCGGTACGGACGTTAGACTGACTGGTCTGTAATTGCCAGGATCACCTCTAGAGCCCTTTTTAAATATTGGCGTTACATTAGCTATCTTCCAGTCACTGGGCACAGTAGCCGATTTAAAGGATAGGTTACAAACCCTCGTTAATAGTGCCGCAATTTCA
This sequence comes from Sternotherus odoratus, assembly GCA_032164245.1. Lineage (NCBI taxonomy): Eukaryota > Metazoa > Chordata > Testudines > Kinosternidae > Sternotherus > Sternotherus odoratus. Next base: position 15,825,251 of record JAVMKO010000018.1, on the reverse strand, counting down.
CATTTGAGTTCTTTCAGAACTCTTGGGTGAATGCCATCTGGTCCCGGTGACTTGTTACAGTTAAGTTTATCAATGAGTTCCAGAACCTCCTCTACTGATACTTCAATTTGTGACATCTTACTTCTGTGTGTTCCATTCTATGCATCTGATAAAGTGGGCTGTAGCCTACAAAAGCTTATGCTGAAATAAATTTGTTAGTCTCTAAGGTGCCACAAGTACTCCTCGGTTGTTGTTTTTTTACGGATACAGACTAACATGACTGAAGCCTGTACTAGAGGAGTATCTGTCCCCAGGGCTGTTAGCTGGACTAGGGATATATGTGTCCCTGGGGTCTCAGCTGTACTGCAGGGTATATCTGTTCACAGGGCTGTGTTAGAGATATATGTGTTCCTGTTGCTGTCAGCTCTATTCCAGGGTATATGTTTCCCTGGGGGTGTTTGATGTACTAGGGGTTTATGTGTCACTGGGCTGTTGTCTGTACTATGAGTATATGCGTCCCAGTGTCTGTGGACTGTACTAGGGGTATATGTGTCCCTTGGGGCTGCTGGCTGTAGCTGAGGTACATGTGTCACCTGGTCTTTCGGCTGTAGTTGGGATACATACGTTCCCAGGACTCTCAGCTGTACTAGGTGTGGCAGGGTGGGCTTGACCCAGCCTGCCGCCCCTTTAAGAGGGAGAAAAGCCCTCTGCAAATCAATTGGATGGGTTGCACCTGGCAACCTCCTCTGGGGGATAAAAGGCTCCCAGGAAGGAAGCCCAGGGTGGTGGTGGTGGTTTGGAGCTAGTCAGAGCTGTATGTTTAGAACTGTTTAGAGTTGCATGTTAAGAGCTGGACTATATAGAGTCTGTAAAGCTGTGAGCTGTAGAGCTGAGCTATCAAGAGCTGTATGCTGAAGGACTGTACAAAGCTGTATATATTGGTGGTGGGGACTTGCACTGTGAATTAAAGAGCACTGTTTGAAGCAAAGAAGGGTTTTCCTGCCTGTTCCTGAGAGGGGTGAGAGAGCGGTCTGTCACATAGGGTATATGTGTTCTCTGATGTGTCAACAGTACTAGGGACCATATGTGTACTTCAGGGCTGTCGGCTGTACTAGGGGTGTATGTGTCCCAGGACTGTCAGCTGTACTAAGGGTGTAGGTATCCCTGGGATGTCAGCTGTACTAGGGGTATAGGTGTCCCAGGGCTGTGAGATGTACTAGAGGTATATGTTGTGATTGAGTAGGACTATTCCTCAGTTTCCCCTATGCATTTCTTGAGTGTCTATGTGAAGGGATAAGGATGTGTAGCTGATGCAAAGCAGAGCCTCTCTGCAGGTGTCCATACCTGAAGTTCTAATCTGACTCCAAGTGGGGGATGGAGGTCACCTGACCTGGCTGAGCCAGGGGGAGGAGGGGCTGGAGAGTGAGTTTTCTGTTTGGAGTCTGAAGCTAGCTGAAGTCAGGCAGGGAAGGCAGAGGAGCTATATGGCTCTCTGGCCCCCAAAATGGATCCAGCTGAGGGGTCAAGTTCACTGTATGGTCTGGGTTAGACCAGGTAGAGGTCATCGAATAAACCTCTGTTTTACTGGCTGGCTGAGAGTCACGTCTGACTGTGGATTTGGGGTGTAGAATCCACAGGCTCCCCCAGGACCCTGCCCGGGGGGGGCTCGCTGTGGGAAGCGCACGGAGGGGCAGAAGGGGCTGAATGCTCTGAGGTCAGACCCAGGAAGGTGGAAGTGGGGACCCCTGAAGCTCCTGGCCTTGGAGACAGGCTGTGTACGTAGAAGGGACACTTCCCCCGGAGTCCTGACTGGCTTCCTAGGGAGCAAGTTCCAGACCATCGCCCTGGACACTCTGTGACAGCAGCACCCAGCACCCTACCATCCCCCACAGCCACGCAGCACCCAGCACCCTACCATCCCCCAGAGCCACCCAGCACCCTACCATCCCCTGCAGTATGCAGCACCCTACTGTGATGGAGGGGGAATGTTCTTAATGTTCTCTCTGGATATTGTGTTTGTGCCTCAGTTTCCCCTGTGCATTTCTTAAGTCTCTCTAGGTGCTGAGATTGTTGCAGAGAAGAAAACCAATGTAATTGAGTGGCCAAGGCCCTGCCTCTGGGCAACTAATGGTCTGGGCCCTCCCCCCTGTAAGGTGTTAGCTGGAAGTGTTGGAGAACAAAGGGATCAGGTGACCTCCTGGCCCGGAAAAGAGACAAAGGAAAAGGGGAAGAGGGGCTGGAGAGTGAGGGAGTCTGGAGCTGGCTGGGAACATGGAGTGAAGCGCAGACGTGGTTGTCTAGCTCACTGCCCCCCCAAGATCGACCCAGCTGAGGGGTCCTGTTCTCTGTACCGACAAGCTCTGTTTTAAACTGTGTTCCTATCGTCTCATAAACCTCTGTTTTCTGGCTGGCGGAGAGTCACGTCTGACTGTGGAGTTGGGGTGCAGGACCCATGGGCTCCCCCAGGACCCAGCCAGGGTGGGCTCGCTGGGGGATGTGCACAGAGGGGCCGAGGATGCTCCGATGTCAGACCCAGGAAGTGGGAAGCCGGGTGAGATTCTTGCCCTGGAGACAGTCGCTCACAGAGAGGAGACTTCCCCAGAGTCCTGACCGACCCCGGGGGAGCAGTTCAGAGCATCGCCCCGGGACTGTGACCAATCAGAAAAGGAAAATCAAGAGCAGACATCACGTTTATTGGCACACTCAGGCCTGGCGAGCACTAGCCCCACGGGACAGCAAGCAGCCACTGGAGCGGAGGAGGCAGGTTACTGGAGTGGGGTCGGCTAGGATCCAGGCGTCCTCGCCGGGGCAGCCGCAGGGTGCAAGGGTCTGGCCAGCGGCTCCAGCTGGGCTGGCAGGGGGAGCGCGGATCTCGGATTGCTCCGGACGGATCATCTCCCTGGAGCTGGGGCGGGGGCAGGGGTCTTTGGCCTGCCCCCATCAGCCTCAGCACGGGCGCTGCAGTGAGCAGGCCAGAGCGTCTCACAGCCGGGCATCCCCCTGCCAGAGGACGGCGGGCACTTCCCCTGCACCCCAGTGGTTGTCGATCGGGGCTGGGCTGTCATGATTCTCCGGCATGAGACGCCTTGGCGATAGAATTAATGCTGGAGAATCCGCACTGCTGTGACAGGGCCCCCCCACTTGGCTGGGACTCCCCGGGCCAACCCCCGTCTCCGAGCCGTGTGAGGGGGCTGGTGCTTTGCTCATTTTAAAGGGCTTGTGTCCCCGTTCCCCGGCAAGTAGAAGCGACGTGAACGCTACAGGCAGCGGCTGGGCTGCCTGGGACCCATGGGCGCTTGCCAGGGAGTCAGGGACACAGAACGGGTCTCCTGGGGCCGGGCCTCCCTTGTTGGGGGTTCTCTGCCAGGGGGCCGCGTGCTGGGGGCGTTGCGCCAGGGGTGGGCTGGGCAGCGCCGAGAGAAGGCGGCTCTGTGCGGGGGAAGCGCCACGGGCCCGGGCCCAGAGCGGTAGCCGGCACAGCTGCTGGGGAAAGCACGAAATGTATCGATGGGCTGCCGCAGGGAAGGAGTGTGCCGGCGGGGTGCTCTCGGGAGCGCCATGGGGGAGCACATGGAAGAGGGGGTGCCAGGGCGGTGTCCACAGGCCGCTAGGCGTCGGGGAAGAGCAGGAACCCGGAGAAGATGCTGTCGGCCCCTTCGATCCCCACCAGGGAATTCTTCTCGGTGGGCTCCAGCCACACGGACTCGCTGACCTGCAGCCGCAGCACCACCCCCCCGGTGGTGACCTGGTAAACGTTGTGCACGAAGTCGCAGAAGGTCACCACCTTCTCCCCCTTGCTGCCCTGGCCCTTCTTGATGCTGATGCACAGGTTGCCCCTGGAGGTGGCGTGGTAGGTGAAGTAGTAGAGCCCCGAGATCTGGCAGGTGAAGCGGCCGTACCGGTTCTCGTAGTGCCCGTTCTCGTTGGTGAGGATGCGGTCGAAGCGGATGGGCTGCTCCCGGCGCGGCAGCATGTTAATGGTCCTGGCAGCTGAGAAGGCCGATTTGAGGGTGGTCTTGAAGTCCCCAGATTCACCTATTGGCCCGGGAGGACCCATGGGGCCTGGAGAGCCCCTGGAGCCGACGGGGCCTTTGGGGCCGACTTTCCCAGGGTATCCGGGACTCCCCGGTTCTCCTTTCTCCCCCAGCTCCAGTTCGTCGTCCACCCGCCCCGGGGGACCTAGAGAACAAGAAAAGGAGACTCAGGAGTGGAGACTCCAGGGCTCTGTTGTTGCTCCTCATCTTAGTGCTGGAGGGTTCATGGCTTCACTGCCGAGCCCAGAGCGCAGCGGGGGATGTTCCACCAACGCCATGCGACCAGCTCAGGGCCGCGGGACGAGGAAACCCACCGCCGGGCTGTCTGGGCCGGAAAGTCCTCCGCCCCCGGAACGGGGACACTGGGGCCGGCTGAGACGCCCACACGGACTCTCACACGGGGACACTGGGGCCGGCTGAGACCCCCACGCGGACTCTCACACGGGGACACTGGGGCCGGCTGAGACCCCCACGCGGACTCTCACAAGGGGACACTGGGGCCGGCTGAGACCCCCACGCGGACTCTCACACGGGGACACTGGGGCCGGCTGAGACCCCCACGCGGACTCTCACACAGGGACACTGGGGCCGGCTGAGACCCCCACGCGGACTCTCACACGGGGACACTGGGGCCGGCTGAGACCCCCACGCGGATTCTCACACGGGGACACTGGGGCCGGCTGAGACCCCCCCGCGGACTCTCACACGGGGACACTGGGGCCGGCTGAGACCCCCCCGCGGACTCTCACACGGGGACACTGGGGCCGGCTGAGACCCCCACGTGGACTCTCACACGGGGACACTGGGGCCGGCTGAGACCCCCACACGGACTCTCACACGGGGACACTGGGGCCGGCTGAGACCCCCACGCGGACTCTCACACGGGGCACTGGGGCCAGCTGAGATGACCCCCCTGTGCCGAGCAGGGTGGATTTGACATCCCCATGTCAGGGAAGGTCCCTGAGCTGTAACCTGAGCCCAGGATGGGGGTTGGGAGAGGTGAGATCTGCCCGGGAACCTGAACAAAGGCTGGGGTAGTGGGGGTGGGGGGTGGGGGGAAGAAACGGGGCAGTTTTTGTAGAGGGGGTTAGAAGCTGGCTGTGGAAGAGGAGGGAGCCCGAATCGGGGGTCTAATCTTCCTGCCCCCCAGAGAGGCTTGACGAAGGAGTCCTGTTTTTGCCTACAACCTCTGGTTTGAACTGTGTTCCTGTCATCCCTAATACACCTTCTAATCTACTGGCTGGCTGAGAGTCACTGGGAATCCCAGGAAATAGGGGTGCAGGGCCCTGACTCCCCCATGCTCCGTGACACCCCCTCCCCTTCCACGGGGACACTGGGGCCGGCTGAGACCGCTGCCCCCCCAGGGACCTGCCTGGCATTCCCCATAGTGGGGGGTTGTGGGATGGATTCCCCAATCCCATCTGTCGATTTGTTTCACCACGAGGGGCCTGTGTATTGGCCTTCAGGCTGTGCCCACATGGGCTCCATGTTCACACACCCTGCGAGTTCTTCCCCCATTGCAGCACTCCGAGCGCCTGCGGGCGGGTCCCCAGGTTGTCCAGTGCAGGCAGCAGAACCTGCCCCTGGGGGACGTGCTCAGGGCGTGTGGCCGAGCTGCGGGTGCTGCGCTGCACTCGGTGAACTGAGCGACGCCCTCCTGCGAATGGCCTGGCGCCAGGGAGGAAGGTGCTGGCTAGGCACAGTCTGCACAAGACTCATAGACTCATAGACTCTAAGGTCAGAAGGGACCATTATGATCATCTGGTCTGACCTCCTGCACAACGCAGGCCACAGAATTTTACCCACCCATTCCTGCAATAAACCTCTCACCTATATCTGAGCTATTGAAGTCCTCAAATCTTGGTTTAAGGACTTCAAGGTGCAGAGAATTCTCCAGCCAGTGACCCGTGCCCCCTGCTGCAGAGGAAGGCGAAAAACCTCCAGGGCCTCTGCCAATTTGCCTTGGAGGAAAATTCCTTCCTGACCCCAAATATGGTGATCAGCTGAACCCCGAGCATGTGGGTAAGACTCACCAGCTAGACAGGAAATAATTCTCTGTAGTATCTTAGATCCCATCCCCTCCAACTTTCCATCACATACCACCAGGCCCCTCTATTACCATAGTCAAAGATCAATTGCCAAAATTATGTTTTCCCATCACACCATCTCCACCATAAACTTATCAAGGTTTGTCTTGGATCCAGATAGGTCTTTTGCCCCCACTGCTTCCCTTGGAAGGCTGTTCCAGAATTTCACTCCTCTGATGGTTAGAAACCTTCATTTAGTTTTGAGTTTAAACTTCCTGTTGACCAGTTTATATCCATTTGTTCTTGTGGCCACATTAGTACTGAGCTTAAATAATTCCTCTCCCTCCATGGTATTTATCCCTCTGATATATTTGTAGAGAGTAATCATATCTCCCCTCAGCCTTCTCCTGGCTAGGCTATACAAGCCCAGCTCCCTGAGTCTCCCCTCATAAGACAGGTATCCATTCCTCGGATCATCCTAGTAGCCCTTCTCTGCACCTGTTCTAGTATGAATTCATCCTTCTTAAACATGGCAGACCAGAACTGCACACAGTATTCCAGATGAGGACTCACCAGTGCCTTATATAACAGTACTAACACCTCCTTATCCCTACTAGAAATACCTCACCTAATGCAACCCAAGACCGCATTAGCTTTTTTCATGGCCATATCACATTGGCGGCTCATAATCATCTTGTGATCAACTAATACTCCAAGGTCCTTCTCCTCCTCTGTCACTTCCAATTGATGCATCCCCAGTTTATAACTAAAATTCTTGTTGTTAATCCCTAAGTGCATGACCTTACACTTCTCACTATTAAATTTCATCCTATTGCTGTTACTCCAGTTTTCAAGGTAATCCAGGTCTTCCTGTATGATATCCCGGTCCTTCTCTGAATTCGCAATACCTCCCAGCTTTGTGTCGTCTGTAAACTTTATTAACACTTTCCCACTTTTTGTGACTAGGTCAGTAATAAAAAGATTAAATAATATTGGTTCCAAAACCATCCCTGAGGAACCCCGCTGGTAACCTCCCTCCAGCCTGACAGTTCGCCCTTCAGTATGACCCTCTGTTGTCTCCCTTTCAACCAGTTCCTTATTCACCTTTCAATTTTCATATTGATCCCCATCTTTTCCAATTTAACTAATAATTCCCCATGTGGCACCGTATCTAAAGCCTTACTGAAGTCGAGGTAATTTAGATCCACTGTGTTTCCTTTATCTAAAAAATCTGTTACTTTTTCAAAGAAGTAGATCACGTTGGTTTGGCACGTTGTATTTTGTCCCATTTGCCATTGACCTCAATGCCCTTAACTACTTTCTCCTTCAAAATTTTTTCCAAGACCTTGCATACTACAGATGTCAAACTAACAGGCCTGTAGTTACCTGGATCACTTTTTTCCCTTTCTTAAAAATAGGAACTGTATTAGCAATTCTCCAGTCATACGGTACAACCCCTGAATTTACAGATTCATTAAAAATTCTTGCTAATGGGCTTGCAATTTCATGTGCCAGTTCCTTTAATATTCTTGGATGAAGATTATCTGGGGCCCCCGATTTAGTCCCATTAAGCTGTTTGAGTTTGGCTTCTACCTCGGCTATGGTAATATCTACCACCATATCCTCATTCCCATTTGCCATGCTACCTTTATCCCTAAGATCCTCATTAGCCTCATTAAAGACGGAGATGAAGTATTTGTTTAGATATTGGGCCATGCCTAGATTATCCTTAACTTCCCCTCCATCCTCAGTTTTTAGTGGACCTACTTCTTCTCTCTTTGTTTTCTTCTTATTTATCTGACTATAGAACCTTTTACTCTTGGTTTTAATTTCCTTTGCAAGGTCCAATCCTACTTGACTTTTAGCTGTGTCTGCACCACCTGTTTCTCCTGGAAACCTGCTCCCATTCCTGCCACCATGGGTGATGCCTGAACCACCCCCCGCCCCACTCCTTCTGCCTGAGTCCCCCCCCTTCTGCCCGCTGGAGCCAGAGGAGTCCCAAGACCCCCATCATAGCCAGAGGAGTCCCAGCCGGCCCACTTGAGCTGCCCCAAGCCCCGTCCTGAGCCACGGGCCGCTGGCTGGCCTGAGCCGCCCAATCCCCCACCCTACTGGCCTGCCTTAGTCCCCGCTGGCTTTGGGGGAGAGGCGGCTCCTCCCTTGCACCCCTCTGTCTCAGGCCCCATTCCTGCTCCCCTGCACCAGGGATCCCTTCTCGGGGGCACCTCCCCTCTCCGCTTTCTCTCCAGCCAGGCCAGAGCCCACCTCTCCCCTGGCGCTCCCCTCTGAGCCCGGGGCCAAGGAGGGACGTGTTCCTGGCACCTGTGGCTGGCTGGTTCCTGCACTTCCAGCAATGCATCCTCCTGGCTGAGAGCAGCCAGGCCCGGGCGGTCTGGACAGGCACTAACCGCTAACCCCGGGAATTGTGCTTTACCCCGAAAGGGCCTTTGCAGGGTTGCCGTCACCCCGATTGCACCACTGTAACCCAGAGCCCTGCCTGCTCCCAGCTCCCGCCTCCTTCTTACCTCTCTCTCCCTTCGGGCCGTCCGCTCCGTCTTTGCCATTGGAGCCGGGCCGGCCCGGTACGCCCGGAATGCCCGGGATGGCGGCGTAGCCCTCGCAGCTCTCGGCGCTGGCCAGGGGGAGCGCGGCCAGGCAGAGCAGCACGGTCCGCAGCATCATGTCGGCACCGGCTCTGGAAGGAGAAGAGAGACGCAGCACAGGGGTGATGGGCTGGGCAGAGGGCAGGCTGCCAGGAACAGTGCCGCCCGGGGGCACCGTGCCATGGGGACATTCCACCAGGACTGGGGACAGCGGAGGGGCAAAGTCCATGACTGGACCCGCTCCAAGGAAAAGCTACGGGCCCAAGTCAGGCTGGGGAGAAGAGAGGAGCAGCAAAGCCCTGGGGGTTTGCAGAGCACCTGGGGAAGGGATAGGAAGAGCCGCATGCGCCCCTCACCCAGCCCCGGCACCCACTGCTCTGAGATCCCGCCGGCTCCACCGGCTGCAATTCCCCATCCAGCACAGAACCAAAACAGTGGGGGCCAAACCCTGCTCCGATTTGCACCACTGCAAACCTGGAGTGGCTCCATTAGCTTCAGTCTGGGTTAGCTCCAGAGTAACCGAGAGCAGGTTTACACCCATGAGCCACCCTCCCAACCATCTCCAGGGCTTTGTCCTGCCTGGGGGCTTCTCCCCGGAGCCTGGTCCCCGGTAATGGGCCGTCTCATTGGACACCAAGCTGAACTACCAGCGTCAGAGCGCCTGTCTCTCCAGTTCTCCCTCCCTGTCCTGTCCGAGCCATTTGGGACCAGGACTTGCCCACTGGACGGGGATTATTTCAGGGCAGGTCTCTGGCCTGTGTTATTCTGGAGGTCGGATCACAATGGGCCCAGCTGGGCTTGGACTCTCTGAATCTCCTGGTCCTACAGTCCAAGACCCCAGCACCAGACACAAAACACTGCCCATCATGAGCTGCTTCGCGGTAAGGCTTGGCTGGGAAGGCACTGCCAGGGCAGCGCCAGAACCCCCTGGGAGCTCACAGCTCAGAGCGGAGTCTGCTCTCGAGCCCAGAGGGAGCCGGGTGCAGAGAGTCCTGCCGTCCTGGCAGCCCCGTCGGGACACGGCTCTGTCCGAGCACCCGGCTCGGTGGTGGCTCTTAAAGAACCGGGTGCCCGTGGCACCGGGCGGGTCCGCTCTTACCGTGCGGCGTCCTGCAGCAGCGAGCGGGGAGGAGGCCGGGTGCGTCTCCGTCTCGCTTGGCAGTGACCCTGCGGAGGAAAAGCAGAAGTTTGCACAAGCGGGGAAAGGCTGGGCAAGGAGAGGAACTGGCCACATCCCTTTTTTATCGCTGGCTCCGGCTCTTCTGCACACTGGCACTTTCACATCCCCCGCCACCCTGCTCCCAGCCGGCCACAGGCTCTTTCTGCTGGCTCAGCGGGACCCCCGCTGCCGGAGCCCTGCAGGGAGCCGGGGGGTGGCTGGGCCAGAGCCTCTGGCCATCGCCAACCCTGAGAAACTGCTGCTCTCGGTGGGTCTGTTCTCGCCGGGCACCTGCCCTTATAGGGAACTCCCCAAGAGGGTCACAGGCTGCTCTACCCCCCCCATCCCCCCGGCTCCGTGTCGCTCTGCGTTTTCACCCGGGTGACAGAGAGCTGGTTTGGGGGCACTGGGGGAATGAGGGTCACTTGTGGGCACCCAGTAGGGTGACCACACGGCAAGTGTGAAAAATCGGGGCAGATGGTGGGGGGTAATAGGAGCCTATATGAGAAAAAGCCCCAAATATCGGGACTGTCCCTATTACATTGGGACATCTGGTCACCCTGGCACCCAGCCCTATGCCCGGCGGCTGCACGGGAAGGCGTCACTAACGTCCTGTTGGCATTGTGCAGACAGAGCCCCCCTGGGGTCAAAGAGAACACTCCCGGGGGTGTCCGTGGGGCGAGGGTCTGGCCCCGCTCACTGGTGCTTCTGGGACCTGCTCACCGTGGGCTGGAGACATGACGGTGCTGAGGTCCCAGGGCTGCACTTACCTGCTTCCCAGGGTCTATGTGAGTGCGAGGGCACCGCAGTGGCTGTAATGCCCCCTGTGCCAGCCCACCAGCTCCTTCTGGATCCCCAGCGCTGCCCGGCCTGCCTAGACTCCCCCCTCTATCCCCCTCCCTGAGCCAGCCCCCCCGTATTCCAGGGAACCACCGCTGGGCTGATACAGAGGCAGAGAAGCATCTCGCTGGGGTGCAAACGGAAGTGCCCCCCCCCACTTTAACTCACCTCCGTCTGGCTCCTCAGCAGGGAAGTGCTGCAGGTTTGCCTCCATTGGGGAGTGTGTGTGCAAAGGAGTAAGGGGGCCGGCTGTGCCCATCACCTCTGCGTCTGGCCTCTGGGCAGAGCGCCTTCCTCGCTCACCGAGACACTCACCGACTGGCAAAGCCTCACACCGCAGTCGAGAGCGATTCCATCCCACCGCTAAAACCCGCCCTCCCTCCCGGCGTGTCCCAGCCTCGGGGCCTGCGGCTAATGGAAGAGGAGCCCAGCTGGGCTGGGGGTCACAGAGCATCGAGGGGCTGCCATGTGCTGTGGGGAGGAAAGGAACCCGGATTCCCTGTCCCTTGGGACTCTAGCTGCCACATCCGGCCGCTCCTCTCTGTTCGGATGGGCCCAGGCACGGGTAGGCCCCGGCCTCTGGGGCTGCTCCTGCTCATAGAATCCTAGAATCTCAGGGTGGGAAGGGACCTCAGGAGGTATCTAGTCAAACCCCCTGCTCAAAGCAGGACCAATCCCCAACTAAATCATCCCAGCCAGGGCTTGGTCAAGCCTGACCTTAAAAACCTCTAAGGAAGGAGATTCCACCCCCTCCCTAGCTCACACCAGGCTGGGATTTGGCCTGGGGTGTCCACACAGTGGGGCGTGATCCTGCATTTCCCAGTGATTGGGATGACCACTCCAACGCTAAGTGCCACGCAGGGCCAGGGGTGTGGATCAGGCTCCCCTGTCCTAGGGGAGGCTCTTGGTCACGGGGATTTCAAGTCGAAGGGGCTCCTTGGAAGGTCCCTGTTCCGCAGTTATTTGACTTGATTCACTGTCACGGAGCGCCCGGGTGATGGTCTGGAACCGCTCCCTAGGAAGCCAGACCGGACTCCGGGTGGAGGGCCCCTTCTTCGTACACAGCCTGTTACCCAGGCCAGGAGCTTCAGGGGTCCCCACTTCCACCTTCCTAGGTCTGACCTTGGAGCATTCAGCACCTTCTGCCCCTCCGTGTGCTTCCCCCAGCAAGCCCGCCTGGGCGGGGTCCTGGGGGAGCCCATGGGTTCTGCACCCCAAATCCACAGACAGGCGTGACTCTCAGCCAGCCAGCAGAATAGACGGTTTATTTGAGATGTCAGGAACACCATCCAACTCACAGCTTCTCAGTCTCAACAGGGCCCATCCAGTCAGGGGTGCTAGGAGAATGAGGCCCAGATTCTGGGCTCCTGCTTCTTCCCCAGGTTTATTCGATGACTTCCATCTGGTCTAACACAGACCATGCAGCGAGAGAGCGTGAGCCCTCCGCTGGATCCATCTTGGGGCTAGAGAGCGAGTTGGCTTCTCTCCCCCTTTCCAGCTAGACCCAGACTCCCTCTAGCCCCTCCCTGCTCTCCTTTGTTCCTTTGTCTGGTTTCCCGGGCTTCAGGTATCACCTGACCTCCCTCCAACAGGTTCAGCTGACCTCCCTCCCCCACTTGGGGTCAGGTTACAGCTTCACCTATTAACACCTGCAGTGGCTTTGCTCTGCATCAGCTACACATTCCTTTCCCTTCACATAAATGCCCAAGAAATGCATAGGGGAAACTGAGGCACACCCACACACAGTACTCCCACTTCGTCACATTCACCAGCAGAGTTTGTAAGGGCTTTGAGCTGGCGGGTGGCACATGCCCGCCCCTGCAGATCCCCAGGGAGGTCCTATTGTTGGTGTCAGCAGGGAACGCTCAGGGGTCCACTCTTCTGTGTAATCAAACCTGCCCGGGAATCCTGTGCCATGGGGGCAGGTACTCGCCATTCGGACAATCAGCCCCGTGTTGGAACCACCTGGGGGAGATTTTTGCCTCTTCCAGCAAGAGAACTGAGAAGTGCTGGGCCGTAACTGTAGCTAGACTGTGGAGAGAGGGGCTCGGCTACCAAAGGCACTGGCTAGCTTAGGCCTCTGAGGGTGTGTTTACACTGCATGAGACACCCGCAGCTTGGGGTAAGAGGCTGTTAACTGCAGTTTAGACATTTGGGCTGAGGTTGGAACACAGGCTCTGGGATCCTGTGAGACTGTGTGTGGGGGGTGGGTGGGTCCCCCAAACATCTCTGTCGCAATTAAACAGCCCCTTAGCTAGAGCCCCATGAGGCCCGGGCCAGTCGCAGGGATCTAACTGCTGTGTACGCAGCCCCCGAGTGTCCCATGCTCAGGGTCTGGCTGCCCGGCTGAGCTGCAGCTGGCTCTGCAGTATCTGCACTGGGCAGATGGCGCCCAGGGGTGTGTGGTGACTAGCCCAAGGTCTCAGTGGGGGTCTCTGCTCTGGCACACGCCAGAGTCTAGCAGGAGCTGATACGGCGCGGTGCTGTCCTGGGCCCTGGCGTGGCCTCGGGGGGCAGCGGGGATGATCGCCAGGAGTTGGACAGCACAGGGGTGGTCCAGCGTCCCACGGGGGCTGGCTGAGAAGCAGGACAAGCTCCCCCTGTCTGACGGATTCTGCTGGTTTGAGCCAGTTCCCCGGTAGGCGGACTTTGGCCCGACGTGTCTCTGACACGGTACTGAAATAATCTGGGATCCTCTAGATCATTGGTGCAACCAAGGTCTTGTAGTGGCACCAAATCTTGTGTAAAGGGGGTCCTAGGAGGTGTCTACGAGCAGGTTATTGTTGGCTGATTATGATGATGCTATCTGGATGTGTGTGTCCCTTTTGAAGTTAAAGTTATGAATCTTGGCTATATAATGTCTGTATCTCAAATTGGTGCTTTGCTTCTGGGTAACATCCCAGACAAGTTGCTGTTAGCTCTGCCTGGCCTGCTTGATAGCCCATTAAGAACCACAATGGACCCTATAACGGTAGGCAGACACATCCTGCATCGTAAGGAGGGGGCAGGGATTGCCCATGTGACTCCAAACTCCATTTTGCTGTAAGTTTCCACAGCAAAGGACAAAGAAAATTCCCGCACCTGGAAAGGCTATAAAAGGGTGGTGCCCCACCTCCATCTTGTCTTCAGTCTTCAGTTTTGGTCCTACCTCTGGATGGGACTTTACTACAAATGGAAGCTCTGAACAAAAGACCGAGACCCATCCCAGCTGTGGATGTATTCCTGAGACTTTGATTTGAATCTGCTGTTTATTCTACCACTGATGCGAGCCTGAACCAAGAACTGTGCCATCACTGCATGTAACTGATTTCTTTTAACCATTTCTAACTCTCACCTAGACCTTTTTCGTTTTATGAATAAACCTTTAGACTTTAGATTCTAAAGGATTGGCAACAGCGTGATTTGTGGGAAGATCTGATTTGTATATTGACCCGGGCCTGGGGCCTGATTCTTTGGAATTGGGGAGAACCCCGGAGGGCACAGGGGCACAGCCAAGGCTTCAGACTGGTGTGTTTCCTGCTGGCTTCTGGTTCGGGGGCTCCTGCTGGGTCGCCAGCCCCGTCTCCCAGGGAGCTCGGGGCTCCGGGGGCTGCCAGACTTGCCCTGGCCCAACCCAGGATGGGGCCAACTCTGCCTGCACCCTAGCCCCTGTCTAGGGTCTGACTCCGCGTACCTCCCCCAGTCGCTTGGCTCGGAGGCCAGAGCAGAGTGGTCACGGAGGGCGACTCTTCCATGAACTCCAGGAATCCAAGGGAGGGACCCAGCTCCAGGGAGCCGGTGCGGTTGGTGCCATGTGGGTCACACACGGCACCGTCCTGCCAGGCTCTGGGCATCACTCCTGGGGCGGAGGGGCCGGCCTGCCTCGCAGGAGGAGCGCAGGGATCAGCTCCTTGTGTCTGTGTGTCCAAGGGAAGCTCCGTGGCAGCCCCCAGCTCCCTCTGACATTCAGCGAGGCTCAGAGAGGCCCCAAGGACCCTCATCCCGTCTGACAATCCCAGCGCCCGTGGCGGGAACGGGACAGTTGCACTTTATGACGATGGCTCGGCACAGTGCTGGGGGGACCCAGCAGCTTTGCCCCGGAAGTCTTGGGAGCCTTGAGGGGAGGCACCAAGACCCGGGACGTCAATGTGGGGCCAATCCACAGGGCCGGGAGGGAGGAATGGGACCCAGGCGCTCTCAGGCCATTTCCCTTTGTTTGAGGCCTGGCTGTGAGCGGTGCCCTTGGAGCGCCTGGGCCCCGGGGCCAGGGGCATCGTGGCACTATGTGTGTGTTTGCCAGGGAGCTGGGCCTGGGGCAAGACCAGTTCAGGATGCATCTGGCCCCACGGCTGTGACTCACTTGCACCTTTGTGCCAGCAGAGGGAGAATCCATCCGGGGTGGGGTGGGGGTGAGGGAGGGGCAGGCACTGCTCCCCAGGTCCCAGGGGGAAGGGCAGAGCCAGACGGGTACACAGAGACCATCTAGAGAAGGGGCCGAACCAGCTCCTTGCCTGGGAGCTGGGATGCCAGGGAGGGGGATGGAGCCCGGGCTTCTGCACAGAGATGGGAAACTGGCTCCTTCCTGCTCCCCTCACTCCATGGGGCAGAGGGAGCTCGGCACTGCCCCACTCTGAAACAAAATCCCCTTTTCCCATTGCGCCCAGCCGCCCACCCCGGGGAGCGCCCACCCCGCCCGGGCAATGGCGGCCTGGCTGGGCATTTATGGTGTTTGTTGCCTTGCTCCCATAACCAGTGTTATAGAATAGAAATACCTCGCACACACACAGACATACACACAGACACACACAGACATACACACACAGACACACACAGACATACACACACAGACACACACAGACATACACACACACACACACAGACATCAGACATACACACAGACACACAGACATACACACACACACAGACATACACACACAGACACGACATACACACACAGACACACACACAGACATACACACACACACACACACACGCACACACAGACCCTGATACAGTACGCTGCGGGGTGTGGGTAGAACATGAGACATCGTGCCACAGAGTAGGGATTTATTGACGTTTTCGACGGACGCTCATGGCCAGGTTCCCTTTCCACCCGTTCTGGGACAGGCCCGTCCCTGGCCTGCCGCGCTGGGGGCAGTGCGGAGACCTGGGTGTCTGGGGCTGAGCAGTGTGAAGCAGCAAGGGTTAGTTAATGCAGCAGCTAGGCCCGGTGCTGTGTGGAGAGTGCGGAGTGGCTGGGGAGAGCGGGGACAATGGGGCCACCCTGGGTCTCGCTAGGCAGGGACGCAGCCAGGCAGCCCCCTTCCCTCTGTCTCGAAAACACGTGTGAAAACCCGCTTGGCTAGTGTTTGGTTGGAGTCTGGCTGCTCTGGGTGGCTACCGAGGCCCAGCAGGGACAGGACAGCAGCCCACAGGCCCCGCCCCGGCCCTAGCCAAGCTGAGGGCCTATGCAGAGAGTCCCGGGCGGGCCGCCCCCTTGTGCCCCTCTGAGAGGCACTGCGAGGCAGGGGGAGAGCCAGCGTGCACGTTACAGGGCCGAGCGAGGCTGGGGTCAGCGGGCGCGCGCCAGAGCTGGCCCGGCCCGCCTAGTCTGGGAAGAGCAGGAAGCCGGAAAAGACGCTGTCGGAGCCCGCGATGCCCACCGTGCCGTTGTAGTCATTGACTGCCAGCCAGAGCTGGTGCCCAGTGTCCATGCGCAGCAGGAGGCCCCCGGAGCTGACCTGCTTGCTGTTGGCCATGTGGTCGCAGAAGCTGGCCACCTTCTGCCTGTTCTTGTACATGTTGACGCAGAGGTTGGCGGTCTGGGAGGTGTGGAAGATGAAGTAGTAGAGGCCGGGCACGCGGCAGGTGAACTTGCCCGAGGTGGTGTTGTAGTCCTGGGCGGGGTTGGTGATGGCGTAGTTGAACACCACCGGGGCGTTCTTGTCCGGGTACTGCCCGGTCCGCCTCACTACTGAGAAGGCGGACTGGTGCTTCTGCTTGTAATTGCCAGCCAGGCCGGGCGCTCCAGGCAGGCCTACCTCGCCCGGCTCTCCCCGGGGGCCAGCGGGACCCATGGGACCAGTTTTGCCTGGCAGGCCGGGGCTGCCGGGTTCTCCTTTCTCCCCCGGGGGCCCTCGGGTTCCAGCAATGGCCGGGATGCCTGTAGGGTTGCAGGGAGCCTCCGTCAGTGTGGATCTGGGGGCTCTGTGCACTGGGAAGAGACGGCGGGCGGCTGGGTTCCCAGCCTAGCCGAGTGGTGTGGGCCATTTCTCTCCCCCCCTGCTCCGCGTCTGCAAAGGGTTGGGACCACCGAGCCAGCCCCCAGGGCTCTGATGCTGAGCAGGCCAGTGCCCGCGCTCCTGCATCAGAGGTGCCGGAGAAGGTCCCTGTGTCAGGACCAGGCCGTGGGGCCATGTCCTGTCCTCTCCCTCTGTGTGCCCCAGGACAGAGCTGGCACTAATTCTCCATCTTCCGGGCACTATGGGCCTCGGGGAGCCCTCTGGGGACACCTCTCCAAGGACCCTTCCCTTGACAAGCTTTGCTTAGAGGGCACCTACCTGGTTCGCCTTTGACTCCTTTCAGCCCATCTCTGCCATCCTTGCCCGGCATGCCAGACATGCCCGGCAGACCAGGGGTCCCATAGCAGTTGTGGGAAGCGCTGCCTGTCACGGTGGTCTCCAGCGCCAGGAGGAGAAGGGCTAGGCCCAGGCCCACTGGTTCCCAGACGATCTTGCCCATCGCTGTCCTACCGGGTGGGGAAATGCGGAGAGCGTTGAGGGTCCCTGCCATGTCGTCGTGGGCACAGCGGAGGCTCCTGGCTGCCAGGCCAAAACAGCAGCATCTCCAGCCAGTGACAGACCACGGGTTACTCGGACCGTCGCTCTTACCAGGAGTCACCCTCCCTCAGCGCGCCGTCCCCACCCGCTCCCACCCCCTGGGCACAGCCTGTCCCCTCGGCAGCCTGCAGGGTCCGAACACTGCCCGACGGGCTTTGCCAGCCTGAGCCCAGAGCCCATCCAGCGAGCCAGGGCAGCGGCTCCCTCCCCACCCTCTCTCCTTTCCGGCAGCCCTCCCTGCTTGGAGCAGAGGTCAGGAATGGTGCGTGGACAGAGGCGCTTGGTGCTGGCAGCAGCCCATAGCGCAGCTGGGTGGCGGAGGAAGGTCCATTCTGGGGTTCCCCGGCGCTGGCACAGGGACAGCCCGGCTCCCAGGGCATTGCCCTATTTCCAGGATCCCTGGCGCTCCGTTGTTCGGGGGGCAGCTCTGCCTTTCCACGAACTGTCCCTGCACTGGGCAGTGCCTTGCACACCGTGGCTACCCCACACCAGTGCACCCGCTGGCCCATGCCTCTGCCCTCCAGCCAAGCAGGGGCTCTTAGACCCAGAAGTCCAGCAAAGAGAGAGTGAAAAACCCTCTTGCAGAGTGACCTACTTGTGGCCTGAAGCAAGGCCTCTCCCAGGAGCAGGCTACCGGGGAATTCCTGCTGTGAGCCCCCCAGCCAGCCCTTCCACAGCTCCGGTGGCTGTGGCAATGCCTGGCACAGTGCTCACAGCACAGCGACACGGGCTAGCCCCTTTGCCAATGTCCTGTGGCTGCCCCCCGCCAGCCCCTTACCTCTCTGGGGCAGGGCGCCGGCTCCCGCACTCTCCGGAGGGCTCTGCTGCGGTGGGGCTGCTGGCTGGCTTGTCAGAGCTCTGCCTGCGCCACCCGCCAGGAGGAAGTTGGGGGCTGAAGGAGGCCAGGCCAGGCCGCTCGGAAAGACCAGCCCCCCTCGCCGGGACCCTGGCCAAGTTTCACATCCCTGTCCCGGGCATTTCTTCTGAGCAAGCGTTTTCCTCAGTGCCGGGCAGCGCTAAACGCCGCGCCAGCACTCCCCCCCTCGCCACGGGCCTGGCCGCCAAGGGGACAGGGCAGGAAGGACCAGACCGAGGGGTGCAAGGGCCAGCAGTGCTCAGGGCTGAGCTGGAGGCAGATGTGCAGCTTCCTCAGGGCATGGCCCCTCCGCTCACCTTCCCGCTGTCTTCCCCTCCCTCTGGGGAGGGCCATTCTGAGGGCCATTCTGGGGGTGCCCACCTCATCCCAGTGCCCGGAGCATCTGCTCAGAACCCTGTGTCACGGAGTGTGGGGGAGTCTGGTCCCTGCACCCCCACTTCCTGGGATTCACAGTGACTCTCAGCCAGCCAGTGGATTAGAAGGTTTATTTGGGGTGACAGGAACTCAGTCCAACTCAGAGCTTCTCAGTACAAACAGGACCCCTCAGTCAGGCCCTTCTGGGGGGCAGGGAAATGAGCCCCCAGATTAGGGCTCCTGCCTTGTCCCCAACCTCCTTTCTCCCAATCCCTCCACCGACAAAACTGCCCCTCTCCCCCTTCCCCCGGCCACTCCCCCAGCCTTTGTTCAGATCCCCACAGGCAGAACCTCACCTCCCCCGACTGGGGTCCGATTACAGCCCAGAGATACCGTCCCTGCCACACCCTGTGACCTCCGACACGCGCCGATCAGTCTGTGTCATTCCCATCTCCTGGCACGTCACGGCCCTCCCCCAGCCTCGGACCGGGCACCCTGGCCAGCCCGGCCCTCCGCTCAGCCCCCAGGTGCCGGCGTAAACGATGGAATGGGAGGGGGCAATATCCACATGACTCCTGCTTCCTTTTACTGAAGAATGGTTTGGGATCAGCTCCTGGCACACACCGGGAATCAGCCCCCAGGGCGGGGTCTGGAGCCACGGCACATACCTGGGAATTACCCCTCTGGGCAGTGCCCCGGGGCCCAGGTGTTACCTCACAAGCTTCATGGACAAAAGTCTTTTTCCAGGCCGAGCCGGCCGAGCCATCCGTCCGTCCGTCTGTCTGTCCATCATGTCCCAGCAGCACCCTGGGCGAGGCGCTGGTTCGGGTGAGGAGAGCACAGCGCCCCCCGGGTGAGTGAGCAGCGTTCTCGCCCCTCTCCCTTCCTCTGCCACGGTGGGCAGGGTGCTACGGGGCAGACGCAGCCCCCAGGAGGAATCCAAGCTGACCCCCAGGAGTGTCCAGTGCCCGCTCCTTGAAGGACCAGCTCTGTCCGCTGTGAGGGGCACATGCCCTCTGCCTCGCCCACTTTGCTTGCTGTGTGTGTGTGGGGGGGGGGGAGGGTAAAGTCCCGGGGTCCTACCAGGGGGCAGTGCCTGGCTCCCCTCCCCCTTTTCCCGCTATGGCAGAGCCCTCCTTCCCGCCAGCCACCCACAGTCCTGGGATTGACAGCCTGCAGCCTGGCCCGAGGCGGGGGAACCCCTTTCCCACCTGCACCAGGATCAGGACCTGGTCATGCTGGGTGCTGTACAAACCAATGGGCTGCTGGCTTTTCTCCTGACCCTGTCACGCCTTGTCACACCCAGAAGCCGAGGGCTGAATGGGCCACAGAGTGGGAATGTTCTTAATGTTTCCTCTGGATACTATGTGGGTGCCTCAGTTTCCCCTGTGCATTTCTAGAGTGTCTATGTGGAGGGATAAGGGTGTGTGATTGGTGCAGAGCAGAGGCCCTTTCCCCCTCTGCAAGGTGTTAGCTGAAAGTTTGGAGAACAAAAGAGTCCAGGAAAAGCAGAGGAGGGGGCTAGAGGGGAAGTTTCAGTCGGAAGCTGTCTGGGGACCTGGAGTGAGCTACAGGCGGGGGTGCCTGGCTCACTGCCCCCAAGATGGATTTAATTAAAATAATTTAATTTAATCCGGCTGAGGGGTTTGGTTCGTTGTACCTACAAGCTCTGTTTTAGATCATGTTCCTGTGGTATAATAAACCTCTGTTTTACTGGCTGGCTGAGAGTCACGTCTGACTGTGGAGTTGGGGTGCAGAATCCACGGGCTCCCCCAGGACCCCGCCCGGGCGGGCTCGCTGGGGGAAGCGCACGGAGGGGCAGAAGGTGCTGAATGCTCCGAGGACAGACCCAGGAAGGTTGAAGTGGGGACCCGTGAAGCTCCTAGCCTTGGAGACAGGCTGTGTACGGAGAGAGGACACTTCACCCTGGAGTCCTGACTGGCTTCATAGGGAGCAAGTTCCAGACCATCGCCCCGGGCACTCCGTGACACACGCCCAGACACCAAGGGACGAATGGGCCACAGAAGCTGGACGCCCACTGGTCCTGGGGGGTTCCTCCTGCTCTGGATGGACTGAGGTGTGCGGCTGCTGCCCCTGCTATGTAGCTGCAGTGCCTATGGGTCAGCCAGGCTGGTGCCTTTCCCCCGGGGGTCAGCCAGGCATGGCCGTCAGTACTGACAGCTCGGAAACACTCTGGCCACGTTGGCCCCCTTGGTCTCACCAGGGACATCCTGGCTTGGCGCCTGAACGGCACTGGGATTTGGGAGCCGGAGCCAAAGGCTGGTGAATTCAAATCCCGCGGGGGTCTTTCCTGGGAGACACCGGCCCATTGTGCCGTTCCTGGCGCCGAGGGGGGTGGCACGGAAACAGACAGCTGGGAAAGGGCCCGGACAGGGACGGTTTGCAGGATGGGGTGAAGGAGAAAGAAAACCAAGGCACTGATGGGAATGAGCGAGGGGAAGAAAGGGTTTATTCGTCTGTGCTGAGCAGAAGGGGGTGAAAGCCAGGGGCCTGCGGCCAGCTCCGGATTGGCAATGGTTAGTACAGCGTGAGCCACAACCGACAGCCATTTCCTATTGGGGGATAAAGGGGCCGCAGCGGGGGAATGACACCGGTGACAACCGATCTCCTCGGGCAGGGGGATGAGAACCAGCGTGGCAGGCAGATCTGAGCCTCCCCTGCCTGGGAGAGGGGCACTGGCTGCGACTGTGCTGCTTGGACAGATCCCAGCGGGTGACCGTGCCCCTCGGCCGGGGGGACACGGTCTGTGCTGAACGGCCGGGCCTGGTGGGGCCGGGGGGGACCCTGGGCGGGAGCTGTGGGGATTTAGGCAGCGTGGCGATGGAATGGACTGACTGGAAGGCGAGATGACACTTGCCAGGGCTTTAGCTGGGTTCCCGGACAGGCCCAGAGCCAACAGCCTGTCTACCACCCCTGCCCCGGACACTGCCCCCTGGGCAGCTCTCTCAAGGCCACACACCAGCAAGGGGCGCGTTACAGGCACGCAGGCCCAGGGCAGAGGGGCGCGCAGCAGGACGGGGTCACTGCGGCAGGCTTTGGCCCTTCACAGACAGATCTTGTCTAAGGCCTGGGCCGCAGCGTTATGGCCAGGGGAAGGAGCCCCCCGCTCGTCTGAGGAGCCCCACACTTGGGTGCCAGGAGGGAGGCCCCCGCTGTGAGCGACCCGGGTGGTCCAGATGCCATCTCATGGGTGGGGCCGGGCCCCTGCCAGCCCGTGGGGGTTCCCGGTCTCTTTGGCATGCTGGGAGTGCGCTCATCCCACAATGTCCAGAACAAGCCAGTGATGGCTGCCTGGGGCGGGCACTTAGGGCCCGTCAAAGCCATGGGGAGCTCTGTGGGCGCAGGGTCTGGGCCGTCATGCCTGGCCGGGGGCTGTATCCCCCACATTCGTGGAACCAGACACCAAGTATTTGTAGACAGGCCCAGCAGACGGCTCCCACCCCTGAATGGCACACGGGGCACCCTGCCTCAGGGCCACGGAGCGCCCTCCCGAGGGTGGGTCTGGGCACCCCGGCTGGCCTGCGGCCCCCGGGACACACAGGCACCCCCGTCAGGGCTCTGGCGGGCCAGCGGGCGAAGCGGTGGGGGCTGGGAGAGGCCGGGGCCGCCTCACTGCAGCGCTGGCTGCGGGCGTCACTGGGTCTCAGGGAAGAGCAGGAAGCCGCTGAAGACGCTGTCGGCCTCGGTGCCGTCGTACACCCTGTTGCCTTGCTGGGGGTCGCTCTCCAGCCAGACCTTGTCGTTCTTGGCCAGGTGGAGCACGCCGCTGCCCGAGTTCACCTGCAGGACGCCGCGGCTGTTGCTGTCGCAGAAGCCCAGCACCTTCTCCCTGTTGCGGACCAGGTTGAGGCAAAGGTTCCCGCTGGAGATCACCTGGAAGGCAAAGTAGTAGACGCCGGGCGCCCCGCAGGTGAACTCGCCCGTCTGGGTGTTGTAGTTGCTGTCCTCGTGGGTGATGAGATTGTCAAAGACCACGACGTTCCCCTTGGTGGGGGGGTTCTTCCTGGAGGCCGAGAAGGCCGGCCGGAGCTGCTCCTTGATATTGCCAGCCTTGCCTTTGGCTCCCTTCCTCCCCGGCTGCCCTGGGAGCCCGGGGGCACCGTTTGGCCCCCTGTAGCCCTGGTTCCCAGGGATGCCGGGAAGCCCAGGTTCCCCTTCATCACCTTTGGGTCCCCGGATCCCCGTCCTTCTTCCCGGCCTCCCTGGAAAAGAGGAACAGGCCGCGGCTGACGGAACCTGGGCCCAAGCGTCGTTGGCTGACACCAGCCACATCCCGCCATGAGCAGCCACCCTCCAGCCAGAGCCCGACTCCCTCCTCACCACCGAGACGGCCTGGGCCAGAGCCCGGATCCCTCCTCACCACCGAGACGGCCTGGGCCAGAGCCCGGATCCCTCCTCACCACCGAGCCGGCCTGGGCTGGGTTGGAACCGGTGCCGTAGAGACAATACCCAGCACCATCCAGCCCTCCCAGGCCTGGGAGCTGCAGCTCCCCTCTCACCTGGCTCGCCCGTGTCGCCTTTCTGCCCTGGCCTCCCATTGAGGCCCGGTACTCCTGGGAAGCCGTCTTTGCCAGGCGGTGCTTGACACCTGTTCTCCTGAGGGGCCGCCATGCCCAGGATCATGGCCAGGGTGCTGGCTGCCAGCCAGAATCTGCCAGTCATTCTGCCTCTGCAAGCACATGGGCCCCACAGCGTGAGCCGTGCCTGGGACGTTCCCACTACTGCTCTCCGCTGCGGGAGTCAGCCCCCGCCAAGGGCAATAGCCACTTCCCCACCGACCCCTGCCTGGACAGGGGAGCGGCCAGCTACACACAGCTGCGGCTGGGGAGCGTGCCCCTCAGCCTCACACACTCTGACTGGGTGGGAGTGCCCTCTCAGTCACACACACACACAAACACGCACACACACACACACACACACACACAAACACACACACACATTCACTCACACACTCTGACTGGGTGGGAGTGCCCCCTCAGTCACACACACACACAAACACAGTGTGAATGCCCTCTCGCTCTCACACACATACACTTGCTCACACACACACAAACACGCACGCACACACACACACACACACACACACACACACACACACACACGCTCACATACTCTGACTGGGTGGGAGTGCCCCCTCAGTCACACACACACACAAACACACAGTGTGAATGCCCTCTCGCTCTCACACACATACACTTGCTCACACACACACACACAAACACGCACACACACACACACACGCACACACACACACACACACACACACGCTCACATACTCTGATTGGGTGGGAGTGCCCCCTAGTGTCCCCCCACACACACACACGTGTGCCCCCACCCACAGACAAGCAGTGGACACTCGAGCTGGGTGAAATACAAGCTGCACAAACCCCTCCAGCCTGTGGCGCTGGTTGTCGCTGTGTTGGTTGCCCGGGGTTTGCAATGGGCCCGTTTGGAAAACGTCCCTCATCTTTCTGTATTGAGTTTGTCTCCACAAGCATTCTGGAGATGGCCATTCTCTGGTTATGGAGTCAGTGTGTGTGGGTGTGTGTGTGTGGGTGTGTGTGTGGGGGGGGGGGGTTGGAGCTGCTGGGGAAGGAAACGGGGAGCAGAAGAAGAAAGCAGCAAAGCAGCGGGCTGTCCTTACCTCTGGGGGCTGCTGTGCATGGGGCGGGGGCTGGCTACCGGTGGACGGGGACCTGGAAAGAGACCCCCACAGCTATGCACAGAGCAGCAGAACGTGAGCCAAGTGTCAGAAACCAACTCAGTCCCCTTCTCTCCCTCCAAGGTGCCTGTGATTCGAGGGGTGGGTCTAGAAGCGGGGGAGGGGGAAGATAACCTATTAAAGGTGTGGGGGGGGCTCTCTGCTCACTTGTACCTTAGAAACATCAGGCCTGTGACGTCTGCTGCCCCTGGCATTGTGCTTCTGGGGGCTCCAAGTGCATGCTGAGAGCGCCCACAGGCAGGAATGGCCTTTTAACAAAGACCTCCCTTCTCCAAGGGGTACTTTAGGTATTGGGGTTTAATGCACAGGGTGAGGTTCTGGCCTCTGATTTCTTTCCTCTCTCCACTGGTCATGTCGCTCACAATGTCCCTGTTCACCTGTCTTCCACCCCAGAGTCAGCACCGGGGCACAGGTGACCCATCCAGCCAGAGCCAAGACCCGGGTTCAGAACTGCTCAGTGTGGAGGGATGAGCAGGGCACCCGTCCGGAGCCAGGAGTGGGCAGATATACAATACAGAGCCCAAGCTCCACTTCCAGCCACTAGCTGGGGGCTGAGACCCTGACCTGCACTGCAGGGCTGGGAGAAGAGCCCACCACCAGGTGACCCCGAGCCAGGAAGTGCTGGGGAGGTCAGGGAATATGGGGCCCAGAGAGACCTTGGGCAGGGAATGACCCGATGGAGCTGACTACAGCCGGGCAGGGCTCAGAGATGCCGGGCAGCCGCAAGGTAAGAAGAGCGACCGCGGGCAGAGACGCGGGGTCCTTTCAGCCTACAGCTGCCACAGACTGGCTGCATGGCAGGGCGAGGGGAGGGGACACCAACGTCCCCCTGTACAGCTTGGCTGGGGCCCCAGGCGCACTGGCCTTCTCCGAGGGAGAGCAGGGCCTGTGGGGCTCCCCCTGTCCCAGCTCCCCACAGCCATGCAGCTGGGGAGGGGCCGGGAGCTCCTCGGCCCAGGGCAGGCAAAGAGCGAGGGTGGCAGAGAGCTGGTCCGAACATGGCGGGAAGGGGCTGTGCCCGGGTGGCACAGAGAAGAGTAACTTACCTCTCCCAGAGGCTGGCCGAGGCTCTGTGAGCAGCTGGCTTCGTCTGGTCTCCCGAGGAGGAGAAGGAGGCAGAGATTGGAGGGAGGGGCGGGGGGTTGCGGGTGGCTCTGGCCGATCAGGGTTGGCAGAAGCTGCTGAGTTTCACTTCCCCACCCATTTCCCCTTTCGGTGTTTCCCCCCCTGCCCCGTGCTGGGGCTCCCGGAACACTGGGAACGGCCTGGTCAGCAAAAGTGCAAACTCAAAACCACAGCAGAGCTGGGCCCCGCTTCCTGCTCGGTGCCTCCCTGGCCCCCAGCAGCCCCCCCTGCAAACACTGGACAAAGCCCCGGTCCATGGCCCCAGGAGCTGGTACTCAGAGGCTAAGGTTTGAGGGAGCAGGTGGGCACAGGTGTGACGCAGCACATGGAGAGTGTGCAAGAGCAGGGGCAGGATGCCAGTTGTCACGGAGCGCCCGGGCGATGGTCTGGAACTTGCCCCCTAGGAAGCCAGACAGGACTTCGGGTGAAGTGTCCTCTCCGTACACAGCCTGTCTCCAAGGCTAGGAGCTTCACGGGTACCCACTTCCACCTTCCTGGGTCTGACCTCGGAGCATTCAGCACCTTCTGCCCCTCCGTGCGCTTCCCCCAGCGAGCCCACCCGAGCAGGGTCCTGGGGGAGCCCATGGATTCTGCACCCCAAATCCACAGTCAGACGTGACTCTCAGCCAGCCAGTAAAAGAGAGGTTTATTTGATGACCGGTACCTAGTCTAACACAGACCATACAGCGAGCATGAGCCCTCAGCTGGACCCATTTTGGGACCAGAGAGCTAGGCCAGCTTTCCTGGAGCTCCCTGCCTCTTCCCTGCCTGACCCAGACTGCCACTTCCTCCTCCGCCCCTCCCCTGCATTCCTTTCTCTGTGTCTTTTCTTCCCCAGGCAGGTCAGCTGACCTCTCTCCAACAGGTTCAGAGGTAGAGAGGTGGGGGGAAGGGACAGGGCATTGCCTGCTTGTTACACAATCAGCCCCTATTCCTTCACATAGACACTTAAGAAATGCATAGGGGAAACTGAGGCACACACGCAGTATTCCTACTCCGTCACACCAGGGCTATGTCTCACCAGAACTGTGACAGGGTTCTGGGTGAATCCTGCGCTTTGGGTGGGGCAGGGGTGTCTCCAGGGGCAAACACAACACACTGGTATTTTAAACAAAGAACATTGTAAAACAAGTTCCATGGCATTGCTATGAGCTGAGTGAAATGTGGCATGGGGGTGAGTAAAAACCTCATAGAGACTGACAGGTGTGAACTCACCCGTCAATTAACATCACTGTCCGAATGAGTGTGCCAGACATCGCCCACCTATAGAGGGCTTTTCTGAGTATTGTTCATGCGGTGTGTGTGTGTGTGTGTGAGAGAGAGAGAGAGAGAGAGAGAGAGGGAAGGCAGGACACACAGAAATTGACACCACAAACACCAGCCAGGAAGCCAAGCAGGAGCTGGTGAGCTCAGAGCGACGCTGGGAAAAGCTAGGGCGGGGCTTTTGGGTCTCGTGTTGGCTAAAGAGGCCGGGGTAAGTCAAGAACCTGCTCTGTTTGCTCTTGATTCCTCCTGCTTGATTCGGAGCCACTGGCTGTTGTATGTTCCTTGTAAAGAAACAAGACTGCATCAAAGCAAATACCAGACTGCTCTGGTCTTCCCACCGTAACATCCCCAGGGACCCAAAGTAGCTGCTGTAGCCAGAATGGGGCAACAGCAGATAACCACTGATCCTGTGCCTCATTCCCCCAGTCCCGTGCCCATCCCCCATCCCGTTCCCCATCGCACCCGCAGTCCTGTTCCCATCCCCCATCTCATTCCTCATCACCCCCCAGTCCTGTTCCCATACCCCCATCCCATTCCTCATCACCCCCAGTCCTGTTCCCATCATCCATCCCATTCCTCATCACCCCCCAGTCCTGTTCCCATCCCCCCATCCCATTCCTCATCACCCCCAGTCCTGTTCCCATCCCCCATCCCATTCCTCATCACCCCCAGTCCTGTTCCCATCCTCCATCCCATTCCTCATCACCCCCCAGTCCTGTTCCCATCCCCCCATCCCATTCCTCATCACCCCCCAGTCCTGTTCCCATCCCCCCATCCCATTCGTCATCACCCCCAGTCCTGTTCCCATCCCCCCATCCCATTCCTCATCACCCCCCAGTCCTGTTCCCATCCCCCATCCCATTCCTCATCACCCCCCAGTCCTGTTCCCATCCCCCATCCCATTCCTCATCACCCCCCAGTCCTGTTCCCATCCCCCATCCCATTCCTCATCACCCCCCAGTCCTGTTCCCATCCCCCATCCCATTCCTCATCACCCCCCAGTCCTGTTCCCATCCCCCCCATCCCATTCCTCATCACCCCCCAGTCCTGTTCCCATCCCCCATCCCATTCCTCATCACCCCCCAGTCCTGTTCCCATCCCCCCATCCCATTCCTCATCGCCCCCCAGTCCTGTTCCCATCCCCCCATCCCATTCCCCATCACCCCCCAGTCCTGTTCCCATCCCCCCATCCCATTCCTCATCCCCCCAGTCCTGTTCCCATCCCCCATCCCATTCCTCATCACCGCCCAGTCCTGTTCCCATCCCCCCATCCCATTCCTCATCACCCCCCAGTCCTGTTCCCATCCCCCATCCCATTCCTCATCCCCCCCAGTCCTGTTCCCATCCCCCATCAGATTCCTCATCACCGCCCAGTCCTGTTCCCATCCCCCATCAGATTCCTCATCACCCCCCAGTCCTGTTCCCATCCCCCATCCCATTCCTCATCACCCCCCAGTCCTGTTCCCATCCCCCATCAGATTCCTCATCACCGCCCAGTCCTGTTCCCATCCCCCCATCCCATTCCTCATCACCCCCCAGTCCTGTTCCCATCCCCCATCTCATTCCTCATCACCCCCCAGTCCTGTTCCCATCCCCCATCCCATTCCTCATCACCCCCCAGTCCTGTTCCCATCCCCCATCTCATTCCTCATCACCCCCCAGTCCTGTTTCCATCCCCCCATCCCATTCCTCATCCCCCCAGTCCTGTTCCCATCCCCCATCTCATTCCTCATCACCCCCCAGTCCTGTTCCCATCCCCCCATCCCATTCCTCATCCCCCCAGTCCTGTTCCCATCCCCCATCAGATTCCTCATCACCCCCCAGTCCTGTTCCCATCCCCCATCTCATTCCTCATCACCCCCCAGTCCTGTTCCCATCCCCCCATCCCATTCCTCATCACCCCCCAGTCCTGTTCCCATCCCCCATCAGATTCCTCATCACCCCCCAGTCCTGTTCCCATCCCCCATCCCATTCCTCATCACCCCCCAGTCCTGTTCCCATCCCCCATCAGATTCCTCATCACCCCCCAGTCCTGTTCCCATCCCCCCATCCCATTCCTCATCACTGCCCAGTCCTGTTCCCATCCCTCCAACTCATTCCTCATCACCCCCCAGTCCTGTTCCCATCCCCCATCCCATTCCTCATCACCCCCCAGTCCTGTTCCCATCCCCCATCAGATTCCTCATCACCCCCCAGTCCTGTTCCCATCCCCCCATCCCATTCCTCATCACCCCTCAGTCCTGTTCCCATCCCCCATCAGATTCCTCATCACCCCCCAGTCCTGTTCCCATCCCCCATCCCATTCCTCATCACCCCCCAGTCCTGTTCCCATCCCCCATCCCATTCCTCATCACCCCCCAGTCCTGTTCCCATCCCCCATCAGATTCCTCATCACCCCCCAGTCCTGTTCCCATCCCCCATCCCATTCCTCATCACCCCTCAGTCCTGTTCCCATCCCCCATCAGATTCCTCATCACCCCCCAGTCCTGTTCCCATCCCCCATCCCATTCCTCATCACCCCCCAGTCCTGTGAGGAGGAGCAGAGGGCGGGGCCCCGGAGGGGGTGGGACCCCTGCCTGTGTCCAGTTTTTGCATTTTGGAAAGGTGGTCACCCTACTAGCCATGCCCCCGGCACTGGGGCCCTCCAGAGCTTCAAACCTCACCTGAGAATCTGACAGCGGGGGCACTCAGACACTCAGGGTTAGACACAGGCCTGCCCCTGAAACCAAGGGCCCAAATCCCTTAGCCTCTGAGCAACAGGGCTGTCTTCTTGACTCACTGGGCAGTGGGTGGGGGTGGGGTGAGTGTGACGGAGTGGGAATACTGTGTGTGTGCCTCAGTTTCCCCTATGAATTTCTTGAGTGTCTATGTAGAGGGATAAGGATGTGTAGTTGGTGCAAAGCAGAGAGACAGGGTAAGTAAGCAGGCAACACCCTCCCCTCTCTGCAGGTGTGCATCCCAGAAGCTGTAATCTGACCCTAAATGGGGAAGGGAGGTCCCCTGACCTGGCTGAGCCAGGGGGGAGGAGGGGCTGGAGAGAGTGAGTTTCAGTTTGGAGTCTGCAGCTGGCTGGAAAGATGTTTCAGAATCTGAAGCTGGGTGGGCAGAAGGGAGGCAGGCCCAGGCAGGGTCTAGCCTCCCTTGGGCCCCCAAAATGGATCCAGCGGAGGGGTTCGGGTACCTACAAGCTCGGTGTTAAACCATGTACCTGTCGACGAATAAACCTCTGTTTTACTGGCTGGCTGAGAGTCACGTTTGACTGTGGATTTGGGGTGCAGAGTCCATGGGCTCCCTCAGGACCCCGCCCGGGCGGGCTCGCTGGGGGAAGCACACGGAGGGGCAGAAGGTGCTGAATGCTCCGAGGTCAGACCCAGGAAGGTTGAAGTGGGGACCCGTGAAGCTCCTAGCCTTGGAAACAGGCTGTGTACGGAGAAGGGGCCCTTCACCCGAAGTCCTGTCTGGCTTCCTAGGGAGCGGTTCCAGACCCTCCCCCGGGTACTCCGTGACAGTGAGTCTCTGGTTTGTGGGACTCCAGAGAGTTGGAAGATTCCTTCTCCGACATCACTGATTTAGATTTAGTTGGGGATTGGTCCTGCTTTGAGCAGGGGGTTGGATGAGATACCTCCTGAGGTCCCTTCCAACCCAGATATTCTATGATTCTATCAGATCTTTCCTATCCTGGTGTATTTGAACTTCAGGTTAGTTACTGCTCTGCACACAAGGTGTCCCATCTGCTGGGAGCGGGCTGGTGACTCTTTGTCTTGAGCTCTAGGTTTGTCTTGAGTTCTAGGAAGAAGCCAAAGGTTTGGAAGAGGCAAAAGCGTGATTGGTGACAATCTCCCGTGCTGCAGACAGACAGTTAACTGGGCAGAGCGAGCATGTGTGCCAGAGCTCAGTAGCAGTTAACAGTGTTTTTTCAAGGCACGCATCACGCCTATCCTTCTGACGCCTTTCTGTATCATGACTTACAGGTGGACCACGCCCAGGGTACAATCGAACAATGAACAGCTGTGTCACAACCGTCCAACCTGGGATGCCCTTTGCAATGCTTTGCTGCCGTAGGTACCACTCCCGGTCTGCTCACACCCAGCCTCCGGCACGCTGGGCACTCCCAGTTATACTGTATGAGTCCTTGACTTCCTCTGCATGCGGACACCAGCACGCACCCCGCTCCCAGACGTTCCCCAGAAATGTACGTCTTGTACTGCCCAGCTCCCTCCTGGACAAAACAAGCTCACAGAAAGTCCGTCATTTTATGAATAGAAAAGGATATGCACAAATCCGGTTATCCCAAATGGAGTTTCCCAAACACTTCAGTCCAAAAACGTGGTTTAGCTGAAACAACAAAACAAGTGTATTAACTACAGAAGGATGGAGTTGAAGTGAATACAAGTCATGCGGCTAAAAGTCAGAACTGGTCACAAGAAAAAGAAAACTAAAAGGGAACTCACGTAATAACCTATAGTGGATTCAACCCAGGTCTCTCTCGCCACAAGTTTCAGCAGTCCTATTGGCTGGACTTCTTTCAGTCAGGATCCATCCCCCAGTCCAATGCTACTTCCTTTGAACTTCAGGTGGCATAGATGCTGTGGGCAGAGAGAATGAAGTGATAAGCGCAGACAATTGATAAGGGAAGCTAAATGTATCTGTGAAAAATGTATGGCTGGAAAAGTTAAGGACAGCAATACATAATTCTTTAAATATATCAGGAACAAATGAAACCCTAGTATAACATTTCTGTCAGGTGTTATCAGGAGCAACAAGGGCCAGCTTCAATATTTTAGGGTGTGATAGTCTGTACACCATCTTCATCTGCCCTTCCCCCTTAGAGTCCTCTCCTTTCTTCGAGAAGCAACTCAGGAGCTGAAAAGTCTGTGTGGATGAGCGCCCCATGCTGTTTCTTTGTGAAATTGTAGATATTTTCCCCACACCCTCTTTCCTGCCAAGTAATGGCCATTTGACAGGCGATGGCCCATTTGACCTACTTTAAACTTGGCGGAGGCGTCAGCTTGTCCTTTGTCTCGGAGGAATTCGTTTGGCCACAGCCTGGCCAGCTGCCTCCCCTGCTTGCAGGACAAGAGGGTTCAGCCAGCAAATCACAGAGCTCCCAGCTCACCCGCATTGTCCCCAGTGGGTTTCCTTGCCCGCCTGGATTCTTCCCGGCCGCTCCCCAGACTGGGAATAGGTCACCGTAACACCGTGCAGTGGAATGTTGCTGCACTTATTTTATCCGGGCAATGCTGAGCAGTGAGATCCGAGTTTTCAAACGACACCCCACAGGGCATACGTGTACCAAGAGTGTTCTAAGGCTCGTCCCACCGTCCTTATCTAGCACTGGTCTATACCATTGCGACTGTCAGCGAGACGGAGCCCTCTGCCCTGGTGAGCTGGAGCAAGACACATGGGGGAGACCTACCCATAGAAGCCAGGCAGCACTGCCCCCTAGGGGCGGGAGATGGACCTGTCCCAACACATTCCGGGGCTTTGTGATTTCCGGTGACAACCCAGAAGGAGTGGGATCCCCAGGGAGGAAAGAGGGTGGGACGTGAGGTGTCAAAGGGACATTTCTCCATCAGGCATCCACACTGGCCCATGGGGCTTGTGGGACGGGACGTATCGCCTGTCAAGGACACCCAGCAGAGGGATTTCGTTTTCCCAGGTGTTGAGGTTGACCTAGTGGGTTTACTAATTGTATGGGGAACCCTATGTGACCTTAACCAGGGCGCAATCTGGCCTGAGGACCAGCTGGGTCCCCTCAGTTCTGCAGCCTGGGGTGCCTTTTACATGGATTCACTGGGAGAGCAACCGCTCCCTGGCTAACCCTCCAGCGTGTGAACCACTCTCAGCTCTGCTGTGTGAGTGCCGTGGCCAGTCACTCTAGAATTACCCGGCTGGCAAACACCAGCCAATTCCCAGATTTTCTCCCCAGATGTGCCCCTCGTACTGCCCAGCTCTCTCCTGGACAACACAAGCTCCGATAAAGTCCCTCCTTTCAGGAATCGAAAACGATCTGCACGTTTCCAAGGGGCCCACTGAACGAGACGATGGCAATAGAGGTGTCTGGTACAGGAGAAGCTGTGGAACCAGAGGATCCCGCCCCACTCGAGTCCGTTCTGTGTCCTTTACTGCAAGCCACTCTGCAGGGGCCATCTCTTCCCACAGGCCTGGCTCCCTGCAGCAAGAACAGGGGAGGGACTCGCCGGGACTGGTCCTGTCTCGGACCCTCTGGGCCCTCTGTGCTCCTGGAACAGCAGGTTCCTGTGCCGGGTGGCGCTCTGGGGCTCCGGCCACGCCTGGGAAACCTGCTGTCGCGTTTAAACATTTTCCGAGCAGCCCCACGGCACCTGCAGTGGGAGCGGCGCTGTCCTGGCGCCCAGCAGCACACCTGGGTGTGAGGTGGCCCCCAGCGGCTCTCCTCCGCCGGTCACCTCCCATTGGCCGGGCCTGGCTCCGGACCCCTGTGCCCTCCAGCCCGGGTTCACATCACACGGGCACTGGATGACGGGGGCTTTCTGCTGCCACCTCTTGGTGAGGTTAGTGAGTGCGGCGAGCGCACGACGTCAACTGTACCGGTGGCGCCTGCCTCTCAGCAGGGTCTGAGCTGCTGTCAATGAGACAGAAATGGGGGGGGGGGTAGGCTGTGGGGAGACAGAAAAGGGGCCTAGGCTGGGCAGGGGGCCGCCCGTGTGGGGGGCTGCAGGGCAGTGGATTATAAACGTGGTGCAGGGCGCTTATTTATACGAGCTCCACGGTAGCCACTTCCAGAGCCGATTTCTCTGGGCGCCGGCCGGCGTCGCCCAGGGATGGGTTAGCTCCGTTGCAATGAGACTGTAAGAACCGGTCTGTGAACCAGCCCCCCGGACTCTCCCCCCAGCACTCTCCTCCCCATGGCGTGGCTGGGGAGAAAGTGGGTCAGAAGGACCCAGCGCGGCAATGAATGGTCCTGGCTTGTGCCCCGCATTTCCCGCTGCACTATGCGGGGCCCACTAGAAACAGGAGGGGAACTGGTGGTTTGCATGATGCCCACAAGGGGGCAGCATTGCCACAGCTACAAAACCATGTTCCAGTGGCAGAGAAGGGACCTGTCCAGGCCCCTTCAACAGCTACTTAAACCAGGGACCTCGTCCTTCCCCTCATCCTCCCCCTCCCTCGTCCTTCCCCTCCCTCGTCCTTCCCCTCATCCTCCCCGTCCCTCGTCCTTCCCCTCCCTCGTCCTTCCCCTCCCTCGTCCTTCCCCTCCCTTGTCCTTCCCCTCATCCTCCCCCTCCCTCGTCCTTCCCCTCCCTTGTTCTGTCTGATGCGAAGTGGGTGTCGAGCACAGAGACCCCCCAGACAGAGGCTTTCCTTGTCCCCCAGTGTGGGCACAGGGAGTGCCGGAGTTCAGTAGCTATCTAGACTCTGCCCATCATCTGGGTACGAAGGGCCAGCTGCGAGTTCCAGCATCCCATTCATTCATGCCTGTCTCTTGTGTTGGGGCCTGGCTAATGCGCTTGGCACCTTAGACATGGATTAAAGAACAATTGAGCTAAACCGTCAGCTAACACCGGCAGAACTGACTCAACTCCCCCCAGGCGCCCCTCTGAGGGCTGTTCCTTGCCTGGGGGAGCCAGTTCCAAAGCTGAGAATGCCCCCTCAGTCACCTCCCGGCCTGTGCCAAATGGAGGGGCTCAGGCCCAGGGCCCTCTGCCAATGCCAGCTGGGGCAGTGCGGCCTGGGGAGAGGGGTGTCTCCAGGACAGGCAGGTTCCAAACTGCTCATGGCTTTAAAGGGAAAAATGAAACCCTTCAATTTCACCCCGAGGGCCAGGCGGGTGCAAGGTGGGTGGTAGGCGGGTGCAAGGTGGGTGGTAGGCGGGTGCAAGGTGGGTGGCAGGCGGGTGCAAGGTGGGTGGTAGCTGGGTGGTAGGTGGGTGGTAGGCGGGTGGCAGGTGGGTGGCAGGCGGGTGCAAGGTGGGTGGTAGGTGGGTGCAAGGTGAGTGGTAGGTGGGTGGTAGGCGGGTGGCAGGCGGGTGCAAGGTGGGTGGGAGGTGGGTGCAAGGTGGGTGGCAGGCGGGTGCAAGGTGGGTGGCAGGCGGGTGCAAGGTGGGTGCAAGGTGGGTGGTAGGCGGGTGCAAGGTGGGTGCAAGGTGGGTGGCAGGCGGGTGCAAGGTGGGTGGCAGGCGGGTGCAAGGTGGGTGTGAGGCGGGTGCAAGGTGGGTGGTAGGTGGGTGCAAGGTGGGTGGTAGGCGGGTGCAAGGCGGGTGCAAGGTGGGTGGCAGGCGGGTGCAAGGTGGGTGGTAGGCGGGTGCAAGTCTACAGGCCCCGCCCCCCAGCCTCGTGGGAGGTACCACTGGATCCAGGAACCAACCGAATGCGGGGGACAACTCATGAACAACAGGGTCAGGAGTGAAGGTCTCGGGTTCAGACTTAGGGATCCAGCAGAGAGTCCCGGACAGTGCCCAGTGCCCACTGCTCCTCAAAGCTGCCTAGGGAGCTAGCGGAGGCTGCCCAGAGGAACTCGGCCCGGATGCGTGAGACCAGGGTGGAGCAGAAATAGGCCCCCACAGCCCCGCATCCATCCTCCTCCTCCTGGGGGTGAATAGGGCCACTTTGGCCAGGGCCTGGGGGAGGCTGATGAGCTCTCGCAACCTCATGAGGCCGTGGACAGGGTGTGGGGACAGGAACAGCTGCGGGGGAAACCGCAGCAGGAGGTTCAGGAGGAGCCGGAAGAGGGGCTGCAACCTGGCGCGTTTGAGATACGGGTTTGCCAGGGTCTCCCTCACGCTGCAAACGGGGGAGGGGGGTGAACCGTGCCAGGTACATGCCTGTGCTCACGGCTCCATGGAGGAACCACCAGCCGATAGCCCTGGCGGGCCGTGGGAGCAGGGTGGAGTACAGGCTGGCCCAGTGGGGGTCCTCCCCCTGAGAGGGGAGAGGGAGGAAGTGAGACGTGTGGTGCATGATTGGGGACAGAGGTTTCCTTGGCGCGGTTCGGAAGCAAACCGGCTGCAGGGCTCGTCGCTGGCTTGGATTGTGGAAGGGAGGGGGCCGGGAGGGCTCGCGGGACAGGGGCCCGATGGAAAGGTCTGGGGGGGCCTGGGGTGAGGGGGGGGGCGGGGAGCACCCGTGGGCCAGGCAGCTAAGGAGTCCCACAGCAGAGATGTGCGGAGCTCCGGCCCAGAGCCCCTGCTCGATGATCAGGCTGCCCCGTCCCACAGCACTTCCAGCTTGTGAACCCCATTATAAGGGACAGGCCCGGGGGTGGAGCCTGGGGGCAGGAGGCCATGGGCCCACAGCTCATGGGTCTGTGAGACTCTGGGCTGCACCGCAGGCTGCTGGCACCTGGGACAGGCTGCCATAGATTAGAGCAGTGGTGGGCTGCTCTAACTTACACCAGGGGCCATTTCAGCCCCCAGAGCAGCCCAGGATCTGGAGGGTGCAGAGGTGGTGTAAAGCTCTGGGGTGGGGCTGCTGCCCCACCCCTATGCTAGATGGGGCTAAAGCAGGCCAGAGCAGCTATGTAGGCAGGCAGCCAATCAGGGAGGGCCTGCTGGGAGCCAATCAGGGCCAGGCTCAGTCCTATATAAAGGCCACCCAGGGAGGGAGCAGTCAGTCTGTCTCAGGCCGCTGTGGGGGAATGTCTGTCTCCTGCGCAGGAGACCAGCACCTCGGACAGAGCAGTGCTGGGCAGGCCCAGGGGAAAATAGAAGGACTCCAGCCCCAAACCTGCCAGAGTGCGGGCCCTGATAGAAGGGGCCTAGAGGAGGCAAAGGGCCCGAGCGGAAGTGGCCCAGGGACAGTTAACAAGGGGAGAAAAGGAGGGCAGGAAAGCTGCTGTTGGAGGGTCCCAGAGTAGTGGGTGGGCCTGGGTCCCCCCCTTTCCGCTTTGTGCTGCACCGGGCCGTGGAGCAGTGGCCGAAGCAGGCTGCAACTGGCCCCTGATGGGAGGGGTTAGACCTGAGGGTTGTGGCAGGATGCTGAGGCCAGGGCAAGGACTGCTGTTATCCCCCCATGGAAGGGGGTACAGATGGACTAGGGGGCAATGCCGGAGGGCAGTGACCTGAAGAGGATGCCGTGACCGAGCAGCAACGTGGGTCCGGATGCCAGCAGAGGGCGAGAGACGGATGGGACACCACCAGCGGAAGGAGCCCTGCACTGGGCTGAGCTAGCTCCCAGACTTGCCAGCAGGAGGCGCCGTGGAGGTGAGTCCTGAGACTGTGACAAGCCCTAGTCCCGAATCTCCGTGCCGCCTCCCCTGCACAGGTAGTTCCCTCGGCTGTCCCCTCCTGGACCTACGCCTGGGCCCCTCGCCTCAGACCCCAGCAGGGGGCAGTACACAGGTGACACCCGCGGGCCCCTTGGTTGAGTGCACCCAACGCACCAAAGACCTCTCTGGGCACCGTGCCAACTGACAGCCCCCAGGCCACTTCCTGCTGCTCCGACGTGGGGGTCTTGCTGCCCGGCTCTGGGCCTTCCTGGGGCAGACTTGTCCCACCATTCAGCAGGATGGGGACCTGAATGCTAAACATGTGGTCAGGGCCCCGACGGCCCCCCCCCTTCTCTCTCTCTCTCGTTTCTCCTTCAAATGCTCTTCGCCCTCTTTCATCTCTCGCTCCTCAGCTCTTCGAGGAGCCGGCTGTCCCCCCCCCCCCCTCGTTTTCCTGCCTTTGATTCCCTGTCTCTTCATCTCCAGCTCTATTTACTGGTGTTCGCTTTGCTGCTCGTCCCTCGCGGGCCTTTCATGGCTCTGTTGGCTGCAGCGTCTTGTCTGTGGTTGTGGATTCCCGCCTCGGGCCCCTCTGCCTCTCGGAGGGTGAGCGGGGGGCGGATGGATGGGGCCGTGGTGCTGCTACCTGTCCACACTGGCCAGCAGAGCGAATGCCCCTGTGCTCCCCTGGGGCAGGCCAGCTTGGCACGGAGCCCTAGGGCTGGGGGCC
Source organism: Sternotherus odoratus (assembly GCA_032164245.1). NCBI lineage: Eukaryota > Metazoa > Chordata > Testudines > Kinosternidae > Sternotherus > Sternotherus odoratus. The sequence goes on along the minus strand of JAVMKO010000018.1, from coordinate 15,787,511 downwards.
GTTCCCCTCCTTGTGCTAGTCCCTCCAGGGCGAGAGGGCCTGAGAGCTCCGCTGGGCGGCAGGGACAGGCCATGGTGCCTCCAGCACGGACTCTCCAGTTGAAGCCCTGGCAGCTGCAGGTGGAAGATTTTCTCCTCCTCACTTCCCCGGCGCCGCAGCCCCTGACCCGTCCGCTTTGCTCTGGGTTCCGTGGTGTCCATGTTCATTTCGAACCCCGATCGTTGTTCTCCCCACAGCTCTCCGTCATGGAGCAGCTGGTTTGGGAGGCCTTTCCCTGGGCACCTGAGCCGTGCTTGTGGATGCCGACTCGGGACCCAGGCCCTCCGGGTACGTCTGCACCGTCCCTGCAGCCTGCCTCGTAGGAGTCACTCGCACTAGTGACGTAGGCGCTGCTCTGAGGTTACGGCTCCGGCTGGGCTCGGGGTCTGGAGGCCGGGGTGGCGGGTGGGATTGAGATCAGTCTGTCCAGTGGTGTTTAGAGCCCCGCTGGCCCAGTCTCTCGACCTGGGCTGGGAGCCTCGCTGCCGTGGGCTGTGTAGGCACCTTCCCCAACCACCTTGCTGAGCAAGCTGGTCCCAGGGATGGAATGCAGCCGGCTGAGCAAAGGGTGGAACTGGGCCTGGTTAGTGACAGGGGACCTGATCCTGCTCTTCAGATACCGGACCGGCTGCCGGGACAAGGACGGAGAAACGTTGATCTGTCTGGCCACAGGGGGCAGGACAAGAGGCCCTGGGCTCAAACTCCAGCAGAGCAGATTCAATCTCAGGAAAAACGTCCGAACTGTAAAACCAGGCGGGCAATGGAACCGGTGGTGGAGGGAGGTTGTGGAAGAACCTTCACTGGAGGCTTTCGAAAGAAGGCCGGAGAGTCACCTGCCTTGGGCGACTTAGACACAACTAACCCTGCACCTGGGTTGGTGACTAGACTAGACTGCACTAGCTCACCCCCGTGGTCCCTCCTAACCCTCTGGGTCTGTGATTCTAGTCTCCATGGTCTGACTAGCAGCGAGCCGGCAGGCGTGGCCGGGATCACTCGTCTTTCCTCTTTTGAAGACGGGTGGCATGTTCCCAGCTCTCCTGTCCGTTCCTGGCCATTGCAGGCCGTGGGGCGAGGCGCTGCTCCAGACTAGCCGTGTTCCCTGCCTGCCAGACGGGGCGGGACCTTTTAGAAGCGAGACGAAGCCGTTCGGCAAATCTGTTTACGTGCACAGTCCCGACCCGTGAGCACGGTCCCCGCTGTCCCCCGGCACGTGTGCACAGTTGTGATCTGCTGGCACAACCCCAGACACGTGCACAGTCAAACACACGCAGGAGCCTGAGCCCCAGGGCCCTGCGACGAGCGAGGAGGTTCGGCCTGGGGGCGTTGGTTCCTGCCAGTGCCCCGGGCCTCGTCCTCCCGCTGGCTGTCTCAGCTCCTAGTCCCCTCGCTCTCCCGTGGACACCTTCCCTCAAGGTTTTCAGTGCACTGGAGGTTATCTACCGGTGCAGGGGGGGGGGGGGACTGTTCCCCCCCCCCCCGCACTTGCAGGGGTGCTGACAATCCGCAGGGAGCAGCTGCGGTGATGGAGACATTCCCCTCTGTGCCGCCCACACATTTCACTCCAAGCTCAGCCCTGACTCTCCGCTGGACCTCACGTCCGTTGCACCAGTGCAGATGTGTGCCTCGCACCCACCCCCTCGCACCCACCCCTTCTGAGCTAGCCCCCCCCCTCCCCCCGCCAGCCTGGCTTTCACTGGCTGCCCATGGAAAGGCAGGGCATGGCGGAGTGCAGATCCCAGCTTGACAAACAGGGACCTGCTATAAATGGCAGGCCCAGCTGGTGGCAGTTTTCCTCCACTGATACCAGCCGCAAAGCGAGCCCGTGCAGGGGCGGTGGGCTCAGCTCAGGCCATTTCCCAGGCAGCTCTGCGGTTTGCAGGGAACCCCCCCCTCGGTTTTGGTTGCTGGGTGTGAGTGGCCTTGCGGAGCTGCTCAGACACCGCGGCGGGCCGTCCGGAGCCAGCTCTGCTCGGCTGGTGACTGCAAATGGCTCCTCCGCCCACTCCCGGCGGCGGCGGCCTGCAGCTCCGTTTGCTCTGGACAGAACCCCCGGCTCAGCTCCCATCGGGTCAGCGTGGGTGGGACGTTTCCTTACTGGGGCCAGCACACTAGGAAAGCACCCACCTTCCCTCCCTGGGCCCAGGCTGGCTTTGCTGGGCTGGCAGCAGGGCCGTTTGCCAACCGTCCCATGCAGCTGTTGCCACCCTCCCACCCGTGTCTGTGGGTTCGTGTCTCTCTCCCGCCTGGGCTCTTGGCACTAGACACTCATGATCTCTCGTCCCCACTTTCTTCCTCCCCAGTGAGCTGGGATCAGATGTGCTGGAGCGAGCCGACCCCCCGTGTAACCACCAGATCTCCGAGCTCTGCAGTGCTTCAACCGTCCCCTGTACCCACTGGGGCAAGAGGAAGCAACTGGGGTATCTGTTGCCTTCACCTTCTGTGTGATTTACCAGTGCCAAGGGGTCCCTGCGCTGGCAGATCCTGGCATCTCCTCTATGCGGCACTCCCTTGTGGCCCTGCGTCCCTTGTCCCAGGGGGATTTACAAGAGAGTGGACTTGCTGGGGACAGGTCTGCGGCCCGTCTGTGACGAAGTAGGAATACTGTGCGTGTGTGCCTCGGTTTCCCCTATGCATTTCTTGGGCCTCTATGTGGAGGGAAAGGAATGTGTAGCTGATGCAAAGCCAAGCCAAGGTGAAGCTGTAACCTGACCCCAAGTGGGGGAGGGAGGTCAGCTGAACCTGTTGGAGAAAGGTCAGGTGATGCCTCCTAGCCCGGGAAACAGACAAAGGAAGGATGGGCTGGGGAGGGTGTGGTCAGTCTGGGTCTAGCTGGGAAGGGGAGAGAAGCCATCTCGCTCTCTGGCCCCAAGATGGATCCAGCTGAGGGCTCACGCTCGCTCACTGCATGGTCTGTGTTAGACCAGATGGAAGTCATCGAATAAACCTGGGGGAGAAGCAGGAGCCCAGAATCTGGGTTTCACCTCCTAGCACCCCAGAAGGGCCTGACGGAGGGGCCCTGTTGAGACTGAGAAGCTGTGAGTTGGATGGTTCCTGACATCTTAAATAAACCGTCTATTCTGCTGGCTGGCTGAGAGTCACGTTTGACTGTGGATTTGGGGTGCAGAACCCATGGGCTCCCCCAGAACCCCGCCCAGGTGGGCTTGCTGGGGGAAGCACACGGAGGGGCAGAAGGGGCTGAATGCTCCGAGGTCAGACCCAGGAAGGTGGAAGTGGGGACCCCTGAAGCTCCTGGCCGGGGAAACAGGCTGTGTACGGAGAAGGGGCCCTTCACCCGGAGTCCGGTCTGGCTTCCTAGGGAGCGGTTCCAGACCATCGCCCGGGCGCTCCGTGACACCGTCCCCTGGTGGCGCTAGCTGGGTGCCAGGCCCCGCACTGGAGGAATATCTCGAGAGCACTCCCCAGCTAAGCTGGCACATAGGGGACTTAGGGCTCTGATGTGGAGCGGGCACACGCAGTGGGCACTGGTGTGCCAGTGGAGAGTCAGCACAGAATGAGGCAGGGCCCTGGGGGGGTCTGGGGGCTGTTTGCATTTCTAGGGTCGCATCATCCCTGGAGGCATTTCCCGCATTAGAAAGCTCATGGCCCCAGTCCCTCAGCCTCTGGGTTTGGAGCCTGGAGCCAGTGTGGCCGGCCCCAGGCCTTCCAGTCACCAGCCAGGCCCCAAACGAACCAGGAGACTGTAAACAACCTGCTGCGGGGGCGTCTCTGCTGTCATCCCTGGGCCCTCGTGAGCCATCTTTCCAAGCTCTCCCCTGAAACCAGGAGAGACAGAAACAATCCAGGCTGAGATTCTCCCACAATCCCAGGACTCTGGGAGCTGGGGCTTGATGGGAGACAGCAAACCCCGAGAGACTGGGGCTGGCCTCACCAGAACTGGCAACCGCCTCTTGTGACATTGTCCAGGTGTGTGGAGCCCAGTGTCAGGGGACCGGATCCCTGGGCGGGGATGGGGGCACATGATACACAGTAGAAGGAGAACAGGGCTTTGTTCGGGGAGGAGTCAGACGTCGTGAAACCTGCCCCCCCCCCGAAGTCCTGGTGAGCTTTCCGAGAGGAGGGAGCCCCCTGGGGATTCCCCCGCATCACTCCCTGGAACACCCTGGGTGACCCGGCCCAACCCTGCATGGTCTGTGCGGTTTGGTGGCTCCGCCACCCCCGAGAGCCATTCCCGCTGGGGTCTTCCCCACACATCCCTAATTCTAGGGGAACGAAAGGCAGATGAAGGTGGGGGCGAGAGAAAAGAGAAGCCCCCCCCTCCCCCACCCCACTTCCCCCCCCACATGGCTCCTGTCAGCGTGGGGCACAGCCTGGCAGGTTTGCGCCCTTCTTCCCGTTCCGTGCCCACGTTGGGTGGCCGGGGGCCAATAGATGGCGCTGTCTCCCCAGCAACCCCGTCAGCTCCTCTGACCCCCCCAGTTCCAGCCTCTGCTCCGGCCCCTCGGGGTCCAGCTGCAGGGCTCCCAAAGCCGATGGGTTTGGAGGGGGAGGCTGCTCAGCACTGCAGGCCCTCCTGCTTTGTGGGCACCAGGGAGCCCCTTTAAAGAGCCTCCGACCAGCCTGCTCCCTGTCCCCAGGGCCACAGAAGCACAGGGGCTGCTTGACTAGTATCATGGCAGAATGCTTGTCCGGTGCTTCGGGGCCAGGGATCCCCTGGGCCGGTGCTGTGCAGCCGGCTGGCACTCGGAGAGGAGGGGAGGGAGCAGAAGGCAGAGCCCCTGCCAGCCGCGCTACCAAGGGAACCGTGCCGCCTGGGGAGCAGAAAGGAGGCTGCTGAGCGGGGACGGGACTTGGAGCAGCAGTGTGGGGTGGAGAGAGGGGCAGGAGTGGGGCAGAGCAGTGTGGGGAGCGGGCGAGGGCCTGAGGGGGCAGCTGGTGTGTGACGGGCGGGGCCCTTAATTGTCCTTAGACTAGCAGCATTGTGAGCTGGGCCCCAAGACCTGGACACCAGGTTCCTAGGGGGCCGGGCTGACATGAGGGGGCCTTGCCCCCATTAGACCTCGGGAGAGGGGGAACGTGGGAACTTGGGAAACTGCAGCCCGGCTCCCTTGGTCAGTGGGGGAGGGCCCCTCATTTCTACAGCCCCGAGCACCCCAAAGGGACCAGAGCATTTCCCAGTCCATGGGCCAAATCCTCAGCGCAGCCCCTCTCATGGCCCTGAGTTACACCAGCTAGGCCCCAGGCTCAGTACAAGGCTAGCAGAGGGGTCTCCGGAGCCCTGGATCTTCAGCGCCCCACACCTCGGCAGGAACGGAGCAGTTGGGGCTGCCTTTGTCCTGGACACCTCCCGTTTCTCCAGCCCCCGCTCTGCCCTCCAGGGGCCAGGTGAGCCAGGTTTGGGGCTGAGGATGTGGCCACCCCCCCCCCCCCCATCGCTGAAGGGCAGCCACCTCTGAAAGAGCCCAGCAGCTGGTTTCCTCGGCACATCAACACTGCAGAACGTGGGGGGCAGGCGGGGGGGTTAGAAGCCTAGAACTGCAGCGGAGGCGGGTGGAAGGGAATTGTCCGAGCTGGACTCTGTGCCAAGTGTGTTTAAAACCATGCACGGGGGCGGGGGGGGGGGAGGTTAGAAAACAAGCCCCAGGGTTTCACGCTTCAGCCCTCGTTCAGTCTCTTTGGGGGCTGGGGCTAGTCTGAGCTTGGTGCCTGAAATGTGGCAGGAGACCGATGAGTCTCCTCGCGCAGCCAGCGGGTGACCTTGGGAAGGCGCGTGCCCGGCCCTCCTCCCCCTTGGGTTTTGGTCTGGATTGCCAGGCCCTGCAATTATTTCACATCTCTTGGCTAATTTGTTTGATTGTTTCCCCCTGCTTAATGGACTTGTTATTTATTTGTTCACGGGTGTAATGAGCAGCTCGGGATGAATCGCTCTGCCATGGAAATTAGCCTCCGCTCATGTTCCTCACTGACATGGTCAATGGGGAAGGGTTGAAATCAAACCCAGCTGGGATCGAAATGTTTCGGGCAACAGCGACCAAGGGCCGCGAGCAAGTAGCTTGGATACAGATGATGGGTTCAGAGCGGGCGTCCCACAGCCCAGAGCGATGCGCCAGGAACCGGGGGGCGTGGGTGGAGCCCGCGCTGCCCGCTCTGAGGTGTGGCCTATGGAGACATCCAGGACCGAGGCGTGTCGTGGTCTGGGCGAGCGTTGCCCGCTAGGACAGCAGTGAGGAGCTGGCCGGGGGCTGGCCCAGGCTGGGGGGATTTGCCCCGTGGCCAGTGGTGTTTTCACTGTACAGGGAGCCCGTGTGCCAAACCCGGAGCTGTGTCACCAGGCGTTGGGTTGTTTTACACCCTAAAAAACCTCAGGGAAAGAATGGCACCTTGGAGGGGCTGTAGGGGACTCCAGCCCTGGCTGGCAGACCAGGTGGCAAACGGCCCTGGCTTTCCTCGTGCTGGGGACCCCACTGAGCCTGGAACTAGATGCCCCTTAGGCACCAAGACACCTGTGGCCAATTGCCCAGGCTCCTCCGGGAGATCCAGTGCACAGAGTGAGGATTGCCCCCCATCCCCCTCTGTTTTTGCCCCCCCAGGAACTCCAGGAGGGGAGTCTTGCTTTAGTGTCAGAATCTCCCCCAGTCCCCATCCATGGGTCCATCTGTCCATCCTCCCGCACTCCTCCTTCCTTCCTTCTACCTATTCCCCCCCCACACTCCACCTTCCATCCCTCCATCCATCCTCCCGCCCCCCGCACTCCTCCTTCCTTCCTTCTACCTATTCCCCCCCCACTCCACCTTCCATCCCTCCATCCATCCTCCCGCCCCCCCGCACTCCTCCTTCCTTCCTTCTACCTATTCCCCCCCCACTCCACCTTCCATCCCTCCATCCATCCTCCCGCCCCCCGCACTCCTCCTTCCTTCCTTCTACCTATTCCCCCCCACACTCCACCTTCCATCCCTCCATCCATCCTCCCGCCCCCCGCACTCCTCCTTCCTTCCTTCTACCTATTCCCCCCCCACTCCACCTTCCATCCCTCCATCCATCCTCCCGCCCCCCCGCACTCCTCCTTCCTTCCTTCTACCTATTCCCCCCCCACTCCACCTTCCATCCCTCCATCCATCCTCCCGCCCCCCGCACTCCTCCTTCCTTCCTTCTACCTATTCCCCCCCCACTCCACCTTCCATCCCTCCATCCATCCTCCCGCCCCCCCGCACTCCTCCTTCCTTCCTTCTACCTATTCCCCCCCCACTCCACCTTCCATCCCTCCATCCATCCTCCCGCCCCCCCGCACTCCTCCTTCCTTCCTTCTACCTATTCCCCCCCACACTCCACCTTCCATCCCTCCATCCATCCTCCCGCCCCCCCGCACTCCTCCTTCCTTCCTTCTACCTATTCCCCCCACACTCCACCTTCCATCCCTCCATCCATCCCTCCCACCCCCCCGCACTCCTCCTTCCTTCCTTCTACCTATTCCCCCCCCCACTCCACCTTCCATCCCTCCATCCATCCTCCCGCCCCCCCGCACTCCTCCTTCCTTCCTTCTACCTATTCCCCCCCACACTCCACCTTCCATCCCTCCATCCATCCTCCCGCCCCCCCGCACTCCTCCTTCCTTCCTTCTACCTATTCCCCCCACACTCCACCTTCCATCCCTCCATCCATCCCTCCCACCCCCCCGCACTCCTCCTTCCTTCCTTCTACCTATTCCCCCCCCCACTCCACCTTCCATCCCTCCATCCATCCTCCCGCCCCCCCGCACTCCTCCTTCCTTCCTTCTACCTATTCCCCCCACACTCCACCTTCCATCCCTCCATCCATCCCTCCCACCCCCCCGCACTCCTCCTTCCTTCCTTCTACCTATTCCCCCCCACACTCCACCTTCCATCCCTCCATCCATCCTCCCGCCCCCCCGCACTCCTCCTTCCTTCCTTCTACCTATTCCCCCCACACTCCACCTTCCATCCCTCCATCCATCCCTCCCACCCCCCCGCACTCCTCCTTCCTTCCTTCTACCTATTCCCCCCCACACTCCACCTTCCATCCCTCCATCCATCCTCCCGCCCCCCCGCACTCCTCCTTCCTTCCTTCTACCTATTCCCCCCACACTCCACCTTCCATCCCTCCATCCATCCCTCCCACCCCCCCGCACTCCTCCTTCCTTCCTTCTACCTATTCCCCCCCACACTCCACCTTCCATCCCTCCATCCATCCCTCCCACCCAGCCTGCTGCAGCTTCTGCTCATCCTGCGGCCAGCCCCGGCCGGCTAGCCCAAGTCCGGAGCAGCGTCGCACGCCTCAGTGACATGAGCTCACGATACAGTTGTGCACGAGAGCTCAGCTCACCGTGAGCACGGAGCAGGGCAGCTGGAGTGAGCAAGGGGCTGTGTAGCGAGGCGGTGTGGTGCCCCACTGCCCTGCTAGGGGACGAGCCTCCCCAGTTACCAAAGCGGGCGGAGCTAGAGAGGCTGGGCCCTGCCCCCCAGAGGTCACCGCGGCGACCCAGAAGTATAAAAGCCCGGAGCCAGAGCTCACTCAGGAGGCAGACACCGGAGGAGCCAGACGCTCCCGGTGGAGCTCCTGACCGGGGAGCCACTGCAACCCAGCCTTGGCCTGCGGCCTGGCCGAGTCTACCCTGTGGCCGCTACTCTGAGGGGCCGCCCAGCCTGCCCCAAGCCGTCTACCCAGAGGAGGACTGGCCGAGTCTACCCTGCGGCTGCTACTCTGAGGAGCCCCCAGCCTGCCCCAAGCCGTCTACCCCGAGGAGCCCTGACACTCTGTTTGTTGTTGCCCCGTCCTGCCTCAGGGCCAGGGCTTATGAACTATTGTTGCTCAGCCCCTGCCTAAGGGTCTGAGCCCTGACTCTGCGTGTGTTTGCTGCCCGCAGGGCCCGGGCCTCCTGAACTATGCGCCGGGTATTCCCCAACCCGGCAGGAGATAGGAGCGAGGCGGTGTGGTGCCCCACCGCCCCGCTAGGGGACGAGCCTGAGTGATGTCCTCTTACAGGCTGCCATTGGTCTCATTGGAATGAAGCCCCTTCAATCCCGTTGGGGGAGTGTGGGGAGAATGCACTGGGCCGGGGAAAACCCCTCTCCCTGCTTGGGCGCTATTTGTGCCCTGGATCCGTGCTCCAATTTCCAGTGATTTTCCTTGGTTCCAAGGCCCAACTGTCCGGGAAATGACCAAAGTCCCATCAGCCTTCCTGCGTGTCCCCCGCTGCCTTGCTTGTGGACTGAGACGTGGAACACGCGGCGTTCAGGGAGGCTCCCTCCTGGAGACGGGAGGATAAAATCCTTGGACCGGTGTAAGTGAGAGAGGAGTGTTACGGAGTGCCCGGGGCGATGCTCTGGCACTGCTCCCCATGAAGCCAGTTAGGACTCCGGGGGAAGCTTTTCCTCTCCATAAACAGCCTGTCTCCAAGGCCAGGAGCTTCACAGGTACAGCTTCCACCTTCCTGGGTCTGACCTCGGAGCATTCAGCACCTTCTGCCCCTCCGTGCGCTTCCCCCAGCGAGCCCGCCCAGGGGGGCTCCTGGGTGAGCCAGAGGGTCCTGCACCCCAAATCCACAGTCAAACGTGACTCTCAGCCAGCCAGTAAAACAGAGGTTTATTAGTCGACAGATACATGGTCTAAAACTGAGCCTGTAGGTACCCGAACCCCTCAGATGTATCCATCTGGGCCTCCCTGGACTCTTCCCAGCCAGCTGCCAACCGAAACTCACTCTCTCCAGCCCCTCCTCCCCCCTGGCTCAGCCAGGTCAGGTGACCTTCCTCCCCCACTTGGAGTCAAATTACAGCTTCAGGTATGGACACCTGCAGAGAGGGGGGAGGGTGTTGGCTACTTGCTTACCCTGTCTCTCTGCTGTGCATCAACTACACATCCTTATCCCTCCACATAGACACTCAAGAAATGCACAGGAGAAACTGAGGCACCCACACAGTATTCTTACTCTGTCACAAGGAGGCAGGTCCAGCATCGCCAGCGTTGCCGTGTCAGGGGGGTGAGCCAGATGGGGCTTCGGGCAGCCAGTCGTGCCCAACTCCCGCCACGCTGCTTGTACTTCAGTGGGCAGCCGATGACAGCTCCACCTTATGGGAGGCTCCCCCTTCAAGCAGCCCCGCAAAATAGGAGCGGGGGCCTGGCGAGCTGGGTTCAGCCGGTGCATGGAGCTTTGTGAAAGGTTGCGCTTTGGTAAGAGCCTGCCTGCGGTGCTGAGCAGGGGAGCGGAGCGTGTCCCTGTCATGTCCTTGTAGGCTGGGCTCTGGTCACATTTTCCAGCATTTCTCTGCAACCAGGAGGGCTAGAAATGAAGTTTTTAAAATAATGCAAGCTGAGGTTCTCATGTAATCACGGGACTCCTGGAGCTGGGGCTTTAAGGCAAGCACCATATTTTGTGAGACTTTCAATAAAATGGTGAGAGTTGGCAACCCTGGGGAGAGCAAACAATGACTGTCCGGGTCAATGGACCTCCATGCTGCTCGCGGTGTGCCCCTCTGGAGTGTGCGACAGTGCCCCTCTGGAGTGTGCCCTGCAGTCAAAGCTGTGACAGGAGCGTGTGCACAGGCATGTAACAGTGCAACAGACATGAAGATCAAATTGAAAGCCACGTTGGTGGCTGAGATCACCTGGAGGGAGAGGAGGAGGGAGCCAAGGGCAGAGCCCTGTGGGGCCCCCCAAAAGGGAAGTGGGGAGAAGGAACCATCCTAAGGAGAGACGGAGGAGTGATCTGAGGTGCAGGAGGAGACCCGGGAGAGAACTGCCCGGAGGAAGGACGGAGAGACGTGCCAAAGGCAGCTGATGAGGCCAGGAAGAGGTCATTGGGGAGCGTGGTAAGAGCCCTGTCCGTGGGGTGCAGGGCCTGGAAGTGGGCTGGCAAAAGGCTGGGATGAACAGCAGGGGGAGCTTGGCTTTCCATGGGGCTGCTGATCTCCTCTGAAGCTCTCAGTTGACCACACTGGTCACTAGGCCTGATCCAGACCCGAGTCTCCGCCTGGGGGGTTTCTAAGCCCTTTGCGATTAGCCTGGCATTCCGGCTTTCCGCCCTGCACACAGTCGGGGACTCCATGCGCCTGGCAAAGGCAGCGGGTTACCGGCATGGCTGAGTGTGTTGGGGCGGCTGCCTTGGCAGGGCACACTGGGCACTGAGCCTTCACTATCCCCCAGCCGCCAAGGCGAGCGTGCAGCCGCCCAGGGCTCTGCCGCCCCGAGTGGGTTTCTTTGGCATTGCGGCCTGGCGATTAAGTCGCAGATTTCTGCACTTGAGCGTTAGCAGGAACTGGAGCCCGGCGCTGGCTGGGGGCTGTTACCACTGACTTCCCGGCGGCTTCGCCTCTAACTGACTGTCACGGAGTCCCCGGGGCGATGCTCTGGAACTGCTCCCTATGGATCCAGTCAGGACTCTGGGGGGAAGCTTCCTCTCCGTACACAGCCCATCTCCAAGGCCCCTCCGTGCACTTCCCCCAGCGAGCCTGCCCAGGCGGGGTCCTGGGGGAGCCTGTGGGTCTGCACCCCAACTCCACAGTCAGACGTGCCTCTCAGCCAGCCAGTAAAACAGAGGTTTATTAGATGACCGGTACCTGGTCCAACACTGACTGTACGGCAAACATGACCGCTCAGCTGGATTCATTTTGGGGGCCAGAGAGCTAGGCCAGCTTGCCTGTATCTCTCTGCCTCTTCCCAGCCAGACCCAGACTGAACCTCACCCTCCAGCCCCTCCCCTGCTTTCCTTTGCCTCTTTTCCCGGGCTCGGTGAGGTCAGGTGACCTCTCTCCCAGACCTGGAGTCAAATTACAGCTTCGGGTATGGCCACCTTCACACAAGAGTCAGAGGAAACAGTAAGAGCATTCCCACTCCGTCACACTGACCTCGCACCCATTGGAAGTTGAATTTCCCTTCCCACGTCTGCTCAATTTGGAAGGCGTCTTGTGTCGCCCCGGGGACATGGATCGGATTGGATTGCTGCCTCCTGGCAGGCAGTTCTTCAAAGGCAGCGTTAGCCGATATCCCCAGGGCTCTCCTGGCCAGGCTCACTTCAGCCAGAGGCCTTTGAGTAAAAACCCGCGGTGGCTTCGCAGCGAAGCCAGACCCTGGGTCATGGGGAGTTTCCTGGCATTTTGGTTCCCCTGGCAGGCCAGTGGGGCCGGCCCCATTGTCACAAGTGAGGAGAGTGACCCCAGTCCCAGTTAGTGCTGGAGATTTGCCCCCAGGAAGGGGAAACAGACTCTTACCTCTAATTGTCACCACGGGGAGGTGGGTAGCTCCCCAGAGTCTCTAGTTCTTCCTTGAACTCTGTGGCCTCACGGTGGGGCTGACCCCTACAGGACTCTGGGCACGGCCTGTGTTCACATCGGGCCTCGGCACCTCGCCACCCTGCCCCAAGTGCTCAGTAAATGAGCCTTTTAGCCCCCCTGGCTTGTGTGTGAAAGTGGGTCCGTTGCAGCCCCATTTAACGGGTGTGCTCACCCCCTGCGTGCAGACGGACTGCACGGCTCTGGGGGAAGATCTGAACCTGTCCAGCTGCCACAGGCGGTAGAAGTCTGCCGCTGTGGGGTGTGGCTAACTGCTGACAATGCCACCCACCTATCCCTCGCCTTCGGTGGGGCAAGCCAGGGAGGGGGGTTCATGGTCTGCTTGCGGCACCCTTCATGCGTGAGGTGGAACGCATCGTGTTCTCTGCTGCATGGGGCAGTGTGGAAAGTGTCACACAATCACCCCGGCAGAATATGGAGGTCCTGAGACAGCAGCAGAAATGATTCATTACATGGGGGTGAGGGGAGGGTGATGGGGGTAAGGAACGATACGGAAGTGGTTAAGAATCTGAGAGGTAGCCGTGTTAGTCTGGAATTGCAGAAGTGACAAAGAGTCCTGTAGCACCTGAAAGACTCACTAAAGTATTGAAGCATAAGCTTTCGTGGGCTAATACCCCTTTGTCGGATGCAAGCAGTGGAAGTATCCAGAGGCAGGAATAAATAAGAGGCAAGGACTAAGGTTAGAGATAACGAGGTTAGTCCAATCAGGCTGAACCAGCTTGTTATCTCTAATCAGGGAGGATGAGGTCCTCTTCTAGCAGCTGAACTGGAGGTGTGAACACCGTGAGAGGAGAAACTGCTTTTGTAGTTAGTTAGCCACTCATAGTCTGTGTTCAATCCTAAATTGACGGTATCAAGTTTGCAAATGAATTGCAGCTCTGCAGTTTATCTTTTCAGTCTGGAAGTGGTTGAATCTCTGAGTTTTGTGAAGGGATGGGGTCCCGTTCACTGTGTCCAGGGCAGATGCCCACCTCCCGCCTAATCACTAATGGTAGCTGCTGAGTAACCCCAGAAATGCCACCTCACTCGCTCCTTCTTCCCAGCCGAGCTTCTCCTCAAGCCCCCAAAACCAGTTCAGAAAAGAGGGCTTCCCACCTCCTCGGAAACCTGTTCAGATGATCTTCGCCACACAGGGTGGTTCCAGAGCAGAAAGTGTGATCTGATTCTGTTTTATGTGGGACCCTTTGTTTCTACTATTGTTGTTCATGGTCAGTTGGCTCTCTGTTGTGTGATAAGAAATGTTTTCTGGTTTTCACTATCAATATATCTCAGTGCTGTGGGATTAAGTGGTGTTGTTGTTCATGGTCAGTTGGCTCTCTGTTGTGTTGTTCACTATCAATATATCTCAGTGCTGTGGGATTAAGCACAGTGCTGGGCCTGAGCTGACTTTTACCAGTTGGCATGTACTGTCCTTTTGGGAAGAGCAGGCCTGGTAATTCTGTGAGTGGTCAGTGGATAATGCGATGGGCACTGCAGGGAAGATTCCAAGTATTGGGGAGTTGGTGGGTGCCCATCTCTGCTTGTACAGAGAGAGCGAGGGCTGTGGGGGCCTGGGAGGCAGTGGTGGTGCTGCCAGAAGCTGGGGGCTTCAGGGAGCTGGTTCACAGCAGACAGAGAAAGGAGTGCCTCACAGGCAGGTAGCAGTGAGTGCCTCACAACCGTGGGTACCTGTAGTGGGGCGGCTGCCCCACTCCATGAGAAAAGGGGCTAGAACAGGCCAGAGAGGCTGCGTAGATGAGCAGCCAATCAGCAAAGGCCTGTGGAGAGCCAATGAGGTCAAAGGAAGAGGCAGACAATCAGGGCCTGGCTGGCCCCTATATAAAGACTGTGAGTTCAATCCTTGAGGGGGCCATTTAGGGATATGAGGCAAAAATAGGGATTGGTCCTGCTTTGAGCAGGGGGTTGGAGTAGATGATCTCCTGAGGTCCCTTCCAACCCTGAGATTCTATGACTCTAGGCACCCTCCACCTCTGGTCACAGTGATAGTCTATCGTCCAGTGCCTCTCAGGGCAAGGCCATGGGGTCCAATAGACCATTATATTTGAAGGTGGAGGGACCTGGGTTCTACGCCCAGATCTTGCAACACGTCTGATGTTAAAGACACAGATTTTGTCTCTTGTTCTACACCATCTGCCCGCTAGGGTCCATTCCCAGCTCAGCCACTGACTCTGGCTGACCACAGGCAAGCCCCGTCCCGGCTCTGTGCCTCAGTTTCCCAAGCTCTGAAATGGAAAGAATCACACTGGCTTTCTATTAATAAAATAACCTAGGTTTCTGCTGCCGCCCTCAGTCCTTGCCTGAGCTGAGAGCCTGGGGTCCTGTGGTTTCCTCATAGCTCGTTATTAAATATCACACTTCCATTTGCGGCTGTTCTCGTTTTAATCAAGACCGCTAGCTGTCAGAGTGATCTCCCAGCCCCTGGGGCCGTACGGTTGTTTTCTTGGGGGAAGTGGCACCTCCTGCCCAGACACCCTCCTGCCTCGGAGCTGCTGTCGATTCCTTGGCCAGCTCAGCATCCAAGTCAAAGGGCACGTGTCCCCCTGCTGCCCAGGAGTCCCAAAGGACAAAGCCAGGCGTGTCACACACACACACGCACACACACACACGCACACACACACACACACACACACACACACACACACACACACACACTTCGTAATGTCCTAACCCCAGCCAATATTTCGAGGGGTTTGAGAGCAGGTAGATTATCTGCATGCAAAGTGATTCCCTCGCCCACCGCCAGTTCCTGTGGCAGGGCCGGGAGACGGGGGCGGTTCATTATACCTGGGATTGGGAAAGTGTTTGACAACTGCTCGCTGGAAACTGATTGGAGGGAAAAGAAACAAAAGCTGCTCTGCATTCTGATGAGAGCTCGGCCCATCAGGCTGGTGCAGCCGATTAAAGGACCTCAGCTCCCTGCATTGTGCGTGAGGGAGGGTGGGAGTCCTACAGTGTTAGTGGGAAAACCTAATAGGCTATGCTGGGTGGCCAGGGAGGGGTCTAGGAAGCCAGCGGGGCTTGTGGGGGAGGGGAAAGTTGGCTGCAGCATGTCCCAGTAATAATGTGGGTGAGCGTTCAGACATTGACATACCGGGCCAGAGTCTCCTGTCCTTGTAAATGCCACCCACCCTGGCTGGGCTAGACCCTGGTCCAGGCCTCTGAGATGGACAATCGGTTAGTGGGGAACTGAGGGTGGCACAAAATGGGTCAGCGCTGCCCAGAGACTGGGTGGCACAGGAGGGAGATGCAGCCTGAGATGCTCCTGCCTGCAAAGGAGAGGTGCTGGCTGTGGGTAGTGCCCCTGAGGGCGCTTGGCAGAGAGGTGCCCGCTCTGGGTCCCCCCCCCCCCGAGCGGGCTGGGAGGAGGGGTGCCCAGGAATTTTTCACTGCAGCATTTCTTGTCAGGCAACGCCGAGTCCTCAAAACCAAAAGCTCCCGGAGGAAAGGACCAGTTTGACCAGAGCGTCTGTCTGCAGCGGGCTCTGCTCCGGGATGGAATTGCTGGTCCAAACCAGAGAGCCACCCCCAAATAGCTGAGAACCCAGCAGTTCGGGCCCTCCCCTGGGATGTGGCCACCATGGGCTCAAAGCCCCTGCTCTGCCTGGTTCTGAATAAGAACGGGCCCCTGGGCTTGGGCCCCGCCCCAGTGCTATCTGCTAGTCTGGAGGGAGCTGCTTGCTCTGGCTTTTCATGCGCTGTTGGACGGGTTCGGCTGACTGAGGACTCGGGAAGTTTCCCACGACGACCATTTCCCTCCAGACTCATGCAGGCCTGGAACCTGCCACGGGCTTTCCAACAGGGCGTTGGGGCTTCCTAGTCGCAGCTGCAAACCCAAGTCCCCCGGTTCCTTGGCTGCTCCAGAGAGTCCTGCTCCAGTCGTCGTCCCCCCCCCCCCGTTGTCTCTGCAGACAGGGCTGTGGGGCGTGGCTGTCTCCTCTGACCGGGATGGCCGGTGTGGGGTTCACACTGCCCTTGGGGCAGCAGCGGGCTGGGGTATTTCTGAGCGCACTTCATGCCCTAGGCCCCGCTTGCTGCTCTAGAGCTGGTCTCAGTAAAGTGAGACGCTGCCCTAGCCGCAGCTCCGGTTCCAGGCAGATCAGCGCGTTTTCAGGGAACTGGAGACCGGATGGGAATAACCCTTCTCCGAACCATTTTTAGCAATTCAGTTGGAGCTGTATTTTGCCAGCGACTCCTCCACACGCCGTTTATCTCTTGATAACCCTTCTCCGAACCATTTTTAGCAATTCAGTTGGAGCTGTATTTTGCCAGCGACTCCTCCACACGCCGTTTATCTCTTGGAGCGGAAGGCTGTTATTACTGCAGAACGAAGCAGCGCGTTGGTGAATCTTCGGCGGTTCGGAATTGGTCCTGCCGTGTGAGCGATGCAGGGGGGCACAGACAATATCCTGCGAAGGGCCATTATTAATTCAGGGTCGCATTCATTGTCATAAAGCCTTGGCTCCGGATGAATTCAATCAGCATTAACTACTCCCCGCCAATAGCTGGGATTGGTTAAGGCTGAGAAGCTTATGCAAAAAGGCACACCGGCTCTGAGCGGTTTGGGCTGGGCCGGCGCCTGCACGGTGAGGGCCCCCGATATAATAGCGTCGGGCAGGCAACGTGTGGCATACAGCTGGTGCCATCAACACAGGCTGAAGACTATGGATTCCAGGAGGCAGTCCCTGCGGAGCGGAATGGCTAGGCCGACCATATTTCCTTGAGACAAAAACGGGACATTGGGATGGCAAAAACGGGACGGGGTTGGGGGGGGTCTCACCAAATAAAGTCAGTGCAGTGGCTGCAGAATGTGGGCTGAGGGGTGCTGGGGGGGGTGGTTGGAGGGGTCTGGGGGGGGGGCTCTAGGGCCCAGGGGGTCACACCAGATGAAGTCGGTGCAGTGGCTACAGAACGTGGGCTGAGGGGCGCTAGGGGGGCTGGGGGGCTCTAGAGGGGTCTCACCGGATGAGGTCGGTGCAGTGGCTGCAGAACGTAGGCTGAGGGGCGCTGGGGGGGCTCTAGGGGGGTCTCACCGGATGAGGTTGGTGCAGTGGCTGCAGAACGTGGGCTGCAGAACGTGGGCGCCGTGACTTTGTGGCTCTTGACCACGTGGATCACCTTCTGGCGCAGCGCCCCCTTGCGGCAGAACAGCGGCTTGGCCAGGCACTCCAGCTCGGTGGGCGAGGTGACCAGCGCCATGGCCCCACCTGGGCCCCCAGCACCGGGCAGGGGGGGCTGGAGGGGGGTTGGATGGAGGAATAAACAGAACAGAGATGGGGGGATGGGGGATGAAGAGGATGGAGGGAGAGAGAGAAGGGGGGATGAGGGATGGAGAGGATGGAGGGGACGGAGGGAGAGAAGGCAGGAAGGTGAGAAGGGAGCGGATGGATGGATGAGAGAAGAGATGGGGGTAGGGAGCGGGGGGGATGGAGGAGGCAAGGGACAGCGAGAAGGAGGGATGGAGAGAAGGGAGATGGAAGGAAGAGAGGGATGGAGGGATAGACAGAAGGCAGGAAGGGAGGGATGGAGGGATGGAGATAAGAGGAGGCAGCGGACGGAAGGAGAGAGAGAAGGGACGAAGGAAGGGATGGAGGGATGGAGAAGGGGATAGAGAGAAGGGATGGAGGGAGCAAGAGGAGGCAGCGAACGGAGGGAGAGAGCAGGGAGGAAGGGAGGTATGGCAAAGATGCCCGATAACTTATCGGGCATCTTTGCCATCACGCGTCCAGCGGTGGGCCACTGGTGCTGGGCTGGCGAGATGCAGTTTGCTCATCGGAGATTTTGACATCTGATACTTGTCCTTAGGTAGCAAGATTCTTCACCTGAGCTCTTGCGAGTCCTCCAAAGAAAGAACCTCCCCCTAGAAAGCAGCTTGCAAAGAGGGACCTGCCCAAAAAATGGGACAAAATTGATATTTTTGTTAAAAAGACGGGATGGTCCAGAAATATGAAAAAAACGGGACTGTCCCGTTCCAAACGGGACGTCTGGTCAGCCTAGGAATGGCGCATTACATGCACCTCTGTACTAATGGTGGAGCAGAGGACCATAGACATGTAGGGCTGAATGTGACCCAGGCAGGACCAAATAAACCTAGACCATCCTTGACAGGCATTTCTTCATACCTACAAGTTTTGTTTTAGATCATGTTCCTGTCATCTTATAAATCCGTTTTACTGGCTGGCTGAGAGTCACGTCTGACTGTGGAGTTGGGGTGCAGGATCCCCGGGCTTCCCCAGGACCCTGTCTGGGCGGGCTCACTGGGGGAAGTGCACGGAGGGGCAGAAGGTGCTGAATGCTCCGAGGTCAGCCCCAGGAAGGTGGAAGCTGGAACCTGTGAAGCTCTTAGCCCTGAAAACAGGCTGTTCACAGAGAGGAAGCTTCCCCCCTGAGTCCTGACTGGCTTCACAGGGAGCAGTTCCAGACCATCGCCCCAGGGACTCCGTGACAACTGGTGGGATGTACTGCACCCCGTGGACGGCGCGGCTGGCAGTAAGTGACTGGGGAGCAGTAAAACAGAAGGGGATTTCCGGGGACCAGGCGTGCTGAAGGCTTAGAGAAGGACTGTTGCGGAACCAGGGTCCCCCTGAGAACTGCAGCATGCAGTCTCAAGGGCGGAGGAGCCTGCAGCTTGGCCCTAGGAAGGAGAAGGACTTTTGCAGTATCAGGGTTCCCCTGGGAATTGCAGTGAGCAGTTCCAGGGGCGGAGGAGCTGCAGCTCAACCCTGGCAAAGAGGCGGTGACCTCGAGAAGGGCTGGCACACAAGAGGGGTTCCTCCTGGAAACCGTGGGGCACTGAGAGCACACAGGCCTGCGAGTCCAGAACAAGGTGGGAACAGTGGAGTCCTATCACCATCTCCTAGAGAAGGACATTGTAACCCCGTGCAAACAGGGGGGGTTGTCCCTTGGAAAGATCAAGGCACAGTTAATCATGCAGCGGAAGGTTAATGGTGAACAGAGTCCCACCACTGACCCCAACCTGTATGTCTGTGTGGAGTGCCCTGGGTTCAAGTCGTGTGGACACCCAGAGGGAGCGGAAGGTGGTGGTGAACTCAATGACTGAACTCAATGACCTTTCAAGGTCCTTCCAGTTCTGAGCTAAGCATATCTTCATATGCATAGGTTGGGTTGTGCACTGGCCAGTGTTTTGAGTCCTCTGCTGGCCGGGCTACAGAGAGCAGTGCCAATTAGTCCCGGGACTCGGATAGCAATTGGCTAAGTTAGGGACGCGAAGGTTCAAACCTTGCTGCTGATGAGTTTGAAGCAGGTTCTGTACTTAAAGCTACACTGGTCTCTACATTATGGTGTGACCCACCAAAATGCCCACTCCACATTCAGCCATTTGTAACACACTTTGATAGACAGCGACCAGAGCAGGGTTAGGGCAGAACCACCTTGGCGCTGATCTGTAGCCAGAACGGGGCTAGCAGTGCCCGGGGTCACTGCTGAGGTGATGTGTCAGGGTGTGAGATCCATGAGGCGGGGGTGGGTTTTGCTATCGGGTGTCTGGGGGAGACGGGAGTGAAAATGGTGCAGAGTGCTGGAGGGTGATCGGCAACATGAAGGTGGAAAGGAATTCACAAGCCTTTCCCCTTAATTTCTCATTCCCCTGCTTTGCCAGCTGTATTCTCAGCCTTGGGTTTAGCGTCATGTATTTTTCAGTCAAGGACTTAAATGGAAGATTGGAACCCTCCAGGAAGTAAATCCCTGCACCATGCACCTGCATTTGTAGACAGAGCGCCGTCTTGCCCAACAGTGATGCCAATGCAGAATCCTCTCCCGCCAGGGCAAAGCTACGCTTGAGACCGGTGACTTCTGCTAATGTTATTAGTTGTGCAGAATGAGTTATGCAGAATGTCGCTTGCAGTAGCAGGAATACAATGTATTTGGTGACAAACACGGACGCCTGTTTCCCAGGGGCAGCCTTGAGACAGAGCGGTGGCTCGTGTGTAAGGATCCCTCCTCCTTAGTCTTGTGCCCATTTGTCACGGGGCGCTCTCCTCATGGCTGGGTGGCGATTCTTGGGATTAGCTCCGCCCAGTTCAGCTCCCCCTTTCTCCTCCTCTCCCTTGGCAGCTCTCCGCCCAGCAGAGAGCTGGCTGCTTTCTGACCCAACCTTCTGGCCAGGTCACGCTGTGATCTCCCCTTCCTATCCGCTCTCCCTGACCTCAGGGAGAGACACTGCAGGCTTCCTCCCTGCTGCGCCCCTGTTGCCCGTCTCCTGGCTTGGTAGAAGCCCTGTCTGGTCCCTTCTTTCTAATCAGTGCCCTTCACACAACCTCCAGCTCCCCTCTTTGCAGCTTCACTGGCTGATTGGGCCCGGCTGGGCTGGTTCCACTCTTCCAGTGCCGGGATGGGGAGTATGGCCCATCACACCGCACAGGAGGGAAAAGGGCCTTGTGGCTTCTTGCCCGTTCTGGGTGTGGTGCTGTGCTGGGTGTATTCCCGGCACTGGCCTTGAGAGGGTTGACACAGGCCAGGTGGGCCTAATGAACCAGTTAAGCAGCGGGCGGGGGCAGGGGTTTAGGCTGCACTACTTGGGAGCAGGCTACACTGGACAGGAACAGGAGGGACCAGTACAAAGCCCAGGAGCTGTGAACAGCCGGAGGCTGCAGGAGAAGTGGGCTGCCGTCACACCCTGGGAGATGAGAGGTGTGTCTATCGCTAGCCCACAGGTAGCCCAGGGACCGGCAAACCCAGCCCGGGGGGAAGCTGGGAACGTGGGAAGGCAGCAAGATAGGAGAGCGCAGGCCGTGCCTGCTGACTGGAGGGCCCCTGTGCTGGAACCCAGAGTAGAGGGTGGGCCTGGGTTCCCCTACCAGCCACTGGGGACATGGCGTAGACCAGGCAAAGGACAGAGCATTGCCTGGGATGGTTTGTTACCCCTGGAAGGGGAAAGACGCAGCGTGAGCTGGCCAGACAGCCAAGTGAAGAAGAGGGACCGCCGGAGGGGGACACAATGCCTGGCCAGAGCTAATCCAAAGAGCGACCAGGAGGAGGCGCCAGGAGCAGTGAGTGGACCACAGGACAGGTGTCCTGCATGGTGTTGTAGGGGCTGGTGAAGTAATGTGCCAATATGCTGTAGGCATTAGCCTCTGCCTATGATTACAGCAGATTTTGGGGTCATTTTTAGCCCCAGGAGTCATTCTTTCTCAGTTAGTGGGACTGGAGTTCTCCTGGGGGGGGGGGGGGGAGCTGGGGACACTGGCAGTTTTTTACAGCCCGTCTGTAGCTCATTCCCCTTCCTTAGCCAGCTCACACTGAAACTCACTCTCCAGCCCCTCCTCCGCTTTTCCTTTGTCTCTTGGGCAGAAGGTGTCACCTCCTCCCTCCCCCTCCTGGGCTCAGGTTACAGCCTCAGGTATCCTCCAGAAAGGGGAGTCTGTCTCCCGTCCCCATACAATATTCAGAGGAACCACAAAGACCATTCCCACTCTGTCACCATCTCCCCACCCCCCCGTTTTTGCATGAGCGGACGTGGTCAGCAGCAGCAGCCTGCCCCGGTTGGAGTCTGCACACTAGTCTGGCTGGCCTGAGGGGTCCAGAGAAGGGGGTTGCAATCGTCAAGGTGAGAGGAGATGAAGACCCGGAAGAGGATTCCAGGACTGGAGCTTGTGCCAGCAGGTCTGGGCTGAGGGTGATGAGCAGACCTAGAGAGGATGGGGCGGCGGAAGAAGAGGAGCCTCCATGTCAAGGGTGAAGCCAAGTTTATGGAGGGGACGTGGTTGGAGGCCTGAGCTGAGGCGATGGATTCATGACACACACACACCAGACGAGTGGGTCAGTGACAGACACCGAGGTAGGGGCCATGGGCACAACCCTACAGTAGCTGTGTCTGGGAGATGGGGAGCGGTGTCTTGCGATGCCCTTCTGAGTGCGAGTCTGATACCCATAAACCCTGGACTGTTCCTGCTTCGGGGTCCCTGTTACAGACTGTGCTGATTGAGCTCCATGGCTGGCCCTAGGCAGCCGCTGGCTGGGGAAGGGACCCTGCTCTGTCTCCAGCAAGGTGGAAGTATCTCGTCTGTATCAGCAATACAGGGCGAGCTAATTCTGGACTCACTCAGATAATGATGATTAACGACAGGTGCGCCGCCCTTTTCTTTCATCCCATTATTGATTTGAAAGCAACCCAGAGGAGAGCCGGCAACTAATGAATTCTCTCCAGTGGAGGGGAAAGTCGTCAGGCTGAAATCAGATACCGTTTGGGGCTGGTGGGGAAGCTGGAGCTGATGTGCTCCCCTTGTTGGGGTCGGAAAGGGCTCGAGATCCCAGCCAATTCTCCTGGGCAGAGGAAAGTGCAGTGGCAGCGGCAGGGAACACGGCAACGAATCCATTGGGAACCTGCTCCGGGAGCTCAGCAAGTGATCCCAGCAACGTCAGCAGCTACAGACCTTACAGTAGTGCCAGGAGAGGGGCTCACCTGCCCAGCTGTGACAGAGTAGGAATACTGTGTGTGTGCCTCAGTTTCCCCTATGCATTTCTTGAGCGTCTATGTGAAGGGATAAGGATGTGTAGCTGATGCAAAACAGAGCCTCTCTGCAGGTGTCCATACCTGAAGCTGTAATCTGACTCCAAGTGGGGGAGGGAGGTCACCTGACCTGACTGAGCCAGGGGGAGGAGGGGCTGGAGAGAGTGACTTTCAGTTTGGAGTCTGCAGCTGGCTGGAGAGAGGTTTTGGAGTCTGAAGCTCGGTGGGCAGAAGGGAGGCAGGCCCAGGCAGGGTCTGGCCTCCCTTGAACCCCCAAAATGGATCCGGCGGAGGGGTTCGGGTACCCACAAGCTCGGTGTTAAACCATGTACCTGTCGACGAATAAACCTCTGTTTTACTGGCTGGCTGAGAGTCACGTCTGACTGTGGATTTGGGGTGCAGAATCCACGGGCTCCCCCATGACCCTGCCCAGGTGGGCTCGCTGGGGGAAGTGCACGGAGGGGCAGAAGGTGCTGAATGCTCCAAGGTCAGACCCAGGAAGGTGGAAGCGGGAACCTCTGAAGCTCCTAGCCTTGGAGACAGGCTGTGTACGGAGAGAGGACGTTTTCCCTCGGAGTCCCAACTGGCTTCATAGGGAGCAAGTTCCAGACCCTCGCCCGGGTGTTCCGTGACACCAGCCCAGAGGGCACTGGCTGCCCGGGGCACTGAGGGCAGGACACATCCTCACCCATGTAGCAGATCTGCTGCTGCTGGCTTTGGCTTTGCCTTAAGCAGGGAATGCGGTTGGTTTTAGGTCAAAGCCCAGCCTCCCCTTGGGTCTCTCCCCTGTCCAAATGCAGGGGAGCGCCTCTGGTCGGTGGGAGCCCGGTGCTTGGACCTCTTGTCACAGAGTGTGGGGGAGGCAGGACTTTGACGGCGCTTCCTGCAGTAAGTGACTGGGGAGCAGTATAACGAAGGGGGGGGGGCAGGGCCCTGACTCCCCCACACTCCATGACACCTCTGCATAGGTCACAGCTCAACCAGCTCCAAGGCTGCCCTGCATCGGCACTCGGGGAAAGCTGAGCTGAGTTTGGGTTCAGCTGCCATGTTACTGTACCCTGACTGAAACTCAGCCACTGTGCCTAGTCAAGCCGCTGGGTGTAGATCTGTTCTCCCCAGTGTGACCGTGCCCCCCCCCCCCCCCCTGTTGCCAAACGGGCAGGTCAGAGCTGACTCCAGCCTGGCCTGAAGAAGGTGTCTGGTAGCAGACGGCTCCTTAAGAACAAGATCCCAGGCTGGAAGCTAAAGCTAGACACAGTCCGAGAAGAAGCCAGGTGCACCATTTTAACAGGGAAGTGGATTTACCATTGGAACCACTCCCCTGCGGGCCTGGGGGATTCTCCGTCACTTGCTGTCTTTCCATCAAGATTGGTTGTCTCTTTCTCAGAGGTCTGCTCTAGCTCCCGCAACGGCTCTGGGCCGGGTGCAGAGATCACTGGGGCAGGGTCTCTGGCCGGGCTATGCGGGAGGTCGGATTGAGTGTTCACAGCCATTTCTTCTGGCATTGAAACCAATGAGTCTACGAATACGGAAGATGAAGGCACCCTCTCCACCAGTCACCCTGTTATCTTCCAGGCACTGATTGTTTTATAATTTGTCCCGGTCTCTTTCCAGGGTATCGAAGGTAGGCTGGCTGGTCTATAATTCCTCAGGGTCTCCATTGTTCCCCTTTTTAAAGACAGGCGCTATGTTTGCCCTTCTCTGGTCATCTGGGACCTCACCCGACCGCCATGAATTCTCATAGATAACCGCTAATGGTTCTGAGACGCCTTCAGCTAGTTCTTTAATATCCTAGGATGAATTTTGTCATGCCCCACTGACTTAAATTCATGTAACTTATCTAAATATTCTTTAATCTGTTCTATCCCTATTCTGGCTTGTGCTCCTTCTCCCTTTGTGTTAGTATTAATTGTGCTAAACATCGGATCATAATGAACAATTCACCTGGAAGAAAATATAAAATCGTCACTGATAAAGTTTGTAGATGACACAAATTGGGGGAGTGGCAAATAATGAAGAGGACAGGTCACTGCATCAGAGTGACCTGGATTACTTGGTAAATTGGGCACAAGCCAACAATATGCGTTTTAACATGACTAAATGGAAATGTATACATTTAGGAACACATGACGTAGTCCATACGTACGCAATGGGTGGATCTATCCTGGGAAGCAGTGATTCTATAATGGGCTCTCCAGTCTAGCAGGAGAAGGTCTAACATGATTCAACAGTTGGAAGTTGAAATTAGACCAACTCAGACTGGAAACAGGTTTTTGAACAGTGATAGTAATTTCCCCAGGGTCATGGTGGATTTACTATCACTGACAATTTTTATAGCAAGATTGGATGTTTGTCTAAAAATATGATCTAGGAATTATTTTGGGGAAGTTCTGTGACCTGTGCCATACAGGAGATCGGATAGGTCATCACAGTCGTCCCTTCTGGCATTGAAATCTGTGAATCTATGAACCTTTTTTTAGGGAAAACTGAAGAAAAATAGACATTAAACAGCTCAGCCTTCCGGGTTTCCTTTGCTATTAGCTCTCCTGCCTGTGAAGTAGTGGATCTACACTTCCCTTCATCTTCCTCTTGTTCCTAATGTATTTGTAGAATCTCTTATGGCTTTTTATGTCCCATTCATTATACGCCTTCACCTTCTGGAGTCCATCCTTGTGCTACATGGTTCCATAGCATCATTCCTGACTCTAGCTAGCGCTGCCTGGGAGGGAAAGTAGGGCAGGTGTGGGCAGGAGGGGAACACAACCAGAAAGCAGGCCAAGTAAAGCCTTCTTAGAGGAAAGGGTAAAGAATATGCAGGAAGCAAATAGGAGCCAAGTTCTCCTTGGTCCTTCGAGAGAGAGATCATCACTCAGGCCAGGACCCTGGTGTTCTAACGACACTTCGCCAGCAGTTCCCACCCCTCTGGGCCTAGTCTCCCTACCACTGGAGCCAGCGAGTCACTGATGTCCTGAAGTGGGAGAACAGGGCTCCGGGAGAGCAGCCAGGCTTCTCGCAGGCCCCATGCTGTGTGCTCAGCGAAGGGAGAGGCTGGTCCCATGTGCTAGGCTCTTGGGGGGTCTATTTCTAGCAGGTCGATTTGCAATCAGGGCTGTCTGTGAGCTGAGCCCAACAGCCCCAGAAGCCAAACCCTGCTGCAATCCGTGGAACCGTCTACTCTGGGCCAGTCCCTCCCGGCACCGTTCACCGCAACCTTGTGTCCCCAGCCACAACCCTTCACCCGTCGGTGTCAGGAGACTTCAGGGCAGGGCAGGTCTCTGGTCGGCGTGTGGGCCGTGCCCCACACAACAGGGCCCCATCCTGAGCGGGGCTTGTGGATCCCATCCGAATGTAAACATTCTCAATACTAATGACCAGGAGAGGAGGGAGCGTTTCTCCTTGTACGCTGGGTAGGGCTGGGGTTCCTAGAATTGCCCCAGCGGCCGGGCGGCAGGAGGGCCAGGGCTCTGTCCGGTTGTTCTCTCCAGTCCCGCTGTTCTCCCAGAGCGCTGGGGGCCGGGTTTTTTCCCCCTGGGCACTGGGATGAATTTCTCCTCTTGCTGAGCGCCGCGCTGGGGAGGCGGGAGACGCCGCTTTCTCCTTAGCGCTTCTGCAGTGGCGTGACTTCGTGTTGAAAGTTTAATAAATCGAACGGCACAGTTTTCATTCCGTTGGCAATTAACTCCTGCCGCTGTGTTCCCTCCTAATTGTCTCTATTACTCCAGATAAACCTGAGATCAATGGGAACCGGAGTCTGTCGGCTGGAAAAGTTACAGTTCATTAATTACGGCTCTCCCATGCACTCCCATCTGCTGCTGATCAAACGAGACGGGCCAGGCCCATCTCACCTTCCCCAGGGCAGCAGGCTGCGGCCCCGCATAGGGTACTAGAGGGAGCAGAGCTAGGAGGTCCCCTCTCATTGCTTTCTTAGGTGGTGCTCCATTGCCATGTCTCTTAACATCAGCTCCCCCCAGCCCCGTGGACAGGGGCGGGATGCAGAGAGATTTACAGACACGGACATTTCCTGCTCAAATACTCCACTCATTGGCCACATTTTTCTGTGGACAGCAAAGTATCTGTGCCCCTCTTTAGAGCTCTGAGCTGTGCCCCTCCGTATAAGGTGCTGGGAGATTCCCTCTGTCCGAGGCCACCTTCTGTGTCATGGGTGCAGACAGAGCCGGACTCTGGGGTCACGTGCCCTAGAGCCACAAGACTCTACCCACCCCCTCCCCTTTGGGCCAGGCTCCAGCCTGTGTGATGCTTCTCTTGCTAGTGGAGGCTGCAGGCTAAGGCTGTGGAGGGGCTTTTTGGATCCGCCATGTTCCCCTGGGAAGAATCCCTCTTTAGGGCTCCAGCCAGGGCTGGGGGAGAAAGGGAACCCCGCTTAAATGGGATTTCCTCCCAAGCTCCTCTCCCGGTCTCTGGCATGCCCCCAGCTATGCGGAGTCCCAGGGTGTCCCTTCTTCCAGTGCTGTCTCCGCTGCCAACTCATTTCTGTATCGGTTTAATAATTCAGACCCCTCCTCCTAGCATTTATCCTTTCACAAGCACTCAGCTCAGCCTGGGTCTGCTCCAGCCGCTGCAAACAGCCCCTGCTAACTGGGCCTACTGGGAGGCTTCCTCGGCTGTCAGCACAGACGCTCCCATGTGCAGCACCGTGCCTGTCGGTGTGGCATCTCCCAGGGGAACACTAGGCCGGGCAGTTCGAGGAAGATGGAGGAGTGTACAGGGCAGGACCAGAAAGGCTGGGGGACTCTGCAGTCCACCTGCCTAGGTCCTGAGAATGCCAAGCCTGCTCTATGCCGGGGTCCACCCAGGACAGACAGCGTTAGACAAAATCTGAGCATGTAAAGGTCTAGAGAGGAATATATGGGGCCAAAGCAACTCCCTGCCTCGCCCCGACACCCTCTGGCCCTATTTAATACCGACTGGGGGCTGTGGACCCAGATTAGACGAAACGGATGTTAAAGGAATTCTTTCGTATCTCCCCACTCCTGGAGCCGGCGGGGTGTGACTGGGGCTGGTTTTCTCAGACCATGGCCACTCACAGGACTCACTCCAGGCAGGCGGCATCAGGGCTGCGGGCACTTGGGAACTTTGTGTTTATTTCAGTGCATCCAGATCCGTAGGCAGAAGCGCCCGCCCCGCATGCCAGGCGAGCTGTGGCACTTTGCAAACACAGAGATAGGCACAGAACGCTCCAGTGCCCCCCATATGCCCAGACATTAACATATAGCCTAACCCAGCGGCCAAAAGCAGATTTGAGTTCTTCATCATCTCCCACCAGAGTCTGCCCAGTCAAACGTGGCTCTCAGCCAGCCAGTAACACAGAGGTTTATTCGTCGACAGGTACATGGTCTAACACCGAGCTTGTTGGTACCCGAACCCCTCCGCTGGATCCATTTTGGGGGCCCAAGGGAGGCTAGACCCTGCCTGGGCCTGCCTCCCTTCTGCCCACACAGCTTCAGATTCTAAAACATCTTTCCAGCCAGCTGCAGACTCCAAACTGCAACTCACTCTCTCCAGCCCCTCCTCCCCCCTGGCTCAGCCGGGTCAGGTGACCTCCCTCCCCCACTTGGGGTCAGATTACAGCTTCTGGGATGCACACCTGCAGAGAGGGGAGGGTGTTGCCTGCTTACTTACCCTGTCTCTCTGCTTTGCACCAACTACACATCCTTATCCCTCCACATAGACACTCAAGAAATTCATAGGGGAAACTGAGGCACACACACAGTATTCCTACTCCGTCACAGGCGTCTTCTCCTTTCTCTCCCACGTTAATAGAGCCCCGGTGTTTCCAGTAACTCTCAGTAATTTCTGCAGTGCTTCCAACTGGTTGCTTGCAGAACTTACGTTCCAGGCTCTGCTGCAGGGTAATTCTCACCGTAGTTCCGTATCCCTTTTACATTCCCTTTGCAGGCCGGATCTCCGCAGTTTTGGCATCCTTTCTGGATTCTGGGCAGTGCTGAAAGAGGGTTTTAAAAACACATTCCGGGGGCCTTGTGCTCCATTTCTTCATGCCCCTTTTCTCTCCCATTTATATTGCTGCTGCCAAGCCCCCCTGCTAAACGGTCACTAGCCTGTTGTAATTGGACCCAAACCTTGGCTCCCGTGTGCTTCCAAGACAGCTGGTTCTGGAAGGTGCTCGGCCAGTCACTGTTTCTAGCTCTGGGCCATTAGGCATTCTCCTTGGTGCAGAGCCTCATTCTAGCACCGTCCCTTGGGACATGGGATTCCTCAGCCCAGCTGCCCTAGGCCCAGAAACCTATGCAGAGTCCTCCCAAGCTTCCCAGTCACTGGCGCATGTTCCCCCAGAGTCCACCTCCATGAGAGCACCGGTTCCGGTTACCTCAGCGTGGGCCACCTGACCGGTAAAGTAACGTCTGCGGGGTTTGCACAGGCGTTTATAAAACCAGGGTAACTTTATTCTCCTAGCACACGAGTTCCTGATCTTTAGACGACCCAGCCAAAGCCTGTCGCCTCTCGCTTCCGAGTCTGTGCTCGCTGCTTCTGGTGACTCCGGTCCGTGTGTCAGGCGGGCAGGTCCCTCTTACTTCTACAGTCCTGGTGTCCGGCGATGGTTGGTTGTGGAGAGAGCAGGAGGCCACCCAGACCGTGGCCTTAGGTTCCTGACCCCTCTTTTATGTGACTCCTGACCTGCTCAGAACCCCAGGCATTGGGTAGAGTCCCAGCCCCATCCTCGGGGTCCAAACTCGGAAAACCGGGTCCCTTCAGCCTGGCCACTCCCCGTACCAAAACCACTGTCCTAGGCTGGACCCCTCTGATAGGAGAACAACAGCCAAAGACTCCTGGTGCAGCATTATAAGAAGCAGCCTGGGCCTGTGCTTGACATCTCCAGGCAGCTACAGTTATAGCCTCACAATGTAAGTCACGTTCTCCAACCTGGTGGTTACAGTGTCAAGTCAAGGTCCTGATTTTACAATTGACGTGTGCAGTGTACCACGTACCAGTGTGTCCCAGATGGGACTTAAGGAGCTCCGTTTATGCAGCCTCTTGAAGAAGAAGCCGAGATGTGATGGGATCATGGTGTCCAGTTACCTACGCATGGACAAGAGATCTCAAAGTGCTGGGCTTTCAGCCTTGCTGACAAAGGTGTAACGAGAGCCAGCGGCTGGAAATTTGTTAGACAAATTCAACCTTGAAATAAGATTCAATTTCCTAGCGGTGAGGGTGGAACACCTTCCCAGGGTTGGTGGTGGACTCCCCATTGGTTGGAGTCTTTGGATTCGACAGCTTACTCCAGCTTCTGAAAGAAATTCTATGGTCTGTGTGCGGGGCGGAAGAAGGTGTCAGGCTGTGTGATCCTGGTGGGCTTGAAATCTGGGAATCAGTGAGTCCCCCCTCTTCAGCCACTTCCTTCATGGGATGTGGGAAGAACTGCATTGCCCTTGGCTCATCACACTTGCAGCTCTGCATTGAGATAATACTGTGACGGAGTAGGGATGCTCTTAAGCTTCCTCTGACTCTTGTGTGAAGGTGGCCATACCTGAAGCTGTAACTTGACCCGGGGGGGGGGGGGAGGGAGGTCATCTGACCTGACTGGGGAAGGAAAGACAAAGGAATGCAGAGGAGGGGAGGATGAGGAAGTTTCAGTCTGAAGCTGGCTGTAGTCAGGCAGGGAAGGGCAGAGGAGCTATCTGGCTCTCTGGCCCTCAAAATGACTCCAACTGAGGGGTCACGTTTGCTGTATGGTCTGTGTTAGACCAGGTACCTGGCATCTAATAAACCTCGGTATTACTGGCTGGCTGAGAGTCACGTCTGACTGTGGAGTTGGGGTGCAGACCCAAAGGCTTCCCCAGGACCCCGCCTGGGCGGGCTTGTTGGGGGAAGCACATGGAGGGGCAGAAGGTGCTGAATGCTCCGAGGTCAGACTCAGGAAGCTGGAACCTGTGAAGCTCCTAGCCCTGGAGACAGGCTGTGTACGGAGAGGGGACACTTCCCCCTGGAGTCCTGTTTGGCTTCATGGGGAGCAAGTTCCAGACCCTTGCCCCTGGCACTCCGTGACAAATGCCTCGAATCAAATCTCATGTTTCAGGAATGCAGGGGTCAGGAAGGAATTTTTGCAGAATTGGCCAGATGTGTTTGGGTTTTTTTCCTCACCTTCCCCTGAAGCATCAGAGATTGGCCACAACTGGAGACAGGACACTGGATGGGGTGGACTAGTGCTTTGAGGTGTTACACCCTTTTCTTAAGTGTTAGTTATGGGGCTTGCCTACATGCTCAGGGTCTAATTGATCACCAGAATTGGTGTCACATAGGAATTGCTCCTCAGGTCAGATTGGTAGGGTCCTTGGGGGGTTTTCACCTTCCTCTGCAGCGTGCGGGTGAATTGTTTGCTGAGGTCATCTGGACATGTCTCACCTGATCAGGCACCTTGGTTTCTCCTGTTCTCTGCCGTGGCTCACAACAGTTTAGTCTGATCAGGACTGAAATGCTTTAGTGGGCTCAGTGTAAGGGAACCTGGCATTCTCCCGGGAACAGTGTAAGTCAGTTTCATTTTCCAATGAGAAAAACATTTTGTCGAAAAATTCCCGACCTGCTCGGTGAAGCAGGGGCCTCTTGATCAGTAATTTTAGCTGCTCAGATGCTGATTTCTTTCTGCCTTCCCTATGCCAGGCGGACATTTTCCTGAAGGCCCCAGAGGCGTTGATGGATACACCCTCCCAGAGAGAGAAATCACATCTTGGCAGAGTTGCTTTACATTGTGCAGTTATTGCTTTGATTGTACCTAGACCAATTTGTTCAACGTGTACACGTTAGATTCAGCCTGGGGCTGGTTATGTTTGGATCTAAGACATGTTTGCTCTCTGTGACTCCTGCCCACATTTTCATCTTGTTCTTTAAGGTGCCTCATCACCTCAGGACTTTGGGATTCCCTGGAGACTTGGCCAGTTACTCTTTGAAATACCCTGTGGACGGAGTTGATTTTCATAGGTTGGATGGGACCATTATGATCATCTAGTCTGACCTCCTGTATCGCACAGGACGGGAGAACTGCCCCACAATCATTGCTAGAGCAAATCTTCTAGGAAAAAATCCAAACTTGAATTAAAAATGGTCACTGACTGGTGGATTCCCCTCCCCCGGATCAGAGAACCAGCACCACCCCCTCCTCCCCTGGTCTGTCCTGGGGTGAAGTGGATCCCTGGGGTCTAGATGTGGGTTTCTTCTCATGGCTGGTGAAGTAGGAAGAGAGCCTGAGACATATGCCCTTGTAAAAGAGGCCTGGTCTGAGGCCTGAACTAAAGTAGTAGTCAAAACTTTGTTGATATGAAGCAAAGTCAGGTTGTGAGCAAGGGGCTCCTGGAATCTGGCAAGGCCAGGGCTGATTTTGCAGAAACACAAGCACAAGGCTATAGACACAAACACGTCCCAGAAAGGTGGTACCAGAACACCTCCACGCTAACACATTCCCCCAAAGAGAACCACGCTGACCCGTCTTAAGGATCAGGACAGGAGGCAAGCATGCTGGATAGAGATGTTTGGAGCAAACAACCATGGACAAGGCACCGGAAGGGGGAGCCAGAGGGCAGGTTCCTGCCTGTGCCCCTCACCCAGGCTCCTTGGCTGGCTCTGACGGAGTCAATAGGAGTTATTCAGACGAGACCCTGCAGGGGACTTGGGGCCCCAGCTGTGATTCCTATTGACAGTGGGTTTTACTGGCAAGGTTTCCCTGGGGCTTATTATAAACCTTGTGCTCCAGCAGCCTCTGCTGGGGTAAGTTGCACTGATCTGCTACATTCCCAGCTCTGGGCTTGGGAAAGGCCCATAGAGGGGAATAGGGATGAAATCTACTGGCGCTATAGAAACATGAAGGGCTTCTATTGAACTCCCTCTCCAGCCCCAGGGGAAGGCCTCAGTGGTGAGATCCTTGGCATAGGGCTGTTTTTAAAGCTGTCTTCGGGGATCGTTGGCAGGAAGGTTCCCATCGTCTGCTGAGCCGACGGCACTTTCCCCCTCTCTCCAGGCACAGGGCCGTTAGAGCACAGTCCCTGAGCAGATTCGGAGGGGGTGTTTGTGGAGGGGAGTAAAGGGACCTTGGCCCATGAGCTGGCCTCCGGAAGGAGCTATGCTCCCATAGACAGTGTTCTGGAGTCCCATGATGCATTGCAGCAGCTCAGCAATAGGGAGCCCCTGCTGTGGGTCATGAGCTATGTACCCATCAGGGAGCCCAGACCATAGGGGGAGAAGGGGGGGCGGGAGTGAACTGTCTCTCGGGGGTGGGGGGTGGGGCGCCCACAGGGCATTTCAAGCGGATGCAGAGACCAACCTTGACGAGACACGAACCATTTGGTTTCAATTGTCACAACGAAAGATTTCAACCCCCACTGTGAAAAAAATTCTGTCGCTGTGAAAAATCGGCCTGATATCATCTCAGCCCCTGTAAATCCCTTTGTAACCGTTATGACGGAGTGGGAATACTGTGTGGGTGCCTCAGTTTCCCCTGTGTATTTCTTGAGTGTCTATGTGGAGGGATAAGGGTGTGTAGTTGGTGCAGAACAAAGGACCAGTGGGCAGTAAGTAGCCTAGGCCCTGTCTCCTGGGCCCTTCCCCCCTCTCAAGGTGTCAGTTAGCTGGAAGGTGAAAACAAAAAGGTCAGTTGACCTCCTGGCCCAGGAAAGAGACAAAGGAAAGCAGGGGAGGGGCTAGAGGGGGAGTTTTCAGTCTGGATCTGGCTGGTGGAAGAGGCAGAGAACTACAGGCAGGGCTGCCTGGCTTTCTGGCCCCCAAAATGGACCCAGCGGAGGGGTCGCGTTCGCTGTACCTACAAGCTCTGTCTTAGATCACCAGTCATCTAATAAACCTCTGTTTTGCTGGCTGGCTGAGAGTCACGTCTGACTGTGGAGTGGGGTGCAGGATCCACGGGCTCCCCCAGGACCCCGCCTGGGCGGGCTCGCTGGGGGAAGCGCACGGAGGGGCAGAAAGTGCTGAATGCTCCGAGGTCAGACCCAGGAAGGTGGGAGCTGTAAGCTGTGAGGCTCCTAGCCCTGGAAACAGGCTGTTCACAGAGAGGAAGCTTCCCCTCGGAGTTCTGACTGGCTTCATAGGAAGCAGTGCCAGACCATCGCCCCGGGGACTCTGTGACAACCATCCATTGGGGGCCCAATGCAACACAATGGGTGTCATGTCGTGCAAAGACAGTTCCTGGGGGAGAACACACCCACAGCAACGTGGATCTTATGAGGGCACTTCCTCCGCTGATGCTTGGTGTGCCTGGAGAACCTTTTCCACACCCAGAGTGACTTGTTGAGCCTGCCTTGGGTTTCCAAGGAGGATGGAGAGAATTTCCCCAGCCCCACAAGTCCTTGTTTGTTCACAAATATCCCGACAACTTTACGTGTCACAGAAGGAAACCGGGCGAGAGGGGAGGGAACTTGAAAAGCAAATGAACTTCTGTTTTCTGCTTTTTAAGGCTGTCTAACGGAGTACAAAAGTTCATCTTTAATGGGAGGGCAACCCAGAACACTGCAAGCTGTGCTCTGACACACATACCGAGCTCAAATGCCTTTGAAGTATCTTCTGATTTTCCATTCTGCCTGAAGTAACGTTCGATTTATGCAGCAGATGGGGAATAGTCCCTCGTTACGTGGCGCTCTTCTCCGAGACAGGCAGCCCGCCTTGTCTGCACACTTTAGAAGAACTCTTAGACAGACTTGTGGTCTTCAGGGGCCTGAGTCTGTCGTTTGCATATTTTTTTCCTGCTTCCCTCTAAAATTACTCTTGAGAAGTCCAACATGTTGTGAGCATCTTCAAAGGAGAAGGGGGGGCGGAGTTTGTCTGCGGAGCAAAAGGTGAATCGTTTGAATTCGTTTGAAAACAACTCGGCTTGTGTTTGCGGGAAGAACTGGAGGAGGAAGGAGATGGAAAGGCCTCCCCGTGACCTCCCTCAAACAAACCGGCTTTGAAGATGTCATTGAAATGCTCTGCGTGCAAACTTCGCAACTGCAAACCCCACCTTGAGCATCACACCCCCCCCCCCTCGGGGGACCTGGATGCCGGGGACGCTCCCCGAAGAGCCTGCGGAGAGAGGAGAGCACTACCGGAAATGAACGGGAGGGGCAGCGAGCAGCGGCGATCCAGGGGGTCGAAGCGTCTGGCCGATTCGGTTAGCGGACCTGGTGGCCGTGTGGCTGCCTGCAGGGAGGGGACCCTGGCTCACAGCCGGGGGCTCCTGGCTGAGAAGGGCTGAGAAGGGCGAGCGGGGGAGAAGCCGGCGCAGAGACTGAGTCTTTGTTCCCAGCTTCCTTCCATCCACCTCAGGAGCTCGGTCGGCCTTGTGCCCCCTAGCACAGGCATGTAAACGGCCCTGACCTCCTGGCTGCACAGGGGCAGGGAGGGGAAGTGGCCTGCCCGGGACCTTGCCTTGAACGTGTAGCAGGGGGAATGCGGCTCTCTCAGGTCTGGCGCAGCCCAGTAACCCCACCCAGCCTCTCCCAAGGCCACCGACACTCTTCAGACCCCCTGCGATTCCAGCAACCTCCCCTTGGCTGCTTTCTGCCTACAGGAAAAGGCAGGGCCCCGGCTTCTTTGGCGGCTGTGTGCGCTTGGTCACACCTGAACACTGGCCCTTCCACACAGACATGCCAGGTACCACAGGCGCCCCTCTAGCCCCGCCCCGACTCCACCCCGGCCCCAAACTCCCTGCCCAAACTCCACCCCTCCCTCCCCCTATTGGACCCCTCCCCAAATCCCCGCCCCAATCCCCGTTCCCCCTCCTCCCTCCCAGGCTTGCCATAAAACAGCTGTTTCAAGACGCAAGCGCTGGGGGGATGGGGAGAGAAGCAGGACACGCACCGTTCTCAGGGGCAGAGGTGGAGTGGGAGCTGCCGGTGAGCTAATTGTAGCTTTTCTAAGAGGTGGCCTGGACATTTCTGGGGCAAGGTCAGACCCCCGGAGGGGGAATCCCGATTCCTCGTGGGGCGTTTGCCTGTCCCGGGGCTCCATCCAGATTGAAGCTGACGGGTTCGGTGTGAGGCGAAAGAGAGCCCAGCGGTGCGCGCTGTCGCCAGGAAGGCTGGTGGGTGACACTGCAAAGGAACTGCCGTCATTGCAGTTGTGCAAACAGAATTCATCCTGGTCGGATTCACAGCGGCTGCCGACTGGCCTGGATTTGAGCTTTGATGTTTTCTCCATGGGCCAGATGTGCAACATCTGTTCTTTAGGCTCCCACTTAAAGCCAGCTCTGCGTTAGTCTTTCAGACGGCACAGAAGTTGCCTGCAATTGGCTGTGCCTGCGGTCACTGATCACCTTAGACCTCGACTAGTGAGCTGAAGTGACCGGCTCTGGGACTGCCCAGATCCAGGCAAACCAATGCCACACAAGCCTGACTCACCTCTGGCTGTCTCCCTGCCTGCTGGACTTGGGCTAGAGCAAGCAGGAGGAGGATACACAGTGTACAAGGCTATAAATGTGGGATTCAGAGCTGCCCACCCCAGAGAGGAAGAATGGTCCAGTGGTTAGGGCAGCAGCCTGCAAATTGGGAGAGTTGGATTCAATTCCCTGTGTGACTTTGGGAAGTTCCTTTGGCCCGGATCCACAAGGGGACAGAGGTGTCTATGTGGGGACACTGCTGAGAAGCACAAGGTAAAAGACAGAGCCTGGGGGAAGGCTGCAGATCACATGACGCACAATTGTTCACCACCACCCATGGACTCCTGTACACAAGGTATCATCTCAGCCAGCAGAGGGCAGCATCCCCGTACCTGTAACTAAAATGAGGAAGACTTTGTAGCACCTTAGAGACTAACCAGTTTATTTCAGCATAAGCTTTTGTGGGCTATAGCCCACTTCATCAGATGCACACAGCCTAACATTTTCTAATGATCTGTGATTCTACACCCTGAGCTAAGACTTCTTGATTTCTGGTTCCATAATTATCTAACAAACTGGAACAGAAGTAAGATGCATTTATACACACAGAAAGAAAGAAGAAGAAAAAAGTTGTACATTAGCATACCCCACATGTACCCGCATGGCCCCACAGGATGCTAACATTTTTATGGCAGACTTAGAACAACGCTTCCTTAACTCTCGTCCCCTAATGCCCCTACTCTACTTGTGGTATATTGATGACATCTTCATCATCTGGACCCATGGAAAAGAAGCCCTTGAGGAATTCCACCATGATTTCAACAATTTCCATCCCACCATCACCCTCAGCCTGGACCAATCCACACAAGCGGTCCATTTCCTAGACACAACTGTGCACATACACACCACCCTATACCAAAAACCTACTGACTGCTACACTTACCTACATGCCTCCAGCTTCCATCCAGAACACAACACTCGATCCATTGTCTACAGCCAAGCTCTAAGATACAACCGCATTTGCTCCAGTCCCTCAGCCAGAGACAAACACCTTCAAGATCTCTACCAAGCATTTTTAAAACTACAATAATCACCTGGGGAAGTGAAAAAACAGATTGACAGAGCAAGAAGAGTACCCAGAAGCCACCCACTACAGGACAGGCCCAACAAAGACAACAACAGAACACCATTAGCCGTCACCTTCAGCCCCCAACTTAAGCCTCTCCAACGCATCATCAAAGACCTACAACCTATCCTGAAAGATGATCCCTCACTCTCACAGATCTTGGGAGACAGACCAGTCCTCGTTTACAGAGAGCCCCCCAACCTGAAACAAATACTTACCAGCAACTGCACACCACACAACAAAAACACTAACCCAGGTCCCTAACCTTGTAACAAAGCCCGATGCCAACTCTGTCCTCATATCCATTCAACTGACACCATCATAGGACCTAATCACATCAGCCACACCATCAGAAGCTCATTCACCTGCACATCGACCAATGTGATATATGCCATCATGTGCCAGCAATGCCCCTCTGCTCTGTACATTGGCCAAACCGGCCAGTCTCTATGCAAAAGAATAAATGGACACAAATCTGACATCAGGAATCATAACATTCAAAAACCAGTAGGAGAACACTTCAACCTTCCTGGCCATTCCATTAAAGACTTGATGGTGTCCGTTTTGAAACAGAAAAACTTCCAAAACAGACTCCAACGAGAAACTGAGGAACTGGAATTAATTTTCAAATTGGACACAATAAACCAAGGGCGCTAAACAGAACTTGCGAATGGTTCTCTCATTACACTAATTGATTGCATTTCCCTTGTTAATTTACCTTTAATAGGTGTTAAATCCTGCCTAACAGAAATCCATTTCAAAAGGTATTTTTTTCTCCTACTGATAATGACCCATCTAAATTTAACAGCCTCTTAGAATTGGTATGCTAATGTACAACTTTTTTCTTCTTCTCTCTTTCTGTGTGTATAAATGCATCTTACTTCTGTTCCATTCTATGCATCCGATGAAGTGGGCTATAGCCCACAAAAGCTTATGCTGAAATAAACTGGTTAGTCTCTAAGGTGCTACAAAGTCTTCCCTGTTTTATTTACGGATACAGACTAACACGGCTGCTAATCTTAGCCCCGTACCTGTATCCCCTGTACCTCCAAGGTGCAGCAGGGCATCCGCCCCAGCTCTTCAGCCATCTCCTCTCTTGGGTGGAGAACGGAACAATCCCCATCCTGACTAGGCGTTTCCAGGCTGCACAGCACCCGGAGTCGATGGGGACCCAGAGAGAGCACCTGGTGTAATGGCTCACCATTGTTAGCCTGCAGCTCATATCAGCAAGCACGTGTATTCTTAAGGTGAAAGCATTACAGAGAAAACACATCGAAGCAACAAAAGACAGGCCATGCCGGTTAATAAGCTTTTCCGAGATCACCCCAACTCCAGCAAGGGCGCTGGCCAGTGAACGGTCCTTTAAGCCCCTCCGAGAGTTTTTTCGGTGGTCACCGGTTCCTAACAGCGTTGGCTCACAAGGTGCCCCTCAGTCTAGGTGTACATTTTTAACACTGCGGGTAATTAACCGTTGGCACAATGTGCCAAGGGTCGCCGTGGATTCTCCATCACTGACCATTTTCAAATCATGATGGGCTGTTTTTCTGAAAGCTCTGCTCTAGGGATGAGTCTGGGGCAGGTCTCCGGCCTGTGTCCAGACAGGAGAGCTGACAGGGTGATCACAACGGTCCTTCCTGGCCTTGGAATCTAGGACTCCACGACTCTTGGCCTTGGTCACTGCTGTCCTGCACTGTCACCCAGACCGGCCCCAGGAGCTCCGGCTCCAAGCTGTGACCAGGAGTCACTGATAGACCCTGGCTGCCTCCACGTAACAACTGGGGCTGCGCTAGGAGGTGTGGGGCAGCAGCTGTGAGTAGATGTGATAGGGCCAGGGGAACCTGAGGGGCTGGACTGTGGGGCTGAGTCTCTGACAATTGGCCTGAGCCCCAGGGCTCTGAATTCAGCAAGCGAAGGCAGGGGATAGGCCTCTAGGAGCCAGGCAGCTCCCCAGCGTCTGGGCCTCCCGAAGAGGCTGCGAGTGGCCATTGGGACCCGGTGATCGGTGCTGGTGGAACAGGACAGCGGGATGAACTGGGGACTGGCCCGGCTCGATCGTCAGTGACACGTTGCAGATGAGCTGTCAGGCTCCGCAAGGGGCTCCTTCCATTATTCCTCCCCTGGCTCTGCCCTCTGCCAGGCCGGAGGAGATGAAACAAGAGCCGCTGCGAGTGGGCATTTCACTGGGGATTCAGAACGTGCCATTTGTAGCAGGCTGATTGGCAGAGCAGAGAAGGAGGAGGAGGCAGTGGGGATGGGCAGTTGCCCCTGACCAGGGAGAGGGTGTTAGGAGACAGGCCAGGGGGGTTCTCGTAGAGGGCTCAATGAAGAGCCCCCCGAGGGGAGTCTGCACCCCGGCACAAGGGTGACACGTGGGAGGCAGCTGGGCATCGCTGTCTGGGTGGAGGTGACGAGGTGGCGCAAACGCCTGGACAGCAGAACACACGGGAGCGGCGGGACGGAGGGGTGTTGAGCTAATGCTGGATGACAGTGGGATGTGAGGGGCAAAGGTTTGATCCGGGCAGCACGGGGTGGTGGGAGACACAAGAGCGCAGCCTTCAAGTGCTGAGTAGGATGCGGCGGGGGTGGGGGATGGATGATGTGGGGCCCGATCCTGCACAGCCAAGAGTTACTACAGCGATTCTGTATTATTCTCATGGTCGTGCATAAGAATCTTGGCAGTGGAATTGGTCTGTTACTACATGGAAAAGGGAGAATTTTCAATACTTATAATAACGCGGGCAAGGCAGAAGTATTCAATACATGCTTCTGTTCTGTATTTGGGGAAAAACAGCTGCTATAGTCTGACCAGATGGTGACAATAGCTCTCTTTCCAGTCCACTAGCATCGCTGGAGAATGTTAAACAGCAGCTTTTAAGATCAGCTGACATTTTAAAATCAGCAGATCCCAATAGCTTGAATCCAAGAGTTTTAAAAGAGCTGGCTGAAGAGCTTGCTGGACTGGCAATGTTTACTAAATCTTGGCACACTGGGGAAGTTCCAGAAGACGCCAAGAAAGCGAATGTTGTGCCAATTTTTAAAAAGGGAAAACGGGATGACCTGGGTGTCACGGAGTGCCTGGGGCCATGGTCCGGAACTGCTCCCTATGAGGCCAGTCAGGACTCTGGGACGAAGTTTCCTATCTGTGAGCAGCCCATCTCCAAGACTAGGAGCTTCACAGCTTACAGCTTCCACCTTCCTGGGTCTGACCTCGGAGCATTCAGCACCTTCTGCCCTTCCGTGAGCTTCCCTCAGCGAGCCCGCCCAGGCGAGGTCCTGGTGGAGCCCGTGAGTCTGTATCCCAACTCCACAGTCAGACGTGACGCTCAGCCAGCCAGTAAAACAGAGGTTTATTAGATGACAAGTACCTGGTCTAACACAGACCATACAGCGACCGTGACCCCTCAGCTGGATCCATTTTGGGGGCCAAAGAGCCAGGCAGCCTGCCTGGAGCTCTCTGTCTCTCCCCCCAGCCAGATCCAGACTTTCCAGCCCCTTCCCAGCTTTCCTTTGTCTCTTTCCCGGGCAGGAGGTCAGGTGACCTCTTTGTTATTCAGTTCTTCCAGCCAACACCTTGAAAAGAGGGGGGAGGGCGTGGACTACTTACACTGTCTCTCTGCTTTGCATCAACTACACATCCTTATCCCTCCACATAGACACTCAAGAAATGCATCGGGGAAACTGAGGCACCCCTACACTACCCAGAGGAAACATTAACAGCATTCCCATTCTGTCATACTGGGTAATAACAGGCCTGTCCGCCTGACATTGATCCTGGGCAAGAGAGTGGAATGGCTGGTATGGGAATCAATTTAATAAAAACCTACAGGAGAGTAATATAATTAATGCAAATCAACATGGGATTATAGAAAAGAGAGCCTCTCAAACTAATTTGATAGCTTTTTTTGATGAGATTACAAATTTGGTTGGTAAAGAGAATAGTCTTGACGTACTACACTTAGACTTCTGTAAGATGTTTGACTAGATACCACATAATATTTTGATTTAAAAAATAGAATGATATAAAATGAACATGTTTAAGATTAGCAGCCGTGTTAGTCTGTATCTGTAAAGAAAATGAGGAAGACTTGTAGCACCTTAGAGACTAACCAGTTTATTTCAGCATAAGCTTTTGTGGGGCTATAGCTCACTTCATCGGATGCATAGAATGGAACAGAAGTAAGATGCATTTATACACACAGAAATTTTTTTTGTACATTAGCATACAATTCTAAGAGGCTGTTTAATTTGGATGGGCCATTATCAGCAGGAGAAAAAAAACCCTGAAAATTAACATGGCCCACATTAAATGGATTAAAACTGGCTAACTGATAGCTTTCAAAATGTAACCTGGTATCATCATCAAGTTAAAGAAGTATGGGCTGGATGAATGGACCATAAGGTGGATAGAAAACTGGCTGGATCATCAGGCTCAATGGGTAGTGATCAATGGCTCCATGTCTAGTTGGCAGCCGGTATCAAGCGGAGTGCCCCAAGGGTCGGTCCTGGGGCTGGTTTTATTCAATATCTTTATCAATGATCTGGAGGATGGTTTGCAGATGACACTGAACTGGTAGGAGTGGTAGATACACTAGAGGGTAGGGATAGGATCCAGAGGGACCTAGACAAATTAGAGGATTGGGCCAAAAGAAATATGATGAGGTTCAACAAGGAGAAGTGCAGAGTCCTGCACTTAGAACGGAAGAATCTCATGCACTGCTACAGACTAGGGACCGAATGGCTAGGCAGCAGTTCTGCAGAAAAGGACCTAGGGGTTACAGTGGATGAGAAGCTGGATATGAGTCAACAGTGTGTCCTTGTTGTCAAGAAGGCTAACGGCATTTTGGGCTGTATAAGTAGGGGCATTGTCAGCAGATCGAGGGATGTGATTGTTCCCCTCTATTCAACATTGGTGAGGCCTCATCTGGAGTACTGTGTCCAGTTTTGGGGCCCACACTACAAGAAGGATGTGGAAAAATTGGAAAGAGTCCAGAGAAGGGCAACACAAATGATTAGGGGCCTGGAGCACATGAATTATGAGGAGAGGCTGAGAGAACTGGGATTGTTTAGTTTACAGAAGAGAAGACTGAGGGGGGATTTGATAGCTGCTTCAACTACCTGAAAGGGGGTTCTAAAGAGGATGGATCTAGACTGTTCTCAGTGGTAGCAGATGACTGAACAAGGAGTAATGATCTCAAGTTGCAGCTGGGAATTTTTAGAGTGGATATTAGGAAAAACTTTTTCACTAGGAGGGTGGTGAAGCACAGGAATGGGTTCCCTAGGGAGGGGGTGGAATCTCCTTCCTTAGAGGTTTTTAAGGTCAGGCTTGACAAAGCCCTGGCTGGGATGATTTAGTTGGGGATTGGTCCTGCTTTAAGCAGGAGGTTGGACTAGATACCTCCTGAGGTCCCTTCCAACCCTGATATTCTATGATTCTATGATCAAGTAGGTCTGTTTCCAGTGGGGTCTTGGTGGGGTCGATTTTTGGCCCTGCACTATTTAACATTTCTCAAAACCCCAAATCGTCACTGATCAGGTTTGCAGAGGGACTGTCAGGCCGTCTCTAATGACTCACGAATGTGGGTGTCAATCTCAGGGCAGACTTTG
The DNA here is from genome assembly GCA_032164245.1 of Sternotherus odoratus. Classification (NCBI taxonomy): domain Eukaryota; kingdom Metazoa; phylum Chordata; order Testudines; family Kinosternidae; genus Sternotherus; species Sternotherus odoratus. Next base: position 15,744,687 of record JAVMKO010000018.1, on the reverse strand, counting down.
GGGCAGGTGTTCTACAGGAGACCGGCCCAGATGATCAGAGCGGTCCCTTCTGGCCTTGGAACCGATGAAATCCTGAGAGGTACTGAGCACCTGCAATGGACCAGTGAGTTGTGGCTTTGCTGGTTATTAGCTCTGAATGAAGGGGAAGGTGCTATTCAGAGATCTGTTCCTGGGAACTGGCTGTGGATCCCTGGGGGATCTTTAATCTAAGAGTCGAGGAACTGGGGGGGGGGGAGGGTTGACGGAGCCAGGAGGGGCCCTAATGGGTTCAGGAGAGCCCAAGACCAAGCGAGACTTGGCCAAGGGATGCTGAGCTGGCCAGGGAGGGAGCAGTGACTCGTTTGGCATCTCTGCAGGCTCCAGGCCTTACGTGGGCCATTGCCAGCCCCAGGGGGCCTTTGGACAAATGAGGAAAATGACAGACTAGAAGGAAATTAATGGAGCAGAAAATGCCAAATGAGGTAGAAATAATTCCCTAGTTTAAGGGATGTTTAATTTCAGAGCACAACTGTTTTCCTGTTGCTAAATTACAATATCAAAGTGAGGGGCCCAGCGGGACCCCAGGGGCCAATGGGAAATTGACATGCAGAATACAGGGCTTTCCCACGCATAATGAAGTCACTGAGGAGGTGAGTACCAGGCAGTATCCCCACGCCGCCGCGGGATGCCCCGAGTGGGAGGGGCGGAAGGGACCAGGGTAGGGCCAGGATTCTGGCGGTGCCTGAGCCGAGAACTAGACAAATAAAAGTGTGAAAAGTGGACAAGCCCTCATCCTGCCCCAAATGGGGACAGGAGCCGTGTCAGGCCTAAGGCCGGGTGGGACCCACTGGGGCAGACTGCCCATCCTGAGGGGGCTCCAGGCTGAAGGGGAGACCCTGGGCATGGGTGAGAGCAAAGGCCAGTGGGAACCAGCGGAGAGAGATGCCAGGCGGGGGGTTTATGGAAGTTGGGGCGGGAGATCTGGTGTCAGCTTGCTACAGGAGGGCCAGAACAAGCAGCGCCCACTGTCAGACAAGAGCCCGCACAATGAGATGCCCGGGGGAGCCACCGAGGCGGCCGCGTGGTCCGGGAAGATGAGCTGGGATGGGGTAAGGCTGGTTTAGGAGGTGGGTGTGACGGGTTGGGATCACAGAAACCCCTTAGGAGCTGCCAACTGATGTGCCAAGGCGACTCCTGCCTCAGTTTTCCTGCCCCAACAGCTTAGGACCGCAGTACCCTGCCAGGTCTGAGCCACGTCCCCTAACAGCTGTGGGCTTTCCTGGAAACAGGCAGGAGGTATCCTTACCTCTGGCAGTCAGATGCTCAACTCCCATTGGGGTTAAACCCTGAATAAAAATTTTTTTGCGCTGTATAAAGCTTATACAGGGCAAACTCATAGATTGTTCGCCCTCTATAACAATGATCGAGAGATATGCACAGCTGTTTGCCCCACCAGGTACCAACACGTACTCCAGGTTAATTAATAAGTAAAAAGTGATTTTAATAAAGGCAGGAAATAGGATTTAAGTGGTTCAAAGTAGTAACAGACAGAATAAAGTGAATTACCAAACAAAATAAACAAAACACGCAAATCTAACACTATTACAGTAAAAAACCTCACCCTCTGAATTCCTTCTTTCAGGCTCAACTCCCTGTTAGCCTGGGTCCAGCAATCACTCGCACCCCCCCTGCAGTCACAGTCCTCTGTTCCAGTTTCTTCCAGGAATCCTTGGGAGATGCAGGGCTGTTGCTTGAACCAGCTGAGAACAAAATGGAGAGGTCTCTCCCAGGTTTATATAGACCTCTTCCTCTGGGTGGAGAGCCCCTCCTCCTTCCTATGCAGAGTCCACATGGCCTCTCAGAGCACATGGCTCAGTTGCAGGCCGGAACCAGACTCCCCTCACCACCAGCCAGGCTGCATTCCGACGGGCGTCTACAAAGTTCATTGTTTGCTTGACTAGTTCTCAATTGGGCTTAACTGAGAATAGTTTTTTCTCAGAGAGCTGTTCGGCTGCTTTCCAAAGTCCACATACAACCAACCAAGCACATAGTCAATATTCATAACTCTCAATACAACACAGAGACATACATACAAATCGGATGAACAGATCCAGTGGATCATTACCTTCACCGAGATATAACTTTTTAGCAAAACCACATTCCAGTAACATACATATATTTACAGGCACCCCCCCATAAAGCCTTTTGGGGTACACCGTCACAGCGGGATCAAAGGGCCATGGCTGTGCCAGGGTGGCACTGCACCTCCCTTGTGCAGAGGGACCTAGGCATGGCCATCCGGGGAAACGACACCCCCAAGGAGCCCCAGGAAAAAGGACATTTCTACCCCTCTGGGCTGCAGAGAAAAGCTTGAAGTATGGAGCAATCAGACACCGGATGGACTGGAAACTCCCCCCCCCCCCCAGCTCCAATCCCCAGATCTGACCAGTGGAGGCTGCCTCCTGGTTTGTGGGTGCAGGGTGACGCCGTGGCAGGCTAGCCAGCAGTGTGAGCAGCCCACGAGGTCTGCAGGCGGGTGGCTGGTTAGTGGGGGGTAAGGTGCTAAGATCAGCAGAATCGGGGGGCTTCCCCCCGGCGCGCTAGACAGACAGGAGCCTGTGGAGAAAGCGGCACGGAGGGGGCTGGGAGGGGGGCCGAGGCACTGGCAGACCCGCAGGGCTGGCGGAGGCTTCCCCTGGGAGTTTGACGAGGCATTAGAGAGAGCTCCGGAGCCCCCCAGGCACTGCCCCCAGGTGGGAGGGGCGGGGCTGGGTCAGGGAATCAAGGAGTGGGGCCCTTCGCCTGCCTCTTCCCAGCAACCTCCCAGCAGCCTCTGTGTCAGCCGTCACCTTCCACTGGCCAAGAGCAGATGGGCTCAGACAAAGTGGGCATCCGGTGCCTGTTTGATCCCTGGCATCGCTGGGGGCTACAGTCCCCCCCCCCCCCACAGGGCTCCCATTGTAGGGCTTAATGGACAGGGCAGGGAGGGGCTGGGAAACGGGGCCCCTGCTCTGGTGGTCCCATCCCCCGGGGCCGTGGGGAGCCCGAGGGGGGTTCAGAGCCTGGGTGGGACAGCACAGATCTGAGTGGGCCCAAACCTCTATCCAGCTGGTCACAGGGACACTGGAGCACTGTGGCTGGAGGAACGGGGTGCTCCCAGTGAGGCTGGAGGGGAATGGGAGCAGCAGCGGGAGCGTCGCGTCTGCAGCCGTGAATCCGCAGAGCTCGGCCAGCCAAGAGCTGCGAGGGGCGAAGTTGCTGCTTGTGAGAGCGGAGGCCAAGGCAGGTGTGACAGGGCTGTTCCTGGTGGGATCCAACTGTGAGTGTCAGATCACTATATGATCTATATGGTACCCAATTATTTCGGTACCGTGACAGCAGGGTTTCTTTTAAAAATCCCCCCCAATTGTTCGTGCCTGGCCCCCTGCGGTTCTGCCCCCTCCAGCCGGCGCAATCTCCCCAAATACAGGGATGAAGCAGGTGAGTTAGTGACGTTGGAGCTGGCCTCCCCAGAGCTATCCCGTGTCCTGTCCCAGGGCCTCAGCCCTGCCCGGCCCACAGAGCCCTGTTCTGAGCCAGGGGGCTGGCCTAGGGCGCTGCGCTCCACACTGGAGCCAGGCTGACATGAGACAGGGGGCAGGACAGGCCCTTTGATGTCAGAAATCCAAGAGGAAATCCCCGAGAAGCCCCCGAAGAGAGACGCCGGCTTTTCCCTGGCAGAAGAAAAGAACTTCTCAAGGTGGCCTCTAGGCTTCGGAGCACACGAGGAGACTGAGCCGTGCTCGGCCCCCCCCCCCCCCGAGAAAATCACCGGTCTGTACGTTTTCTTTCCTTACACATTAATGGGCAGGAGCTACCCACTCACGCTGCTCCAGGAGGAGCCTTCACAAACCTGCTCCTCGGAAAATTCTCCAGCGCTGGGGCAGAGGTGCACTGGAGCCAATGCAGACCAGTGTCAAATGCAACACAGCGTCACACATCACACACAGCACTGAGCAGCACAGGGCACTGCAGTGCAACACAGCCCCATGCCACCCAGTACACGCAGTGCCATGCGGTGCAACACAGCCCCATGCCACCCAGCACACGCAGTGCCATGCAGTGCAACACAGCCCCATGCCACCCAGTACACACAGCGCCATGCAGTGCAACACAGCACCGTGCCTCCCAGCACACGCAGTGCAACGCAGTGCAACACAGCCCCATGCCACCCAGTACACACAGTGCCATGCAGTGCAACACAGCACCGTGCCTCCCAGCACACGCAGTGCCATGCAGTGCAATGCAGCTCCATGCCACCCAGCACATGCAGTGCCATGCGGTACAATACAGCACCGTGCCACCCAGCACACGCAGTGCCATGCGGTGCAACACAGCTCCATGACACCCAGAACACGCAGTGCAGCGCAGCGCAACACAGCACCGTGCCACCCAGCACACACAGTGCCATGCGGTGCAATGCAGCTCCATGCCACCCAGCACACGCAGTGCCATGTGGTACCGTGTTTCCCCGAAAATAAGACAGTGTCTTATATTAATTTTTGCTCCCAAACTTACATTACATTATATTACAGCGAGAGGCAAAACTGGAAGTACGTCTTATTTTCGGGGGATGTCTTACTTTCGGGGAAACAGGGTACAATACAGCACCATGCCACCCAGCACACGCAGTGCCATGCGGTGCAACACAGCTCCATGACACCCAGAACACGCAGTGCAGCGCAGCGCAACACAGCACCGTGCCACCCAGCACACGCAGTGCCATGCGGTGCAATGCAGCTCCATGCCACCCAGCACATGCAGTGATATGCAGTGGAACACAGCACCAGGCCACCCAGCACCTGCAGTGTACCACAGCGAGCTCAGCACCTTGCAGTGTGACTCAGCGCCATGCCGCCCAGCACATGCCGTGCCATGCAGTGCAACCCGGCACCACTCCACCCGGCTCTTGTCGTGCAACACAGCAAGCTCAGCATTGTGCAGTGCAACACAGCGCCATGCAGCACAGCATGTGCAGTGCCATGTAGTGCAACTCAGCACCATTCCTGGGTCACAGCTGAGCTCCACACTCGTAGCATTGTGCAGACCAGTGGCACTGCATCCTGGCTGACCCTCCCCCCCCACCCTCACAGCCGGGTCATAGGCAGCCAGGCCTAGCAGTCAGAGCCAGAGGCTGGTCATGAGACAGGAGTCAGCTGGGTCAGGATACAGGGGGTCAGAGGCAGGAGACACACTGGAGGTCAGAGGACAGTCACGCCAGGTTGGAATGCCAGGAGATGGAGTCGAAGAAGCGGGGGCAGGTAGTAGGAAACAGGAGGTACAACAGGCAGGGTGCAGCCAAGTTGTTTGGACAGTTTTTTGCTCCTGTGGAAATAGGGCCAGTCGTTGCTCCGGGACTCTGCCAATTGGACCTCAGGACAGCGGCTTGCACTAACTGGGCTTCATGGGTAAGCTAGCGCCAGTGGCGGGTAGGAGCGGGGCTGCTCCGGTGACCAGGCCGAGGTTTGAGCCCCGGGCGTTGTGACACACCGAGGAACCGGGCTGAACATGCATGCACCAGGCGCCCTGCAATAGTGTTGAGAATGGGTTCGTTCCATCTGTTCTGAGGGACCAGGGCCCGCAGGGGACAGCTTTCCTACCAGCCCTGGGGCAGAGCAAAGCTGAGAAATTGTCAGCATATTGCTCAGAGCAGGGGATGGGGTCTGTGACGGTGCTGTTCCTGGTGGGATCCAACTGTGAGTGTCAGATCAGGACAGATTGCTTCCAAAGGGGCAACTACAGCCCAAAGCTGGGGTTTTTCCACTCTAATGTGAACCAAACCAGCCAAACAGAAAAGACTTTGGGTTTGCCCCACTGGCTAACCACAAGTCACACAAGCAATCCCCCTTAGACACTCCAGATTCCCAGTATCACCACCAGCAGCCAACTGTCCTGGGGATCAATGGTTATGAAAACCAATCCCCCAAATAAAGAAAACGGTTCTCCCCAATTCCAAAGAATCAGGCCCCAGATCCAGGTCAATATACAAATCAGATCTTACCACAAATCACGCTGTTGCCAATCCTTTAGGATCTAAAATCTAAAGGTTTATTGTAAAAGGAAAAAGGTCTAGGTGAGGGTTAGGAATGGTTAAAAGAAATCAATTACATGCAGTGATGGCAAGTCTCTTGGTTCAGGCTTGCAGCTGTAGAATAAACTGCAGGTTCAGATAAAAGTCTCTGGAATTCATCCCCTCCAGGGATGGGTCATCAATCCGTTGGTCAGAGCTTCCACATGTAGCAAAATCCCATCCAGAGGTAGGTGCTAGCTGAAGGTTGCAGATTGAAGACAAAATGGAGGACGTGTCTCCCAGGCTTTATAGACTTCCTCCTGTGGGCGAAGACCCTCCTCCTCCTTATGCAGAGTCTGGTTGCAAAATGGAGGTCCATAGCCACCTAGTCCAATCACCAGACTCTCCACGATTCAGTTTTTGCCCAGGCATGTCCCATTCCTGGCGAAGCTCCTCGGGTGTGGACAAAGTTCATTGTGCAGTTGATGGCCCTTTAATGGGCCATCAGGCAGGCTATTCAAGTTAACACCAGCTTGTCTGAGATTTCACCCAGAAGCCAAGCATAAGTTTGAAGTACAGGCACCATATATTCAGTGTTCATAATTTTAGTTTCAAAGAAGATACACACATATCAATGGCATATTCATAATCAGCCCTCCATAACCTGGCCATAGACACCTGTTATGACCCCTTCACATAATATTTGGTACCCCAATGATCTATATGGTACCAAATTATTTCAGTACCGTGACAGGGTCGGAACTGGGCTACGTCCCGCCAAGGCCCCTTTGCTAACGAGGTTTGTTAATAGCTCCCTTCCAGAGGGCAGGCTGCTATCCCAAGGGCTGGTGCTGCCTGGCTGGAGGGGGAGGAACCAGCTCCAGGGATCCCAGATTTCTCAGAACCTTGCAGGTCAGTCTTGGGTCTCGGCCCAACACGGCAATGATCTCAGATTCTGCACCCGTTCCTTCCAGCTGTAGGCGAAGGGGCACTATGCTGACCTGAGAAGATGACTCAGCAGCATCGGAGACCAGGAAGCCCCAGGTATTGGGGTTCCTTTGGGGGTTCCTGCCGGGCTGGGTGGAAGAAGCACTAGTTCTAGGACACAGTCCAAGACGCACTGATCTTGTTTGCGTTTGAACCATCCTAGGGAATGAACGAGCTTTAATTGGTTGGGGTGTAGCCGGCCACGGCTCTGGTAGCCAATGGAGTAGATTGATAGATGTACTCTGAGTGGCTCCTGTGACAGAGTAGGAATGTGCTTAATGATTCCTCTGACTATTGTGTGGGGATCTCCATACCTGAGGCTGTAACGTGACCCTAGCTGGGGGAGGGAGGTCAGGTGATACCTCCTGGCCCGGGAAAGAGACAATGGAAAGCAGCGGAAGGGCTGGAGGGGGAGTTTTCAGTCTTGATCTGGATGGGGGCAGGCAAAGAGCTACAGGCAGGCCTGGCCTGGCTCTTTGGCCCCCCAAAATGGACCCAGTAGAGGAGAGTCACATTCGCTCTACCTACAAGCTCCGTCTTAGATCACCTGTCATCTAATAAACCTCTGTTTTACTGGCTGGCTGAGAGTCACGTCTGACTGTGGAGTTGGGGTGCAGACTCACGGGCTTCCCCAGGACCCCGCCTGGGCGGGCTCGCTGGGGGAAGTGCACGGAGGGGGAGAAGGTGCTGAATGCTCCAAGGTCAGACCCAGGAAGGTGGAAGCTGTAACCTGTGAAGCTCCTAGCCCTGGAGACAGGCTGTGTGTGGAGAGGGAGCTTCCCCCCAGAGGCCTGACTGGCTTCATAGGGAGCAGTGCCGGATCATCGCTCCGGGCACTCCGCGACAGCACTCACTTCAGACAGCATCTGCCTCCTGTCACGTTACTGAAATAATTTGGGACCCTATAGATCATTGGGGCAAGCAGGGTCCTATAGTGGCACCAAATCTTATGTACAGGGGGTCATAATGGGTGTCTATGACCAGGTTATGAATAGCTGATTATGAATATGCCAGTGATATGTGGGTATCTATTTTGTAGTTGAAGTTATGAATATTGCCTCTGGACTGTCTGTCTTTCCAAATATTGTGCTCTGCTGGGGAAAGACATTCCTGAATACTGGGCGTCAGCTTGCTTTGGGCTGCCTGAAGGCACATTAAAGGAGTATCAGCAGCACAATGGACTCTGGGAGCTTGGAATGCTCCAACCCAGACAAAAAGTCTACCAGAGAAAACACGCCAGGCAGCCTGTGCATAATGGCCGCTGCCTGCAAATGTCGAGTCATGCATGGTCATGTGATCTGTCCATGTGCCTCCAGGACTCCATGGGGCTGGACTTTCACAGCAAGAACAAAGAGGTTCCTGCACCTGGAGAAAACTATAAAGGAAGCTGCTACAGCCCCGCCCATCTTTGTCTTCTACCTTCAGCCTGCCTTGCTTCCAGCTCTGAATGAACTTTGCTACACAGGTGAACTCTGGCCAAAGGTGCTGACCCATCCCTGGAGGGGATGCTTTCTAAAGACTTTAATTTAAACCTGCAGTTTATTCTACCTTTGCTGCAAGCCTGAACCAAGAGATGTGCCATTACTGCATGTAATTGATTTCTTTTAACCATTCTTAACCCTCACCTAGACCTTTCTCCTTGTATAATAAACCTTTAGATTTTCGATTCTAGAGGATTAGCAACAGCGTGATTTGTGGTAAGATCTGATTTGTATATTGACCTGGGTCTGGGGCCTGATTCTTTGGAATTGGGGAGAACCGTTTTCTTTATTTGGGGCATTGGTTTTCATAACCATTAATCCCCAGGACAGGTGGCTGCTGGTGGTGATACTGGGAATCTGGAGTGTCTAAGGGAATTGCTTGTGAGACTTGTGGTTAGCCAGTGGGGCGAAACCAAAGTCTTTTCTGTTTGGCTGGTTTGGTTTGCCTTAGTGTGGAAAACCCGCAGCTTTGGGCTGTAGTTGCCCCTTTGGAAGCAATCTGTCCTGATCTGACACTCTCAGTTGGATCCCACCAGGAACAGCACCATCACACCTCCTCACAGTTATGGCTGCTTGGGGCTTCAGGTACGTCTCTTGGGTTCAGGTCTCAGATTTTCATGGTCAGTGTCCAGATCCAGGTTTCCTTCTCCATGTTTCTCCACTGTCGGGTCTCAGCTACTTGGCTGACCTCTCTCATGGGACGGCCCAGGCTCTTTCATTGCTCGGTGTTTCAAATGCAGAAATGGGGTCTGTTCTCCCTGCTCATTGCGACGCAGCTACCTCTCCGGCTGGGTTTAAATCTAGATGGATGGGGCCTGATTCATCTTCACTTCCTCCCCTGGATGGGAAGTAGCACCCCACAGTCACACTAGGGATGCATCTGTGTGCGGCAGAGTCACACCTGATCCTAGGGAATTTAAGGCCAAGAGATGCCCTCTGGCCCACAGAGAGACACAAGGCCCGGGGCCAGGGGGCTACACACTGAATGGGAAAGGGGGGGGGGAGATGGACAGAAAACCAGGGGAGAGGCAAGAGGAGGGCAAGAAAAGAAGCAAAAGCGGCAGAGGATCCTGCTTTCCTGGGATTTTCAGTGCGTCTCTCTCTCTCGTCCCCGCCTCCCTGTCACACCAGGAATGCGACTGTCTCTTTAAGGTGCGTGTCTTTAAGGTGTCTCTTTAAGCCTCAAATTTCTTCCCTCCAGAGAAGCCCCCCATCTCCGGTGAAACGCCAGGTCAAATCCGCGCTGCTCCCTGCTCGTCACAGTGTGAGTGCGAGAAAACGGAAAGAGCTCAGGCACGGCTGGTGTCAGAGAGTCCCCCGGCTGTTTGCTCTCTTGTGCCAGTGGTAGCGTGTAACGTGCTGCCCGAGTGAGAGGAATAGCATGTCAAGTGTTCCCCTGGGCCCTGGGATCATTGCTCCTCCTCCCCTGCCTCCCCTCCTCTCAGCCTGGAGCTCACGGTACAGGGTAGCCAGGCCCGCAGCTCGCAGGGAGGCAGGAGCGGGGGTGGTGATGCGGTGGCTAAGAGAGATTGCGAGGGACTCTGCCGCGGTGGCGAAGAGCCGGGTGTCTGGGAGCACCCCGGCATTGAGGCAGATTGGCCTCGCACGTTCGGTGCAAGAGCAACATGCTGGCTGGGCCATGTGGCAGCTTTTCCTAGTGGTCAGTCATGAGAAGAGCTTGGCCGGGAGGGAGGGGGAAGCACCCCGAGAACACGGCCTGGGGAATCCACCCCTATTTACAAGAGAGAATAGAATGAGCCAGATCCTGAGCCGGTGTCAATCAGGGGAACTGCTGGGAAGTCAGTGGAGCGAGGCTAATTTACACCAGGATCTAGCCCATTATTGTTACCGTTAGTCACCCAGGTGAGTCCCGTAATCCTGGGCACCTCTCTGCTAGCACCGTCCATGCAGGGGGAATTTGTTCTTCCGCAGCCGACTGTAGAGTTAAGTATAATGAGGCAGATTAATACTGGATGTTTGCTGGCATGTCTAAGCCACCTACATTTGCAGCTATGTTAGCTTCCTAGTTAATAGCTTTGTGCTTCAAATTGCACTGAAAAAAGACTACGCCACATGGGTGTGCAGGTAAATTAGCTTGGTCGTTAATTGCATTCACTCCTGAATTGCATTTAAGGAAGGCTGGGTCACCTGCTGAAAATAAATTGTACCGTGCACAGCTGCTGACAAAATGATTGAAATACATACCCTAGAGTGACGAGAACGCTTCACCAGGAAAGCCTAAGTCTGTAAGGACAGACTGGACCATTGTGGCAATGAAAAGAGTGTGAGCAGACAGCACAGAATAAAAATGTATTTACAGGGGAGTATCTGAGACTGTCAAAAATCTCTGTGATATTATGCTGTGCTGTCTGGGAAATAGTAGATACTTGTAATGAATGACAGAACAGTAAGTCATGGGCAGAGTTAAGGTTACCAGGCAAGGTTAAATTTTGGCTTTTGCTGATTTTTAAGTGCTTGGCTATACAATCTTAGTGTAATTTTCTGAGGGGATCTCTTGGGCCTTGGGCCTAGGAAATTCATATAATTGTGAAACCTTATAATTTTGAACTGGCAAAATCATATAGGTACAACCACATGTACACACACATACACACACACACACATATACACATACATAGGTACACACAGTGCAAGACCATATCCATTGGCGTTCCCTGGTGGAAAGCCAGGTTGTTCTTCCCATCCTGCTGCTGTTCCTGACCCCGCATAATATCACCAGTCCCGGCTGGTTGTTTTATAGTAAAATTTCCATGAACCTTGTGATGGAGTAGGAATGCTCTTAATGTTTTCTCTGGATAGTGTGGGGATGCCTCAGTTTCCCCTATCCATTTCTTGAATGTCTATGTGGAGGGCTAAGGGTATGTAGTTGATGCAAAGCAAAGAGAGTGCATACGCTGTCTTGGGGCCTGCCCCTCCCGCTCTCTGAAAGGCATTGGCTGGAAGTGTTGAATAACAAAGAGTCCGGCTGAACCCGTTGGAGGGAGGTCAGGTGACCTGGCCCAGAGAGAAAGGGGAGGAGGGGCTGGAGAGAGTGATTTTCAGTCTGAAGCTGGGTGGGCAAAAGGGAGGCAGCTGAGGGGTCACATTCGCTGTATGGTCGGTGTTAGACCCCGTACCTGTCGTCGAATAAACCTCTGTTTTACTGGCTGGCTGAGAGTCACGTTTGACTGTGGAGTTGGGGTGCAGACCCACAGGCTCCCCCAGGACCCCGCCCGGGTGGGCTCACTAGAGGAAGTGCACGGAGGGGCAGAAGGTGCTGAATGCTCTGAGGTCAGACCCAGGAAGGTGGAAGCTGGAAGCTGTGAAGCTCCTAGCCTTGGAGACAGGCTGTGTATGGAGTGGGGACGCTTTCCCCCCCGGAGTCCTGACTGGCTTCATAGGGAGCAAGTTCCAGACCATCGCCCCGGGACCTCCGTGACAAACCTCACACCAGCCAAACATAGACACTGCTTAAGCACAATGAATGTTCTTCACTAAGGAGTGTGATGGAGTAGGAATGTTCTTGGTGTTCTCTCTGGATAGTGTGTGTGTGCCTCAGTTTCCCCTATGCATTTCTTAAGTCTCTAGGTGGTGGGATAAGGCCTGAGAGTGTTGCAGAGCAAAGGGCCAGTGTAAATAAGTAGTCGACGCCCTGTCTTGGGCCTGGGACCTTCCCCCCCCCCCCCAAGGTGTTAGTTAGCTGGAAAGTGAAAACAAAGGAATCACCTGACCTGCTGGCCCAGGAAGGAGACAAAGGAAAGAAAGAGGAGGGGCTGGAGAGTTTCAGTCTGGATCTGGCTGGGGGCAGACAGAGAGCTCCAGGCACTGTGATGCCCCAAAAAGGTACAATGGACAAATGGCACCTTTGGACTCACCAGATTTGCTCTGGGGCTGTATTCAGTCAGATCCACTGACCTTGCTGAGAACTTCCTCCTCCTGCAGGATATAGGCATTAGAAGAGATTCAGAGAAGGGCGACTAAAATGATTAGGGGTTTGGAATGGGTCCCATATGAGGAGTGATTACAGAGGCTAGGACTTTTTAGCTTGGAAAAGAGGAGACTAAGGGGCGATGTGATAGAGGTATATAAAATTATGAGTGGTGTGGAGAAAGTGAATAAGGAAAAGTTATTTACCTATTCCCATAATAGAAGAACTAGGGGCCACCCAATGAAATTAGTGGGCAGCAGGTTTAAAACAAATAAAAGGAAGTTCTTCTTCACACAGCACACAGTCAACCTGTGGAACTCCTTGCCTGAGGAGGCTGTGAAGGCTAGGACATACAGGGTTTAAAAGAGAACTGGATAAATTCATGGTGGTTAAGTCCATTAATGGCTATTACCCAGGTCTGACCCATATGGCCTTTCTTATGTTCTTATGCAGCTCTGCGAGAGGGAACCAGAGTGGATTCGAGCTCTTGTGCTATCCAACAGAATTGTTAACAAGGTTCTGATTGTAGAATCGTTCTTGCTAGCCAAGCCTGAACGAACCCAGCTTAACTCTTGGTTCCCAGGTTGAACTTGTAGGCTTGGCATGTAGGAAAACCACCTATGAACCAAATAAGACAAAAACCACTAGGCATAACCAAGCCTTCATTTCCTCTGATTTGTTACCAGTGAATCCTCTGTCCCTGTACCACCAAGCGGCTCGTTCACAAGCTGAGCCTGACTCCCGAGAAGGCATTTATTAGTTACATACATTTGTCAATTCAGCTCCTGCCTCGGGGCTGCTTCCAAGCTGTTCCTCCTGATTGTTCACGTTGTGACGTGTCGCATGATCTGGTTACTGCTCCCCCATCTGACGACTGAACATTATTAAATGGGAGAATGAAGAAGAAGAAGGAACTTTTGTCCTGACCGTGTGGCTGACTCCTCAGTTGGGTTTTGGGGGTATTGCCACCAACACCCCCTGGGATCTGGATATTTGAAAACAACTCCTCCTGTGATTCCACAGATAGCAGCAGAGCAAACTCAGGGCTTTGCTGGCAGTAATTAGTGAGGCTGGTTTTTTGCCATCCTGTGCCCTCTGACGGGAGTATGAACATGTGTTAGTGTCCTCTGCAAAGCTAGGAGGCTGGGCCCCATGTCTGATGAGGAGGCTCCTTTCCCATCCCCTGTGGATCTGTCTCCCCACCTCCAGGACAGGGCCAGCCAAAATGCTTCTTCAGGCCTGAACTGGTCCAGGAGTGCTGCCCTTTGATCTCCCACGCAGGGATCTGGACTCCCGACCCACAGATCCCTTTTCCCATGTTACATTTACCAACCAAGGTTTCCAGCTGGAAAAGCAGCAGAAGAAGCACTAGCTTGCAGCTGAGACTATTTGAGGGAAATGCCGGCATTGGGGGTGGTGAAAGGCTGGTGCCAGGTGACAGCTTTGGGGTCCAGGCCGCTGTGGGAGACTATGGCCCTCTTCCAGCAATGGCGCAGCCGTCTGCCCTGCAGGCTCCGTGTGGACTGGGCCAGGTGCCTGTGAGTGACAGATCAGTGGCGAGTGCATGGAGCTGCCCCCAGGCAGGGGATCGGGGAATGCTGGAAGGGGTCAAGGAGTCTGTCAAGGCAGCAGGCGGGGAGTGGCCAGCCGCAGGGAGCCGCAGCAGGCAATGGATGGTTAATTGGCCTCCTGCTTCCGTGACTGAACTGGGTAATTGCAGCAAAGAGCTCCGGAGAAGAGCAATCCCTCTCTCAGGAAAGAACCACCCGTGCTAATTGCATCAGGATCCATCCCGGCCGCATGCGACCTGGCAGCGCCTCCTCATTCATATTTAATCCCGCATTCCTCTTACACAAAACCAGCCCAGTGCGGGGCTGGAGCAGGGCCAGAGATGGGAGCTGCATGTGGATGTGAGTCAGACTCCCAGACCGAGGGGTGGGATGGGGGAGTACAACTCAGGGCAGCGAAATCTGATTGCCTGGCTTGTGTTTTGTGCAAACACAAGAGGTTTCTTAACTGCTTGTGCCTGTCCGCTCTCCCCATTCCCGACCCTTTCCACGGACGGCCCCTGGAAGATTTCTCAGCAGGTTGCTGTGAGTCAGCAGCACATCACTGCCTCCCCTAGCAAACAACCCAGCCCATCTTCCTGCCACCCCCCTCACCCTCAGCTTCTCCCCGCCAGCAATGGCTCCCACAGCCCAGGCAGCAGCTGGGAGAATGGGAAAATGCCCCGGGCATCACAGGTACTATAGCACCTGGCAATTACAGGCTGTTAAGCCTAACTTCAGGCAAATTAGTAAAAAATGGTAGTAAAGAACTGAATTATCAGACAGATAGATCAACAAGATTTAATGGGGAAGAGTCAACATGGTTTGTGTAGAGGGAAATCACGCCTCTCCAATCTACTAGAATTCTTTGAGTGGGATGAGAAGCAGGTGGATATGAGTGATCCAGTCGCTATAGGGTACTTGGATTTTCAAAAAAGCTTTTCACAAGGTCCTTCACCAGAGACTCTTAAAGAAACCAAGTAGTGATGGGATAAGAGGGAAGGTCCACACATGGATCAGTAACTGTGATCCCAACCACGCATATATAAAGATGGGTTTTAAATGAGCTATCACCACGCAAGGACGAGATCTTGGAGTCATCGTAGATAGTTCTCTGAAAACTTAAGCTCACTCCTCAGCAGCTGTCAAAAAGGCTACAGACTCTTAGGAACCATTAGGAAAGGGATAGAAAATAAAACGGAAAATATCATAATGTCATGGTATAAATGCTTGGTGCACCTATGCCATGTTGCATCCTGTGTCCAGTTCTGGTCACCCCATCTCAAAAAGCGTGGAGTGGAACTGGAACAGATGGTATAGAATGGCTCCCATCCAAGGGAAGACTGAAAAGACCAAGATGGTTCATCTTAGAAGAGAGACGGGCCAGAGGGGATATGGAAAAGGGCTCTAAAAGCATGAGCGGCGTGGAGAAAGTGAAGTTAAAGTGGTGTGAGAAATGGCCCTGTGACCCGTCAGCACTGCTCCTCCACAGGCCAGGCTCCCAGCTGGAGGATCAGCGGGTTCATTATCCCCAGGTCCTCCCTGAGATATGGGCAATTCTGAATCAATGACGCTCCATGGCCTGTCTTCCTGGGCTACATGGGTGTGACTCCAGGGCGGTACGGAGTTAGTGCGAGGAGGAGGACAGCTGAGGGGTCTGAAAGACCCAGCTGCAAGCCAACATGACAGTGGAAAGTCAGTGGAGAGGCAGAAGTTAGACTAGAATAGAATCCTAGAAGATCAGAGTTGGAAGGGACCTCAGGAGGTTCTAGTCCAACCCCCTGCTCAAAGCAGGACCAATCCCCAACTCAATCATCCCAGCAGGGGGGGGGGGGCTGGCTGTGGGGGACAGTCCCAGCCTCTCCCAGTAGGCACATACAAAGGGGAAGAGTTATGCCAAGCCCAGCATCTCCTAGCAGGAGGCGCTGTCGGAAATTTCCCCGGAGCAAGCCCTGGGTTGCTGGCCGGACGAGCAGTGCCCCTGGGGTAGTGGGGGCAGGCTGGGAGGTGTGGCGGAACCAGGCCCCTTGTTCTCTCACTCTCCGTCCAGCAGTGATGCCCAGGGCACGTCAAAGGAGTCCAGGCACAATGCTGAGTGAATGGGGTGCCCTGTGCTCCCGGCCTGCCCCAGGCCTGGGCGGAGGAGCCATGAGGAGGCTGGCGCCCGGGGAAGGGGCCAGGGAGCAAGAGGTATTGATCTGTTTGCATGTTTCCGTGACAGTGTTTTCCTGCCTGGCGAGCGTGAGGATGCTGTTCTGCTCTTGTCACCTCTGTGAAAGTGAACATGGCTGGGATGGCACGCGGGGACCCCCGGGACTCAGATGGAGCCAGGCCCGAAGCTGCACTGAGCTGCCCCCCCCCCCCCCCCGCCCTGCTCCCGTAACCGCCGAAGATGTTTCAGGGAGCTGGGCTAATGGCGAAGCAAGTTCAAAACTGATTGAAACTGACAAGCTCCTGGCCTCCTGCAGGGCAGGGATTTAAAGAGCCGGCCCCGGCCCCCACTCGCAGCCTGCATGGCGGTGCGTGCAGACGGCTGCTCACGCAATGGGACTTTAAGGCATCCCCGGAGCTCAGTGGCTACACGCGAGGGTTAAATCAATACACAGGGCTCTGGACCCAAGTGGGTTTAAAATCCCAAACAGTGCCACACTGCAGGGCTGGGCGGGAGGGGTCCTTGTCATGACGGGCATGCGAGGAGCCCCCACTGCAGGAGCTCGGGCCGAGGCCCCGCCTGAGATCAGGGCCCCGTTGTGCTGGGCACAGACCTCAGAACAGAGCCTGTCCCCCAAAGAGCCGACATTCTGGTGTCAGCGCAGGCTTGTCTGGGGAGCTGAGAACCAAACACATCCCAGAGGGAGGCCACCAAACCTCCAGGGCACGGGAACAACTTCCAACCCCGGCAGAGCTGGGCAGGCGGGAGGCTCTGCAGCTGACGAGCGGTGCCCGCAGGCGGCCAGCCCCATAAGCGCTAACGTTACCCCCTGGGGAATGAGGCTGCTCCCTGTCCTTTGGGGCGCGGGCACAGGCAGGGTTTGCCCCTCTCTGGGCACAGGCAACATCTCCCCCAGGCCACTTTGTCCACCCTCGACAGCCGCCACACCCAGGTCTTACCAGGAGAGCTCCCATCAACCAAATGCTGCTCCTAAATGCAGCAGTAAAGCAAATATGGACACAACATTCAGGACTAATCACCCCGGTGAGCAGTGGGCACCCGGATCCTCCTGCTCACTGCAATACAGAGCTGTGCAGATTTGTCCAGCCCCCATAGGTGCTCAGCCAGGTTTGCACTGACAACCCTTGGATCAGTAGCACACACGTCTGCCCCCATTGAGGGCAGTGTGCTGTTACCCTGTGTGTGGCCCAACCCTGGAGTAGAACTGTGTCACCGTTGGCATGCCCCCTCGTGGCTGGGTGTGATCTAGCAGGTTTTATTCCTCTAGCAGCCTCCGGCAATGGTCACCCACAATGGCCCAGCTCAGCCCTCCAGTCAGGTCATGGCTTAGCTCCACACTCCTTGCGGGGTACCCCAGTCCTAAGTCCACCTAAACCTACACCCAAAGTTCGATCTCTTCAGCTCCTCCTCCCCAGGGTTCTAAGACACAAAGGGGGCTGCACCTGGGATCTTTAACGCAGGCCACGCAGGGAAACCGCCACCCCAGTACTTCGAGTCCCACTCAGCGCCAAGTACTTCGCCAGCCCTGTCTCAGCCTCGCCATGGTGAGAACCCCCCTTTTGCCACCATCGTCATACTCCCTCCGCACCACTCAGTGTAACCATGCCCTGGTTGGGGGCGTCCGAACCTGGGAGCTCTGGATGAAAAGTGTGAGCTGTTTCTGCCATGGTTCTCAATCAGGGGTACATGGAGCAGAGATCTTCCAGGGGGTACATCACCTCATGTGGAGTTTTACAACAGCCTACATTAAACGCACTTGCGAGGTCAGGTCCAAACGAACATGCCATACAGCCAATGCCTAATCTGGACTGCTCTATATACTATATCCTGAAGGGTAAGTACAACACTTAGATCCAATTCCTTTTATAATTATATGGTAAATGAGAACGTCAGCAAGTCTTCAGTAATACTGCGTTGAGACACGATTGTACTGCTAGGGCTGAGTTTTGTACGCAAATAGTTGAAGTGAGGGGAAACTTGGGGATACGCTAGACAAATCAGACTCCTGAATGGGGTCGAGGCGTCTGGAACGGTCAAGAGCCACTGATCTGAAGAATGCGAGCTCCTAGCACAGAAGCAGTAACAGAGCCATGAAATATGGTTTAGCTGCTAGGGTGACCCAGAGCCCCATTGTTAGTGTGAGTTACACACACACCTAATTTGGCATGTTCCTTCTGACGGTCTGGCTGGTAAAGTGAGTCTTGGATCTGTTAGCTCAGAGCTCTCTTTCCAGCTCTGAGAAGCGACAAGGAGTCCTGCGGCACCTTATAAACTAACAGACGTATTGGAGCATATGCTCTTGTAGGTGAAGACCCACTTCCTCAGATGCAGGGTACCACAGATACCTTAGGTGGGAATAGCAGTGACCCCCAGGGCATGGACCTTGGCTCCCACCAAGGGCACAGACCAGTGGACAGTAGTCAGCGGAGAAGGCCTGGGCATGTGTGCCAGTAGACCTGGCTGGAGGCCAGCGTGCACTGTGTTCAGGGGCCTGTCTCTTTGGCGTTCTTTCCCCAAATCGCCTGAGGGCTGGGAGCGTCGGTGCTCTGGCGGGACGCCCTGCAGCAGGGGCCAGGTGGTGTCACGTTGGCATCACTGGGTGTTGGCCTGTACCACCCACCCCGTCCCCAGACCCCATCCCGGCCCTCGGGCACTGGCTGACCAGCCTGCTCCAGGCCCCAGCTAATGCTGCCTCTGGACAGTAGCGGGATCTGACATCAGCACCACGGCCAGCGCTGGGCTTGGCGCAGGCAGGGAAGCGAGAGGTGCAGACCCCACCCCCCTTCCACACCCCCCCCTTCTTTCTAACCCCCCCCTCGAGTGGCGCCTCCCCAGCATCAGCACACTGGGTACAGCTCCCGGCCAGCTGCAAACTCGGCAGGTGGATCTGCAGCAGCAGGCATTGGGCCTAAACAGCTAAATACACAAGCTGGGCTTCTTGTGCTGCTCCGTTACTGGGCTTTACGCCATGCGGCCCCCTTCAGTTCAGGGGAGCTGCTCTATTGGGGTCCCACTCACCCAGAGCAGGCCCATGAGCATGGCTGGCGTTTTGCTCACCGTCCTGTGAACGATCCCCTTGAAGCCTGAAACCGGACTTCTGAGGATCGTAATGTATCCCCCCTTTATCAGCACACTGATTGTCATTGCTGCACACACTGCTGTGTTGTCGTAGGGCTACACACTGATTGTCATTGCTGGGCTGCACACACTGCTGTGTTGTCGTAGGGCTACACACTGATTGTTATTGCTGCACACATTGCTGTGTTGTCGTAGGGCTACACACTGATTGTTATTGCTGGGCTGCACACACTGCTGTGTTGTCGT